>JAJKFL010000042.1:40461979-42861979 GCA_021186555.1 Reticulitermes speratus | reverse complement strand
GTTTGAGGGATGAAGGTGCCTCCATCAGTGGGCTGGTGAATGCAACATCGACAGTGTGTTAGGTGTCTGATGGAGTGTAAGGAATAGGGCTTTTTTCCTAGTGCCCCTAGTGGGACAGGGCCTCCTCTTTATCAAGGTTGTAGGATCACACAGACACGAGGCATAGGATCTGAATATTATTCATATTCCGTGCATTAAGCATGTTATTCATACAATTCCAACTAAATGCAAGTGCACTTACTGGGAATTATATGAATAAATGTCATAGGATAACAGGGGAAGGGCATAATGTTGGCAGTACTGTTGGAGACAGTTTGTTGCCACTTTCTGCGACTGTTCAATATTTGTGTTCAGCATTGCAAAAACGTTCATTTATAGTGCCTAATATAGAGACCAAAAACTTATGGAGCAGAGTCCATCACAAGAAGCTAGGAGTTGCACAGCAAGTTATTGTACTTTATGGATGTATTTTAAAGAGTATTTTATAACACACACTATAAGATTTCTCCATAACCTAGCAACAGATTTATAATTGATCATCTCTGATATAGTATGTAGCAAGATTAACAATCATTTCCTAAATGTTAATACTCAGTGCTTTCAATCAATCATGCTCAATGCTTGATTCAACATCATCTTCAGCCTCAGCTTGTATCTCAAAAACAGTCTCAATTATAGGACGAATCATGGTGAGAGATCACTAAACATATGTACATCTTCACATAAAGTTTTCAATATTTTTGTACAATTTTAACCAAATCAGAATGTTTCACAAACTGTCATAAAAACCCCATGTATGAAATTTCATGAAAATTTCCCAGTGGGAGTCACTCTGATGATGAGACAGACATGATGAAGCCAGCAGTCGCATTTCACAGTTGTTTCCTGAACATGCCTAAAAATGATACAGTTACAGGGAACGGAGGATGGGGACTGGACTGAGTAAACCAATAGGAACCAGCGGCTCTTGTAAGAGCTATTTTGTGAGGGCATGTACCAGGGCAGAAAAGTGAAGCATAGAAGGAAGGAAGGAAGGAAGGAAGGCGTGTCAGAAGAAAATAAAAACAAAAACACAAAAACTGAAAGAAGGGAAGAGGAAAAGCAGAGTAGAAACCAAGTGGCCCTTAAAACGGCGCTGCGCTCTTCTGGGATATTATGTGGGGTCATGTGGTAATTGTTTACCGACGTTTCGGGACCGATACGTTGTCCCGAAACGTCGGTAAACAATTACCACACGACACCACCTAATATCCCAGAAGAGCGCAGATCTTACCAACATCGTGGCGGAAGCATAAAATCAAGCTTAAAACGGCTGTTTTGTGAGGGTCACATTTGCAACCTTCAGCCATTATAAATATTGTGGGAATCTAAATCTCACATTTTAGTGATATTATGATGATAGACATTCATGATTTAGTAAGCAGTTTAATTGTTTAAAGTGAAAATGTTTTGGCATTCCTAGGTAGGAAACTGCCTTTTCCACTACTACTGGAATATGATAGAAGCCATAGAACCATGTGATATGTACCAGAATTCAGAGGTTTTGTGCATTTGTCCAGACATATTCCCTCTGATGGATACTTGACTTGTGTACATTACTTATACTTCACATACAGCAAATCAACTTACTTATACTGTACATACATACCATGAATCTCCACTCAATATTTTGTAATAGCTATTTTACTAAGATTAAAGTCTTCCAGGGTGTACGCCACATAATATGGTAGATTGGTACTAATATTTCTGAGTAAATAGCTGTTTCCATATTTACAGTTTATGATGTAGGCAGTATGTTCCTCTGAAATGTTGCTACCCATCTACCCTCATATACCATGCCATATCCCAGCTGGCCACAATCTGAATATTCACCACCACAAGAAACTCAAACCACAACTGTCTTACTGTTCACAGGTTTAGACAAGTGCTCTACACCAAAACATCTATAAAAATACTGAAAGTAAGTTTAGCCTTAAATTTTCATCAACATGACAACTCAAATCTCAAGTGTAAGTTGACTACCAACATGGGATCCCCCCCCCCATTGTTCACGTATTATGGAATCGACAATCAGCATGATGTACCAACCTGAGTGGGGTATTAAGTCAACTAAGTGGGAGGGACACTAAAAAGGTATGTGAGTAGCTCAGGATGACTCAACTCGCACTGGTATTTCTGAACTAGTTCTTGCACCTTAAGGCGGCGTCGTACGTGAGGTGGCTGGTAACTGAAAGCAGAAAGTAAAGATAGCAACCATAACTTCAACCATCTTACTGCCTAGGCCATGCAAAAACTACCAAACTTTTCCATACGAACTAACACACGAATTGTTAATTGTACCTGTCATTGTCCAATCTCCTGCGCCGACACATGTTCAGTGCAGTCTGACGTACCATGGAACCAAGAGCCCGTTGGCTTACCACCATTCCATCAACAAGAGGTGTTGCAAGGCTTGTCCGACCACCTGCTGGACCCTGAAGTTTCACTCGAAGCAGTCCACTTGCCAAGGCATGAAGACTAATGACAAAGCAGTCACGTTCATCTGGAGGTCTACCGCTGCTGCCTTCAAGACCTGTGATTGTTGCTTGCATCAGGTCAGCTGTAACAAGGGTAATTCATTTAGGACTTCTATTCCTAGGGCAGTTGTACTACTAATTTACACTAAGCACTACAGGCAGATATCTTGCAGGCCAAATCTGGTCCAACACGGAAACAACAGCTTCAGCTCTCATAATGGAATGCCACTACATAAAAAACTGAAATACTTCATAAAACTATACATCTTTTGAACATCATAACTCAGCTCACAAAAAATAAAGGCAGGGACATAGAACTCTTACCATAACAAAAGCGTAATTCTGTATAGGACAGCAAAAAGATGCGCTCCATTGTATTATCTTTCTGTTATTACTGACTGGATCTCACCCTTACCAGTAATAGCCACTAAAAACATCACCAGTACAACTTAAATCATACCACAAATACATAAATTATGTTTTGATTCTTCCAAAAGGATTTACTTTTTATGTTTCCAAAACATGTCTGATTGAAATCTTTTCCAATCTGGTTAGATTATCTAGTACCAAGTACACACATCTCACAACTAATTCACAATCGGTATCATTCCTGACCTCAACCAATTTCACGTCAAAGTTTAGTTTGGATGACTCAGCTCGGTCGTGATGTGTTATGTTAGAATCAAAAACTCAATATTCCTACATCTGTACCCACCACAAAAAAGAGGGAAGAAGAATAAAGTTGTTTGTACAGGATAAACCTGTTCAGCAAAAGAATGCCACTTCAGTGCAACATATTCCAATCCAAAGGTGCCAAGAACTGTTTTAATATGAGTATGTTAAGATATAATTTTGCACTCTGGATTATATGGTAATTATGTACCATGTTTATGTATATTTATATTAGGAAATACGAGCCACAGTATGTGCAATTCATATTCATGCACATAATAATTACAGAAACAGTAAAGAGCATTAATGACTGCATATGACACAAAAGTGTCTGCTGTTAATTCTACAGCCTTTATTCTGATCAGCTTTTGGTTATATGTACTATTAACAAAACACATCAACATTTCATCCAAATATACTAAATGGTTTGAAGACTGACATGTGGACAAACACCCAACCTCTTTGTTACATTTTCGCTTTGTACCCCTGCCAAGTCTAAACTATGCATACAACTGTAGACTGACTGCAAAACATTATATCACTGAAAATGAAACTCACTCAGTGGCAACTGTAACTGATCCTCAAAGCTTTCTGTCCAGAAGACCAACACTTTGACATTGGAATGAACTGGAGGTGGATGACGAGCAGACCCCATTCGTCTTCGGCCTGACCCATTGGTACTTCCAGGTGATAAAGCAGAAGACTTATCTAAGTCCAAAGACAAAGTACGAGGCTTGTCACTGCCCCGGCCTCCAATTCCGGTACTGTCTGAAATACTACGTTCATACCAACCTGTACAAAAAAATGCACAATAAGCTGCTGACCATTCATAGGGATCTGGTCTGAACAGGCAGTTTTATCATTGTGTGTTGTGCTTCATAGATCACCACTCTATATGAACTGCAGCCACACTATTCTCCTGCCACTAAAATGCCTTGCACAGTATGTGCAGCCACCTCATAATACCAAATTACAGGAATGTGTTGTCAGTGGTTCACTGAAAACACTGTTCAGTGTACTATTCAACCAAACTAGCCTGATATTAACAGAGTAAAGAGCTACCAAAGTATCACATTGATTTTCAAATTATATAGAGGGGGTCCCTGTTATCTGAGTCTGTGATATCCATTTCCCTGCATATACTTGGCCACATTTTTCAGAACTGTATATAAAAATTCCTTGCACTGCCAGGGATCATGGACTACGAGGTTTTCCAACAGAAAACAGTTTCAGTCCATTTCCTTGCGTAAGTTAAAACAACATACAATGCTCTCTCAATTACTGGGGGTAATTGTGGGGAAGGGGTGCATGGATAATTGAGAAACACATAATCCAGACCAGATACTTTAACGAGCCACAAACAAAAAAGTACAACTGTTGTTTGTTATATACATAATACATAGCTTACAAGTAGATGCTTATGGGGTACATAAATAGTCCATGATTTTTATTTGTCCTGAGGATTCTGTTGGGCACTCGGTGCTAAATCACGTTATTTCCCATCTTCATCATTAGTCATGAGCAACGTACGATTGTGCATAGATATTAATATTCACTCATTCAACCAACGAATGCACTTATAAATAAATTTTCACTATACCCTACATATGTTTCGGCCTTAATTCGGCCATCATCAGGGGTAACTTGCTATGTACACTTCACTTATCACCGTCCATTTGGCACTGTTATTCAACTATTATTTTGTCAGTGTTACTAGTGAAGTGTACATAGCAAGTTACCCCTGATGGTGGCCGAATTAAGGCCGAAACATATGTAGGATATAGTGAAAATTTATTTATAAGTGCATTCGTTGGTTGAATGAGTGAATATTAATACTAAGATGCACGGTGAACACAAAGTAAAATTGTGCATAGATAATTTGCAGACTGGATAATTGACAGTATACTGTATTTATAAACAAATGTTCATATTGAATTAATTGTTTGTAAAACATACTGCACATACCAACCCAGACGTCATTAATCCATATTTAAAATATTTCTTTCGGCAAAAATTCCTCATTTCAAGAGGCGTTTGGTCCCAATTGACTACAGACGATGACGACTCCCTGTATGGAACTATATAGAAAAATAGATGGGCTGCTTCTGTTCTGTCATTTAAAATATGTTACCTCTGAAAGTTACAATTATGACAATGATATTATTTTTCTAGTGGCTCCAAACTTGCTGGCCTTTGTCAACTTTGAAAACAGCAGAGAATTTATTTATGGGGATGGGGAGTGATCATAAGGGTAGCAGTTGGGGGAGGGGGGATGGGGACCTACAATTTAATGTGGGCTCTGAACCACAAGGGACCCTGGTATTCTTCACACTTCTGAAGCTTTACATTGGTATGGGCAAAGGTTTCAATCTGTGAGCAGAAATATATACACACAGATCTGACCAGTGATTGAACTGAGAACCCTCCACATTGAGAAATCAGGAATTACCTCAAAACCACTAAACACCCTGAATTATGAAATGGGAGGTGAATATAGAAATAGTACCTTGACCAGACACGTGCGCTGATTCAGATGATGAATCAAACTGTGGTGACACATCAAGTTCATGAAACCGTGTTGGTACAACAAATGCAATTTCTGAGCTTGCATCTGCCCAATATAAAACCTGCGAGTCTCCATTGTACAAGCTTCCACCATGATTGCTTGGAGCTGCATCTTCCTCTGAGGAAAGATATAAACATGAACAACCTGTAATTTACAAGTTCCAGAAATAAAGTTTCACTGCTTGAAACACTACTGCAGTTACATGAATCAAGTACCCTGGTCTACACACCAAAACAAAGACTTACAGAATAAACAGTTTTATAGAATGTGTTACAAAACCATGCAAACCTTATAGATTAGAAATAGATACAAAATCTTTCTTCTAACTCTCTGGTGACAGAACACAGCACTGACAATACCAAAGCTCACCACTGGACATGATCCTCAGTGACTTCCCTTTTCAGAACAAGTTCCCTAAGCTTCACTTTAATATTATCCTCTCACTTCCTTCTCAGTCTTCTAAACAGCTGCTTGCCAAAAGGTTTTCACACCATAATCCTGTATGTAAATCTTCTACCTCATTTACTCTACACATTCAACCCACTCCAAAATCCTGTACATGTGCATCTCATGAAGCCCTCTAATGCCCACATATTTTATCAATTTTATGACCTATACAGCAGCAAAAAATGTACCATAATGGTATCTGGCTAGAGACACTACTGGCATCAAAGTAAGCATCAGGCCAATACACAACCACATTTTGAGAGACACCTCCCTAATGCTATTGTCAATCTAAGGTGGCAGACTTGCTCTTGCAGGCTGATGATGTTTTTTCTAGAATAATATAAGCACTGGAAGATGATTGTGGCTTCCAAATTCGTTCTGAAACAACTTATTACTTGCATACAGTTTCCACAGACACTCAACATCTTTGATGCCAACTCAAAGTTTTGCATGGTCAGCCAACTTACAGACGATATTCATACACAATATGTACACTTATGACCTATATCTGTACCAAATTCACATGTCTAGCTCTAATGGTTCATTAGTTATTGCCATCAAACCAAAAAACAAAGAATATTTTCACAAAATTATGTTCAGATCCTAAAAAATATTACCTTAACAAAGGCACATTTTTTATATGTGTATGTCACCCTACACCCCTTTAGGACTCAAAAGAAAGTGGCACTAGTATCACTCCCACCTGACAAGTTGGTGTGTCCACTACCTTCTTATTACTGAATGTAGGAAATTAAGAAGTACAATGATGGGGTGGCCTCCTGTAGCATGATGTTCATAGCAAGACTTGTGAAAACTGTTCAGCTTGTTCAAAAGTTGAAAGGAGGACACACACAGGCGCCATGATCATCACATATGCCTACTTTCTTACCTTTTATAGAAGAAAAAATGTGCTAAAGAGAAAAATACTGTATTACCTGACGTAGGTTGCATGACCCGCCAACTGGTGGAAATGTGGCCGGTCCACCCTGGATGTTGAAATACACTGACAGACCACCCTAGGGACAGCAGGAACTCCAGAAAATGAGGAGACACTGTAGATTCTGATTGCTGTAAAATTATTAACACAGTCCATTACAGTACAATTGTCCTCAGGAAGTTCAGGTGCTAATAAAATGTCTTGACAGTAAATTCCTACAGAATAAACAAAATTACAGAGTAACTCACCACATTGCTAAGAATTTCTTCAGCTGTCTTCTGCCCTGCTCTAACGTAGAATACATGCACTGTGTCACAGGTACGTGAGCTGATATTATCAAGTGCTTCAAGATCACGACAGAAACCATCCAGCGTTGTATCCAATGCTGTCAATGGTGACCCCACATTTCCCTGAATTACAAGAGACATTTTACAAACACATGAAGCAACAATTTGGAGGCTTCACTTCTTCACCTGATACAATAAAGTAAACCCATCATGAAAGAATAAGGTGGAACATTCTATTGCCCTCTCCTCTGTTTCAATAAGATGAGCAATGTATGTGTAACGTAACACTGTTGCGCGTTCACATAATGTTTACACCACCTTGGTTATCTTAACAGCCTGAGGAGAGCACTTTTATAGTGATTTAATGTCACCAGGAACAAGAAAACATACTTAGGTCTTCGTGTAAAGCATCTCATATTTTTGCCAGATTTTAACAAAATTTGGATTTTCTTGACTGATTTTCATAAAGTCCCAAATATCAAATTTCATGGAAATCCGTCCAGTGGGAGCCGCGCTGAATCATGCAGACGGATGGACATGACAAAGGTAACAGGTGCTTTTCATGACTATGCTAACACACCTAAACAGGAACAGTGTTTGCTCAATGCAAGAAACATTAATTCAGTTGAGATCTCTGCCTACAAATAAGCTGTACTAAAAGTGATTAGTACTTGCATGAGTACTGAAGAATGTAATAGTCTTGCCTTCGTGGGGTACGAATCCATTACTTCAATATCAATTCTCACAGCACAGTCAGTCTCAGTGGCTATGCAAGTACTGGGCACATCAAGTACAGCTCAATTGCAGGAAAAGATCAGACCAGTCATCATCAACAATATTTTCACGTCTCCCACTGTTGAGGCCCAGGAATAAGGACCATTTGTGGAAATCTCAACTCTCATTGGCTCGGACAAATCAATCCTCTCTTGCCACCCTCTGTGACCATAATTGTTGGAATTCCCTCAAAGCATTCTGTATATCGATACACTTCTTCCTCCATAGCATCCACCTGAACCAGTTCAGTCACTGAGAAGACAGAGATAGTATGTTCCACCAAAACATCAAAATACGGTGCAGAAATCCAAAAGCAGACCATCATTTGACACAGATATTTATAGGGAACATATGTATAGTCTGTGGGCCGGGATAGCATAGTCAGTACAGTGACTCGCTACGAGCTGGATGGTCCAGGGATCGAATCCCGGTGGGGGGCGAGATTTTCAGCACCAGCCCAGACCGGCCCTGGGGCCTACCCAGCCTCCTGTACAAGGGTACAGGATCATTCCCAGGGGTAAAGCGGCTGGGGCGTTGCATTGACCACCCACCCCCATCTGGCGCCAAGGTTAAAGAAAGAGTAGAGCTATACCTCTACTCCCCCTCTCGGCCTTCATGGCCTGTTCTAGGGTGAACTTTACTTTTATGTATAGTCTACTGGCAACAGGATGTTTTTAAGTGGATAGTAGATCTAAACTGTTTTGAGCCCTGTATAGGAGACAATCTGTCCTGCTTTCCTTGCTACATATCTCTATTAAGCTTCTTATAAGTAATAAGAACACAATATGCAAATGTCAGCAACTCACATTGACTGCATCAAGAGACAGAAAGCCAAAGTGTGAGAGAAATAGCCGCGCTGTCTGGAACTCTTGGCAGGCAGGTGGTGGCGTGCACTCAGGGAAGGGACTCTCTATCTCCCTACACAATCGCTGTCCTGCAGCCATTTCCAGCACAGTCTGCTGTTCTACCAACCGTGAGAGATGGGCATGTTCTGTCGCTGCACCAGCTTCTACGAGCAGAGACTCCATACTGGGGATGGATTTGTCTCTGCATGCACACAAATACACACATATTCCCAAATCATCATGTGCTAGAGATGTATGAACACACAAACTCTGCCTAAATGAGACCTATGTCTTTAGCTTCAACATGAACAATTTTGAAAATTGCTGTCTTCTTCAGCGAAGTGATGCCATGTTGTCTGGTAGATGTGTAATGACATTTTGGATGAACATGCCGCCTCCACCACTAAGGAGATGACATAACATCCCACAAGACAGCATTCTTCACTGTCCCTGCCATGAGAATTGCAAATCTTACTTAAAAACTTTTCATTCTTTTATCCACAAATCCTGAAAAAGATTTTGTTACTAAGCAGCAATCAGTTATGTTTCAGGTTAATAATTTTCTTTTACAATTTCATGAAAGGAGCAGGTAAGGCACAGCAGATACAAATTCTGCCTCATACTTTTTAGCAATGTGATAGCAACGTGGTTTCTACAGTGGCATATTCCATATCTTTCTGCCACCTAGTATAACTTTTTTTCAATTAAACTTACGTGGAAGTGTCACATTACATTCCATTTACATTTATGGTGCACTACATTCGGTCTGAGATGGATGTATCTACATAAAAAAAGAAAACTTTTATACCTTATGTGATGATGTGGGCCTTGGCTAAAAGTAGCTGTCTTTGTTCTTAGGCATGTTCACAGGCTTGCATTTTAAAAATACAGACGGAATGAAAAGAATCACTGAACACTGGAAATAACATGCGAAATGCTGTATTTCACACTTATTTAGCACACACTCTAATTCTGATTTATTTTTGGAAATGTGACAAAACTTCTTCACCAAGCACAAGTTCAATGAAGAGCTTTTCCCTGCTTATGGAGATAACTGGTTGTAGAACTGCAGTGAACTACGAGGTCTGTTCAACAAATGTCCGAACTTTTAAAATAGCGCGCCAATGCAAAAGCGCATCGCTTTCCGGAAAGTGGCGCAGCCTAGCTGCGATCTTCGGGAGTTATCTGCCGCAAGCCGCGTCGTTCTATCTTGCTTAGTCATTGTGCTGGAGCAGTTTGTTTGGCTGCGTGCAAAGTGTCGTCGGCGAATTTTAACATGTCAGAATTTCATGAACAGCGCGTGAACATTAAATTTTGTGTTAAGCTTGGGAAAACGTTTACCGAGACTCATGAAATGTTGAAAGAAGCTTACGGTGACCACTGTATGGGCCGTACGCAGTGTTATGGATGGTTCAAATGTTTCAAGGACGATCGGCAGTCAACTGACAGTGACCCACGTCCGGGTCGGCCCTCAACGTCAACTGATGCCGTTCATGTTGCCCAAGTTCGTGCCGCTGTTCGTTCTAATCGTCGTTTGACTGTTCGGGAAATAGCTGAGGAATGCAACATATCCGTAGGGTCATGCCACGCCATTCTAACAGAAAAATTAGAAATGCATTGGGTGGCAGCAAAGTTTGTTCCACGCCTCTTGACTGAGGATCAAAGAGAGCGTCGCGTTGCCATTTGTCAGGAACTTTTGGATCGCGCAAATGAAGACGAAAACTTCATGAATTGCATCATCACCGGCGATGAAACGTGGGTCTGTGGATATGATGTGGAAACAAAAGCACAATCTTCTCAGTGGGTCTCGAAAACGTCGCTCAGACCGAAAAAAGCGCGTCAAGTGAGATCGAATGTGAAAGCGATGTTGACCGCTTTTTTTTACGTTGAGGGAGTTGTGCATCATGAGTTTCTGCCACAAGGACAAACTGTGAACAGATGGTACAACCTGGACGTTCTTAAAAGACTGAGAGAAAGAATCAGGAGAAAAAGGCCTCAGTTACGGAGAAACAATTCATGGATCCTCCACCATGACAATGCACCAGCTCATGTGTCGCTGCTGATTCGTGACTTCCTGGCCAATCATGAGACAACGGTCCTTCCTCAGCCTCCCTACTCTCCTGACCTTGCCCCAGCAGACTTTTTCCTCTTCCAAAAACTTAAATCCATGTTGAAAGGACGAAGATTTCAATCGGTCGAGGAGATAAAGGAAAAATCGCTGGAGGACCTATGCGCGATCCCGAAAAACGCCTTCCAGGACTGCTTCCGGAAGTGGAAAAAACGTTGGGAGCGGTGTCTGAACAGCCAAGGGGAGTACTTCGAAGGAGACAAAACTGAGTAGCTTGCAGGTGAGCCCAAAAAAATTATATAAAAAAAGTTCGGACATTATTTGAACAGACCTCGTACATGTGGGGGAGGCGAAAGTTCAGTAAAGGTAATGGATATGACTAAAGACCACCACTGCAATAGGATCTGAATACTGTTATGTTGTGTAAGAATACTGCAAAAAAAAATCATTGCTAAGAACTATTAAGGTAATATAAATAAAAAAATTTATATAATTATGTTCTATAAAAAAATGTAACTCATACACTTTGCATTGTGGAATGCGATCCACATTTTCAGGAAAATACCGGTGTTTCACATCATGACGCACACCAACATCAGCCATTGGTACTGGTCGCCCAGGATTAGGTGCATGGTATTTTGTTCCAGACTTATGACGTGGCAAATGTCTTAGTTGCATTGTCCACGCATGTCGACCAAAAGGGCCCCGGATTAAAACCGTAACTGTTGGCTGTGGATCTGAAATTGATTAACAATTACAAAAGTTGCTCCCATCTAATACAACACGTTTTAATTAATGGTGTAATGTCATCCACCCCTCTGTATTAGTGCAAAAAAACAATATGAGCTACCTTGGTCATTTCCAAGGGGTTCCTCAAGCAATGCCAGCACTGTTGAGTTTTCCACAACAAAGTAGTGAAACCTGTCAACTGCCATTTCTCTGGACAAATGATCTCCACCAGGCCATGAGTTGCAGTGTCTCAGTAGGGCCACTTCATCCAGCAGTGACCAGAGAGACTCTGCACCACAGGGCGATGGGAAGTAACCAACCTACAAGTAGGACAAACAGTACAGTTAATACACAGAAAACCCCACTCTACATGACCTTCCACAAAGAGTCAATAAAACTTCAGCTGAAAATTCAAGTCTTCTGAGGTATTACACCATGTCAGCTGGCTACTAATAAGTACTAACATTTCAGACAAGCATGCTGTCTCCATCTTCAGGGTCCAGCCTATTTACCAGATAACACAGCATAACAACCAAGAAGACATGAATTTTCGAAAACACTGTTGTCAGAACCTCAGATCTTGTACAAGCCTTCACACCGATTTTCTACTGTCACAGAACCTGAAGAATTTAAACTGTGGTCAATACAGCCTGCCACGTGACCCTATTCTGGTCCTATTCATATCCTCACAGTCTGTATCCTTAAATTTCATTTCCCTTTTATCATACTGAGACTGCGGATCTTGAATCCCCCCCCCCCCCCCCCGTCTCCCCCTCAGCACTACAGGGAAGCTGGCCACATCTTAACCACAACATTCAGCTCATCTCAAAGCATACATCACATACTCACTTGCTCCAGGACAATAGTAAGCAGGGCCTCAGCCGTATCCCGCACCCGCATTGATGCTGGCTTCAGCTCCTTCTCATCCTTCATACGCACAGGCTCACCTGGCTTTCCCTGTAAAAGTAACATCTGCTGGAGAGCCAAACCTTATTTGTTGGTTTGAGAGTTACTTAATGCTACACCAACTAGACAGGTCATCTGGTGTCAAATCAGACAAGATGATTGTCTGTTATGAAATGGAAAATACAAGAAATGAAGCCTACTTCAAGCAAGATTTTGGCATCTGTCAGAAGGAACTGAAGAAATTAAAGGCTGACAATACTTCAGCCAAAATTCAAATCAAGTTCATCTCACATACAAGTCAGATGTATCACTGCTATGCTAATCTCCTGTGGTCAATATCTTCCAAAGTACCGAAAACACAACAAGCATGCATAATATGAGTAAATTTATTTACTCTGCCAGTAATAAAGCATTAAGGACACAAACTTCAAACTCCCTTCTATCTACAGCACAGACATCGTAACATCCAAAAAGATGAGTTTAGTAACAGCACAAACTGTCTTACATGTAGCCCTTCTTTAGCGTAACATGTTTTCCAAAATACAAATTATATTTACAACAAACATTTCCTGTACTCTGATTAACCCATTTCATGTTGTAGACCCCCTAAGCCCTATTCATTTTTTCAGTCACAATTTCAAACTTCAACAGCACAGTTAAGCAGCCACACCTGCCATCTAGGACCATACAAAAATCTCAAACAAGTTCTATGTAAATCACTGACAGATAGCAGAATATATCATATACAACATGTACTGACAGAAAAGCACCTATGACATAGCTGGAAAATGACACAGACAAAATCTAAGTGTAAAATATGCTGTACACAACATTGGAAGAGTTATGTTTTTTAAACTCATTCAACACAAATATAATGTGCAACACAAAAACACACAAAACTGAGCAATTATTCAATGAGTACTAGGGGCAGGAACCTGACCACTCATTTCCGTCCAATGCTGAGGTTAAGAATGAGTGGAACTATAAATCCACTATTCCATATGCTTTCACAGTGTGCATAGAGACAATTTCACCCATACGTAACCCCTCTTAACCAAGCTTACTTGTGACTTGGAGCCAGAAATTCCAAGCTCTACCACTTCCAGAACAGTGGTAAGGCAATCTTTGTCCTGTAGCAGGTATGGGTGAGCTACAAGCCATACAGCTGCACACTGGAATGCTGCAACGATGGTCGAATGCAAGTCCTTGGAATGTGCAGGTGGCGGACGTGAGCACTGGTACACAATGTAGTCACACAACCACTTTACGGCACGTTTACACTCGAGAGCATCTGCAGCAGCAAAGTACAATCATGTAACAGTGGGAGACTGGATATGTGACAAGACACGAAGGTTAAGGGGCTGACCAGAAAAAAAAGTTTGACCAGCAATAACAGATTCCAACATCCCATGTTTTCTGAAATTTTAAAACATAAATCTTTGTGCTTTATACACATAATAAATAACTAAATTTGTAAAGCATGCAACACAGAGGCATTTGTCCATTGTTGTAATCAATGACCATTACTTTTGAAAACAAATGTATAAAAAAAAAAGGCAGCACAAAAAATGTTTATCTTGTTCATACAAAGGATTTTACTGAAAATTTTTTTGTAATGCAGTGGTGGCATGAGGACTCTGCCCTTCTGGGACGCAACACCACATCACTGGGCAACACTGTTCCTATGTTTGTAACTATTCACTCGTAAACAAATTTCATATGCGTAGCTCCAACAGTTCATGACTTATTGCAAATAAACTGAAATCTAACGCAAAACATTGCACACTACAATGACAGACGTTACATATTATCCCAAGGTCTTTCACCATGTGACATTTTTAGACCAAAAAGTGGCACTAGTATTGTTTCCACCTCATACATTTGCACATTCACCATGTTACCTTTTTTTTTTCCCCCCCCCCCCCCCCAATGGCTCGACAGCCCCTTGGGGGCCTAGGCCACCTCATTTCTCCTGGCTTCACGATCACAGTTTTAGACACACCACATTCGGCAGGACTTCTCTGGAAGAGGGACCTGACAACACGCACAAGAGACAGACATCTATGCCCCCAGTGGGATTCAAACCCACAATCCTAGTAAGTGAGTGGCCACAGACCCACACCTTAGACCGCACGGCTACTGGGATCGGCTATGTTACCACACTTAGTGTACTAAATTAAGAGGTATGATGGGGTGTACTTCAATGGCATAATATTCAAAACACATGTCATGAAAATCAGTGCGAATTGTTCAAAATTTAAAATGGGGGAGACTCACAAGTGTGTGCATGATGCGCACAAGCGTGTGTGCACGCACACACCAACTACTGATCTAAAAATTTACTGTTTTCTGTTTTGGAGATGAAAGTAGGCTAAAATAAATCATGCTTACCTGTAAGTTTCCTAGCTGCATGCAATAAAAATGTCCACATTATGTTCTTTGACATCAAAAAAAGGAAGAATTTCATTTCATACATGTACAAATATAAAATAAACAGCACTGCCAAAGTGTAAAAGGGATATGAGAAAAATGAACATTTTGATAAATAACTAAAATAAGAATGGAAAATTAAGACATCTATCATGTACCTCAACCAACAGAACTGGAACTGTGACAGCATTCTCACTGATCAGAAATCTAACATGAACGCAATGTGTTAGCCATAACAGGTGGGCACTGACATACTGGTGCTGGGAAACAAAAATGCATGTCTTCTCAGTTTCTTTGTGAATTTTCTGGCAAGCAAGCTGGTCATAATTCGATCCCCCTGACATTACAAAAACAGTGTATCCTCTATGGTATGTTATGACTTTATTAGAATATGATGTTATTAAAGTAGCTACACTATGGAAACCTTCAGGCTTCCACTGTGGTGTATATGAGATCTTCGCTCTACGGGGTTGTTATGCAGCATGTGTTGGTAGTTGTTTACCAACATTTTGGGACAGCCTATTGGTCCCTGCTTGACCCTTGAAGACGTGACACATATGCTGTCCCGAAACATCGGTAAATAACTACCAACATATGGTGCATAACAACCCTGAAGAGTGAAGACCTTAGCTGCACTAATTTTATGAACCTAGTACAATACGGTTAAGTTGGAAAGTGTAAAAATGTAAGCACCCAATAACAACACGTGTTTGTTTGCTTTTACTGTAATTCTTAAACTGTTTACTATAATTACTCTCTGGAAGTGTTCAATATCCTTCTGTAATGATTTCTAGGACGAAATACAATACAACACAATACAATTCTGATATATTCAGCCATCACTGCCTCTAATTTCAAAAAGTGAGATATTTTTGCTCCAACAAATATTTACCGAGTTACACATGAATTACACTTATGATGCATACAGAAATGAAATTCTTGTCTGATTTTAGGCAACATTTTAATGTAGTGAAAAATTTTGGTAAAACTATCTATCACATTTTGTGAAAATCCATTCAGTGGTTTCTGATTCATTATATGTGGACAGGTAGATACATATGGCAAAGTAAAAGGTGAATTTTTGCAACTTTGCACTGCAAAAGCAACAAAAACTGTGTGATACAGTTCAAATCAGACAGTAAAATGTGGGCAACCTGTATTAACTTTCACTTATTTACACAAATTGTGGATCATTAACATTTAGATACAAGCAGCACCTGTTTCTCGAATATGTATCCTAGCAAGGCCAGCAAGCAGCTCCAAAGCAGCAAGTGACACATTGAGATCTGTCTTCCATGATGAGATCAATCGATGACATACAAGATACGTTGCACGAACAAACAGGGCATGGGCCGAATCTGCAGAAAGACGTGTGTGCAAGTACAATTAACACCTATCAAATATAAAATGTCATAAAACGTTACATTTATATATATTAATGTGTTGTATGTACAGTATCAAATTTGTGAATTAGTCCCATCGTTTTTAATCGTTTAGAATTTTACTACAAGTGTGGTTATCTTCACTAAAGGCAAATTTTCCTAGAAATACTACAGAGTGACCAAACAGCCAACTTAACCTACTCACAAGACATTATTATTCATTATTATTATTTATTATATTATTATTATGAGTCATAAAAAGAGGGTGATTAATGGTTGCTTACACCTGTGTTATGTACTACCATTCAGTATGCATAAAATACAGCTGAAATACAAAAATAATTAAATTTCACAAGAGTAATCATGTTAAATGAAGGTGAAATATAATACTAGTAAGCTAACTACAGCCTTCAATTTCAAAATGCTTGCTGCAGTTTCTCCAGCTCTACTTCTTAGTATGACTACACTAAATGTAACACGCAAGATGAAAAACACCAAGCAATAATACACAGTATGCTTTAAATATCAGTAGAATCAATGAGAAGGATACACACAATGAGTAATTATTGCTAAACTGATGCCATTCATTAACCTGTACCCTACCAGGGCGTGGGTACTTAAATTTTGCACGGTTCATAAAAAACGTGTTATTTGAACATAAAACGATAAAATTATGAAATAAACGGCATTTTGTGGAAAATAAATCAGAGATTATGCAACATGTCTTAAAAATTCAGTAAATTACCTTGTTTTCTAAATATATAAAATGAATTTCTAGGGGTGTTTTCCTACGTGCATTCACGTATGAGAACATGTCTTTAAAAGGTTAATATTGTTACAGTTCTCAGTTGTTCATAATTTGCACAAAAAAAGAGGAAATTAACTGCAATAAATTAAAAACCCATAAAAATAATCACACTTTTCACATATCTGCTGTTATGCCTGCAGTTATTACATGACACTGCATCATCTGCAAAAGTAAAGTCTTGTAAAATAAAATATATCAAACAGTGTGGTTAAGCTGTTAGTCACTCAGGAGGTCCCAATTTCAAATTTCAGCCCAGAGAATGGCTATCCTGACAACAGTCTTGTAGTTTTTCTCTGTCCTTATGGGCAAATGTTGTGATAGTACATTATTCACTAACCATCATATCACTCGGCACTACCTGAAGTTGTCATTAAGTAAACCAACAAAAAAACAAACAGATGTTATGATTATGGACGGATGTGACAGCAAATACTCATTACCTGTCTCAAGGTTCCAGTCGGGCATTAGCCTGGGAAGAGTTACAGACAACTGCCAAGAACATATCAGCAGGATACGCAGTGACTGTTCAAGATTCACAGGCAAGTTAGGTATTTCATACTGAGCTAACCTAATCAATTTCTCAATTCTCTTAATACTAAAATATGTATACGTACACACACACACACACACACACACACATCAAAGTAAACTAAAGTTGTCCCATCAATTTAATTAATTAAGAAGCACAGTACGAAGACGAAGGACTAGCTACCGGATGGACGGTCTGGGATTTGAATCCCATTAGGGTAAAGATATTTTTCTCTTCTGCAAACTGCCCGAACTATCTGCAGCCACCCAGCCCCCATTCAATGGGTAGTGGGTTATTTCCTGAGGGTAAAGCAGCAAGAGCATGAAGTTAACCACTCACCTTCATCTAGTGCCGAGGTTAAGAATGAATGTTACTGTACCACTACTCTGCCTATAAGCCTTCCTGGTGTGGGCAGAAAAAACCTTACTTTTTTTACCTTTACCTTTCATTTTACAGAATTTTCCCAATATTTGCCTTGAGAAACTAAGGAAATCTAAGCAAAACCTTATCCAGGCAACTAGCATCTAGGCTGAGATTTAAACCTAAAATCTCACAAACATAGGCTGAGAATGTTATACACTACCACATGTCATATATATATGTGTGCAGCATTTCAGATGACCATACATCTAAGAAAGGTTACAAAATAATACCACACTACCTAATTCTAGAAGCTGAAGATGATGCATTCAAATGACTGCAAAATGATGGGCAAGGAAGCAGTTTAATTGAGTTTACAGTATGTACTATTCCTAATTATGCCTGTACAAATATATAAATAACATATGTGTACATTTTCCAGTTAACTGCTCACAACAATTAAGACACAGACGTCCAAACACACAACAAGCTAATTATGAATTTTCCCATGCAAGTTGACTGAAAGCTATTAGTCTTAAGCTAATATTAAATACGAATAAAAGCAAAAATATCAACAACTGAGTTTCAGTTCTCAAATCAGCATACTATAAATATGGACTTAAGACAAATCTCGCTCATTTTACCTACACAATCTTTACATTTTAGACCACAGCATGAATCTAATATAAAAACATTTCAGAAATGCAATAACACATGAACAAAGTTCTGGAGAAACAACAAGCATCATCAGAATTTCAAAAACTAGGTTAAACATGACATGCATGTGTCAATGAATGTGCATCAGTAAAATAATAAATCACACAAATTCAGACAATTCTGGCAACACTCAATACACACACGAGTTTCAATGACTATTTGACGTTCAGGAAAAATAAACATGATGAGTGTATATTCTTTACTTTTGTTCAGTCCCATGGGGTAGTCAATGTACATCATGTTACCAAACGCCCCAGCTGATGACGTGGCATCTGACTGGTCTTGAGTCTCGGGTGAGACCTCATCCCCTCCGCCAAGGCTCATGCTGCGAAAGTCACTTGGAAGACTGAGTGAGCTAATTGTATCAGAAGCTAGGGATGGACCAGTCAAAGAACAAAATATAAAGATCACTGGGGAAAACACAATAACAGATACAGTAACATAACATAACGTAACACAAAAAAACAACTTTCAGGCCAACTTCCAACAGGAAAAATTATAACTAACAGCAGACACTAACAGTGGTTTGTGGTCATAAAACTGGAAAGGAAATAAACCTGTGAAGGTACCCACAATAATATATAACATAGTACTATTACTCAACAATATAAGGGCCAAATTTATATTAAAATGCAAACATAAAAATAATTTTGTACGATACTATCTGGCTAGACAGACATTTGCACGTAGGTGGGACTGGCTTGTCAGAATTAAGCAGACACACAAGCATCAGCTGCAAGGCCTGGGAAAATAATGAATGCATGTTAAAAGGAAATTATTAAAATGCAGGTTTGCAAAAAGCATGTCTTTACTGAAGTCAACATACTTTGCTGCTGGGAACAGCTTCAGACCCTTGATAATTTCCTATAAAAGGCTCTTGAACTAAGCAGACAGCATCCACCCGTCTTTTATAATAGAAATCCGCACACCATTAACATTATAGGAACACATCTGCCAACCAGCTAAAGTCAGTGCACTGCATGATCATATTCAGAAATTCACATCATTATCACACAGGCCTGGATCGCTGATTAACAAACTAGTGCTCAAAAGTGTATTGGGTTGATCTATGGAGGGAAACCTAAGAAATGATACTGCCCGTATGCTGTTAATAAGTCACCTATGCCTGAGGCACACCCTGCTCTCAATGTTGTAAATGGGATGAAATCACACCACATATACAATACAAACCTTAACAGATTTTATGCCTTTCCTTTCAAACGCAAAACTTTACAAACCCAGCATACATACATGACAAAAGGATGGTAACATACAAACAAATCATGGTCAAAAGTTGGCCTGAATTAGATAAAGTGCCTACAAAATGAAGCCACTAGGGTCAATACGGCAGTGCAAATTTCATTTGCAATGAAATATCTAAGAAATAAATCAGATAAAATGAAGTGACCAGCACATACAGTGAAAAGGTTTCCAAGAACAGTGAAACATCAAAAGCAACAGATTGAAAGATGAAAGCAGAAAGAAGTGGAATATCTTCCACAGCAAAGCAAAATCTGACATCAGCATGTAACAGGCATAAGTAGTAACAATTACAAGCAAATGATTATTTCCAAAATTACCAACTCCATAAATAAAAGTGAGTTTGGAATGTTATGATTTGTTATTTAGTCTTCAACCAGTTCATAAAACACTACATAAGCAAATTTATTTCTATTTTCTTTATCCCAAAAATAACAATTTACATATGCTGATGTGGAAACCTAGAGAGTCTTAATATACTTGCCTGAAACTATGTCTTTCATATTTATATACCGAATTTTGAGTTGCAGCATTAATTTCTAGATAATACAGCATACATCTACACTTGCACTGCAACAATCCATTCAAACTGCCAAATGGTATGCAAATTCAGAATTTCAAACCTAAAGAAACACACTTCTTAGTACAGTGATCTTTCTTTCTTTGGACTTTGCCCATTGTCTCTCAATGCAGTACTACATTTTGGAAGCTGGCTCTGCTTCTGTCTTCAGGTGAAGGGAAGCAACTAATCTGGTGAACCCCTCTGACAGAGCTATTCATCAGTGACTGAGAATAGCTCTATCTAAGGGGACTACCAGATTACGTGCTTTCCTTTACCTGAAGATGGAAGCACAGTCAGCTCTGAAATACAGTACTAGAGGGTGTTTCTTTTCCTGCTTGACAGATAAGCACAGGCCCGATTTCTAGTGAATTTTTACTAGAGTTTTTAAAAGTTATTATCACAGCAATCATTTGTCTAGCTCCCGTCATGGACTGTTAAACCTCACCGAGACACGGCATATGATGCAATGCTGGCAGAACATTGGGCGGAGTGTTTGGCCGGTGCTTATCAGTCAAACAGGAAAAAAAAAAGCTATATATTGAGAGACAATGGACAAAGTCCAAAGAAAGAAGATCACTCAGTAAGTCATACAACATTGTCAGAGCCATATAGAGTCAAATACTTCTTACTAGTAAAAATTACTGCTATCCACTGTAACACACCATATTTAACTGAATATAATATAACCTCATATATGATAATTCTCCATAAAATCAGAGGCCTTAATATAAAGACATGTAAAATTAAATGTCAAAAAGATTGGTTTAGTACACCATAACTGCACACGTAACTTCATTACTTTTTATTATTCTAAACATATTTTTCCACAATTTAAAATTAGTGAATGCCAACGATCATCAGTTCCTCTCCCTGTGAAACTTGCTGATGAGAATACCTAGGCCTGCATTACTTTCTCACTTCCTGAACTTCAAATTTACAGAAAAATACAGCTTTTACTGTGTACTCTTCTTCCTTAGTCTCATCTTGTTACATTATATAGGATATACCCATGTTTCCTTCTCTATAACGATATACAGTATGATAAATATATGAAAAATATTCCGGGTTGAAACACATTCCTCTCTTGAAAAGGCAGTGATAACAATACCAAACAAAAAGAAAAATTTGGTTGACATATTTTGAAATAAAATTATTTTCTCAACCTAAAATCCAGTAAGAAGCAAATAAGCACCTTGGGCTTCAGAACACTAATTTTGAGACTGTAAACAAAATAAAATTATGGTCTAAATGACATGCTTGTGCTGCCTAGCTTAATGAAAGCATACAACAAAAACATACTTAATATGTGTGGAAAAGAAAATAATGTCACTGTAGTATTTTGATAGAAACATAAATAAACACTGGTGTCCAAGCAATACACAGTTATGAATGCTCCACTGCACTCACCAGAGGACAAGAGATTGGAAGTAGTATCACTACCAGGACCAGGGTCTGGTTGTGTCACCTGTTCAACTTCCTCAGCACTTGCAGAATCCTGCACGCTTAAAAGCAAACCACCTGAAAATGCAAATGTGACAGATCAGCTAACCTGTTCTATGGTTCCACATATCTGGCAGATATTTATATCACACACTTTTCAATTCCCATAATTACAATAATTCTGAGTTTATGCAACAACCATAAAGTAGTCATGTAATCTTATTTTCAAAACACACTATGTAATGATCAAGACTGATGGCAAAATATAACATCAATATGGCATGCCTATAAATTTGCAGGAAAGACCAATACTCGTTTACAATGAACACTTGTAAATTTCATATTTTAATATGAAATTTTGAGCTGTACTCAAAAGATTAGGTACACCTAAAACTGCACCCTTTTTATATAACTGTTAGCGACCGATGCTCAGATGTTTGCAGTGTATATTGTTATACCATCTTTCAAATAACTCTCGGCACTATTATGATACTTGAATAAACTAAACTGAGGAACATTTTTTCTTTAATTACAAACACATATATATTTTGATTAGGGTTTTTTTTTGTTGTAAGCAGTTGCCAATTTCTCACCCACTTTTGTATCAATTATAGGTGACTTTACTGAATTTTTATGTTATGTTTGGACAGGCTCAAGGTTATGCTTATTCAATCCTCACCCACTGCTGTATCCACCACAGGTCACTTTACTCAATGACTGTGAGATTATGTTTGAACAGGCTCATGGTTATGCTTATTCAATCCTTACCCACTGCTGTATCCTCTACAGGTCACCTTACTGAATGACTCTGAGGTTATGTTTGGAGAGGCTCAAGGTTATGCTTATTCTAGCAAGTGAAATGCACATTTTACATATGCTGTAATTTGTGCAATATGAGTGACTGCCCTGTTACTGCCTTGTGAACATCACATGTAATCACAAAACAAAAAATGCTGTATTATTCATTATCACATTATGAGAAAAAGTGCTGCTAATGCTTCTGCTTTCAAGGAAATGATCAAATGTATGGACAGCAGTGTTTGAAAAAGAAATGTGATTTCCAAATGGTTCAAGAAGCACAAGCAAGAACAATACATGGTGGCTGATGTACAGTTAAGGCAGTCAAGAAGTTGAACCACCCCAAATGTAAATGCTCATGCATGAGAAATAAAGAATGAACAATATCAAATTTCAGTCTGGTAGCTGGTATCTCTGCCATCTTCCCAATAAACCACATAAAAATGCCAAGAATTTGCACTGGATGGGCCCCTTATCAATTGACATCAACTGTAGCTTATTTAACAGGACTATAATTCTAACAACACTGTACTGATTGTCTGAATGATAGCAAATAATGAATTTGAAAGGATGGGGAAGTAATGATCATAACATAATTTCATGTATTACACTGGCCTTTGTCTAGGGCAACTGACAAAAACCAAAAAAATTCTCAGTCAGGACAGTCAGTGTCCTGGCCAAGATTCAATCTGGGCGCCTCTTGAACATGTGTCAGAAGCATTACCACTTGAGCCAACTTCCTCTGTTTCCTGAGTGTTGTAATATATTTTAAATACTGGCATCTAAACACCAATGACCCTGTACATATGAGTATGCCTCTCTCTCACACTATTTATTTTCCTGCTATTTGTAATCAACCAAATGATTTCTCTTACCTAGCAACATTTGAGCATTCTGTGGATCTGATTCCACTTGCAATGCATTTATCAGTAGGTTCATAAGACGAGGTTTGAGCTGTGCAAAGGTCAGTGGAGCTCGCTCTGAACCTCCTCCTCCCAACTCTTTGATGGTCAAGTTCTATTGAAAGAAGAAATGAGTTATGATATGAACAAGTGTGTAATTTCTTACGCTGATTAATAATTACTTCCATTATATTCTAACAAAACTGAATGAAGTAGCCTAATAATAATAATAATAATAAATAATAATAATAATAATAACAATAACAACAACAACAACAACAGTAATCCTCATCATTTGCTCTTCTGTCATTATGTATGTCTGCTCTGTATGTTAGCAAGTACAAGCAGTTACAAGTTGAAGAAACAATCTCTACCTCCACCAGAAATCAAAACATGATTCTCTGGTCATCCGACTTTCAACAAAGTCTCTCTCTCAGCATAATGACAAGAGAGTTCTTTACTGACTTCGCTTCAAGAGTCTCATACCTGGAAGTGCAGTGGAAGCACCAACATGGAAAGGAGGAGATGAATGGAGGCCCTTCTCAGTTCTGTCTTGGACACTGATGCTGACCTAAAAAGATATTTAAAATTAAACCAGTTGTAATTATCACCAAGCAGGATGATGTAATGGGAAATCTCTAGACTTGGGAAAATTATGCCTGATTTGAATCTCAGTGGGACACCAGCTTTCCTAACTGAGGCAATCATGATTTTCCTCAGTCCTTCTAGAAAAATGGCAGGGTAGTACCTTGATTAGACCACAAACACTTCCTTCCAAATTCTTTCCAATCCACCAACCACCATTCACCACACCACCAACAATACACATGGCATTCATAATACAAGTACTGTAAGTTCAGAAATTATTAAAGATAATCTAAATACAGTCAAACCCTGATATACCACCATTGTAGGGGAAATCTGTTCACATATCATGGGTGCTAAGTGAGGGTGGCACTACAAAGGGGGGTGCTATATCAGGGATTGACTGCATGTGCTTAACATATCTGTCAGCGTGGTGGTAAAGGGAGTCAAGAGTTTAACTGGTAACCTACAAAGGACATCACTTTGCAGTGCCACTAAATAACTGATGACCTTATTTCTACTCTGACATTTAGCAACTCAAAACCAACATTTGTGGACTTAGTCTACTTGTGTTCTGAATGCTTCCACACAGCCTGAGATACTGAGAGCACCATAAAATAAACCATAATGACTTATCTGCAGTAATTCAAATTAACACTATGTTGCAGTCTAAACTTTATCCTACTGGGTGGGTATTTAAATTTTAGCACATGGTTTATGAAAAAAGTATTATTTGAACAGAAAAACATAAAATTATGCAGTAAATAGCATTTTGTGGACAATAAAACAGAGATTATGCAGCATGTCTTAAAAATGTAGTAAATTTCCTTGCTGCCTAAATATATGTAATTAATTTCCAGGGGTTTTTCCCTACGTGTGTTTGCATATTTGAAAGCAGGTCTTTCAAAGGTTAATGGTAAGAAAGGAAGGAAGAATATAGGGAAGAGGGAGGGGGAAAGAAGAAATGGCAGAAAACAGAGGGAAGAAGAACACTAAATTTACACACAGTTATACGGCACTCACTCAAGACTACTAAGCTTTTGGACTTTTTCCATCACCTAGTGCTGCAAAAACACAAAAAAGTAAACACAATACTTTGGAAACTGGATCTCTTTCCATCTTCAGGTAAAAATATGAGGCAGCACCTGCTGAGATGGGCCAAATAGATCCAGTCATTCAGTCTCAATCTTGGCATGTTATTTTTTTGTATTTTCAAAACACTAGACATTAGACAAATTCCCGAAAGCTAGGAAATCCTGAATGCAATATATTATCAGCACAACCTTACAGAACTGCAGGACACACTCACTTTAACTTAAGTTCCTTCTCTGGAAGAACAATCTCAAGAGCATCGATGACATGCGGAACCAACACCTGAACACCATCCAAGTCAAGTCGGAACAGATCAGCGGAATTCAGCAAGATACTCGCCAGAGTTTCGCCACATTCACGGTTCTAGTGGTACCGGTAACAGAATCAATAACCAATATGTTTCATTATGAAGCATTCATAGCACCTAGGTTTAAAATGTTTTATATGGCTAGATCATCAACTGTTATGGAAATTACATACTCATGGTCACGATACGGCATGAAATTTTTCAGAGTTACAACATCACATACTGAATTAAGAACTTACCATTTACAGATGCTGTATGACTGGACATTTGTTGAAGTTAAATTTACTTTAATTGGTTTATTTTCAACAGTATTTTTGTGAACCTTGTTAAAACTGTACTTTTGTTTCATCACTATTCCAGGGGACAGGAGGATAAATGGAGGAAGAAAACTGGACTTTGTTGGAGATACTGCACCAGGCAGGAGCCAACAGTGTGCAGCACTGCCAATTCAGAATTGCCAGCAGAGCTTTTAAAAAGGTTCATTCAGCAACACTGGCAACTGTGGGTACCACATGCAGTAACATACAAATCACTGCATTTTGCACATAATGTATATTTAAGGGTTTTGTGTTATTCTCAGAATAAAGAGCAATTATTTCTCTAAACAGCATCAATCCATTGGGTATCTATAAAGTAGATATAGCGCACTTCTTCCTTTACTAAAGAGTCAATCAGTACTTAGAGCAGAAAAAGTTAAAATTTATAAGACATTAATAAGACCTGTGGTAACATACGGAGCAGAAGCATGGACATTGAATAAGGACATTGCTAAAGGCTGGCAGTTTTTGAACGAAAAATTTTGAGAAGAATATTTGAGGCAATTAAAGTAAACGAAAATTGGAGAAAGCGAAATAACAAGGAACTAAAGCAGGTGTTTGGAGATTTAAATATACTGTCATTTGTCAAAATAAGTCGGCTCAAATGGATTGGTCATGTTAACAGAATGGAGAATAAAAGAACAGTAAGTCAAGTATTTAATAATAATCTCCAAGGAAGTCGACCAAGAGGACGACCAAGAAACAGATGGTGGAATTGTGTACAAACAGACATTAAGAAGTGTAAAATTAATAACTGGAAAGAAAGGTCAAAAAACAGAGCTGACTGGGAAAGGGCCATTAAGGAAGCGAAGGTCCACATTGGACTGTAGTGCCACCGAAGAAGAAGAAGAAAGTAGATATAGCAAGTTTTCTGAGTAGGACAGACTAAATTTTTCCATGTTATTTTGATTACATTTCTGCTTGCAATTGTTAAATGTTCCTATGAAAGGCCACTGTTACAAATCTTTAAGTAATATATCATACCATTCCTAAAAGACACACTTTACAGTAAAATCCAAGAGCTGACTATAATAATAATACACAAGTGCTGCATGTAGCAGAGGCAAGTATTATTTGCATATAACTCTATAGCACGAGGCCTGGCATGATGTTTACTTTAATTATTCACAGGACATCTCCACTTCTGTCACGTCTATACCTACACAACCACATACACTATCTCACTTATTCCCACCTCATTTATGTGCAGTCCTTGCTGTAACGCCAGATAAAAACGAGCTAGGTATACGGGAAGTATTTCTTCTCCAGTTTTCTTGGCACAGAAGATGCGGCAAAGTGCCCCAAGTGCCTCAGCTCGCCCTGCCTCATACTTGTCAATGGTGAGAGCAGGTGGAATGTCAGCCTCATCAGTGAGTGAGCCAGGTTGTGATAAAGAAAGACTGCCCTTACGACTATCCAACAGAAGGGAACTAGGTCGCTTGTTTGTGTTAGTTTCATTTCCTGCAAAATAAACAAGTGCAACATTACGATGATTGATGAACAACAAACTGTAAAGAAACTGTAAGCTGTCATGGCTTAACAGAGGTGCTATTTGGGTACTTGACTTGAGGATTTGAGAAAAACTGTAGAATATAACAGAGGAAAGAAAATTAACCAGCAGACACCTCCCAAATAAAAGTCTAGGGCATTATGACAGCCCCACTTTGGTTGGAATACTCAGTCCAAGAATCAAAAACATAAACTTACTTTGTGACAATCCTTTTCCATGGTAAGCAGCTTCAAAGCCAATATGGGCAGCCTCAAACAACCATTCGCCAAACAAGTGAAGAATACTGTTACATTTTGGGCGGGCTGGAGCCAGAGAATGACGAGAATCTCCCCTAGAGATATCATAGCTGCAACACAAGTTTATATGAGCAAAGCTCCACTTGTTAGCATATTTAATTTGGGTGAAAAGAAAAAGGATTAAAAAAACTTCATGCATATGCAACAGACTTACAGCTAAGGCTTGAAGCAGATGAGGGCCCAGAGTTTGGAGTTGATGCTGGATATCCACTTGACACAGCAGAGGTTGATGTAGTTCGGCTACTGGTGAGACCAATTAATGAAGCTTTTGGAATACCTAAAATTAGCCACAAAGATTTAAAGCACAATTTTTCAGTCAGTCATATTCCCCTACCTAACAAATTATCTACTCAATAAAATTGGAAACTTCGAATGCATGTTCTTGTTGGGTGCCACAATCAGTACACGTATCCTCACTTTATTTAATGACGCAACAGCTCAGATGAAATAGCACTGACAGATAGCCAGACTAACGAATAATAAATTGGAAAGGATGTGGCAGAAAGCAGTCATGGTTAATTTAAAATACTATCCTGACATTTACCTTCAGGGACTGAGGAAAGCAATGACAAAACTCAGTCAGAATAATGGATCTCTGGGCTGAGATCTGAACCCAGGACTTAGCAGATATGAAACAGGAATGCTAACAAATGCACCACAACATTCTGTAGAATCAATATGTTGCTGTAATATTTCAAGTACTTACAAACAACAAAACATATTTATCCATTCCTTCAGTGGCTGAATTAAGATAAATATGATTTCTATAGAGAAATACCATTTAAGAATTATTACTGCCATTGATAACAACTTGAACACACATAAATGCCAGTCTGATTTTTGTCATTTTTGCATCAGCATAGGACCCAGTATCTTCAGTGCCTGATAGATGGCAATGATACAGTTAATTGCTGTCATTTTGTAATGGTATACTATCAGGAATATTTAGATAAACTGTATTAAAGTAACACAATTCTGAGTTCAATAACACTTGT
Source organism: Reticulitermes speratus (assembly GCA_021186555.1). NCBI lineage: Eukaryota > Metazoa > Arthropoda > Insecta > Blattodea > Rhinotermitidae > Reticulitermes > Reticulitermes speratus. Next base: position 42,832,942 of record JAJKFL010000042.1, on the reverse strand, counting down.
ATGTTACCATGAACGTGGCTCTTGGTAATGTACTCGTACATCTTTAATTTATAAAGTTTGGTTACAGATTGTCTTTTGTGTGACATTTAGAAGGGAGAGAGAAGACACGACATGACGAAGGAAAAAAAATAAGGAGTTAGGATGATGTGACAAGATGGGAAAGGAATACTGGAGAAAGGAGGGAAGGAGAAACAGGTATAAAACGGATCAAGGAAAGGCAGAATAGGGATAAGGGATAAAAATATGAAAACTGTATTCCCTGAGAGACTAAACCAGTGCATGCAGTGAAATAACCAAGCCAGATAGGATACAGTAGATATTTTCTGGGAATTTTTCAATGGAAAATATATTACAGTAGGTAGAATATAACAGAAGCATTACTGGAAGCAATAAATGCTACATTTACAAAATAAAATACTGAAAGAACAGAATTAAAACAAAAAAATGCACAGGGAGTTGAAACAGGCACAGACAACCCACAAACAACCAAAAGATGTGCAGAATGTGGAGCAAGATTAAAGCTGTACTGAAGCCAGCAAACGAAAACCATAGTTACCCTTGGTGACTGCTGAAGGAGCTACACTAAAGCTCTTGGCTAGACGGCGCTGGGGTGGAGGAGTAGGGGAATGGGAGGCAGAGGTAGGGTGGGAGCTAGTACCACTCTCCTTCTTGTCCCGGTCTGATGAACTACTAGCCTCGTCCCATGAGTTAGGCTGAGCAATGCCTGCAATCATAACATCATACACAAGCCCACCACCACACAGCACAAGATGCATACACACAGTCGCACAAAGAACACACCAGTGACAAAACTGAGACTGTAAAACTAATATACATACAGCATGATGAAGATTACACATTTGTTTACTTTTTCAATCTATCAATGACAATATAAATTAAGCTACTTTGTAAAATTGTTCTATGTACAGAACTCGCATAACCACTACTGCCATGGAAACACAACAATGAGTACTCATTGTCAATGTGTGTTGTGCTATATGTCACTGTCAACAATGTAAAATATTGAAAATGTTACCACAGAAATGCAACAATGAGTTCTCTTTGTACTGTTGTGCATACATTTTATGGCAAATTAATGTCACCTGCAACAACAAAATATACTTAGGTCTTCAAGTAAAGTGCCTGGTATTTGTTTCTGATTTTAACCAAATTTGGATTTTCTTGACAGATTTTCATAGAAGTCTCCAATACCAAATTTGACACAAATCTGTCCAGTGAAAACTTAGCTGATACATGCGGACAGACGGAGATATGAACACAACAAAGGTACCTAACAGGCACATTTCATGACTTATGCAAAGTGCCTAAACATGAATAAGGAATGGAGAATAATTCAACATTATGAAGCGAATGACCACAGCATTTCAGACTGGCTGAAAGACTGACTAAACAACCGAGTTACAGACTAATTAATTTTTGCATGATTCACTATTTGCTATGATGTCATATGGAGCTTTGACTGTGGCATACAACTGACCACAGACCACACACAACTATAAACCCTCAGTTTAGGACATATTGTTATGTGTGCACAAACTCCTATCTATTCTGTGCAATCACCAATCAGTAAAAAAAAGACTGCACTGTACACAATCACACACACACACACACAATTTATAGTTGCAATTTATTGTGAAATGAGAAAACTGAGACCACAAACAAACCTTCAAGAATTATGATAGTTTAAAACCCCCTTTGTGCAAATCAAAGCAAATGTGTGCATTGGAAAGCAGAATAATCTTCATGTTCCACGTTTTAAATGGCCCATGTCACAGTATTACAAAGGCAAATGTGAGTAGGTCTAGAAAATTCTCTAAAATGTAATGTGACCAAATTGCTCCTTTGACTTTTAGACTCAGCATTTACACTAATGTCAACAGCTTACCCAACATACTATTCATGTATATATACTTCCCCAAGCTAACTGACATAGTACATTCACTTTCCCCACCAACAAATCACCCATCATAAATCTCTTATGCCAAAACACTTAATCAACTTCAATTATGAAACCCTGTACACTGGTGTTATTCTTGAAAGACAATCAACAGTCCACCATCCGTTAGGTGTTTTATGTACTCCAAATTTCACCCAGTCAAATTAGTTACCTGAAACTAGAAGCACTGAGCATTCTTGTAACTACAAGGTGGCCCAGAGTCAGTTAACCAAAAACATTCACTCATATTAATCGAAATACTAATACCGACTTAATGCAAGTCAATCTGTAAAGCTTTATGAGTTGTGCACTAAACAAAGACTTATCTCATTTAAAACCACTTTTGCAAATTCAGTACATACAAAGAAACTTACAATGTGTTTTAGTGTACATTTTACTAATTGCATAACTGACTTTTTGGACCATTCCATATACAAGATTTGAAGTCCTCACTGCACTGAATAATCAAGATTACAATCTTATGGAATGTAATACCATGTAGTATGGAAGATAGGTATCTATATTTTGAAAGGACATCCCACCTCCATCCATTACCCTGCAAATAGAGACAGCAGATTCCTCTAGAATGTTGGTACCTATCTACCAGACTAGACAGCATCACATCCTAGAAAAGCATAATTTATTCTTCTTAAATTTTATCAGCCAAATGGGCTGCCCATGTCCCATTAAATATAAATCTTCATGGATGAAAGGGAAAATAATGTCCCACGCAGATGCAGGCACGGGCATTTCAAACAAAAATAACTCCAGTCCTCAGCAGCTACATTGGCATTTAAAGGCGGACAATAAAGGTTAAATACTTTAAAAACTGGAAGGAATACAGGAAATTGGGCAAAACATTGCTGCCATTGGTACAAATTCAGTATCCAACCCAGCAGATTATAAACATGAATTCAGTTGCCCATTACATAAAAAATATATTCTACTTAATATATAACAATTACGCACAGTATTAAGACTACAGTATTCCAGGATGTGATTCAGTGTACTTTGGTAGACAGGTACAAATGTTTCAGAGAAACATGCTGCCTCCATTTTCTGAGTAGAAGCCGCAGCAGGTTCATCCAAAACATTTGTATCCATCAACCAAACTACACTGTGTCACACCCCAGATGACCACGACCATTAAACCTAAACTCTCAAACGTATACTTCCAGGTCTCACCTCATCACTCACCTGACAATCTAAACAGGGTAAACAGAAAATAAGTAAACAGTTTAATAAATATGGCATATCTCACTCACCTCCATTTTATAAGTATTCACTTTGTTTTATCTACTGATGTACTTACAACATAAAATTCAATGGCAAATATAACTTTATGAAGAGTTGTACCTTACCTAGAAAAGCATCCACCTGCCCAGCAATTCCCTTGATGGCTTTCAGGAAAATGAGTGGCAGAGCAGTGAGGCAAGGATGTTGACAAGGGTCAATAACATTCTCACTTGTGATAGCAAACTGGAGAAATTTCTGAGTCTGAGACACCATGGCCGGTCTGCATAAATTTGCAGGGTTGCCAAGGCAATGCAGAAACCGAAACCAGCTCTGCGCAATGCAATCATTACTCATTCCAGTTGGTATTAGCTGTGCATCCTCTTCAGCTGTAATGCATGCAAGTTCTACATCTGTAAATATTCCTGTATAAGCACAGCTACATTGGCAACATTGGAGGAACACAGAACAAGAAACAAGAATGGCTGTACAAGTAATAGGCATGTTCACTTTCAGATGATCCTTGTAAGTAAAGTCCTTCACTGAAGTGATACCTCAGACAAACATACACTGTTCTGTGATAGTAAACATTAAATTCAGTCAACTATTCAATGTACGTTGACACTTATTCAGACTGAGAAAAATCCAATATTACATTCTGAATAAATAATCAATATAAAGGATTCAGTATCTGCTGTCATTACACACACCGAAACAGACTGACTGGCTGCATCTCACAACCATGTCCATTTTCAGAGGGCATCTGCATTAAAACACACAAGTTGTCCCAGTTGTTCCATGTACCCCCTTTATAATTATTCCAGATCTAGGCATTTGAAAGGGCAGACTGTTTAAATATTTTGGCAACATACAAAGCAAAAAACAGACAGACTTGCAAAACTCTTATTAACTTAATCTAGGCAACTAAAAACAGTTCACAATAAACTACTGAGGCTTATCCTTTCCAATGACAATGAATTCATCTATCCTTGCACTTACAAAAACAGACACACTCAAAAAGTTCCTGAAGGAACTCACATATCTTTAATTCTGGGTAGGAAGGCCCATACATAAATTCCAGAAGCCGAGCAGTGAGGGCCAGATTCACACGATTCCACTGCTCAATTAAAGCAATTCGATGTCGCCAGTTCATACACGTTTCCCTGAAGGTTTTCCAGAGAGGAGGTGATGGAAAACATCGAGCACATGCCAGTAACCATACCTCAAACAGCACGCTAAGCACACGTTCACACAGCTGATCTCCAACATCATCTGGGAATGAACACAATAACCACAGAACTGAAGATAATATGATTGAAACAGTAAACAATACAGTCATCATTAGAATACATTAGTGTGCATAATTATTAACGTTCCCTCTTCCTGTTCAACGCTTACTGTCCCCTCCTTTCTCTACAAACAAGTTAGAAAATGTATGCACACTGTAAATATTATGACACATTCAATACTCTACAAATCTGTATTTTCCCTCACACCCCCCGCAGGAGTGCTAAAATCGAGCACGATAGGAAATGCACATGTGTACAGAGCTTGGATGTGAATGACCATGTGTGCACAGCATGTCCTTGAGTAGAGAAGTGGGGATGCAAATGGTCTTCATGTAAAGCGGACATTAAAATTACCTGATAAATGAATACTGAAATAGCTTGACAAGTTTCTGTAATATTCTCCAATATCAAATTTCACGAAAATGCATTGAGTAGTGCTGGAGTTCTTTTATGCATACAGAGAGACAGATAGATGGAGTGATTTTAATGTGATTCAAAAGTTCACACATACAAATAATAAATCTACAGTAGTTGTCAGATTCATAGTTTCGAACAAGAAAATTATGCTACTTAACAATTATATCTGCTGAAGATGACAAATATATGTGAAGATAGTTCATATAGATACTATCTTTCAGAATATGACACTGTGTGATTTGGTACAAACCTGGAATATTGCTATCAAACTACATGATATCACATCTCAGAAATTGGTACGTAATCTTCACAGCCACTCGTAATCAGTTCATAATTCCTGTTACTTTGTCTGACACAATAAGAGAAACAGTTTCCTCCAGTATTCTTACTGTGAAAGTGTCACAGTACAGAAATAATAATGCAACACCTATACCCATGCCTCCATATTCCTGATGTTTTTTTCTTTGATTAATGCTATATCAACCTCACAGGTTATACAGTGTTGTAATTTATGGCACTGTTACACCATAGGCATACCTGTAATATGACACATCACAAAAAACTCTGGTCACAACAGTTGGTCCCTGGACCATATTCATTGCAATGTTTCATTTCTTTCACGGTGACTAGACAGAAAACTAACGTCACTTGTCATAGAGTACCACAACCCACCTCATTTAGAGTTGACATAAAGACAAATAAACATGTATACAACAATCCCTTGCCTACTACAAGTTTCAACTATGCGTGGTTTACTGTAAGTATCCACTTCTGTCAACTGTAGAGTCTGGTTTCATGTATTCAGTTCTTAATTTGCACAAACATAAGCAAGCACGCTAGTGACTGGCAAGAAATAAACTACCAGCCAAGGTGAGAAGTGGATCACAATGTTTGAAACACGTCAGCGAACAGAAAATCCCCTTCCCAATCATGGGAAGGTTACTCAGCACGTTTTATCAGTTATGAAAAATGTTTGGTCAATTGAATGGCTGACGGCACACTTCATGCCTTACTCCACTGCAAATTTCAGTTTGAAATGCATGGAATTTATTACAAAATATAACCTGACACAAAAACTCTCAAAACAATCATTCCAGTGAAAAGCATACATGGATGGTGCAATAAAAGGAAAAAGTCATTAGACCTGTTAAGGTAAAGCTGTCCCATTACATGCCAAGCAGGCATCAAGAGGAGGGAAAGATATAGCTCTACCCATACTCAACCCTGGAGCTAGAATGGGGTGGGTGGTCAGCGCCACGCCCCAGTCGCCTTACCCCCAGGAAAGAGACCCAGTACCCATTACACACAAGGATGGGTGGGCCTTGGGACTCATCTGGATGGGTCCAGAAAATCTCGCCCCCACTGGGGTTCGAACACTGGACCATCCAGGCTGTAGCAAGTCTTATACATACTACATTATCCCAGCTGCCAATTACAACTGTTGGTGAATTTAAAACTGCGAGCTGTTATGAGATATCAGGACCACAATCCAGTTTGATATTATAGTTATTTTCCATTTCCATTAACTATACAGACTGCAAAAATTATACATGATTAAACAAACAACATGCACTGACATGAAACTCAGTCGTGTATTAGCATCCAATCTTCCTTCTCATGTCCCAGTCTGCACACAAAAAATATGATAACTCTACGTGAGAGGTACTATGAAGTCACTGAATATGCATAACATGCACATCATGCACACCACGTACTTGAAATATTCTTGAAAGACACTTCATAAAATAAGCAGTGTTTCTAGCTAGCAACAATGTTCCATCATCATAGGTCAAGGTTTCCATATTGATCAAAGCACAGCTACCACTTCTCTGCTTCATGACAAATTGTTTGGCAATCACTGCCACCTGGCACACACATCAGTAACAACATGAACGACAAACTACAAAGGCAGAATATGGACACAATTTCAACTCTTAGGCTTTTAGTATCAGCGGTGTACATACAAATGCACTGTTAACAACTTGGCTCCTCCACAGTGAATGGAGAGAGACATTTTTAAATCAAAAGAGGACAACTGCCAACAAAAGATTACCTTTCACTGTAGGAGGTGCAAGTAGTGTGTCATTGATAGCAAGCAGGAAGAGCAACAATGCCTCCCACGTTTCTCTTGTCAGACTGTTGGAAACCTGTGCCAAGTGCTGCAGTGTCCGCAACACCCGATGACACAAGACTGCCTGGCGGTTTATTGTGTCTGCACCTGTCACATGTTTTAATCTTCAAAAAATGGTCATAATTACAACCCAGTAAAAACCCACATATGATGAAATTCATATAACCATAATTTTTTAACTCTGCTATGAAGGAGTGTTTTTTTGGAGGAGGGGGCATATGTTACACTTCTGTGATATCCAACTAGTTTCACACACTGGCACACCACTGAGAATAAAGGTAAAGGTAAAGCAATCCCATTACAGGCCTGGACAGGCCTTTAGGGTTCCAGGAGGTTAAGGCTCCCAGATTTCTAGACAATCAGCACATGAAGGTGGTAAAATTGTCAGCCCTACGCACCGGCCGCCTTTACCCCCAGGAAATATTCCTGGTACTCATTTCTGTTAGAGGCTGAGTCGAGCCCAGGGCCATAGTCCGACCGAAAGGATTATGTCAATGAAAAATTCCATTGACACCATCGGGAATTGATCCCGCGACCTTCCGGCTTGTAGAGCAGTGCCTCAACCAACTGCACCACCGCGTGCCCCCCACTGAGAATAAAAATGCACCCAAATATTGTCTTCCAATTCAGTGGTATGGCAGCTGTAAGTTTCAGTGTCATAAATCCTTACCAATCAATCCACATATCCACTAAACACACATTCAACACAAGCTCAAAAACATTAGTTGTCTCACTTATAATTTAAACATCTGCTCAGCTGATTACTTGAATCAAAGAATTTCCTCTGCTATATGGAATTGCTTGTTGCAAATTTTGGTTAAGCAAAGGGTTTGCTGTAAAATCAACTGTCCATTGCAGGTAAAATAAAAGCCAATAATCAGTTACATCAAATCAAAAGTGTGTTCAGATACCATTCATACCAAATTTAACCCAATTCATATGGAGGTCAGACTCTGCTCAGTCAGTATGGTGACTAAGCATGGGCTAGGCAACCACGGAGTCATAAGAGAGAATCCACAGTATCCAGGCTGATATCTACCCAGACTCCTATCCCTCCCCAGAGGTAAAGTGTCCAGAATGTGACCACACCCCCAAGGTTAAGAAGTATGCTGCTTTGCCTCAACTCTTCCACACATCTTCACAGTGTGATGCTTAATTCATTCAGCATAAGGGCAACTTTACTCAACAACCTTCACCAATGAATTCAGTTGCTTCATTTGTCAGTTAATGAAATAATTACTAACTAACTAACTCCATGAAGCAGATTCCTTCTTGAGAAGCTAACAGGTCCTCAGCTAGTCAAGAAATTCCCCGCATTTTATGGAACCCAAAGGCTCATTACCGCATTCACAAGAGCCTGCCACCTGTCCCTATCCTAAGCCATATCAATCCAGTCCATGCCCCCCCATCCCACTTCTTGAAGATCCATCTTAATATTATCCTCCCATCTATGCCTGGGTCTTCCAAGTGGTCTCCTTCCATCAGGTCTCCCCACTGAAATCCTGTATGCACCTCTCCCCTACCCCATACGTGCTACATGCCCCGCCCACATCATTCTTCTTGATTTGATCACCCGAATAATATTTGGTGAGGAGTACAGATCATTAAGTTCCTCGGTATGTAGTCTTCTCCACTCCCCCGTTACCTCGTCCCTCTTAGGTCCAAATATCGTTAATGAAATAATGCAGCACAAAAGTTCGTGTATCAAATACGCAATACAAAGACATTTTTCTTTATTTTGCCAGTTTTAAAACACTGCTATGAAACCAGTCATTACAGTACTACAATTACAATTTCGCATGTCTCCTTCATAATGGAAGCTGCATAACTCAATCAAGGAAGTGATTTAACTATGAATTCAGCAGCCCAGTCTGACACTGGTAAGTTTTCACTTAGTACTAAGAACCGTCCCATCTTTAAATGTCCTCCAACCCCGAAAGTCCTGCACCACTAGTAGTTGATTTAATCTGTTCTACTGTATACAACTGCAGCCAAAGCATAAAGTTACCCAGCCACTGCCCACATACTCAGATTTAACGTGCAATGATAATTTACTTGATTCCTCCATGGCATTGTGCTTAGATGCATGATTAAATATCCCTTTACCTTACCTCACCATAACACCCCACTAATACTTTAAAAACCTTGCATAATACATGATTCATGCTTTAATTCATTTATGCTTTAATTTAACACAAAGTCCAGCACACAGCTAAATTCTTATACTGTTTACTGTAACTACTCTCTGGACGTGTCCAATGTCATTCCATAACGATTTCTAGGATGAAATACAATACAATACAATACAAAAAATTAGTGCAAGAGGCCTGGTAACCATCATACATTATCTGAACTGAATAACAAGTACGTATTCTCATTATGATTAGCATTCATACTTTGTTTCTGTAAAATTCAATACACAATTATTTTTGTCGCCTTAGTACAAATATGTGAAATGAACACCAACACATCAGTAATAACAGATATATGGTTATACACATAAAGAGTATTACCTAAATCCAAATAAGGGAATGCCCAGACTAGAAAATGAAACAACAGAAGTTAGTCCACTGTTTGTACAGAAAACAAAACACATTCTTATCATTATGATTACAGTCTTGTGGGATGTGACACCATGTAGTTTGGTAGATGGGTACCAATGTTCCTTTTTACCCTGAAGACAGGAAGAGCCGGTTTCTCTGGAAGGCATACACCAATCTACCAGAATACAGGGCATCAGTTCCAGAAGACTGTGATGTTATTATGAAGATTTAATAATGAGCATGATTCAGTAAGAACTGTTATGACATTGTTAGATGTCATATGAAAATGTGGTGTGACTTTACAGTCACGTGAATGTGACACAAATGCCAGAGAAACTTATAGTGAAAAGTGACTTACAAACATACAAAGAGTACAGTAAAATAAATAATAAGCTACTGCTTGTAGCCAAATAATCCTATACACATCTACTAAGTTATTCAGACACAACATTTCACTTATACAAACAAATCAAATAACAAGTTCCATAAATCTCTGTGTGAATCATGCACCAAAGTTTCTGATCACATAATTCTGGGAAAAATGGGTGTCAATAACATGATAATATATGGTGCATGTATGAATCAGAGCAGTGTAAATCCTCTATCTATGTGACTGAATCAATCAAAATATTACAAAACCACAAGAAGCCTGGAGTCAAGCTTACCTTCTCCCTTACGAGGAACAAAGAGATTGTGGAAATGACAAATCATCTTCCTGGCATATAAGTTGGGGTCCTCGCATACAGGTCTTGGAACACATATCTTAGGGACTGGATGAAGCGCCGATAACCATTCACAGTACACATGAACACAGTCCCTTATTGTGTCATGTTCACTTAGCGGAAGGCTCATCCCAAAACAAATAACCTGCAGTACCACACAAATGACTGAGTCAGCTCAACATCTTTCGTCACTCACTCTCCTACCTAAAAATGTAATCGTTAAAACAGTAATGACTATAATTTTACATATAAGGCTTGAAGATTTCAGTAACTAAAAGGAATGAAATTTCTAGGTGGCCAGCCATGTCACTTCAGAATTGAAGTCCAAAGTTTCAAGTACCTTCTGTCTCCATTGCGGAATGATGCACTGGGCAAATAATCACATGCATCGCTGAAGCCCCACCTTAAAGGGAAACTAATAACTTTTTAAGAATGGTGGGTGTAATCAAGCGTAAACCAACCTTAGCACTTTCCAGCTTGCATCTAGCTCATTCCTACATAACCTAGTGGGTACCACACCCAGCTACAGCTCACCAACATGCTCCAGAAAGCCACATTAGGCACATATAAGTTTAACAATATCTGGACAAGAGAGTTTGATAGGTATGCAGGTAGGTTAAGCAATATACAGACATCACAAGAACTGAAAGTGTTCCCTGCTCCATATGGAGGTACACAGTGGCACAGTTGGTTGAGGCACTGCGCTACCAGCCAGATGGTAGCGGGTTCCATTCCCGATGGGGTCATTGGGGCTTTTAATTGACTTAATCCTTCTGGCTGCACTATGGCCCTGGGGTCAACTCAGCCTATGACAGAAATGAGTACCAGGGATGTCTCCTGGGGGTAAAGGCAGCCAGTGCGCAGGGCTGACAACCTTGCAATCTTCATGTGCTGATTGTCTAGAAATTCTGGAAGCCTCAACCTCCTGGAGCCCTAAGGGCCTTCCGGGCCTGTAGAGGGATAGCTTTACCCTGCTTCGTATGACAGTACATATACACAACCTGAGCATAACATCATGCAAAGGCATTATTCTGTCCTACCTTGTCATGCTGAGCAAGGAGAAAATGGTTGGTACTGGTGGTAGATGAACGGTCTGATATATACGATTTCTCTTTAGAATGAGCCCAACTGAGTAAGGAACTTTCTTTCCTTATACCCGATGATGGAAACAACCAGTTTCCAAAATACTGTATTCAGAAAACTCCAAACAACGATGTCCAAAATAATAGCCATAATAATTATTATTAATATATATAATATATATATTACATATATTATTTTCTATCCGGTACTTGCCTCCATGCACCACTGAACTTCCCGATCGGTAGTCAGGGGGCTTGGCTCTGCTGTTTGCGCAAAACCCAGATTGGCAGCCAGTTGTTTGACCACAGCCATGGCCACTTCCTTCCCAGCCGCCATTGGAAACTTTCCCAACACACTCTGACTCTCTTCATTCCCATTCTGGATTAGTGATGTTAGGGATGCCCACTCTGAGTACATACCACTACACTCAGAATCCTGCATGCAGTTAAATGAATATATTAGTTGCCAAATACAGACAGCATAAAACATTCCATCTGCTCTCCTACTTCCACGTATTTTAATTAAATAATTCATAATTTACTAAAAGGATTTTATTGTGTTCTAACCAGACACGCTTAAAATTATTCCATTTCCTTATACACCATGTACATTATCTTCACTTGCTCAATATGAAATCTTAAAGCATCCATACATTTTAACACGCTCATGTCTCGGAATCAAGCACTATAATCCATTCATGCAACATAAGGAAAAGTTACCAGATGTGTTAAAAAAACTAACAGAGCCCATCCAACTCCACTACCAATTCTCTTCAACAGAAGTGGAGCACTATCACAACTGAAGGCACAGATAACCCCAAAACATCATTATTTTGTACATTTCAATTGACAACGCCCCTTGTCCCACTGCATATAATTGTGCTTTCTGTTTTATAGAAAAAGAAAAGGAAAATTTTTTTCTTGTAGTCCCACAATACACCTGGCAGTTTTATGGCATATCATAAAATACAATAACTAAGCATCTGTAATCCTTTCATCTCCCAAAGCCTTTGAATTTGAAGAACATTTAATATTTAATTATGGTCTATTTAGAGACACAGTCAATAAATCAAATCATATTGCATCAGATGGTATCTTGTTTAATAAACTATAAACTGGAAAGACCATAGAGATGGTTATGACCTAATCTGAGGTACTAGACCATCATTTGCCTGGAACATCTGAGAAAAACCATGAAGAAGCCACTCAGCACAGTTGGTGTCTCCACTCAGATTCAACCTCAGCACTTCCTGAATGCAAGTCTTGCATTACTATCTTAATATGGCATATCCTGTTGTGTTGTGACACAACCATTTAGGCAGTACAAGGTGGTCAAACACAACTATTCATTAACATGTTTCAGCTTGATTACACTAAGCCATCTTCAGGCAGCAGTGACAAATATGCAGAGAAGAAAAAAGTGTAACATTCAGAAAATCATTACAATGGGAACTAAGACTTCAATTTTACAATGATGTTATTCCCAAGAAGTTTTTGTTATTTGATAGCCGCATAAGGCTACAATCAACTTTGGATTCTACAATAAACTCACTGCTGCTGTTCACATATATAAACGTTTGTCATAAAAACCATTCTTTGTGGTGATGCTAAAAAATATAGCTAAAACTCCTGCGTTTCAATAGGAGAACTACAAGGTCGTTACTGCAAGTAGAAATCAGGCCTCACGCAGAATATTAGCCAGTGGCAAAGAAATAATCAGACACCTTGCTTGAGCTGTTTTGGAAGGCAACTTCCTCTATTTCAGTGGACATTTTTATTTTTGTGGGAGCAGTCTGTAAATGTTGTTAGGAAGTTGGGGCAGTTTTTTCTACTAACTGGTCGAGAGATGGCAATCGAAACTCACATGGCTATAGCTATGGCTGAGTTAGTATCCTGCAATATTCCTTGCAGTGAATTTTCATTGCTTGGTTCTTACTACATCCACTATTTAGGTTCAGAGCTTGTTTTACGTTTGCAAGACGCTGTGATACCTCTAGTTATCTGTGCATTATTTTCAGGTACCTCCGTCTCTTTTTATGGGTACTGGCTTCAAAGTTTCTTACAAAAATGTTCCGCAAGGTGATAAATTTTACACTAAGATCGCAACTGTTCAGAACTGAATCCGATTGCCATTACTTGGACGAGCTGTAAATTCAATACTTGTCTTTATCAGCCTTGTTTGCTTCCCGTACTTTTGAAAATTTGAAATAAATTCTATTCCTCGATAATCAAAAGCTGGTAATGATGATCAGATGGCCCATTTATCTCTCACTCGTTCCATAAAATAATAATCCTTCCTGGAGCTCTATAAAAATATTATTAATGGCTGTACTGGAGTAGTTTTGAGTTCTCACTGGGAAGTCTCGTACTGCAATTAGAATAAATTTTATTACGCGCAGGTCTTCGTTCTTTGTACATAACGCTTTATTATCATATTAGGCTCTGATTCAAATCGAGTGCGAGAGAATACACCTTCATCCCAGCAATGCTGTCTTTTACTTATCTCGTTCCATTATTCCGCTCTGCTGACTGTAAGCGACTAAGTGGCGTTTGCTTTTACACTCGTTGCTTCCACGTCCCCAATGTCAATTTCCAAAATGCTGTCATACCTTACTCATCTGCGTTTACTATCATGGAATTTCTTTCCTACCGCAATTCGCATGATACACAGTTTCCGCCACCACTGGCACACATCAGCATACGTGCACGCCGTTCAGCAACCCTAGTAACACGTATACCTTACCTTTACGTTGTAATTCACTCTGTTAAACACGCCCAAATTCATAGATCTTCATTTCACATTACTCAAGGAAGTTATTACTTCTAATAGCAATTCAGGAACCATCCAACTGTCAAAGTACAGCTGATGTTTAGCACATGATGTTGAGATCTACTACATGTTTCCCATGCCCTGTTGCTGCCCACATGTATATCACTCGGCAAACGTCTTTCAAAGCCACATATCGCATGCAAGATCTGAAAGTGGCTTCTGAACTCCACACCCCACACACCACACGCAACTTTCTCAATACGGTGCACAGATAATTCGGTGACCATGACAAGCACTCCCATCTGAATACCTCCGACCCACGGATCGTCTAAATCATGAAGGCTCCATACTGTTTGGCCTCGGGGTTAAATCAGCACCACTGAACTTAAATCTTTGCAATGCATGGAATTTCTCCTTCATTATGTGGCTACACTGTTGTCCTTGTAAACAAAACTTCTGCTGTGTGGATGATGCAGGATTGGTGTTGTGGTGGCGCATAGGCGTGTTGAGTGTATGTTATTAACTGTTCCAAGTACGATTGCGTCCGAATTTCATGAGTTTTCGTGGCTGAGTTGTTGCTGGATTAGAGCATGATTTTTCGCTCCTTTCTTTTTAATGAGAATAAATATTTTGAATAATGGCACTTGCTGGGGTCGTAGAGGCTGCTATGTTTGTAAGCTGTTAAGGTGGAATGTCTGTGTAACATGAAATATGTACTGTCGAGCCAGATTTTAATTAATATTGAATTGTCAAGATTGTTACATTCAGTTCAGGATGGCCGACTTTGAAGGTGCTGTGTTGATTGGCTCTGAAGTTTGTGAATATCCAAGAATTGATCTAGTTCATTCGGAGGTAAGTAGTATGCAACACACAATATTCAAAGGAATGGTGCCAGCAAGGTCTAAAATTATTACATTCAGTCCAGAAAGTTTTCGGCTTTGAAGGTGTTATGTTAATTGGTCCTTACATTCGTGACTGCAAGAGCTGATCTGGATCATCCAGGTGTAAGTAGTTTGAAACCCATTGTATTCCAGTGAATTATGTCAGGAAATTTTTAAGAAACATATTGGGTATAGTTTATAAAATGACAAGTAACTATAAAGTCAATACAAGTTTGAGGGATTGTTAAGGTTCGAAGAATTGTATGCTATATCAACTAACTCTAAGTAAGCCTCAAATTCAGCAACAAGTATGGTCACCATATTGTGAAACTATACCACATGTTGAATAAAACAGTGTGTAACTCATAGATACGGACAGTTTTGAGTGAATTTGAGAGAAGCTGAGACTGTTGCCACAGAAAATGGGCCTTAAATCTTTCCTCACTAACTCCCTTACTAATATAATCTTAAGGGTTCAGCACTGTTAATGAAATCACAACATTATATCCAATACTGATCCAGTTCGATTCAGTCCACATGCTGACTTCTTTCTTATGTACATTATATAAGATCCACCAGTTTCCTCAGCCTTCAATAGATTCTGCACCATAATTACATACACTCTTTTGTATTTTCTCCATCTGAGCTACAACCACTGTAACCGAAATTTTAAATGCTTTGTTAGACAGTTGCTTGTTTTTTATGTCTTCCATTTTCCACTCCCTTTATCCCTCTTACATCAAGATTTGTCCCAGGACACTTTGTTTTCAGATATGTCATTTTACTTCAAATGAGGAGAGTGTATTTCACAGCCTTTATTACACACACATGTTGCATGCACACACATAGAAGACTATGTCTTTGACACTTTGAACAATATCGAAACATTTCAGGCATTTCATAAGTGCAAAGAAAATTAAATCTGGAAGCTTAAACAGTGTTTTGATATGCTGCGAAGTCAGACACAACGGCAAATGCAGGCCTATTGTGTGATAATGTATAGTGGAATTGCAACTACAATGTCTGTTTAACCCTTTGGCACCAGAACTAAATTCATGGTTTAAGGGGGAAGGGAGGGAATATTCTGATAAACTTCCCTTTGCCCTCAAGCAAAGACAGCAACATATATCAAAGCACTATATATCAGCTGTGGGCTGTACAGGAACATGCCATAATTCCACAGATTTGTTGTCTCGGAGAAGTGACTATAGCCCTGTCAAAGGGCCAATGAGGAAGTGTCTCCAGTCATACCTGTAGGTGTAAAGATGTGATTATAAAATGTGCATGGAACATCTGGTAATAATCAACTGATTCACATGTCATGAAGTGTTGCACTTAGTGACCAGTTTGAAATCACAAGACTGACTTTTATGTGTACCAGTTCAACAGTGTAAAGTTACTCACTTTCTTGATAAATTTACATTGTTTGAGTAACTTATGGCAATCTTATTATATCCAAAGATTACTTGTTTGATGTAATCATGAATTATCCTAATATGCCTAAATAAATTTTGTTAATGGTCCTGTTATTTGGTTCCACTTGTGGTTGAGTGAGTGGATGGGTGGTAGGTTGTGACTTTTATTCATAATTTTCACAAATTTGCTCTATTTATGACCTCATTGACAGTGCAGTGTCTTTTGAATTATTTCAGTTTCTTGTTGGTCGCTCCAGATCTTCGTCATTTATAATCCGCCACCTTTCGGTTTCAAAAACGCACTGCATTTTTAAGAAGACAGATGGAATATGGACAGTGTGTGATCAGGTGGGACATACTGTCACCAACATTGTTTATTGTATGAAGTATACACATGTAAATAGCATCACAGCTGAATATATGCTAATTTGTGATTATTGTTAAGTGACTATCGCAATTTATATCTCTTTAATCATAATGTTTATGAGTCAACTTGACGACCGTTATCCTGTGTGTTTTCAATACCAACAAATAAATAGTCAAATTTTCAGTCCAACACTACTGTATATTTATTATGATTTAGCTGCATGTTTTGGTCCCTTTTTGGACCATCATCATGCTGTTGTATAAAAACTTGTAAAATAAAGGCAAAAACATGCGCAAGAATATATACGTTTGTGAGACCTCACAATTTCAAGTCATTCATTATGAAGAAGTGTATATTCTTGTGTATGCTTCTGTTTTATTTTATAAGTTTTTATACAACAGTGTGATGATCCAAAAAGGGACTGAAACATGTAGCTGAACCATAATAAATATGCATCTGTGTGGACTGAAAATTCAACTATTCATGAGTCAGTCCATTTTAGGATATGACTGTGTTATAGTCACCACATTTGTCATTGCTCCTAAATGGAAAGTCTAGAAACAATCCATGTAAAAGCCTACAGACTTAAACTATAGATTATTGTGCAAATATATTCCCTGGATATTTTCCACTGTGTGCATTAGAGATTATGTCTCCATTGTTTCAGAGGCTGTCTGTCTCATTCTTCAATAAAAAGTACTTACTCAGTTGGGCCCATTGAACAAGCTTAGTCCGTACTTCATTGTCAAAAACCCTAAAGACTGTGTTTAAAAAGTTTATTTTGGTAGATTTTGTATTTTTGATGGATTAGAATGTAGAGATGTGAATAATTTACTTACACCATCCCAACAAAACCATTTTCAGAGTTCATATGGAACATATGTAAATCATAAGAGGCTGGAGAAAGATGAACCTTTTCGAGTTAGAGATGGTGATGAGATTTCATTTGGCCCTAATAGTAATTTTAAGTATGTGTTCTACACAAAAGATTTCTCCATGAATCCTGCCAAGAGAATGAGACTGGATGAATATGTGTAAGTAGATATTTCTTTAATACTTTGAAGTCTTCTGTCAACTCTTGTGCATTTTTTACATATAAAACAAACTTTATCAGAAATATTAATCTTATTAAAGCAGCTTGTAATTCACTGTACAACCAAATATAAAACTTGTAAGATCTGCATATTAAGTAAGATTCTAAATTTACTACAACCAGTGACTTGGGCTACCTTTCAGTGTCATTTATCATTACCACATTCTGTTCCTATCCATAACTACCACCAATGCATAAGTAACATACATAACAATAGAACAGCCAGTGGTTTTCTGCCTTCTTCTGGTCCTGTTCATAACTGCTTTCATACAAAATGACAGATTGGCAAGGATTGTTCTGACTTACTGCATTCAGTGACTATTTAATGTTGACATACCAGGATTCTTTTAAGGTAACTCTCTGTGCACTATCTAAGCAATTAATAATGATTCTCATACTTTCATAGAACTGGGACCATAAAACTAAAAATTTACCACTGTACATTATTCTAATGAAATTCCACTGTGTGTGTGTGGGTGTGGGTCAAAGACCCATGTACAGGACCAGAGTCTTTTGTCTTGTGTTATTCAGCATACTTTGGCATAGTAAATTTCAGTGGTAATGAAATGTGTAATTGATACTACATTAACTGTTATTGATAAACACTGCTGTTACTTTTTGTAGAAATTCTGAAGAACAGAAACTGCAAAATAAGAGCCAGGTGATGGAGTCGAAAGTAACAAAACACACTGCAGAGCTTGAGAGGGGGCACGTGCAGGAGGAGAGAAGACAATTACAAGATACGCTACAGTCAGGGAGCATGCAGCAGCAGCATGACAATCTGGAGCTGGAACATCAACAGGCCAAAGAAAGGACTCTCTCTCAGGAAAAACTGCTAGAAGTACTTCTTGAATTGTATTTGTGTCTGTAATATAAAATGTTGAAATTGTAATAATTGTTGTAAATTTCTGTAATCAGTTTGTGGTCTTCACTGGACATATGTAAAGGGCCTATATTAAATTGTTTAAGTTTCTTCTTGTAGACCAAATTCACATCTGCGCACATTTGCGACTTATGCTCAGATACCTCCCAGTAGGATAGCTCTGTCACTGACGTGACTGGCTACGAGCTTAACATTCAGCGTCTGGCAAGGGTGGATACTTGTTCTTCATTGTCATGTCCAGACCTCTTCTCAAGCACATCCAGAATTTTTTCCCTGGCGTGTAAAGTGGCTGGAGTGTGAAGCTGACTGTAATCCTGCGGTTAAGAATATGTGACTCATCATCTCCACTCCCCATACATACCCATGGCATGGTGAAGAACAGGGTTCTTAACTCTTCCCTTCTAAGATGACGAGTTAATGGAGAAAGCTTATTCAAAATCTTTTTAACAAATGTGCTCTGTTTAATGTTCTGCAGGAAAAACAGGTATTAGAAGAAAAGTTGAAGGAAATGCAAAACCTGTTGGAGGAAAAAGACAAGGGTGAGGAATTGTTAAAGAAACAACTGCAAGAAAAAGAGGAGCAGAGGTTGCAAGATTTGGTAAGCTGTTTGTATCTGGAACATAAAGGAGTTTCAAAATTACAGTATGAAAAAGGGTAAGTTCTTGTTTTCTGATAAAATTTGTAATGACTGTTCCAGAAGCGGCTACAAGAACAGAAAGATGCACAGGCTAAAGTCATGCTGGAAGAACTTAGAAATAGAAGTTGCAGAAAAGGAAGAACTTATTAAAATTCAATTGGCAAGAGAAATTCAGAGGTTGCAGGAAGAAAAACTCAAAATAGAGAAAGATATACGAGGTACAAATTTGTTCATTCAAGTAATTCCTTATTTTTCTTCTTTTGATTGCATCCAAATGCGAGTTCTTAAGAGTTTCCCATAGTGTGTGTGACTTGCAGTCATTGTTTACATAAGTTAAACATCAAGTGAATAATTTTTACAGAGTTTTAGAATGAAAATGACATAGGGTCACCCACAGAAAGTTGTTTTCTTATATTACTGTAATGAGAATTTTTATTATAGGAGAATTATCTAAGAATGGACAGTCAGCTGAAAACCTGAAACGACTGAAAGAGGAACTTCAGAAAGTAAAAACTGATTTATCTAACGCTGAAGGAAAGAAGCAATATCTTCAAAACGAACTAGAACAGATAACAAAAGCCAAAGAAGATGCAGAATCTCATCTCAAGGCAAAGCAGGATGTACTTGCCAATCTTGGAGAGCTGGTAGAAGCTGAATTGCAGTGTAGTATCTGCAGTGAACTATTTGTTATAGTAAGTGCCTAGATGACAACTTGTTTTCTGTACTTTAATCCAGTATGTAAGTGTCTGACATCTAGAATTTGCGTTATACTTATATGCTATGTCGTATACCACAATATACATTATTTGTCCCATCAGAACTTGTCTTGTTCGTAACCATACCATTGAAGCATAAACACACAAACAGTGCCCTCAAGAGTAAAAACATAGAGTTCAGGAAACCCACTAATAAAAATGCAAAGGAATTCATTTTAGTGATATGAGGATTTAGATTAATACAGCTCATGACAAGGACTAGTGGCAGGCTCTTGTGAACATGGTAATAAACTGTTTTTTCATAAAAGGTGGGAGATTTGTTGAGTAGCCGAGGGACTATTGCCTTCTCAAGACATGGAATTGGTTACTTCATTTTAGTTCTACTGACTTAATGAGATAGCCATCCAATTCTTTTGTCCAAATGGCTGAATGATTTTTGTAAAGTCTTAAGATCACTGCACTGTATTACTACACAGGTGGTCCACAAAATACATGCAACATTATTACATCTGAATATCTTTTAAAATTTATTCATAATTTCTTCATGCTTAGGCATTTCCATTTTATATGGATTGTATTTATAATGTTCACAGGCCACTACCCTGAACTGTGCTCACACTTTTTGCCGTTCATGCATTGTAGAATGGCAGAAAAAGGAGAAAACATGCCCAATGTGTCGAACGAAAATTACGTCTCAAAACAGGTCTATTGTCTTTGATACCTTTATAGACAGAATTGTTGAAAATCTGTCAGTGGAAATGAAGAACCGGAGACAAGAGGTCATTGAAGACAGGCAAGGTATGTGTGTCATTAATCAAACATGTGTACCATTGCATGACATTTCTGGATGATGGACAGTCAGATTTACACTTGACTGTTTCTTTGTGGGTTATTTAATGACACCATCAGTGTCAAAAGTACATAGTGTCTAATAATAGGGTGACTGATGAATGGGGAAGGATTTGAGAAGACCTTGTTGTGGCATAATAGAAGTACCGTATATTCTCGAATCTAATGCGCACCCAGTTTTTGGCGACTTCTTAAACGAAAAAAAGTTAGTTCGCGATTCTAA
Source organism: Reticulitermes speratus (assembly GCA_021186555.1). Taxonomy (NCBI): domain Eukaryota; kingdom Metazoa; phylum Arthropoda; class Insecta; order Blattodea; family Rhinotermitidae; genus Reticulitermes; species Reticulitermes speratus. The sequence continues at coordinate 42,811,734 of JAJKFL010000042.1, read as the reverse complement.
TGCACACCTTTCCTTCAACCACCCCTTGCCAACGGGGCGACTGATTGAATAATATTGGATGTTACCAATGCGTTAAAATCCGACGCTACGCCTGTGGCCGATGAGTCATACCGATAGAGGCGGGGCCTTTCTCAACAGACGTGCGCAATCTCGTCTGAAGCCAGCTGAGCTTTAGTTGTTGAAACGTGGGAGGTGCTTGTTCCAATTTGTCGTGTACCGTAGTTATGGAAGAGGGACACCTGAAATCTAAACGACTCTCATATACGGCGAAGTTCAAACGTGAAGTTATTCGGTGCGCAGAGGAGAATGGAAACCGCAAAGCCGCTGCAATTTTTGGAGTTGATGAAAGCAACGTTCGACTATGGCGGAAACACAAGGCAGCGATGACATTGTATGGGAGGACGATGTTGAAGATAAAGATGATAGTGACTGGGTGGAGAGCACGGATAACGATTCAGTTATGAGTGATGACGGCGAGTCTGATGAATAATAAATTATAATAATAAATAATAAAATAATAGATTATTGTATTGTATTGTTCTTACGGCACGTACAGCAGCTCAATCATTTTTCCAAAATCCAGCTCTAGACCGCGAATCTAATCCGCACGCGAATCTATGCGCATCTGATTTTTTAGCTCTCTAAAACTGTAAAAAGGGTGCGCATTAGATTCGAGAATATACGGTATATTTGTCTTGAGAAAAACCACAAAACACCTTAGTCCAGATAGCTGGTGTCCACACCAAGCAATGCACCTCCCAAATACAGTTTAGAGTTCATATTGTTCATACCGTGCATTTTTACTGTAAATTGTATTGTATAATAAATAAAAAGTGTGCATTTGTTGGTTAAAGAGATGTGTGACAGTTTAGTGTTACTGTTATACCAGTATTTTTGGTCTGATAGTGTCATTACTGCATTTCCCCTCCTTAGCTGTTTCTACACATTCCTTAACAGTTGTGTTCCCATCATATCTTGTGATAATCCCAAACCAAATTTAAGTTATCAAGGTAATATTTTGTGAAGTTAATTGAAAATGGAGGAAAAAAAATGTTATTATGAATGGTCACAGAAACCTCTTTAAATTTCTTGTAACTTTGATAGCATATTTTAAACATTTGAAGTAACTGTAGTTTTAAACCTAAAAGCAAGAATAAAAATCAGAACATCTGATGATTATATAGCTGTGGTTCCTGATATAAAAAATTCATAAGGTTGTGCTTCAAACTTCAGGGCTCTTATAAATTAAATTAAGATCTAAGCCAGTACAGAGGTGTAGCAGTCTAGGAATTTTGTCATATGCCCACACTGCTGAAAATTGGCACCTTGAAATGTTCAGCACAAGTCCATCTGTGAATTTTGTTGAAGAATTGCCATGTGAGAATATAAAATTCCAGTGACGGTGAACATGTACAGGTGTTAATTTGCACTCTTCGAGTCTGAGCAAAACAAAGTACAATGTAAGACAAACAGACTTGTTCCCTAGTTTGTTTTGCTTCATTGTGTAAGTTGATAGATTTTTAGAAAGGGAACTGGGATATGTTAATACATTTAGCATTATTCATGAACCTTTCAGTTCCTGACAAGGAACACAATAGAAATCATCCCTTCAGAGGTACAGTTTATTCCATTTTCTTTGCTACAGTTGAAACTGTACTTTATTGTATTACAAAAGAGGTTGTACGATTTCAGTTCGAGAATTACTAGGCCCCAAATTAAACTGTGAGCCTTCTCACCAGCGACAGAGACAGCCAGAAGAACTCGTCAAAGTGCAGAATCCACTAGTAGTTCGATGATCACAGGTTAGTCAGAATATATTTTTTTATTTGGTAATAAAGTGGGGTTTAAAGTGCTTTATTTGCAAATAAGTAGCCTTGTAAGGTAACATTTAATGTAGTGCATGGACCCCTTCATACTCCAAGGGTCAAATGGCAAGGTATTGAGTAGACCAGAATTTCCATTCCTACTGGGTGAACCTTTGTAGTCCCTGTACATTTTCCAAGATACCAGTATGGGTACTGTGTAGGTGGGAGGATGATACTAAAATGCATCTTCAAGAAATAGGGCAGGAGGGTGTGGGCAAGAATCATCTGGCTGAGGATAGGGACCAGTGGTGGAATATTGTGAACATACTAATGAAAAACCTTCAGGTTCTATTAAATACAAGGAAGTTCTTGACCTGTTGGGCAACTGTTAGCTTCTCAAGGAATGTCTGCTACATGTAGTTAGTTACCAGGTGAACTGTTCTAGTTTTTCATCATCCACTGCTCTAGACCCCTGTGCTTGTAACGGGCCTACCTGTACATAAGGAAGTTTGCATTAAAACAATTTGGACTGTGTTCGCCATCTGAAAGGAAATTTTTAGTGCTGTTGACTGAAATTACACTTCTTGAAATTTTGGAAAAGTGACATGATGAAGTCTCCAGTTTAAGCTGAATTTGCCTCAGTTTGTTTTATGGATGGTGATTTAAAAATTCTAAACATTACTCAATGAAAAAGACTTTTATAAAGCAAAGTTTGCCTTTGTTATGTCTAGATCTCTATATAAATGTAGTTTATTGTATTTTGATGGGGCAGTGGTTGTTTTATTCTGCACAAGTTTGTTACCGAGATGCGTAACTCATTGTGTAACATCAGAAAATATAGTTTAACGCTTTGGTGCCAGAATTAAATGCCCATAGTAATCTGCCAAAGACTGGAATTTAAATGAGGTCTGCATAAGTGCAGGTATATTTATATGATGTTCCTTGTTTTTAGCATCACACTGCACATTACATATACAGTATATAACTTTTGTTGCCAAAGGTTCAGTTGTGGAATGGAAAAAGACTGGGAAAAGTACATGTTTAATTACAGCACCTGTACAATTCTAAAACAGCTTCAACAGTAGAACAGTCATTAACTTTAGAGATAGAATATATATACTATGTTAAAATTTGTGTACTTTATTGCATATAATATTCCTGTATAGTCAAGCAAACATTTCTGCAATAAACTGAAGTCATTTCAGTTCAGTTTCATGACTGGCTGTGGTTCAGTAAAATTCCTTCTTCCTAAAAAAAATGAAAAATTTATATACAAGATTGCCTCCACCACCTTAATGAATTCCATAATTTAGTCTAGTGTCAAGAAGTATATGACAAGGTTTTCCCTTTTATGCAAAAGTACCAGATATGTAATAAAATGCAGAAACTTACAGGAAACAAAAATACGACAAGACCTCCTTTTAGTAGTGAATGACATATAATTCACTACTTGATAGAAAGACTATCATGCATTTATCCATGCTGTTGACAGTGTATAATTTTATGGGAAGGCTGTTTGCCCATGCACTGTAGTTTCTAATGTTGGAAACAACTATGTGAAGACACCTTAACAGGCAGCTCAGTGAAGCTGCACTACTACCCACAATAAGAGAATCTAAACATAGTGAAATGGAAAGGAATTCAAGATTTGTTAGAATGTGTTCCTTTTCAATTTTCTGTAAGATTTTTGAACACCAATCACACACAGGAGTACAGAAAAGTGTTAATTTCTCAAGGTAAAATGTTTCATGTAGTAAATGGATGGCCAGATGTGATGTATGTTCTGATTACAAAGATTTTTCAGGCTTCCCATAAAAATGGCGAACAGTTCATATGAAAATGTTCAAAGAACAGATGTTACAAGAACAAGAAAGACTGTCATTTTAACCCCAAAGCTAATTTTCAGCTGTTTTAAGCATTTTTTGTTAAACTGTTTTACTGTGTTTTGAAAGTAAATACACAATTGCTTCCTTTCCCAAAGACTAGACATTTGGTGCTATAGCACACATGACATTCTGAAGTTCAGAGTGAGCACTGCATGCCAATAGTTACAACCACATAAGCACATCCATTTGTGAGATGGCTGGATGAGATGAGTGCCAGCTTTAGAATTTTGTCTGCGTGGCAGAATAGCAAGTGGACTGGTTCTTTGTTTTTAGTGGGAGTTAAGATTGAACTTGCAAGATGTGAGCTTGACATGGCAGTGTTGATGTCTTCTGGAATATTACAATATGGTAACTGTAAATAGTTATGTGTTTCAGGTCAGGTAGTCCAAGATGAGTCTTTCTGGACTGCCAGACCCTGAAGATGGAAGCACTACGCTCCCCCAAAATGTTGGTAACTATTTACAAGTCAGCATGCTATAACATCCCAAAAGATATGAACTTTTATGACTGAACATCATGTAACTGTTGACTGTATTCCTTGTAACAATATTTCTATCTGTTTTCCTAGCCACGATGACAACAGCGTCAGCAGTGCAAGCTCAACTGAAACAGAATCCGAGACATCAAGCTCATACGATTCAGAATGCACGAGTGATGAGAGTTCTGTGGAAGGAGATCCACATGCTTACTACGGAGGTTATGGGTGTTGCTTCCGATGTGGTTGGTATTGCAGATGTTGATTTTACAGTTGTTGGTGTGAAATAACTACAGTAAAGATCTATGTTAAGTGCTACATCCCCTACACTTCAGTCAGTCATATATAAGAAAATAAAATGTTAACCTGCACTTATGAGAGTTAAAATAAATGCATATTCACATATTTGGCCACTGTCAAAGGAAAAGGCACATACAGCTGTTATAATACTATCTATTATTAGTGGAGTATTCTTAATGGTTATGTTGTTGTTGTTTGTCCCTGTCGCTCCAACATGGAGCATAGGGGCCTCCTTTCGGAGGTTTCTATGGTCATGTGTGTTGATGCAGTGAGTGACCAGCCCACTGACCGCACAAGTTCTACTCAATCCTGATGTGACTGCCAGAGCCATCTGGCAGGCAGTCAGGAGACTTGGGTGAGAAATGGCCGCTGAATTTTGCTTACGAGCATTACTAGTTCTATTCATGCCCGTAAGGTTCTTTTACATGCCGTAAATCTACGACATAGGACCGACGGCTTTACTTCCCCTCCGAAGGAAGTGGTGCTTCGGATTTTTATCACCCTTAAAAATCCATCGCCCTCGGTCGGGATCGAAACCGCGAACCTTGGGTCCAGTGGCGAGCATGCTAACCACTAGTCCACCAAGGACGACTAATGGTTATGTAAGAGGTGTTTAAGAAAATTTTTAATGGTTCTGGTTAAAAATGTTGTTGTCTGAACTTATAAAAGCTTTTTGAGGCCATTTTTTCATCACAATGAAGGAACTAAAAGAAATCTGTATTATGCTTGATAATTTCAGCACAAATAAATTGTCTGAATATAAAATTTGGCTGTGTTCATTTCTGTATGAAATATTTCTATACTGGAAAACATTTGCATGAGTCAGCAAGGCTTGTGTGGTTTATTTTGCAGAACTATAAAACAGTAATATAAAAATATAGTTTTCATGTAAGTTGCATTCGTATTGATCAGGGTTGTCGAGGTTTTTTTTAATTATATTTTGTGTTTATGTCTGTAAGATGTCAAATGTCCGAAGTTGCATAGCTAGTGGCCTGGGGATCATCACTTTGTGCTTCACAAAATGTATTGGAAATAATTAAAGATAAATTAATCTTCTTGTAAGTGAAAACATACATTCCACTCTGGTGCTGAAAAATCAGAAGGCCGTTTTAAGATACACTGACCTATGTGAGATTTGAGGTTCCCACAGCAGTGCTGTTGAAGATTAGTCTTCTGGCACTGTGTTGAGTGGTATACAGGTATGAACATCTCCGACTTAGTAAGTTGTCATCTAGTGCACACGTAAAACCACTTTTTTGTGGTTTTTATTGTAAATTGTCACCCCTACACGTGTTTCGATCCTCAGATCATCATCAGGGTTTTTTTTTTAAAAAAGCCACTAAAAAAACCCCCTTGATGATGATCTGAGGATCAAAACACGTGTAGGGGTGACAATTTACAATAAAAACTACAAAAAAGTGGTTTTACGTGTGCATTAGTTGGTGTAAATAAAATAAATTGAATTAGTGAAAATGCACGGTGACAGCAATATAAAATTGTCATCTAGTGTTTGCAAAGCATACTGCTAATAATAAACCACATATTAGTGACATGGTACTGATTTAGTCCACACAGCAATAAAAGACAGTCAATTTTAATCTAAGTATTATGCTTGTTAGGGGGCACTATCTGGGTATATTTGTAAAAGATTAAGTAGCATTTGTGCTGTCTGTGGTATCTTCATTTGCACGCAGGAATCACTGGATTTGTTTTAAGCTTGATCAAACATCACATAAGCCAACAGTGAACAAATTATTGCAAATGGGATGGGCCGAAATTTTGAAACCAAAGCATATGAGCCATATACAATTATTGTACTTAAAAATGGCGCAGTGAAAGAATTTGCCAGCTATTAAATAATGGACGTTACGTGGTTTGAACTGAACATTTTGCTTGAGCTGACAGAAGTGTTGGTTCTTTAGTACCCTTACAGTCTGCAAACCATTTTCATTTGTCTGCAGAATATTAAAAGTATAAGTTTAACATTGAAACAATATTCATTTTTTGTTAAACTGAACATCCATTGTATCAAAATTTACTTCATTACAGCATTTACGAAGACATTTTAAACTTAAATCTTCTTTAAAATATATTTTATTATTGACAGAAATAAACCAATACAAAAGCTAAATAAATTACACCGACTAGTAGTTAAATAAGGAGAACTGAAAGTAGAAAATAAGTTTAAAATACTTTTGATGTATCACTATTTCCTTTTCACATATCCATGTTTATCACATAGTTCTAATAAGTAGTAGTTACTGGTCTGAAGTATCAGAAGTGTGAGGAACATTGTTCTAATGCAGACCAACTCTGATTCAAGCATCACTACTGTGCATTTATAGTCTGATTCCATCATTTCAGGAAGAAAAGGTCACTGGGCAAGAGGATGTCCTTACCGCTGACTTGCAAATAAATGTGGACCTTTTGCAACATGTCACACTTGGACAATGATAAATTTCAGTAGTAGATACAGAATAATAAACACTATAAAATTTTGTTTGCAGTAAATATGGATTGTGAAATACATGTATGTGTGAGTGTGCTTCACTCCTCCCAAACAAGAACTTCCAATACCACATTTGTATGAAACTCAGTGACATTCAGCATAACCATTCTACCTTCCAACAGTACTATCACTGGACCAAGGTGGTTACTGTAATGACAACATTCAAGATTTTTATTTGGTTAGAATCCACCAGGGCACCAGTTATCCTGACTCACATTGGTGATGGTTTACCTCTATCTCTCCGGGCAAGTGCTGGGATTTTACATTGATTGGGCTACAACTGTGTAATTCCAAGTCCTTTTCAATTCATCATTCATGAGAGTAAAATTACGATTATGGTGTCTGTAGCCACTAAATGTAAAGTTATTGGCAAGCTTAACACTTCTGAGCAGTAGATTTCATATACTTGTCCCAACCTTACATTAATTTTTTTTTTAATGATGCTTTCATGGGTATCTACCATATATATTATTCTTGCTTTGTCAATAAGTAGCACGCCAGTCCCCATGGTTATGAAAGAGCATGGTAACTGAGTGGCATACAACAGCCATGTATCAATATCTGGTATGTTCCATCTCTAACAACATGTTTCCAGCATGTTTCTGAATTCTTTTTCACAATGTTATTTGAGTAACTGAGGTTCACTCAAATTTAAATAGCAAGGATAATAAGTTGGAAGCCTTGGATGTTATTGACAATTGGTATTTCATATTGATAATAAACAGTTCCTCGTTCTTTTATGCTATTTAATTGGATTATTATTGAGGTTACATATTTTTAATGAATTTTGCTTTTTTATATACAAAAGATTTTACACATGCATGGAAATTGTTTTGTTAATAAGTTTTTATGCTCCAAAGTGAGTACTTATCTGTGTAACCACAATAACGTCTGGTTGAAATTCCAACAGGCTTGGTGGTAGTAATGATATAATTCAGAATTGATGGTCATTAGCTGGGTTTTTGTACATTTACATTCAGCTAATATGTATATATCTATACAGTCCTTCTCTGTTCATGATATACGATACTCTTCTGCTGTTATATTGACGATTCATTAAATTTAACAAAACTTAACAGTGACGAAATTCATATTCAGAAGTTGAGTATGGTGAATCTGAAAGGAAGGATGACACAGACATGTTCTAAAGCACAACCATGAAGCAAACTTGTGCATTGTGAGTCTCACGCCTACTTGACGGGAGTGTCTGATCTTTCCAGCAGTATATGAGTTCACAGCAAAGCTTGCTGTATAGTGTTCTGTAGGGTTCTGATGATGGTGTATGACATTCACACTCATAGACTTTTTGGACTTATTCCATTGTATGTACTGAAATATAATACACTATGTTTCTGGGACAGGTTCGGTCCCTGTCTTCAAGCTTGCTTCTCCCAAGACAATTGTCACTACATAATGATTATTTTTACACTGCAATTATACCTGAATTAACTGTCTTCAGAATATGTGGTATTTGCTTATTTGATGTTAAACTGGGTTTAATTACAGTATAAATAACTGTCACTATGTGACAGTTGCTCTTCTTAATTTCCATACCATGAAGACCTATGGGAAAGTGAAGATATAGCTCCACATATTCTTAACCTTGGCACTAGATTGAGATAAATGATGAGCTTCATGCCTTAGCCACTTTATGCCTGTGGAAGTTCCTCCAGTACTCATTGGATAAGAGGATGGGTGGGCCCCAGAGCTGGTCTGGATGCTGTCTGGTATAGAAAAATCTTATCTCTGTTGAGAATTTAACTCTAGGCTTGTGGCACTACAGCCAGTCACTATACTGAGCTATCCTGGTTCCCCTTATGTTCTTCCTCTAAACGAATATATGATAAGAGAAAATAGTTCCCAATGAATGCCCATTTGCCATACACAACTTTCTCTACTGGATGAAAGCAAATATCCATATTGCTCAAAAGATAAAGCACCACACCATGAAGACTAAGAAAATAAGGCAAAACTTACCATAAGTTTCTAACGTCAGCACAAGGCTGATGAGAGTGTCAGCTTCACAAGCTGGTCATCTTTGGGGTCAAGGGCTTGTTGCTGGGTTTGTGCCCCGGTTGGGTCATGGCGTGGGGCAATGGCATCGGGCCGGGCTTGGGACGGTTTGGGACTTGGTCGGGATCATCGCCAGGGAGTGATGGCTCCAGCCAGGCTTTGAATGCTGTCATAATTTCCCCAGGGGTGATGGATGCGTTATATAGCCTTCCTCACCCAAGACCGTCTGTGCGTAGTGAAGAGCCACAACCTACGGGAGGTGACCCTGGTTGTACAGAACACAGTGGATCTAAAGGAGTAAACCTTGAAAAATAATCCCCAATCCTATGGTGTGAGTGCCGTGCCTATGGGATGAATGGCAGTGGGTTAGTCTGTCATAAACACCGCCCTCTGGGATACCAGGCGACCTCCCAATTGCAACATAGCCTTACCAAGCATGGGGGCTGTGCTTTGCGGACCGAATCTTCCCCCCTCACTCGTGGGAACAAGACTGATAAGCTAAAAATTGATCCTGAACTTGAGCGCTCCTTGACTGGGGACTCAACAAGGATTCTGGGGGGGGGGCTCCAGTTACGGGGACCCCCGTGCCCGGAAGCTCCACAAGGGACAACCGGGCAGAATCCACACTTGCCAGGGACAGGTGAGACTCCAGCTTGTCGGGGGGAGCGTCTGCTCTTGGGTACTGATAACCCTGAGAATCTTGAGATGCTGACAGAGAAGGCTGGCACGCTGGTTTCCCAGGGTGAGAAAACGAATCGTAGTGGTGCTGCCAAGAGGAGGGCTCAGCTGCAGAGGCTCCTACTGGGGACTCTACCGGCGGCCAGGTTCAGACTCCACGGGGGTCCAGTACATCCAGGCTCCAGAGTAAAGAGAGTGAAAAACCACTGGGGCAGGGGCCTAGTACATATGGGCTCAAACCTCAGGAAGGTAGTAAGCCTGTGCCAGGTCCTGGCAAGCGCCAGAGATCCTCTGGCAGCACACCTGAGAGCGGGCAGACAAAGAGGCCCAGGAAGACTGGGCAACTGAGCTATGCCAGGGCTGCTCAGGAGGGCTTGAGGATGGCCATCATTTGTGACAGCTACCCGAAGGTACAGGTCTCTAAAGATAACTTTGTCAGCATCCAGTGGGCTATCGGAAGGCTTGTGGACGGGCTCCCTGAAGAGGAGTTCACCCCCAGGCTCATTGATACCTACTGGGCAAAAGAGGCTGCCATTGTGGTATGCCAAGATGAAGAGACCAGGGACTGGTTGGGTAGCGAAGTACCCAAGATAATGCATGGGAGGACTCAAGGCTCAGGATGGTGGGCCTAGAGGCTCTCCCTACTTACAAGAGAGTGGTGGCTTGGTTTCCAGGCCCTGCGGAAGATACAGAGCACTTGTTCCATCGGCTCCATAGACTGAAACGGGGACTGGACACCAGTCAATGGAGAGTGTATAAGTGCAAGGAGGAACCTAGTGGGGTCCGGCTTGTGCTCAGCAATGATTCGCAGTCCGTGACCGTGCTGAGGCGTTGAAATGGAGACCTTTCAGTGGTGTAGGACAGGCAATTTTCTCCCCTCTTGGTGCTAAACCGGAAGGGAAGAAGTAAGAAGAGGAGGCCGGGGAGAGTGATATGGTACCATTTCATTTATTCAGGCTAACCTACAGCATAGTATCGCTGCATCCAGGGGTTTTTATAGGACCGCAGTTGTTAAGGGAATAGATATGGCTCTGATACAGGAACCGTGGGTGCGCAAGGGCTGTGTTATGGGCCTAAATATCCCAGGCTATACCCTGTTCTGCAGAGGTGGAATAGACAGACCGAGAGCATGTATCCTTGCCAGGAACATGAATATATGGATGCTATCAGGATTCTCTTCTAGGGACCTAGCAGCAGTTCAGATAAAATACTATGAAGGCGAGGCACAGAGAAGTTTGGTTGTCTGTTCTGCCTATTTGCCTTTTGATTCTGAGGATCCTCCCCCAACAAGGGAATTCAAGGAACTCGTGCGTTATTGTGAAGAGAAAAACCTCTATCTCATTATAGAGTACGACTCCAATTGTCACCATATGGTGTGGGGTAGCGCCAGTTATAATGTCAGAGGAGTGGCGTTGTTGAAATTTCTAAATTCTACAAATCTAGAAATTCTAAATCAAGGCAATGACCCCACCTTCTGCAATAGCAGAAGGTTAGAGGTGATTGATATTACCCTGGGATTCCTTCGACTCTTGGAGAGTATTAAAGGCTGGGAGGTCTCTTCTGAGCCCTCCTCGTCAGATCATAGATATATTCTGTTCAAATGGGAAGGCTCAGTACCGGAATGCCTGTTCAGAAACCCAAGGGGTACCAATTGGGGCTGGAGCAGGGCCCAAAAATGAACATGAAAGATGAGGCCGGATTGGGGCCCTAATTTCGGCTTATGAAAACAACTATCCTCTCAGAATTGCGAGAACAGGTAAATACTCTCTAAAATGGACATGTAATTTAGAGTCCCTTAGAAGAGAAGGCAACTCTTTAACAAGAGTCGTAGAGAAGGAACTCCTCGGAGCTGGAAATTCCATAAAGAGGCTCAGCGGAGATACCGAAAGGAGGTAAGGAAGGCCTCTAAAGAAACCTGGAGGGCCTTCTGTAAGTCCATAATGACTTACCTACCTCGGAAAGACTACATACGGCTCTTTCTAGGGACCCAAAAATTAAGCTGGGGTCTCTGGTGACTCCCTTGGGATTGCAAACCCAATCGGAGGGGGAAACCTTAGAACTCCTGCTCGCAACGCACTTTCTGGACTTGGTAGTTACTGAGGAGGTGGTGATTCCTGCGGCTGCCTGCCACGCAAAGCGATGTGACTGGTGGATGGCTGCATAGGTTGTCACCCATAGGAGAGTGCAATGGGTGATTAATTCTTTTTCCCCAATAAAAGTCTGGGAATAGATGGCATATTCCCGGCCATGCTACAGCAGGGATGGGGGATTGTCATTCCGTACCTGGTCAGGATATTTCGTGCCTGCCTGGCTATGTTCCAGCCATATGGCGCCAGGTTAAGGTAGTATTTATACTTACGCCCAGCAGGAATTCCTATACTGGGGTTAGGGACTTTAGACCCATCAGTCTTACATCGTTCTTGCTTAAGACCGTGGAAAGGCTGGTGGATAGGTATCTAAGGGATGGGGTTTTGGCTCTGAGGCCACTGCATCCCAACCAGCATGCTTACCAGGCTGGGAAATCCGTGGAAACGGTCCTTCATCAGCTCTTAGTACGGGTGGAGAAGGCGATTGACCAGTAGGAAATAGGTCTGGGTATTTTCCTGGACATAGAAGCAGCTTTTAACTACACTTCTTTTGACTCCATGTGTGCTGCTTTTGTTGGGCGTGGGGTCAGCTCCACTATTGTCCAGTGGGTTAAGGCTGAAATGGTCACAGTTTCTGTGAGGTATCACACAAAGATGGCCACAGTTTCTGTGGGATCTCACACTAAAGATTTAATTGCCGATAATATTATTAGAGGTCTCCATCCTTCTGGGATGTGGCACTGTGTCACTGGGTAATTGGTGCCGAAATTTTGAGACAACCTAGTGGTCTAATCTTCAAGGGTCAAAATGTCCAAGTCAGACATTAATACTTAAATAATAAGTTATTCACAAAAATAAAATAAAACAACACTAAAAACAGTACCAGACTCACAGAACCATCTACACAACAGGAAAGTAGGCTTTATCATTTTTCATCCAAAGCTGTTGTTACCTTACATATAATGGTCCCTTGCACAAGAAACTGGTATGTGTCTTAAAATATAAATTTACAATCAATCATATCTGAAATTTATCAGGGCACAACAATTCTCCAATTTGGCTATATATTCAACCTTTGGAAACTTATAGTGCCACTAGCTCACAAGCGACCAATTCCGTTTCACATCAGCAGTACTGTACCTGTCTTAATATAAAATAACATAAAAGTTTTAAGCTACAGCTAGCCCTTTCACAAGGAATATGTAAGCTGCAACAACCATGCCAGGTCAGAAATTCACATAATATAAAACTAATATATAAACAGTTTTCTAGATGGCCTTTGCTCTCACTATTCGTAAAAGAATTTATAAATTCTTCTGTCACACTATGCACTTGCTTTGAAGTCGAAGATACAGCCACATTTTAACCCAATAATCACTCATCCCTTCAGAAGTGACACACTACTAAACTTTCATGGCCTGTTCACCACACACACACACACACTGGCTGTATTTCCTCCCAAGCAGTTCTAAGGGATAACAGATGGAGGTAGCTTTCGGTCTTCAGCACTTATCAATACAACGCCTATGTGTGTTGGAAATTTTAAAACACTACATGACAAATACATTCAAGGCTCTGTGTAATATTTCACAAGCTGATTTTTTATGGGGAGGAGTTGTTAACCCCTTGCCCAACCCCCGCACTGGATGACCATATTCTATTGGCTGTCAGTAACTACTTATTCAATATACAGTAAAATCCCAAATTTACGTTCCCACATGTTGTGTTTTCCGCGATTTTATGCACTTTTTGTACAGTCCCAGACAAATGTGCATTTGGTATATGATAAAAGTTAAAGATTCAAGCATGTATACACCGGCGGTAGAAATGTGGTTTCAAAGTGCAGTAACCTCTGTTCAACCACTGAACATAGATTCAATATCAACAACAAACATGAGCTAAATATTACTTAACCCGTCTCATAACCTGTGACATCAGCAGTAAAATATTACCTTTTCACACTCACACACAGAAAATCGGTACATTAACTCAAGAAATGTAATACAAGGAACACATTTCACACAATTATATGGAAAAATAAAACTTGACATCTTCATTGCAGTGAGTGCTCAGATAATAGTCTTCAGAGTCGTGACACTGTGTAGTCTGGAGGGTGGATATTGATGTATTGGAGGGACTTGCTGCCTTCATTTTCATGGTTGGAGTGGGGTGGGGATGTGGCCAAGTTACATTGGCAGGGTGACACGGATAGTGGTCACCCGGAATACTAAAATGTGAAAGGGGGACAGGAGATACAACCCTACCGTGGCTAACAGGAACAGTAAACAGTGAACAATGACAAAATAACTCTTATTAGGAACTGCACAGAAATGTCATATAAAGACAAAGCACTGTTTTGTACTCAGACAAACTGCCTTCTGTGTCTTCAGGGAATGAAATAGAGGTTCTGTGACCTGCTCAGGGAAAAGCAATCTTCCTTGTTCATTCTGTTGGAGGTGAAACTGGATCTCTTGCAACTTCCCTTATGGTCTAGTCTCTGTATCTAAATTTAGCCACCAGGATATTGCACTCATTAAACAGACACTGCATTGGGAAACAGCTGACCTGTCCAGATACTGCTGGATATATTACAAGAAGTCTTTGAACCCGGTTTCCATAAAAGGTGGGGAAATTCTTCATTAGCTGAGTAAATATTAGCTTCTCAAGAAGAATTCTTCCCCACGGAGTTAGTTTTTGGACATGATTTAAGACAGAAAGATCAGTTTACATTCCAGTAAATTCACCAACTGATGATAAAGCAATTACACTTGGCTGAAAATAAAAATATTTAAGCATATAACTTAGAAAATGGAAAATTATGTTGTGAAAACTTCTCCCTGTAATGATTCTAAATCACATTTTAACATACATTATATGCCAGGGATGGCCACCTAGATCAACTTCAGCAGCCACACTTTAGGAGGCAACTTTGGCAAGAACCATGTCATTATTCATCAGTTAAATGTACAGTAGCAACACTGCTCAATCCCGGAGAGAACACAGCCAGCGCTTTGGTTAGCGGCACAAGGAAATACTGCTTGTAGGGGACTCCACCAGATGTGCTTGTCATATGTTCTAGGATATTATTTACAAGAAATTTCTATTATTATTTTTTACAGGCAACATGGCTTGCAAGCCTCATGTGGTTTGCAAGTCTTTAATGAAGTGTTATTGTAAACTTAACATTCTATTCAATTCCCAACAGGCTATATGAAATCTGAGGTTCTCACAACACTCAATAATGTGATTACAGTCTCCTGGGATATGAGGCTGTGTATTTTGATATTTCTCCAAAACCAACCAACATGAAATCCTGTCCCAGAAGACCCTAATCTTGATTCTGCAGACTGTTCAGTCTGCCCACTGTCACTCTAGCAAGATCTTACACCATTCAACAACATCATCAACAACAAAAACAGCTGATATATCTTTACACAGAACTTGAACTTTAATGTACATTCTTAGCTACACACACTCAAACATTAACATTTCAATGACCTGGTGGAATAAAACACAGCACGTACAGTCTAATGCAAATTTTACTATGCAGTTACCCTCAAAAAATTGCTTTTAATTTTTCTGCACAGCATTGGACACCAGAGATGACCTCCACTAGCTACTGTTAACTTGCATGCACACTAATGAAATGCATTTATACACAGTCTTAAAGACGAGTGTGTTGCACTTAAAATTTACTTACTTTTAGCAACACTACTTTACAGATACTTACAACAAAATAAGGAAAAAAACAAAATGGCAATGTTACATGTCAGTGTATTACAGGCCACACAAAATCTCCTTTTAAAGCATGTGCTAATAATGCTGTACTTAATTATCATAAAATTTTCACAGTAAGTTTAATCTCATTTTGTTACCCATTTTCTAGAAAAAACAAAATGACTATGGTTGCAGCACTCACATTAATCTTTCTTCTTGTGTGCTGGGTCTTTGACTGGAACTGCTGTAATGGCAGGCACCGTGCCATTTGCTTGTTGTGCACTTCGGGCTGCTGCTTCCTGTTCCATCTCTCCCGAGAAACCAAACTCATTCACTCGAGTGGGATCTGTCTTATATATCCAGCGTTGATACAGGAAGATGAAGAAAACAATATCTGAAATGAAGGTAATGTTTATCATGAAATCAGTGTCAATGAGACCACCAAATGATCAGCACTTACACCCTGAAGATGAAGGACGCATGTTGCCCAGAAACAATGGAAACCACCCAGTAGACTAAACAGTGTTATAATTCCAAAGACCACAACCCAAAGCTTCACCACAAAGAAAACCTCAAATCTCATATTTTTGGGGCAACATTTCCATGAAAAATGTCTGAACAGTCAGCAGGATTTGAGCTATCTTATGTATAAGACACTATTGGGGAATGACAGAAAAATGATGAATGATTTTATTAGAAATTGGAAGAAAACAGATGTACTATTTTTTTTACACAACTTCATACAGGGTGCAGTAACAAAAAGCACTATACCTTCCTTTACCACAACACAAAAAATATTTTGTATTTCCAACACAAATGTTTGCCCATGCACGACCTAACTACACTGCAAAGACACTCATAACAGCCAGTTAATTAAAACAAGTCACAGAAAGGTGTGTAGGAAAGATTTTTGACATCTAGCAATTTACATCTAAGAAGTTATAAAACATATGTGAACATACCATCTCTGAAGCAACCCAGCCTGTAAAGGGTTGGCATTTTTATGACAAATGCAAAAATGTCATCAATAAAAGTATTGAGGAATTTATAAGATAGCATACGCCAAGGTAAATGTGCTACAGACTTCAATTTATAGTTGATGAACAGTTGTGGTGTCATCATTATAAATCCTGAAACACACAAATGTAAATACAAGTAAGACCTACAGAATGATTCTTAATTTCAAACAGTAAATATAAGGTTATCATCTACTCTGAAAACCAAACCCAGCAGTTCTTCTAAACATACAGTGGAAACTGCTTTGTTAGCGAGACATGGCAACAAAAGAACTGCCTTAAATACTGGAGGATGTACATTGGCAACATCACAATCTATGTCATTTATGCATATGCAGTTCCTACTCATTTTATGTATGATGTAAAGAAGTTTTTGGACTCTCACTATCCAGATAAATAAGATTATATGCGTCAGGTTTGAGGCCTCCACAGCTGCCAGATCTCACTCCTGCCAATGTCTACATGCAGAGCCATCTGAAGGAAATAGCTTACTCAAAAAGTCAACACATGGGACAAGCTTTGGCAATTTTTCAGCTACAACAACAATATGACACAAATTTAACATTATTCATTCCATGCAGTGCATCCATAATCATTCATATATACCAACATATGCACATAACAGAAACTAAAAGTCACACATGAGCTTGTACATATGTTGGTATATATGAATGAATATGATACAAGCCTGCAAGTTTTCAGCACAGCTGGATTCATGGCAACATAGCTTAGTTACACACTCAAACTAATGAATAGCATTTTAGACACCTATTGCAAACATCAAGATGCTGTTATGTTCAAACCTGACAAATGTAATAAACAAATGTACTCCTAAAATATGTTGTCTAATTTAATTTCCTAATGCTCCCTGTTCTTTGAATAATACCAGCTTTCATGAGATGTTTATTTATGAAATCATCCAAAATCCATTTACACTTATTCCATACTAACAGTTCTGGAGAACCAAAGTGCAATGTTTCTGTGAAACCTAAAACACTGATACACTTTGCAAACATATGTCACTACACTATAAACACAAAAAACATTCCCATTCAGAATGCTTAGTGCATGGAATTTGACAGGAAATGTGAAATTTGATTCAATAATTTACAGATTTCTTCAAAAACCAATTTCATATATGTAGAAAGTTACCCTAACAGGTAAATTTAAAGTGACAAATGTACTAGAAGTGTGCATGGAGGTGAGAGGCGGAGACGGAGGGGGGGGGGGGGAACTACGCTTCATCTTCAAACAAAAGTAAGGGACCCCATAAAGAACAATTTTGATTACATAGGGTATCAGAAGAATTCTTTTGTGGTTCATTTTATGATGCTGTCAGTACTTCAGACTCTACAGCAATGAATATAGAATAATAAATAAAAAAGGATTTGTAAGGATGCAGTCATGGCATTTGTTTCAACAAGTGAGGAAAATTACAAAACACTTCAGTCCAACTAATTGGTGCCGACCAATATTCAAACTAGACACCTCCCAAATACAAGTACAGACCAATACTGCTACACCAATCTGCTTGGTTTTAAGGGGATATTTACTGACATTTTGGGGGGAAACACTGCCCCTATCTTGATGGTAACCTGAAGGAAGAAGGAGCACATAGCTTCAAAACACTGGTAAACTTCTGCCAGACAATATATCATATCCCAGACAATTGACTAGGAATAAATTACCTTATATTTGGGTAAAAATATGGTATTCTTCAATGACACAATGGTTTGTGTACAACTATTTCATTACATATCTACTTACCAAATGTGAGAAGGAAGCCATAGAGCATGTTGAGCACAAAAGAATACCAACCACGATGCTCCTGATAGAGCAGCGAATAGATAGCATAACCAACCAGTAATGGGTACAATGCCCAAGACAGGTAACGGAATGCAAGCATATCATATTCTCTGGTACTTGACTCTATATATGAGCCCTTATCTGAGAAGCTAATCCTTGGAATAAATCCAAAGATGCGAGCTTCACGGTTAATATTGATGTCCACCACCTGAACAATACAAAAAGAGGTATGTACATTTTGTTTCTAAAAATATCGGTTAATACACCTAATTTCACAGTGGGGAGGGGGAGAGGTCAAAAGTTCAGGGGAAAAATGGGACAATGTTTTGTTTTAAAATAAATTCACACCCCCAGTGTTTTCTCTTTAAACAGAAGACTTACAAGTAAAGCCACCATCCATTTTCATCACTAACCCTCTGGCACCAGACTTAATTGCCTGGTGTGACATGCAGGAGACCAGAATGTAAATGAGAGCTGCATAAGGAAGGCCATTAAATGGCTGTCATCTGTGCCTGACATTTGGTGTTTTAGCATCACACTGCATGATGGGTATACCTGACATTAGGTGCCACAGGGTCAACACAAAATGTCATAATGTATCACATTTAATTTATCACTTGTGGTTTTATTTAATGACAGTCACTATCAGATTGCGGGCATTAACAAATTTCATTTCAATCTTGGGACTTCTTCCTCATCACATGTCCTTAATAACAGCTTGATATATAACCAACAACTTAAGTCCCTTACACAGTTTGGAACATCCACACAAAAAAGTTTCCTGTGGTCACAGCATATAGTTTGGTACACACATGCAGCCCGAACAAATATTCTGTCTTCAGAATCATTCGTCTGGTCTTAAAACAGACACACTGCATACCTTGAAAATAATGTCAAAACATAATGGGGATATTATAAAAAAAAATGTATACGAGGTGCTACCCAAAAGTTCAGGGAATTTGCCCATAAAAAAAATTGCTTATCATAACTCCTAGTTTCCACCGTCTCCTTTGAAGTAGTCCCCTTGGGCATGGATACAGCAATCCCAGCGTTTTTTTCATGATTCCATGCATCCCTGGAAGTCTTCAAGTGTGAGTGTTTTAAGCACCTCCTGCGATTCTGCCTGGATCTCCTCAATTGTGTCAAAACGACGGCCTTTCAATCGAAATTTCATTTTGGGGAACAGGAGAAAGTTGCAGGGGGCGAGGTCAGGCGAATAGGGTGGGTGGGGAATCACTGTCGTGTTTTTGGAAGCCAAAAACTGCCGAACAAGAAGTGATGTGTGGGTGGGCGCGTTGTCGTGGTGGAGAACCCAGCTGTTGCTCTCCCACTTTTCCGGACGTTTGCGCCTAATGCTCTCCTGTAGCCGCTTCAAAACTTCACAATAAAACTTCCTGTTGACAGTTTGACCAGGGGGGACAAATTCCTTGTGGACAATGCCTTGGATGTCAAAAAAAAACGATCAACATGGACTTCACATTGCTGCGAACTTGACGTGCTTTTTTTGGCCCCGGTGAATTTGGCGACTTCCACTGCGATGACTGCTGCTTAGTCTCAGGGTCATAATGTAAACCCATGACTCATCACCGGTTATGACCTTGGAAATGAAGTTTGGGTCATCTCTTGCTTCATCTTTGAGTTCAGTGCAGACAGCAACGCGATGTTCTTTTTGGTCGTTGCTCAGCAGTCTCGGCACAAATTTTGCAGCAATGCGTCTCATGTTCAAATCATCTGACAAGATGCGTTGCATGGACCCGTACGATATTCCTACGATCGCACAAACATCATGGATTGTTCGTCTATGATCTGCAACCATAGCCTCTCGCACTTTCACGATGTTTTCCGGTGTTGTGCTTGTTGATGGTCGTCCTGAACGCTCATCGTCGTCGACAGACGTTCGTCCATCCTTAAAGCGTTTGTACCACAAAAAAGTTTTACTTTGACTCATAGCATTGTCACCAAATGCTTCCACAAGCATGCGGTGGGTTTCTACAGCAGTTTTTTTAAGCTTAAAGCAAAATTTGATGTAGATTCTTTGCTCCTTAAAATCTGCCATTTATGCAGGTGTAAAAAATCGCCGAACCACTACAACACAACGTTACAAAAACGCATGAAACTTAAGAACGTGGCCTCTCGCCTTCACGGCTGTTGGCACACTAATTCACAAAGGGTACTGCTCGCCCCATCTAGCGGCAGCAGGCCATACCACAACCGGTTTGAGCGAACTTTTGGGTAGCACCTCGTATAGTGACTAAAGTAAAAATCTGTTGTATTAGGGTCTCCTCCATTTCTTAATAACAAAGTAGTATTTGTATAAAAGAAATGCTGTACACAAAGTTCCATAAAATCCCTTAATTTGGGCATTATTACTTGCACACAGACAAATATTAAATGATTATTTGCATAATCTTTTCCCCCAAAATACTCCTTAAGAGACCGGTACAGCCCAACAATAGCATTTTATAACAGTTACTCAATAGCATACAAATATAACCTTTAAGACCACTGGCTTTAAACAGTCTAGTATAACAGTTTAATAATTTTGGAGTTTCTTATAAAAAGGTTTTAAATATCAGCAAGGCCTAATATTTAAGTGCAGACATTAACCAAGAATGTAAAAACTAAGCCTTAACACAGTACATATAGTTGTCATACCCTAATTTATA
This sequence comes from Reticulitermes speratus, assembly GCA_021186555.1. Taxonomy (NCBI): domain Eukaryota; kingdom Metazoa; phylum Arthropoda; class Insecta; order Blattodea; family Rhinotermitidae; genus Reticulitermes; species Reticulitermes speratus. Next base: position 42,790,776 of record JAJKFL010000042.1, on the reverse strand, counting down.
TATGCTTTTAAAATGCTCACCTTGGAAGCACAATTATCTTACATTATTACCCAACAACAGAAAAAATGAGCCAATGTTACAAGTCCTTACATGAGTCACATACTTGAAAAGAATGAAACATTATCATGTGACTAGGCTGACCATACGTCCCGTTTTGAACAGGACAGTACCGTTTTTTTGCTATGTCCCGGCCATCCTGTCGTTTTAGTAAAAATGCCATTTTTGTCCCGTTTTTTATAAAAACTTTAAAATATGCTTAAATATTCGTCACTCATAACATATAATCAAGTTTGCATCAATGGCTGCTATTGTAGGTACCAGTCATTCGCGTAACCACCGGTAGAGGCGCGTTGATCGAGATTGACAATTGCCCATTGAATAAATAATGTAACTTTACAGTCAATGAATTATTCAGAGAAAAGAAAAAATATGTGTTGGCAACACTTGCGCGGTTCTGTGAAGAATTATTGCGAGTTCAATATGTTCATGTAATAAAACATTTTTTTAAATGTCCTACTCTTTATGAACATCCCCCCTCCCCGTCCCGTTTTTGTCTCAAGGAATTATGGTCAGCCTACATGTGACTGATAATGAAATGACATACACGTTGGTCTCTTTCCCATTATAATGTTTGGTTAAAAAACACAACATTTTGGAAGGTGGTTTGCTTCCATGATCAGGTCAGAAGTATGAAACCTACTCTGTTCAACCTATTAGGTGGAACTTCTACAGGTGATAGACACTAGCTCTATCTAGTGCAGTCACTTTTAAGCTTTTGCCACTTTGTGTCTGACCCGTCACACAGTAAAAAAAAAAAAAAAAAAAAAAAAAAAAAACTGGTGGTCTCACCACAGTAAAAATGCTTCTCTTTTTCCAAGAAGTTTATTTTAACAATTAACACACACTTTAGTATTATGTTAATCATTAATGAAAGTTCCTACTTTTGTAATCTCACATCCAACCAACCCACTTATGATCATCAAACCCTTCTGGATAAAAAACACTGCTGTTCTCAGTAGCTTTTCATATCAACTGAGTAGGTGTTTCCTTTACTCCTTTTCCCAAGGACTGGGACTGATCCTCTCCTCAAAATGTTGTTTCAATTTTTACCTTAAACACAGGCCAATGGACAAAGTTCAAATAGCAAATGTTTCCAAATGTGACATCCCACTGTCAGAACCACACAAGTGGATGCTAACAGAACATGTTTCTTACTTTTACCTTATAATGAAAGCAGACATGATATTCAAAACTTTTTTTTAACCAAAGCAAATGATGGACAAGGTCCAACACTGTGTCACCTCAGTCTCGAACTTTCATATTTATCTATTACAGATGTGTTACCTTATGAATCTTCCAGACTTCTATACAAAGCCCCACAAAACAACTGAGCTTAATCACTGTATTGGTGTCATTGTCCAATACATACAGCAGGACAATTAAAGACTGGAAAACATTGAAGAATACAGATCGCACGGACAAGCCTTCTAATGACTTTCGGTTGTTCCAGAACTGAATATCTGTAACATACATATTACATGATACACTAGTGGTGTAACTATCTTGTACTGCAAAGGTGGTATGTCCTTCCCTTACTTTGGGTACAGGAACACATCTATGCATACTCTTTTAATGGTAAGACAAGCTATTAACCCCTCGCATATTGTACTTTCTTGAAAAAGTGTAAAAACATGCCATATTTACAGTCTACATTATAATGTGACTTACTCAAGAACTTGCTTTTCACTGACAACAAAAGTATCTAAAGTACATGAGGGCAGTTTCTAAACATATCGCTCACAAAACGGCAATTTGTCGTAACCCACACAATTCTTCAAACCGAGATTCCCGCATTACTAGACACTTTGCTTAAAAATACACCTTCTGTCAAAACGTTGTGTCCACAAATAATTGCTTGTCCTTATATTTTCGTAAAAACATAACATGCTTACATGTTGGTCTATTAGGGATCTGTCAAGTTTTTTCTGTCTCCTGTAAAACTGTGTATCAGTGGGTTTCGAAAAATTGTTGTTTCATGAGCGATATCTCATCCAAAGAACGTACGGGCTTAATGAAAACCAATTATGTGTACAAAAAATCAGAAGTGAAAGTAACTAAAGAGAATTTCAAATATCGAAACATAGACACAGCACATCATACAAAATATTTTCCACATTTCTAATTTTAATAACCCGCAATTTTTAACTTTTGGGCATTATGTAAAATGCAGCTTTACAGACACACAATTTATCTAACATCACTTACCTAGGTATAAGAATAAAAGGAAAAAATTTAATTTAAAATGTGCCAACTCACCAGTAATGCCAGACACATCAGTCTGGTTACTTAATTGTTGGACCTTGCACTTTGGCATAATCAAAATCTGAATACCAAAGTCTGTAATTTCTAAATCACCGGTCCTCATTTTTTACTGACCAACTCACTTTGGAACCATAAGGATGCCTATCTTACATGACAAAATAAACGTAAAGCCTGCAAAGAAAAGGCACAATACCTAGACTATTGTATATCACTCCTTAGTATCTGACAACTGCTCATCCGGAAATAACACCATTACTTCACTTCTTCATTTCATAAATTAGGTTGAGTATCACATAATATGTCATGCTCGAAAGCCTGGTACCTGTGTGTGGCTGACATAATGAGCATTTCACAATGATGACACCAGTAGCAGCAGCAACACTCGATGCAAGATAGAATTAAGTACCTCATATATTTACTCAAACATTTTTTTTAATGGTTTATTTTGAAAATGAGGTTCCATTTAATTTTTAAGCCTTTCTTCAAAAGTACACAATAGTGTAGTTGGTATAGTAACTAGGCTACAGGCTGAATGACTGAGGAATTAGCCTTTTATAGAAGAAAGAAAAAATAAATTGCCTTTATGTGTTAACTTCCCCTCATATATAAAATAATTTAAGAATTTTCTTGATTTAGGGGACAGAAATGTTGTCCATAAAGCAAAACTCAAATGACCATCCTGTCCTATGAGGCAAGGAAAATGATTTCTAAGGTGGGGGCAGCCACGAGGTTGACTTTAAATAATGCCCAACAGAGAAGACCTACAACTTAATGTGGGCTGTAAACAGCACAAGCAACCTGGTATTCTCACAATCTTCAAAGTTTAAGCCACAATCTATGCATAGAGACAATCAAATATTAAACCATGTCCTTTCAAAAAAAGAACAAAAACAGTTTGGTTCCACAATCCTTGAAAACAATGCTTCATCTGATACAGTGATACTGAAAAATGAATTAAAGTAAAAATGAAAATACTTTTGTCTCTTACAGTTTTCAAAACTGGATTGTGTATGTCCTGCACGAAAGCAAACACAGCATTTATCACATGAATTCAGCTTCACTCTCAGCTGTACCTACCATTCTTGAATGCCAGCAATTCAAACACAGAATGCAGAATAGATACTAGAATGGTAAGAGCCAAAAGATATGGTGATGTCTCTAGAAGTGCTTCTTTTAATGAATCCTGGTCATCATCCTCCTCCTCCACAAAACCCTCTCCCAACATATTCACTGTCCATTTGTTGCGCATCGCCTGTGCTGAGTATAGCTGCCATTTGAACAGTGACAGTGGCTGGTACGTCAAACTCAAATGTAAAGTCCTATATAAGAATTGTAAGAGGCAGAAAATTAATTATAGTAATCACATTGGAAAGTAGTAATGCTACAGCTGGCATCTGCACTCAAGATCAAGTTGAGTGAAATGAAGCGAACGCATAATGGGTTTGAGCCCTACTGCTAGGTCCCAATGCATATAGGCCACTCATACGGACCCAGTGTGCACCATTAAAGGAGCCCTCTCTCCAGGTTCCCCTCATGGAGCCCCTATAGAGACGGAGATGCTCAGTTTCCAGAGCCTTCTTTCACATATCTCTCAGAGTCCCCAGTGAAGGAGCCCTCCCTCCAGTTTCCCCTCATGGAGCTCCCACACGGAGAAAGGCTCCATTTCCAGAGCCTTCTTTTACACATCTCTCTCTCAAAGTCCCCAGTGAAGGAGCCCTCCAGATAAAAAAAAAATCTTGCATGAGACATGGGGAAATACAGTCACCACCCACAGCGCCCCACACAGACAGAAGGCAGCATACAATGAAGTGCAGCCTGGTTCCCCAAGCGGATCATTTAGACACTGCTATCGACTACCCTACTGCCATGTAGTCTTCGTCACGATGCCTTCCACCTTACCTTGGTTAGACCAGAGCCCTGTTAGCCAGCATGTGTTAAGGGTAATCCTCTATACAGTGTCCCCTCCACACCTGCTACCACCTCCCACATGACACAGGGCACAATCAAGTTGGGAGACAATGCAAGGACCACGCTTTACGCATGGTCACTACACTTACCTTCATTTTTCATACTTCATTATTTTTTTCACTTCAAAAGTATTCTAAAACATTATCAAATACTCTACATGACATATGATCTCAAACACTTTTTACCACAAAAGGGGTTTAGAACTACACAAGATGATAAAGCTTACAAATTCTAATTAAATTACTAGAGAAATAAGGTTGTCACAGCAGTGTACATGAAGATCGTGCTCTTCTGGGATGAGACTCCATGTAGTTTGGCAGCCAGAAACTCAAACCTCACACAGTAATCCTCTATGGACAGGATACTCTATGCCAGTTGTTCTGAACCTTGTGTGCCTAAAGGGACATCTCAGAGTTATATATAACTCTATAACCTTTATTTACCACTCCTCCAATACTCATAGAAAAGAGGAGGGGGGGGGGGGGGGGCAAAGCTACCACTGTTTCAAAAGTGGTGAACTGTTTTCAAGTCTCTTTACAAACTCCTCCAGAAGTGTTTGATGGTGGCCAATGAACGGGGATTGGCTCAAGTCACTCTCACCTAAAATTTTCTTTATTCTTTAGAAATCTATTACAAAGTTCATTTCCACATGTGCTATCCACAAGGCCTGTATTGCTTTGAATAATTTTACACAGCCTATCATTTGAGTCACTAGCCTATCTTTCTGTGGAAGCTCTGGTCTAAGCAATGTCCACAGATTCGAAAACCTTTAACCCAACCTACTAAGTCCCTGTTTATCATGAAGATGAGGGCAACAGGTTTCTGCAAAACACTGGTACTTATCTTACAAACCACACAGTATCAAATTCCAGCTGGCTGCAACCCCCACTCAAATTATATTTCCATGTTACATAAAAGGTCCAGTTGTAAGGTGTCAAAGCTAGGATCTATGAACATTAAATTATTGCTGTAACTTACTTCGTTGTCTCGTTGATTGGCTGGTAGTCTCTCAACATGTTCCAGAATTCATTGAAATAAATAACAGGTTTGTAACGATCTCCACCTGGTAAGAATTCAATATCTGAAATAAAATGCAATAAATTACTTGCAAATGCTTCATTATTCTGCTCCACGATACTGCAATAGCAACCATAACATATTTCCCCTTCACAGCCCACAAGGTATGTGTAGCACTACTACAACAATTTAAAAATAAAGATTACCTTCTTCTGGGATGTAATATCAGGAAGTTTGGTAGAAATTTACATTCTGTAGCAATGTCTGTAAATTTCCACTAGACTACAAGGTATCACAACCCACAAGATGGTAATCTTCATAGTCACCACCATAAGAACATCATATTTTGCAATTTAAAAATAAATTTGTATTTATACTTTGAAAATACCAAAATTACACAACAAATATCATAATGCCTACTTTCCTATGGAGACTTTTTCAGTCATTACAGTATCTACTGGCATTATTACTGTTGTTCAGTTTCAATCTAGTGACTGACTTCCTACTTAAGTACAGTTTCTATATACTGTAACCCTTTGGCATCTAACGTCGGGTATAACTGTCACACGCAACGCTGAACAACAGGTGTAACTGACAGCCTATCATGGCCTTTATTATGCAGCCCCCATATAAATTCCAGTCTCATGCACATCACACTGGGCATTTAATTCCAGCACCAAAGGGTTACGTCTATCAGGTATCTCCTTCAAGTTCAACACCCACACCAGATTTGTAAATATTGACTACCAGACAATATTTTGTGAGATTTAAGGTCCTCACAGTGGTGGTACTGCAGATCCAAGTCTTATGGGATAATGCCATGTTCATGAGCAAAGAGTTACTGAAATTTTGAAGGACCACAGCACCTTCACTGTTACGAGACTGCTCGACTGTTTGACTCTGAGAAGACACTTTGATCCTTCAAAATGTCAGTAACAATTTACAGATTAACACAATGCAACATCCCAAAAGACTTGAATCTTAAACAATATTTTATACATACTGTATAGGTATGTTCAAGATTACCTCCTGATCATCTGTCATTTAGTTAGATCTTATGGTTCATAATTTAAAGAAAATTCTCCCATGGCTGGCATTTGATTATGCATTCTACAAAAATATTACCTGAACAAAAGTTACATATTTCTCCAAGCTCTATTACCATAAAGCATTTCAGGACCCAAAAAGTAGTGCTACTGTGGCTTTGACTGATTTGTGAATCTAATTGCAGGAAATTAAAACTTGGGGCATCTTGCAATGGTATAATGCTCATACCAAGTTTTGTGAAAACTGATCAGCTGGTTCAAAAGTTGAAATTGGGGGACTCAAAGACAGCATTGTGATGTCATAATCCTATTTGATTTCCTTTGAAGGAAGGATAGCAGGTTAATTACATTCATCCAGGGGTGACGGAACAGCTCCTTGGACCCAATTTGTCTGATCAGTCACCAGATTTATTGTCAGGTTTGGATGCCAATGAGAAACAACTTCCTCCTTCATGGTTTCAGCTTTCTGTAAACATGAGTGTACAGATTACATCAACACTGAACACGTTTAATTTCAGCATGCATTAAACATATACATAGTAAAATGCACATACAAAATTTTCCTGTACTCAATAAAGAAGCTTTTTCAAAGAGTATTTCTATAAATAAAATTAAAACATTTCAGAACCATCTTTCTCAAGTTACAGGTTTTCAAGTCTTCTGGGATGACACTTTATCACCTGGTAAGTAGTTATAATTGTTCTGTAGGAGCTTGCTTCCTCCATCTTCAGGGTCCAAGTAATCCAAGAAGTGATGTACCTACTGTGGATTCAATATTTAGTCCCAATTTAAATCCCCCAATTTAGAACTCCTTCAACCATCCCCATTCATTCTGTCCAGATTTCTCCACTTTCCCCATTCATTGTATTCACATGTCACAATCTAGAGGAAGACATTTCAGGTTTTAACTAGAAAGTAACCTCTTTCAGGCATGTGTATATGAAAATTAACACTTTTTATGCATCACACAAAACAGAAAATTTTTAGTATCCAGATAAACTGAAAGCACCTTCAGTGCAGTCAATTTACTGTACCAACTAAATGCACACTACTATTCATATATGAATGTTACACATATTGCCACGTTTAAAACCAGCTGTTGATTGGCTTTAAACTTGGCATCCCGGTCTCCCTGAGGATGGTGCAGTGGCACCAAAACATGTCGTAGCAATATACGTAAGATTGATATGTGAATAATAGTGTGCATTTAGTTGGTATAATAAATTGACTACATTGATCAGAACAATGCATGGAATGAACAACCTTAAAATAAATGACAGCACCTTACCTGAACAACAAGAAAATAAATAAAAATTACAAAACCAGCACAGTAAGCACTAACAAACAGTACTAACATGGTTACATTAGTTACATAATGAAAAAAAAAAAAACACTTTCATCTGGCTCTCAGCCAAGATTTAAACCTAGAACTATGAAGCACAAGTGTTAAATACTTAATTATGACATTCACTTCTGCTGTTCGAAAGATTGAAGTAAATGAAGAATTGTTTTCATTCAGTTAAAACTTATGTTACTCCTCATTTGCAGTTTGTGACCTGCTCTGTACAAGAGAAGTCAAACCTTCATTACAGACAGCAGTCTTCATGGTGGGTTACAGAGGGAGATTTCTGTAAAGCATTACGGAAATCAGCGTTCCACCCAGGTTGTATGTCTGCCTGGATGGCTTGCTAACTGTATAATGATCTACATAAATTTCTTTGTACTACAGATGAGTTCTATAATACATAACACTAACACTTCTATGATGTTAGAACTGATATATTTCTTCTCACCTTCACCTCCTCCGGAGTTGCAGCTGTCTTCCCAGTCAAAAGATTGTGTGTCTTTGTGTATCGCAGCCTCTTATGTTTATTCAGTAGCTTTGTTTTGTAGGTCATCTGGTGTGGTGCATACACCCCTTTGCCTGCAGCAGGATCTGGTGACTTTCCTCTCCGAGTAACATACACATGCAGATATAACGAGCCATTGTTCTGCACTGCCTAGAACCGACAAAACCCAAGAGCAAATCAATTAATAATTACCTTTTGTTGTAGAAAATACTTTGTAAAGTACAATATAATACACAACAATATGATATTTGTTAAGTCCCAATCACATATTATGAGAGGGTATGACTGCTACACCAGGAAAAATAAAACAGATAACTGGATTCAATTAAACTCAAAAGGTTACACTTAAATTTTACTTGTCATATACTGTACTTGCTATCTGAAGTAACTGAGAGATTGTGATTATACGTGGAACACTCCGTAAGTCATGGCGACTGCTCTACTGAGCTACACGCTCCACACGGAAGTCTCTCTGTCTTGCCACTAGACATGATCGCATGACATGAGACACTTAAGTTAAAGCTTTGTATGTCTAGTCTCTCTCTATACAGTGGTTGTAGGACACCTATAGCTCATTGCACCCACGGCGACCATTTCTTTTTGGCCAAAAATGTAACAATAACAGTGTTAATGGAGTATATACATTTCAAGGCACATGGCATGGAGCAGTAAATGTTACCGCCAGATTGGGGTGTATTCAAACATTGTTTTACTGTGTGGATGACCATTCTTGGAAATGGCAGTCTATAAAGTGGAACAGCATTCATATGCAAGTACCGTATATTCTCGATTCTAATCCGCACCCTTTTTACAGTTTTAGAGGGCTAAAAAATCAGATGCAGATTAGATTCGCGTGCAGATTAGATTCACGGTCTAGAGCTGGATTTTGGAAAAATGAGTGAGCTGCTGTACGTGCCGTAAGAACAATACAATACAATAATTTATTATTTTATTATTTATTATTATAATTTATTATTCATCAGACTCGCCATCATCACTCATAACTGAATCGTTATCCATGCTCTCCACCCAGTTTCCGCCACAGTCGAACGTTGCTTTCATCAACTCCAAAAATTGCAGCGGCTTTGCGGTTTCCATTCTCCTCTGCGCACCGAATAACTTCACGTTTGAACTTTGCCGTATATGAGAGTCGTTTAGATTTCAGGTGTCCCTCTTCCATAACTACGGTACACGACAAATTGGAACAAGCACCTCCCACGTTTCAACAACTAAGGCTCAGCTGGCTTCAGACGAGATTGCGCACGTCTGTTGAGAAAAGCCCCGTCTCTATCGGTATGACTCATCGGCCACAGGCGTAGCGTCAGATTTTAACGCATTGGTAACATCCAATATTACTCAATTAGTCGCCCCGTGGGCAAGGGGTGGTTGAAGGAAAGGTGCGGATTAGAATCGCGAACTAACTTTTTTTCGTTTAAGAAATCGCCAAAAACTGGGTGGTGCGGAGATTAGATTCGGATGCGGATTAGATTCGAGAATATACGGTATAACAGTTCTCTATGGCAGCATACAATACAGTGCCAAGCAGAGTTACATGATGTGATGTGTGATTGTGCCATACTGTATCAGTTGCAAGATGGGTATAGGCATTCCAAACTGGAAGAGTGTTACCTGCCGGCATTTATTTCAGTGGATGTTTCGTGTCTGTTCACAGAGACATGTCAGTGACCATGAACAGTGCATGGATAAAGACAGGTGCTGGACTGTGAAGGAATCAACTGAGCACACATGGATTTCTGGATCTACAGTGCTCCAAATTTTATGACAGAACTTAAGGTGTGCAAGATTGCTGCAAAGAGTGTGTGGCATAATTTAAATGAGTTGCAACAGTGAACACACTATAAGAAAAGCTGTATCAATCTGAAACAATTTCATCACAGCTCGGACATGTTAAATCAGACAGGTGCTGTAGCTGGAACATGGGCAAAGGCCTATGAACTGAAACTCAACAGCCCCCAGAAATTACAAAAATACATAGTTCAAAAAAGCCATCACTAACAAAGCTGATGATAATTTTGGCACACAACATTCAAGGAGTCCTTGTGTGTCATCCTGTTCCACAGGTTCAAACTGTGACTGCATAGTATATAACACCATTTCTGCAGTTCTACCTATAACATGCAGTTAGGAAGGTGTGCCCAGAAGTGAATGAAAATGCCCTCATCCTACATGACAATGCTACAGTCCACTCAGCAGACACTGTTAACAATCCTTGATTTCAGGCTTCCGCCGTGATGTTGATGAAATCTGTGGTCTTCTGGGTAATTACACGGCGTAGTGTGGTAATTATTTACCGACGTTTCAGGACAACGTATCGGTCCCATCTTCACAGGTCAAGATTCGGGGTAGGGGGGGGGGGAAAGGGGGGGGAAAGCATTTTTTTTTTTCCTACTCCGTATCTTGACCCGTGAAGATGGGACCGATACGTTGTCCCGAAACGTCGGTAAATAATTACCACACGACGCCGTGTAATTACCCAGAAGACCACAGATTTCACTGTTAACAATGTTCTCTGACATTGGGGTGGGAAACGTTAGTACACCCTCTCTTATACCGACCTCAGTCCACATGACTATGATCTGATTCCCAAACTGAAGCAGCCATTGCATGGGAAACAATTTGTAAACAGAAAGGACACTTTAACAGCAGATCAGCAAGAGGCAGCACAGATCAGCACATCAGGCAATGCTGATGGTGTTCATTGCATTCTCATCTTTGGTAACAAACTGTAGACACCTCAGGAACTACTCTGAAGGTTGTAAACAGTTTTCATTGCTAGTTCGTGTTGCATTCTTTGTTCTGTGTTCACTCTGTGTGCCACAATAAAAAAAAAAATACTCAAAATGTGCGTAGTTTGCCTACTTCCTACCAGTGGCTCCTGTACATATACCCCCATCTGACAGTAACATTTACAAGTACATGACACATTCTTTCAAAAGTATATACTCAATTTACCAAATTGCCATATTTTTGGCTCCCCCCACCCCCCCAAAATTTGTTACCATGACTTATGGAGTGACCCTTGTCACTCGTCTTTCTTACTTATACAAGGTAATCCTCACTTCCTGAGTTTTGAACTTCATTTATAAAAAAAAAATATATAGAAAATGAGTACTGATACATCAAGATATAATACTAGTCTGAGATGAGAGATTCTCACACTGGCTAACTATAGAGATTAATGTGTTCTGCCATGTGACATCACGCAGTACAGCAGATAGCTACTGACACTTCACAACTTCACAGAAACACACTTCCTCCACCTTCTGTAAGCCCCAATATCTTCACGCTTAACATCCCGCCTGGTTTCTGGCATTCAGCCTCCCACCCCCTGCCATAGTTATAGATATAGCAAAAATATTTCACCACTGAAAATGAGAAACTTTCACCACTGAATACTATCATGCACTAGCTGAATCCAATCATCTTCACCAGTCACAGTCCCTAAGATCAACTTTGTAACTGTCCTTGCATCTGTTACAGGACTTACAATAAATGATCCTTTTAAGAAGGGTCTGTCAGTCTTCCATGTAAACCCTTATCACTCTATCAAAGCTCCATATTCATACTCCTTCACCTATAATCAATGCTACAGTGTTCAAGATACTGACAGCATGATTCAATAAATGATAAAATAAATTCCAGATGCACTGTACAAAGTATTATCACTGAACTTACCTCCGACGTCTTGAATTCAATACTGTGCACATGTGTTCCATCGCCATTAGAACCACTACTCCAATCCCCATAAACCATGCCCTTTTTGCTCCAAACCAAGGCTTCTGGGTTACTAAAATCATTAAACTTTTCACTCTCTGACAAGTACACATACAGATCCTGTTGGAGAAGAAAAGGACATGTAACAACTTGAAACACAAACCTTACCTCAGACACCATACTATGAAAGCATATCAAGGACAGAAAAGGGAAGGATTCATAATTTCAAGACCTGATGAAATGACATGTACGGTTAACATAGTTACACAGCCACATCTTCTAGAGAATGTCTGCAGTGCCAAAAGGACATTCAACTGTGGGACTTGTTCTGAATGCAATGCTAGAAAAATCAGTCCCAGCAGTAACTATATATAATGTTGAATACTTGTCTTGAAATACATAAAAAAATGTGCCATTTCAGGAGTTGGCTCTGCTCCTGTATTCAGGTGACCAGTTGTCATTACACTGACAGATTTGGAACTGAACCCAGGACCTTCTGAATAGTAAGGTAGTAATTCAACCACTACACCAATGAGGCAGCCCAGCCTGATTCTTGAACTATAGCAGAATGAACCCTAACTTTTTTTTTATACTATTACTGTTTATACTGAAGTCTGCTCATGCTGTAAATAATGATGGTATAGTAGTCAGCACTATCTATGTCAGCGAAGAGCAAAATGTGGCCCTTCTACCTTTACAGTGCAGCCCACAGTCTAATTGCAGAGACACAAAACACAAAGATATGAAATTTGTTGAAAAATTATTTATCCACAGTCATACAAACATTTTATTCAGAAATATACTGAATTATTTGCAATACAAAACACATTTCATATCAAAATATAAAGAGAAGCACCATCTTGCATAGAAGTAAGTATTGCACTGCTTGTCTTCATTGCTTATAGGTTTAGGAAACAGAAATTAAAGTAGTGGCTATATATAAGTACTTGACAACACAGCATTTGCCTCAAAGCAGGACTCATTAGTTAAGATTATTTCCAAATTTCCTACTATTAATTCAAATCTTTTAAGATTAATTTCAGGCAAGTTTTCCCACCCCAATATGGGTACTACTGGTGACTATCATTAATGATACGCAAGTAAAAAATATAGCTTTTACTTATAATGTGAACCGCATGTATTTTTTCACCCCAGAATTATATTTATCACAAACACTTACATCATAACTGTGTACGTTATTATCTGCTAAAGCATAAAATATACTATCCTCAGCAAAGCTGGCAATATCCTGCATATACGTCTCTTAATTCTTCTGCGAAAAACTGCCCTGATTTGCATTTCACTGTTTACATACTCTCCTTGGCATATACCTGAATGCCTTTTGTGGGAACATTTACTAGCTACCAAAGGAAGAAACTTCAGGCAAGTTACAGAACACTATGTCCTTACACAGAATATATTCTGCAGAAGGATTCCTTAAATAAAACTATGTTATAGCTAATTACAAATCCAACCCTACCCAGTATCACCTATATAATACAGACGTACATACTACCCCTAAATGATCATTACGTACAAGAAAAAGAAAAACAAGTGTACAGGTTGCAATAAGGGGCACCATTGATTTCCACTTGCTGTGCCCATATAAATACCATATGCTACTTAGGTCTACTATTCAGATGAAGGAGCAAACCAGGATGTTAGCAGATCAAAGTAGACTGTGTTAACTCCATGTTCCTTCCCTACACCAAACTGTTCATGTTTCATCTACAATGGGTAGGTCTGTATAAAGAGTAAATAATAATAAACTATATTAGCTATTCAAACATTCCTGTGCCTGATCAAACTAAATATTTTATCCTACCTACCATAACAGTTCCATTTTCAAATACATTAAAAGCTGGCACTTTAGTAGGGCCAACACCACCAGGCCCAGGTTCAACTGTAGCTGGCCGGCGGAAAAAGGAGGCAATGAAATAGACGATGAGGCCCCTAACAATCAGGGTCTTGGTAACCGCAAAAAAAGATTCTAATTTTGTGGGCTGGTATCTCTCTCGTTCTTGAGCAACTTGAGCCGCAAACTGAAAAGTAGAGGAAAATATAAGTGTATAAACTTGAAGATTCAAGTCTTCCAGGGATACTGCCTCTACCTTCAGGGTCTAAAGTTGGAAGCAGCAAAGTTCTCCGAAATGTCGGTAACTATTCACCAATCGACATGACTTCCCATCACAGAACACTTGAACCTTCATAAACATCGCTGTGAAGACCTCAAATCTGAGATCTTCGCACTTCTGGGTTATTGCGCGGTGTCGGTTGGTTTGTAACCGACGTTTCGGAATGGGATATGGGACCAATCTTCCAAAGGTCAATCAAGGGTCAAGGTGGACATTTGACCCTTGAATATGGGACCGATATGCTATCCCGAAAAGTCGGTACCAAACCTATCTACGACGCGTAACAACCCAAATGAGCGAAGATATCAATCACACCACGACAAAAGCCTGAAATCTTGCAACCTCAAATCTCCCACATCATGAACATGAACGTCGTTACTCCTGTAAAAATACTAAAACTGACATTATACATACAAATTCCATAACCATGTTCATAAGACTGCGTGCTAAACAAAGTGCTTTTGTGCAGTAATATCTTTCAGGGTAGTCAATGACCTGTTTTAATAGTCTCCCTTTCAATATTGGTCATGCGCTCATGACGATTTCATTCCGGAAAGCCAGTGTTTAGATAAACAATATAAAGCAATACATTACAAACCAGCACAGATTAAACAATCCAAATACTAACGTCACTTTCCCCGTCCTCTGGCAATTCAGTAACATTTCCTTCGTTAGTACTCAGCGTGCCAATTTCGTCTTCACGCTCTCGCCGATTTCCAATCACCTTCTCGTCAGCCATGATTACTATACTCTCGTTCTCAATGACACTTCTTCAGTACTTATTTCAATAATTTTAACCTAAACCTAATTTATAAAAATATGAGTAATACAGATGTAAAATAAAACGAAATTGGTCTCTTCAACTAATGTAGATTTCATAAATGAATTCTAAAACTTTATCTCAAGAGAGTTCAATAATGGCCGGTATAGCGCTGATCAACAATGTAGTTTAGCTGCGACATGGCGGGGTTTCGAGCAGTTGATCGGCGACATTTCCCGCTAGAGGATATTCCGTCTATTGTGAAATTATTCAAGGAACAGTTAGAAAGTTCATCAGAACCTGACTTGGCTCTGTTATCCATCGTTGTTGGGGCAGTTGAGAATTCGTTGACATGCAACAGATCCGTCAGTGTGCAGAAGGAAACGGACACGTTGTGTGAACACAAGCTGCCCGCTGTCCAATATCATATTACTGAAGCTTTGTATTCCAGGTTTCATGCTTCAATCAAAGGTGCTGTAGACTTAACACAGTATAGTGGCAGTAAGTATGCCACAAGAGAGCTTGTTAAGAAGGTATCAGATGTAGTCTGGAATTCATTATCAAAGACTTACTACAAAGACAAGGCCCATTTGCAAAGTCTCTACAGTTACTTGACAGGTAAGGCGGCTGTGTGTAAATAGGCTTATACTGCATTGGTAGTTCTGACATACAGCACAGCACTAAATGTAAATGATATGTAATTGATGTGTTATTTAGTACGCAGACTAGACTGTTTTGGAGTGGCATTCACAGTAGTGGCTGGCTGTCAGGTTCTTGGCTATCGAGATGTTCATCTGGCTTTGTCTGAAGACCATGCGTGGGTTGTGTTTGGGGAAGGAGGATCACAAACGGCTGAAGTCACATGGCATGGTAATCTTATTCTTCCAATTTGCGTATTTAAACTGCTGTTGTTTTGTACCATACTGTAATTTTTTATTCATTGCACTGCCGCTTCCATACAGGAAAAGGGAACGAAGACAAACGTGGTCAGCCAGTTGGCCCTGGTACGGGTTCAAGGTCATGGTTATATGTGAATGGATGTCCTGTAATTTGTACAAGGCCCATGGAAGTAGCAGCACTTGTGTCGGCCATCAATCCCAGTTTGAGTGCGACAAGTGATGCAATGGAAGTTGCACTTCTTCAACAAGAACTTCTTTGGCTACTTTATGATCTGGGGCATCTTACACATTATCCAATGGCTATTGGTAAGTCAGCACATTTTCTTTTTTCATGAAAGGAAAAAGGAACCTGTTTTAAAAAGTGCAGTTCAGTTCTGAACCTACTTTAAAAAAAACAGTATTCCTGTAGATTGTTTTTTGTTTTTCATGCCAGTGGACAGAAAGTCCTTATGAAGAACACAGTTTTAGGTTATATGGCATTCATTTCTTATGTTAAACTCTGATCACAGTGCTGCAAACATTGACTCATTAAGTCAAGTTGAGGTTAGAATAACAGTTTAAACCAGGTTGATAGCAAAATGTGGGAAGTTATATTGTGGATACATATGTAATCTTATAAAAACAAATCTTTTTTATTTTAATTTTTTCCCCCTTGCAAGCTGCTTGTGTGGATTTTTACAATTTTCTGGTTAATTAATCTACAATATTTCTGGAAAGTACTTAAATTTTTCGAGCTTTGTTTCTGCTAGGAAGTGGTTAGAGAAAATTATACATAATCATTTAATACTTTTAAAAGTGATTAAATGATGGAGAGTGAGATGGATTGGAGCTGTAGCACCTGCCTCAGTTCCTCCCATTGCTTCTGTGTGTGGTGACCTGCAATACAGGAATTACAGGAATGGAATTCTGATTGTAGGAAACTTAAGTGACTTGGAAGAAGTAAGTCCCACACCTGGACGTCCTCCATGCTCCACCTTATTTCAAGAGGCAGCCATGTCAGCAAGAACATACTATAAAAATCAACATGTATATCCATACACTTACCAAGGTGGTTACTTTTACCGACACAAAATGTATAAAGAAGCGTTCGAAAGTTGGGCTAATGCTGCTGATGTTATTAGATTGTAAGTAGAAAAAAAAAATATGCAGTTTATTTGAGATTTGAGGCTGTCATGGCAGTGACTATAAACGTGACTGTCTTGAAGGGAACAAGATACCATGTAGTCTGGTAGAAATCTACCGTAATATTTGGGTAACATGCCGTCTTCTACTTCAGGGCAGGTGGAGGCAACTTTTTTCCTCCAAAACATTGCTAAATTTCTGCCAGTGTAATTTACTGTCCAACATTACACTTTTTTTCAGGATAATGACACAGTCTTTTGTTCAACTGAGAGTAACATTACTTTTGTGAAAAGCAGTATTGTATGGAATTTATATCTGACAACAGTCACATCAAGAAACATGGTCTGTCTCATGGGATTATTGTAACACTAAAGCATTTTCACTGTAGAATGGTAGTTTTATGGTCATTGCTTCATGCTAGAATTATGATGTTATCAGACACTAAATGACAGGAACAAACACAGTATATTATTGCCAAAAACACTTATTGATAGGAACAGAGACTTTGTTCTATCATTTTCTATCAAATACCAGAGGTAGTGGAAAGATATTGCCACTCTTCTGGCATTCAGCTTGGATTTTATCATCATTTAATTTTGTTAAAAGTTATTTATAAAAATAAAAGATGAATGAAAGAGAGAATGTTGTACCAGCAGACTATGCCATGTATTTGTAGGGACAGTGTTGTATATTCTTCATGATTTGATAATTTTGGTATTAGCAGCAATGCTGATAACTACAAAGTCATAATGATGTTTCAGTAAAACGTACAAATAAGTATTGATATCTCTGTATACGTATGCTAATGGTTTGTGACAGTAAAATCTGCAGTGTTCGAAGTGCTTTAACGTAATTGCTGTTAAACGTAAACTGGACATTAATAAATATCTCAATTTTCTTCCAGTTATATTACAAAAACAATGCAGTTAATTACAGTGACACTCGCTTAAGACGTCTCTGGTTAAGACATTTTCCTGCCTGTGATGTCAGGTTAAGAAAGCAACAAAGTTCTCCCATTTGATTAACATTACACATGCAATACGTAAAGAAAATTTCCCACCTAAGAGGCATGAGAATTTAACAGAACAAAATTTTCACCTGTTTAATACATTTCTGTAAGAAAATCTGAAACAATTTCCCCCAGTTTCCATTCTTTCTGTTTCCAAAATACAGTGTTGAAGTGACATTGTCAGTTTGTATAGGTTAATCTCCAAGGTCATTTCTGATCATGAGCTTCACAGCAGAATGACACTACCTCATGGCATGTGGGTGTTTTATTTCTGCTGTGATGCAAAGACTGCAATCGGCCTGTCCCCACTACTCGGCCTCTGTCACTCTTCCATCACCATAGTTGTTACATCAGTCATTTTGCTTCTAGCCATGCTGCTGTTAACCTTATTTAGTAGTGTACATGTCTGCAAAGTCTTTTTGCTCACATCATCTCAACATGGCAGTATAGCATTGAAGGACAGGCTTGGGCAACAGTGCACTGTTGCCAACTTGGCATCAACTTGCAGCCAGTTACTTTCTGCATGTAATATGTTTAAACGATGTTACCGGTGTGAAAACTTGAGGCAGACTGACCATGTGACAAACATGATGCCTGAGTCCCCTCTCTTTTGCAATCAGCCAAGCCCCTGTCAATTACAGACTCTTCTGCAAGCATTCTGATCCTAGCTTTCAGTGACTTACTAGCTGCACGCAATGAGAAGTTTTTTATGATCGCTATTAACGTCATCGAAATCCCACCCCATGTGTGTCTGTCACATTTTCTGCCACGCGTGTTGCAGAAGACTGATTTGCACTGTCCTGTAACAGCGTATTGCGACTTCAGCTGTTTTATACTTTAATTTCAATAACTCGAAGTATACTCGTACATTTTGTGTTCACATGCTATGTGTGTGCAAGATTTTGTACTGTAGAGTGATTAATTACTGAACACATTATCAGTGTGGCTAATACCACTCATAAAAAACTGGTGGTGTGCTAGCAAGACATTATTGTGATCTGTGTTTAACATTGGTTGTTGGATACGTGAAACATCGAAACCTGTGGATGCATCCTCTTAAGATGGGGGGAAAATTACATGATGGAGCAGTGTGGTTTTTAATCTGGAACTTGTTGCGGTTGTTTCATTTCATTGCTAATAGCGAACTGAATGCTTCAATGAATTGAGTTTAAAGTTGAATTACTTCACCATTAAATTTTTTCATTGATTTTGTAAAACACCTCCTTGAACATGGCTACATCAAAAACAGGCATTAAAAGCAAGCCACTACATATCTGAATATCTGAAAAGCAGAACATGTAAACAAAGTGGATGGTGCTCCAAACGTCCCTCACACCAAAATCGCTGAAGAACTAGACATTCCTGTTAGAAAGGTTACTAACAAAATGCTTGGATGGTCGGATACAGGTGACAATATGTTAAGACTGCTGAAAATTACACAAATTCAGCTCAGCATACATATGTAACAGTTTTTCAAAAGATAAACGTCTTAAGAGAGTTTCACTGTATGTCTGTTTCAGTTGTTGAAACATGTAATCTTTAAAGGAAACGTACATGTATACAGTCAGTCTGAACTCTTTATGCAGAGAGAAGGTAACAATCGTTACGAGTATTGTGAACAACATTTTTCAACATTGTGACGAAAATGAAATGTCCCATTGGCCAGCCAAGATGATGCTGAGGATGACCGAGTTTGTCTGCTGTGATTGGAAGTTTATGCTACATATCAGATCTCTTGTCTCATCACAAACTTTTATTTGTACTGACATTAGGGTAATCTTAAGTTTCCATATGAGTGGTTGCTTCAATTCTCTCACAATTTAAATTAGATGAAAATGCTTAAGGAATTCTGTATAAAGGTTTGAAATTTATCTGCTGTCTAATCTTATTTGAAGAAAGATGAATTTTAGGAATGTGTTGTTGGGGGAGTGGCTTCTGCCTTGAAGGTGAAGGCACCATGATCCTTAGAAACACTGGTAACCACTCACCTAATTACGCAGCATCATGTCCCAGAAGACTTTGATCCTTATTAGGAAGATTGCCTATTTACGGTGGTCAGTTAGTTTGACATTTTTGCTCATGTTTGCAGGTATAACTACTCTCGGGATGATGAAGAAATTTACAAAGAATTCTTGGAAATTGCTAATGATTAATTCCACACATTATGAAAGTGGTGAGCTCAGGACATAGTGCTCATTCTATCCTTAAGGATCCTGAATGCTTTGCACATCTTATCCGTTTCTATGATGGGATCTGCCAATGGGAAGAGGGAAGCCCTACACCAGTGTTGCATATTGGCTGGGCAAAACCTCTTGTTAACACAATATCCAAGTTCGATGCTGATGTGCGCACCCAAGTAGTCATAGAATGTCGTGGCGATGATTCCAGTGAGGGATTTGAAGGAGCTATGGCTGAGCCTGAAACTGATTTGAAGGATGATGTAAAAAAGAAGGAGCTACTTGATAGTTTACTCAGAGAGGAAGCCAGTTGTGTAGATGAAGATGAAATATGTAATAACAAAAGCAGCAGTGGCAAAGGCACAGCTGGAAATACAAAGTACCTGAATAACAAGTATCTCAACAACAATAACTACTGCAAAATGAGGGAAGGTGAGTGAATCAGTATTTATAGTCAAAGACACCCAACATACTCAAATTGGTGGAATCAAATGTAAGGTAAAGGGAACTGTTAAGCTGTTTCTGTGCATGCATTGAAGGCATGTGGGAGTGAAGGTATAGCTCTATGAATTCTTCACCTTGTCCCTGAATGGAGGTGAGTGGTCATCTTTACTCCCCAGGGAAGGAGCCCCAGTAACCACTGAATGTGAAGCTGGGTGAACCCCAGCAATGATCTGGACACTTCGGAGCAGAGAAGAATCTCTTGCCCCATCTGTCCCAGCTCCTGAGTCCACAAAATAATCAGTACCCCTGTCATAATCAAGCAGTAATATTCTTAGTGCCAAGTCAAATTTTCTAGGGTCTCAAGTTAAAAAATGTGTTGATGATACAGATGATGATAGGATAGTTTCCTTGAATTTTGATAGTACATTGAAGCATCCATTCTGTGCCATTTGTTAAGTTGCACCATCTTGCTACATTTTACCAATGATATTTCCATTTTCTTGTAGGAGGTGGTGGTGGTAACAGTACACGGGACTTTATACGAAGCCTAGAGTCCAGAGTCATTGGGGAAGATGCAAGAAAACAGAAGTTACAAGGAGGTGATGAAGCACTAGCTCCTCACCCAAGCATTGCTGCACTCACAGCTGCATGTGGCGAGAAGATACTTAACCCAGAGTATCTTCTGCAAGGTGGGGGAGAGCCATTTGTTGGAGGAGGGAGCATCATTTCAGAACCTACGGTAGCCACAGCGCTAACATCGAATGGGGTACGTGATCCTGGTCCATCAAAACAGAATAATGCATCTCTTGGCAGTGGAGATAACAAGGTTCAAGACCAGTCTGAGCTTAAATCTCAGGGGAGGCCAAGACTTACATTGCGCAGCCAGAAGATGAAGGGTCTAAAAGATCTGTTACTAGCAGAAAAGTTGAACACCCATGCCATTTCACTGCAGCTGACAGCACAATCCCAAGTGCAGGTTAGTAGGAGGGGTCGAGGAGGTCTGGAACCTGATATAAGAGCTACGGGCATAAGAGCAAAAAGAGCACGACGGGACTAGAGGAATTGGGTTTTTGGATGGTTCAGTTCATTGTAGCTTATCATGCAGTCCCATCTTGGCTATAATGAGAATGGGCACAGTTGAAATTTATACTTGTGTGTTTACAAGTGGTGATTTCATACAGTTATCACCTAACATAATACTTTATTGTATGAATACTGCAGGAAATTTTTTCTTGTCTGGCTGGTGTAAATGCTACATATTTAAGTTCTGTCATAAGTGTGCAGCTTGGGAATTGAGTGACACAAATATCAGTGTAATATGCAGCAAATATAAATGACAAAACCTGAGCAATTACAGTATATTTCTGAGTATAAGACACCCAGATTATATGAGAAATACATGCTGTACCTTTAGAGAATGAGACGAATTTAGATTTGAGGCTGCATTTTGTAAGGAAGGAATAATGTGTTGTACCTCGGAAAATACAGTAACAGTTTGTTTCAGGTTACTGAATTTGCAGAAGGTTTTAAACTGTGATTGTGTGTTTAAGCTAGTCAGCTTAAAGTTGCTTAGTGATTAGTTTTGTTAATAACAGAGATTGGTCACCCACATTTTAGGCATGTTAACAAAGTTACATAAAGCACCTGCTTTCTTTTAGCAAAGCTGTTTCATATGACTCACTCAGTACCCAAGGTATTGTTCAGAATGTCCTGACTCATCACTTGTGGTTGCACACAAGCATGACCTCTAACAACTGTTGCCATTCTGATGGTTAGAATGAGAAGGGACTTCAAGATGTGCCAAAGCAGAACCATAGTATGACTCTAATCCAAAGAGTAATATAAAACCTTGCCTAAAATACCATTACAGTATACATATATCCTACTCTTCCTCAGAAAGTCCTAACACTTTATTTTTGTCATAGATACTGTAAAAATAAACTTTTTTCTAGTAAGGAAATGGTAAGAAAGTACAAATCTGATTTTTAAAAAAGAATTCATCAAAAGTATTTACGTATCTATATTTTGTTAACTTAATGACTGTAATGTAAAAGGCTTGACTTCTTCGTAATTAAATGTGTACATGTAAATTTAACCGGGATGTATGGGTAGATTGTTGGTTTTGATACGTTAATCCTGTGTCAGTTTTTGTAAAGTTTCACTGTCTTTGTAGTTTTAAGCATGTTTTTATTCCTCCCTTGGAGCTTATTTAATGGTATGATGTTAAATTGAGAATAGTATCCTAAACGTCCTGAAAGGACTTAAATGTTGTTGGTACCAGTTAAATTTACATCTAATGTACAGTGTCATCCCAACCAGTATTACATTTTTGGGGAAGAGTTTATAAAATGTGTTAGGCCATGTTTAAAAACATGTTAATGACTTCACTTGTTGGGCTTGATATTCCAGTCATTGTGTTGTTGGCTATTAGGAAAAGAATGTCCTAATCATATATAAATCTGGACCCCTGTATCCAGAAGACCTAAAAACAATGGTGATAAAAAAAATATACCTAAGGAAGGTAATGCATAAAGTTTACTCAGAGTTAAATTACGGTAATGTTTAGCATTTAGAACAGTGTGAAGAAAATTTTTAACATAGGTATATGTTCTCTTTTATGGTTATGGTTATGTTTGCTGCTATTCTGAACACATCGGATGACACTCAGAGATGTAGGAACATATGAAATCAGTATCCCCAAAATTTGTATGTTCTATAGAATATAAGTCAAGCATGTGGACTATTTTATGCTTTCAGCACACAATGCAGCACTACTAACTCAGTTACTCCTGTAAATTACTTTCTAAGATGAGTTTAATAAACTCAACCAGCTGTTAAAGAAACTTGTTGGTATTTGTTATATGATGTAATTGTAACAAATAAGGCATAAAGTGATGTACTCCATAGGTTGTTTGTTTCCTGTGACTATGTTTGATAACATTCCAAATACGCAGTTTTTTATTATTTCATCATTCCTATGGATTTAAAAATTGTCACATGATAAAATAAATTTTATCTGTATATAATTTAATTTGGTTTTGTAACCAGGTGACTGATATTCTGGATTTTTTATCAGTTCAAATATTTTTGCAAATTCAGTTTTTATTGAAACCTTGGTTAAAAGATAAATTTTTCACCTTCTGTCAGAAAACTGTGGCAGAAGATACATAATTCACATATATGTACGAGGCAATTATGTTTATACCACACATCCAATATTCTTTTTAAACATAACTTTCATGAGTGTTGATTTTTATACCTTAATTTTAGGGGGGATTGGAAGTAATGGGACTACATTTTGAATGGAAGTCTTATTTAGTAATAGATGTTACAGTTCAACTTTAATTTTCTATAACTGTTTAACACATGAGGGTCTTTCTTCGTGAAAGGTCATCATACAAATGCAATCGCTTATCGGCGTTTGGCACAAGTTGCATGAACACGTTTGATAATTGAGATTTAGATGACTATGTATAAGTATAATTGACACCCCTGTCAGAAATAATATATGCCTTGACTCAGTATAGTACTGAATAAGGTGCAAGGAGTTCAGGAATTCTAAACCCAATTTACCCTTAAAATTAATTTTATGAGATTCTGTAGAAAGGCAGTAGGATGTCTTATCTGATATAATAAGAAAACACTTGCAGAAATGGGTCAGAGGAAACTAGTAAAACATGCGTTCACAAAATCAAATAGTGTAACATGTTGAATATAATCCTGTGAATGTGATTTATTCTTTATTTGAGCTACACAGACAGCATTATGAAGTATGCAGAGAAATATCAGCCACAAAGACATGCCAGATGAAAATTTGTGAAAACAGTGATTGAAAGTAATAGAATGAAACAGAATGTAACAGGCCAGAAGAATGTATAAATAATTAGATGTATTGATTGTGACCAGATCTAACATTAGCTTCATATCAGAAGTTAAACTTTTATGTATAAATACTGCCTTCACAATTAAATTCTGTGTGTGGATATTAATAAAAGGTAAAGTTTTTTTCCTGTACATTGATATTAGTTGGACATATGAGTGATACCAATTCTGGAAGCTGATCCATGGTTCTTGACCCTATAGTGACATTATGGCTGGATAAACTATCCTGGCTCCTGTGTTTCTGGTCACAACTGAAAATGACAGATTTGTTTGTTATGGTTAATAGTAACATATTAATGGCATACTTTTTGTAGCTGAAATAACTCTGTATTATTTTAGAATTCCTGTACTTGTCTGTACCTACCAGAGGAATCGGACTGAGACTGTCAATATTATTCTGTGGGCACTTTGCCATATTATTTATTCAGCTGTTCCCAATGACCTGCATTATTAAGTGGTGAGAAATATACCTCATTATTCTCTGTATCCATTTTTATTAAGCTATATTACAGAAGGAGAATGCTTTAAGTATTCCTTTGAGATATAGTCTGTTACTGTGTTTTCTGTTTGGAGATGTGTGAGGCATTGGATTGATATGTTTGTAAGGTGTAAGTAGTAGACATAATGATGTCCCAAACAGTAGCAAGCAAGAAGTTTGATCTGATTAGCATAGAGGTTTGAACACTGTTGACTGCAATATGTGACTGTTGACATGAATGTTGAGAGAAGCATGTTAAAAAACTGTGACGGATTTTTATTTTTTGAAGTATTAAATTAAGGTGAAAACATGTTAAAAATTTGTGTAGGATATGAAAGGGCCATTGAGACTGTGATTTCATGAGTGACTAAAAAATAAGAAAATGGAATCAGTATTTTTGTAAGAAAAAAAGTCACTTATGAATTATGTAGCTAGTTAATATTAATTTGTGTAATTCTTTTTATCTATGCAGTAAAACCTGTTTAATTTGACCATGTCTAGAAGACACATTTGTTAGAATGTTGTTTGTAAATTATATGTTGTGGCATAACTAGAATATAAACTAAGAGGCAAGTATTTACATATTGGCACAGATTGAAACTGTGTTCTTCAGAGGACACTGAAAGTGTTATAATGTACGTAGTACATAGGTTTTTGCAGCAGTGTAGCTGAGGATTCCCTTCTTTTGGTACGTGATGCTCTATCAGTGGGTCACAAGGTCTTGATGTTTCAAGGCAAAGTGGCAGCCTTGTCTTCCAATGTTGCAAGTGTCCAGTAAGACATTCTGACCTTTGAAGATGAGGCCACTACATTGTCTGAAACTGATGGGCTCCGATTACCCACTGTCTCAGTGTTGTATCCCAGAAGAACAGGAACCTCTGCATAATGGTAGTTTTTTTATGTGGGTGCATCAGATCATGCAGAAATTACTGACAGAGAGGTACAGTGTGATACTACCTACAGTTCAGAACCCACCTTGAAAACCCCAGAAACGAGTGTGAAAATGGTAGGTTGGGTGCTGGTATGGTACATGCTGCTGGTTGGCTGTGTGATGCCGTGGGTGCTGGACACCTGCCGATTGGCGCTGTAAGTTATTCCCCACTTGACAGCTATGGTCCTTTTCAGTCTTACCTTCTGTGTGTGGATGAAAGTTCTGGAAACATTACTTTATACATGCTTAGGGTTATTTGGTTTCTGTGCGTTGTCCATTGTCTTGTATTCAGAAAAGAACAAGTCTGGGGAACTGTATCTGTTCCCATCTTCAGTTGAAAGGATGGAGAGGCACCTACTAAGATGGGTCCAACATAAAGAGCTGTTTTCAATCACTGGACAAGTGATGGTCCCTCTGTGCCTTGCCACTCTTTCATGTGAAGATGGGATAGGTCCATATCCCAAAATGTTTTCTGAATGCACGATGCTGGACAAGTATGGGAACCTAGTAAACCTTACGTGTCGTAGACAAGCATCAGCACCCTTTAATTCATACACATTACCTGAATGAAAGAACAGAGGTCTTCAGTCTGGACTCAGTACCTGAATGTTTGACCTAATGAAAAGTGATCAATGATTACAGGTTTTTAAACAGTATTCTGAATTGGTATAATCCATGAATAGTTTTTATCCAATATTAACCGTAAATGTACTTATATTATGGAGAAGAATGTGGATTTCCCAAGGAGGAAGATTTTGTGTTAAGAGCTGCAGTACTTTTGCTGTTCAGGACCAACCTCAAGTATACTCATTTCCTGTTTATTTGTATCTTTATAATGATGCTAAATATGCTCATTCTGTATGTTTGTTGATGTTTGAACTGTCAAGCCTGTTAAAAGGACATAAGTGGAAGAGCTAGTAAACCTTTTTCAAAGCACAGCCATAGAATAACAACTTACTAAGAAAATACCGTTTGGAGGATGTCAGCACTTTAAACTTGTAGGGTGGAATGGCTAAGGAGTATAAATTAATTGTGCTCACTCTGTGTGTGCCAGGATTACAGTGATAACCTAGTTTCAGCATACCTCCTATAGTTAATACTGAATCATGTCATGCATACAATCTTACAAACTATTCTTATGAGTACATAATATTTGACTACTAGTGTTCTTAAATTTCTGTAAGTAACTTATATTCCTGTCTATAGAAAACTTTACTGTGATTACTGTTTTGGAGGTACATATTTGTAGAATCTTCAAGTACAAAATTGCATAGAGATTGCATGTGTTACCTTCTTACTTGAACCGGAAACTGAGATTCAGTTGCCAGAAAATTCTAAGTGTTTCTGTAATTGACGTACATGACACTGAATATCTAGCTGAACTTTAATTTTTTTTTTGTCTTTGGGCCCCATTCTTATAAATGCCCAGTGTCTCTTATAATAGTGACATTCAGTTTTACAGGGAAATTGTAGTTTCTTACAGGGAACAATACGCATTGAAATGGCGAGACTGTAACTCTATATTGGTATAATGTCTTCATACTTGGTGAGCCTAAGATGAATCAAGAACTATGTGCTTTTTGTCCTGCTATTCCATAATTGATGAAACAGTATAAAAACAAGTATGTAAAGGAGTACAGTGTTATCTTATCGTCCTGATATCTTGACAGACAAGTTCAGCCTGTGTTCTTATTGTAGTGTTCACTCCATGAAGGTGGCATGCCAGTGTGTGAGTATCCATGGCAATGTGCTGTGTGCATGACTCCACATATGTTTCAATTACAGCACTAAATGTTTCGAGGTTCATCAAGTTTGAAGATGCCTGCAATCACCTTTGGCACAAGACTGAATGGTGTTAAATGTAAACAGTTTCCACTCACTGATACATAAAATATTGCCATTATGTTACACAAGCAGAGAATGGCTGCCGTTGGTATGTTGTGAATGTATCAGATTTAAATAACAGTTTTACTCTGAACAAGTGGTATAATAAAAACACTCATTTTGAAAATATATTGTATATGACTAAGAATTTTCATATAGGCTACTGAGAGTACACGAAATCTCATACGATGAGTGATAAAACAAACATTTTGCTTTATAATGTATTTTGATTGGAAGTAATATTTAGTTCTTATGATATTTGGACAGTAAATTAGAGAAAGTGATGTTGACATGGAAGTAATGTGACATGGTCATTATGTTAGAGGTCAGATTAATCTAGTTTTACTGCAGTTTAGTTTACTGCATATGATTTAGTTGTTATGTAGTCACAGGATGTGACAATGATAAAGTTGTTGTGCTTGATTGTAGCTGCCTGGTGAATGGGGCAATACACAGTGGCTTGTGGTGCACGGTGATCTTATTTGTGGTAAAGTTCTCCTGGGTTTATAGCTGTGAAATGACATCCATGCTTCATTCAGAAATAAAGTGCCTGTATTAGAAATCTGTTTGGTTCTTAGGAACCTGGTTGGATGTTGATGTACAGAATTCGTATGTCCAGTTTTGTACAGTGTATTTGTGGAGGTGCAGCCATGATTGTTTTTCTAAGCAGAGTTGCCAAAATATATCCACCAGTATCTTTCTTTTTTTCAACACTTTCAAGCAGAATAACTGGCAATCTTATGGAAAATTTGTAACTGGAGCATAATTTCAGAAAGGTTGCCCCATAAGACACTCTGTACTGTAATGAACAGCATTTTTACAAAAGTACATAGAAGTTTGCTCTGTAGGTATCTTTTATGCGTCACATACATTTTATCATATTTGAAAACTCTTATTTTAATGTTATCTTTCAGGAATCACAGATTCAGCGTGCTACATTGTGCAACATTTTCTTTGTACATACACCTTAAAACAAAGTATTGTTGTCCATGACATGTGTAATCAGTTTTATATTCTTTCACTTTAAACAGAGTTCAATTTGTGACAGATTTTTAGCCAGTGATAGTGGGGTTAAAATTTTGAGCACTGAGCTTGGTTGTTAGAAGTACTTTTTCAGAATGCTCATTGTGACTACAACATTGTGTAGTAGGAAAAGGAGGTAGTCTGCTCCATGTAGGTAGCTGGGCTGTGTAACTTGACCCTGTATGTCATGAATAGTCTATGGCTTACATCATCGAAGTATCAATGAACCATACACTTAGGTCTTGCCTAATAAATAGGCACAGTTTTCTGAATGTAGCAAGATTGATGTTCCTAAGGAGTGAAATTTACAGTTGTTTTCTCTTTCTTATTTCTGATAGTGGTACATTACACAGAGTGGCCCAAAAGTATGTACGTGTTTGGTAATTCATTTGTACTCTATACAAAACACAGAATCATGAGAAAGTTAATTCTCATAGTTTCACGATTTCCAATAACTTTCGGAACCCACCTTGGCTGGTAATCAGATTGCCAGCAATTATCTGCCATAAAAAAAATCCAGTAGAATTAATGTAAGTAACTGTATACCTATTTTTGTCCCACTCTGTACTACAATAGATTCTAGTCCCAATACATCATATTTTTCAGTCAATAAAATATGATAAAACTACTTTATCACTACAAAGTAACTGCAGCAGTTAAAAATAGCTTAAATTTAATGTTGATATTCCCTACCAAACTATAAAATGAACATTAGGTTTCTGGTGACTTGGTATTCATCTTTAAGAATTAATTTTGCTATCTCTGGCTGTTAAGAAGCCGCTGAAAAGTCATCAGCTGTCTAAGAGTTCGTTATTATGACGTGTATTAACAAAACTGGCTCTCTTTATAACTATGTAATATGTATATTTGTAGAGCCCAAGATAGCAAAAGATTTGTTTTCCGTTTGCTGATGAATGTTCAATGACATTACACATTATACTTAGTTTAAAAGAGGAACTTCATGAGAATCGCTTTATAGTACATACCAATGTTCAATTTTCCTCACAGTAGTGAACCAGTGACTGGATGTAAACATATTCAAACAACAGTCTTTTAAGTTCAATTTTAATTTTATGAACTTCTGTAAGAAGTAAATGTTTATAACTACTACTTACTGTGTTTTATTTGAAAGATCCTAATTCCCTGCTAGCACTGATAAATGGTACTGAGCTAGGCAAATTTCTGAACAGATGCACCATCCACACTAAGTTCTGAATTTCATACATCTGTGAAAATAATAAACTTTTGTAATGACAGTTATTTTATGTTTTGTGTGAAGTAACATAGTCACTGCACAAATTACAGATAAACCATGAGAGTCACTGTGCTTTTATTTTTTAATCTATACTCTCTCTCTCTCTCTCTCTCTCTCTCTCTCTCTCTCTCTCTCGCTTTAAGCAGGAAAACTGGGATTTGTCAAAATGCATGTCGTATCACTAATGTTAAAGGATAAATGCAGGAATGGAGATTACCAGAATACAGACCGACAATAAGGGTTTCAGAGTCATGATCCATGAAAGCAGAAATGCCATTACTAATTAAACGTTTTATATCAGACTGATTTTCAATACACAAATCATAAATACAATTTTATAAACATATGATTGGTTATTCCAGCCAATGTGCGTTGTGGCAAAACTGCACAATTACCAGAAAACACAAGTGGAAAACTGATTACATTGATGAGAATTTTACAGCCAACAGTAAAACACTCACAGGCCATATGAGGTATAAGACATCCATAAATTTATTACTGATTTATGTAAAGATACTGTCAGTACCTCAGGCAGTGTAGCTTCAAATGGTAGGACAGTGGATACTGAACTGGTAGAGAGGTTGTGGCACCATTTGAGGCACCATCCTAGCATTGGCTTGGAGGAACTAAGGAGAATGACTGGATATGAAGCCTGAATGTTTGTGTCTTGGCTATTTGAACTGAGTATCTCATGAATGGCAGTCTGAAGCATTACAACTGCAGCAGTGACACCATGAAGATCCGTAACTTACTGAAAAAAAAAATATTCAAACAATGACTGATGCAAACATACAAGAAATGACAAAATCCCAAAATGTATAACATCCCATAATCCTTTATATGACAGAGATGTAGGTCACAGATGGGGAGATAGGTTTTTGGCATATACCACAGCTAAGGCACAATTTACATTTCATTTTTACACTTGTAGATTTATTGTTCAGCTTAAAGTAGTCCTTTTCTTTATCAATGTTGTAGAATAAAAATATACTTGAAAATCAAACAGCTGCTGAAAATACTGGAGTATTCATACAAAAATTTAAAACTCAATTCTTTGTCTCAAACTTCAGGCATCAACAATACTTTCAATTAAACAAATTCTGTATAAGTACGTGTGGCATCTGTTATTGTCAACATTACCGATTACAATTTATATAAATACTTTAGATGACATGACATGAACAAAGCAACACTTGGCAGTTGCTGTATTTACCAACAAACCAGTGGCACACAAATGTGGGATATTGCCTCTGAACTCAAACAGCTAGTCACTCCAAGATGACTTGTCAGGCAGCCTCCATGGACATGCTGTCTTTTATGAGCTAATATCTACCATGTATCAAAACCACGTTTATAATATGTCACTTTACGCATTTTCATTTTTTATCCGACTTGGATGAACTGTGCTTCATTTCATACCTTTCTTGATTTTCACATTTCTATTTCTTTTCTGTTCTGCTAGCAGTATTAACAGGGGCTAGATACAACTGCATAGGAGTGTTTCATGATTTCCATCTGACGAAATAAAAGCTGGTGAGATGGGTGGGAATGTGACACATTTTGGGGAGAAGAGACACAAAGTTATGATGAGAAAATTTGAAGGCAAGAGATGACTTTGAAGACCTTGATATAGATGATATGATGTGGAATGGATTGATTAGGCTCAGAAAAGGGACCAGTGGTGGGTTACGCTCAACACAGAACCTTCAGGTTCCATACAGGGCAAAGAATTTATTGACCAACTAGGCAACTATTAATTTCTCAGGAAGGACTCTGCTCCGTGGAGTTGGCAGGTATTAAGAATTACCACTGATGAGAATGGTCAACCTCCAATGTGAGACCCATTATGGGATCCAACACCAACCATTCTGATGTGCTGTACCCATTATCAAAATACCAGAAAACAGCTGCCTCCAATGGACCAAACAGAGCAGCTGTCACACTTCTGATGACAGAAGCACAGCCAGTGTTCGTTAACCAAAATAAGACCGTGGAAAATGTCCAACATACATCATGGTGTAATGGATGGTGTATCCCTTCCCCCACTCAATTTTTAATGGTGTTACATTCAAACCAGTGTGGCAGTCACTCTATATACCTTCAAAATTTCTTAATGGTAATGAACGTGAAAATGCTAGACCTTTTAAACCAAACGGTGACAAGAAAATTGTCTTAAAAGTATGGAAATGGGACTTCTTTACATGTGTGTGTGTGTGTGTGTGTGTGTGTGTAGCATGAAGGGTAATCTAATTTCAATAACAACATGGGCCTGTCCACACACAATTAACATCAGACTGTCTTGAAGTCTACATCCCAAACATTTTTTATTACTGTCCAATTATCCCTTCTCTGGTTCTGCAAACTGGGAAATAGGTACAGTCCTGAAGTTGGTCACACAGGCTATTGACATGGAAAAGGAAAGATGTGGCCATGTGGACATACTGTTGCAAGTAGCATCTCACACATGAATGCTGTGCCTTGTTATAGTACATGTAGCCAGTTTTGAGACTGGCCACATGTAATGTAGTTACGCTTCAACTCTGGGATCACAGGAATGGAAGTAGGGGTACCATATAATTTTTATCTTGAAAACATATGTTGCACTTCGCATGATATTGAATTAATAATATACTTCCTTCTACACTAAAGAAAAATCATATTTTAATATTTATTTGCTGTACTATAAGAAATATCACAGCCACTTTAACAATGCTAGTGTCGTGAGGTGACTTATTTTTCTGGAATGAAGCATCAATGCTTTAAACCACAGATCTCTGTAATGCCACATACCTCGCAAACTTCACACAGCAGGAGATAGGATAACTGGACAGTATATATATGTGTGAACTGTGAGTGTCACTGGTTTAAAAATATTCAGCTCACAAAAATATGCCCATTACAATCATTTGGTAACTCAGAATCTGATAACCTGTGTTTCTAATACATGAATACTGCATATAAATATACTCAAAAAATGTAATATATGATTGGAAATATATATACAAACAGTGTGAAAATTAAATTAATCATGAACCATTAACCAACATTTTATAATTATATACAAACACTACTGTTCAATTTGTCTTTCAATGCAACAAGCATAATTAGAATACGTTTTCATGACAACTGTAATTAATACTGGATGATTTTGCTTAACGGCATGTGGAAAACACTGCAACGATATCAAATGGTGTTCTTCAATTGACAAGTGTATCCTGTAAGGCTGTAGAAATAGTATCCTTCTTTATGCATTGTTCAGTTTCAAAAGCGGACGGAGACGTAAAACATGTACATACAGAGCTAGACCTTTAAAGTGGTATTAGCTGAGCAAAAATACTACAAAATGAGCTAAAGAATTGAACTTATTTCACTTATATTGGTGAGGAATCAAGATAGTTCTAAAACTGTATTGCACTTCTCTGTTTATTTAAATCAGAGCTGTGAAAATGCATGGCATGTGAGATACATTTCACAGCTATTTTATAGCTGATCTGTCTCTGCAAAATTATGCCCTACATTTCTGCTTTGGGTCTTAAACATTATTATCGTATAATAATATGGGCATAAATTTTCAAATTTCAAGTTAACAGTTAAAAGCCACCAACAACAATCATAAAAGGAATAAATTTTACCCTTAATACTTCAACATTCTTATTCTCATAAATGTATCATCATGAACTTATCTGACACCAGGAAGGGAAAAGAAAGCTGCATGATTTCCGGTTTCTGCCGCAGTGTAAATGACATCTTCACTCTTCTGGGATGTTATGCAGCATCGATTGGTAGTTAGTTAGTCCAAGTCTTCTTGGACTGCTTGACCCTTGGAAGACTGGACCAACAGGTTGTCCTGAAACATCAGTAACTAACTACCAATCTATGCTGTGTAACATCCCAGAACAGCAAAGATCTCGAAAAGAAAGATCTCACCTCAAGTGTCTGGTGGAACAAATACTGCTGATTCAATAAAAAAACAGGCATTATAGAATGGGAAGGACTGTCCTTCCTACATTGCAGCATTTTCAACAGTTGTTATTTTTCACTTGCTTTCCTGATAACTTATCCATCCTCTGCACCTGTCAGATACAGTTTTTTTATGAATTCAATTAAACCATTTGGAGGAGTACACAATACACAAAAAACTCTTGCCACTTATTAACAATAGAACAATAATTAATTGATAACGACCACCATCAAGCACACCTATATTTATTGTGTAATAATATGCTGTTACCTGCGAGCTACATGTTTCGGCCCAAAAGGGCCCTCATCAGGCTTTGTACAAAAGCATAAAACGGAAGTAAATACGTAAATATTACATGTATATTCTTACTGTGAGGTCTCACATTTTTACTCCCTTCTTATGTTTTTATACAAAGCCCGATGATGGCCTTTTGAGCCAAAACATGTAGTTCATTTGTAACAACACACTGTTACACAATAAATACAGTTGTGTTTGATGGTGGTCTTTATCAGTTGTTCAAAATACAATGCAATGTCCTTAATTAAAGTAATGAAATAATAAGTTGTTAAAGTTTAATGGGTATGTATCTGCTTCGTTTTAAGTAACACAAATGGTGTGAAACCTATATTCCTTATTTTTGTTTCATGCATTTGTTAAACTGTCAGTTCATCAAGCTACAATAAAATCATCGTAGAGATACTATGAAGTATTTGACTATGCCAACATAGAAATCACATGGTCCAGTGGCTGCCATTTATTAGATTTAAATAAAACAAATGTGTTAACAGACTTCACAGCTCTGATTTAAATATGTTAAAATATGTATTTTAAATAGAAGAATTTCCTCTTTTTCAATGCCAGCGTTTGAGGGTCCTCCAAAATACAGAGCTCCCGTGACATTCTGTTGCATACAAAGTGCATATACATTCAACCTTAAAAAGACTTCCGGTCAGGTTAATGTGTTCCAAGGTTTTCTCTCCTGGCCGCATAATGGCAGATAAATAATTGATTAAATACTTCCATACTTTAAGATGTTCCAAGATTTCCTCATTTAACTCTGCTTGATAAATAATTTATTCAATGCCTCTGTACTTCAATATGTTCAAG
This sequence comes from Reticulitermes speratus, assembly GCA_021186555.1. Taxonomy (NCBI): domain Eukaryota; kingdom Metazoa; phylum Arthropoda; class Insecta; order Blattodea; family Rhinotermitidae; genus Reticulitermes; species Reticulitermes speratus. The sequence continues at coordinate 42,755,771 of JAJKFL010000042.1, read as the reverse complement.
GTGTTCCTTCTTCAGCTGTCTGTACATAGACAATTTCTTCAGTACTTCTCTACTGTTCAAGATGATCCCTCTTTAGCTATGTGTACACAGGCCATTTCTTCAGTACTTCTGTATTATTCAAGGTGTTTCTTCTGTAGCTATGTGCAGATAGACAATTTCTCCAGTACTTCTGTACTAAGTCTTAACTGATACTAATATGTAGTCATTATATGATGATCACTTATAAGAGCTGACAGTAAAATAAAGTCTAAGTATTCAGTATGAATGGTCACCAGTACATACAACTGTATTTCACAGATGCCATTCTTCAATTTATTTATATCTGCATCATTTTATAACTCCTGCTACTGTCGATCAATGGTCTGAAAGAACCACTCCGTGAAGCGCCTCAGCTGTTGTGCAGCAGTCTGCGACTCCTCTTGGAGTCGTCTATTTTCATCTCGTAAACGCCGGACCTCCTCTTCTAAAGAAAGACGTCGACGAGTCTCTCTAGCAACTCTAGCTTCTAGCTGTGCAAGATGGCTCTGGAGTTCAGTCATTTGTCGTCCTCCAACAGCAGTAATGCTACTGCTTTCGCTGAAAAATAAGTTTTTACATTGTTAAACTGTATGCAGGAACATTAATACATACAATCATTATAAACATGTATACCAGATTTATGGGTATGAAATATTCACCCGTTAAGGTAATATTTAGTTGTGGGATTGAGGTTCTCATAGTGGTGCTGATGAAGATTCAAGTCCTCTGGGATATGATGCCGTGCCACTGGGAGTGTACCGTACACACCCAGTGGCATGGTGTCGTATCCCAGAAGACTTGAATCTCATTACATTAGTTGCTTTGATAACTAGGAAACACCACCAGATAAAAGACTACATACTAATTTTGATTATACACTGGAAGTGATAAATGGAAGGTATGTTGATATTACAAACATGGATTTATAATTTGATTCTTGGACAAGAGGTTAGGAACAATGCACTGAAGTGTCGCCTCAGTTTTGAGAACATCATTTCAAGTCTGAATTAATTTTATATATGCATTCTGAGACATCTCAAACGTATGCTAATGGGTTAAGCACATATTTCAGAAAAATCTTTATTTTAGTACAAATGTAAAATTATGAAAGGAAAGATACAAGGACTCACCAAGTACAAATGTGGTGGTAGGCAAGGCATTATCTTCTTGTGAAAGGATAATGGCATCGAGGAGAGTATGCTTCTGGGATTGTGTAGGGCTTCTGATTAAAATAAGATGGTCCAAATCAAACAAATGCATGAACTGTGAACACGCTTCAAAGGAAAGCATGCTTCTGGGATTGCATAGGGCTTCTGATTAAAATAAGATGGTCCAAATGAAACAAATACATGAACTGTGAACTCTGGCTCTAAGGAAAATTGAGTAGAGCTTCTGATTAAAATAGGATGGTCCAAATCGAACAAATACCGTATATTCTCAAATCTAATCCGCATCGGAATCTAATCTGCACTCAAGTTTTTGGCGATTTCTTAAACGAAAAAAGTTAGTTCGCGGTTCTAATCCGCACCTTTCCTTCAACCACCCCTTGCCCACGGGACGACTGATTGAATAATATTGGATGTTACCAATGCGTTAAAATACGACGCTACGCCTGGGGCCGATGAGTCATTCCAATACCATGAGGCGGGGCCTTTCTCAACAGACGTGCGCAATACTCGTCTGAATCCAGCTCGCACCTTAGTTGTTGAAATGTGGGAGGTGCTTGTTCCAATTTGTCGTGTACCGTAGTTATGAAAGAGGGACGCCTGAAATCTAAACGACTCTCATATACGGCAAAGTTCAAACGTGAAGTTATTCGTGCGCAGAGGAGAATGGAAACCGCAAAGCTGCTGCAATTTTTGGAGTTGATGAAAGCAACGTTCCACTGTGGCGGAAACACAAGGCAGTGATCAGCGGATCCGAAGATGACATTGTATGGGAGGACGATGCTGAAGATAAAGATGATAGTGACTGGGTGGAGAGCACGGATAACGATTCAGTTATGAGTGATAACGGCGAGTCTGATGAATAATAAATTATAATAATAAATAATAAAATAATAATTATTGTATTGTTCTTACGGCACGTACAGCAGCTCAATAATTTTTCCAAAATCCAGCTCTCGACCGCAAATCTAATCCGCATCTGATTTTTTAGCCCTCTAAAACTGTAAAAAGGGTGCGGATTAGATTTGAGAATATACGGTATATGAACTGTGAACTCCGGCTTCAAGGAAAATTGTGTAGAGCTTCTGATTAAAACAGGATAGTCTAAATAAAAAAATACCATGAACTGTTAACTCTGGCTTCAAAAAAAGTATGCTTCTGGGATTGTGCAGAGCTCCCAATTCTGTACAGACTGAAAACACCCCATCCTGTACAGCCCCTTTGCAACTATCAGTTGTGCAGGGGTTAGTTCTCAATATCCTTGAGAGATACCTCCATTCGAAAAGAATGACATGTTTAAATCTGGTGACAAAGGTTTGATGTGAACGCACATAAAAAAACAAACCCTAAAATTCATTTTTATATTTACTCAACAAGGAAATTAATTGCATTCTTAAAACATGCTGCATAATCTCCGTTTTATTTTCCACAAAATGCCATTATTTCATAATTTTATGTCTTTTTGTTCAAATAATACCCACGCTTTTTCATAAACTATGCGCTCAAATTTAAATACCAACCCGGTCAGATAAAGGTTAAAGCTTACATGCTGGCAGCTGTGGTATCAAGCCCGAGACGTTCTGCCACATCATCTACCCAGTGACCCAGGCCTTCCCCATTGCGAGCTGCTTCTGGTACTGGTTCGTCACGCTGCACCTGCATCATAGCTCGTGTTGCAGTGTCCACTAGACTGTGCCAATCCATCTCCCGAGCATCTGGGAGGGGCAGAGGCTCTGCTAGCTTTGCACCAGGAGACTTCGTCACTCGTGGTGATAATCTATGACAAAATACAGTACCTTTCACAAAAAAAAAAAAGACCCTCATATGAAACAGTTACTAGTAGTAGGCCTGTTCTCCAACAAGTATTTCATAAACTCTGGCCCCTCTTTAAGCTCCACATTAATGGTTTCCCATTTGCTTACAGATCTTCCAAGTGAGTCTTTCCTTAAGTTTCCCCACCAAAACCGTGTGCATTTCTCTTCTCTCCGATCTGTGCCACATGCACCACGCACCAGATCCTTCTTGATCTAATCGCCCTAACAATATCTGATGAGGAGTACAAATCATGAAGCTCCTTATTATGCAATTTTATCCATCCTCTCTTTTTTAACCATTAGTGTGTAGACTTTTAAATCTCACATTTCTGGCTTGTGGGTGAAGCATTGTTCAATTTAAATTCCCACTACGGAATGATGTTCTCCCTTTCAGAAGAAGAGGACATACATTTACTGGGACAGTGTTTTCCCATTTGTCCATTACAGGTTAGGCCCCCTACCTTGTGAAACATTACAACAATTTTTCAACACATTTTAAAGCCATATAACATAATCAATTTTTTAAGAGAGTTCAGTTGATTGAATATACCAAGAAGGTGAAATTCAATTTTGAAATTTATAAATTTCTGAAATAGTATTCCTTGTACATAACAAAACATCCTAACAGAAACTTTCTAAAGTGATAGGTGTTCTTCAAGTCATATGAAGTGCAGAAACACTTCCACAACTTTATCATCAAACATATGCAAATATATGTGCTGTCCATACAGAACGGTTTAGCAAACCTACGCACAATGAACAATATACATGGTAGAAAAAGTGCAGTATTTTACAAAAAAATGGTCCAGCTGTAAGCACAATTACAAAACATTACAAAAACAACCATTCATTTTAACTATTCAATGCATGATGGCAAGTGAACAGTTACATTATTTTATATTGAAGTTCAGAAGAAGAAAACTGATGCCATATTTTCAATTTAAATTACATCGTTTAACAATAAAACATACGATACGCTATAAGAACTGCAATCAAATAAGAACTTTTTAAATGACACATACTCTACAAGACTGTCAAAATAAGAAGGAAATTTCAGTCTTCAATCATCATCAGTAGGTGGATATTTTTCCCTCAAGATTTCCCACTTTCAGCAAAAATGATATGGCACTCCCATCACACCCCGTTCCTAGAGGCTGATACTTAAAGGAATACAATTCGTCACCAAAAATTTATGAATAAAAATTAACAATTTATCACTTTGCTATTCCTTATCTAACTGAAAACATGTCATCCACATTGTCATCTTCTAGGTAGACACCATGTGGACTTGTAGTTGGATACCAACATTTCAGAAGAAAATGCTGCCTCCATCTTTAGCATAGTCCAGGAAGACTATGCCACACGGAAAAGAAATGTGTATTACATATGGGAAGTAGGGGCACACGGTGGCGCAGTTGGTTGAGGCACTACGCTACAAGCCGGAAGGTCGCGGGTTCGATTCCTGATGGTGTCATTGGAATTTTTCATTGACATAATCCTTTCGGTCGCACTATGGCCCTGGGGTCGACTCAGCCTATGACAGAAGTGAGTACCAGGAATATTTCCTGGGGGGTAAAGGCGGCCGGTGCGTACGGGGTGACAACCTTACCACCTCCATGTGCCGATTGTCTAGAGATCTGAGAGCCTCAACCTCCTGGAACCCTAAGGGCCTGTCCAGGCCTGTAATGGGATTGCTTTACCTTTTTTTTTATATGGGAAGTACAGGATAGGTGGGTGGAGTACTCACCTTTCCTCTTTGGTAAGCTTATTTTCACTAGGTGCTGGGCTTGAAGCTGTGCTGGCATTGGAAATGACTGTAGCTGGCCGTGCTAATGTAAGAATCACTTCACCTGATGAGGCACGTTCTGTTGTTACACTGCAACTGCTGCTATTTGTGTGCTGGTCTCTCGTACGCAGAAGTCTAAAGCACATATAAATATGTGTATTGTATGTTGTGCAAAAGTTCATGTATGTCATTACTTTCATCACACTGAAGCACAAAATCCTTTAATAACCTTGGAAAATTTATTAACTGACCTTCCATATCTAATCTTCCCAAAAAATTAAATAACATCATTATATTACTAAAAGTAGAATGACTGTAACAAATAAATATACACCACAGAAATAAAATAATTGACACAAATGCAAAATACTGAATAATCTGTGTTCTATACTTGAGCTAATATTGAAAGATTAACCACCTGCACATATCCTGAGAGTGTTTCACTTCTGTTCCCAAGAAACATATCAATGCTTAGAATTAGTTCACACTGCACTAATAAATTCACTCACTGTTTAAAAAAGGATGAGTTCTTTCACTATTGTAACTTTCTGCAAAAACTGTACCCTTTGATTCACTGTGACAATTCACATTCCATTCTACTCCACTCCGCTCTTCTTGCTATTATTTGTATTTCAACTGTACATTGACTACAAGAGAATTTGTATGTGAATACTATATTACACTGTATTTACCCAAACATAGGCAACCTTGGATATTAATAAGATACACCCTTCACAACCTTCTACTTTCTGGAAAAACACCTGCACATAACATTTTCAGATGACAAGGTAGGAAAAAATCCTCACTTACATTTGAGTGAATATGGTGTTTATAAAATACATCAAATAATTAAACAAAAGACACTTGATTCATTCCAACATCTGAGCATATTAACGGGGCAGAACAATTCTCCTTACTAACAGTTAAACTGACACTGAGAATGAACACTATAGTCAAGTGGACCAGACTTCTGCTTCATATTTGGGAGGCCTTGGGTTCAATTTTTGGCCCAGAGACCAACTATCCTAAGATATTTTGTGGTTCCTCCAAGCACCCAAGGCAAATGCCAGCCTATTACTTCAGATTAGACCATGACTGTTTCCTTCCACATCCACTTAAACTCATTAGTCACTACTCTGGCTGTCATCCAACTCCATACAACCTGGGCTACTGAATGCATAATTAAAACCATATATATATAAATAAACAAATAAATAAATAGAACTTGGTGAACAGTAAATCATATACTCTGCTGAAACTGATGGAGATATCAATTGCTTGTGTTTGGCTTGAACGACCTATCAGTGCACCCTACAGCCCCAAGCAGTGAAGGATTTGTCAGTGAGTCCACAGTGTCTAACATGATCATTGTGCTTTGTTACAATGTTAGAGAATGACTGCACAAACACACAAACTTTAACTTACTGGTCTCTTCCACGCTGTTCCCTGGTATGTTGGTCAGAATCTGAAGACTGGCCAGAAGGAAGAACACTGAGCGATGCACAATTCCCATTCACATTGCACAAATTCTCTCGAGAACGAGATCGATTGGTAACAACCACATCATTTACATTACCACCAGCACTACTACTGTTACTGCTACTGTGGACCTTTCCAGCAACTGCATTATTTCCTACAGGTTCCTAAAAGACATCAGATTATGCATAATTCATTAATTTTATACCAAAAAAAGATTTAAAGAAGGTAAAGGCTATAAATTTGTCACTAACTGTTCTCAAGTTACAAAAAATTTAAGCCAGAACTCCAACTTTTCACTCCTCCCCCACATATTAGCTTGGTACAGCAAACAAGCAATTCATCCACCTTATCACTTGCAGGAACCAAAATAACAGTGCTGTAAATGGATGGCAGATTGTGTAATATATATGACACAAGGAGGCAAATAAACACTTTTGGAATGTGCTGGACCCAATGGTAAACATCACATGTGGAACATACTGATAATTTTGGCAGGTGAAGTGCCAGAGCTCAAAGAGCAGTCTGGTACTGGTACAGAACCTATTAACAGCCAGGGGTACTGTTTGAACATCTACAATTCATCAGCTGAGTGAATGTATTAAATGTCAACATCCATAAACAACTGTTTCATGTTTCCTGCCATGAAATAAGAATGCAGTCACATACACTGCTTGAAATATTTTATAACAAATAATTGTAAGTGTTGCAGATAGGCAAATGGGAATAATATAAAATTATTTTTTAAAATTCAAACATAATTCCTTAATAGCATGTACTGAGAACTTAGGAATATATGTTTAGTCTACGAACAGAACGTGTTTAAAGATTTCAAGAGCGTGGCCAAACTAATTATTACGGCTCCTGTCATATACACCAACTCCTTGTTTAATGTTGCAGTTACATTCCTGAAAATCACAACATAAGTAAAACAATGGAGAACAGAGCACTTTTCTTATAAGAATTAGTTATAACAACAAACAGTCTGTCCACTGAAGATCCTGCCAGCCCTCAGCAATTACAATGTTAATCCAAGTCTGAGCAATATTCACCAAAACTTTTATCACTAAAACTTTGCAACCTTAAAGCAGAACAATGTTCTTTGGGATAAAGTTAAATGAGGGCTGCCTGTGTCATACCTGTCATACCATATGAACCTTTAGCATATGGCCTTTTAAATGACTGGTTTGTGCTGCAGCCAGAGCACTATTCAATTTAAATTCCCACTACATGACAGTATGTTCCTGTTCAGACAAAGAGGGTGTACATTTAACGGGACAAAGTTCTCATTCATCTGTTGAAGGTTGCTGATACGAGTTTTGACGAAACAGACCACAGTACCATAGCAAAGCATTATCAACCCTAGGAAATCATTTCATAAGAACCCACCTTGTTAACCTTTTCATCTCTTTCTGCCATATAATCTGGATTTATAAGCCTCATCAGATCTTCTTGCAAAGTGCTGGCTGTTAAGTTTGCACTATTCCGATTGGATGAATTGCGAGGTGTAACCCCAGGCCTTAATCTAGCTTCACCAGTGTCCCTTGGACGAGGGCTTTGGTTTCTGCTACTACCACTGGTTGGAGTCAGAGTTCCACCACCAGCAATACCATTGCTCTGAAGGTGTTTTGTAGACCGACGGAGGCGAGGGGACACATTACTGCTCCCAGCAGACAGCTCATCTATAAAACACATTTATCAACAGTTCCACCTGACAGTCATTTAAAAATATCCAAATTAGATTCACCTGTATTAAATATGGAGCGCAAGAAATCTAATAATTTTATGACATTCGAACTCATTGTTGGCAATAGTACAAGTTTATGATTAGGTTGGTAAAAGTGTGGCTTATTCATTATGGGGTTGAAAACCCCATTCATTCCAAGGACCAACATACTCGTAATTTTCATAATTTCCACTCCCTTTCACACATCCATGAGCAGCCAAAGACTGCAGTACAGAAGTCAGTGTTAAGCTGTCATCACAGATCAGTGTCAGTGATGCGGTGTGCACATGATATGCCAAACATGAGTACCAAAGACATGCAGTCATAAATGACTCACAGCAAGCAAGAAATTGACAATTCAAGCAGACAAAAAAAAAAAATGGATTGTTGGTAGGAAATACACTGGTTTCTAAAATACAAAAAAAGCACTGGGAATATCTGAGGAGTGGCTGTTTTTATGTTTGATACCAACTGGGATGGGTTGTATTCATTTTGCAAGAAACAACCTGCATTTTGAAAAAACAAGCGTCTCCAAGATTATTGAAGCCATGAAGTAGAAGAAATGAATTAAGAATATCATACTGAATTCCAAGATACTGCAAATTACTTATGTTTACACCAGACATGTACACTTCAGTTCTTCTACACATTAAAATAAACTTTTCTGTATTTTCTACCTGTTAAAAACTGGGGTGTGGCCTATTTGCAGTATTGCATTTATTCAGCTACCTCATCCATGTTAGAAGCCCCAAACACCCCAGTTTTTCAGTTTTGTAAATAATATACAGTGAAACCTCTATCCATCGTTTTTCAGGGACCGGAAAATTTGAACGATACATACGGGAAATGATAGTACCGGGAAACCATTAAAAATTATAGATAAGAACAATTTAATGATAATTATTACTTCTTGCTGAGAAAATCTTTCATTGAAGTTTGTTTTGAGCAAACTTTACTCCTCCTCAATTCAAAGTACGATTTTTCATGGCCTAGAACACTTTCACGACCACTGTCACTTGTGCTGTGCGCATAAAAGAAAGATCTTACTTCCATCAGCGCTTCATGAGTCTCATCAAAGCTCGCCAGCTTCTTCTTCTCCTTCTTCCCGCTCCACACTCCCGGATGTCACGAGGCTCACGCACAGCTCCTACACTGCTTCTACACCACAGGTTGCCACGTGACTGTCCACAGAGACGTAGTCCTCGAATTTATCTTTGTTCATGCCACTGAACTTTTCCCAGTCTTGGCGGAAATCGTCGTCATCGTTGGTCAATAGACGTCACTATCGCCTGAAGATTGTCCCTGCACGTAACCAGCTTTCCGAAAACAATTTTCGATTGTCTGCTGGGTTACTTCTTGCAAGGCTGCCACAGTGTAGTGCAAAGCTTCCAACACGTTTATCTTCTTTTTCGTATCTTTGCCTGCATCCATTAAGCAAACAGCTGTTTGCACGAGGCGTTTTCTATAAAGCTGCTTATAACAGTTTATTACCCCTAAATCAAGGGGCTGGAGCACACTTGTACAATTTGCCGGGTACCGTATGACTTTTACATTTCTTAGAAACGATGTATCCTTTGGATGTGCGGCACAATTGTCCACAAAGAGGAGAATGTTCCTGTTTTGTGCACCCATACTTGCGTCTAATGAACGCAGAAATGAAGAAAAAATGTCTGTGGTCATCCACGCTTTATTGTTCGCGTGGTACTTGGTGGGTAATTTTTTTACATTCTTGAAACATCGCGGTTTCGGAGATTTTCCGATAACAATCGGCACTTGTTAGTCAGTTCCATCACTGTTAACACAAAGTAAAACAGTAAGTCTGTCTTTACAGTTTTTCCCTCCATGACAAGACTCTCCTTTGAGAGCCAAGGTTCTATCAGGAAGCACGTTGTAGAAGAGCCCCGTCTCATCCGCGTTGTAAATATCACGTTGTTCGTAGCCCTCCAACAAAGATGGCAGTCTTTCCAGCCACGCTTCCGTGCTTTCGCTGTCCACTGCTGCACTTTCTCCGACTAACTTCTTGTATACTAGGCCATGCCGGTCCTTAAACCTCGCTAAACCATCGCTTCAAATTAAAAAAAAAAAACTATCAGTGCGGGAAAATGTTGCGTCAGGACCGTGATTTTTCAACTATTGGTGCGGGAAAACGACAGTTCGAGGAACAATGGAGACGGGAAAAAATAGTGTTATTTATATGGGGCTAATTTCGGGACCAAATAAGGCAGACGATACATGCGGGCAAACGACGGTAACGGGAACGATGGATAGAGGTTTCACTGTATTATTATTTCCTTCAACGAACCAATCATAAACACTGTATTGGGGTTTTATGCAGGAATAGGAGATATTACCTTCGCTGGGTGCCCCAAAAAGCCGCTCACTGGTAGAACTGGTGTCAGTTGAGTGACCATCACCAACAGTTAGTCCTCGAAGAGTGACACAATCAGGTGGCAAACTGGATGATTTCACCATTTCAACAGCAGCATGTGGGTGACCAGAATAATCAGAAATCTGTAAATTAATAAATAAAAAGATAAGAACTCAAATGTTGATGTTATCTGTAATCTGACAAAGTCTACAACATTAAATTCAGTACACAGAATTTCTGAAATATCAAGGACAATGTCACTGCAATAAATATATATTCAACAAGCATGTTGGCAGAGCAACAAAGCTTCTGATTCACATCTGAGAAGTATGTCATCACACTTCCAGTACTGCCACAGCCCCACCCATCCATAACCAGAAACTTTTGGTCAGATATTAGATGTGGGGTTTTCACAGCAGCAGAGATTCACTGTGGTCTACTGTCTTATGACACTGAGAGGAAGGTACCCATGTTCCTCCTGCCAGACCACAATATGGTAACATAACCAAAATATGACAATATGACTTTCTGATGAGACTCTGTGCATTACTTAAACATGCTGTGTGTGCAAAATACAGAGCTTTTTAATGTTAAAGCAGTAATAACAGCCTTACAAATTCAAATTTGTCTTACCTTTGGTGTTCTAGTTGTGAGGTAGTCTAGTGCAGGTCTAGGCAAAGGAAGAGGTCTTGCTTCTCCTACAGACGTTTTGAGACAGGTCACTTTCTCCCCAAGCTTGAAATCGTGGTATGCTGTTGGCTCATATTCACCACCCGTATTATACCTTGGTGGTGCAGATGGCGGAAGAGAGTAATTTGCTGATGGACTGAGTGGTAGGGAATGACTTGCCTGCAACGGCACCTTGCTGCCATGCTGGGACTGTTTGGGAGGCACTTGCTGAAAGGCACTGCTGCCACCTGAACCAAGTCTGGCAGGAAGAGGAGGAGGAGGGGGGGATTCATGGACCATCACTGACATATCAGGGTCAGGCTGTTCCAGAAGTTCATACCATCGATCATCACTGGAATGACCACTAGATGAACTAGTCATTGTACCCTGGAAGGGATAAGAAGACATTTTTATCACCTGCATTCAATTTCCAAAACTACATAATAGTGAGACCAAAGGACTGACCAGTGTAAAAGATAAACTTGGTAAACGAAACTTCTCCCTGTACAAGCAGCATACAAAATCAGAGAAGGTGACCCACACCTATAGTTAGTTTGTGTAAAGAAGGATAGATCTTCATATTGTCAATAGTTTGCAGTAGACACACAAGCCACTGTTACGGCAGCAAGGCAAAATTTCTGCACAGATGCCAATAACTTATGTCGTGATCATGTGTTAACAATAAGCCAAACAAGCATAATGTTTTATTCCTACTTTAAGCTCTATCCTGCCATGGTGGGTGTTAAGTTTTGGTGTGTTGTTTATGAAAAACATATTAGTTGAACAGAAAAAGGTAAAATTATGAAATAAACAACATTTTGTGGAAAATAAAACGGAGATTATGTAGCATGTCTTAAAAATGCAGTAAATTTCCTCGTTGCCTAAATATATGAAATGTATTTCTAGGGGTGTTTTCCTACATGCATTTGCCAACACAGGTCTTCAGAAGGTTAATAAAAGCTTTCTCACACAAACCTCAGAATTGGCTGGAAAGCGTGGATCAGCAAATGATTTGCTGCTGGATCCCGTCCCATAACCTGAACTGTTCGATGATCGAGGAGGAGAGAAACTTCTTTCATACAGACGTCTGTGTTTTCCTGGTACAGCAGCTGCTGCATTACGGCCCAACTTTTCATCCCCACCTCCACCAGACACATTCTCATAATCACCTTCATAGTTATTCATCATGTACCGGCAGTTTTGTAATGTGCAGCCCCTGTATGGTAACAAAATGCATATGTTTCATATCCACACATTTATTATTTATCTCTGACTGCGTTAACCTCTAGCATACGGTCGCTTAAATTCCAGTTTTATGGTGTGGCCAGAGCACTATTCAATTTAAATGCCCATTGTGGGACAGTGTTTTCCCTTTCAGATGAAAATGATGTACATTTAATGAGACTACATTGTCCCATTTATCCATTAAAGGTTAACATATGTTACGATAATAAGTAAACATTTTCAACATACCCCAGCACCACTTACAGGCATACCGTACCCAAATTTAGGCTGTTATATTAAATGGTACTCAATTCACTCACAGCTCAGAAATCTGAATAAACATAGTCTTGGTGTCACGTAAAAAAGTACAAAGTTAGAACGACTTCCAATGGCGTAATGTTCACGCCAAGTTTAATGAAAATCAGTTAATGATTCAAGAGCTATAAAAAAGGAACAAACTTACGACAGATGCTGTAAGTCTGGTGGGATGCAAGTCATTACCATTGTTTAGTTTTTATGCTGAAGTTATATCTTGTACAACATGTTAACCCCTAACTGTCTCTGTTGAAAGTTTTCTGCCATCATACCTTTCCTGTACAGGTCAACTGCTGGAAGTAATCCACACAAAACCTTAAAAATATAGTGCACACATTGTCAGTGCTGCATCTGTGAGCTCCAGAATCTTGAACTTCTAGCATGTTACATACACGAACAACAGATGCCAGTATTCTATTTTCATATACTTAAAAAAAACAGCATCCAGACATAGACTTACACATCTGTTCCACCATACACCTCCATGGCATGCAGAGACAGCACTGCATTTTACCTTTCGTGTCCTTTCTCTTAAATGTTTGCCCAAATTAATTTGCAGTTGGAAATAAAAATGGATGAGGCATGGCAAACCCCTGCACTCACAAACATGCATGACCAACATCTCTCTCTCTGCAATGTTCTCTTTAAAAACACCCTCAAAACTAACATACCCACCTTCTTGGAGAACCATCTGGTAATGGAGGAATTACAATAACAGTCACCATCACAGATGTTTTTAGCAGGTCCACCATTTGGTCATGGGATAATGTTGACACTGCCACCTTGCAAATCTAAAAACAGGAACAGGTTCTAAGCAGTACAGTTTAAACATTTACATAAATTTCTACCACTACTTCTGTCAAGTTACGACTGGACTGTAACATTAAATAAATTAACATAAATCTGATTTGACAAGGCTAACGCTTAAGACACCAGCTGTACCTCAAACATGTTAAGAGGAAGGAACACTATTAATAAAATACATAACTTTCAGGACTTACCATATCCCATTTTCAAAACAAGTATCTCTGTAAGAGTCACTCTATATTTACATAACAGCCTGGCAATATTTCCATCTCCTGTAGTGTTAGTCTCAGCACTACAAGGCTCAAACACTGTGATACAGAACAAGAACCAGCCCCATCATACAAGAGGGTGACACAACATTCACATGCCAATCTACAGCATCTTTCGTTGATCCTTTTTTGTTTCATGATAACTGATAAACTCCTGACAAAAATACTTTCACTTCTTTCAATGTTGTGACATCACTCACAAGCCAATCCCTATTGCAACCTGTAAACCCTGGTTGCTCCATCACACACAAACCAAGCTCTATTGGAGCCATGGAAACCAAGGTGTGGCTCAACAGTCAAGTCACACACTCACAGGTGTATTGCATAAGATGACTCAATCACAACCCATGCTCTATCACAACCATGGAAACCCTGCAACCATGACAACCCAATGTGACTGAATTACTGACTGACCCACTCACTCAAGTCAGCCTATCAAGCATAATATGTCAGTCTGTCAGTCAGTCACACCAAGCACATTACGTAACATAGATAAGAAGTAACATTAGCAAGGGGTAACTTACCTCAACCAGCCTTGCACCATGACGAAGGCCTGCTTGCCAAGCTAAACCAAGACTCTCAACCTGTGTCACTACACCATCTGGTTGAACATGGAATCCCAACTGCCCCATGGAATTTCTTCGCAAAGAAAGTTCTTGTGCCATGCAGCCTGCAGTAACAGCTCGAAGACGAACAACAATCTCCATCACCTCATCACGGTCGCCACCATCACGCATTTGAATGGTTGTGCATTCTCCTTGGTGGTGGTACACTCGCAGGCTTTAACAGAACATGGTGAAAAAATCTTTCTTACAAACCAAGACATAAATGCCTGGTATTATTTCAAGTCATTTTCCCTCTTGTACATCCATCCCTTTCACACTGAACACATGAAATCCGTGTGGGTGGGATTGTGCCAGTGTTTAAATGAGTGATGTTCAAAGTGCTTCATACTCTTTATAGTTAATGAATAGGAGAAGTACATGTGAACACAAAATACTTCCAGATGAGTAACAAAGTAATAGAAGAGACTGGCAGATGAAATTTGCGGAAGATTAATGCTGTTTCTGTCTCTCACTGCACTTACAGACTCCATTGTCCCAGTTAGAACCACAGAACTGACATGACTTACAAGGTGCGTTCTTTCTTTCTTTTATAGAATCACACTACAGTGCAACACTTTCAATACATTATAAGATGCTAAAGTTTTAATGAGAAAAAGACTTACAAGGAATATATTATAATAATGACTGTATTTCAATGGGACCACAAAAACAAAATATGTGTGAAAAAATTAAATTAGAACATTATAGACAAGTCTCATTATATCTGACAATCACCAGAAATTTTAAGTACTCTGGAAAAAATGCAGAGTTTTTAAACACTACATGTGGTGGTCTATATAGTTACCACTGGACTTTTAAGTGGTTAAACACAGTTTTTATGGCCACAAACCTTCCTTCATTTGATGTGATATGTCACCATTGGTATGACAAACTGCATACCAATACAGTAGTTCTACAGCGGTCTCAAAATCCTCTACATTAATCACTTCATACCTGTTTGTTTGTGTGGACCATCCCAGAATAGCTTTGCACGGCATGACGAAAACAATTTCACGTGTCCTCTCCTCAATAAGAACTAATGTGTCTGTCGAAATACCAAGGTAACAGTCCACTAGTGCTGCCTGCCCACTGTCATGAAGCACCACCTGCCATGATATAGCACCTCTCTGCAGTGCATCTGGGGGAAAACGAGGTCTGACACGTTCCTTCTTTTTGCTACTAAACGACATTATAGCTGCAACAGCCACAAAAGTAACATATAAATACGTTATTAAGTTAACGACTCCTTCCAGTAAAGATACAACAAAACTAAGTCTTTACTGTTCCTAACACATAACACTGTAAGACTGTAACATTATACAATGTGGCAATATCTTATTAAAAAATTTAAATACCAGTAAAAAATGGAGTTCACAGCTTCATGCACTACTGTTTTAAACAGATGAACAAAGAGATAATACTCAACAGAAGCATATACAATCTTCAGGTGACAGCCTCTCCCTCCTTCACATGCATTTGTATACAATCATTTTATCTGACCCATGTGGTTGGTCATGTCCTGCTGCTATTCCAGTTTTCCGTAAGTCTGGGTCCAAGTGTTTTAGTTCAGTTCAGTGTTCTGTGGTTAATATTATGCTTTTACTTATTTTATTTATTCAAAGCAGGTGCTGGAAATGGTTTCCTTCAACTCACAGACATGCATCACATTTAACAAACACACTGTCTACTGCATGTTCACATTCATTTGGTGAAAAAGAGGACACGTCCTGAATGTTTTTTTCTTTTCGTGCCATCTTCGAAACAAGGAGTATTAGTATATACCTTATCCTCCTACTTGCCCCACAAATACAAATTGCATGGGTTCAGAATTGGCAAATAAGGCCACAATCTCCTATATATTATTCTGTCACCAAACACTCTCGAAACAATGGACACAACTGTTTACAGCGCTGTTGCAGTGTCTTGCTGAAAAACAATGGCATAGGTTCTCTCATAGCTGTACAAGAGTTCAAAAAATGGTTTGAATTTACAGTCTCAAAAAAAATTGCCCAATAATCACAGCTGCACTCATAGCACACCACACACCAACCTCACCATAATATGATGGCATTCTGTGGATTAACACAGGATTTTCTGCAGACCAACACTTGTTATTCTGAGCTCACATATCCACTGAGACGAGGCCAAGCTTAACTGCTAAATGGAAAAAGTGTGGAGTCTATTTCTTCATCATGCATGCCATGAAGGTACTACTTCATAGAATTCAGACTTGCTTAATGATCTGTGTCATAGAGTTTGTGACCTCCATTTGTAGTTTTGTTGCATTTCAAGCTGGTGATGCACAAATGCCCATGTGCTGTGCAAGTCAAGCCCCAACCTGTGTTGGCGGGCCACTAAGTTGACTAGGTTTTATGAGATATAAGCAAACCAAAAGAAAGTGAGAAATGATGTGGGGTCACATAAAGACCCTAGTACTGCAGTATAAAAACTAGAGGTGGGACGAATCCTAAATTTGCTCGAATCCGAATCCGAATCTTAAAAGGTTCTCGAATCCGTCGAATCTCGAATCTCTCGAATCCTTCATATAAGAATAATAATAAGAAAAAACTAAAGGGAAAAAGACTTAGTTCTATACCATTTAGTATTTATTTTAAAATTAAAAGTTTTTATTTGAAGCAAAATTTAAAATCTGTGTTTAATGAAAAAACACATTTAAGAATACAGTTTTCAAAAATATACCTATATTATTCATTAAGAAGATACAAATAAATGAAATAATAATAATATTAATTATATTAATAATAATAATAATAATACAAATAATATTTGAGTAACAGGTCACATTTTTGACATTTGTGTAGAGGGAGGGGATTATTTCAAGAGTTAATATATCGTAGATAAACAGTATACGCTAAACATGGAATACTAAATTCTTTCCAGAAAATGAAGAAAAATAAAAAACATGTTTATTTTAAGAGTTAATAAAAATTAAAAACACTAAACACTGAACTCTTTCAGGGCAATCTAAAAGAATCAGAAACCTTTAATAGAGATTTTTATTTAAGAACACTAGCATTCGAACTCGCTCTGGGTCTAGCCTACTTCGTTTTTTATCAGCTATGATACCTGCTGTACTGAATAGTCTTTCTGATAGTACTGTCGATGGTGGTGTGATTAAAAACTTTTTAGAGAGTTTCTTTAAATTTTGATATTTTTTGTTGTCCTTCCAGTATTTAAAGATGTCCGCAGATGGTGGAAGCAGTGTTTCTGCTAAGTAAGCATTTATTTCTTCTTCAGGAGACAAACTATAACTTTGCTCAGTGCTGGTAGATGGTATCATCAATTGAGAATAGTAACTCCACATGCTATGAACTCCTTGTTGTTCAGTTGGCGATTTTTGAATGGTATTTCTTTGACTTTGTTCTGATGACTGCAGATCAGTGTCATCTGCTTGCAAAATACTAATATCAGAAATTTCCATTGTCATTGTTGATTTAGCTTGCTCAAGGTTTTCTTTGCTCAAAAATACACTTCCTTTGAATCGGGGATCCAGTATAGTACCAAGAGCATACAATTTTTCTGTTTCAACAGACTGATAGCGCCTTTTTAGAGATGTAAGCAAGTCATTTCAAAAACGCTGTATGGAACCTAAAGTTGATTTGAAGTTTTGTAGAGCATTAATGGTGCTATTCACTAAAGGAATTATTCTGAGATTGTTACTTGACTGGAACTGGCCACAAATGTAGCTCTATCGAACACATCTAGGATTCGTATCACTTCTTCTATAGTTGTCCACTGTCGAGCACTAAGATTTACATGAAAATTTAAGTCTGTAGCAGATAATAAAACAGCTTGCTTTTGTTCCATGAGACGAGTGAGCAAGTGAAGCTGAGAATTCCATCTTGTCGGTTCGTCTTGTATCAAACGATGAGGTTTAAGACTTAATTTAGCTTGAAATGCTCGTAAGACTTTCATGGCTTTAGAAGAGTGCTTGAAATATCCCACAATACTCCGGCAGGCTGACATTATTTCCTTAATTTCACTGTTGTTAAGTAGACCATCTTTGATAACTAATTGAAAAGTATGAGCCAGGCATGGCAAGTGGTCAAAGGTACTGCGTTCTAAAGCTGCAACCATATTCGGACCATTATCTCTCATGAAACACACAACTTTTTCTAAGAGATTCCATTCTTTCATAGTGTCGGTTATGAAAGTTTCTATTGAAGATGCTCTATGTGAAACTTCTGCAAAGGGAATGCATTCTAAACACAAGTGATGATACTCAAAGTTTTCATCTACGAAGTGAACTGTCAAACTGAGGTAATCGTCAGAAGATGTTGATGTCCACATGTCTGTTGTGACTCCAACAAACTCGGTTTTTTCTAAAAGTTTCTCAACTTTTATTTTTTCTTCTTCATACATCTCTGGAATTACCTTATGGGCAAAATGTTTTCTGCTTGGGATAATATATCTTGGCTGAAGGTGATTTATCAACTTTTTAAAACCTTTATCTTCCACTATGGACAATGGTTGGTTATCTTTGAAGATCATTTCGGCGAGTAATCTGGTAATTGTTTTAGCTCTTTTGTCTCCAGGCTTAAAATGTTGCATTTTATCAACAAATTCTTTCAGAGTCGGTTGGTTAGACGATACTGCTTTGCGTTTTATTGGGGGTTTTTGAAAGGACTTTGTTCTCCATAGAAAGAAGCTGCTGAACGTGGTGTAGAAGTTGAACTAACTGATGGAGGACTCCCAACAACAGCTGGATCATCTGGGTCATTATTGTCTTTGAATGGAGAGTCAACTCTGACAGTCAAAGAGCTTAAGGTTGAAGATGGAGTCAGTAATGGGGATGGTGAACTTCTACCTTTCAGTTCTTGAAATTTGGATAAATGTTTGCCTTTCAAATGTTTCCACATTGCTGAAGTAGTATGTGACCCTTTTCCTCTGGATATTTTTGCAGAACACAGATTGCAATTCGTATAATTTTCATTATCCGAAATGTGGAAATAGTTCCAGATATCAGAAGTTGCCATCTCATGGGTTGTAGGTTATAGGTGACATTGGTTGTAGGTTATAGGAAATAAGAGGTTATGCCAGAGGCACAAGATAAATCGCTCCCAAGTAAGCGTAAATGCTGTGGTTAGCGATAGAAACCACGTAGGAATAATAAAAAAAGCGTGAGAAACGCTAAGAGTGAGACAAAAATACAGACCGGATAACGCCGAGCGTAGACTGATAGCGTGTACAAGTGAGACGCTGCGGACAGTTGAGTAGAACTAGAAACGCTGAGCTATAGAGTGAGTAGCACTAAGTAGTTTAAGTTCCTCAAGATTCCGCTAGGTGGCAGAATTTCGCTAGGTTAGGATTCGAAAGATTCGAAAGACGAAAAAAGCGCAAAGATTCGAGTTTTCGAATCTCGAATATTATTCAAGATTCGCGGGATTCGAGGATTCGAATATCCCATCCCTAATAAAAACAAATATGTGCTATACAAATACTGCTTCAATCAGTGTCTTCTGGACTTTTAAGCCCAAAGATGCAAAGTTAAGAGTGAGCTGGGACAAACATCTAGGAGAAAGAAGTAACAAGTTCCCCTAAAATGTTGACATGTATCTACCAAACTGCATGGTGTCACACCCCAGAGATGATAATCTTCAGAGGGAGATGAAAGATCTCACAGATCAACAAGCATCTCTTACTGCCATCTTTGGCCTTACACAATAAAAAATACCTACAAATTAAATAATGCCACATACAAAAACTGGTGTTGAGAATGGCCGAATGTATCTAGCTGCCACATTATTTACACACAGTATGAAATGAACAACAGTGAGACATACAAAGCCTTACAAAATTTCTGTCCTGGATCAACTACAGTAGTTGTCGTGTAGTTGTTAGCAAGATCTTTCAGGTACTCCTGCCGTGTGCGCGTTGCCATAGTAGCAAACTTCTCTGACCGATGGGCTGCATTTTCTGCATTGATCACTATAACACAGCAACACAAATTTATGAACAATACAAACTGCACAAAATAACAGCAAAACCCCATCTGTTACTACCAACTGTTACCAGTAAAGAAAACAGAAACCACTAAATGGCACAGACAAAACTAGTACTATCCAGTAACAACTATACATTGATGCAGTTGTTGATAAAAAAAAAACCCCAAATGGAAGTTGGAAGACCTAGTAATTAACACTCTTTCTAGTAATGGGTAGTTCTTACCACATCTCTGTGGGTTAAAACTCTGTGTCACTGATTCAAAACAGATACATCCACTTATTCAGTGCGAACCTCACCTTAGATGCAGATGGTCTGCAGCCTGTGAATCTACAACCTGATAAAATATGTGAACTGTGAAAGGGAAATGCATCTCCAACCCTACTTGCTGGGGAAAATTTATTCCCCCTCTGTCAAGCAAACCACTCTTTCTCTCTCTTCCATACATCATTACTGTCCATCTGCAGTGTTACTGCTTGTATCATACCTCAATACACAAACAGTAATTACTGTGAAGTGCATGAAAGTTGTTTGTTTCTTCAAGATGTCTTAGGCTGCTAATGAGATCAAAGTCCAGTCAAAAGAGCAAAGTTCACAAGCTAACAACTGAAGTGAATAAAGCTGCTTAACACTTTCCTCATTCAAGAAAACAACAGCACAACTAACAGATTAAAATACTAAATCTGTTGTCAGAAATCAACACTGCAGTACACAGGCAGGCAGACTGATTTTAACAGACACTCCTCAGTGACACAAACACTGCAATGCATATAAATGTGTAATAATTCTGCAGTTTAACTGCAATACTGTTCTTATTTACTACTATATACAAAATTCCAGCTTGACCTACTGCCTGCTGTAACTTACCTTTGGCTAAGAGAAATTCAGAAAATGCTTTTGACTTTGGAAATGTTGCTCCTTCATTTATTGGTGGACCAAAAACAGGCACTTCCTTCGACCTGCTCACTGCAACACTAAACCCAGAACACCATCACATTTAAAAACAGTGAGAAACAAAAACCAAAATATTAGCATTACAGTGGGGCACAACAAATTTCATGTTACACAAAAAGCTGGCCTTCAAAACAAGCCTCCTCATACATACATTATCCAATCTTCTTCTTCACCTTCATCTTGGCTTTAACCTTTCATGGCTTCACCATCTTCAGTTTTATCATCCATAATGGACTCAATATGTACCTCCAACTTAAATACAGTAAAACCCAGATTTAATGTTCCTGCATTTAGTGAAATCCCAGATTTAGTGATGATTTTTTCATGTCCCAACAATAGCTCCATATAAACAAATAAACCTACATTTAATGAAAACCTTGATTTAATGAAATATATTCTATTTTATATATATAATTCTATATATGAACGTATATTCTAAACCCCCAGCAATTCATTAAATAGGGGTTTTACTGTATGGGTCTCGTCAATTGTTTTCTTAACAGTGGTCAGTGCAACTCATTTTTCTGTGAGCTTTCCTCCATCATTCATTCAATACGGCCATACCATCTCAGTGTGATATTTGACCAGGTCTGATTACCAGTGGGGGATTTTTATCTTTGCCAGTACATCTAGGACAGTTCTGTGGCCCACCCACCATTATCTCCAGCACATACTGGGAGATCTTTCCTTGTGCATAAAGCAGACACGTCCAAAGCTGACTGCTCAGCTACGTCTAGTGCCAAGGTTACGACAGCATTGAGTTGTGCCACCGCTACCTCATACAATCACACCATATTAATTGCTATTTAACAGTGCGGCTAACTGCTACATTTATACAGCATCGGTGATATACGAGTGAATATGAGGGATTTTTGGAATTATACTGACAGGGGAAAACCAAAGTACTAGGAGAAAAACCTGTCCTACTGCCACTCTGTCCACCACAAATCCCACGACGACTAGCATGAGATCAAACCTGGGCCTCTGCAGTGACAGGCTGTCAACTAACTCTCTGAGCCATGGCACGAAGCTTAATTAAGAAGAGGAGAATATTATCTGCTAGAGAACAAGTATCTGTCAATCATTTTACTGTAATGCTAAGACTACAGAAATGAGGCCAAGTCTTACCGATACTGTGTGTTGTCTGAACAAGGGTTAACGACACGCACTACAATGAAGACATGCTGGAACTGTGAACGGATATTCTTTGGTGTAAATGACTGAGCACCAGGCTCTTGGAAGACTATGGTCACAATATCATTGCCTATGTGACGTTTACGTAGCAGCTGCTGACGGTTGTTGGGAGTAAATGGAAGAAGTGTAGAGACGTGGAACATTATCTCACAGCCTTGGTATTGTGAATATACTGAATAAAGGCCTGTAGAATCAGCTGAAAAAAAAAATAGCAGAGATTAGTCAGTATATTATCATTACAATCCCAATATATTTACTCTATCTCAGTGTTTGTTGTGATGAATAGAGATTTATTTAAATTGAATTGTGATGTACACAATATTCAAACAAGACAAAAAGTTGATTTGCATATGCTGTTGTCAAAATTAACACTATTTCAAAAAAGATGTTCAATATTCTGGAAGTAAAATTTTTAATCATCTTCCTTCACCTATTAAAGATTTGTCTAATGATGTGAAGAGTTTTAAGGTTGCCTTGAAAAATATTTACTAACTCATATTTTATACTGTGGATGAATTTTTTAAGAGACAAAGCTAAAGCCTTTGGTTTATGTATTAACTTATATTATAAATATACATTGTTTCAATATATGATTTATGATTTATGTAACATATGTTATTACATACATCTCACATATCAATTTCCATATATTGTGGTTTTGATTTTAATAGTTATGTACTTGGCTTGCATTTCATTATGGTGGATTGTTTGCATATTGTTCCTTGAGTATTGGTGTTGTTCTGGTTTGTGTTGTATGAATGTTGCCTGTTGTCTGTTCCATATTACTGAGGTTATATTTATTGCATTTTATCCTTGATCTATTACACAATATAGCATGGATTGTTCCTCTATTTTATTTCTTGTATTTTACTGCTGTATTGTAATAATCTAATGTATGGCCTGTGTATGGTTCTATAGAACTGATCAAATGGTATATGGTTGTAGGATGTACTTTCTTTGACTAGCTCCATATTGTATTGTATACAACTTTTACTATTTATTATTGATCCTTTTAAATTACATGTTCTACATCTGAAGGTTATACCTTGTATGGATCTAAGGAATATTAAATAAATAAATAAAATAAAACAACATAAATCATGTACAGATGAATTGCCACTAAATCAGGACATAGATAATGCTAGAAACAAATGAAACAAACACAGTTATTAGATACATAAATAGACATAACCTTAACCCCTCTCCGGGAAAATTCCACCACAATTCACTACCCACAATTCATCACACCACTTGTTGCTATGTAAGCTATGCAGTTAAAAACGTGTCACTATAAACATATCAAGCACCGACATTACACTCTCATTTGTCTGCAGATATTCAACAACCAAGTTATGCCTCTCTTGTAAAAACTTAAACATTCACACCAATTCTGGTGTAGGTTACTTCCTGGACAATGCATAGACCATCAATTCACCCCAAATTTTCTTCATTACACACAGAAGTTCAGAGCAAACTCATTCATGTTACATTCTGCAAAGTATAATACGTACTCTTGTTGTCAAGGCCAGCTCTGTATTTATCGAAGCCCTTAAGCCTTACTCGCTGACCAATTGCTTTAAGGAATTCGTCGAAGGCTGGTCCAGCTTCTTCATTATTGTACATCTCTTCTTCAGAGGCCTGTCCTGCTCTGCAGTACATAATGCCCACCTTGTAATGGGTGGTCAACCCTTGTTCATCCAGTTTCAGAAGTTGGTCATCTGTCTGCTGTGATGCAACACCTAACTTCAAACTGAAATCATGTAAGATAAAAATGTGAAGTAACAAGAGAACTACATAAAAGAAATAATTTCGGTTCACATGGATCAATTGGCATAAATGTAATACATCAGTTCACACACACTGTTTCAAATGTAATGTATCCATAGCCTGAAAAACATAACAGCTCAGACAGCACAACATTCCAGGTGACTTAAATCTTCAATAATATCACTGTGACAACCTCACATCTCACACATTAACAGCCTCCTGACACTCTCATATTTGTGTCAGATTTCTGATAGTTGTCACCTTTCCCTTCAAACTTTGCTCAGGTTTCGCCAAACATAGTCACAACAGCGACCAAGTTAAATATTAAAAGTACACCAAGTACACGTGTGCATGCACACACATACATACAGTGTGTGTGTGTGTGCATGCACAAACTTCATGGATACATATCAACATGTGGTGCAGGAACCTACTTCCTCCATATCCCAGGTAAGTAGGCATCTGGATCCTCCAAAACCCTCGTACCTACCTACCAAACTACACAGTGTCACATCTCGTAATACCACAATGTGAATCAAACTTATTCTTAAAGTCTCTCTACTACAAATATGTACTCAATGCTGATATTATGGCAAGGATCCATAGCCTGAATTGTCTAGTCAGCTGTAACATGTTTTAAGTATGAAGCTTACACATAGTATCATAAAATTTGAGGAGCCAAAAATCCATTGCACGTGCATACTATGTATAGTAAACTGAGTTTCAAGTATAAATCTCACCATGACAACTGAATTTCTGGTGCAACATACTCCAACACTTCCTTGGCGTTCAACGTTTTGTTGCTGTTTGATGACTTCAGGTTTGGAATTGCATCCTCTAATACTGATCCTCTCAATGTAAACAACTGTTCGGAAAAGAGATAGTATTCATGCAATTTTAAACATTCCATAAGAACATATATTCCGCAATAACTTATATCAAAATAAATCCTATGGAGCAAACTTTTAAGCATCAATGAAATATGATTACTGAAAAAGAGGCCAACAGTTAATATCAATAGCATAAACATATACATATATCAAAAGTACAATTCTGAAACCTAAATTCTTAAAATTTTCTTATAAGTGCAATTCGCCAGTATAAAGTGTCTTCCGTATGGACAGCAACTTGCACACTAACTATAACCACAGTCACTTGACACTATGATGTCACACCACACAAGACTACGATCTCATTTACATTCATAATTTATCACATTTCTGAAGAAACCCTTATTACCACAGGGCATTGCAATCTCAGGCTCAATCCCAAGGATTTCTTTCAAGATTCATGATTGATGACAGAGAACTACAGCAGTTTCTTCTAGTTTCATTGATTTCCTCCATTAATGACCATTCCACCATTGCTCCACACTCCTCTAGCATATTATCGAAGAGGTCATGCCATGATTCAGGTGGTTAGTCACCAACCTCTCACTCTGGACAGTCAGGTTCAATCTACGTGGAATTTGTGGCGAACTAAATGACACTGGGACAGGTTTTGCTCTGACTACTTCATTTTTCCCCCATCAGTACCATCCCACAAATGCTTCACACTCATTCATTCATTCACTCACTCACTCAATTCATATATCTAATCTACATAATCTTAGTAACTGACAGGATCATTACATAACATATTTAAAAAAGATTATCAAAGCCGCTGTCTTTAACTCTTTCCATGCTTCCTCTTAAACAGAAATATCTTCCTCTCTTTGAATATCTCCATAGAAATCAATAATTTAAAAGTAATTCAACAGACAAATGGCAGGAGAGGTTTCCTTCTACTGATACCTTCAAACCTACGGTATTGCAAGAAGACAAGACAGGTGTTTTCAATAAGATATATCAGTTGTAGCACTGAACCGGTAAGTTGGGAATGTCATCCCTGTCTGACTTGGCTGGCCACACAGTAAAGAAATTAAATTTAAGTTTTAAATGTAGTAATTATTGTATCCAGGTGGTTACCACAACTAGCATTCAT
This sequence comes from Reticulitermes speratus, assembly GCA_021186555.1. Taxonomy (NCBI): domain Eukaryota; kingdom Metazoa; phylum Arthropoda; class Insecta; order Blattodea; family Rhinotermitidae; genus Reticulitermes; species Reticulitermes speratus. The sequence continues at coordinate 42,729,666 of JAJKFL010000042.1, read as the reverse complement.
GCGAACACAATGGCTAGACTGGCGGCGAATACAAAGAAGTACAGCAGAAGGGAAGTAGGAGAAGTTACAGCTTGAGGGAGACATGGAGATGGAACACCCTTCAGTGGCCTCAGTATGGTGTTACTAACTAAATGTGGTGAAATGACCGTACCTGAGAGTTGGAGAATTTGATACTTTTCACCAAAACATTTTAACCTTACAGTCATTCCGCTAATCAATCTGTGTCTATAAGTCTGGACAGCATCCACACTATAGAAGGAAACAGCTGTTGTAACACCTCCCCCCCCCAAAAAAAACTAGCTGGTGTCAGATGGAGAGAAAAACAGATTCTTAGCTAGTGTACAGGCATTTACATATTTAGAGTACAAGACTTCCAACAGGCGCTCTATATAAAATTTTAGTTTTGAGACGCACCCTATTATTCAAGGTGTATGAAATTTCAGTAGCTTTCGTACACATATAAAACCACTGCAGTAGTACTGCCTCCTACCCAAAGCGGGCTTGGCAAACTCTGTTTATCAATTGCCACAGTGTACGATTGATAATATATATGGTGTATGTTTGTGTGTGTGTGTAAAATGAGTTCATTTCATTTGTAAAATGAGAGGACATTATGTCTTGTAAATGTCACCAGATGGAATCTCGATATTTCCTATCACTCAACTACTATTAAATAATTTCTTTCATGAACTTCAACGATCATCACATTGAAACAAATAATAAAAGAATTAAAAACACTACATTTCAGGGACAAGATCAGTCCCCGTCTTCAGCTAAAAGTACATTCAAGACCTGCTCAGGTGATCCCAACTGTCAAAGCTATTCTCAACTTCTGTCCTATGTATATAAATATAAATACATCACTCGTGGAGCACATAGTTACTTTCCATGTCTAACAGATGGCATTAATTGTCACATGGCCTGAATGTGTAGACACTTATCCTGCTGCATTATCAACAGCCGTTTTCCAGTATTAAGATACAACTAACCTCACTAGTACGTATGAGCAGCCGATAATGGTATGCATGTGAAGGCTGCGTCGACAAGGGGCTAGCAGAATTTGTATCACTCTGTCGCTCTATTCGTTTCTCGTCGAATGCTCACAGCCACCGGTCCCAGGTTATCATCCATTCCAAACCAATTCTGATGTTCTGTAATAGAATAGTACAGATTACAAGATATACCGGAGTAAGCATGAGATGAAACGCGCGCTAAATCAGCCTTGATTGTGACTGGAATGCATGCGGCGATATTCCAGATGTAACACATTTGCAATTACATACAGCTACTCTTTCCACTGTACATGTACCTTCACTGCACAATAAAGACAAAACCGTCCCTCAAGTCATAAAAAAACTTGTAAGTTACAAGTTAACTTAAAAACTTACAAGGTCACTTTGTGTCAGTAATATAAATATTGTTATAATACGCAAGGAATATCAGTATTTCAATACAGATTATTTTAAGACAAATCCACACAAACTACACGCATTTTTTGCTTGTGAATGTGGGGATCTGAATGTGCTTTAGACATTCACTAGAAGCTTGAGTCCGACTTGTCCAGCTGTGACCAAATTAAACTTGGTCCATACATTTTAGTATGGGCTACCACCGTCGAATGTAAGCCAATCAAAAAGGATGAACTCATGCTACAACAAAATGTTTGGTGTGGATATAAAATGCGTTTCTTCACAGACATATGAAGTATGAGTTTGAGTGACTGATTGTGAGTGAATGAGTGTGTGTGTGTGTGTACTGGAGGGGGGGGGGCGTGTAACCTATGACGACATCTTTGTACTGGTTCTGACTAATCTTCAGTAGCATATTACCTCTTCTGACGATGTAAACGCACCAACTTCAAGTAAACAGTTTGGAAACCACTAACCTCTAACAACCCCTCAAACCAACCCCTTAAAAAGTCTCACTAATTCTGCAGAGTCCCTTCCCAAAATTATGCCAACTTGCGAACCCCTAGGGCAAAACACGTGGTAAAATTTAAAATTCAAATAACTACAAACATACTTAAACCCTGAAGAACTTTATTAGGTCAGTGTAAAAATTAATTACAAAACCATGCTGTTCCTAGCAATAACGACACAAAATTAAAATTAAAATTCGGAAAATATTTTATGGCCTCTACTAAGCAGATCTAATCACTCGAGGGCACTGTATTATACAATTATAGCACATAAACAGATTTTATAAAATACTTAAAATATTTAACACAGTATTTTGTCCTAATAGCTAGAAGGACGACAAAAATGTCGCGGACCCCTATAGGGGTCGGCGGACCACACTTTAACACCAACTGCTTTGAAGCCTAGTTACTACTGAATGTACCACCAGGCTTACATTAAAAGATATAAATTCAGCCCACACAGTGTATTTATGTGTTTTGTACAGATCTCAGAACAAACAGCGATTATTTCCCTATACAAAATTAAGTGTGTGTGGACAATCAATATCACTCTGCGCGTCCAGGGGTGACAGGCCAAGCACACGAGTCATGGGAACGCGATCACAATGACCATGCACACGTGTATATGTACCCCGAGTCCAAATGTTCGCCAGATACACCTGTTGCGGAAACAGTATGCCAGTTATTCACTTGGCTCCTTGTACAACGCAAGATTATTGGCACAGCTATCAAATACAGAAGTTGCGGGATCGTGGACTTTACGACATAATATGGAATAAGAATATCGTTTAACTATCTCAAAAACTGTACGACTTAAAACGAAAGTATACTGCGCATAAACTAACTCTTCTCTACTTTTGTACGAAGTCTTTCGCTCCGGTAAATATTTAGAGAGAGTTATGTTCGAGAAGTATGCAGGAGTGCATACTGATCAAACATGGATTGTAGTCCGATTTTAAAAGTGCAGTGTCAACAAATTTCAACTTAAAAAACCCAACACCAAGCTTTTACGCGTACATAGACGGGCAGACAGACATAAAGGCAGACAGAAATGGCAAATATAATATTACATTTTTTAAAACTTTTCATTGAGAACGTGCCATGAACAGTTACACTGAAAACTGTTGTAACAGGACAACGAGGAAGGAGGGATAATTTCCTGTTTTTTTTTCTCTCTTTCTTTCTTTCCCTATGGCTCGACAGCCCTATATGGGCCTGGGCCTCCTCGTTTCGTCGAGGTTTCATGATCACACACATTTGAGACACACACAGTCGGTAGGACTCCTCTGGACGAGGGAACCAGCTCGTCGCAGAGACCTCTACCTGACAACACACAACACTCACAAAGGACAGACATCCATGCAACCGGTGGGATATATTTTATTTTATATATCTTTTTTTTTTTTTTTTTGCTCCGGTTTCCCTTTGATCCATTTTTGTTCTGTTTAAATCCTTTTCGTCCTTCATGTCACTTACGGTTCCATATACCGTCCTTACAACACAACCAACAAACATCCATGCCCCCGGGATTGCAGATTCTGTATTGTCGATAACCACCTTAGACCGGGTTCCCTTGGATCCATTTCTGTTCTGTATTAATCTTTTTCGTCTTTCATGTCACTTCGGTCACAACGTCTTTTTAACACACAACATCCATGCCCCCCGGTGGTTCGAACCAACGATCCTAGTAAGCGAAACGGCCGAAGACCCACGCCTTAACCGTGCGGCCACTGGGATGGCAAATTTCCTGTTGTGGCTCGTTTAATTTCTCTTCGTGTATCCAGGGTGACGTGTGAAAAAGAGCTTTCATTAACACCCCGCCCTGTTCCCTTTTCTTAAGCAATTCGTACTAACGCGCCAAGACCCTTATCTGCCCCCCCCCTCAACAATGTTGTGACGCGACTTGTCAGATTCATAGGTGTGTCGTCTTGAAGGAGGCAGATTAAACGTGTCCTCTGTTGAACGTGGTGGAATGCGCATGGTTAGAGGATTAGTCAATAACATGTATTCTGTCCGCACGTAGCAAGTCATGTAGTTACGGATACATACACAAGGTGGCAATAAAAACAATCTCTTGTTACGAAGAAGTCCAGGAGGTACAATGCTTCGGTCGTTGTTACAGCCCTCCTCTGTCGATAAACATCTTTCGGTAGTAACACCGCTTGTTCTATAAAGCTGTTTTTCAAGAGCGTTTTAAAGTTTCCGGCCTCCATACTCAGTGAAACAGGGGCTACAGTGGATACGACTGGATAACTGGAAGGTCATCTGTGGGGTATCATGCCTTATATATGGGGGAAAAAAGCAAAACTTTCCCGTTGAAATTTCAGCCGTCTTTATGCAGTTGCTTGCTATTAAAAGACTATACAATTCTGAAACGTTAAAATTTCTCATAAATATATTCTGTTGGTTTACGACGAGTCTAGGGCTGTGGCAACATTCTGTCTCTGTTGATGGGCAAAGGTGCTGCAGACTGTCCAACAGGGTACGACACATCCACAACACTTCATAATTCACTGAAATATTCAGTCGTTGCTAATACAACCCCATGTGGTTCTATTCAATACTCTTGAATCTCAGTGAAGGACGCCTTAAAACAACATGGGCGACTGGCCAAAAAAAAACTTACAGGTAATGCTAATTTCATCACTGTTTCCCCGCATTAATCCAGACTTCGTTCTTCTGGGTTGTGACATCGTGCAGTCTAAAATAGTTGCTCATAGTTCTGCACAGGTCTGTAATATGTTGTTAATAATTTATTAATCGTATATGCAAGTTTTCTGGTATGTTACGCAGTGTCGACTGGTAAATAGTTACCAACGATTCGTAGGATTGTAGCGCCTTTAAGATGTCCGTAACTATTTACCAGTCGACACGGCGTGACAACTCCGAAGTCTTCAGCAACACCACTGTGTTCAAAGTTTGCAATTAAATATTTCCAGATGTTTTTACATGGATGGAAGCAAAGAAAAGATGTGATATCTTATTCCAAAAATCCTTTTTGTGTAACTGAATTTATCCATAAAGGATCCTTCGTCTATTATTTCAACGTCTAGCGCAGCCGTTCTTAACCTGTGGTCCATGGACCCCCAAGGTGTCCGTGAACTTGGATTGGGGGAGGGGGAATTACAACTTTATTTTCACTAACCTGTAACTGAAATTTAGCTTTTCATTCAATAATGAATGTAAGCAACAAAGTAATTCATGGTCTCTACTCCAAAAATAAGTAACTTCAATAAATCTCACCATCTAAAATTATTATACCCTATAAAAGGGAAACCAGAATACATTTGGGTGTGTCAAGTACCCATTTCTCCGAAAAAGTGTAATGGATAATTTCAGTAATTTTAATTTCAACTTTCCTATCTTTTAAGTTTATTTATTGTCTTGTTATTGAATTCATGGATTAATAAAGAAGCACATACATTACCATATTACATATATGGTACATTTTAGTATTTTGAAAACTGTATTTCAGCATAACTGGTTTCCTTTGTAATACAATCTATAATACGGATTGTAATACATACAGATTCTATATCTATGCATTTTATTTTATGCATTTAAATACATTTCTCTGAGAAGGGGTACGTAGGTTTTATCAAACTCTCAAAGGGGTCCATGGCACAAAAAAGGTTAAGAACCCCTGGTGTAGCGCCATTATCGTAAGACTTGTTTAAGGTTCTGGTGACGATTATAGAATGATAATGTGTTCCCCACTTTGTAGTAACCAACGGGGCCATTGCAGGGGCCATTACATAGCATCTTATGTCAGGGGTCAGTGACCTGCCATTGTACGCACGACACTTCGTAAAGGACTAATAATGCAATACTCCATAAAGAACATGATGGAGCACGTATTTTCCAAACGCTTTCTTTACTATTTCAATATTTTTTTGGAATTAATATGCTATTTACTGCATGCACCAATCCGCTGCTGCAAAGACAGGCTGTAGCCTACTGTGGATACCACACAACACAGTAAAGCCTGTCACCGCACTCCGCTGGATATTTACCACATCGAGTGTCTTAAAGAAAAATTGTAGAGGTCAAGTAGAGGCAAAGTTGTCCTCATCCACGCCATGAAATTATACAGGGGGAGAAGAGGTACAGCTCCGCTCATTCCTAACTCCGCACCTGATGGAGGTAAGTGGTCAATATCACGCTCCGGCCGCTTTACCCCAGGGAAAGAACCCCACTACCCATTTAATATTGTACATATTCCGTGCAACTGATATACATAAATAAGTTTACTACCAACAATCTGCACTTGCCCGTTGCACAAGTGCAAATTGTTAGTAACAAACCCACTACCCATTGAATAGGAGGCTTGGTTGACTCCAGAGCTAGTCTGAACGGTTTAGGTTTATTAAACTTACGGGCCTACAATAAGAATCATGCACATTTACCGAGTCGAAATTACAGTTACTAAGGAAGACATTTTGACAGAACTTTAACATTTAAAAAACATTAAAATGCCCCTCATATACCGAAATATAGACTATTTTCAATATCTCTGTATTGTGTATCTGTATATCCGTGAATGGACTAACAGAATCTACATACACCGCGCAGTTAACAATCACAATGTCTGACGCATATTCCCATATCTTATACGCGTCATATCCGGTCGAGATAGAACAGACCTCACTAATACTCGTATTCTCATTATTACATTATCAGTCCTACAACGAAACGCTGGGAGAAACGTCCCTGTGGGTCAGACACAACATCTGCACCTTACTTGGTCAGATAAAGAACCTCTGTTAATGAGACCCATGGAGCTGGGCCCTACAAAAACTGTTGTTCAAATTCAAGGAATTCCCCCGCTATGGAACTCGTCTTGTGTTCACAACGGCAGGCCACTGGTCCAAATGCGCTCTGAAGCATGAAGTTCACCTAAATAATATTTAAAACTTCATCTTCTGCCTCTCTGAAACAGGGGCGTAGCTGGGTGGGGGGAAGGCGAGTGGTGCGGCCACCCCGGGCGGCAGAGTCCAAAAGGCGAAAAAATAAACATTTTAAATGAAAATAAAAATTGATTTTCTGCGCAACAAATTTTAAATTAGTAAGCCAAACAAAGATAAATTTGATAAATAATTATAATTTTTTAAAGTTCATAATTTCTGTAAATGAGCGGCCACTGTGGTTTCTCGCTCCGGACGCCAAAAAATCTAACTATGCCACGACTCAAAAAAATCTAGCTACGCCACAGCTCAAAAAATCTAGCTACGCCACTGCTCAAAAAAATCTAGCTACGCCACAACTCAAAAAATCTAGCTACGCCACTGTTCAAAAAATCTAGCTACGCCACGGCTCAAAAATATCTAGCTATGCCACTCTCAGAAAATACACTACGTCTGCGTAACAAAACGGTTAGACTGCTTAGGAAAATTAAGGCTGGTTAATGTGAGAACCCAAATGCACTCTGGACAAAATGCAGATAGTCTTAATGTTTAAAACAGGTGGTACATACAGTTTCAGCGTTTCAGATGAATAAATCATCCAGTTGTAATCCTAATCCTAAAACCAAGTTTATGAAATGCCAGGTTATCGTACGCCGAACTGTAACCATACACACACAACACAGTGAAGGTGCGACAGAGGTCAGGCCAGCCCAACCTTTTATGTTGTGCGGGAAACTTCGGCAAAATTTGGGCTGCATGCGGAACACGTGAAATTCAACACACAGAATGAAGAATAAATAAGTATACGTAAAATTACGTGTATACTTTACCTGTGTATTTTCTACACATCAGGTTCAATAAAAACACACCGATAAGAAAAATGTTTGAAATATGCATTTCATAACACAGGCAAGGATGTCGCTATTTTTGGCACATTTTTACAAATGTAATGTATGTCTCCGTAAATCAGCAGCTCGTAAGTTTTAAAAATTACTTCGGTGTTCTATGCCGGCTTTGCCAGGCAAAGGGTTAAAAGACGTTTTTCTCATCTTGCATGTCTCCGCTGGCAAAATAACACTGAATTGCGGGAAACATTCTGCCCGCGAGCTACGAGTTGAGCAACCCTGGCTTAGGTCATGCTGGGCCTAGAATCACATCACGAAGAAGTGTACGGGAAGCACGTGTATATATCCATATATTTACCATAGTACCTACAAGGCAGGAGGCTGGGTGGGTCCCAGAGCCGGTCAGAAAGTTGTGGAGAAGACATGGGAGTGGTCACCTTCACGCCCCAGCTGCGTTACCCCCGGGGAAAGAGCTCCCAGTACACATTACATAAAAGGCTGGGTGGACCCCCGAGCCGGTCTGGACGTTTTGGAAAAGAGACAAATTCCCCGTACCCATTCGATTAGAGGCTGGGAGGATCCCCGAACCGGTCTGGGCATTTCAGAGAAGAGAAAAAGTCCCAGTGCCCATTAGACAAGAGGTTGGGTGGACCCCTGAGCCAGTCTGGAGGTTTCGGAGAAGAGAAAAAGTCCCAGAACCCGTTAGATAAAAGGCTGGGTGGACCTTCGAGCCAGTCTGGACGTTTTGGAGAAGAAAAAAAATATTTTTCCCCTGCCGGGATTCCCCGGTCGTCCAGCCCGAAGCTCAGTCATTATACCGACTGAGCTGCGGAGTCCGTCCTTAGCTTTTTGATAAGCCGAGATGAATGATCGACTACACATTCCGTTACGTAGGCCTAGATCCTACAGGAAAAAGACTATCGACTAGAAGATTGGACGGGTCACAGTTCTAGACGCAGTGGTTAGGAACAATTAGCCAAATCCTAAGCTGAACAGGGCACCCTGGTGATCCAGTCCTGTCGTTACTGACAAGTGTTCTGACTTGCGACTCAGTATGAGATGTGAGGTTCTCATGGCGTTATGCATTAATATGTCACCTGGGATGGAACGCCGTGCAGTCTGGCAAAAATGTACCAACGTTTCGGAAGAGCTTGTCGCTTCCATCTTCAAGAAATAAGAGTTAGCCAACCTTTCCCACTGGCCCACTCGTAGCCCCGTTTCCGTCCCGCCTCTCCTTATATCTGTACCATCGTTTATCCGCACTCTTATACCCTGACGATGCATGCAATGGATTCCTCCAAAACGCTGGTACCTTTCTATATGACAAAGTAGTGTTATACCAGGAAGACTGCAAACTTTTCACTCCATATATTACACAAATCTTATCTGTAACATTTTTCGATTTTTCTGGCACTAAACTATATAAACAGAAGATTAGATTAGAAAATTTCTTGCAGCAGGTAAACAGTGCCCAACTCATAAGCATGCCAGTAGATAACAAAGGCACAGTTTCATCACAGCCTTCCAATAACAATATGTTTTTCACGTCCAAACACTGTCATCACGTTTAAAACGCTGCAGGTAGTTACCGGGATGGCTTCCAAGAAGACAGACAATGCACGTATAACGTAACACTGTCGCGGTTTTGAATGTGTATCCGCCATTCTCACAGTCTGATACCATTTCACTCCAAGAGAGCGCTTTTATGACGATTTAATGTCGCCAGAAACAATAAAACCACTTAGGTATTCATGTAAAGTGCCTAATATTTTTGTCCGATTTTAACCAAATTTCGGCTTTATTGAAAATTTTTTATAAAACCTCCCAATATTAAATTTCACGAAAATCTGTCCAGTGGGAGCCGTGCTAATACATGCGGACACACGGTCGGACAGACATGATGAGGTAACAGGCGCTTTTCGCGACTATCCGAACGCGCCTAAAAACGATACGATCGTACTATCATCGAGCATCCAGTCAACCCTGCATTTTAAAGAAAGGATCATAAACAGGCACACTTATCACTGTTCTACATTGAGCACAAACAGGCACACTTGTCACTGTTCTACATTAAGCACAAACAGGCACACTTATCACTGTTCTACATAACTAAGCACAAACAGGCACACTTAACACTGTTCTACATAACTAAGCACAAACAGGCACGCTTATCACTGTTCTACATAACTAAGCACAAACAGGCACACTTGTCACTGTTCTACATAACTAAGCACAAACAGGCACACTTATCACTGTTCTACATTAAGCACAAACAGGCACACTTATCACTGTTCTACATAACTAAGCACAAACAGGCACACTTATCGCTGTTCTACATAACTAAGCACAAACAGGCACACTTACCACTGTTCTATACGGCTAGGCACAAACAGATACACTTACCACTGCTCTATACGGCTAGACACAAACAGGCACACTTATCATCACTGTTCTACACGGCTAGGCACAAACAGGCACACTTATCACTGTTCTACACGGCTAACTTTTTCTAGGAAACAAATCTACGCGCTACTAACCCAATCCAACACAGCTACCATACGCACAACCCCAACCCCACCTAGGAACTACCCTACGCAAAACCCCAACCCCACCTAGCAACTACCCTACGCACAACCCCAACCCCAACTAGGAACAACCCTACGCACAATCCCAACCCCAACTAGGAACTACCCTACGCACAATCCAACCCCACCTAGGAACAAACCTACGCACAACCCCAACCCCACCTAGGAACAACCCTACGCACAACCCCAACCCCACCCAGGAACAACCCTACGCACAACACCAACCCCACCTAGGAACAACCCTACGCAAAACCCCAACCCCACCTAGAAACAACCCTACGCACAATCCCAATCCCACCTAGGAACAACCCTACGCACAATCCCAACCACACCTAGGAATAACCCTACGCACAATCCCAACCCCACCTAGGAACTACCCTACGCACTAACCCAATCTAATATGGTAACCAACGTACGCACTACCCCAAGACAACATGGAAACCAAAACTGAGAGACTGAACACAAACCAATAAAACTGCACATCTTACTACTTTGTTTTTCAAAATACTGTGGTTCTTAAAAATTCTCAAAAATCATCAACCCTTAGGGCACTCGGAAGTACAGTATCGTGTTCAGAACATCACACACCAAGTTCCTACGCATTATTTCGTAACATTAAAATCACCTACACCTGGGATGTGACAGCGTAGTTCTGTATATAGGTGACAATGTTTCGGACAACCCTGCTGCCTCCATCTTCAATGCATCTGAATAAACAAAGTGGGGGGAAACCCGTCGGTGATACAGGCCGAACCAGAATTCGGCTTTCGGCTTATGAGCGAACCAACGGCAATGCTGTAAGTCACGAACACCGGGTTACGTACCGAGGATAACACGTGAGATCTGGTGTACTCATAGCAGTGACCGTAAACATTACAAATATCTGGGCTGTGACGCCGTGTAGGCTGGTAGACAACACCCGTTCCTCGCGGAAACAAATTTAGCCCCCACCCGCCTAACAGTCAAATTGGACCCCCCTTGCCGGCTGTCCACGACTGATTTTTCATAGTACGCACAGCTGCGTTTTCGTCTCCATCCGATAAACCGTGGGCAGACGCACTTAATATGGCGCCGAATACAAAGAAGAAGAGGTGGAGATCAATATTTGCTTATTTATAAGTATATATTTTCTTAAACAGGATGCAGTTTATATGAAGAGTGTTCAGCCCTCATCTCATACAACAATGTAATACTGTAAATTGAATGGCCTCCCTCCTAATGAGTCTCACCCTCTAATAAACCACACCCCTACAACCGTAGCCACGAGGCGCATGGTCTCAATTGCCTCATTATTACAGCCTGGGGTTTCTAAGTGATTGCTCTAAAGACAAGCCAAACAAGACAGGCAATGTACGTATAAACGTAACATTGAAGGGGCTTTGGCGTAACCACTGTTACCGTGAAAAGCAATGAGTATTAGATATTCTGAGTGTGTGTCTAGCCTTAGTTTTGCAGCATGCAATGCGCATGCGCCGTATTATATTGTCATCTGTGGCCTGTCTGACTGTACCATGTTTTTCCACATCATCTGATAAACGGCGCGATTTTCGGGAAAAAGTATTAAAATAAAATGCGTATTTTGATTTTCTATACAACTTTTGTCCGAAACATTTCTCATTTCTAAGAAGAATTCAGCGCGATATTATCACAAATGTACATAGGTCTTCATGTAAAGTGCCCGTTATTCTTGTCAGATTTTAATGAAACTTGAATTTCTTGACAGATTTTCTAAAAATACTAAAACATCAAATTTCACGAAAATCCATCCAGTGGGAGCCGAGTTGTTCCACGCGGACGGACGGAAGAACGGACGGACATGACAAAGTTTATAGTCGCTTTCGCACTTTTGCCAGCGCGCCTCAAAACGGCATCTCTGTTGTCTGTCCTGTCCGTCATCAGTAGCGGCACGTGACCTTTATATTGAGAAACAGATTTTCGCTACCAACTTCGATGACCTTAACTGAATAAACACCTATGTCACGCAATGCTGACGTGCAACTAAATTCTGGAAGCAGCACTCGCGAATGTCTAAACACTAGTACACAATCCTTTGAAATTAAAATAGGAAAATCTTCCAATTCCCTTCTTTGGCTATGATGCCTACAGGTAACTATTCCACTACATTACAGCCCTTGATGGGTAACATGAAACCACAATCACTGAATACGTACGCCATGAACTTCAAAATTCGTGAAATACAGATTTGCTGCTACCTAGAGATAACTTCTGATCGGCAAAGGTCAAACCTGCAATACCACAGCACAAATACTTCTTCACTGCAACATAACGACACATTATTTTTGGTGATGATTGTCATGTAGCGTATGTACCAGTAACTATGTGAATGGCTGCCTACTTGGGAACAGCACAACGACAGAAGTTCTACTCTTATGCTTCTATATATATGTATATATATATATATATATATATTCTTTTAACAACAGAAGATCTGAAACCTTCACGGCGAACAAATGCAATAAAGTTTTCTCAGAACACTAAACCCTGATGATGGAGACAGTCGCGGTTTCCGAAACGCTTCAAATCCATTCCCTCTTAACATGGCTGATGCTTGAGAAGGCTTCCTGACATTTTTAAACTTGCTTTCTCTTGTAAAACATCCCGTAAATATTTCAGTATGGCGTAATTAATGTAATACAGTCGAACTCGGTTATAACGTCATGAAAGGGACTGAATATTTTGTGTCGTTATAAGCGGGTGTTGTTATAACCGAGTAGTATAATGTTATGGTTAACAGTGAGGAATTAATTGGTACCACAGAACATGTGTCGTTATACGAGGGCTGTCCAAAAAGTATCCGACTATATTTTTTCCCGCGGTAAGTAATGGCGAAAGGGTGGGGAAACTGAGCGTAGTGGTAGAAGGGACTTTCATGCGCATGCGTGATTTTTTGCTGCCTCGCAACACCGCCGGATGCGTCTGTCGCTGCCAGATAGCGAAGTGGTGTAACACGTGCTCGTCGCATTCTCGTTTCGCTCAACATGACAGAATGTTTGGAGCAGCGATACGGCATCAAGTTTTGTCAGAAACTTGGGGATACCCAAGCGGAAACAATCCGCAAAATTCAGCAGGCTTTCGGTGATGATGCAATGGGGGTCACTCAAATTAAAGAGTGGTTCAACCGCTTTAAAGATGGCCGCATGTCGGCGGACAGTGACCAGCGTTCCGGGAGACCGTCAACGAGCCGAAATGCTGATGTCATTGACAAAGTGCGGACATTGATCATGGAGGACCGTCGTTTGACCGTCCTGGAAATTGCTGATGAGGTTGGGATCAGCAGAGGTTCCGCAAACACGATTTTAACTGAGGATGTGTGCATGCGAAGAGTGGCGGCAAAATTTGTGCCCAAGCTGCTTTCGCCGGAGCAGCAACAACTCCACCTTGAGGTCGCGCAGGACATGCTGGAGTGCGCCAACAGGGATCCTGAGTTCCTGAAGACTGTGATCACTGGTGACGAGTCGTGGGTGTACGAATATGACCCGGAAACCAAGGTCCAGTCGTCACAATGGAAGCATCCAACATCCCCGTGGCCCAAAAAAGCACGACACGTTCGGAGCAATGTGAAGGTGATACTGACTGTTTTCTTCGATTACCGGGGTGTTGTGCATCATGAGTACGCACCACTAGGCCAAACTGTTAATAAGGAGTACTACCAAGAATTCCTCCGTCATCTTCGTGATGCAGTTCGGCGCAAGAGACCGGAGCTGTGGGACGCACGCAACTGGCAGCTGCATCATGACAATGCCCCAGCTCATTCATCACACCTGATCCAGGGTTTCCTGGCTAAGCACGACATTCCGCAGGTTCGCCAGGCTCCCTACTCTCCTGACATGGCTCCTTGTGATTTCTGGCTGTTCCCGAGATTGAAGAGACCGCTAAAAGGCTCCCGTTTTGACAGCCGCGAGGACATCATACAGAACGCGACGGCGCAGCTGCACACCATTCCAAAACAAGCCTTCCAGAATTGCTTCCAGCGATGGAAGGACCGCTGGGCTAAGTGTGTGGAGTCACAAGGGGCCTACTTTGAAGGGATTAGGTATTGTAACCACCCAGATACAGAACTTTTTTTCCCGGCCCAAGGTCGGATACTTTTTGGACAGACCTCGTATACGAGGTGTAGCACAAACCGATGTCGTTATAACTGGGTTCGACTGTATATGTAATACAATGCCATCTGCAGACAGAGAAATAAAGGATGATTAAAAATTTTAACATTTGTATGTTGTTCTCTGTTACGGTGATGTGGATCCTGAATAAACATTTGATCCCTTTCATACACGCACACGTAAAACAATGTCTGCATAACAAAAATGCTTACAAATGAAACTATTGTGGTTCATGGACACGGCAACGTGTAGTTTTCCATCATCGTACCGAGGGAAGCTGCGGCCTCCTTACTAATGGTATAAGACGAAGACAGCCGTTTTCTCCAAACGCTGGTAGGCCTTACCTACCTACTAAACTATATGGAAGGGAGTAATCTTCAGTCATTGCCGTGAGAACCTTAAAACTCGTATTTACAAGATATTTCCCATGTAAGTGTTAACATTTGAAATCACCCTGTATAATCAGCTCTCACGGCCCTCTAGTTGAAAGTGGCCAAATGTTGGGGGGGGGGGGGGGGAGCAACAGGATGTAGCCACGCGGACAGTAATCTCATTAGCAATATGATGGTAGCTCTTAATGGACTACCTTAATTTCACAGCATCACAAAGGCATATCGAATATTATGTACGCTATGTAAATTGTTAGACCATGGGCGTGGCAGACGAGACAATGAAGCCACGTGCAAAAAAGGCCCCTCCTCCCGCCTACCTCGTAATTAACAGTTCCGTCTGTATTTTTATATATATACACAGGGATCCCATTTTTCAAAAACCAAAAACCGGGACAGTAAATAACATTTCGGTTAGCCGATAGGGGGGAGGAAGTGATAACCAGTCATTCAATGAAAAGAAAAGCAGCAACATTGCTGCAACGAGCTAACTCAGATACAAATTATGACATACAGATACAAAAATGAAATACGAAGAAGAAAGAGAAGCAGACGAAGAAGAATGCTACTCAAACTCAGACACCCAGTTCACTTACTGATTTTTTTACATTACATTTTACATTCTTCTACGAAAATGATGTTTTCCAGACTTTCGAAGAGCTAAGAGTAATACCTCCAATTTAAGACGCACCCTAATTTCCAGTTCGGAAATTTTTTTGAAGAAGAAGAAGAAAAAAAAGTGTGTCTTAAATTCGAAGTAATACGATATTTGTGCTCCGGTAGAAACTGCGTTTCACCCACTCCGGACAAAAACGTACTACCTCACAGCTGAGACCAAGCGTCTAAGAAAAATCATTTTAACCTGCATTAAATCTGACAAAGTTCCGTTCTTCTTCAGCTTCCGACAGCTGAGCAACTGAAGCGGTTGGCTGCAGTTTTGGGTTTCACTTCCGGCAGGGGAACGAGTTTTCCATTCACATACAGAGCACAGTGTGCGCCTCGATGAACTGCACTGTATCAACTGCAGTGGTTATTTTGTGTCATATAATACGAGACTATTATCGCGTTCGATAAACTTGAAAGGATTTGGGAGAAACGGGTTGTGACTTATTTCAATACAGGCAAGGGGCCCACAAATTTTCCAAAAATCTAGAAGCAATCACCAAATTCTAGACGCTATAAGGGTGACATGAAGCAAGTTCCATACTGAAGACCCACAATTCTAGAGCCACCTGTGAACCAGTTACCTGGCGCTTTCTGCTCGGTGGGCGTGAACTGAAAAACATTTTGGTATGTAAACGTGGGAGGGGAGGGAGGGGAGAGAAGAACTGCAATAATTATACTGAAAGTATCAGGCGCCACAGTACGAAGTTTAATCACCTGAGCGAACACGCACCCGGGATTTGTACACCCCTGATACAGACCGTCCGGACATGCTCCCCGACGAACATAGGAAAAAAATGAATAACCTCAGCGAGGACAGTATGACACTTGGCCGAGATTCGAACCCGTTAACTCATGAATACATGTCACCGAGCATGTCGGCTTCAGTGGTAAGGTGCCAGGACACAATATCCTGAGGTTCTCGTGGTTCTACTCAGCCCCCGCAAGGCACATGCCGTAACAAAACCTCCAAGTATGCCACGACTGTTTCCTTCCTCCTCCTGCCTATCTCATCTATCCACCGTCACCCAATCACGCCACGTTACACAGTCCATGTTATTGGCCGTACCGTTAAATAGATTTACCGTTTGAGCCTATGTGATCAGTAAAATAAATGCAGCTTCGTCTCCATGCCGCTCGTATTTTTTTTGGTGGGTGGGGGGGGGGGGGGGGGGGGGGGGGGTCAAACGAAAAACTTCATCTTCGCCGACTTCCAACCTTCAAAACAGTATCTCGCGTGCTGACCAACTGTATATGGACAGTGACTCCTGTCTTCATGTAATTCTTAACACGTTCATTCAGAGACGTTATGACGTCACAGTCTTACTGACTCAGTACGCTTTCAAGTTCAACTGCATTCCACAGCTCACGGTTACAAACTACCATAACCAACCGACCCAAACACGTTACCTTGCATTCGAAATCCAAAAGCCTTAACTAGTACCCTGGCCACCACCCATCGTCTGAGGCTAAAAACCCCACGTTTCGGGCACTGAACCTGCCTCCCTTTCTCCTTTCCACCTGAAGAAGGAGACAGATCTATTCACCGAAACGTTGTCGGTTTTTCTAGTCCGAGACGATGGACAACGTTCAAAATACCCGCCATGACTGCTACAATACACCAGGGGTGTACAAATCACGGTCTCCCAGGTCGCACGGCGACTACTTTTGTTCTGTGGCGCCTAATATTTGTGCGTCCTCATAACGGAACTTGCTACGTGTCACCCTTCTGGAGGCTAGAATTTCGAGGTGGCGGCTAGATTTTTTGGATAATTTGGTGCCCGTAAAATACACTATCACCAGAATCTTTTAAGGTGAAAAGCACCTCACTAGGGACGCTGACAGTTGGCCACTATGTCCGGAGTGTGAATGTGACACTCTGTAACCTCACGAACTGCATAAAACACGAATTACAGTCGAACCCGGTTAAAACGACATTGTTTAGGCGATACCTCGTCTACTGCGTCAGATATTCTCTGGTACCAATTAATTCCTCACTGTTAAGCATACATTATATATACTCCTCGGTTTATAACAACACTCCGTTTATAACGACACCAAATATTTAGTCCCTTTCATGACGTTATAACAAGAGTTCCACTTACTTTAAAATGCACTGTGGCCGCGGGGGGGGGGGGGGGTGGACTAGCGGATATGGGATTGAATCAATCACTTACGCGTCAAAATGTCTACAGCCTTGCATCAAAGCAGGACAACCAGAGTCCTTCCTGAGGAGTCAACACCCGCTCGGTTAGCCCCCACCTTTCACATAACCCGAAGGTGCATTACTGTGTTCAGAACACTTTCCCTAACCAGTCCACACCCTCCCCTTCCATATCTTTAAGATCGCTTATAATATTATCCTTCCATGTACGCCCACGCCTTCAAAGCGGCCACCTTCCTTCAGGTTTCCCCAATCAAAACCCAGTATACATTTCTCTTCTCCCCCATGCGTGCCACACAGGGCAACCAGAAATATATTTCAAAATTACATAAGAATAAAGCTTTTCATGTCGTTGTATGTTCGGACGGACGTAAACTTCAGATATTAACCCTTTACAGACGAAGAGTAAACCATTTCATTTGAAGTCCGTACCGCGCAGTAAACACATTTCATCTCGGTTATAAAAACCAATCAGTTTATGTTATATAGGGCAAAAGCCGCTGTTTGTTCTGAGATAAATACAAAACACATAAATACAGTGTGGGCAGAACGTAAAATTTTTGAATGTTAAACCTGTTGGAGCATCAAGTAACCAGTTGGATTTAAACGGTTAATAAGCCCTCATGTAGTCTCGAACATTTAGGCAGACGTTGGAATAATAAATTAAAACAGAGTCGAACCCGGTTATAACGACATCGGTTTAAGTGACACCCCGCCTATAACGTCAGATGTTCTGTGGTTCTCACTGTTAACCATAATATTATACTCATCAGTTATAACGACATCGGTTTAAGTGACACCCCGCCTATAACGTCAGATGTTCTGTGGTTCTCACAGTTAACCATAATATTATACTCCTCAGTTAGAACACTCGAATGACAAAATATTGATTCCCTTTTATGACGTTATAACCGAGTTCCACTGTACTTGCTTAAATCATATTCCCCCATACACATCCATGATATGCGTAATCACTGTGACTAATTTTAAATTTACCTCTACAGACTACCCGATTTAGACCACTCAACCCGTCTTGAAGCACCTCTGCGTTGGGCATGAGGTCGGGAAAATAAGAGCGTTAATTACTGATTAACATAACACATGGTTAAAATACACGTCACAGAAAAAGATGACTCTTGACTTCACTGTGGCAGTACTACGGTTAATTGGCAAAATAGCCGGTCCAAAAACGAAGCAAAAAGTTCACAAATATTGCCCCACACCACAATGTTCTTCATTCAAATCCCAGAGGGACTACTTTTTGTAGTGGCGTGCACATTCAGTACAATGCTTGGGCAATAAAATTAAGGGAGCCGAGACTGGGGCGGAACGTACCACCCATGGAAAATATCAGAAATGCATAAAAAATTTCCAAGCTAAATAAATTTCAGAAACGCACGGAGTGCGATAATTTCAGCTGGGTTCATCTCGCCCAGATCTGAACCAAGGACAGGCTATACGAAGGCGGCCAATGAACCATCGGTTTCCATAAAAACCGGAAAGTTTCGTGATTGGCTGAAAGCCTATCGGCCTGTAAAGAGGTACACCGCTCCACGCAGTTAGCTAACCTCACGCGACGTTTTCACCTCCTGGACAGCCTGCATTCCACATTCCACCGTAAAGCTTCCTTCTAAATGGCCAATTCAATGCATATCCGGCTGAATGAATATCAACGCTAATCAACGTGATCTCACCACAGAATAACTGAAGTTAATGTCAAATACGTAAGGCGGAACATTTCAAAGTCTAGTCGCCAGACTGTTAAAGCATGAATTTCTATCTGCCCCAGTTAATAGGTTGTCAATCAGAAGGACATGGTTAAATTTAATCCATTAAATCCCGGTGGCAACAACATGTGAGTACTGTCAGCTTTAGTGTTACGAACTCTACACTTTGTCCAAACAGTGTCTTCATGCCTTTATCGATTCTCACAGAAAACGCGATTATATCCCGAAACAGCATTAAACCGTTGGTACCTGCAACAGACACGTAGTATTTTCTCAGGAGAAGCACAGCAATCTTAAGTATCATTCAGGCGAACTGCAACCTTTTAATTCAGAAGCAATACGTATGACTTTTGAAACCTTTAACGCCGTAAAGATTTAAACTGCGGAGTTCTAGATTGTCTTCTTCTTCTTCGCTTCATGGATTAGGCATTAATTCCTGTTCCGAACTTTATACATCAGCCCTCAAGTTCACTCCATCTGCGACCTACACTTCGTCTTCCTCGTGGATTGTATTCTCGTATTTGTTTAGCTAATCTTTCGTTATTAATTCTATCTATGTGTTGCCGCCAATCTGTTCTCTTTTGTTTTATCTTATCATTCATTGCATATATTCCCAATTACTTTCTCACGTCTACATTCCTGACCCGATCTAGTTTTGTAATTCCTTTCACGCGGCGTAAGAATTTCATTTCAGTGGCTTGGATTCTGCTGCTGTAGGTTGTTCTAGGTTGTTAACACTGGTATTTGGATAGGTGGTTACCAACGTTTCGGATAAGCCTGCTGCCTCCATCTTCAAGAAGGACTGAGCAAAATCAATAAAAATTAGTATATTTTTAAGATATTTTACACAATAAAGAAACAATTTAATTACTTCTGCAGGTTTTACTTTAATATATCCCGGAGAAGAACAAACAGACTTTAAAGCACAGTGGTTACTATATGTACCATCTGCTGTAATACTGTACCTCAAAACTCTTCACTCTACCCACAGCGTATTGTGTCTCAAACAGCCATCATCTCCCTAAACAACATTACACATTCGCTATTTACACACACCAACTGGATGCAACTTTATTAAAAAAACTGTATAGTTTTTTAAAACATATTTAAAAACCTTTTAAACCCCGACATATGTTTCGGCTCTTATTAAAAGGTTTTTAAATATGTTTTAAAAAACTATACAGTTTTTTTAATAAAGTTGCATCCAGTTGGTGTGTGTAAATAGTGACTGTGAAAAGATGCACGGTGATTACAGAATAAATTACACATTCGGCTTTTGTAATAGGGACCCAATGAGTATAACGTTTATATAACATTTAGTGTGAAAAGGTTGTTTCGAAGGGTTACCTATGCCTGTGGTGGTACTATTACACACCCAATAACTACATGAAGCAAAGTTCGTCTTGAGAAGCTAACAGTTCCTCAGCTAGTCAATAAATTAATCGCATCATATGGAATCTGAAGGTTCATCACCGTGTTCACAATTGCCCGCCACCTGTCCCTATCCTGAGCCAGTTCAATCTAATCCATGCCCCCACCCTAACTCTTGAAGATCCATTTTAATATTATCCTCATATCCACGCATAGGTCTTCCAAGTGGACAGTTTCCCTCAGGTCTCCCCACCAAAACCAAAACCCTGTATGAACCTCGCCTCTCCACCATTCCACTATGATACACAGCGTCTCTTTTATCATTTCCCTGAGTACCGCAGCTGTCACGGAATGTCCCGGCGAATGCATACTTTATGTGCGATAAAGCTACTGTGCTTGGGGACAAAATAAAAGGGACACTCTGCAGTACAAACGTACGCTCAGCCTCGTTGCTAGGCGCTTTCGCAAAATTGCGGTAAGCGACTAAAAGCTTCACCATGTCTGTCCGTCCGCATGGAACAACTCGGCTCCCACTGGACGGATTTTCATGAAATTTGATATTTGAGTATTTTTCGAAAATCTGTCCAGAAAATTCAAGTTTCATTAAAATCTGATACGGATATAGCGTACTTTACATGAAGACCAATGCACATTTGTGATAATATCTCGCCGAATTCTTCTTATTATTAGAAACGTTTCAGACAAAAGTTGTGGAGAAAATTAGAACACACATTTTATGTTGAACAGCTCTTTTCCGAAAATCGTGCCGTTAATGAGATAATGTGGGAAAACGTGGCAGAGTCAGACAGGCCACAAATGACAATATAACACGGCGCATGCAATTTGCATGCTGGATAACTAAGGCTACAGACACACAGAATATGTAATACTTATTGCTTTTCCGCGGCAACAATGGTTACGCGAACGAGCCTGAATGTTACGTTATAAGTGAATTACCTGTCTTGTTCTGTAACTATCATTGACCTAACGCCACGGTCGTGGCATCATGATCAACCAGCCACGAACAGTCACAGAGAAATGGCACGGTAAACCTACCAAAGGTCATAAGCATTACACCACACGAACCACACCAACTAGGGCAATAAAACAGACACATCAGTCCTGCAACATCGCGCGCAGGCACTCGTTATTTCGCAATAACGAAGAATGTTATGTCTTTCATGTGCTTTTGGTTTCGAATTCCTTTCTGTACAGCAGCGGAAAGGAAGGACGAGGGGGAAAAAAAAGGATGCCCGAGGTTACACTGAACTAGTTTTCTGCAATCAAAAACCAGTTTAAATCTTTGTTGCGCATCACTTTGCTTTGCTTCACGCCAAGTTCTTCTTTTTTCCTCCCAGTGACTATGCAGTACAGAAGGACCGGATGTAAGTTAACAATGAATTGGAGAGGAACTGGAAGGAAGCGTTCGTAGCCTGAATTAAAGTAGTCATGATATTTGTCTGGGGGCAGTGAATACAACCACGAAAAACCTTAATCAGAACAGTCGATGTCCCTGCCAAGATTCGAACCTGGCATATCCCGAATATAAGTCTGAAGTGTTACCGTTTGGACAAACTTTCTCGATCCCTATGTGTTTGTGAGAATACGTGTACAATGTTCTTCGGAATGCAAAAGCGGACTGGAGAAGGGTTAAATTCAATTAAAGCTTAGTGTCAGTAACAATTTAAACAAGCTAGAAAATAAACGCAGGGTGTAACACTTCTAGTGGGCTCCCACTGTTATTTCCTCTATTAAACCTTCTCCATCCATTAGCAGCAGTCTGCTCTGCTCTGCTTAACAGATTTAGAGCCGATCATGCTGGACTGTAGTGTTCACATCGTCAACTGATTCTTCGGCCTCATCTCGCACCTGACAGAGAACACTGTCCATTATCAAGGAGACCAATGACGACTGTACGGAAGGCTTCACGTAAATTGCCCGTTATTTTTGTACAATTTTAACCAAACTTGAATTTGGTCTTCATTTCAGGCTTCCGCCGCGATGCTGATGAAATCTGCGGTCTTCTGGGGTATTATGCGGCGTCGTCCCATCTTCCCCGAAAGATGGGACCGATACGTTGTCCCGAAACGTCGGTACAGAACTACCACTCAAGGCTGCGTAACATCCCAGAAGAGCGCAGATCTCATTTACAACGCGGCGGAAGCCTGAAATCACGCAATTTATTCTAACCTATATCTTCCCCCCCTGACAAAGCCGAGACAGAATGCCGAAGTAATTCTGAAAACTTACGAGCTCTTTATTTGACGCAGACCAACACTCCTAATTAATTTTTTTTTTGAAAATGTGCTAAAACAGCGACAACATAGTCTTTCTTTGTGAACTGCACTTTGAATAATTTTTTTTCTGTTATTATATGTATATTTTCACTGCAAGTCATGTATAAAAATAAACAGGTGGAATTACAATTACAATTGTACGTATACTCATACAATCTTCATTCTGTGTATCGAATATCATGTTACTCGCATGCAGACCAAATTTTGCCAAGTTGTCCGCACCACATCAACGTTTCAGCAAGCCTGGAGTACACTGTCACTTGCCCACAATTTCTTCATTCACACATTCTGTTTCGCACAAAGTCCAAACGTCACAAATGATGTAATTAAGAGTCACACGTTTAGTTACGCAATAGGCGACAGCTGATGAAACCTGGTGATAAGTATGAACAGCTGCAGAGAGGGCTGACTGAGGCAGTAACGAGATACGGAAAGCAAACAACTGATAGAACAATATGAAAAAGGACGCTCTTTTAAACATACGTCCCTGCTCTTTAAATGCTTCCGTATGTACCGTGAGACCAACTGGACTTCAGAATTAATAATTAGAGAATACACTGGGCACAAAATTATAGTTGCTCACATTCTTAAAAACTCGACACTAGATGGAGGTGAGTGGTCAACTTCAACCCTGGCCGCTTTAACCCCATAAAAGAACTCCGGTACCCATTCAACAGGAGGATGGGCGGGTCCCAGAGTCGATCTGGACGTTTTAGAGAACAGAAAAATATCTTGTCCCTGCCAGGATTCGAACACCGGATCGTCGAGCTCGTGGCCTAGTCACTGTACTGACGGTTTGAAAACGTGAAATTTGACAGATATTACCTTAGGCAGCGTGCTGTTAATACGCACTGACAAAAATCTGGCACAGGCCTACAACAACACCGTTTGTGCTCGTATTTATTTAACAGCGTCGTCAATTCATCAAATTACAAGATGTCGGATGGCAGAATTATTACAGAATCGTGAATTGAAAATACGTGGAAAGAAACAGTCGTCGTCTCATCTGTGTTATTATCCCGGCATCTGCCTGGACGAACTGCAAAAAAAAAAAAAAAAAAAAAATGAAAAACCTTCCTGACCAGGTGGTTCCTAAGTCGAGACATGAAGCCGGGACCTGCCGAATATGAAGTAGATGCAACACTATTCCGCCTTCGCGTTCCCTACATTCGTACGTATCAACATTACGGTCTTCTGGGATTTGACGCCGTGTAGTATGGTACGTAGATACAAGCATTTCGAAGAAAAATGCTGCTTCCATCTTCAGGGACCGTGAAGGTGGAGGCAGCAGTTTGCTCCTTAAAGTCAGTAACCTTCTAACTTCCTACACGGCGTCACATTACAGAATACCGTAACGTAAATACTGCTTCTTCACCTACCTCTCTCTCTCCTCTCTCTCTCTCTCTCTCTTATTTGCAGATATGTTGATAAACTAGTGCCACATTTCACATATTAAGTTGCAACGATTAATTACATATCAACATAAAACCAGCAATCAATCACTCAAAGATGTCACACACAAATCTACTGTAGATAACTGCATATACTCGTATATGACTCAGCACATCAAATTCTGCACAAAGCCGTGACCCCTAAAGATTTATTCCTCGTAACATACCTTTAACCTGCTGGGAACTAAATCGTGCAGTATATTGACTAGGTTACGGGCTCGAGGATCCGGGGTTCGAACCCCGGCTGGGAGAAAAGATTTTCCTCTTCTCTAAAACGTTCAGACCGGCTATGGGACCCACCCCGCCTCGCTGTAAATGGGTACCAGGGTTATTTCCCTGGGATAAAGCGGCCGGGGCGTAAAATTCACCACTCACCACCATCTAGTGTCTTGGTTAAGAATTCGTAGAGTTACACCTCCACTCCCCTATAAGCCTTCATTGCGTGGACAGGAGAAAACTTTACTTTTACCAGACTAAAATATTTCATGGCCAGAATGCGGCTATAAAGCGTTTAATACGGCAGAATTATTACTCCAGTTCGCAGCATCATGACAGCATGCAGAAGAGAATGTGATTCATAATTATCACTAGCTAGATCACGTACCCGTTACCTGACTGAACTACTACATTCACATCTTCAGTTGCATCCAATGAACGTATACATTAACATTTCCTTGCAGTAACGCCTGGATCTTTGCTGAAGACTTCAGGTTATTCACGTTTGAATTTCTGGGTGCAAGAATGGCTCGCTCACAGAGCAAATTGTGGTCAATGAAATTGTGACGTATGTTTGGGAAAATGCCCATTTTAAATTCCTGTGTTGTTCTTGTTCTTGTTGTTGTCGTCGTCGTCATACGACAAGTGTGTTGCGAAGTGTGGTAAGGCCACTGGGTCGGTTACCGGGTAATTTTCCTCACCAAGACTGGGTAAATTCTGTACAAACTGCCCGGCAGACATATCATCTTGCCAGTGCACCCGAATGCTCGTTGTAAGTTCTAGTTTTTGTAGCCATCCAACCACTGTAGTGACGACAAAATCCTCGACGCTGGCGTGTCAGTAACATGCGCTCTTGCGGGAAGTACGTGAACAAGAAAGCCAGCAACGAACGAACAAACCAAAGGACAGAGATAAGGCCCCTCATGTTAAGTGCACCAAGCGACGGTATTGTATCTAACTCCATGGAGCAGAGTTTCTTGAAAAAAGAGCTCCTCCTCTACTCAATTCCCAGCATTTCATGCAGCCCAAATGTTCATAATCGTGTACGCAACAGTCCACAACTGTTACCTATCCTGAAGCAGAAGAAGCCAGTCCACGATCTTCAATCCTATTTCTTTCAGTCCATTTTAATATCACCCTCCCACCTACACCTCCGACTTCCCATCAATCTCCTGCCTACTGCATATCTCCGCCAACCATGTACGCGTTTCTCTGCTCTGCCACGCAAACCACATTCCTCATCCAACTCTACCCCCTTTATTTAATCAACCTAATAATATCTGGAGAGAAATGAAAACTGATGTGTACGAAGCAAGACTTAAAACGTGTAAGTACTGTACACTTCATATACCCCTGAGTCCGAAAATGTGGTCTCTGCATGGCGAAAAAATAGCTGAGCAACTAGTAGCTTTCCAAGACGGATTCTGCTCCACTAGACCTCCTTCAGTAGAGATTCTGTATATGTTATATTTGTCAGATACAATGTGCGACGCTACCTCCGGCGTCGTAACTTGTAACTAATGCGCAGGTACTCGTGTATTTATCATCTATCCCAGTACCACTTTCCACGTGCCAAACCAAAATAATTCATTAGCTGTCGCCAAGAAACCGAAGATTACGGAACTTCTCACACGACCTCGATGTCACTATTTTGCATTCTTAAAATGAATAACCTTTCTAAGATTTTTCTCCCGCCAGCATTTCAAAACCTCAAAGTACGTGTCGCTAGTGTCGCTGCCACAGCACAACGTCGCACGTCCACCATATTGTTGTTACCGACTGTACGAAATCCAACACAAAGTTTAGTGAAAATCGGTCAAGTGGTTCAGAAGATAATGAGGGGGTGGGGGGGACAGAGACCATGGTCATCTCACATGCTTATTCAATCCTATTCCAGAGCAGTTCACGTAGGGTATGTGGTGGACAAAGTGGCACTGGGACAAATTCCTTTCTGAGTGCTTACGTTTTCCCTTATTAACATCATTCTACTATTCCTCCATACTTACATGTCATTAATCTACTACAGAATCTAAGTACCTGACAGCGTCGTTAAAACACATTAAAAAGTAGAGTGGCCTACGAAGCAAGCTAAACACGCACTAGCCAACTTGGATCGCACTCCACTTGCTATTAACGACAATGTATGTAACATCTCAACACAATCCTCCTTGGGGCAAAACAGACGCTGGCGATCTATATTGTGGCTGTGGAGAGGTACAAGATATGGAGCATCTCCTGTCATGCAGGGACTGCCCCACCAATGCACCCTCGAGGATTTATGGCTTGCAAATAAAAAAGGAATTGACGTAGCCCAATACTGGGCAAAAAATCTTTAATTTAATGGTCCGGGCACGATAAAGTAAAGTAAGTAACAATCCTCCAACCTGATACCTATTCTATACCGTCAAACATTCTGTAGTACCAATTACTTCCTCAATGTTAACCATAACATTATACTTCCCGGTTATAACAACACTCGTTTATAACGACACCAAATATTCAATCACTTTCACGTCGCTATAACCGAGTTGATGTGATGCAGTGTAGTCTGGTCTAGTCTAGTCTATACTATCAAACTACAGGGCGTCAGATCCCAGAAGACGACATTCTTCAGTCACCACCGTCAAAACCACAAACCTCACAACACTACAATTATTTCTCTCCGCTGACATCGCTGTATTATAATTCTCTTTATGCGACATTAGAATGCCACAGGAAGAGCGTGCTAAGCTGAATACATTAAATTCCAATGCAGTCAGCTGCCGATTTACGGCCCTCCTCAAGCAGGTATCGCAGCTTCTTTAAACGGCCTGCAGTTTACACACGTGGCTCAGTGTGCCTTCTGAGCTGATAAACAGTACTGCCATCTCTTTCAACAAAGTTAACTGCATCGCCCGCACCGTATCTTCTAACAGTGGTGACGAACCTATAATGAAATTTTAAAATGGTGTGTGCAGAATACGCGTGGCAAACGTTAAAATAAATTTCACAGCTGTATATGAAGCGTTTTATAACACTGTGCTGTGGATGCAAGAAGCTCTACCAAGCTGTTACATATACGAGTAAATACAGTGTGTTTCTTTTATCGCTGTCCGGAGTATCGCAGCTGGCAAGGGATGTCCCGGCAGACGCAGGCTTTCTATGCAATCAAGCTGTCAGGCTCCGTGCGGTGACAAAAGAAAGACCCTGTAGATCGACAGCGCCGAGATCTACAGCATACATTTATGCTTTGCACAATACAGATGTACACGCACATGAGATTTGAGGTTTCCAGGGCAGCGAAGATTCATACAGTGGTCTTGCGGGTTATGACACAGTGCGGTGTCGTACGTGCTTACCAGCGTTTCGCGCACACACTCGCATTCCGCCTACCAGAACACACAGTGTCATGACCTAGCAGACCACAATGTGAATGCTAAATGTAAACTGCCCTTCATTTCACAGTTTCAGTCTTACGCATGACAGGCATAAGTACCCGCTCTAAGCCTAGATCATAGTTCTTCTCCTTCTCAATATCACAAATTACACAGCAGCTATAACTTTAAACAAGAAATAACTAACTCCATGAAGCAGAATCTTTCTTAGACAAGCTACTTGTTCCTCAGCAAGTCAAGAACTTTCCAACGTTTTATGTAACCCGAAGGTTCACGACCGTTTTCAAAAGAGCCCGCCACTTGTGCCTGTCCTGAGACAGATCAATCCAGTCTACTACGCCCCAATTCCATTTCTTAAATATCCATTTTAATAGTATCCTCCAATGTATTTCCCTCACGTTTCCCCACCAAATCCCTGTATGCATCCCTCCTCACCCCACACATGCCACATGCCCCGCAATCTCATTATTCTTGATTTCATCACCCGAATAACAGGCTACTTGATGAGGAGTAGAGGTCATGAAGCCTACTAACACTCAAACTAAGATACTAACGTTTTCTCATGCAATAACAGAACTAAGCACAATAATTCAAATCACAACCACCAACTCTCCCGTAACATGTGTGTGTCGCTTTAACAGTCACGGCTACTGTGCATACTGTCAAAACCGACGAGTACTTAAATGTCGCAACTCTGAGTGTTCTGTACCAGTTCGGCGGTAAAGGAAAAAGGAGACAAGTCACTACTTACCCTGGCCGTAGAAGTGGTTTCGGTAATATCGCGCACCCTGGTCGACGCTCTCGATGGCACGGGGGTGGCGCTGATAGGGGCAGGTACCATGCCGCCAGTGCGTCTCTCCCGGTGGAAATTCCAGCACCGACACCCCGTACGACATGGGTGGCCGATGTAGCGGTCGCCGCTGGGTGTTCTGCGGTGACTGCCCGCGAGTCAGGCTCACCACGCGCTCCTCTTCTCCGCCGATCTCGTTTCTGAAGAATGGGCAACTGTAAGTGTAAAATGAACGATTCGTCATGATTATGAAGACCACTTCGATCCATGTTTCCGATTACTCGCATTATTTTTCCCTTGTTTCGGGATTCGGTTCTCCAGTTTTCTTTCCAAATTGCTGGCTCTCCTCGTATGATCTATTTCTTTTACCAAGATTATCACATCAAGGATGAGATCGGCGAAGCATGTAACATGCACTGCAGACACGTGAAATTCATAAAGTTTTGGTCGGAAAAGTCTTAAAAGAAGGGACCACTTCGACGACCTAGACCAGCTGCGCGCATCCTGTGGCCCGCGGCCCTTTAACACACCGAATAGATTACGTTTTAAACACCCTTTGTGGCATTTCGCCAAATCACTCGTGTCTGAGCTGCCCGCGATTAAAGAAGGTTGCACACCACTGACCCAGACATACATCGGAGGATAATATTACAATGGATCTTAAACAGGGTGGAGAGTGAATTCATTTGGTTTAGTACCTTGACTATCAGGTTTTCTAGGGGACATCGCTAGAAGATGTGAATTATCAATAGCGCTTACACGTTAAAGGGACCAAAAATGTCGTCTACCTGGTTTTCAATACGAATAAGCCTACTAGAGATACAGAAGCCACAAGTAACTTTATTTTGCCGTAAAGTCTGGCTCCACCATAAATCATGAATTCACATCCCCATAATACCGTCCAAAATCTGGGCGGTGGACAGCTTCTGCGATAAATCACGTTCGTCGCAGCATCTGTCCAAAGGGCACATAAATGCTGAGAGCTGGCGATAACGATCCACCTTCCTTTGTAACGCCTACTACATATTACGTAAAGTGTTCATGACGCCAATACGTGTTTATAAAACAGAGTGTGTAGGATGTCACGGAATATCAATCTCCGTTCCACAGATTTGGAATTGCGCATCACAACGGCAGTGAAGGCGAGCAGTGGCGGCGCTGACAGTTCAGTGCGCAGCTACATAAACAAATGTCACTGCCTTTACTTGCACTGTGAAGCGGAACTAACGTCAGTATTTCTTTGAGAATGACAGAACAATTCGACACTCTTCCAACCAACAGCAACAAATCCGTTCGTTAAATCTGGTGACTTGATTTACATAAGAAACCCCCATGATATACGCAAACCAAAGTGGCACGCAGACAATTCTGCACTGCAGTTTAAGGAACAACGTCGTTCATGGAGGTTTGCGCCATTCATCTGTCATTTTCACGGAAGAAATTAAATGTTACAGCAGGTTTAATGGCGACGTTAAGAAATACAATTTCGTCTTTCATGACCAGACTGCTGTGCCTTAGACCAGGGGGGCACAAATTGCGGACAACTAAATTTTGTACGCTGGCGCCTATTATTTTTCAGCATAATTATTGCAGTTATTCCCCCCCCCCCTTACGTACAATAATGTGTATCACTTCACACGCACCGAGCAGAAAGCGCCACATAACAGTGAGGTTATCCTTCTGTCACTCTTCTGGCGCCTAGAATTTGGAGGTTTCTCCCAGATTTTTCGAAAATTTGCTGTCTCCTGCCTTAGGCTTTTGGAAGAAACGCTCTTACGTTAAATTAAAATGTAGCTAAATGTCTGCTTACTGATTATAGCATTACTATTCTACACTGAAAATGTAGGCAATAAGCTCCACCGAAACGTCCGAGAATTTCTACCGAACTACAAAGCGTTATAATACGGTTACCGCTAAAGTTGTTAAACCTATGAATTACATTCAGCTACTCAGTTTTGACATCACAGTAAGCACTCCGCGGTTCTAATGTGAATATTTAAAGCCTTTTAGACAACAGACTGTTTATTACGAATACCATAGGAAATACAGTAGATACAAATACACTTTGTAGGAAAGTATGCATTCTATTTAATGTTAATTCAGTTGCTACAATAAGCAGCCACTGGGTCTGAAAGGGTTAATTCCTCCCCACCCCCAGCAAGTCCACTAAATGGAGTTGTCGATGTTCTGAAACGAAACGTCAGACATAAATAAGGTTGACAGTAAACATAATAGCGGAGAAAGGGATTTTCAGCTACAAACACAAAGTTTTACAGCTATATATAACAAAAGAAAGTAATAAAACCGAGAAATGTCTCTACCCTTGAAAGTTTTTATTTCCACAACTGAAGTACGTTATCACCGAACTAAGTAACTCAGCACTTCTCAAACGAATATAAACAAACAGAAGCAATGTGAAAGATTGGATTCATTTAACATCGGATTGTCTAAAGAGATGATGAA
The DNA here is from genome assembly GCA_021186555.1 of Reticulitermes speratus. Taxonomy (NCBI): domain Eukaryota; kingdom Metazoa; phylum Arthropoda; class Insecta; order Blattodea; family Rhinotermitidae; genus Reticulitermes; species Reticulitermes speratus. Next base: position 42,698,385 of record JAJKFL010000042.1, on the reverse strand, counting down.
AAGGTTATTTACATACTTTGAATACTTCAGTCTATATGATAAACGTTTACCAAAGATAACAAACACGCTGTACAAAGTTCTTCCCACTACATATACATCACCATCCATCAGCCTGATTTTTTTTTGTTTTATTTAATTACATATTCATATTACTGAAATATGTTCACAATAACTATGTAAATGTTAATGAGATATAACTCTGCATTTTAAAATTTTACAATTATTATTATTCCACTACTTGGAATAATAAACAAGTTACTAACATACTATATTCACTGTTTGTAAAGGGGAGCCTCTTCCTAAAAAAAATACTTCCTTTTTATGCGTTTGTAAGACTACCTGATGACGGCCGTATAAGTCGGCCGAAACATGTTGCAACAAACAATGAATATATAACATTCATAGTGTTGTGTTTTTCGTACTCTATAATCGATAGTGATTCTAAGTTACGTACTAACACTGCTGAACGGAAAACCGTTTTGAAAAACTGGCAAATTATTTACTTATTCATTCATTCATCTCTTATAGTTCATTCAGCGACGCTCAGCAGCTCAGACTGGCAAATGAAGGGAGTAGTCAATAATAAATAAATTGGAAAGGAAATGGCCATGACCTAATTTAAAGTTCTCTCCCCGACATTCGTTCGTAAGAACTGAGTAAAGCCACGAAAAACGTCAGTCAGGAGAGTCGGTGTCGTTGCCAAGATCCGCTTGCTCGGTTGAAGAACGAACACCTGTCTCCATACAACGTAGGAGTTACAACGTACTTACGAGCCAAAATTAAATTCACCCACAATTTTTAGTGTGCGCCTAAGTACCACATTTAACCCAAAACCGTAAAGCAGCTTTGGTTATGATTAAACACGCAGATATTTCCTCCCCATTATGCTTTCACTTTTGTACAAAAGAATGCATAAAAATAAACCTATATCTCGGTCACATGGACTGAAGATGTGCCGAGATACAACAAAATACGAAAAGAATGCACAAGTTTCTCACTAGATGCGGTCACGTGCTTCCACAGTCATGGGCCGATATAGCGCCACCATCCCTTAACGCCGATGGGGCATACAGTATTTCGATTCACCGCTGCGAACTGTAGTGAACAGTGAGTGGCGCTATATCGGGCGTTGACTGCACGGCCCACAGAACGTTTTCCCAGCCGCTGACGCAATCTTATCGCATCATAAACATATGAATGGCCCTTAGTAACATGACGTGTCACACACGACTATAACACCTGAATCACTTATAGCTTACCTCCAGTTTCCTCAACAAATCAAAGTTCATACGTAACACGCCAGCATATACAACGTTTCGTTTACAAACGCGTGGACTTCGAACCCGTTATTTACGTCAGAAACATATTCCGATGACATGAAAGGATTAACTGTGTTTAACTGCATCTGAACACAAAATATGTAAGATGTAAATAACGAGTTTTGTTGTATCGTACTGTAATTTGTAATCACTTCCGACTGATTTTCTTTGCAGGCCTGTGAACAATGTAAATTATCATATATCATTTTCGACGGATGAGATAAATGTCGCGGCCACCAAAAACAACGGGAAACTCTAATTATGCGGTGGGCTTTAAACGAAACGAGACAGTTGTACCACCTGCTGTCACTCCGATATCGACCAAGACCGAATTAAGAATGGTAACCTACGTACAAGAGATTTTTCTCTTCTCCAACACGTCTAGACCAGCTGTGGGGCCTACCCAGCCTCCTACTAAATGGGTACCGGGGTTCTTTCCCAGGACTAAAGCGGCCGGGGAGTGATGTTGATCACTGCCCCCGTCTAGCGACAAGGTCAAGACTAAGTGGAGATACCTCTCTACTCCCCCTATATACCTTCACGGCGTGGATAGACACACGCCTTTTTTTAAATTTTACATATGTAAATGACTGAAAATCCATTTTTGCTTGGTAATCAGAATGTCCTGGGTTCATATCTCGGACCAGAGACCGGCTATCGTGTTGCGTGACTTTTCTCGGTCCCTCCCGGAAAATACCGAAATAACAGATAGGATACCTCTTATTAGTCCATTATAGTTTCCGTCCGCGACCTTTCCAATTAATTTCTCACTCATTATCCTTGCAGTCGGTGCTACATACTGTGCGATACTGACAGTAACAAACAAAATGACAATAAACACGTATCTTAGGTATGGTTCATAACCTCACAGGCTTAAATCTTACAGGCTTAAACACGTGGCTGGCGCAAAAAAATCTCAAAAACATGGTCCACTCTGGTGTATGCTTTATTACATAAATGAAATTTAAAGCTTCGAAAACCGCAACAAAGTTCTAAGCAAGCCTCTACGTTTTTGGCACAATTGTAAAATCGCCTATTTAGAAAAAAAAATGTAACGCATTATTAGAAAGCAAGACCCTATTCTGAGCAATAAACAGTGGTCTAGAATACATTCAGATCCGGCTGTCAATCTATATGGAGAAATTCATATAACACTGGTGGCGTCCATATCGATATCGAAAGGTCTATCGATTTGCCAACTGCTTGAACAGCGAAGTGTCGAGTTAAATTGAATTTTTAATATTGCACGTTGCCTTTCTTTGCATTGCATGCAGCTGTACTGACCTACAATGGAAGATGTGCTCTGTTACAAATTTCTGAAATTGTTTATATAAAATGAAAAAATAAAAAGAGGCACAGAGCCTCTGTTTTCATTACAAAACCGTATGGCTATTCGTACATTTCTATCTCGGAATAACCAAATGAAACGCCTTACCAAATTTTCTGTAATAGATGGAAGTTCATATTCTTCAGAATTTTCGAAAAAGAAAGAGCGATTTAATGCTACTAACAATTACAAAACACCGAAAAGATGAATCCATAATATGGATGCCGAATACTTTGTCGCAACGTCACGTTATACCTATTTATCGGCAACGGCCAACAACCAACAACTTCTTCGTACCCATAATTTGCCTAGCCCCGGATTACACCTCCAGATTCAAAACACGATTTGTCTATCCTGCTTTACCTGAATTCTGTAGCCCTGAACTGCGCCATCAGACACGATACATTTCCTGTCTAGCCCTGAAATGCGCCATCAGATTAAAAACATGGATCTTCCAGCTCTTAAATGCGCCATCATATTCAAAACATTCACTGTCCAGCCCTGAAATGCGCCATCAATTAAAGACATGGATTTTCCAGCCCTGAAATGCGCCATCATATTCAAAACATGAACTGTCTGGCTATGAACTGCGCCATCAGATTAAAGACACAGATCTTCTAGCCCTGAAATGCGCCATCATATTCAAAACCTGTCCTGTGTAACCTAAAAGGCGCCATCAGATTAAAAACATGGATTTTCCAGCCCTGATATATGCCACCATATTCAAAACATGGACTGTCTAACCCTGAACTGCGCCATCATGTTCAAAACATGGGCTGTCTAGCCCTAAAATGCGCCATTAGATTAAAGACATGGATTTTATAACCCTGAAATGCGCCACCATATTCAAAACATGAACTGTCCGGCCCTAAACTGTGCCATGAGACTCAAAACACGGACTGTCTAGCCCTGATGTGCGCCATCACACTCAGAACAGAACTACGATTTCCTCCTGCGTGTTACATACACGTTGCCGTAATAGAGTACTAAGTACGAACCTCAATTACTTGTCAAACTCACCTTTCGAGAAGATCATTTCCTCGTCCATCCCCAGCATCTTCGTCACCACTGTCGCCACCATCTGGTGTTGCAGACCTGGCACCAAGCATCGACGCCGCTGAGGCCCCCGTTGTCGTGTTCCTCCTCCTGGCCAGCAGCAACCCCCGTAACTTCGCCGCATATCCCAGGTTGGCTGTAATAGACTGGCAGTCATGATGCACAAAAGCTCTCCTTCTCTGTCTTTCCTCTATTTCACTGCCTGTACAGTGGTTATTATTCGAAGAAGTACTCGTATTCACAACACTATCATCCACCACATGCTGATGTCTAGGCGGTTTCCCTCCGCCTCCCGTCCCTCCACTTGCACCACTACCACCACCTCCCCAGAAACGATGCAACTTCAGTCTCAGTTTCGGGCTTGTACTCATGGAAGATGTCATGTTTGATGATGGAATATCATCACTGGCAGCGGCAAGTGCGTTGGAAGCGTTTTCAGTGGCTGGCGGAGGATCCACTTTGCCTCTAAGATACTCCGCAGGGCCAGGACTACGCTGATCTGTGCCTATCATCCCTAGCACAGCTGGACGGTAATCCTGCAACATCGCAAAGAAACTTTCACCGGCTCCTGATGAACTACATGCTCCTCCTCGTTCGGAAGAGGCAGAAATGACGTCAATGGAACCATGACTTCCGTATTCACGACGGAGTTGTACTGGAGGATCAGAAGTTCCCGGCCCGTGATGGGGGTCGTGCGTCAGTTCCAAGCTGGAGTTGCTACGATGAAGTGCATCTTGTGCTACGTTGTATGATGAACTGTTGGTCCCATTTCTAGGTCCTGTCAGACCAGCGCCGACTCGAGCCCGGAGCACTGTATTGTTATAGTACTCCACAGCCCGCATCGTACGCTCACGCACACCCCCACCTGGGGGGCAGTTCCCACCCCCACCAGCCGAAGTCAGTCCTATCATCCCATTACGCTGAAACAAAATATAAACATCAATATATTACAGTATATGAAGAGTTTACTTGGAACACAAAATCAAAACACAAACATCAATAATACACTACAGTCTGTGCACAGTTGAGTTGGTACATAAAATCAACACATAAACATCAACACACTACACTCTGTGAAAAGTTTTACTTGGAATATAAGATCAACATAAGGAACCCGTATACGAAACGCGGCAGAATATATTTGGCGTTTTCAACTCCATGCCCTCTCTCCAACATAATGACTAATTCAAACCGTTCCCATGCCGCCCCTTACATTCTTAACTGCTTCAGCAATTGAACTCAGGTATCCTGTCTGCAATGTTTTAGTGCCGAAACTTAACTTTCTTGACAACTTCTGTCCCATACCACACTTCCTGGATCACAAAGACCCTTCCTGTTGTCAACAGACACGCACTGCGCATCATAAAAAGGAGTATAGCCAGAAACAGAACTTGGGCTACTACATCCATTTTGAGATCTTCGCTCTTCTGGGACATTACGCAGCGTTCAGTGCTGGTTCTGTACCGACGTTTCGGGACAACCTATCGGTCCCATCTTCAAGGGCCAAAAAGTCCAAGAAGGGCGTTCTTCTTGGACTTCTTAACCCTTGAGGATGGAACCGATAGGTTGTCCCGAAATGTCGGTACAGAACTACCACTCAAAGCTGCGTAATGTTCCAGCAGAGCGAAGATCTAATCTACACAGCGGCGGAAGCCTGAAATCACGCAAGTATCCAGTTTCTTTGTGGACACGTGTAATGCGGTATGCCTATATAAGGTAAACTTTGCCCCTGCCAAAAAACCCTAAACGCAACAGCAATAACAACAAAACTAACAACAAATATGATAAATAATCATCCACGGGGGATGATCTATGCAAGCAAAGTTTGGTTGAAAAACGTTAAGAGACCTAAGCGTAGATGGAATAGCAATACTAAAAAGGATCCTAACGAAATCAGATTAGACAGTGGATTCACTTCGCTCACAACAAGGACCGGTGGCTCATGTGAACACGGTAATGTACCCTGGAGTTCTACAAAAACAGGGAATTATTTGACTAAATTACAAACAATTAGCTTATCAAAATACCCTACTGCAAATTACTAAAAGATACAGGTAACGTTTTCCCTGTCCAGACCATGATGCCATCCATATAGGGAAAGTACAGGTGTAACTCAACTCATTCTTAACCGTGGCCACTAGATGGACATGAGTGGTGAACTTCACGCTCCGGTCGCTTCACTCCTGGGAAACAACCCAGTACCGATCGAATAAGATGTTGGCTCCAGAAACAGTCTGGACATGTTACGGAAGAAAAAAAAACATCCCGTAACCTGTACCGAAAATAACAGAATTCTATGCGTGCCGAAGTACCTGACTAGATAGACAAATTTATTAGTTCAACTAGCTTGCGTTACATAACACAGACGTCAAAATATTCCCTGACTTAACTAAAATGTTATTAGTGACGGCGCAACATATTTCATTTGTTGATTGATTTATCTATCTACGCCCCTACCCAGGGCTTCACAAATCCCGGGAGCCAGGTCGCCGAGACGACTAAATTTTTTACGGTGGCGGCTAATATTTAAGGGCCCTCAATCAGTAAGGAACTTGCTTCATGTCACCCAGCTGGTGCCTAGAATTTTGAAGTGGCACATGGATTTTTGAAAAATTTGTGCACTCCCGCATCTATCTATCCATCATCCATCCATCCGTCCACCCATCTATCTATCTATCTATCTACCTGTCTGTCTGTTTGTCTTGCTGGCTATCTATCTATCCATCCGTCCATCTAACCGCATCAAGAGTAAAGAGTATTAAATAATTTCAAAATATGTTTAGAAAGGCTGTGATAAAACAGCTTTTCACTTTCCATTAAATTTGGATTTTTTAAAATATTTCTCCTACTGCTTCGCAAAAGGTGAAAAGAGTGATCGGGCAGACAGAGTCCGCGACAAACGGCTTGATAAACTGTGCATTACAATGCACGCAAAACACACGTCTCAAAGAAACTACTCAAGTGTTGAGGCATAATATCGTACACAGTGTGAATGGGGCTCACAAACACGTTCACATCAGCCTCTGACCGAATCTGTTCAAACGCGCATCTTCAAGTAAAATAAATCTCTTCCACTCTACAAATTCTGTGGCCAATCTTCCCCTTTTTGCCTTTCTTGTCTGTATTTCCACAGTAGAGAAGGACACTATGACAAAATGCTTTATATTCCATTCAGGACAGAACCACTGACGAAGCCTTGCATAGTAATGCTGTCTTGCCAACAAAGCACCAACTGACGAAATGCTATTAGCGTATATTTGAGAACGTGGTAACTGGCGATTGCGTTCACTGGCCGTACCAACTTATTAACAAAATTAACACAAAACGCCCCACTACAAGTCTTTACATTAACCTCGGTTAAAGTTACATGACCGTGTGAAGGAAGACACCTACACCATGTTTATGGCGGTGACGCATCATCTTGGTTCAATTTCATCCACTTTGTTCAGCATCAAACCATTCTTCCTTCGTACGTTACAAACATGCGCAGAAGTAGCTACCGCCAAGCACAAGCATCTTAAAGATGTAACGTTCCGTGTTCTCCCTGCAGCGACTGTGAAGACAGTGCCTTCTGTGATGTGAAGACACGCAGACCGGTAGAAACACAGCGACGTTTCGTGGCACCTCGTCTCCTCACCAGGGTAATTGCCCTGATGATGAACATCAGGTTCCTCTGAAACGTCACCGTGTTTCTACCGGTCTACAGGTCCTCACATCACAGAAGACTCTAACTTCATAATAAACACTCTTAGCAAATATCGCACAGATCACGTTTAGATTCCGACCTGGGTAATTTTAGTCACGTATTTTCATTTCGGAGGATAGGGCTCAAAAGGGATATTCCAGAAGCACGCGAATTTCGAATTAACGCGATTACGTATTAATTACTTTAAGTTTAATTCTTATTAAAACAACATTAGTTGACTAAAATAAAAAATAAACGCGACCTGTGAAGGTACAAAATGAAATGCAATAAATGTATTTCATTACTTATATTTAAATAAAAATTAATGGCAAAAGGTAAAGACCTTCCCCAACAGGCCATGAAGGCACAGGGGCGAAGCAGAGGTATAACTCCACTCATTCATAACCTCGGTGCTAGACGGGAATGGGGGTTAACGCCACGCCCTGGCCGTTTTACCCTCAGAAAATGGCCCAGGTACCTACTGGGCCCCAGGGTCGGTCTGGATGGGTGTGTTGAATTTAAAACCTCTTGAACCAGACGGATTCGAACCCCGAATCGCTCACCCCGTAGCAAGTCAGAAATTAAAGGCAATGACACCAAGCAAGTGGCAATAATGTCGGCATACACAATTACGTTCTGCGTAAATCACGGAACACCAGTAGGCTACTTGCATTGGTGACGTTACAAAAAATTACTCTGTTTGTTTAAGATTAAACTATGACGGGAAAACCGTTTCTTCGTGCCTGAACCAAGGCTGAAAACATATTCAATGAAATCATCTCCCAGATAGGGCGGACAAAGAAATATACCGGGTTATCCGCTTTGCCTTCAGCTCCGAAGCCTAACCTCCCATCAGTTTATGTGAAGTACGGAATGAAGAATGGGGCATGCGGTGGCGCAGATGGTTGACGCACTGCGCTACAAGCCGGAAGGTCGCGGGTTCCATTCCCGATGGAGTCACTGGAATTTTTCATTGACTTAATCCTTCCGGCCGCACTATGGCCCTGGGGTCGACAGAAATGAGTACCAGGAATACTTCCTGGGGGACAAAGTCGGCCGAAGTGCAGGGCTGACAACTTTACCACCAAATGTGCCGACTGTCTGGAAGTTAGGGAGCCTCAATATCCTCGACCCCTCAGGGCCTATCCAGGCCTCTATAGGGAGGGATAGCTTTACTTTTTTATGTAATGAAGAATACTTCAGTACAAACTGTCTCGACTGCATCACTTTTGAACTGCAAGACAAAGAAACTTTCCTATAACGTCATGAGCATTTGTAAGAATTCCCCTCCCTTTTTGACGAAATCAATTCGACACTCAGCATGTGGATCATGGGAATTGGGGTCACAACGCGGCCATACATTTAAAGTAACATCCTGCAAGAATCACAGAAGGACATCGTACTGGAGAACTAAAATACCACGAATATAGTTCCACCAACAGCAGCTTCTACTTGTAGGCGTTGTAATTTGAATGGCTCCATTTCCGCATATCGTGTGACCAACGTACGAAAATAAGTAAATTCATCAACGCCAGCGCAATTACTGACCTGTGTTTGCATGAAAAGCTTCATTTCCAATCACTGATACGATTAATTTCTCTACGCATACGAGCAAAGAGTAAACTTATCATGTTTTATCTTTCTTGTATTTTAACAAATGTGTAAAATGCTCAAATCTGCGGTCTTCTGGGTAATTACACGGCGTCGTGTGGTAATTATTTACCAACGTTTCCAAGTACTTGGAATCTTGACCCGTGATGATGGGACCGATACGTTGTCCCGAAACGTCGGTAAATAATGACCACACGACGCCGTGTAATTACCCAGAAGACCACAGATTTCATCAACATCGTGGCGGAAGCCTGAAATCAAAGTGTAAAATGCTGCTCGCATGGGCTTTTAAGTAGTCAGTGCTCTCTCTTACTACACGTTTTTTCTGATGGTAACATAACACGTGCAAATGTCGACATCCACTCCCCCGCCCTGACACTATGTAATTCTTGTGCAGGTAGGAATCTGTCGTTTATCACGAAGCTCCAACTGACAACCGAATAGGATTTTATTGAGTCGTTTTAGACGCATTCGCAAAACTGCGAAAAGCGACTATTAATTTCGTCATGTCTGTCCGTCCGTCCGTCCGTCCGCCTGCGTGTCCGTCTGTCAGTCCGCATGGAACAACTCGGCTCCCACTGGACGGATTTTCATGAAATTTGATATTTGAGTATCTTTTTTAATATCTGTCGAGAAAATTCAAGTTTCATTAAAATCTAACAACAATGACGGGTACTTTACATGACGACCTACGTACACGTATGGTAATATCTCGCTGAATTCTTCTTATAATGAGAAATGCTACAGACAAAAGCTGTAGAGAAAATTAGAACGTAAATTTTATGTTCAATAACGATCTTCCGAAAATCGTGCCGTTTTTAAGATAATGTTGAAAAATATCGTAGAGCCAGACAGGCCACACATGATAATGTAACACGGCGCAGAAAAGATGGGATTTGCATGCCGGATAACTAAGGCCAGAATACAGACACACACTCATACGTAATACTTAATGCTTTTTCACGGCAAAATTGCTTACGCGAACGCCCCTCAATGTTACTTACAAGTACACTGCCTGTCTTGTTTGTGCTCTCTTTACTTCTTATACTTTGTTATTTTCAGAAACAAGTGTAGAGTGTCTTGACATTATCGCTTCACACACAGGTCCACAAATTTTTCACAAATCTAGGAGCCATTCCCAAATTCCAGACGCCAGAAGGGTGACATGAATTACGTTCCATACTTAGGATCCACAATTCTGGAGTGACTGTGAACCCCACTGTTATCTCGCCCTTTCTGATTGGTGCACGTGTTGGCATGTTGGGGTAAAAAAGCTGCAATACCTACACTGAAAATATCAGGCGCCAACCTACAAAATTTAGTCGACCGAGCGACCAGACGCCCGGGATTTGTGCAACCTTCGCTTGAGGTACAAGGTATAACTGTCCGCGCTTCATTAAGTATTACGCCGTGAAGGATTATGGGCGAGGGGTGAGGAACATACCTCGGCCACTTTACCCTAAGTACTCATTCAACGGGAAACTGGGAAGGCCCCCTGCAGGCCTGGACTCCTTGGAAAAGAGCTCTCACTTCTGCTAAGAAACGAACCACGATTCCTCGGTAGTCCAACCCACATCATACCGGCCGAGCTCCCGTCTCCTCCTTTGAAAGCGTACAACTTGGGCAGTTCAAAGCGATATTTTGTAGGAGGAATACCCTCCCACAGCTGGATCATTTGGTTCTCAGTTGCATCCGTGTGCCACGCGCCAACCCTCTTCGTGGAAGAAGGAACCTCGTGGGGGAAACATCAGTCGTAACGCAATATCTTCATTAAACAACGTCGATGTAAAAATAGATATGAGACCTAAACAGGAATCACACGGTCTTTCACACTGTAGGTGAACACACCTCACGAAGTGTGAGACCAGGTTACAATCGTATTGTATAAGACGTTGGGTGGACCCCAAGGACGGTGTGGGCGGGTGTGGAAAATCTCGCCCCCCCCACCGGGATTCGATCCCCGGACCGTCCAGTCCGTAGCGAGTCGCTACACCGGCCCATCACACACCCGTTAGGGCTCATGTGAACTAGTGATCAGCTCGTCGCAGAGGTCGCTACCTGCACAACACACAACAAACACAAGATACGAAAATCCATGCCCTCGGCGGGATACAAACCCGCGATCCAAGCAATCAAGCGGTTGCAGACCTACGCATTAGGCCGCACGGCCACCGGGATTGGCTCATCTTAATAACATTCTCGCACGTAAGCCTACACCCACGTATCCTTCAATTAATCTCTTCCCTTCTCGTAACACTCTATGAATGTCATCTCTCCCATCCGTGCTATATGTTCTGCCCACCCTCGATTTAATAACCATAACTTTTAGAGTATGAAGCCCTTTATTATACAATTTTCTCCAGCATCTTGTTACTTGCTGTCTCTTAGATTCAATTATTCTGCTCAGCACGCTGTTTTCATACAGTGTCAAACTACGCCCCCCCCCCCCCCCCGACAGCTTATAATTTAAGCGAGTTTTAAGGTTTTCGCAGCAGTGTAGGATTCTGTTCTTCTTGGATACGACGCTGTGTCATGCGTTGTTGGATTCCGACGTTTCGACGCAACATAGCGTGCTTATCGAGTGTCGCGCAACGTCGGGGTCCGTTCATCGACTGACGCAGTGTCCTATCCCAGAAGAATGGAATATCCGGGTAATGCAACATTATGCAATTTAGCGGAGTGACGCTGAGACCACATGTTTGACTAAGAGCCACAGCCAGTATGAAACATGGACGAATACGTGCAGGAATGCACAGTTGACATAGTCCACGGGTCCTCCGACGCAAGCAAGGTTCCCACTGACCACACGTATAAACGACAGATCAGACAGCCTTCACACGTCACTTCACACAACAGACACTGCACCTCGTGAGCAGGTATGTCCGGATCTGCACAGAATTTGTATCGGAAGTCTTCCGCAGCACCAATCAACAACAGTGCGAGACAAATTACATATGTATCCGAAAAGCTCCGCAAACATATGGCGACTGTTGACACACAGCTGTCCCTGCACACGCTATGAATCCACATGGGAAACGGGGGGTGGGGGGTGTAGCCCGACTCATCACATCAGCGTGAGTGATCAGACGACGTCCCCGTGGCTTCACCCCCGGTAACATCAAATAGGAGGCTGGGTGGGCGCCAGAGCCTGTCTGGACGCTCGGAAAAGAGATGACGCCCTAGGCACTATCGGAAATCGAATGAAGATTCCTCGGACGGCCAGCACGTAACTTAGTCACTATACCAGGCGTATACAAACTGTGTTCCGCAGAACCCCAGGCAACTTTCGGGGGTACCGCAAGCACTTTTATGAAACTTAATGTAATTTTGATCATTTTATATGCATTTTTATTTTCTTCGCCACCTTTGTGCATAATCTGCGGTGGGCCTATTTTCTGTGTAAATTAACAATAATAAAATCATATTTTTATAAACGCACGTAAACTTTCTTTTGAAATAAAAGTATGTTTTAAAACAGTTTTATTTCATTTGTAGACCCCGAAAGGTCACTTTTACTTAAAAGGGATCCGCAAAAATTCACATTTAGTCACAAGGGTTCTACAGATATTCAGAATTTCAAGACCACCACACTATACCAACAATGCCAACCCGGCTCCACGGCCGTGCCATGGCTCAGGCGGTTAGTCGCCGGCCTGTCACCACGGAGGCCCGGGGTTAGGTCCCAGGTCAAGTCCATGTGAGATTTGTGGTGGACAAAGTGGCACTGGGACAGGTTTTTCTCCGAGTTGTCGGTTTTCCCCTGTCGATTTCATTCCACTGGTGCTCCATTAATTGTAAAAAAATTGGTAAAAAAAACTGCTCATCCTCATCATCTTCATTGGGGTTGCACAAAAGCCTTAAGGCTGTGGTGCGAGGGCCCCGGCTCCACATATACTATAGTGAATCAGTTCTAATACAAGATGACAAACGTTCTTTCCCTTTCTTGATGGGAGAAGAGATGCAAAGTCTGTATGTTGTGGACGAGTTTGGAACGGCGCAACTGGATGTCAAACAAACAAATGATACTGGAGCAACTTCTCTCGGCGGCTGTGTCGTCTTCTGACGTATTCACACACCCCACATCGCGCAGCTTGTTTAGTCTCAACGCCGCTATTCCGCGTCTGCCGCGACGAAAATGGAATTCGGTTTCCCTTAGGACGTTAACACACAGGAAGTAACAGAAAGACACAGAAAGCTGTACAAAAAGCGCTTCATAATTGGCACTCTTCACCACATACTCGTGAGGTAATCGAATCGAGGATGAGATAACCGACGCATGCAACAGTAGGAAAGGGGTAAGACATGTTAAAAACTGTTAGTAGGGAATCCTAAACAGAACAGCCCAGTTGGGATATCTAAAAACAGATGCGGGGTAAAAGTTGTGTCACTCCTCGCCAAGAAGGCATACAGGGAAGCAGAGGTGTAGCTCCACTCATTCTTCACCTCGGCATTAGATGGAGATCAGTGGTCAACGTCACGCCCCCGCCGCTTTATCCCAGGGTAATAACCTCTGCGCGCGTTTAATAGGATGCTGGGTGGGCCCCACAGTCGGTCTGGGCATTTTGGAAAACAGAAAACGCTCTCCCCCTGCCGGACTTCGAACCCCGGATGGTGCGGCCCGTAGCCTAGTCACACTATGTTATCCCGGCTCCACATATGGGGGGGGGGGGGGATACGATCAAAATGTACCTTAAAAGAAATATGCAGAGTGTGGACTGTCCTCACGTGTCTCACAATATAAACCAGTAATGAATGCCCCCTTGTGACGACCGAAATGAATCTTCGGGTTCTGTAAAAGTCGGGAAATTTGTTCACCAGTTAAATGACTGTCAGCTTATCGACGATGAACTGCTCCATGTAGTTACGGCTCAGCAATTAAATAATGACAGCATTTATCAAGGATGCCCAAATTTTCCAAAATCTAAAAGCCGACTCGAACATTCCAGGCGCCAGAAATGTGACATGAAACAAGTTCCATACCGTGAACTTAGCGACTTAGCTCCCTGACCTTGATGCAGGTCCCCAATTCTAAATTTAATCGAAATCCACACGGTACTTTCGGATAAAATAAACACATGGACGGGACAATAAAAGCGCATACAGGACTTCTCATTATAAAGATATAACAACTGTGATTTCAGATCACTTCAGGCACTGTGTTGTTTAGCCTGCACAATGACGCCGAGGACACTTGAAAGCCCGTTACTGTCAACGGGTTACGCGCAATACGGCGGCTACGCTCTCCCTGGCCACTAAGACACTGGCATCACAGATTCGAATCCCGGTCGGGCCATATATCTGTGCTATAAAGACAGTTTAATCCATTAACCGGAACGTCCGGACAGAAATTAACAAAAACCGCCACCAGCGCAACGCGCTGTGGCGACAGGAAGACTAGTGTTAGATATGCTATTCTTGTAGAGTGCAATGTATGAATGGATTGGGACCAGAAGGGCCGCCAGTCATGGCGTAACGTTTACACGGACGGTGCCAAACCTTGAGGCGTTGGTGTGCCGTGAACTACTTTTTGCTCGCTATCTGCTGCAACCAAAGCACCTGCACTTCTGTTGCACTTTTCTTTGCGCCAATCTGCTTCACTGCGAGTTTCCTATTCTTTAAAACAGTTACCACAATCAGGGGCGTATCTATGAAGGGAAGGGGGGGGGGAGCTGTGCGGTGCGGCCGCCCCGGGTGGCAAAATGCGCGGAAAAAATGGATATTTTCAAAGAGAAATACTCATTTTCTGCGCCAAACAAATATTAAATTACTGAGCTAAATAAAAATAAATTCAGCACATGATTGCGACTTTTTTAAAGTTCGTAATTTCTACTAGGAAGGAAGCCAAAGCCCCCCCCCCCCCCAAGGGCTGTAGTGCTGCTGCTGCTCCTGATGATGATGAATTTCTACTAGAGGCGGCCATTGTGATTTCTCGCCCCAAGCGCCAAAAATCTAGCTACGCCACTGATCACACTATATGAACTGGGATAGCGCAGTCAGTATAGCGACTACGCTACGGGTTGGACGAGCCGGGTTCGAATCCCAGTAGGGGCAAGAAATTTATCTCTTCTCCGAAAATATCCTGACCAGGTCTAGGGCCAACCTAGCCTCCTATTCAATGGGTAGCGGCATTCTTTCCCGGGAGTAAAGCGGCTGGGGCGTGATGCTGACCACTCACCTCCATCTAATGTCCAGATTAAGAGTGAGTGGAGCTATAACTCTATTACCCCTACATGGACAATTTTACCTTTATGGTATTCACGTTCTCATGGCAGTGGTATGATTACGCCGTGTACTTTGGAATCGCAGGAACCTGCCGTCGTCATATTCAAGATATTTCATTATT
The DNA here is from genome assembly GCA_021186555.1 of Reticulitermes speratus. Lineage (NCBI taxonomy): Eukaryota > Metazoa > Arthropoda > Insecta > Blattodea > Rhinotermitidae > Reticulitermes > Reticulitermes speratus. The sequence continues at coordinate 42,683,044 of JAJKFL010000042.1, read as the reverse complement.
ACCTCGAAGATAAAAGGCAGCGGGCTCCTCCGAATCTTGGTAAATTTCCACCGAACTACACGGTGTCACATACCAGAAGATGGTACCATGTGGGATTTTTGGTGGACAAAGTGCACTGGGACAGGTTTTTCTCCGAGTACTTCGGTTTTCCCCTGTCAGTATCATTGCACCGGTGCTCCACTAAAATGGAAAAGCAGAAAAAACATCATCTCCATCATCTTCATCACAGGGTTGCACAATAAGCCTTCAAGGCTGCGGTGCGTCCATAACAGCTGCTGCGGGGCCCTTCAATAAAAAAAAAACACCACAAGACGGTACCTTCAATCACACCTTTGTCGCGCCAATCACCAGTCGCTGATACGAGTATTAACACTTTAAAGACTGAGATCAATCGGAATTATATCTAAAAGATTCAGTTCGTACCGCGCAGTAAACACACTCCGTCTAGGTTATGGAAACCAATCAGTTAATGTTGTATAGGGAAATAACTGCTGTTTGTTCTGAGATCCATACAAAACACACAGACACACTCTGTGGGCAGAATGTAGACTTTTTGAATGCGAAACCTCTTGGTACATATAGTAACCACTGGGTTATAAAGGTTAAAAGTGGCCAACACGAGCTTCAGATTTGATTGGCTGAATTCCAGCATGCATTATAAGAGACACCGCGTAGTATACTAGGCACGGACGTTTCGGAGGAACACCATACCTCCATCTTCATGACACTATTCTGCCCTAAGCTGGTAGCAGTAGGTTCCTCCGAAATGTTGGTACCTTTAACCAAACTACATGGCGTAACACACCAGAAGACCGTAATCTTCACCAAATGAGTTCTCAATATTTGGTTTGTCTAACATTTATTCCCATATGGCCGAAACATATACACGGATTCCCCTAATCGTCCTTGGCCGCCAAGTGGACTCCCTGCTGCAACGTACAAACCGACCGAACGGTAGTGAATGACGTAGTCACCGGGAAAGTAATAAAAAAAATGTTAATCATATACAAAGGTCATGGCCAACATGCATCAGTCCTTTCAATCTACCACCGTGTCAGAGGTTACGTGTAATTACAAATACCTGCCGGAAGTTCGTCAATAAAAATGGCAAACATATATACACTTTTCAGAGCACAAATAACACTTACGCAGTGTTAGTACACATAAATATAACACGACGCAAAAAATATATGATTAAACAAGACAGGCAATGTACGTATAAACGTAACATTCAGACGCGTTCACGTAACCATTATTGCCATGGAAAAGCAGTATTACATATTCCGAGTGTATGTTTGTAGCCTTAGTTATCTAGCACGCAAAGCGCCTGCGCTGTATTATATTGTCATGTGTGGCCTGCCGGGCTCTGCCATATTTTTTCACATTACCTCATAAACGGCGCGATTTTCGGAAAAAAAGTTATTGAACATAAAATGTGTCACGTTGTATTCACCGTGCATCTTGGTAACTAATTAAAAGTTTTAGAAACCAACATATGCACTATATTCTCATAAGCAAATAAATTGCCCCTACATATGTTTCGGACTTTAACAAGCCATCCTCAGGGGGTCAAAGTTTTACATATGCTTTACATGTATTAGTTCAATTTTTAACACAACTTGTACACAGGACACGTAACAACATAATACAGGTATGTCCCAATATATAGCTAATACTCTCTTAAACATAATTGTTATGACATCGGGTTTGTTATAATGATGCTGATACCCGTTCATATTTCCACAGGGTAACTTCAATCTACTCGAGAAAACCTGTATACAAAACAAGACTGCCATTAATTTTATAAACAACAATAGATATGTAATTTTTTAAAGAAACTTTTAACCTTTCATGGAAAACTAGTATAACACATTCCCCTGGATTTTACACAATTCGACAGCTGGAAGTAATAATACCATAATGCATTGGGAATTAAGATTTATTTTATTCTATGTGGATGTACAAGTTGTTTTAAAAATTGAACTAATAGATGTAAAGCATATGTAAAACTTTGACCCTCTGAGGATGGCTTGTTAAAAGCCGAAACATATGTAGGGGCAATTTTGACTTACTTATGAGAATATAGTGCATATGTTGGTTTCTAAAACTTTTAATAAAACGTTGTGTTTTGATTTTATCCACAACTTTTGTCTGAAACACTTCTCATTCTAAGCAGAACCGGGCGCGATGTTATCATAACTGTACATAGGTCTCCATGTAAAGTATGCGTTATTGTTGTCAGATTTCAATGAAACTTGAATTTTCTCGACAAATTTTCGAACAGTGGTCAAGTACCAAAGTTCATGAAAATCAGTCAGTGGGAGCCGAGTTGTTCTATGCGGACGGACGGACATACAGACAGACATGACGAAGCTAATAGACGCTTTTCGCAATTTTGCGAACACACCTAAAACCTCAAAGTTCTCATTAGACGCATAACGAACACCGCGAAGCAAAGCCCCTTTTCCTAGCAGCTACTGGCGTCTTCTCTTACTTTGGACGTTTTAACGCATCCGTCCACATTCGAGGCCTGTGTTACACAATACCTTTATACAGAGAAGAGGGAAACTTGAAGACCTCCCCTTATCAGCTGCTTTTAATATATTCCCCTTCATGTCTTAAAGTGTGCTCTCCTTTATCTGCAAAAGAAGCGCTAGGCTGCGGTAACAAGGGATACACGTAACGCAGCAAAAGACATAACCTGATATATAAAACACACATCTAACTGTACCGCGAGGTTTGGGGCTTCCACAGCGGTATGGTTGAGATTTATGTTTTTCTGAGACATAGCGCTGCCTCGCTGGGTCTAGAAGTCCGAGATTTTGGACCTCTAGAAAGTATTATGGTACTTCTAAGCGCCGGGAACCGACTACCCAGCAGTTTTAACGATACGTACGATGTTTGGACAGGTTGGCTTAACACAGGCATAACCTGGAATTAAATCGCATACAGCAAGTTGCTACAGTATAAGGGCCGATGCTACAGATGAAACATACGTTCGGGGTCACTGACGGAAAACTCTCTATCCAGACGGGTTTTTGTGTGGTTTACGTGTGTGGTTTTCGACAGCGCCTCCAGACAAATGACAAACTCGTACCTTAATAACGAAGGCCGTGACAGTTTCCTGTCATAACTATTCCTTCACACCCCACATTCCACACTACATGACCTCAGCAGTTATCAGTTGGCCGAAAGATAATCGAATTACCATTCAACTAACCAACAACTGGTGTGCGTAGAACTTACAGGTATTGTCGTTCACACTACGAAGAAAGAAAACCCCTACCGGGATTCTCGATTATCTACACATGTTGAATGGAATGTTAAAAGTAATACAGGGGGACCCTACATACGTTTCCCCTCAACAAAGTCAATTCGTAAAAATTTCCCGCACTTACGTCATGCAGAGCAGTATATAGAAGCGTCAAATTCTAATCGCATGCCTGCACCATCCAAGCGTCTCTTCCCAACATCTCTGAATCACGCGGTTTAAGTCGCGTGAATTTTACCGTAAAACGCCGTATACAGAGCGACTGAAAAGTACTACAGTCACTGCGGATAAATTTTTCGATCACTCTTTGTATGGGACACATTCCGCGCCTATAGCCATTCAGCACAAGTCGTATTTTACTGCTACGTAACACCAACATATATCGAGGACCACCCTGTATCTAATACAACCTATAAGTGATGGGTGGGGAATGAACAACAAGAATCTGTAGGAAAAGCATGACAAATCAAACGTGTGACATAAGCGTCCAGGAATTACAGCGGTGCGGCATGTTCAGGCTTGTAAATGCGCAAGGTTACCCTCTTCATTCTTCGTCAGGAATGTGGGGGAACACGCCTCCCCATTCATCGACAGCAGACCATCGAACCAATATGCTGTCCTGAACCATACAGAGGTTACATTTCTCCTTGGACACTTCTACGAACAATACACCAAAAAAGGTCCATCTGAAGGTTTCAAAAGTAGCACACAGCAGTATAAAATGCAATTAAACTAATGGTGCATGACTACAAATTTCCAGTCTTCTCTATTTTGTCAGGAGGCATGGGAAACGCAAATACGATCCTATCTTTTTTATATTGTTTTACATTGTTCACACCGTGCACTGTCGATAATCAAATCACACAATATTGAGTCCAACAAATGCACTATATTATTTCCAGATATTTTATATTACAATATCTTGTTGATCAATCCTACTGAACTAGCAATCCATATGCACATTAGAAAGATACAAAAAGTCAATCAGCTAAGATGCAGGCGTTTGTTGTGTAATGGATCCTGGTATATTATGTTTTGGAGACTGCCTACGTGTGTATGGAAGGATAAGATAAGTACCTTTCTGCAGCAAAAAATTAGTTCTGTTCACCAGATTATCAGGCAGATATTTTGAAGCAATATGAGATCCACGGGGTCAGATGCGGTAGAACAGTAAGAACCATACGGAAATCTCGTTGGGAAACGTGTAGGAAATAGACCATTTTGAAGACCTAGGCCTTGATTGGAGAATGGATATGAGAATGTCAACTGGATTCATCTGTTCATAGATCCATTGATTGCGCACGATAATGAATGTTCGGGTTTGAAGAAGGGAGGGGATTTCCCAGCAGCTCAGCAACTCTGCTCTGCTTACTTGTAAATATCTCCCTCTGTATAATACCCTTACTTGTAAATATCTCCCTCTGTATAATACCCTTATCTACAACAAACAGGATGGGCGCAGGAGCCTGGACTGGACTGATCTGGCTCAGGATAGACAAGTGGCGGCCTCTTGTAAATGCGGTGACGAACTTTCGGGTTCCATAAAATGCGGGAAATGTCTTGACTAGCCAAGCAAATATTACCTTCCAACAAAGAACTCTGCTCCATGGAGTTAGTTAGTTAGTTAAATGTATCATACCCTTGGTGTGAAAGTCACGCACAAGGTGTCAAGGTGACCCGGTTGCTATTTTCTGACAGCTACGCGCTCAGGTCGAAGAAACAGCTGGACACCGATTGTGTTCTCTGTGACGTACGAGCTATGGACGAAGAAACAATTCAGCATCGCGCATATAATACAACATAGCACAACCAGATGACAGCACGCCAATAAAACAAACCTGACGTTCGGTTTGCTCTAAGAATAAAAAAAACGCCCCCGAAAAAGGCCGTGGAGTAGCGCGTGAACATTATTGCACGAGGCTAGTACTTTTAATAACTTCCTTCTAAAAGACATTTTCAAATCGTTGCTTACAAAACGCATTTAGTACATTTCGCAAAATGAGGCTTCAAAATTCCCCCTAACAGAATACTCAACACAGCATCTATTTTGATAAGAAGGCCGGAAAAGTTCTGCCAGCCAATCTGTATCGTTCTACACAAGACGGCCTGCATCCTGTGCCACTGGAATGTTCAGAATGTCTGTCCTGCCTGCCACACGCGTGATGCAGCTGCCTCTTGCCACAGCCATGGAACAAAAGACATTCTCAACGGCAGGGGCGGCTCGTGTTTTCTACACTTCAGACACGAACCCACTAGGCGCGCAGTAAGTTCGTGCTCACGTAGAAATCCCAGGTTCGAACCCACTTCCGAGCTTAAACGTATGTTCGCCTTCTTAACTGCAACCCATTGTTGGCGCGTTCGCAAAACTGCAAAAAGCGAGTATTAGCTTCGTTATGTCTGTGTGTCTGTCTGTCTGTCCGTTCGTCCGTCCGCGTGAAACAACTCGGCTCTCACTGGACGAATTTTCATGAAATTTGATATGAGTATTTTTCGAAAATCTGTCCAGAAAACTCAAGTTTCATTAACACCAGACAAGAATAACGGTTACTTTATATGAAGAACAATGTACATTTATGATAATATCTCGCTCAATTCTTTTCAGAATGAGATATGTTTCAGAGAAAAGTTGTAGAGAAAATCAAAACACACATTTTGCGTTCAATCATTTTTTCCCCGTGCCGTTTATAATGTACAAAAATGCTGTACAGCCGGAGAGACCACATATGACAATATACCTCGTAACATGGCGCATGCGCTTTGCATGTTGGATAATTAAGGCTACAGACACCCTCAGAATATTTAATATTTCCTGCTTTTCCACGGCAACAATGGTTACACAAACGCGCCTCATTGTTATGTTATATGTACATTGCCTGTGTTTTACTTATTTATGATCTCTTACCGACGGTATTTATACGTGTCAGAATTTCTGACTATACAGCAGTGAAACGTGGGATGATTAACGAAGAAGCGATCATGAACCAATCTGAGGCATTACTCCGGAAGTCCCTGGATGGACTGAGAAAAACCACACTTTCCCTTAGAACTGTGACGGCGCCAGCCGAGATTCGAACAGGGCACCTCACGAAAACAAGTCACAAGCGTTACAGCTTCAGCCAGCTTATTCGGTTTCTATGTTACTGTGTAACAGAGATTCCCGATACGTCATCACCCACCAGAAGTTCTACTGCGTATCCAAAATTCGTCTCCAGTTACTTATGAGTACGAGCTGCTCAATCATAAGACGCAGGTAAAAGAATAAAATCAAACAAACATATTCAAGGTCGGCAGAATGAAGTTCGAAACTTGGCCACCCAAATCACCGGACTTCGCGCATTTCCTTTCATCTCTGGAACTACGTAAAACAAGCGACGTCGCGAATAAAAACTGACAGCACGGCCCACTTAACGCGAAAACTCGAAGACTATGTGGCGAGAACTGAAATACCAAACGGTCAAAGCCACAAACGACACCGGCAACATATCGCAGTTCTTCTTTCTGCTGGCGTTTCATTCATGTTTCTAGCATTGACTGTTTTACAACTATCGACACTGTTAACGTACCACTGAAATGGCACTACATGTCGTGTATTACAGACTAAAAATCTGTTTGTGCAAGATACTTGCATACGTTTTCTTTCCCTTTAGTTACGCTTCTTATAAAAGGCCTCTCTGCATTGAAAAGTGGCTCTCTTTCTGTAATGGGTTTTTTCAGTAGTAAAGATAACTAATGAGGTCAGCAGAACCCCTTAGTCCGGTTTGTCACGTCCTTTAGGCAACCTAAGCAGGCATAGGGGCTTCAATATGCCAACAAGAAGCCGGGTTAGCTCAGTCAGTATAGTGATCAGGCTACGGGATAGACAGCCAAGAAATCGGTGTTCGATTCCCAGCAGAAGCAAAAGACGTTTCTCCTCCACATATTGTCTAGACCCTGTCCACCGCCCAACTGTAACTGGCGCACCTACCCAAGCCGTAAAGCGACTGGGACATGAAACTGACCGCTCACCTCCACATACTGCAGATGTGGAGCTGTACCTCCACTCCCCCCACGTCGTCATGAGCTTTGCCTCTTACCTTCATACCAAACGCTAAAACAATATTACTTGCAACTCGGACTCTGTTATCAGAGCAGTATGCGAAAGACGATTGTATAATTAGGACAACATGGAGAACAATGGGTGAGGTTTGGCAGCATATGGCGAGCAAGTGTGTGCTGTCCGCCTGGAATGGCCCCTTGTTTAGCCGACTCCATGACTGCCATTTACTACAAACGGCGGAGACAAAGGAATGAAGACTCGCAGTCCCTCGTCTACAGTAAACATTTATGAAGGCACGTTATTTCACAAAATGTTCAGACCCGCTTCTAAAAGCAACATAAATCTGCCAGGCAACTTATTATCCCACAAATGTTCACTACCTCTGTCATTCGCATTACAAACTCTAAAAGAATCCATGCAGTAGAAACAGAAAAGTTTCATAGCAGCACCATGAACCGTAAAAAGCTAAAGCTGTCCCTGTCCATGCCACAAAGGCATTCTTAGTCTGCACTAGATGGACGTGAGTGGTCAACATCACGCCCCCGCCGCTTTTACCCACGAGAAAGAACCCCCGGTACCCTTCGAGTCGGAAGCTGGGTGTGCCACAGAGGCGTTCTTGACTTTTTGTAGAAAACAAAAATCTTTTGACCCTGCCGGGATTCCAAACTCGAATTGTCCAGCCCGTAGCCCAGTCACTATACCGACTACACCATCGCGGTCCCTACTTTAAATACCCACTGCAGATACTTGGAAGACTACGCCAGTGTTTCCCAAACCTTTTTGCACGCAGGCCCCTGTTGGCTTCGAAAAATAACCACGGATCCTCACATCTTTGCTCACGTAAATGTAGTGTCTGGGTGACAGGTATTCAAAATTAAAAATGTATATCTCTGAAATGATTTTGGACAGCTATGAATACATACCAGTAGCACACGCAACACTGCACTGCATTATTTGACCTTAATGTAACTGACTGTAGCTCGCGTCGTGGGTAGGGGGGTTTCTTAATTAGATATTCTAACGGTCTTACGATATAAACACACCAACAATTAAAGAAGTTCCACGATAATTTTTAACAATACAGTATTCCTAACCATTACAGAAATGTATCCACGGATCCTCAGGGAACTCGACGCGGATTCCTTGGGATCCGCGGAGCACACTTTGGGAACCACTGGACTACCCTGATACGCTTTTACAGGCCATGAAAATACAGCACTGAAAAATGAGTCACAGCTCATGAGTAAGCCGTCAACAACAGTGTCCTTGAAACACAACTCATATGACGTACGCTAGCGTTCGACAAACGCACGCCGTGCAACGAACGATGGGGTATTTCTAAGCCACTCTTGAAACCAATCCGCAATTTATTTTTACATCCTCTGATATCCAGAAGCAACCATAAGCGACCAAAATCATGTGAGATTTGAAGTCATCACGGCACTGTGTGTGAAGACCAACGTACAGAATGTGAACGCCGTGCAGTTAAGTAGATCGAACTAACGTTTCGGAGGAACCTGCTGCTGCCACTATGAAGAAGGGCGATATGTACAACGTCGATACCTGCCAAATTACACGGTGTCATATCCCGTGACACCGCAATACTGACAAAGGGCACGGAAAACCCCACAATGGTGTACAGTGATAATCTGCACTATCTCAACGACTAAGAAAGAACAAAATAAACTGGCCTTACACTTTACAATTAATGGCCAATTTCAAAGTACAATAGTTATCACATGACAATGGGAATAGCTCTGTCGATATTCAACTACGTTAGGAGCTGTCTGACTGAAGAAAAACAGTTCGATTCCCGGAAGGTGCTTCTCCTCCGAAACGACGTCCAATCCGGCTCCGAGGCCCACTCCGTCTCCTAATGAATACGCACCGGACGATCCATCTCCGACGTTTTTTAAAGGCCCAGAGCGTGAAGTTGACCACTCACGTGCTGATGCTAAGAATCAGTGGATCTATACCTCCACTTATATGCCTTCATGGCGTGGTGCTTAATTAAGCACAGGGATAACTTTATCTTATTTCTATGCAACGAACATTCTCTCAACTATTTCACAAGGAGGGAGGGGAGAAGTAAAATTACAGCCACAGCTGACAATTCCGTGTTTCTCAGTAACCATTCCTTAAATTTATATTTTTTACATATTTCTAAATAAATAGTATGGAAGGGTGTGGACTGTATTCATCTGGTCTCAGGAAAAGGGCCGATGGCAAGTTCTCAAGTACATAGTAATAAGCTACCGCGCTCCATATGTTGGACGAACTTCTTGGCTTGTTAAAGAACTGTCCGTTTTCTGGGATGTTACACTGTGTCGACTGATAAACAGGGACAGATGTTAAATATTTCACCCTTCATTGTCATTTTCATTCCTTTACAACAGAAAAGCTTTCCAGGCACTAAAATTCATTTCACGCATCCGGTTTGCAGTGGAAGAACAAGGACCCTCCAAGGAACAAATCTGGTTAACAGCTCAGAGTAGTAGAAGCACTGTCCTGTGTTCAGGGCGGCAACTATGTCATTCGTCTTCTACAAGTGTTATTTAGGACAGATGAGAACGCAGGCATATGAATAGTCCTTTAAGTACTGAAACCTTCTACGCTGTCATAAAGGACGGTATTCTAGTAGACTCCACATAACAAAGGAGGCCAAAAGAATTTATTTACAACCGAATTTAACCTAATGCTAGCCGTGCTGGTATTTTAACATCGCAGTTTGGGAAGGTCTTCCACAGACAATGCTTCCCCTATTAGATGGAGCACGGTACGTTATACAGTTAAGGCAAATTTACAGAACAAAGCAAAATCTATGTGAGATTTAAGGTTCTCGTGGCGGAGATTATGGAGATCACTGTTTTATGAGACGTGACGCCGTGTAGTCTAGAACATAAGTATCGACGTTTCAGCTGAATCTACTGCCTTCATCATCCATCCCGAAAGTGGAAGAAGTGGGTTCCTCCAAAAGGTTGATACACTCTATGCAACAAAAGTCAAGCGTTTATTACCCGGAAGTGACAAAGCGTACAGCTGCCGTCATTACCCAGCCATTCATAATTTCCTTGCATCTGACCCTGTGTGGCTTTTCTCTGTCTTTCATTCATTAATTACTTATGCCAGATATATACCAACTAGAAGAGGCTCCGTCACATGACATGGTTAAAACAATATTCACACTCTAAATCACCCCATCTTTCGTCAGACGTTTCTCCATTCATGATTACTACAGAAATGATTACAATAATGGTTATTGGACTACTTTTTGCACACACATAGCTGAACCCCGTCAATTTTGACGGGAGGAAAGTGAAACACATCTCATGAAACAAAATGAAAATCATATATAGCTTAACTGTTCAATAGCTCATACCTAAACATGTTGAAGATTCCTTCGTCATTGAAGCGCAATATAAAGTTGACTCGCATACAGCTGTGAAAAAGAATTCCCAAACACTGAAATAAAATGTTTTGTTAATTAGGAATTTGTGGAATAAAGTGATACGCAAACTGATTTCCACCATTTTAAAAGACGAGATTCGAAGTGGGCGATATATATCGAGCCAAAGACATGTCGACAATAACAATCGATAGTCGATGAAAGGAAAACCATCCCGATTTTTAACCAGATGTTCAATAACTTTTTCTTTACATCATTTTTCGCAATGTTCGATCATCTGACATTCAAAACGACTGATATTTAACAAAACAACAACAACAGACATCGGATTAACTATACAGCAGTGATAGTGTCTGCGTTCACTTTGGGGGGGCTCAATCTCCCATGACCGGGGCTGGAATACTCCATCGTAAGAAGAGTACCTAGACGACCTTCAATATAAACATTCTGAAGTCCTCTGAAAGACTGCTTTATCCCGATGCAACAGTCCAGTTCCAACACGGCCATTCGTCCATTAACACTTCCCCTGAGGTTTAGAATGGCAATAGCTGTGGGCTCACGACGAACTCACTAACTGGCCACTACGAGCGCCTGATACGAACCCCATCGAGAATATGTTGAGCAGGACAAAGAAAACTTTGCGGCAAACCTGGCCCGTCCTTCCTCCGAGAAACAGTGATGATCTGTGGACCCTTGCGATGAAGCTGCTTCGTCTCAGCGTTACGTTATATCTGTTACTGAGCCGAGACTAACGTTAGCCGCAGTTAAGGGCTCAGGGATTCTGGACAACATGTTAAAGATGCAGGGCCTTGAATACTTCCCTTCGAACACCTAACATACAAAATCATATTTTGTGAAAGTAGGTGGCATATTTAGAGAACCAACGTGCTTGTAATCGTGTATGCTTTGCAAATAAAGCAGTCACATTCGAACCCAAAACTTTTACATTAGAATGCCAACACAAAGCAAAATCACGGAAAAGTAACCAAAACATCGGTTTTACTCGCACTAATAAAGTTGTCTCTGTCCACGCCATGAAGGCATATTGATGGAGAAGCGGTATTACTCCGCTCATTCTTAACTTTGGCGCTACATGGAGCTGACTGGTCAAACCTAACACCCCACCGCTTTACTCCCAAGACATAACACCGGTATCTATTAAACAGGAGGCTGGGGTGGGGGGGGGGAGGCAGAGCCGGTCTGGACAATCTGGGGTTCCCCGGATCCCACGGACCTTCCACCCCCATAGCCTAGTCACTATACCGACTACGCCACGCTGTCTCTCTAACCGCACTTCGGCTTCACCAAGACAGTACACAACCTGTTAACTTACCTATACCGATACAAAGACACGAACTAGCTCAGGTACGTCTCTTAAGAGTTACCTCCAGTCTTCCCCACTCGGCTTCCAGTGAATACAGACAGTGGCATACAGGGTAGAATTCATCTGTGCTCTGTCGCGGAACTTACGAATACTCTCGGAGAATTAACTTAAATCCACGTTATACTTCAAATGGGAAAGACATATCCATATCTTTAGTTAACACGTACCTATAATGATTGGAAGATAAAAGTCACAAACGGACATATACAGGGAAATTACAAACAACTGGAATTATGAGGCAGCTGTACGCTTACATCACTTCCGGTATGAAACTTGGTCACTTAATGTTTGTTACAGAGAGTGTACGTATCAATGGCGTCACATCCCAGCACACCGCCATCTTCATACAAAGACACTGTTTCATGCTTGTGTTCTCGGCGATGAAGGTTGAATCACTCAGTACGTCGGAGAACCCCGGTCACAGAGGAAGGGCAACGAACCACAGGTGAGAAGGAAAGAGAGAGAGAATGACGAGCAAGACAACGGCACTGGGCGCTGCGGCCCAGATATCAGCTGCTCCCGCTTCGGGGATGTAGGCCACCTTCAGACAAAACGTCCGCGTGGAAGACACAAAGACAGATAAGCCAAGAACTCTAAAGAGCAGTCATTAAGACGCAGTTGGCCGTTTAGCTATTGTGAGGCCACGAGAGAAAAGGGACGGAAAAAAAGAACATAGATCAATACACCCCCCACCCCCCCAATCGCCCTCCAGCTATTGCGCTTCCCTCTCCAGGTTACTTCTATACATTTCCCTCCAGTCGTGTAGCTATTGTTCACTGGTAACCACGTGAGAATATTCGCAGGCAACAAACACTTTGGGCTGGTTAATATAGACCAAGGAGGACATCATAATACAGAAGTAGGCAGAAAGAAGGGGAGTCTCGAGCAACGCCATCCCCACCAACCACGCGACTTCCTTCCGTGGCAACAGTATACTCAATAATTCCCCTCCGTGCACACAAGAGTTCGCCACTGGACACCAGCCTCTAGGGCAGATGCATCCAGCCCAGTCTTTACACCCAACGTCTTTTTACATTTCGTTTTAATATTATGTTACCACCTACGACTGGGTTTCCCAACTAGTTTCGTCCCTTCTGTTTTTCTGAACAGTTTTACTTTCATTTCCCGTATTTTTCATATCATTCTGTATGTCCTGTTATAAAAAAATCCATAGTCACCTAAAATATGTACGCCTAACTTTCAGTGCTCGTCGCGCACTTGCAATAGTGGTATTATTTTTGGCACACTGGAATACTCGTTTAATTTCTAGGCACAATACACGTCGAACAAAAAACTGAAAATTGTGTGTACACTTACTACCACTGTCACTTATTTTATAAGAACATTAAATTGTAGTAGCACGGAAAGACAATGAAGTTTTGACATTATTAATTTTAAAAGCTTAAGTAAATGCGGAGGCTTACAAACTGCACAAAATGAAGGTCCCAGAGCTTCACAATCCTTCACGGAACCCCCACCCCTTTCTTAACTTCGTATGTGCACGTGTGTATAAGGAACATCTCATTTTCTATAATCATTCCCATGCGCCACAGCCGAGACAGCGTTAGCAGTATAGAAACCAGGCTACGGATTGAACGATCGGGGTCGAATTCCGGCAGGACAAGAAACTTTCTCTCCTCCAAAACGTCCAGACCGGCTCTGGGTTCCACCCAGCCTCCTACCCGATATACACCAGATCTCTTTCCCGGGAACAAATCGGCCGGCACGTGAAGCTGACCACTCAGCTCCATCTATACCCTGTTCGACGTTCGGTTGTGACTACCTGCTTCACATTGCTGCGTGTATTTTCAATGGGCAATGGCCACACTGCTACAGTCAGGATACATACATCAGCTGTTCTGTGGCAATCTAGATGCAACAAAGGAAAGCAGTAAGTTTTTCCGAAAGATTGATTCTAACTGATCTACACAGTGTCGTATCCCACTGGAATTCACATCAGTATAGATGTGGAAACATCACATCTCGGGTAAACCAAATGTTTGCAGGACGGCAGCTACAGTGACCGCTTACTGTGCAATATGTGGTCTCGACTGAACGTTGAACCAAGTAGTGCCAAAATTTGGAATGCGAGGAGCTTTACCTCCGCTCTCCCTATATGCCTTCATGGGGCGTACACAGACGTTTACCTTTGTCATTCCTATGCGCCGCAGCATGCAGGTTGAAAACAACTGACGCAGACATTTTTTCACCCCAATGGCTCGACAGCCCCTTGGGGGCCTAGGCCACCTCATTTTTCGAGGCTTCACGATCACACACACTTTTCTTAGACACGCCACACCCGGTAGGACTCCTCTGGACGAGGGACCAGCTCGTCGCAGAGACCTCTACCTGACAACACACAACACTCACAAGAGACAGACATTACCGTTGTATTCTGCATTACAAAAAAAACAATAACAAAACCATCCAATACAGTCATTACAAAACAATAGCCTCATAACATCATTTAATACATTCATGTTTCAACACCCCTAAGGATGACACAATAGTGTCGAACCATGTTACTTGTTTAACTACAAACGTCGTTTAGTTCATGGTCCAACTGCAGAGCACGCATGTTGGGCAAGAGCAGATAAGCCATGTGATTTATCCAACTGTGACACCTGCGCCTTTTAATTGTCGGTTTCACCTTGTGCATGTTGTAATCAATCATGACGTATCGTCCATTACGTAACGACTGGATTGTTATTACGGGGACAGGACATCCGGAGGATTTCCATTTGCGTTTGACCCGGAACGACATTGTAACAGACAACAGTTGTCGCATGCAGAACACGGGTGGTGGTGTGGTTCGTGACGGGGACAAGGCAAGCTCCGACTTTCATTTCTCTATGTTGATGGCCATATCGGCACGATTCAAGAACACTGTAAGGTCTACGTAAGTCACCAGGCACAGCCTGTTTATTGCACTTCTTGCACCCAGTTTCGGCTAGTCAAATGTGAAAGGTAACGTCCCTAAGGCCGTGTGCCATGGCTCAGGCGGTTAGTCGCCAGCCTTCCACCGCGGGGGCCCGGGTTCGATCCCGGGTCAGTCCATGTGGGATTTGTGGTGAACAAAGTGGCACTGGGACAGGTTTTTCCTCGAGTACTTCGGTTTTCCCCCTGTCAATTTCATTCCACCGGTGCTCCATTACTTGGAAAAATGAAAAAACTGATCACCTTTCTCTTCATCTTCATCACAGGGTGCGTCCGTAGCTTCTGCTGCGGGGCCCTTCTCCACAAAAAAAAAAAACCGTTGTCCTTATGCAGACCATAAAAGTACAGCGCGGCAGTAGACGTAGCGCTCCACTCATTCTTAATCTCCGCACTAAATGGGAGTGGTCAGTTTCACGTCCCGGCCGCTTTATCCTCGAAAAAAGAGACCCGGGTAACAACTGAATATGATGCTGGGCGGGTTCAAAAGCGGGTCAGGACATTTTCGAGAAGAGAAAAATCTTTTACCCCTACAGGGCAACGAACCCCGGATTGTTCAGCCTGTAAACTAGTAACTGTACAGACTACAGACAACAGTCGAACCCGTTTATAACGACGTCGGTTTATGCGACATCTCGTCTACAGCGTTAGACATTCTGTGGTACCAATTAATTCCTCACTATTTAACCACAACATTATACTCCTCGGTTATAACGACACAAAATATTCAGGTACATTCATGACGTTATAGCCAAGCTTGAATGTACATGTACCTAACAAATGATAGCAGAAAGGAGAAATAGTCCTCACAATTTGCGCATCATTATCAGCTATAAGTTCACCCAAATATTATTCACATCTTCAGTAATCACATTCCTTGCGTGATTTCAGGCTTTCGCCGCGGCGTAAATGATATCTTCGTTCTTCTGGGATGTTACGCAGCGTAGATTGTTAGTTAGTTGCCGACGTTTCTGGACAACATACTGGTCCCATCTACCCTTTACGATGGACCGATAGGTTGTCCAGAAACGCCGGTAACTAACTACCAATATACTCTGCGTAACATCCCAGAAGAACGAAGATGTGAAATACATTCCATCATTACAAAGACCAACCCGGTTAATGCTGAGAATAGCTCTTCGGCTAGGCAAAGTATTGCCGCTTTTTACAAAACCTGGAAGTTCATCACCGTGTTCATAACAGCCCGTCAATGATACCAATCTTGATCCAATAAATGTAGACCACACCCTCCAATCCCATTTCGTTAAGATCCATTTAACAGTCTAGTCTCCACTAGCTTTCTAAACCAAGGGTGCATAAATTTTCTAAAACTCTAGTAGCCATCTCAAAATTCTATGCGCCAGAACAGTGACATGAAGCAAGTTCCATACTGAGAACCCGCAAATATTAAGCGCCATCGCACAAAATTTAGTCGCCACGGCGACTTGGCGCCCGGAATTTGGGCACCCCTGTGTCTAAACGATCTCATTTCTTCAGGTTTTCCCACCAGAATATTGCGGGCATTTATTTTTCCCTCCCGCCCGTGTCAAAGCAAAATATTACCTTTTGAAAAAAAAATGTAATGAAAAAAAATTCGTTAAGTACAGCGTACACAGCAATAACTGTAAGAACAATGTTACACGACATTTGGTTCAATCGAGTTCATTAAGAAATATGAATGCAAATCGCCTCTCTATCCCTGTCCACTGACCCTGATAACGTGTCTGATACTGTCTGCAAGAGCCAGAGTTTGAACCGTGAATACTGACGTGTGACATGGCGTCACGACACCAGTTAGCATGAACCATAATTTTAATGGCCCGTCTATGACCCAGTAGCTAAACATTAAAAGCTCTACACTTTCTCCGACACTACAGTCATGTCCTTCGCCTTTTTTCTACGAATAAACAGAGATTATTTCCGCAAAGAGTATTATTGGTCTTTGTAATTCATTGCGTTCATTCTTGGTCTGTCTTACGACAGGTCCTTAGCCTCTTCCAAAGCGAGTTCTCCACACAGTGCGATCTAGTGCTTCCTCTTCCAATTTCCAGTATCCTCTCTTTTCCTTAAGGTCATCCAGTAGCTGCCTACGTCGTCTTCCCGTCACTTTTATACTTCCTTCTATCTTTCCTTCAATAACGTGTTTTAGAAGGCAGTTTCTACGCAAGATCAATCCAGGTGGGCCTTCCTTCCTTCCTTTCATTGCACGTAGGATATTCCTTTCCTCCTTGACTCTATGTAATACTTCTTTATTTCTCACACGATCGGTCCAACTGATCTCCATCCTTATCCAGCACCACATTTCAAAACTTTGCAGGCATTTCTGATCTTTGCCACGGAGGACTATGTTTACTGTGATATAAGAACTTCATTTTTTGTACCATTTGGCGAGTTTCATGCTTAAAGGGTCAAATAACAATTTGTTGGCACAATACCACATCCTAACGGAGTTACATGGGGACTGTGAAGTAGAACTCAGAACTGGTTGCCACACTCTTAACAAAACAATTTTTTTCCCACTCTTCAGGTGAAATACATGATTGCAGAACATTATATATAACGCGTGTGTTATTTCATAAAATATTGCAATTTATAGAATTTAATGAAAACTGAATAAAGTCCTGTAAAACTGAGATGCTGTGGGTTGTCATGTTGATGCAATAAGCCCTTCACGCACGCCATATTATACATATAACTGATGTAAACCCTTTAGTAATTTTCCTCTGTAAAAATTTGCTGGAGATGGTAAATAAATACAAGTGAAATTATCTTTAAAAGTGCACAGTGATGGTTTTTCGCTCCACTGTCAGATGACCGCACACAACAAACCATGAATCATATTAAGCAGGTTTTATAAATATAACCATTGATGACGCCACTTCACATCCCGCAACAAATGAACAAGTAGCCTACTTCAGACAGGGCTCATAAAGCTCAGTTCCCCTCTAGCACAGACTTCTAGTGCTACCAATCTTGCGCTGTTATGTTATATTTAGGCGATGTACGTTCATAATGCAATATTAAAACGCAGTTTAGCTCAAGCTACGAGCCTCAGGCAACGAGATGATACCAGCAGCGGGGTGGGGCATGTCTGGTGCGGTGCGGGACAGTGGTGGCTATAGGGAGGACCATTGGTCTGCTATTCGTAGAAGCGACAGCCTGTTCTGCTACTATACAAGCTGAAAACATCAAGCATTTCGAGTAGAGCGTAGCAAGCCATTGCAATGGGCGAATAATTTTAGTAATGTGTAGTAGCAACGCGCCATTCAACACGAAACCTTGAACATGCGCATCAATCGCATTTCTAGCAGGGATCATCTCCTGGTCTCTGGACAGTAGCAACCCCTCAGCCAGTGACTGTCTATAATGGAATCCAGAAGTTCACATCCAATTGCAATTTATTTTCTGTAAAATACTGGCCTTAAGATGACTAAATATAGGTCGAAACATGTTGCCATATACTCTAAAAACCTAACAGTAATACTAATAAACATCTGTGTCATTACATACTAATTTGGAACACAAAAGTTCATTACATTGTTTACAAGAGACTGCCACTGGACCATATTCTGAGCCAGACAAATGCAATTCACATTATCACTCCATATTTACGTATGATTCAGTCCAATATTATCCTCAATCCCCGTCTGGGTCTCCAAAGTAATTTCAGATAATCCACCTAAAAAGTTTGTGCATTTATCATCTCCGTGCGTACTACATGCCCTGCCCTTCTCAATCTCCAACTTTGACCACTTTAAAAATACTGCTGGTGACCAATAAAAATTCAGTTCCTCACTATGTAGGTTTCTGCTCTTAGTTACTTGGTCTTTTCTACGTACAAACACAAGAATTACAAGAATCATCAGTAACGATATGTGAAACTAATAACACATTTTCTTAATATAATTCCTGGGAAGGGTTTGGTAACCGGTGGGAACAAGAGCCTGCTGTCAGTGCAAGCTGCTCCGTCTATTACAGACGCTTTTTATTTCTCAGCCGCTACCAGGAAGTCCTCACACCCTCCGTTCTGTCATCAGCTGTCTACGTTCCATCTTTTAACTCCGGCGTCGGCTTCATTACCTTCTGTACACGCGTCGCGCCCTACATGCGGGCGGGACTGAAATCAAACACCCTACAAAGCAGTAAAGAATATTTCACATACAAACAAAACCGACCCCAACTGTTTTTATACTCAGAACTGAATATCACTTTGAAGACACGCGTACAATACGAATTACATTAACGGAACGGTTGGTCCTATCGAGATTTAACGACGACAGTAACTGTAGACATCATCCCGGGTCGGTCCATGTGGGATTTGCGGTGGGCAAAGTGGCAATGGGACAGGTTTTTCTCCGAGTACTTATGGTTTTCCCCTGTTAATTTAATTCCACCGGTGCTCCATTAAAATCGAAAAGCAGAAAAAAAACTCATCATCATCTTCATCTTCCTCATACGGTTGCATAATAAGCCTTCAAGGCAGAGGTGCGTCCGTAGCATCTGCTGTGGGGCCCTTCGATAAAAAACTGTAGACATCGACGGGATGAGAGATGGGTAAGTGCCAACAGCGTTCAGGATGTAGATTGAGAGAAAAAGGTCGTGGCTCATTTCAAGGTCTAGAGTTATATCCGCGTTCGTTTGGAGGAATTAAAGAAAATATCTGAGCAACAGTCCAGACAGGTACTCCCCGACTTACGAACGTGATAGGTCTACGTTCTGAACACCTGTTCGTTAAGTCGAATTGGTTACGTCGAAAATACGAAGTGAGGTGGAATATACACCCTCCAGCAGGTAGAGGAGGATACAAATAAGAAGTCTTTCTGTTGCACAAATAATACGAAGAGAGTTTCTTCAACAAAACATAAAAACATTATCAGTTCTTAAATACATCGCATTTTTATAGTAGTTTGAACTGAAATTTTCTTAGGAAAATTTTGGTCGCAAGTCGGGGGAGGGGCTGTATTTGAACTCGGAACCTCTACTAGTCAGCCGCACTACGGCTTGAGCTAATCTCCTCGCGTAATTAAACGCACTTTAAATATGCAGCCGACAATTAAAGACTAACGACACCAAGACACCACGGAGCGTCGCTGTCGACCACGGTACACTCCTGTTTCACATTCGGGGGGTCAGAAGTTTAAATGTCGGCCCGGAAACAGACTATGAAGTATCGATTTTATACTGCGGCTAGTGATGTGGCATTCTTGGGCTATTTGGCCCTTTTCCAGAGTCACAGAGGCAAAGTGTGGTGCATCACCATGTCCATTAGAGGTTCATTTTACAATGCCTCTATCTCAGACTATATAGCGTAGAGTGGTAAGAATGGTAAAAGATTAATTGCCAAGAATCTGGGAGAAAGTGGCAGTGGCCTAATCGATGAACTATTCCATTTGTTTGATGGGAATGAGAGACATGGAGTATAGTGCTGTGGATGATCATCAACAGCACTGTACTCCATGCACAACAACTTTTATCTTCTAATATTTTATGCCTATCTATATGATATTCTTTTAACTGTAAATTTAACCAAAATTATACGATTTTTAACTGTGAATTGATTCCGACACATTATAAGGGTAACTGTATTCTAGTTCTTACCACCCTGAAGACTGCCACTTGAGTGGCCGAAACATGTCGGTGGTCACTACGTAATAAAATTACATACATACACTCAAGTGCATTTGCAGATCTTTTTAAAAATTTTATACATCGGATTAATGCACGGAACATGGAACATACGAAACATTCTAAGTTACTGACGGCGTTGTTACTTGTTACATGAACCACAAACAGATATTCCTTTTGCCGATCCCAGTGGCCGCGCGGTCTGAGGCGCAGGTCTACGGCCGCTCGCTTGCTGGGATTGCGGGTTCGAATCCCGCCGACGGCATGACTGTCTGCCTTTTGTGAGTGCTGTGTGTTGTCAGGTAGAGGTCTCTGCAACGGGCCGATCCCTCGTCCAGAGAAGTCCTAGTGTGTGTGTTGTGTGTGTGGGGGTGTCACTGAGTGTGATCAGGTGCAATAATGACTTCTACACCTGCAAAAAGTAGGCAGAAAGAGGCCAGACTAAGATAGATATTCCTTTTGACCGCACAGTATGTATGCAGCACAGTCACCACCGTATACCGAGTTCTTTTAGAACGCTTAAAGCAATCACTAAATCACGACTGACTTAAAAATTCTTAACTCAACCCTCATATCAGTGAGAAAGTCTCCACAGGCATGACGGTGTCCTGTGAAGCAGTTTGTGGGGTATATACAAACGAAGAAAAGTAGAGTACGCCTACAGCTTGACAAGACCCTTAAGTCTCACTGAGGCGATCACAGTGTCGACGTGCAAAAGACACTGGGCGGTATCGATTCTGACTAGAATCTGGAATACGCCCGGCTTGAATCTATGCCGAGACACCGATCGTCTTATTCTTTTTTTTCAGTTTCCATCAACCGCCCCCCAAGGAAAATAACAGCACACACAGCACAGGCAAGCGCATCTAATTAAGTGATGAGTGTTTCCTACCATACTGCTCTACATGATGAATACATTTCGTGAATTTTACAATGGTGCAGTACTATTACATCAACTGTACGAACTTCAATCTGTACTTACAACATTACTAAACAGAAAGTAAGGTAATAAGGAAATGATTAAAATTTAAAAAAAAATTTGATAAAAAAGCTAATCGTTATGTTGTAAAAATGATAAGGAAGATATCCAGGCTACAAGGCTTGGAGGGACGTTTCAATATTCGTAAATATGACTGATAGACTTTGGGACTGGTTATTAAAGAACGCCGGTATTAGCAGACATAGTCTTCTGTAAAATTTCACTCAACAATTACATATGAAATTAAAATTAAATACTCTTTTATAATCCATTATTCATTCACCATCCAACCATTATTCTATGCCATACAGTCTAAAATACCGACAGCGTCGTTAAACAAAGCATAAATAAACAAGAGAAAAACAGGAACACCACCCATCCCATTTCTGGAACCTATTATCTATTTACATAGTAAACTGTTTTCAGACTTCCACAATAACTTTAAAATGGTTGAAAACTGTACCATAGAACGACAGCTGTGTACTAGGCGTACAGGTTATTTACTGAAGATATGAAATGAGGGGAGATAAACCAGCTGAGATTGACACCACCATATCAGCAACTGATAAAAGGGCGGTACAACAGCTGACAGAACAAAAAAATGTCCCATTGCCGACCTGAAACTGAACTAACATGAAGTCCAATAAAACTTATACGGAAAAACAGATAATTATCGTTGCATTCAATAGTATTTAAATATACAGGTCGTACCGCGCAGTAAACATATTCCGTCTGGGTTACAAAACCAATCAATGTTGTACGGGAACTAATTGCTGTTTGTTCTGAGCCATACAAAACACACAAATGCACTGTGCGGGCAGAACGTAGAATTTCTGAATGTTAAAAACATACGAATGTTACGAAAATCTACTTTCCCTTTTTACCTTTCTTTACAGATTGTTATGAATATACAAACACTTCGCCAGCCGCGAATGTTTAAGAATTCTCGAGTTTTAATTTGAGTGAACACAGAAAAAAGTCTGTGGCATCCGTACAAAGATATCCACATTTTCTCGGAGGAGGGCTGTAATGGCATATGAAACCAGTTTTATAGCTACCAGACTCCTATTACTGCGGTGTATCTTTTTATGACACTTTTTACGCAGTTTACGTCTAATGTTATTAAGGTCTATTTTTTGTATTCTGTGAAGGGGCAGGCAACTAAAGACTGTGATGACTGTTCACAGCAGTCACGCCGTGTCAGAGACAGAATACAGAGTGGAGAGCACATGAACGAACTTGGAGGAATGATATTTAAAGGGGAAAACCGAAGGACTCCAAGAGAAACCTTTCATAGTGCCAATTTGTCCACCTCAAATCCCACATGGACTGGCCGGGGATCGAACCCGGGCCTCCTCGGAGACAGACCAATGACTAATGGTCTGAGTGAGCCAGGGCACAGCCTACGTCATGTCGACTGGTACACAGTTACCGACACTTCCAAGGAAGGACCGGTTGAACCTGAATACGAAGGCAATACGCTCCTTCCAAACATAGGCAATATTTACGGGTCAAACCGGCGTATACATCCTAGAAAACTTACGTTTTCTCCGACGTCGGTAAAAAGAAAAACAACCCTCACAAGTTATACAAAACATCACTAACATGTACCAGGACTTTTTTCATTATCACTGAAAGTGATAACGAAAAAAGTCCTGGTACATATTAGTCATGTTTCCCACGACATAAACTCCACGACCCACGATATAGTTATAGAATCCCACATAAAGGTAAAGGTAAAGTTCACCCTAGAACAGGCCACGAAGGCCCAGAACGAGAGTAGAGGCACTGCTCTACTCTTTCTTTAACCTCGCCGCTACATGGGGGCGGGTGGTCAACGCCACACCCCGACCGCCGTACCCCCGGGACAGAGACCCGTTACCCGCTGTACACGAGGCTGAGTGGGCCCCAGAGCCGGTGTGAACGGGTGCGGAAAATCTCGCCTCACCGGGATTCGATCCCCGGACCGTCCAGCCCGTAGCGTGTCGATATACCGACTACGCTACCCCGGCCCACTATACAGTTATAAACTCCCACTATATATAACCCACGATAAAGTTATAAACTCCCACGATATAGCACTTTCTTCTGTACGTACATACCATAGTTATTACAGTACAATAGGAAAATCGAAAAGAAAATATGCTTGTCCACTGGAAACCAAACTCTTCCGTTCTTTTTAAAACAGAATCACCACAGCAATTAATTAAATGAACGTTCGTATTCACCGCCACATTTTACGGTAACCAACTCAGAAAAAATGGGACGGGCGGTTTATGTAACATATGGGGAGATGAAAAACGCATAGAAACTTCATATGGCAAATCTTAAGAGAAGAAATAAGTTGGAGGACTCTTGATAATATTAAAATGTTTCTTAAATAACCAGCGTATGATGTCGACTCGATACTGCTAGCTTAAATCGTCGTCCATTGGCAAGCTCTTAGAAGAAGGGACTGAATCTTCGGGTTCCATAAAACATAAGGAATTTTTTTATTAGCTGAGCGTTTATTCGCTTCTCAGGAACAGATCCGCACCATGGAAACAGCCTATATATATTCCCCTCAGTTTATTGTGTGGAATGTGGAGACGGCATTTCAATACCACTCTTTCTTCTTGATTCCTGTACAAATCTCCCTCCACATAACCATCCATCGTCAGCAAGATCCACCATAAGTTTCCTTGTAAAGTGCAGGACCTTCCAGTACAAAACATAAAAATTACGTTTTCGAAGAAACTTTTAAAACAATACTCTTGAAGAAACAGACTTTTCTTCGCACTTTCCGTCCCTGTCTACGACCTATGATTCAGTACTCTGAAGCATAGTTCCTTCTCTGATAACTGACGCTGATGAGAAATTTTCTTCGCCACACAACTTCTTTATGCCTACTTGGCTTCAAATAAGAACAATGTTTACATCCTCTGCAAGATACAGAGTTCAGTGGTGCGAGAAATGTTCCCCATCACTGCTGATGATGCTGCTTGAACTTCCACTCTTTTTCTCTCCTGATTCAACTATTTATACTGCCTTACTTCCCTGCCACCTAAAAAAATAGACGCACACACGCATAATACAAACACATAACACGCATAGATACGTCGTGTCACGTGCGTTGTGAAGCCTGATGCTGCGAGGAGCCATAAAAAGTCCATTAAATTGGGTTCACAGGCGTCATTCATGGCAAACGCGTAAAAAAAACAGCAATTAATGTTGTTTCGGGTCAAAGACGTCCAACAGCCATGAAATTAACTGGCATGATGACAATAACGTCTGAAGCGTCACCAGTCCAACCGATTCTTGTGCTGGGTTCTCGAGCCCATTCATACTCCTTCCTATCTTATGGGTGTGAGGGCCTCTGTCCACAGGGGTAAGGTGACCGGGACGTGAGGCTGATGACTCAACTCCATCCACTATCGAGGTGAAGAATGCACGGATAGAGCAGTTAGGTGTAACGGAAACGCATTCAGAAGATGCCTGGTTCGACCTTCATTGCTTGGACAGAGACTTTACCTTACCTTACCTTATACATGGCAATAAAACTTCCCAACAGCGTCCTTAAATATAGTGAAAACAAAGCATTAACTGCAGTACATTGAAATACAACGCGTGGACCCCGACTCACGACAAACTGGAACAGCGGCTGCCTGCCGCCATGCAAAACGGTCTGTGAAGTGACCAACCAAGTAAAGTAAAGTTCTCCCTAGAACAGGCCATGATGGCCCAGAGGGGGAGTAGAGGTATAGCTCTACTCTTTCTTTAACCACGGCGCTAGATGGGGGTGGGTGGTCAACGCCACGCCCTGGCCGCTTTACCCCCGAGAAAGTCCGGTACCCATTGTACAGGAGGCTGGGTAGGCCCCAGGGCCGGTCTGGACGGGTGCTGAAAATCTCGCCCGCACCGGGATTCGATCCCCGGACCGTCCAGCTCGTAGCGAGTCGCCATACCGACTACGCTATCCCGGCCCACGACAAACTATGGAGGCCAGACAAATTAAGGCCCTTTATTATCTCTAAATACGGCACTAATGCCCCCATCTGCAAATTTCTAACTTTCCCAAGTGAAAGTATGTACGGTGAACATGAATCAGATCCAGCTTCCTGGACCATACAAAGCACCCGAACCAAGCAATAAAAAATTCGGTTCAATGAAGAAGGACTCCTCTCTACGCGAGTTTTTCTTGCGAACGCGCACTCAGGCGAAGGAATCGGGCTCTCCTTCCGTCAAGTCGGTCCGACCTATACCGCGTAACTTCGCTTCACGGTTACGCCGTCTAATAAACGCACTGTCCTTAAAATCCTCCGCCTCCTGATCCGCACAACACCAGACTATTGCAACGTACGGTTTTCAAATAATTTTCCAATAATATGTACGCTGACTCTACAGTTATCAAGTGTCCCATTCTAAATCAACTGTATCGAACTTAAGACTTAAGCAACTTCATTCTTTAACTTCTATTTCTTGCCTTTCGTACACAGCTGTGCTACTTACAAACGTCATCAATTAAAACAAAATAAAAAATTACAAAATAATGGAACTCAACAAAGTTTTCTGCTTCCTCACACGTTCATTTAAAATACCACCGATTAAAATAAATTCGTATAAAGTATGAGGTAGTGTTTCGACACGTAATGTGGCCAAAGACGCCTCCCGCATTAAAAAATTGCTTAACTCCTAATAAACCTCTCCTATACGAAACTAAAAACCATACCACAAATAAATAAGGATAATAATAAGTAAATTTTGGACAAGTACGTACATGAAACTAACAATTATTTAATTAATGATTAAAATGCACGGTATATATAATACAAAGTTCGTTAATGCCCAACAGACAAAATTAGTATACCACTACAAGAATAGTGTAGTGCATTTGTTGGAATAAAATAATTAATTAATTATTAAAATGCACGCTATATATAATATAAATTTCGTTAATGTCTAACAATTATTTAATTGCACATCTTTGGCGAATATCTCGTTTACACGAAATATGAAGCTTAAAACTAATATGCCTCTTATTACCAATTTTCAATGCGAACAGTGGGTTCCTTTTTTCCTTTTACAAATTCTTTTTGTATATGCCTTCACATTGGAAAGATTAATTCTCAAATATGGCGCCGCATTTGGTCTGTTTCTGTACTTCGTTTTTGCTTCTCCTTAATTCGAGAATCCAGTTTCGCACAAGTAAAGGGCTAATAGATAACGAACTGCGCATCTTGCAGAAATCTTAACCCTTGAAGGCCTGACGGTTACCTTATGCACCAACAGATTTAACACTAAACAATTCTACGTTCTACCCTCCTCGTGTATTGGTGTGTTCTGCACGGATCTCACAACAAAGAGCAATTATTTCCCAACACGACGTTAAGTGACTGTTTTTTATAACCCAGAGGCAGTGTGTTTACTGCGCGGTAAGAAGTGAATCTCCAAACATATTTCAAGTTAAATCTTAGTCTTTAAAAAGTTTTAATTCCACTGAAGAGCGATTATGTCCTTGTACAGCATTATCTGGTTGGTTTTTATAACCTAGAGTGCGTTTCCTACGCGGTCCGAAGTGAATCTTTAATATAATTCCAGTTAATCTTAGTCTTTAATGGGTTCAGATTCACTTTGGTTTAGCATTCGAGAAACAATGGGTTAGAACGATTTGAGGCGGAACGTCGTGAAGCTGGTAACACGGAACTACGTGAAGACCGGTGGGAGTGGGGGACACGTGATCAACATTACCATCACGTCACAAAGAGCAAATAGCTGGTTGTCCATTACCTTTGTGTATTTCACACACCCACGCGACAAGCAGGCAGCCTGCCCCACCCCTTACAGATGCTTCCTAATCATCGTAAAACACTATCGGGTTGCAGAGAGCAACAGCTGGCTGGAACAAACAAATGGCGACTGCGTCCACGTGTTCCTACGCACCCTTTTCATAATCAGCGTTCACTATGACGGGCGTTTACTGTGTATCACGCATACAGCAAACCCCAGAAAAGGGGTACACAAATTATTTATTATGTGAAGACTGGGGTTTATACACGGTAGTCTCAGTGGCAAATCCTGATCCCAAGGTCAGGTCTAGCGGAAGGGCACACAATGCAGCATTGTGCCGTTCCGCTAGACCTCGCCTCCGGACAAGGATTCGAAGACTGCTGTCTTCTGGAATTGACGCCTAGTAGTTTGGTGCAAAGGTACCAACATTGCGGACGAAATTGCTGTCTTCAGTTTTTAAGACAAGAGTTTTCTGACCTGAAGATGGGGGTTGCACATCACTCCGAAACACTGCCATCTACCCAAATATATGGCGTCATATCCCAGAGACAGTAAAGTTCCATTTGGAACCTGTACGAAAATATACAGTCGAACTCGGCTGTAACGCCATGAAAGGGACTGAATATTTTGCGACGTTATAAACGAGTGTTGTTCCAACCAAGTACTGTAATTTTATGGTTAACAGTGAGGAATTAATTGGTGCCACAGAATATCTGACGTTATAAACGAGGTGTCGCACAAACCGATGTCGTTATAACCGGATTCGACGGTGAATTGAGTCTTGTGCAGAAAATAAATTATACATTCTGAAGCTGAGAAATTAACAGCTAACAAGTTAACCAATTCTAGACCTGTTGGTCTATCAGTGGTGGACAGCCTTAATAAAAATCTACAACAAAAATAAGATTCTTACGGCGATATCACTAAATATGGTCTTAGGGGATGTGAAGCCGTGACTCGGTAATGGGTAACAAAGTTTCAGAGGAATCTACTACCTCTATCTTCAGGGCAAAAGGCTAGTCTGAAGCAGTGGTTCTCAAAATGTGACCCGAAGAATCGTAGCCGTCCTCGAGGCCCGGACAGCGGGTCCGCAAGACTGTCTTCCTAAACTCTGCAACGAATACTTTTTCATATTTTATAAAATCGGGTCATCTACAATAAAGATACAACACAGCGTACATTCCACTCAGCATAACATTAATAAAGTTTTTAGACTTTAAGCATGTTTCGCGTTTGTAGTTATTCGAATCTCCAATGTTAATGCAAGTTGCGATAATTTTGGGGCGGGGCTCCGCGATGATTAGTGGGCCTTCGCAACGAATCCACGGTGCTAGAAATATTGAGAAACAGCGATCTACACTAATCTACTCTTGTACCATTCTACCATGAACTGAAGACAACGATCTTCGGAACGCTAGTACTCATACAAATAGTTAACACGGTGTGGCAGAGCAGAATCAAAATCCTGTGCGCTATCCACTACATTATTTATATACTGTTATTCATTCATTCTGTAGTCTGTCTTACGACAGGTCCGTAGCCTCTTCCAAAGCGAGATCTCCACAAGGTGCGATCTAGTGCTTCCTCTTTCAATTTCCAGTATCTTTTCTTTTCCTTAAGGTCATCCAGTAGCTGCTTACCTCTTCTTCCTCGTCTTCCCGTCATTTCTCTCCTTCCTTCTAACTTTCCTTCAATCGCGTGTTTCAGAAGGCAGTTCCTACGCAAGATGTGACCAATCCAGTTAGCCTTTCTTCTTTTTACTGTATGTACGATATTCCTCTCCTCCTTGACTCTGTGTAATACTTCTTCATTTCTCACACGATCGGTACAACTGATCTTCTCCATTCTTCTCCAGCACCATATTTCAAAACTTTCCAGATATGTCTGATCTATTTTCCGAAGTGTCCACGTTTCAGCACCATACAAAGCAATGCTCCAAACGTAGCACTTTATTAGTTCCTTCCTTAAATTTAAGTCCAGTTTGCTGGTGAAAAGATTCTTCTTCTTGTAGAATGCTGCTTTAGCCATGGCAATTCTGGATTTAATTTCACGTGTACATCTTGCATCATTTGTTATACTGTTATAACATCTCGTATACAGCCATTATATTCTGAGGCCGCCCATTTTAAATTACAGCACCAAAGAACTCATAACAAACTGTGGAAAACCAATGATACAACTCTGGACCCTGTAAGAGAACGACAATCTGAATAATTCAAGCAGACGTGCCCGAATTTAAATTTCCAGAGGGACTACAGCAGCGCCATGTAGAAATACGAATGCCAAAACCCGAGGCATGGAAGCAACAGATGGATGCACGCAAGGCTTAAACATTCAACCCTGTAAGAACTCCGACCAAGTCCAAGTCACTCTGTAACTGACAGTCTGTCCGTCTTTGCGTTGAGCCCCCCATCCTCGCCGGTGTCTCATGACCAGATCTTATTAAGTGGCTGGGTATGACCACTGCAATCATAGTCTCCTTGGGGCGTCCTTCGACAATTGGACGGGTTCGTGTTGTATCCAGTGGCTTAGTCTTTGTCAAGTCACGTAAGGGCTGACACAAAAACAACTTGAAAGTACTTTTATGTATTGTGCTTCCCACGGCAATGCTTTGTTTGAAGGTTTCCAGACTTCCCCCGCTCGTCCTTCTGATAACAATACTATTACGATGAATATGAGTATGGATCATTGGTGGAAGGGTACTGACAGGGGAAAACCGAAGTACTGGGAAAAAAAAACCCTGTCCCTTTACAACTATGTACACCACAAATCTCACATGGACCAGCCCGGGATCGAAGCCAGGCCTCCGCGGTAACAGGCCAACATTTATCTACATTATATATAAAAATCTAGTTCCTACTTAGTAGTAAACACACTCCGTCTCCATTACAAACATCGATCGGTTAATTCTGTATTGAGAAATAATCGGTGTTATTGTGAGTACAATATAAAACACATCATGCAGAGTTCCCTGATGTTTGGGCAGGTGGTACATATAGTTACCACTGGACTTTAAACGGTTAAACGAAAAACGCAAGTAACTACCGGTTCTTTCACCTAAGCTCGTCGCCCGGCGGCGTTAATGAGATACGGTAGTTCAGTGTGAGGGCACCAAACAGTTATACGGCTTGGCACAGCAAGTCAAGAAGGGAAAATCCTTATCTATATGAATGCAGTACCTGAAACAGCGCACAGCTTAACCTGCGTAACTTACAGTTGATTTCAATATACGAGTCATATAACTTCAACGTTGTAAATTTGTAAAGGCTGAATTCATATTCCCACCTGTACACGCAAGTCTACCATACACGTAATTAACGAGTTAACAAGACCGGCAATGTACGTATAACGTAACACTGAATCGGTTCGCGTATCCATTGTTGCTGTGGAAAAGCAATAAGTGTTATATATGACGAGTGTGTGTCTGTAGCCTTGCCTTGATTATCCGGCTTGAAAACCCCATCTTTATCTTTCGGTCGCACTACGGCCCAGGGGGCTTTTAGAAGCCGGGATTAGAAGGCGCGTGGCTCGGCTCGTTTTACGTAATAACTGACGTCACTGACAAAGAATCGTATTCAAATGCGCCGTGTAACCGGCCTGGCGCGGCGCGGAGTGTGATTGGTGGAGCGAGGCTCGTGGGATCGCCTCAGAAGCGGTTTTCTCACTATCCTCAAAGGGACTCGGCGCGGGCAGCTGTTGCGGCTACACGGCGCTTGCAGTCTACGCGCCAAGCCAGTCTCGTCCAACCTGTATACACTTAGGTCTGGTCTTTGTTTTCTGCTGTCGGGGTGCGCGAAGAGTGAAAGTTTCTGTCCCACAATTGGTATTGGCTAGAATGGAGTGGTCAAACGAGGACATTTTTAAGTTCATAGAACAACACGACTTAATCCACAAGCCGAGCCGAACCTACCCGAGCAAGGCCGCTGGTCGGCCATTTGCCGAGCTGCGCCGCGTCTTGTAGCCAGATTATCTTTTCTGTTCCGATCTGTTGTCGAGCAAGTGACGTCACGTCACTGGACGAGCCACGCGCCGTCTAATCCCGGCTTAACAGAAATGAGTACCAGGAATATTTCCTTGGGAGGGGAAGGCGGCCGGTGCGTAGGGCTGACCTTACCACCTTTATGTGCCGATTGTCTAGGAATCTGGGAGCCTCAATCTCCTGGAACCCTAAGGGCCTGTCCAGGCCTGTAATGGGATTGCTTTACCCCTTTTACTGTGCCGTAGATTGTCATCTGCGTCCTGTCTGGCTCTACCATATCTTTCCACATCATCTCATAAACGGCACGATTTTCGGGGAAAAAAATTTACTGAACACAGAATGTGTGTTTTGATTTTTTCCTACGAATTTTGTCTGAAACATTTCTCATTCTATGAAGAATTCAGTCAGATATTATCATAAATATACATAGGTCTTCAAGTAGAGTGCCCGTTATTCTTGCCAGATTTTAATCAAACTTTAATTGCCATGACAAATTTTCGAAAAATACTCAACTATCAAATTTCTTGAAAATCTGTCCTGTGGGGGCCAAGTTGCTCCATGCAGACAGACGGACAGACTGACATGATGAAGTTAACAGTCTCTTTGTGCAATTTTGCGACCGCACCTAAAAAGTGATGAAGAAAACGGAACTTTTGCTCACAACAGCTTACATGAGAAAAGACATGGAGATGGATTACGTTTTGGGTTGGGAAATTGAAATTGTAGAAGGTACAGTAAAAGTAAATTTCTCCCTGTCCTAAATTTGTCTGATGTTTCATGCGTCTGTAACCTGAGCTCATGAATTATTTCTATAAATCAAGCAGCCTTCATCTCAATCGGTACGGGGGTTCTGTCCCGGGGGTAAAGCGGCCGAAGCGTAACGCTAGTCACTCACCTCCACCTAGCGCCGAGGTTGCAACTTAGTAAAGCTCTACTTCCACTGTGCCTTCATGGCGTGGGCAGGGACACCCGTAAGTTTTACCTAGAAATGAAGGAGGAAACCTTTTCCACAGCTGCGATTTTGACTGGATGTCCAACTCCACGTTTTGCATTTGCGTCACTCAACACATGAATTATGTGAATGTTAACCTACAAGGGGCGAAATCACCTTGCCAAAGAAATGTCTGACAAACAACAGCGCTCGACTGCGGAAACTGCGACTGCGACTAAACAATATGATGCTTTCCCTATTCTGAGAAAGTGAAAGCCCATGGATGCTAACAAATGCGCGGAAGAAATTCAACTTTTCAACAAGAATTTAACAGCCGCTTTCAAGTTAATGGACCTAAGCAAGTATGCAGCCACAATCTAATTATCTTCGGTACAGTTCTGCGTTAAAGTGGAAACGTTCAGCCTAATTTCAAACGGGGATAGACTCACACGGTGATAACGGACTCGTTCCACTTCTTGACTGTTACAAACTCCATTTTCCTGCTGATAAGTTTCCAGTGCTCAGTGACCATGCATAGTGAATTACAAGCCTTTGGAAGCACAAGTTTGTAAACAATTCTTTTCACTCAACAACGACAGTCGTCAAAAATAAATCCAGAAATCAACTCGACGATAAAAGGTCGGGAAGATGCCTCCGCATTGCTGTTTCTCACTCACGTCTAGATACTAACTTGGTGGCAAAGAAGTAGGTAAAATTTTCTCACGTTCTTGATACAGGACATCCCCGTTGGTGTATCAAATCACAAAATGTGTGTTTATTCAACTATCAATTACACACAACAAGCTACTATATACAAGTTATCACAGCGACTAGTTTCGGCTCCCAAAATGAGTCATCTTCCGGCCACTAACAACAGTAAAAATGGAAAACTCTGTATATCGTAGGATGGAGATCTCCACAATATACAGAGATTTCCATTTGTACTGTTCTTGTTAGTGGTCTGAAGATGGCTCGTGTTTTGAGCCGAAACTAGTCGCCAAGATAACATGTACAAAATAGCTTGTTGTGTGTGAATGATAGTTGAATAAACATGCATTTTCTCACGTTTCTCCATCATTCAAAATAAAACTAGCCTAAGCCCTAACAAACTGTATTAACATTTCCAACTGCAATGATACTAACAATTTTGGTCACAGCTTTAATTAAACATTTTGTTGAAAAAAATACGACTTTAGTCATCGCTTGCCTTTCAGCTCGCTCTGGGTACTGAGGTCTTACGTTTGCTTTCGTGAAGAACAGGTGGCAAGAAATTGACCTCCTTCACCTCTCCGTGCACTGTTCGACCAAGACCAGTCATCCGTCTGGCAGACACCGCCCAGAAGAACGGAATATCGTTTCTAGGTGTATGCCACGACTTAAAGCAAAAGGTCTATTTACATACCGCATACTACAGAATGTCTCTTTTATCGTTTCCCCGAGCACGGTATTTTTATCGCTTGAAAAGCCTGCATCCTCCGCGACATCCCGTCAAAGCTGCCGTGCTTAGGGACGCGTGTCTTGCTTGCTTCCCCGCTATTCACCCCAATAATCGGATCTCCAGTCCTAACAATATATAATTGATTTGACGCAATTCACACAAACATGGTTCGGGAAGTGATTACCCAGGACCACAACAGACCAATATAGCACCACCCCTCGATACGTGGATGGGTATGAACTCTTAGTAATGTAATGAAATTATCGGTGCAAAATAAGACTTGTTCCTTAAACATAAGAATTTACATCAAACGTGAATCACAGTTATGGATTTTCTGTCTGTATGTGTGTACAATGCTATTGTACTGGGAGTGGACAGCAAGCAAACGTATGTGCCGTCTGCGCAGATGGTGTGGCCCAGCACTAGCTCAACCTTCCTAACAAAGGTAAAGTTCACCCTAGAACAGGCCATGAAGGCCCAGAGGGGGAGTGGAGGTATAGCTCTACTCTTTCTTTAACCTCGGCGCTAGATGGGGGTGGGTGGTCAACGCCACGCCCCGGCCGCTTTACCCCCGGGAATGACCCGGTACCCATTTAACAGGAGGCTGGGTAGGCCCCAGGGCCGGTCTGTACGGGTGCTGAAAATCTCGCCCCCACCGGGATTCGATCCCCGGACTCAAGCTTCCTAATACAGACAGGAAACTGTGCCCAATAACCTACTCCAAGATCAATGTCGAAGGGTTCAAAGAAACACCGGAAACAGAATTACATCTGGACTGGACCAAGCAGAATCATGCAACCGCCCTGATCCCACATTTCATCACCTCGACGAGCACATTTTTAATATAATTTCGTCGATTCATTTATCTTTCAAAAAGTGTCTGACATTACTGTCCAAAACACACGAAGACCAGTCACTTCATGGATAAAACATCCTCTAAACTGAAATGAAATCAGAGCAACCAAGATAAGAGACGAGAGATGTAGGCATTCATGGTAGGATATTACAAGGGATCCTTAGCAAGTAATGTTGAAGTGAATGTGACCTTGAAACCCCTGATGATGGCTCTTTTGCAGCCGAAACATATGCAGGGTTAATGGACATACTTAAGAAATAAAGTGCATTTCTTGGTTTAATTATTGAGAAGTAATGTGAGGATGCGAATTGAATTCAAGCAGCTCTTGCGGATACGGTAATGAAAGTTTCGTTACGACACAAGGTGGGAAATTTTAAGCAGCTAACAAACTATCAGTTTCGCAATATGGACTTTGTTCCATGGAGTTACGAGAGATTCGGTGGATTCGCCATTCTCTCCACTGACAAGCAACATCGACATCTCATGGGTCATTTTACAACGACGAATGTAATACAGAGGCTTGCAGAAGCATAAGAGATGACAACAATATCGTCACTGATGTTAAAAATGTACGGCTGGTAATTTCCTTCAAGTTGAGCGAGAAAAGTAAATTTCGGGAAATAGATTTGTACAACATGTTGTGTTCCTTTCTACTTATAGGACTTCCACAAGGGTCCCTAGAGGCCCCATTTTCTCCAAACCTTGCACATTCGTACGGCCAAACCGGAATCAGTGCTTACACAACACTGGTGTGTACAAAAACGTTTAGATAACATACAATTCATCTCTTCTCGCTACCCTATCACAGGTACTAGTAAATGTCACGATGTATGAGATACTGATTACTGTTAGACATCACTATTAAGCCTTTAAGGCACACTATAATATACGCAACACCTGTAGAAATCCTGCACCTTGTCCACACAGTGTACTTATGTAGTTCGTACGATTCTCACAATGAGAGGTGATTATTTCCCTGTATAACAGAAAGATCCGGGATAGCGTGGTCAGTACAGTGAGTAGGCTACGGGCTGAAAGATTCGGGGTTCGAATCCCTGCACGGACAGAAATTGTTCTATTCTACAAATCGTCCAACCGACTGCGCGACCCACCCAGCCTCCTATTCAACGTGTATTCAGAGTTCTACCCAAGAGGTAAGGCGGCTGGGGTGTGAAGTTAACCACTAACCTCCATCCAGTGCCGAAGTGAAGAATGGGTGAATCTATACCTCTTCCCTCCATACGCCTTCATGGTATGGACAGAGACAACTGTACAACTATAACAGGCTTGTTCCTACAACGGAGACGTCAGCAGGAACTATATTTTACACAAGCACTAATATTTAGACGGATTTCACGCTTCGGTGGCTTAAGGCGTCATTTCTAATGAAGTCGTTCCACGGTTTCATAGTTGGGGGGCCTTAAGAAGGTCGCTGCTGACCATTATGTAGGGTAAATCTGTCTGCAACGAACGACGTCCGGTTTCCTCGACTTGTGTTCGCAGAAGCTCCTTTTGTAGGGCTTCGTAAACACAACTATCTCATTTTCTGTACAGTCTCTCTCGCTAATTCAACTTGTCAAGGTACTTCACTAAGTATGCTCATTACTACTGAGAGACTTTCCATTACATCCCAGACATTTTGTGCGTGACGAAATGTCAACACAAAACAAATGGGCTGGCATGACATAAAGAGACAATAGACAGTACCCATCTTTGTGTAGCATGGCTCGTAGCTTACGCAGATGTGAAAACTCTCCAGTGAAATTTAATTTTAAATTCTGCATATCAGACACCGTTAATTTTACAAACATCATGAGAAATCTGGCATATTATAGCATCCACATATTCTCTAAACAGGAAGATTAATTTCAGAAAATCGGTGTATTTCGTTCGGCGTATGTACATGAGTGTGGGCTGGGATAGTGTAGTCGGTATAGCGACTCGCTAGACGGTACGGGGATCGATTCCCGGTGGGGTGGGATTTTCCGCACTCTTCCAGACCGGCATTTGGGACCCACCCAGACTCCTGCACGATGGGTATCCGGTATCTTTCCCGGGGGTAAAGCGGCCGGGGGGTGTAGATGACCACCCACCTCTATCTAACGCAGAGGTTAAAGAAAGAGCAGAGCTAGACCTCTACTCCCTCTCTGGGCCTTCGTGACCTGTTCTAGGGTGAAGTATGTTTACGAGTAGCACAATTAAATTTCGTTAAACGGCGTACAAAACCAAACTTTTTCATGCAGTATCATGGAGACGGCGGAGAGATCGTGTCAGTCAGGTGATACACTAACAGTGGAAAACGATGACACATTTTAAATCTTTAAAATACAGGCCCACCAGTTCCCTTTAACATTAAGAAGCTCCGCAGTTTACTCTCGGAGTGTATTAATGAGTTTCGTGTGAGTCTTGGCATAATCAGCAATTATTATCCTAAAAACACCAACCGGTTGGTCTTTGTAATGGAAATACAATGTCTTCAGTAAGGAAGAATTTGAGTTTTAAAATACGGTCGAACTCGGTTATAACGTCATGAAAGGGACTGAATATTTGGTGTCGTTATAAACGAGAATTGTTATAAACCGAGAAGTATAATGTTATGGTTAACAGTGAGGAATTAATTGGTGCCACATAATATCTGACGCTACAGGCGAGGTGTCGTATAAACCGATGTCGTTATAACCGGGTTCGACTGTATTATTAAATCGGATTTCTAGCTTGGTCCCTCCAATGTCATTATCAAGAATTCCACCCTGATTCAATAAGGGGGCCGGCATAACTCGGGCAGTATAGTGACTATGTTACAGACTAAACGACAAAAGAATCACGGTTTGTTTCCCGGCAGGAGCAAGAGATTTTTCTCTACTGCAAAGCATCCAGAACGGCTCTGGGGCCCACCCAGCATCCAACTTACGGGTACTGGGGGCTATTTCCCCCGGTGAGAGAAAGCGGCTTAGGCGTATTTGTTACAACTCAACTCCACCTGGCACCAAGGTTAAGAATGAGTGGAGCTATACCTGCACTTCCTCATACGCCTTCATGGCGTGCACACGGACAACTTCACTTTTACGTCATCCTCAATATCTTTCCACGCTACGTAACCACAAAAGGTGTCCGTTTAACAACCCCTCCTGTTCAATCTATACGTATTGACTGCGGAGTTTGCAGATGACCTTGGCAGTGGTCTGCCGAGCGTAAAGGCGACCGTCCCTGGTTTGTGACTAGTAACCGACATATTCCAGTTAAAAATACATTTGGCTGACGTGCAGCCGTGTTGTGTGCGTGTGAGATAATACAATTATTTTCTGTAGCGTTCTACTTGGTTAGAGCTGTGCTTAAATTTAACTTTAGGCTTGTTACAAACGAAAGAAAAAAACTACGTCACGCAGTCGTACAGACTCATGTTTTTGAGAGGATCCATACGGTTTTCCGCCGACCGTCGTCGCGAGTGTTAAGGGACTCTATCCACGCTGTGGCGGTCAACTGCACTCTCTTGCGTAAGAGACATTACCTTCACTGCTCAGACAAAAAAAAAAAAGAGCGTGCACTCTCAGGGAAACTTCACAGCCACTGGACATTCGACCCCTGATGATGAGAGCACTCGGCCTTCTTGAAACATCAAAAAACCGACCACCCAGTGACGTATCGATTCGGTCGGTATTGCAGAATCAACCTTTGCCGAAAAACGTGATCTCTATCTAGTGGTACCTCTTATTCCATCTATGTGTATTTCCATAATTCATAGCGAGCATATTCTGTGAAACTGTGATTTCAAGCGTTCTTCAATCGCCATAATGTGTTCGAGTATAGTTACATAACTATTTTCTGTGCAAATCGCAGTTACAGATGGTGACCGTCATACTTTCCCGAGCTTTATTGCAGTCTGAAGTTAATATACTGGAAATTCAAGTCCGATCATCAAGGTGGAAACTTCTGTGTAACAAAAAACTACAGCGCAGACCTGTTACACCTGAAATCGTCATATTCAAGAGCGCAGATGGAATTCAAACATGCAATTTTGGATCAGACTGTACGCATGCAAGACTTGGTTACATGAATTTCATTCTTTCTCTGTGTCCGGATGTCGGCAAATGTAATGCTGTCTTCCGTCGATACACATGGAGGGTTTTAGAAACTGCTGTTGTAGTTCCTCTTCTCAAGACAAGCAGTCTCTGCAGAAAGGCAGATATTAACAAACAAATTCATCTGAATTCACTCACACCTTTTTCTTTACTACTACGTTGGAATTTTAAAGATTGTTGAAGTCCTAACTCCTTCAGTTTCTACTCGAAAACTGACAGCTTAAAATATGAGATACAACAAACAAATCGAATGGAACACAAAGACACAAGCAGACAATTTAGTTCATTTTAACAGCCTATGTGTCTTGCGTAAGGCAAGAAAGCCGGCTTACGAACTCACCACCACACTGTGTGCGCGCGCGTATGCCGTTTTAACTTTTACAACACAATATATTTTCACGAAATCGTACTTCGTTAACTTCCTTTAACCCTCTGAATACCAGGTGAAAATACATTTCTATCCAGTGCTCCCCATTTCCGAAACAGCACTGTTTTTTGGAAGATTCCCATGCGTCGCCAGTTTGTCCTTCTGGTGAGAGCAACGTGTAGATGAAGATGAGAATGAAACTTTGTTGGAATTGAATAGACAAGGAAAAACCGAAGTACTCAGAGAAAAGCCTGTCTCAGTGCCTCTTAGTCCACCTTCTTGACCCTTGAAGACGGGACCGGTACGGAATTACCGCTCTACGCTGCGTAAAACCCCAGAAGAACGCAGAGCTCATTTACATCGCGTCGGAGGCCTGAAATCGCTCTTGGTATACAGACAGCTGATGATACACATACCTATAATTAGGGACTCAGCTTTGCGGCCCTCGAAGGTGAGACAAACAAGGGGAAACAGGGCCGCCGATATGAGTCCTCAAACATACATACTGTTATGCAGGGATACACAAATTCTGGGCGACGGGCTTTATACGGTGGCGCCTAATATTTGTAGGTCCTCAATATGGAACTGGCTTCATGTCACCCTTCTGGCGCCTAGAGTTTCGAAGTGGCTCTTAGATTTTTGGAAAATTTGTGCACCCCTGCGTTATGAAACATTGTTTAAGTAAGCAAAGTAACGTAAAGTTTTCCATGTCATTCCATGACCGCATATAAGGGGAGCAGAGGTATAGCTCTACTCATTTTTAACCGCTGCGCTAAATGCGAGTGGTCAACATCATGCCCCGGCCGCTTTACCCCGGAAAAGAACCCCGCTACCCACTGATAAAGTACTGCTTACAAGTTAAGTACGGGCACTGACAACGCGGAACTGAAAATACATTTGTACTTTAGTTTTTGGAGGCGGCGGCGGCGGCGGCGGCAGCAGCAGCAGCGACGACGACGACGACAAACAACAACAGCTATGTAGGATTACAAACCTACGCAATAGTAATGAGGACCTTACAGATTCATCAAGGAACTCGAGCTGCCTTATGACAGTGAAATATTGCTGGGAACTGCAGACTGAAGAGAACAAAAGCAGACGCAAGCAACATTACATTCCCCCATTACAAGCTGCAGTTCAAATTCCACGAAAAGTCTATCGTTCCATGTGACCATTATGGCAATGGCGGAATTGTTACGCATACCAAACATCCTTTGTCTACAGCAGGTTCCGGGCTGCCTGTCATTCAATCCCGGTGGGCACTGGTGTGGCACGGAAGCCCAGATCCCGATAACTACATTCCTTCTGAGCTCCTATAACACTCTGACGTCTCTTCCCTGTGAACGATGGAAATGCAGTGTGGGGCGGCCCGGGTAAAAACGGTAAGTCCTGTGTTGCAGTCTCGGTTTAACAGTTACCTCCGGGGTGTCCATGACCAGGAGATTCTATACAGATATTCAAGATAAATCTTTGACCCCTAGTCCGTATAAGTAACATTTCAAACTTCAGTTCCTACCTCACAAAAAAAAAACACACACATTAAATTCACTTCAAGCACTACAGTCCCTCTTGTGACGCTAATATGTACTCAGCTAGTCAATAAATTCCCCGCATTTTGAGGAACTCGAAGGACGACTGGTCCCTGTACATGAATCCAGTCTACAAATCCCATCCTAGACTCTTACATTACATTTAATATTGCCCTCCCACTATCTCCACTTCTTGCACGTGGCTCTTTATTTCAGGTTAATCCGTAGTTCTTACAAGTGGTTCGTCACTTCACTTTCCTACTGAAACTACGTACGAATTTATGTTAACTCACACGCATGTCACTTACCACATTCATCTCATGAACATGCTGCATCTCGATTACAAAGACAAATCGATTAATATGGGGAAATCATCGATTTTCTAAGAATCATATAAAATCACAAATACTAATATGGGGAAAATTCATAGTGCTCTTAATGTTAAAACCGGTGTTACACAGCGATACTACTGAGTTCTGAAGGATCAAAGAATGATTATGAATGGTAAGTCAGATGGAATTTGTACAAGGAAAAATGACAAGTTGTGAGAATGGAGAGGAAAACGATGTGAACCACTTTAATGCCGGAGGAACCCACGTTTCGCTCCTGCAGTTCCCAATATCACTCCATGGCACCCTGCAATCCTCACCTTATCACTTTGAAACAACATGGAGGCAGTATGCTTTTGCGAAACGTTTGCATCGCCTACAAGACAACAGTGTCCTACCTTTCAGATATCTACACATGGGTACCATCACTATCACAGGTACCTTCACTCGTCTAAGAAAGTCGTGAATTACATTACTGGCTTCGGAATTCGATCGTCGGATTCTCGCACAAAGACCAGTTACATCCCAGATGACATCAGCCATACCAGCATTGCAACCAGTCACGCAGTAATTAAGCATAATG
Source organism: Reticulitermes speratus (assembly GCA_021186555.1). Classification (NCBI taxonomy): domain Eukaryota; kingdom Metazoa; phylum Arthropoda; class Insecta; order Blattodea; family Rhinotermitidae; genus Reticulitermes; species Reticulitermes speratus. Next base: position 42,641,552 of record JAJKFL010000042.1, on the reverse strand, counting down.
TGTAATGACCCCAACTCACGCGTGTGACCACCATCCAGGCAAGGCACGATGGTTCCGGAACATAACAAAACCCGTGTGTCACGCTTCGCGAGTCTGCAGGAAGCCGCGTGACACGCCGAAGTGCCCACTGCTGTTGTCTATTGTTGCTACAGCGACGTCACTCGAGATTCATCAGCGTGTCTGCCTCAAATGATCGCGTATAAATGCGGGAGTCACTGTGTGTTCCTCAAATTTAAGAACTTCATATATCTAGATTGCAGACCTACCTAAATTTAGACTGCAGTTTCTTAGTATGACGCCGTGTAATCTGGTATGTGGTTACCAACCTTTCTGAAGGACCTACTGCTCTTCCTGATTTCTACCCTGAAGCAGGAGACAGGCTGTTCCTACAAAACGCTGGTAACCGCCCACGACATTACACGCCGTGCAAACCTCGAACATGAAAACGTACACACACATTACAAAGCGTAATGCTAAGTGTAGCAGTTTCGCTGCGCAGTTCAACACCATGCCATGAAGACGACGAATAAGAATCTGGACTGTGGAGGTACATCTAGACGTATTTCTCCCATGCCGGTTTTTCTTTTCCTATGGCTCGACAGCCCTAATAGGCCTGGGCCTCCTCGTCTCGTCGAGGTTTCACGATCACACACATTTGAGACACACCACAGTCGGTAAGACTCCTCTGAACGAGGGACCAGCTCGTCGCAGAGACCTCTACCTGACAACACACAACACTCACAAGAGACAGACATCCATGCCCCCGATGGGTTTTTTTTTGTGCCTGTCCGGGTTTCCCCCCCCCCCCCCCTTGATCCATTTTTGTACTGTTTAAATCCTTTCGTCCTTCATGTCACTTTACTTTCCATGCTACCGTCCTTACAACAAACACAACACAAACATCCATGCCATAGGCGGGATTTTTTTTTTTTTTTTTTTTTTTTTTCCTGGGTTTTCCCCTTTGATCCATTTGTACTGTTGAAGTCCTTTTTGTCCTGCATGTCACCTTATGTTTCATGCTATTGTCCATACAACAAACACAACACAAACATCCATGCCCCCGGTGGGATTCGAACCCACGATCCTAGTAAGCGAGCGGCCGATGACCCACGCCTTAGACCGCACGGCCACTGGGTTCGGCCGGTGTTTTGTGTTAGTTTGTGAATATATAAAAATTAGCATTATCAACCACCCTGCAAACACCAAACAACCGTTACTACATAGGATAAATGAAACACAGGACCCAGAGTTTACCGAAAATGTTCACTGGTGATGAGTTAAACTTGGTTACTAATTTCCAGTTCAATTCGTTTAGTTTCTAGACCTTCTTAACCCTGAAGACCAGCGTTTCCTAACCAGAATTGCGTAGAACATCGTTAAGGGTTCCGCAACAAATCGTGGAATAAATATACAAAAATTTTGAAATTTTGAAATACTCAGAAATATCCCTCGAAATATAGGGAAAATGCTCGATTTTTCTTTACAAATAAATGTTCTTGACCATAATTTAACACTACCTGAACTGCGCTCCCCGCTAACAACTTTGTCTGGTCTGTAAACGCGTTCACAGCAAGGTGTTCCTCGGAATACTAAAAATTATTTTAAGGGTTGCTCCTCGGAAGAAAGGTCAGGAAACTGCTCCTGACGGTAGTCTACATTCTACCCACACAATGCAGGCAAGTGTTTTGTATGTATCTCAAGAACAAACAGCAACTTCTCCCTGTACAGCACTAACTGCTTGGGGTTTTAACACAAACGGAGTGTGTTTACTGCGCGGTACAAACCGAATCTTTAAATACATATCGGGTTAATCCTAGTTTTTAGGGCTACAAAGTTTGTGTACTTTCTTCAGCATTAATACGCCACACACACACACACACTGCCATCCAGAAGCCCGTAACAGATGTTGACTTGGTTACCAGAGCTGCTGGAAAACGAGCGCCAAGGCCTGTGAAACATCATTCCAGCTGTCTGGTTTCAGGCGCTCTAGAGGCTCAGACTATAAACGAAGAACATTTCAGCGTACAACACGTATCTGTACTCTGTACGTCACACTTCGTCAGACTGTCGCGACTGAAGTTAACCCTGGCAGGACTTTCATTCAATTTTGTTCGGATACTTCGTAATATGAAATTCATTACATCTGCCTACAGCGTTCGCTGCCATACGTAACAACATGAACAAGCAATGACTATTTCTTCTTCGACATTTCGAACCTTGAAGATGAGACGGCTAGGTTTTCTCGAAACGCCGGCCAACAATCACTCACCAAAGCGACGCCACATCCCACGAGAATGGAGACGTCAAAACTCGCCATGTTTGTTTGTTTCTTACTTTCTTTCTTTCTTTCTCTCTCTCTCATACACACACACACACACACACACACACACACAACGAAGGAAAACCTGTTTATAACGGGACCCCGAAGAACTTAACATCTATTCGTTCCAGCCACGTTTCCGTTCAACACAGGCACTTCTAAATAACAAATTACTGTATAACAAGACACTTCATTTATCCCGTTAAAGCACTGTGATTATACATATGAACTGCTTTAATATGACAAAAAAAACCTGCATTTTGCCCAGACTGTACGGACGGGTTTTGTATGATTCCCAGATTAAACAACTAAACAGCAGTAACGGATTGGGCTTTGTAATGGAGATGTAGTGTCTTCTGTGAGGCAGGAACCTATTTGAAGTACTATTTCGATGGCTTTCAGGCTTCAAAGGGTTACGTATGTATGTATATATGGAGGAAATAAATTAGAAATACATGCTAAGTACCACATTACTGAGTAGTACACATTGTCAGTTTTGTCTTTCTCTGTTCACTGACAGACACATGGCTCTGTCCGCATAGCGAATAGGCCACGGGCTGAACGACTGAGAAATCGGGGTTCGATTCCCGGCAGAGGCAAAAGACCGTTCTTTTCTCCACAGCGTTCAAACCAGCACTGACGGACAGATGACCTACACAATGAGTGCCGGAAGAGCACTTTCCCCGGGGGTAAGGCGGCCGGGGCGCGAAGCTGAACACATACTTCCATTCATAAAACCTCCTACCATACTAACCACTCACTCACTTGCCTACATCCCAGATAATACTCCCATATGCCCTATCGTTCATTATCTGTCAAAGACTTACACAACTGTCCGATAATGTCTTGATACTCCACAAACTAAATCGCTTTCTTTTCATCCTTCAATGCACAATCAAAAGTTTTTTTGACAACGTCACTAAGTCTTCGTCCTGCATTTCACCCCAGGTATGACGCGATGCATATCCTGAGCGACCATCGCTACATTAGTGTAAATTCTCTCTCGCAGGCGACGTAAATCACGAATTTTCTCTGCATTTCTCTGCACTGACAACGTTTTTCACGTATTGCCGCGTACAAACGCCAGTGATGTAAGATACGGGGTTCTTGGAGGCAATGCTTATTGGTCCTACTCTTCTTCCCATCCATTAAGAAAACTAGCAATCAGGGCACGTCGCATGTTGCGACTGAAACAGAACGGGGCCCCGTCCCTTCGGAAAAAAAAAAACTGCAGCTTCCATTTCGCTTTTAATGTCTACTATTTGTAGGAAAGCAAACAGTTCTAACATGTCGAGATAAATGTTTCCTTTAACGGCGCTTTCTAGAAAAAGAAAAAAAAGAAAGTTGGTACCACACGGTCATAGATACAGATATCCACACCACACACTCGGTGTCACGCACGTACTCGCAACCTTCTTGTGGCTATTCTGTTCCCCACACTCGGCAGCTATGACTATCAACACGTCATTAATGAGAAACGAAGCTTGGTCTTTGAAAGGCATTCGCCTTAATGAATTATCTTCATCAATTTCATTTAACAAGGAATTTGCACATTCGGCACTTTTCGAACGACCGGTGTATTTCGATGTCACGTCTCCGCTGAATTTTTTAAGCGCGTAATCTCAGTCACATATGGAACGATTTTTGGATCGTGATTTTGCGTGTAATGAAATGGGCTACACATTCAAATTCGAATTCAGATTCAAATTTATTAGTTGAGTTTCCTTTACACCTTTGGATATAACAGCTGGTAACACGGGTTTTTGCCAGTGTCCGTCCATTATTTTTAATACTAATGGTTAAGATTTATCTTGACTAATTACCACCTTCTGTCAGGCGTTAACCTTATATTTTTTCCCCTATGGCTCAACAGCCCCTTTTCGGGTGCATAGGCCTCCTCATTATCGAGGCTTCATGATCACACACATTAGACACACCACAGTCGGTAGGACTCCTCTGGACGAGGGACCAGCCCGTCGCAGAGACCTCTACCTGACAACACACAACACTCACAATAGACAGACATCTATGCCCCCAGGTGGGATTCGAACCCACGATCCTAGTAAGCGAGCGACCGCAGACCCACGCCTTAGACCGCGCGGCCACTGGGATCGGCTGTTAACCTTATATAAGTTTATATACAATATAGCATAATATATATTAGTAATACATTTCTATTTGCAATTCCTCCTCTCATTTCATCTAGATCTTGCATGTTTCTGTCACTTCATTTTCCACCTGCCTCTCACTTTGTATAAAAATTTACCTAAATTTTTTAATCTTACGATTTTATTACAGCTGACTATTTTCTAGCAGGCTTTTACTTCATTTACGTGTAACCATTTAATATCTAGAAATTCTCGCCACCTTTGTGTCTCATTACATTTTAGTAATATACGAACCATATTGTCATTCCTTTTTCTCCATCTCTCCTCTTACCTTGTAGTTTCAACAGCCCCAGTCTCAACTATGCTACCCCAATGAAATGGACTCCATATAAAATGTCACCCTTGTGCGCACTAACACCGTCTTCAGAAGCCCGTGGCCTTCCTGGTGAATTTTAAATTCAACGCGTTTTCTGTGTACCTCGATGCAGTACACGAATGACCAAACGCTGCCAGCCACGGCGATCAGCTTCGTCGCCACGGCTGGCAGCGGCTGTTTTATGCCGCGCTGCTAGGTGAGGGGCGTTGTGAATACTCGTGCCGTTTCCACGAGCGGCTCTATCACGCGCTGCTCTGAGCGGGAAGTCGCTGGATTGTGTCATCTGGTTCGGACTTTTCTGAAAATCTTGAATAAAATATTGATTCATTCGACACGGAATTATTATCACCGAAATAAAGTAGCTGCCAGCTATTTGGGACTCAAGATCGCCTTCTTACAGAAATAAACAATAAACCCCCGATGCATGGGAGACATTGTGCTAGAAATTTATTGAGAACTGTTTTCTTTTTATAAATTATCTTGTGTAACAATGAAAGCTAAGAAGTTCCTACTCTACTCTACGCCCATTGCGTCTACTGACTGATGATGGAGGGGGGGGGGGGGGGGCAGCAGCGAACATCAGCGCCGCTCGTGGAAACAGCTGTCGCCCATGATACCAGCACTGCCCAAGGCAGCGCTGCTAAAAACCGCTCGCGGAAAAGGAGCGTAACAGGTAAGCTATTGGTAGCGTTGTTAAACAAAAATAAAGCCGTCCTTCCTCCTGAGGCGCAGAGACCAAAGCACGGTTTGTTGGTTCCTGCAGTTCCAGCACCACATGCACTCCGAATGGCACCTAACAGACCAAACCACACGGCGTCATGTCCCGGAAAACCACAATCTTCAACACAACGTAAATCTGTGGGCAACATTTTATTACGTACAAACACATTCAGTGGTCTGTGCTTAGACGTAGGGGTAATATCACTCTTACTTCAACATCCTGTGTTCTTATCTCAAAACTGTAAAGCTGTCTCGTTTATCTCAACGTCGTAAATCCGTGAGATAATAATCGCTGCTACACATTGGACGGCCTATTTTACAAAGTAAGTGAAGTCATACAGCGAGCTGGATTTCCTTTTAACTCCTATAAAATAAGGCGGGCATGTCCAATTTCGTACACGGTTTATGGCCTACCCTTCGGGAGGAAAAAGGTCATATCCAAATTCGTTCACGGCCAGCAGGTATAGTATACGATTTCGCACACGGTCAATCCCTTACCCCTCGGGAGGGAAAAAGTTCGTGTGCATGTTTGAAATGAAGTTGACTGAATTTACTGAGAAGTCCTGTATTAAAACATTGTACTAATATGACCATTTTTTATTTAGCAATGTAGCCTTAATTTATATGTTATGTACCGTGCATTTTATCATAGTAAAGCCCTTGCTCTCCACTGCATACACTAGCCAGCCTGTATTACTGTGTATCGCCCTTCTCATCATCCTGACAAAATCTCCAGTTAGTTAAATATCACGAGATTGCAGTGACCTCTTTGGTGCCCAGACCGGGATATGAAGTGGTGACGTCAGAAAACCGACGACGCAGTGCATGAACAAGTGAAGGGCCAGCTGATCCTCTTACCTATCTGCATATCGCTCTCAGAATCAGAACAGTGACAGCTACAAACTGTGAGCGGAGAAGGTAAGAGCAGGGATCAGTTAGGAACAGTAATCGAACTTGATTGGTTGAATAAAAAAAAGTAAGTAACATGTTAATCGAAAGTAATTGGCTAAACATGTTGGCGGAAAGGGGTGAAAACAAAGGTTACGTTCATTCAAGGTGACCAAGTATGATTTGGCAACCGCATACCTGGACACCTCGGTATTGTTTTTTATTGACGGGAATATTTTTCATGGCGCAACAGCCCTATATGGGCCTGGGCCTCCTGATTGTCGAGGTTTCACGATCACACTCAGACACACCGCACTCGGTAGGACTCCTCTTGACGAGAGATATCCATGCCCCTGGCGGGATTCGAAGCCACAGTCCCAGCAAGAGAGCGGCCGCAGATCCACAACTTGACCGTGCGGCCATTGGGATCGGCGCTGTTGAAGGGGATGTAAACATGATCAATAGCCGTGAACGAAAACGGATATACCATAAAAGGGGCTTCAGAACTAGCTGCTTATCTCGTGAACGAAATTGGACATGATATTGAACCCTGCAATAAACCATGAACGAAATCGGACGTCCCCAAATAAGGCAGAAACAAAAACCCATTCCAAACACTACAGGCCACTCCCGTACGTTCCAAGTTCACACATGTTGTTCAGGTTAATGTAAAGTCCTGCCCTACGCTGGAATACGCAATTTTTAAACAGATGCTTCGGATTCTATGACAAACCCAACTTCCAGCACAATTTTTGCTGTATATGCGAGACTTAATGAGGCAGTGGATATCACTAATGCAACAAACATGCGGTTTCAGAGGCATAAGAAACTTCATGTTTTCACACAATTGATGTACAATATTCAAGGAGACGGATTACAGTAGCATCACAGGCGTCTGTCTCGTCACAGGTTCTTTTGCCGCCCGAGTACATCGGTCGTAATCACGCAAATCAGTCTTTAGTATAGTGAAAAGGCATTCTCCAGCTCCTGAATTCTGCAGTTCCAGAACACGACATCGCAATGCAGTACTAACTCTGAAGCATATTATACGTAACACCAATTTTAACATTCCAAAATTCTACGATCCTGCACTTATGAGTTTTGTACGGATATCAGAACAAACAGTGATTACTTTCTGTACATTATTAACTGATGGTTTCTATAACAAAGATCAAGTGGGTTTACTGAGCGGTACGAACTGATTCGTTAAATATAATCCAGGTTAATATGTTGAAAGTGTTAATGAGTGTATCTTCGAATATATTATTATTATTATTATTATATTATTATTCAAGTTTGAACAATGGGCCCCGGGGCTCTTTTCCAGGGGTACAGTTGCCAAGGCGTGGCGCTGATCATCCACCCCATCTAGTGCTCACCTTATATGCCTTCGTGGCCTGGACAGGGATGCCTTTACCTTTTTACATTAGGTAAGGCTAAAATTTGTGCGGTCTAAGGCGTGGGTCTTCGGCCGCTCGCTTACTAGGATCGTGGGTTCGAATCCCACCGGGGGCATGGATGTCTGTCTCTTGTGAGTGTTGCGTGATGTCAGGTAGAGGTCTCTGCGACGAGCTGGTCCCTCGTCCAGAGGAGTCCTACTGACTGTGGTGTGTCTCAAATGTGTGTGATCATGAAACCTCGACGAAACGAGGAGGCCCAGGCCCATATAGGGCTGTCGAGCCATAGGAAAGAAAAAAAAAAGGCTAAAATTTCGGCATTCTAAGTGACACAGGCGTCCGGTCTAAGGCGTAGGTCTGCGGTCGCTTGATTGCTGGGATTGCGGGTTCGAATGCCGCTTAGGGCATGAATGTTCGTCTCTTGTGTTTGTTGTGTGTTGTGTACGCAGCGGCCTCTCCGACGAGGTGCTCGCTCGTTCAGAGGAGTACTACCGGGTGTGTGTGTGTGATTGTGTGTGGTCTACATAGCTCAACATTCAGGCGGCCAAAGCCGAGTTTGGCTGTTGCGCCACAGAAAATAGTGACAAGGCGCTGTGCAGTACAACTTAAGTCTTCTCTGTGCACTACGATCAAGAAGTAATCTATCGAATACTAGTGGTTACAGCAGTTCATACCGTCGGTAAGTTTCAAAGTATTATGGCACCTAGCAAGCATCCAGCCTTAACTAAGAATAATTATACAAGCGTAGTGGAGTAACCTGCAGACTCGATGTGCAGCAAATAATAAAGAACAACAATCATAATGAATGAGACAGCAATTTCTAATAATTACCCACATCCTGCATCCGACAGCCTTCGCAATCTCTGTGGTCAGATCCTATAACTTCCCGACAAGTGATAGTGAGAGGCATTAAAATTCATACGCGTACTTCCGACAAGTTAAATTAAGACTATCCACAGAGTATTTTATGTTGCACGAGAGCCATCCCGGTATCGAATCTTGGGTTCCCTATGTTCGAACACAACTCGCCTCACGAATGACCGACCATCAGTCAGTGTGTCCTGATGTCGAGCCCCGAACACACTTGTCTCCGTATCAACTGTAGATATTTTCACAGCATTTACCACTTTACATATTGCAGGCTTAAACAGCTACTTATTAAACATTTACAGTGCTACATACATTCGTATACAGCGTGGTACAAAAGTCCCATGACACTCGATGTTTAGCATGTTGCCTCCAGTGTCAAGTGACTTCTCCGCCACGCTGTATAAACGGCTTCTCAACAGTCCAGGTTTTGTAAATCAGACTACGATTGGAAGACAATATGATAAGATTAAGCTTCTGATTTGTAATCGGAAGTTGACTGGTTTGAATCTCTACCTAGACTCCGACTATTCTAACGTTTACGTGATTTTCTCAGTCCCTCTAGGCAAATTTCTTAAATTGGGCAATGACCATTTCCTGCCACATTGATTCCAATTCATTTACAACCATCCAATCAGAAGCCGAAATAACGTACTCGGTATAAAGACTAGCTACGGGTTGGACGATCCGGGGTTCGAATTCCTGAAGGGGCAAGATACTTTATCTTCTCCAGAAGGTCCATACCGGCTCTGAGGCCCACCCACCCTCGTATTCAATGGATACTGCGATTCTTTCCGGGGGCAAAGCCGCCGAGGCATGACGCTGACCACTCACCTCCATCTAGTGCCGAGGTGAAGAATGAGTGGAGCTATACCTGCAAAGAAGGTAAAGCTATCCCAGATTTCAAGACACTAGGCACATGAAGGTGGTAAGGTCTTCAGCCCTACGCACCAGCCGCCTTTACCCAGGTACTCATTTCTGTTAGAGGCTGACTCGACCACAGGGCCATAGTGCGGCCGGAAGGATTATATCAATGAAAAATTCCAGTGACAACATAGGGAATCGAACTCGCAACCTTCCGGCTTCTAATGCAGTGCCTCAACCAACTGCGCCACGGCGTGGGTGGGCTGGCCACAATAAAGAGCAAAATTCTTAAATGAATCGGCGTCAGCCCCTAGCCTAGCAACTATACCGACTGAGCTATCGCCTGAGACATTAAAATGAGATTTGTGTTTCAGGAACAAGAAAGCAAATGGTTAGCTGAGCATGCAGTGATCGATCAATTACACTTGGGGCCTTTGGCTGCAGTTATTCGTGTTATTAATATGAAATTTAATCAAATTCAATTCAACAGACCTTCTTTTAGTCCCCCGCAAGAACCCCCCAAAATTAACAAACTGAAAAACGTACCGCCATAAGTGGGCCGGGATAGCGTAGTCGGTCTAGCGACTCGCTACGAGCTGAACGGTCCGGGGATCGAATCCCGGTGGGGGCGAGATTTTCAGCACCCGTCCCAGACCGGCCCTGGGGCCCACCCAGCCTCCTGTACAGTGGGTACCGGGTCATTCCCGGGGGTAAAGCGGCCAGGGCGTGGCGTTGACCACCCACCCCCATCTAGCGCTGAGGTTAAAGAAAGAGTAGAGCTATAACTCTACTCCCCGTCTGGGATTTCATGGCCTGTTCTAGGGTGAACTTTACCTTTACCTTATCGCCATAGGCACCCCTCGGTTCAGGCAAGAAAGTCTAGTTCCATATATCCTAATCATTGACATGTTTCCCACACACACGGTGCACTGTGAGTGTATGTGTGTGTGTGGGGTGGGTGTGTGAGTGGGTGGGTGAGTGTGAACAGGAAGGAAGCCACGGAGATATGAGCAAGTGATATTCCCCGAGGAAGTAGAAATGAAACTATGCCCGAACTACGCGTCCAACCTTCATTCACAGACAATGACGAGAATTCAGACTGTGTTGGTCCTGCTGCTCGGTTTGTAATAGAACCCACACAGAACCAAGAAAGTTTTGTAACGAAATTCCATCGCTCCCCATCACCACTGCAGCTTGCGGTCCGTCGGTATTACAGGTTGGCGCAAAAGTCACTTGACATTCAACATGTTCAACATCGAATGTCAAGCGACGTTGGCACCAGCCGGTATATTACGACCACATTACATACTTAAGTTCACGTTAAGGTCTTCTGGGACGTAACGCCGTGTAGTTTTGAAGATGCACACCAACGTTTCGGAGGAACCTGCTGCTCCTATCTTCAGAGTATCACTGTTACAACCTTATACTGTACCTCACATACTTGCAGCAGACGTCTTAAACAAAAATCTGCTCATACCACACTGGTGTACAACATGAAATAACTCAGAGTCTACATTTAGTTGACCCCGATCATTAAGGAAAAATTAAAGTACAATGAACCATAGTAACCATTTTGCCGATCCCAGTGGCCGCGCGGTCTAAGGCGTGGGTCTGCGGCCGCTCGCTTGCTGGGATTGTGGGTTCGAATCCCACCGGGGCATGGATGTCTGTCTATTTGAGTGTTGTGTGTTGTCAGGTACGAGGTCTCTGCGTCGGGCTGATCACTCGTCCAGAGGGGTCCTACCGAGTGTGGTGTGAGTGTGATCTCGAAACCTCAACAATGAACCCTAATCCCAGTATGGCTGTCGAACCATGAAAAAATAATAACCATTTAAAGAACCGTGGTAACTATACTTACCACCTACTGTAACACTCGGGAACTCTATATTCTATTCACACAAAGTACCTACCGTATTTAGGACGATTCTCACCATAAGCACCATTATTTCTCTAACATATAACAGACCGGACTGTTTCCTTTGCAATGTAGAATGAGAAACAGTATATACAGATTACATCAGTGGTTCCCAACCTGTGTGCCGCGGACCCCCCCCCCCCCCCACGTAGGGGGTGGGGAATTATTCCAGCAGGTCTGCAAATATACCTCCTTTACACTGACTAAACAACAGCATATATTTGGCACATATACAATATTTTTCAAATATCTTTATTTGTTTTCGTGGTTAATAAAATGTGAATCCCTTTAAACGGTTACTGAATTTATCACAATTATTTGTCGTAACGTGTTTTATCAATTAAAAATTACAACTATTAGCATACAGGGGCCTGCGAAATTTTTCTGATGCTAAAAAGGGGCCCCCACGCTCGGAGTTTGGGGTCCGTTTTTTTTAGATCGGCGTTTTATAAATTTAAAAGTTAAACTATTAGCATATGGGGGTCTGCGAAATTTTTTTGATGCTAAAAAGGGCCCTCACGCTCGGAGTTTGGGGTCCATTTTTTTTAGATCGGAGTTTTTCAAAGTGGGTTCCACGGAACCCTGGGGTTCCGCGGAACGCTGATAAAAACTTGGGCATTTTATATCTTGTCATACTTATTTTCATCGACTTACTTCTATAATGATATTAAACTATGAATAAGGTAATATTTAAAAACAAGTATCTTACATTGCGAGAGGGAATACTTCGGAAAGAAATACAGTAGGTGCAGAACTTCAGAGCATTATAAAACTGCTACCGTTTTCAGCCACTTACCTCTCTGAATCTGGATTTTCGTGATACGGTATGACAGAAACTAACTACAGAAATACGCCGGACACTAAGGCAGATACCGAATTGCAACTGCCGCCCAGTACACCAGATTTCAAACTGACGTGTTCATCAACACAGCCCCATCCGTCACACTAAGAAATTAACACACAATAATTTGTAAGGTTTATTGATTGATTAAACCGGCAGTGAAGATTTATTGCTATTTTATTTGCCTACAACAACAACAACAAAAAAGAGCCTGCGGTCTACATTCCTTTTTTTTTTTTTACTTTGCCTATAGTGCTAACTGAAAAACAAGGGTGGGGTTCCGTGAAATATTTCAGCCTGGAAAAGGGTTCCACAGACGTAAAACTTTTAAAAGCACTGGTTTAGATTAAAGGCAGCATTAAATGTGTTCATTATAACAGTGTACAATTTAATCTGTCTCTGCTTCTTTCATTTCTCTGTATTTAACTTCAGGTGAGAAACTTATTAAAGTAATTTTAAGAGCGAACAATCCGATTTAACTGTTTACGAAACCCATCTATTTTGTTTCAGACAAACAGTTCCATCATTTCTGCAATAACCAAAAAAAAATAAATTAAAAAATCATCATATCGCATTCAATCTAAATTCGCCTTAACACGCAGTACACCTGCAACTCGAACTGGCTGCAGGGTCCACACAAAAAGCAGGGGTTATTACAGCACCAAGACGCAACGAGTAAAATATGACTTCTAAAATAAAAAGAAAGTGCCTCAACATATCATGCTCCAGTATATTCAAAACACGCAAGCCTGTTTTCTTCAAATTACATTCTCAGCAACGAACAGAAAAGAATAAACTATTGCTGCAATGTGTTGTGAACAAACAGATGGTTGTTACGTGGAGACAAAAACTTGCCAGCTAAAAAGGTGAGCGACAAGGTCGAAAAGAATGCTTTGTACAATCAGACATTGCATTAAATCGCACGTAAAACAACACCTGATGAAATAGATGGTGCAAACAATATCCTCGTGCTGCAAAGATTCAGCGAATCTCTCACAGCTACAAGTGTTCATGACACTGTGTAATAATTACCTGGGCCTAAGAGAGAGGAATTGACAAGATGATGGGCTTCATATTTGCACTCTTCGTCACTATTAGGGTGATAAAATCAAGGATGAAACGGGCGGAGAATGTGACATGTACTGGTCAGAAATACATACAGAATTTTGGTGAGGAAACCTGAAGGAAAGAGGCCACTTGGAAGACCACTGTGTAGATATGAGGCTATTATTAAAATTGATGTTCAAGAAACAAGATAGGGAAGGCACGGGCTGGACTCATCTAGTTCATGACAGGAGCAAGCGAAGTACTGTAATGGCTTTCCTCGGCCTTAAAATACAGCATGGTCTAATTACAGATCATCCTCATGCAGGTCTGTTTAATTGACGCCAGATCAACTTAGCAGTAGGCAGCAATTACATTATCTAAGATAACCTAATCCAACAGTTTTCTGCTAGTGGCTATTGTAGATATCTAACACATTTAGAGAGAAATTCCTCACCACTGCCAACATGGTACAAAAATACTACCTCTCCCCCCCCCCCCCCCCACACACACACAAACACAAACACACAATTATACTACTTCAGTGTTAATTATTTGTGCCTAGTCTCACCCAAATCTGCCCTATGACCCGCAAGATACACGTGACATTTCAATTTAGCATCAGAGTAAAGTGGCCTTGAAAATGAAATAAATAAAGGCAGCATCAAAATACCGCGACCAAACTTTCGGAGTAAATCCATCCTACCAAACCTGACTTAAATCGGTCACGTTACTTGGACCGTGTCACTTCCTGACGGAGAGAAGTCCATAGCGTAAATATCGAGACATTTTTCCATTATATTTTTCGGAACACAGCTACAATTCTTTGATTCTATTTGTATAATTACTTAATAAATGGCACGACCCGCTTCCCCAACCTCATAGACGCCTCCAACAAAAGTGACCTCTTCTCAATCACGGAGGCCTTTGGCCAAGCGATTACAGACTTCCGAGCGTTTAGTCCCCAGACTGCCATCCAACCAAAAGTTTTCTTTCTGACAGACAAATTTGTCAGACGGAAGCCTCCTCCCACCAACAGCAAGTCCATAGCCTCAACTCGTCAAGAACCTGGGCCAAGACGATCAAATGCGTTAGAGCAAGCCCACCCCCCTGTTACAGTCAGGAGGCAAATTTTCACATTGCAGCTACACCTTTCGCACGCAACACGCACGAAGGCCAACACCAGCTTGAAATTAACATCTTGCAATCTCTTCCATAAAAAAAGGGATACATTATTTGGCCAATCACCAAAAAAACAATACACAAAAACACATTCAAGAACCCCAGCCTACCACATTAGGACGCTACAAAAATCCAAGAGTTTTATAATGTTAATTTTAAATGACATTTTAACTAATATATTAGAAAATAACAACATGTATCTTAATAAACTGTAACAATTGAAATCTAAATAATTACAGTGCAATTTTATATAAACTTCTACGTGTTTCTTAAATAATTTTTAGCCTGTAGATGACCCACTGCGGTCGAAACATGTTGCAACAATAAATACTACACATAATATAGTTGTATTGACAGTAATTTATTCTTTTAACCTAGATTTATTTACAGCGAAAACACATCATTTCTATTTTGTTTGTTATTTAAGTTCGATATGATTATTATAATGGTGAATGACTAGTACAGAAGTTCATTAAAATTCGAGATCTGACGTTTCGGCAAAGGTGAATACGAGGATTACGTTGTTCTGGAATACGACGATGCGCAACGGGCCATCGGATCCCGACGTTTCGAGACAACGTAGTGTCGTCACCTTCATGTGTCAACAGGTCCGGACCTATCGACCCTTGCAAGATGAGGATACTAAACTTGGGCGAAACGTCGGAATCTGACAGCACATTGCTTAGCGTCATATCCCAGACGAACGGAATCTTCACTAAAAATGAACCAGGGGAACGAAATAACGGCTAAAAATCCTGAAATTCAGCCTTGTCCACTTAAAGCACAAACTTACACTCGCAACTTCAGAGCTGCTTAGCAATGACTACTACAAAATTTCATTTTCAATTAACACAGTGCACATGTGTAAAGCGAGCTGATAACGCAGATTAATTTAAACACAGCTGACAGAATAGAATTACGTTGCTGAATTGCTGTCCGGTGAGTCAACAACTTTTCATGCTGACCTCCAAAGCTGAATAGTAAAACCAAATCAAATATTTATTAGTTGAGT
Organism: Reticulitermes speratus; assembly: GCA_021186555.1. Classification (NCBI taxonomy): domain Eukaryota; kingdom Metazoa; phylum Arthropoda; class Insecta; order Blattodea; family Rhinotermitidae; genus Reticulitermes; species Reticulitermes speratus. The sequence continues at coordinate 42,626,018 of JAJKFL010000042.1, read as the reverse complement.
CAAATTTTCAGAAGGCTGTATGTGCTTAACACAGGGTTCTTAGTCGTTCACAGCCTTTATGTCTAGATCTACAAATAATACACTATTTTTATTCATCATGTACCTCAATCTAACACCTGTAAAACTCCTTCCAAGCCATATAAACCAAATATCGTTTTAAATATTACGCAATAATCATTTCCTCACGTTTCATCTTTTCTGTAACTTTTAACAGTAGTTTCGTATATGAATTCTGTACTATTAACCTGCTCGAAAAAAAACCCATTCACCTAATTAATTCAACAGATTGTCTGCTTTATCCCAAAATTAAATACATTATTTCACACCTCCTTCACAGGTGCATAAATCTACAAAAATTCAACCTTATTACCCTACTTATATCAATAGTTACACGTGTTCTGCATACTTAAGTTTATCAGTACAAAATAATATAACACAATGACACCCTCCTTCTCCCATCAATCTTCCACATTCAGTACTTAAAAACAATTATCTAATATTCCCCGTCTAAATCTCTCTCATACAATTTAAATTTCTGATATCCACGGTATGGCACAATTTTATCCGTGACTGTCCGTATTATTACTGGAAACTGACACGCACCTTCACTCTCTCGCATCTTGTTTCTCCCATACCAACTGCAGTCTCCACAGGACAGTATAAACTACTGCAACAACCCGACTCGGCATTATATCCGACTCATTTCGAAAACTAAAACCACGATGACATATCTGAAGTAAATTATGCTTCGCTTTCCACCGCCTGGCAATCAGCAGCCAATCCACTAAGTCGCTTGTTCACTGGAATTGCGCGACGCGGTGCTGACTTCACAACAGGAAATCTGCTAAAGTTATGTATCAGGGAATCAGCTTCCGTACTGGTAAAGGAAAATTAAAAATGTCCCTGGCTCCACGCATTCTTGACCTCAGCATTATATGGGGACGAGTGGCCGACTTCACTGTCCGTCAGCTGCATCCCGGTTCTCACCGGGTAGGAGACTGGGTGAGTCCCAGAGCCTATCTGGACGAGGTAGCGAAGGAGAAAATTATCTCCCCCGGGCTTGAACGTAACACCAGTCTTAGAACCAGAAGACAGTACAAAGTTACCCCGGCTCTTTGGCCGATAAATAAGGATGCTTACCAAAAAATGAATCAGCGACTTCGAAAACAATTTTATAAGACGCGAAAAAAGCAGACTTGACAATAAGTCTTCCGGGATGTGAACCCGTGTACTTTTGGTGATAGGTACTGGAGAAAATTCCTGCCTACACAGTCGGGGTAGATGCCCTAAAGACAGAGGCAGCAGGTTCCTCCGAAACATCGCGCCGATCAAATCTAAACTACAAGGCGTCACGTTCCAGAGGACTAACATCAAAGTCTACGCACAAAGTATCTGAAACCTGATAAAGAAGCCATGAATCTCCAGCAGCCAACTAAAGCTCTTCATGAATGCAGGAATGTCCCACCAGCAATCTCCAACTTCTCTACGCTTCTAATTATCAGGCTAGCAATAACCCGGGGCTCTACCCGGTCAGTCGGGTTCCGGAAACCTCTGTTTCCAAGGTCGAAGAGACAGAAAAAAAAGAATAAACAATGTAATCAGATTTCATTCCTAGCCTCCAGTACAATAAATTTTTTAACACTTTTTATACGGTTAACTCCAGCCTGCAAAGGGGACGTCTTCAGTGCCGAGAAATGTTCAAGATACTGCGTATGTACTTCAAGGGGCTACTGACATTGGGGACAGCGGGTGGAAACAATGACCACGAATTATAGGGTAACTGTTAAGGGTTGTGGAATGGCCAGGCATCCGTAGTGATCACAGTATATATTACTGGTGCTATTTTTTGCTGTAGACGTTTCACAAAGGAACACACGTCCAGGGTTCAATTTCGGAAGAAAGGAAGTGACAAGAACCAACTAACAGAATCAAAAGGCCTAATTTGCAAAACAGACAATATTGTTGGCAAGTGCCTGATGATGTAAGATCTTCAGGGTTTATTCGATTTGGGCAAGGAAAAAAAGTACCGGGAGTGTTCACGTAATAGCGAAAATTTCGCGAAAGCAGGGCTCAAACTTCACATATTACCTCCAAGAAATACGGCTGAATTTGGGTCTTGGACGCATGCCTTCAAATGCATCGGCACCGGAAGGGGGGAACTGAAGGCTGGATATCTGCTCCGCCCCACGGATGTGTGGAAACATACCAAAATTTTAAAACCCTGGAAAAGGAAGATGGCAATACACCAAACGTTAATACCACAACTTAAAATTTTCTGGGGGGGGGGGGGGGGGGCCTTGGTGACGCCAATATTTACTTGTCATTTGCGATATATCCCAAATATATTACGTTCCATATTTGTTTACGAGTAATAACTTCATACACAGTACCGCACCGTTCTCAAAAATTCAAAATTGTATAATACTACTACTACTACTACTACTAGTAATGAGCAGAAGACAATACATGCAACAACACAATCTTAACATGACATATACCGCTGCGTTTCCAACACAAGATCAAAACACATTACTTTTATACTCTGAGTATTCCAAAAACAATACTTTCATAAAAAAACTATTGCAAGGATTGAGATCTCAAAGCCCCTTTTTACAAAGAATATACTTCTTCGTACTATTTTCCTCTACATTTTTTTTTACAAAACCACCGAAACACGTAGCTAAGTTCTAAAACAAAGCAATTTGTTTGATCAACAAAAGGTTGTGGTACACTGAATTACCACTGTTTTGAATCTTGTAATAAAGATGTAAAGTAAATCTACATTTTGGATTTAAACATACATAGCCCGCACACATTCGGCCGCCTGTCAAACGGTCCCCTAGCGACGAGCAGGTCAAAACAACCTGTCAAGATCACACGTACTTTAAGCCTACGGTCCGCCTGCTTAAGCGACTAAGTACCCTCGCCTTGCATTCCGAAGGTGATCAGTTCAAATCTCGACCTGTAGAAAAATTACCCCGGAATTTTCCGTGGTTCTCCTCTGTCCCTCCATGCAAATGCCGGGATACCAACTTAAATTCTACCACGACCACTCCCCTTTCATACACCAAATCTTTATGTCATTCGACGTCATGTAGTCAAAGTCAGTGAATTTCAACCCGCCGCCTGCCGGACTTAGGTCCGCGAAACCCGCGAGTGTTTTCGAACGCACTCAACTTCCGCTCCCACATCGAATTGAATGGAAAATGTCTGAGTTATCTGGTAAACTTGGCAAGCACAGTTAAAATTTAGTAAACAATAATGCTGTAACAGGCTTCGTGCATACTGCACTGGAACATCCTATGTTGGAAACTTTCAAATATTTAACAGTGGAAGGAGTCAGAAAAATACGGAGTGGTAAGCTCCACCATCCCCTTTTGTATTTTCAAAGGCTCGACAGCCCCTTGGGGGCCTTGGCCGCCTCATTTTTCGAGGCTTCACGATCACACACTTTTTAGACACACCACACTAGGTAGAACTCCTCTGGACGAGGACCAGCCCGTCGCAGAGACCTCTACCTGACAACACACAACACTCACAGAGACAGACATCCATGTCCTAGGCAAAATTCGAACCCACAACCCAGTAAACGAGCGGCCATAGACCCACGCCTTAAATCGCGCGGCCACTGGGATTGGCCCACCACCCCCCTTAGTCTTCCATTTCTACAAGTGTGTATGTTCTAATCATAATTAGAGTCAGTGTATTTTAGTCATAACTTTACAGGATGTAATTCCGTTTATTTCTTACAAAAAACATCACTGACAAAGAAACAGTGAGGTTCTTCCAGTCTTAACAAATAATGTTAGGTGCTAACAATTCTGTCTGTTATGAGTGTTGTATGTTGGGAGGTAGAGGTCTCTGCAACGGGCCCATCACTCGTCCAGAGGGGTCCTACCGAGTGTGGTGTGTCAGTGTGATCGAGGAAATTCACAGAGGAGGCCTAGGCCCACTAGGGCTGTCGAGCCATGAGAAAAAAAAAGCACTAAAAATTAAATTACAGTTAATCACTGTATTAATTTTTATTGCGGCAGTGCCCTAATAATTAAATAGCAGTAATTTTACTCCCTTAGTCGCGGGCCAGGAAAGCTTAGTCGGCATAGCGACTCGCTACGGGTTAAACGGTCCGGGGATCTAATCCCGGTGGGGGAAACATATTCCACACCCGCACAGATCGGCCCTGGGGCCCATTCAGCCTCTTGTACAATCGGTACTGGGTCTCTTTCCCGAGGGTAAAGCGGCCGGTGCATGGCGTTGACCACCCACCCCCATCTAAAGCTGAGGTTAAAGAAAGAGTATAGCTATATATCTACAACCGTCGGAACCTTCATGGCCTATTCTAGGGTGAACTTTAACTTTAATCGATTAATATCAAACAAAATTTCCTTAAGAAAACTGGCTTGCGGCCGGCGAGGGGTTTGGAAAATTTTAAATGGCCCTGTGCAATTAAACGTTGCTCTACACTGGTCTTAGTTAGTTGGTTAAGTAACCTCTAAATGGGCAAAACATTACTTCTAAAACATGATATCGATATGAAACATTTCATTCAAATCTCGTGATGGTGCGCGTTTAACGCATGTAATCGCTAGACTTTGATCAATACCATACGAAACGTGGTGAGGCAATAATAAGATTAATATTTCTGTCTGGTAAGTGTAGTAGTGAGGCGCATTCATGAGTTTAAATAACAACAGCTGCTTTATATCATGGTTTGCATAACTTTATTGCGAGTTGGTGGGGGCGCGGGGCGACAGAGCAACACAATTCGAGTCAGCAGTTGTAATACATACATGAACACGACGTAATTTCACTACAAACACTCCGGCTTTCGACCTTCTACCTGAATGAATAATTGCGCTGGACACTGCGCAAGTACCACGCTGACCCACGCGGATTATCACGGTGAGACGATCCGCTACTGTGGTAGGATGTAACGTGGGAAGGATAATATGAAATGCGTGCCATTTCACACCTATACTGATTGATTCCGGCAAAGTGCGGTAATTACATTTCACTAAACGGAACTGGCAGGTTTTGAGCGAGGTGCCGGACAAAGACAGATACCCTGGCCCTCCAGGTTGGCGGATGGGCGTCAAGCTACCAACATCCTCACATCGTAAAAAAAAAACTGTCTCGCAACCCCAAAAACGGGGAGGCCATGCCCCGAAAACGGGCCGAAGCGCCTTAGAAAAAGAAGGACTAGGGAAGCAGAAAGCCAAGTACACGTGTAAACACAACAGGAAATGTACGCACAGCTTAAATAATTCTCATAAGTTCTAAAAGGTTCTGACGATGGTATATAACATTGAGAATTAATTGTCTTCTGGACTTTGTCCGGACGATGGACAAAGTCGAGAAGACAATCAGTTCTCAATACATAATTCTCATTCGTTAGCTCTATTTTTTTAATTTAGAAAAAGGCGAAAAAGTGCAAATTGCACAAAATATGTTTAATATATATCTCTCTCTGACAAACATTTTGTGACATCCGATCGAAATGCGTGCAGACGCGCAAGTAAGACCTTCGAGGAAACTGTCCGACACAGTCGTCCTATTTTAACCCAAACCGCAATGCGTCGACCAATTTTATTAAAGCTACTGCATATCAGATTTCACTGAGATCCGGTCTCGATTTCGTATATTCAAACGCCAGACATACATGGCGAAGCTAACTGGCGCATTTCTCAAGAAGAAGATTTATGTTTGGTTAATGACGAGCAAAACAGAACGATCTGCGCTCTGTAACTTCTTGTAACCAATTATCCCGACATCACTAGTGTTACCTGTGGACGAGGAACGGTGGAGCGACTCAAATCACTTCTTCGCGTGGTGCCATAAAATTACGATCAGACTCTTATAATTAAAAACCAAAAAGAACAAATTGTTAAATACCAGCATATACTGGTGTGCACGTGGGCAAACACAAAAATCTACTATAACAACATGTTTTCTAGCATGTGACGCCGTGCAGTGTGGTAGGAATTCATCAATGCTTCGGTGCAACCACTGTGAAAACGTCTCAATAGCATAAAAATCTGTCATTGTGTAGCTCAAATGCGCACCCAGAAATATAAGACCTCTACGTACAGATATCCTACTTAAAACGCATTCTTCAAGCGTTTACTTAACAATACTTGACGACCAGCGGTAGGTCAGTCAGTCAGTCTTGGTTTCGTGTCATGATTTAAATTCAACTTACGTTGCACGAAATTATATGTAGCTCTCCAATAGGAGTTTGCCCACCCCTGAACTACGTGCGGTAATATCAAGCAACTTGATTACTTTCATACCGTGTGGCATTTTTAATTAGCCTTTGTTTGTCACAATTACAACCTTTATATGCTCAACCAACGTTGCGGATATCGACGAATATGTTTCGACGTTTTTCCATGCGTCATCTTCAGCGTATCCTCTGAACACAAGGCTTACATAAAGTTCGGTATATATATATATACCGAACTTTTGATTTGTGCTTATGCTTATGTTGTTACGTCTGTCATTCACTAAAATATTACCAAATCAAACTTCTTACAACTACAGAATAGAACAGGACATTCCAGAACAGTGACCTGCACTGCAGCTGTGTACGAGTATACCACATGCATGATGCACGCGCGGTATCATTATAGTATTTAAAAGACTTAAAATCGTCAATAACTACTTAACTTATTTGTGTCCGTCACGGAAGTTATTTGTTCTTAACAGTATGCTGGCAACACACAATACACGATTCACTATTTTTTGGTCGGACGCTGATCTTGTGTATAAACCCATCCAGTTGTACGTTTATACTCTACGCCCATAGACTGTACTGTCACCTTCCAGTAACAAAATTAAGTAAAATAAGCTCCTTATTTTGCCATGTACTTCATTTTCGTCACGCCGTGAAGTTAACAACCCTAAAAAAAAATACGAATTGTCACATCAAATCAAGTCCACTAGTGACAATCTCAAGACCGATTTCGTCCAAATTTATAGTATTCAATAAAGTATAACGTATCATAAACTTGTTCAAGGCCTAATTTTCCGCACACGATTCTAACCCCTTCTCCCTCTGCCTTCGTTTTCAAGGTAGTTAAAAAGCGTGTTTTATAAGAATCTGGAAGCATACTGTGATACCTAAAACTTGGGTCATGGGTTTTGAATAATACCTACTTCCTATATACGTTAGCTCCGTTTCTCCCCTCTGTTACCAGTTCTAAAATGAATATTATCTTGTGGGAATTAACGTCTTGCTGTCTCTTAGAAATTTACCAATATTTCAAAAAGAACCTACTGCCTACATATTCAAGGTAGCACATGGCATATAAGTAGAACACAAAGAAACTGTTGCAAATGGTTCTAGTGGAAATGATGGAAGAAATGCTTTTTATCATGGCCGAAATTTTCTTTTGCTGACGACGACCAGATATTTTAGGAGATGGCAGAGATTCACGAAGCATGGAAAATCACGAAATGTCGATGAAATGTTCTACAATAAGATTTCCGATACGGAAAGATTTAACAATTCCTGAAATATATGCCATTATGATTTAATATACTTTACATAAAAGTTAATGTACAAACTGATTTAATTTCAATTGATTTTCTAAGAAATATGTACTTCGAAAAAATAGTCCCGTAATACCACACATCATATATTACGATCTTCTTGGGTGTAACGCCGTGTAGGTGGTACCAACGTTTCAAAGGAACGTACTCCTCCATCTTCAAGGTTAAAAACACTTTATAATGTCACATCTCAGAAGACTACATGATCTTGATAACGAAGGACCTTAATGCTCACATTAGACAGTAAAACTTACAACACAGGACTTCATGTACGAGACGAACGCATGGGAAATTTTATATTATTCATACCGTGCATTGTCACTAATCAAACACACAATACTCAACCAAAAGAAACGCACTCTTATTATTTTTTTTTAGATATTAGATATAATAGATATAGAGAGTGTAATATATAATATCTAAAAAAAAAAATAAGAGTGCATTTGTTAGTTGAGTATTATACGTTAAATGCATGGGAGTTACAAGTTATAACAATACATGCTTACATTTTCTGCTGGTGGTGATGTCCGTCGCTGACGTTGCACACAAAACAGTGTTACGTCCTGACCAGCCCTTGCTGCAGAAGAATAACTGAATTCATCAACGTGTCTGCTGACCGAACTTTGAAATAACTTTTGTCACTGTGTCATACAGACTTCACCATTTGACGCAATTCGTTCATCTGCCTGTAACTAAGCACAACAGTTACTTCTTTGCACATGAAACACGACAGAGTAACAGCACAAAACACGCAATAACACTCGCAACAAGCCTAACGCAACACTTCATTCACATTTCGCGACACTCCACATGACCTCCAAACACAAGCAGTAGTAAACGAAATAGTAACAACACGGATTAACTTACAGTGCTAAATTTCAAATGAAGAGTTGCACGCAGACTACAGCACAAAACAACAAACACTGACTATCGGTCCTCCTACCACCTACACCAAAGCTTTCGTCACGTGACATAACTGAGATACAGCACAAACTGTAATCCAAAACACATTGCCATGCTGTTCGCCCGCTCGTGGTTCGCTCTGCCAAACGCATCTCAGCGCCCTATAGTGAGAATTTATGATACTTCACGCTAGTCTATAGATGGCAGCAGCAGATCGTCTCTGACACATGTGTCAGTCAGCGACATATAGTGATTAATATAGTGAACTTCAGCCGAGGAACTGCCATACTGTGCATTTTTTTGTCCTGATGGCAGCAGCAAGCACAAACTACCAAGATTGTAATCACAATTAATTAGCATTTGTTACATATTCACAACAAAATAAATGTAAAACAAACGTTTAAAAACTGATGGGAGTCAGATGACATCAGCAGAAATGCTACACAAGGGCTGCAAGAAGATGCACCCTTTAGGACTCTAAAAGGAAATACAAAACACAAATTCCAGAAATATAAGAATTTAGGATACAAAATGGGAAAGAACACATTACCAGGATTCCACGCCATAACTAAAAATATCAAACAAAATAAGAAGCATGTGAAGACCTCTGAAAAAACAGAGGGATTCTGTTTTGTATCCATTAACAAATCTCTACAAGTAAATTGCTATTTTGGGTCCTGTACGTTTTATCTTCATTACTACCTATCAGAAGATGATGGCTAGGAATCAGGAACCAAGATTTCTCTGTAAAGTTGGGATTTTACCAGTAACCTTTAACCCTTTCACACTGAAGGCTGACCACAGTCTGCGCAAAGTGTATAGCTAAAAGGCCAAAGTTGCCTAAAGACATTGCCAAGAACATGCAAAGTAATGGTAGCCATTTAAATTCACGTCACTTTCAGAGTACTCCAGGCATTTAATTTCAGTGCGAAAGGGTTAACATAGACATAATTTCATTGAAATCAATCAAATAATTTAAGTGATGAAATATCCCCAAGCACATGTCAATACCGTTATGGATTTGTGTTACACATCCTTCTACCCTCAAGCTTGAGCAAACAGGTTCCTTTAAAGCATCGGTTACATGCTACCAGACATGACATCACATCTCAGAACACAGAAATCTTCGACTACTGCCATAAGAACCTCAAACATTACACTCTTTTAATCACCCTGTGCAAAGATCACAAACATATCTGTTATGTAAACATGTTTGAAAAAAGGGAATGAAACATTCAGTACATAATGCATAGTTTAATTTCACAATACATGACAGATATTTCAAATGTATTGTTGCACATTTCACATAAATTTCTCTTCCATTTTTTTCATAGCTCTGTATTGAATTGTTCTGGTTATGTTCCCATTGACATTGGGCAAGGTGTCCATTTTCCGAGCAGCTATCTGTAAAAGATAAAATGTACCAACTAGTTTCGGTAATAATTACACTCTACATACTAGCTTACAGGAAAAATGATAAATATGTGCTTTGTAGTATTTTGAGGACAATGCAATATGACAAACCTTAATACTGATACATTTTTTGTGATAGCTGCATGCACATGACACATGAAATGCATTGTGGACAAAATATATACAATAAAGTGTTCTAAAATTTGGCCATTAAAAGTAGTCATGATTTTGTGAGATTCATTCTTGGATTATGTAACAGTGCTGTATCAAGTGCACAGTGTTGGAAGAGATGTAAGACACTGATGCAGAAGGCACTGGTCACTGCATATTTCAAGGTACAATCTCCATCACAACCTGGACAGACTGTCGGGATATCTCAGAAGCCCAGCCAAATTCAAAATGCAAACCTCCCAGATACAGGACAAGTCACTCTGCCACACCAATGTGACTGGCGTAGCAGTGTGGAAACGATTCAAATCAATGTCAATACAAAGTCTGTGAGCATTTTTATTCTTGCTTATTAGATAAAACTTATGTTGCCACTTGAAAACTGATAAATTCTTTCCCTGTGCATAAGAAAATATAAAAATGCATTCAAATTTGCGTTAGAATGACTCATGAAAAGAGGCCATTCACCAGACCAAGGTATCAATGCCACGATACTATTAATATGGATCTTGTATGTTATGACATTGCTTTAAGAGACGTTCAAATTATAGGTGTATAATGGGGTAAGGGACAGCACAAAAACTTTTGCTTTCTCCTGAAATGAAATGCTTTCACAATTCATGTGCACCCAACAATGGCTATCTTCTGTATCCAATTAAAAAGGATATTGGTGCAATACATGTAAATGCATGAAGAAAATGCAGGAGTTCAAACAAAATCACAAACCTCAATCTTTTGCACAAGTTCTACCTCTCTCAAACCGGCAATAAAATTTGAGACATGGCATCCTTCAGCACTACCAACACGCCCTGTTCGTCCACAACGATGAATGTAATCAGCCATGTATAGGGGGAAGTCATAATTGATCACATGTTTTACCTAAAACACAAACATGAAACAGATAAGTAATGTACTATATGTCCACACAACCAGCACTGTGCATGCAAAACAATACACCTTTCTCTCCTAAGCTATGCCTTTCAACCCCTATTATGTTATCATCAGGGTAATACACATTCCACTCAAACAAATCAATTACAATACCATGCATATATTCATAACTTTATTCCAGTATTTAAAGATACATAATAACTCAAGAGAAAGTTGTCAACATTACGTTCTCCCTAAGCATAAACATATGCGGATGGAATGGAAACTTACCCTGACTGTATCAATGCCTCTAGAACCAATGTCAGTACAAGAAATGACATCCACATCACCTGACTGAAACGAGTTCAATTTTCCTGTCCGAATATCACGTGGCATATTTCCGTTCAGGTTCACACATTTCACACCATTTTCATTCAGAAACATAGATATCCAGTCACATGTTGATGACTTGTTACTGCAACAAATAACAAGTCACATCATCGTGCAATGATACTCTCACACACAATATCTTCCAAAATTTTGTTTCTCTATTATGATCTCTGATGGCAGGAGCTTCTCACAAATGTCTATGTTCCTAAACAGTACATGCAGCAGTTCAAAAATTTGAAGTCCTTTCTCTCAAAACTACCTAATACTAATGCTGTTATTGCAACCAGCTCCTCAATTATCATGCATTAATGCACAAATACAAGGGATAAAATATCTTTTAGCACTCACATTACAAGGAAAACTTCCATAAAATTACACTTCTTTAACTTGAACTGTATCTCACAATTACCTAAAAATTATAAGAGGGTGTTTCTTTGCAACATCCTCCTTAGCCATAGCAAGTAACTGAGCCGGCTTCTGTGACTTGCCAAGCCGATAGAACTTTTGCGGAACATGTGGTAGTAGCCGATGAACTTGACTTGACGTAACTCTCACTAATGACTCTGTCTGTAAGAAAATGTAATTCAGATTTAAAGGAACACATTTTGTAATTTTTGTTAAGAGAACCGTAACTGGGCAACATAGAAATGAAAAGTCAACTATATACTGTATTTACCCAAATATAAGACAAAAATTTGTTCCTAATTCATCATCTGAAAAATTGGCAGTCACCTTCAACTTGCATACAAAATTAAACATCTTCTGCACATATATTTCTCTGAAAATGGCAGACTGTGAGGGGGCAATGTCTTATATGCAGAGCCATCTTATATTCGGGTAAATATGGTAACAATTTTATTAACCACAGATTCAGCATACATGCTGGTATTGATTCTACTTGCATTATTTCTTAAAGCAAATTTGTGTCTAACACAACAATTCTCTAGAATGTCAAACACAAACCACTTGTTACAGAAATGAAGTTTTTACATACATGGATCTGCATTGTGAGCTATAATCACTTTACTATTACTTTGTTTCTGATGTACCTCAATGACAGGGTTCAGTATTTCCGTGAGACTTGTAGGCATTGTAGCACTGACCAAAGTCATCTGGACACCTGATGGCAGTGTAGTTAGCGTGTTGGCTCCTTTGTATTGGAACTGCAACACGACAGACAACAGTTAGTCACATTACATGCACTGCATGAATCATTTGCCTCTGCTTAAATGAGGGAGCTTTGTATGTGATAACTTACAATGTCACAACCCACAAAAAACAAATGGACAGTACCTATAATGTCACAACCCAGAAAACTGCAATATGAATTATCATACGGTGCAAACATTATGTGTCTATCAGGAAAGATAGGATAGGTACTAAAATATGGTCAAACCATTTTACAGCAAACAAGTTACATTATCTCAAACTTTTATGACTATGAAAAACATATGACTCAAAATGCCCAATCCCTGTTATAGCAGCTTAATCTGAAATTCAACACTGGTGTTCACTGAACTGCTGTACCAAACCCATTCCTTCCCTTTCAGTTTTAAAGTCTCCGTACATCACTTGCTCCACCATACCTCACACACTTCAGTTCCACAGTTTAACAATATCCTTACAAACATCAAAAGAGCTCTAAAAGAAACAAAGTCTGAAGTACGCTTACTTTAAATTTCTTCAGAAAATGACACAATTTCTCATTGAAACTATCATCCAGCAACGTGTCGGCCTCATCCAATACCACATGGTGAACATTACTCATGTTGTAGATGCCTGAAACATGTCAGCATTTAAAAAAGCAAGTCTCCGTGACTGCAGACTAAGGTGGAGAAATCAGACACTCCTCTCATCAAGTTGAACTGACACATAATGTATCCAGACTAGTGTTCTGGGTCAAGACACTGTACAGTGTAACAGAAAACTACCATGAATGTGGAGGTAAGAAACTCCTACTCTGAAATTTTGGTACCAGAATATACAGCATCATATCCCAAAAGAACAGGTGTCCACAAATCTTGGGTGCCAGATCACCCAGGTGACTAAATATTGTATGGTGGTGCCTAATATTTGTGGGTTTTCAATATGGAACTTGTTTCATTTCATGCTTCTGGCACCTAGAATTCTGAGGTGGCTTCTAGATGTTTAGATAATTTGTGAACTCCTATGTAAGACCATAATTTTGATACAGCCATGAGAACACAGCTGTATTTAAGAAACATAAAGAGGTTGATTTCTTTATTTCCTGGCTCCTTTAAGGACATTATCAATATCATATGTCAAATAGCAAATGTGACATCCACACTTACTTTGCTTGTAGTCACAAATGTTAAATTTGGTATGAAATTAAAATATAACCTTACCTACAAACTTTGCCTTGACAATTACAAAACCAAACAACAGCATGAATCTCGCAGAATATGTCTTACAATTAATCAACAATTTACACATTCTGCCAACTTCTTCATGCAGAAAAAAGATGGCAGGTGTCCTTCATGGCATTTATTTTATTAAATGTCACTTCCAGTTGCTGTTCTAACAATTTGCCCTCACTCATTCCATATTCTACATAAACAACTGTGTATTTACCTGTGGTAGTAAGTTTACTAAGTGCTCCAAGACTTGCTACCAACAAATCTATTTCCTCAAATGATGGGTTCATCATTTTAAATTTAGTGTGACCACCTGTTAGCACCTTTGTGGTAAACATCAATTTTCTGGAGAACTTCTGAGCCACTTCCTGAAATATGAATGTAATACACATTATTTGCATAAATTCAAATCAAAACACATGACAAATACAATGTACATTATTTGCATAAATGTAACACATCAGAAAGTAAAAGTATAGAAGAATTAACAAAACTTAACAAATCAGTAAGGCAGAGAGGTACTCCAATTTGGATTACACATATTTTCTAATTCCTTGAGCCTTTGTATTCATCATTGCACTTGACGTTCATTAACTGCAGAATATTATACCCGACTTAGTGTTCATTAACTGCAGAATATTACACCCAACTTCATATTCATTAACTGTGGAAAATTATACCCAACACAATATCTTTGTACAGCTTAGAGTTTTCAAGATAATTAATAAAAAGGCAGAGAATGTCCCAAAATTTTTGTACGATGTATACGTTCCCAAAGTAGCCAGACTTAAAGGAGAAGTAGGATAGCAATATTTTGCACCACAGTGCATGCAAAATGGTTATTAAAGAGGAAAATAACATTCATGAATTACTAGTTACCAGCAATGTGAACTTACACCAATCTGATTTGCCAGTTCTCTGTTTGGTGACACAACTACACCAAGAGGACTGTTCAATTTGGGCTCCCTCAGCAACAGCTGCCAAACCAGTATCTGATTTATCATAGGCAGGAGATACGCTAGCGTCTTACCACATCCTGTTTCTGCAGTTAAAAGCGTATTATGTCCTGCTAGAATAGTAGGAATACCATCTTTCTGCAAATGTAATATCGAAACTGTTGTGACAACTTTCAGAAATCACATGACACAAATACATATCAGCATGTTCATTTATTCATTCATTTTATTCATTTTCCGTAAAACCTGCAGGGAGTACAAACTCATGTGGATGTGGAAATCGTCCTAGTTTACAATACTACAAAAACAAGCACAGCATAACATACAGTAACACAACATATAATATAGAATACAATTCCAGTATACAAACACATAGTAAGTGTCATAAATTTAATCACCATCTGTATGAATCAATGGCAAACCTTATACAATCCTAACAATGTCTGTTATTAAAAGTCATTCTTATACAAACAGTTTTCAAAATTATGAACCCTAACACAATAGACAAGTATTTAATTGTGATTAAAATATTCCTCTAAGCTGTAAAATGAATTAGTGTAGAGAAACCTTTTTTAGGCTGACCTAAATAATTTTACATTTTTACACTTAACATTTTATGCTATTCATCCTCTGCAAAACCTACTGGAGCTCAAACCCATGTGCATGCAGAAATCGTTCCAGCCCACAACACAAACAAAAACACACACAGCACAACATACAGCAACACTTCAGTGTGCAAGAACATAACAATTGTCATAAAATTATCACAAGCTTGTCAAATCACAATTGCCTGTACAATAATTCTAACAATACCAGCACCAGAAGACAGAAAACATAAAATGAAACTAAACACATACACTCAATTTGTTGTCTACAACATACATTCAATTGGTGTACACACATGTAAATTCAGGAAGGCATACCTGGATGACTGTTGGTTCTGTAATTTCCTGCTCCTTCAGAACATCAATAATGTCACTATTAATGCCAGTGTCACTAAAACTGATACTGCTTTCAAATGAACCAGAAATTGCTGGGTTCTGAAACAAGTATGTAGTTTGATTAAATTTGCACCCATCATAACTGCATAAATGAAGACATCAGGGGCAGGATAAATTCAGGGAATGCTTGCTAACACTTTGTTCAGAAAATTTTACTTTCCCCACACAGCCATCTTTAAAAAATATTAAAATTTAAAAAATTTTAAGTTTTCCTTTTGTTGTGTAAGTGCACGAGCAGAATGATGAAGACCAATGGTGCAAGATCTGAGGTTCTTGCAATCATGTTGATGAACACTAAAGTTTTCTGTGATACAATGCCATGTCAATCTGGTAAATACTAACACAAGGGAACAAGGCAATATGATATAAATATGATGAGGGGGTGAGAAATGAAGATATGGTAGAAATTATGTTGCTTATCATGCACAATCAGTGTTATACATATGTAACTTCAGTTTGGGTGTTAAGTGGTTAGAAATTCAAGAACAACTACAGCTGGTAGATAAAATAAACAATTAACTGGAAATGTTACCATGAACACTATATGCTTATGTGTGTCCGTGTTTAAAACTATTTTTACTTGCCTCTCGATACTTTTGGATTGTGAAGAAATCTCCTCTTGACTTCCTATGATGCCAACCTTTGGATGCCAATGGAATGTTTTCAAATTTACCATATGTTTGACCTTCATAACAGTTATATTCAGTCCTATTACAACTAATTCGTAATGTCTGCAATCAAAAATAAAATATAGCATTCCTTTCTCCTTAGTACTACATGTATAATAAAGGTAGAGTTGCTTCTGCAGGCAAGTACCCCACATTGACATATTGAGATGGTAGTGCTTGGAGCATCTGCAATATAAGGTTGTAAGTCGTTCAGTTGCATAGGAAGGTTGATGATCTCCAGAGACATTGCAGATGAGGTGAAGAGTAAAATGTCCAGCATTTATAGAAGGAAATAAACCAGGGTCATCTACCCCACCTTACTGACCAGTCATCATGGCTCCCATATATATTGTTTGAGCATTGCTCTTCAAACATTACTGCTATTTTACTTTTATGTACAAGTGTTATAAATTTCAGCCTACTGAAAATCCTCTGGTTTTTCAGGTCTTGCATAAAATACGTCGATTCCAAGACTGAAATCACAAAGGAATTAAGATGGTTTCTTGGACATTTTGTTTAAAACTCATGCTCCAGAAAAAGGCATTAGTCAGAAAAACTAATTTTCTTTAAATAATTCTGGAACACTGCATGGATAAGATTGACTAATTGTTTACCTTCTTTCTTTGCTTTATGGATTTTTCACTGTGCTCAGACTTAGTTTTGATAGCAGCATGAGCTTTTGCTGACAGCACCTGTGGAAATAAACAGACATCAAATACTTTAAGGGAATTCTGAAACTTTAAGAGCATATAAAAGCACCAAAATCTTCTTGGGCAATCAGCCATGTCACTGCTGAACTACAAACCAAAGCTTCAGACAAAAAGTTGTGCCCTCATATCCTGAATTATGATACATTGAATTGAAACATATGCAACTCATGTACCCAACACACATGCATCATGTATGTGGCAAGTGTGTATGATTCCACTGCAACCGAATACTTAAACCTGTGGCAAGATGGGAAAAATACACCAATATGCTAAGGCATTACATTGAAAGAATGATACTTCAGTGGAATAAATTAACATTATAACAACTTCCCATTTAATGTTTATGACCTATGGAATCTTGCTTACTGATCATGCCTCACACATAACACTTCAGAGGATCCTGCTACTTCCATCTCCAGGGAAAATTCTTCTAAACTTTAAGAACTGCTTGTTTAACATGTGCAAAAGCCAGATGTACATCATTGAATTTGGGTTTATTTCTGAAGACACAAAACAAGCTAATGTATTTCCGCTGCCCTTTCAGATATGAATTTTGACTGTGTCACTAACACTGAATTACAATTATGCTTAATGGGCCTCACAAAATTTCTGTCTACCAAACCTATTCTGTCCTTGTACATTGATTCCTATCATCTGTCACTGAATTTGGCACTTAATTAGGGCCAGCAGGCCTAATGCAAGCCATTATAATTTACCTCACATCATAAATTTATGAATAAATTTAGGCTTGTTGTTTTTAAAATTAACTTATAATTTTCTATGATATAAGTTGAAACTGTCGGGTCTATCCATAATTTTTCATATCATTGCCCTATTTCAAACAATCTGGAACTCAAGGACAAACCCTCATTAATTACTACGTCAATTGTTTGGTCTCACAGCAAGCATGAAGGAAATGAAAACATGTACAGAAATGTCGATGAGGTTAACTCCCTAAGCAATTCTATGTGAACACTGTAAAACCAGTGCTTCTACGTCTTTCCTTCTTGGATTACCATCTCTGCCTACCAACACTGTTAATCAGGTGAATGGTATTGGAGAGCGAACTAAACGACAGATGATGGAAATGTGGGAAATATTCTGCTGCTTTCCCTTGATATTTATGTTGCCCCAAATCAATGTTTTGAAATGTGGTGCTGGAGAAGAATGGAGAAGATCAGTTGGACCGATCGTGTGAGAAATGAAGAAGTATTACACAGAGTGAAGGAGGAGAGGAATATCCTACATACAATAAAAAGAAGAAAGGCTAACTGGATTGGTCACATCTTGCGTAGGAACTGCCTTCTGAAACACGTGATTGAAGGAAAGTTAGAAGGAAGGATAGAAATGACGGGACGACGAGGGAGAAGACGTAAGCAGCTACTGGATGACCTTAAGGAAAAGAAAAGATACTGGAAATTGAAAGAGGAAGCACAAGATCGCACCCTGTGGAGAACTCGCTTTGGAAGAGGCTACGGACCTGTCGTAAGACAGACTATAGAATGAATGAAATCAATGTAACAAACCGATGAATGTCGAGACGTTGCGGTTGATATAATCGTCGTCCTTGGATAGGAAAATAGGGGTGATCTGCAGAGTTCACACACACCGAAACGTAGCTGCATCGTCATTACATGTCACCTTAAACACCGCTCTATACTTTAAATTTTATGAAACCGACCTTGTGGGACAATATGGTTTCCACTATTTACCGAGTGTGGCGCTGCCGAAGTTCCGACTGTTGCCTGAATGTCTCGTGTGTGGCGCTACAATCTATTACCCAGAGTTTCCGAACTCTTCCGTCTGTGGCGATGCGTGCGTGGGATATCGTCCTGTGCGATGTTAAATAGCGCCTTAATTTGCTTGTACAGTAGGGACGTACGGCAATTGATTTTCGCGAAGTTTTTAATATGGTCACCACATGCTAGCCACGATACTAATCGTTAATACTGTGTTAACCAACTTTAATAGTTCCATATACCCTGTGAGGTTGTTATGTTCCGCTGCTGGGTTAAGGGTTTAGTTTGGCACGACCGCTTGACACGTATTGGGTTACATACTAGTGTACGGTTACGGGCTGGATTTAGCAGCATTAATAATTTGTCATAAACACTATAATACAGTCTTAACTTACCTTAAAGGCTAAGACCTTTATTTTATACATCCTGTTGTGATAAACGAAATTAAAAATAAAGTCAATTCACAACTAACATTTATTTCACTGTAAGAATCTTCATATTTCACTTATTTTTATACAGTTTCTCTACCACTTACCATCAGATTCATATACTTTATTTAAATTTCCAGGTTCACCATTAAAATAAGCTTTTAACCTATAAACTACATACCTGCTCTACAGATATTCTATACTATAGTACTAAAACCTTCAACTGGCCTACACCCAAGGAAAGAATAACTGAAAACCAGAAAACTCTACAAAATCTTCTAAAAAGTAAAATCATATACCATAATTACTGAACATAGAGCAACCTTAGCATGTATCCTTATGAATTTTTACCCTTTATGTAAAATGAGGTCTCATTTCTTTCATATAACTTAATGTTGCAAGTCTGCAATAAATTGTCGCTGCGGCAGGTAGTAATCTGTGGTCAGCGGCTGCTCCCCAGACCGACGGCAGCAATCATCCATGCCAAGATCAGAACGGTGTACGAATGTGCCATGACATACATAAACAACTTTGCGTCCCACGCCAAGACATTCTCTTGCCATCTAACCCGCAGCGACATACAAAGATCGCGTAACCCAAATCGCACCCAGCTGCAGTCGATAAGGTAAAGGTAACGTTATCCCCGACGCGCTAAGCAGGGATGTGGTGATGCACCCATTTCGCTCCAGTGCTTCTACAGCTCGGCACTGGATGTACGAAAATGCCCAGCTTCACCCCCCCCCCCCCCCCAGTCCTATTCCCAGCGGGTACCCGGGAAAACCGCCCCTGGTAAATACTGAATACGTATATACACACATACATGCATAAATGTCTTAGATCCAAAAACGTGTAATAAAACAGCTGGATATGAAACAAGTCACACTAGTACAATACACAAACAAAGCAAATCAAATAACAACACACACGAAATCAAATATATATAACAAAACACAGAACACATATTTTAAAAAGTCACACTAAAATCATACTAAATTTCAAACATCTTGAAAACAAGTCGCAAGCCAGAAAATAAAAGTCACAAGTTATCATTCATAATCATAAAACTGTCCTTCCTATGCGTCAGAAATTCAGCAAGCAAGTAAATATAATGACCAATAAGGTATCTTTGCAATGCAACCTCGAAATGTAATTTATCATTTCTCAGATTTAAAATACTGGAAGGCAGAGTATTGAAAATCTTTATACCACCACAGGAAATACCTTTCTGAAAGCATGAGAGATTGGCAATATGCCTATGTAGCTGAGTGTTGTTTCTTGTACCCACACCATGCGTTGATGACTTAGTCTGAAAATTTGCCATATTTTCCACATCCTCAATGAAAATATGTATTGACATGGGACAGGTAAGACATGTAATTTCTTAAATAAGCTTCTACATCAACTTCTAACCCAGCCATAATGCTAACTAACCTTTCTTGTAACACAAATACCCCATCCATAACAGTAGAATTTCCCCCAAAAATTACTCATTATTTTAATACAGAATGAAAATATGTGAAGTAGATCATCTCAAGAGTAGGTATGTTTAAAATATGTAACAGCCTCCTAACTGCTAACATGCAGCACTCAATTTAGGAATTACAGTGAAACTCGTTTAAGACGACCCCAGTTAAGACGTTTTCCCGCCTAACGTCAGGATAAAAAAAGCACCAAAATTCTGTCATTTGATTAACATTACACGTTTCACTTTTAATACGACACGCATAAGAAAATTTCCCGCCTAAGAAGTAACAAAATTTGACGACGAAACAATTTCTTTATCCGTTTAATAAATTTTGTGTATCAAAATCTTAAAAAATTTCCCCGAGTTTCCGTTCGTTCTGTTTCCAAAATACAGTGTTCAAATGGCGCGGTTAGTTCATACAGGTTAATCTCCAAGGTCATTTCCGCAAGTTTCATACAGCAGACTGACGCAACCTCATGTTTATTTCTCCCGCGATGCAGGACTGCAATCAGTCAGTCCCCACACTCGGTCTCTGTAGCTCTTCCAACACGATGACCGAAAGATTGTACTAGGGGGCCGGAAGCCTATCCTAGCTATTCCGTGACCTACATGAGCCTGCATTTGGCAACGCTGAATTGCAGCTGGAACTGTCCGGGCACTAGCAGGGAACTCAGGCACCAATAAAAAGGCAAATTTCTCCCTAGAACGGGTCATGAAGGCTCAGAGGGGGAGTATAGGTATAGCTCTACTCTTTCTTTAACCCTGGCATTAGGTGTGAGTGGGTGGTCAACTGCACGCCCCGGCCGCTTTACCCCGGTAGAGACCTGGTACCAATTGTTTATGAGGCTGGGTCGGCCCCAGTGCCGGTCTGGACGGGTGCGGAAAATCTCGCCCCCACCGGGATTCGATCCCCGGACCGTAGCGATCGCTTCGACTACGCTATCCGACCCACCAGGCACTAATATAATTTGAATAAGTTCATGCGCCCTAGCCGACAGCACCCACGATTCCACCTTGCTGGCACCGAGTTCAACCGTGACGCGCGAAAGTCATGTGGAGGAGGATGTCACTCCGCTGGCGGGGACCAGCAGTCTGACGCCAGATGCGTGGGTGCTCGTACCCGATAGTTTGTTTAAACGTAATTTATTGGCGGTAATATAAATGCGTCGTGGTGTAACGTGTTTGTGAAAAATTTGTGGTGCTGTATGCAGGTAAGTTACATCAGCAATTCCAGAAAATAAATTCAAGACACTGCAGAGTTAGTGAAAGTGAATGGACCTACTGATGACCCCTAATCGTCACAATGTCCCAGAGCACGTGGTTCAAAGCCTATGGAATCTGATGATGTATACTGCAACTGTTTTTGAAAAAAAGGCACAAGACAACCCACCCTTGACAAATATTTCAAGGAAAAGTAAAACACTGGAATGAAAAGTCAGTGACAGTGTAGTTAAAGATGTAAATAAAACTGTGAATGAAAGGTTACAGACGAAATGGTTAGATGGTCAGATACAGGTGAGAATATGTTAAGACAGCTGCAAATTATACAAATTCAGCATACATATGTAATAAGTTCACAAAAAAAAAAAAAAAAAAACTTTTCAGTCCTAACCTTTTAAGACATTTCCCACTTAAGAAGTCAGATTTTCATGGAATTTTCAAAAACATCTTAAGAGAGTTTCACTGCATTTGCTCTACATGACTTTTCCAATGAAGGTGCTTATCTGTTTGTATACTAAGAAATTTTACACTTGTTTCTTTTATAAGTTTTTCTGCATATCCAATTGCCAATGGATAGTTAGTTAAACATGTAGTTTTACTATATTTGTCTTTTCCACATTTAGAACCACTTGCTTAGTATGGGACAAACAGCATTTGCACCTGTTTAAGATAATCATAATTATCTTTAGAAATAATGACACTAGGGGGCTAGCTGGGCCCCAGATTTGGTCAGCACATTTTGGAAAAAAGTCTCTTGCACTTGCTGGTGATTTAAACACACTCCTACTTCACATTTCCAGCAATGTTCCAGCCCATTACAATATTTTATTAATGCATACAATGAGCAACTGAATTCACCCTCCTTCTATGACAATTTTAAATTTGATGTCTGTATAATATTTCATTATAAAAAGAAATATGGGACAAACACACTGGGGCTTTAAGCTTGATATCAGCGGAAGATTCAAGTCTTCTGCCCTAGGAGGACTGCTTGACGCTGAAGATAAAGGCACTGCAATCCTCTGAAACATAAACAACTACTTACCAGTCACCATGGCATATCATTGCATAACATGATCACAGCGGAAACCTCAAACCTACACAATGTTATAGAAAAAGCTAAAGCATTTTTTAAATTTACATACATACAACTGTGTCAGCATAAGACAAGCTTTATTTTTAATACTGTTAACTGGAAGTTGATAAATTACATTTTTAAGTGCAACAGTTGTTGCACATCTGATGGAAGAACATATAAAATTAAAGCAAATTGCTCTCAGTCTTCTGTTTCATGATTCCTTCAGATTTTTCAGCTTGTTCTTTGATATGTGGCAAGTTACAGCATGTCCTAAAGACAGGCAGAAGGTTCCTCTTCATACCTGTCCACAGGCTACATGGAATCACATTCTTGTGTCTAAGCACCATCCCATAACGGTGGGGTAGCAGACGAAGTTTCACACATTTTTAATCTCAACATTTGAAAGAACACCTTCTGGATATGTTTTATCTTTTATATGTCTCACATTAATAAAAATACACTTATTTTTAATCAAATTCCCCTTTGGTATTATTAACTGCTCCCATATCAGCTATTACCAGCATACATGTCAGATATAAAACATCACAATTGAAGGAACTAAAGACTACTTGGTCTGTAGACAAGAAAGCAACCATCACTGTTGTATTTACATTCTAGCATGCCAAGCTGCATACACATGTCCCAGTAGTGACCCGTATTTTACAGTCATATTGTCATGAACAAAGCCACCTTGAGTGTAGGCCTCAACTACCCATTAAACACACCAACAAAATCTATCACGATAATCTTCCACAAGACCTGCAAAAGAAGAAAAGACAAAACAGAAGGATAAAGTTTACTAAAAATCACCATCAGTATTTAAACACACCATGTCTGGGGTACGCAAATTTTCCAAAAATCTAGGAGCCACCTAAAAATTCTGGTCACTGGAATGGTGACAAGAAGCAAGTTCCACAATAAGGACCCACAAATGCTGGGCACCACAGTACAAAATTCATTAAACCTAGCACATGAGATTTGAGCACCCCTGCAGGAGGTTGACATTGGCAGGATTCATTGTTAGTAGACTGAAGTCTGATCTGAAATTCTTACAGAGTAGGTTGATTATCTGCTTCAGTACAATGCACTACAGCATACAGCTCTTGCTGTACCGCAATATTTATTAAAGCCTGTGATTCCTCTTGTTTTTAAGTGTGCATGTTTCCCATACTAGTGCCCCAGCTGTTTGTTCACAAAACAGAAAGGTTTCCTGAAATGATAAGGTTTTACATGCATAAAAAGGAATAAATGATCAATAAATATAACACTAATTTTTATAAAACATTTAAATATTTTACTTTTACAATCAGAAGCTGGGATAGCACAGTGACAATGCTATGGGTTTGAAAGCCAAGGAACCGTGGTTCAACTCCTGGCGAGGACAATGAGTTTTCTCTTCTCCAAAGCATCAAGACCACAGGCCCACCCATCCTCCTATGCAATCGGTACCAGGGGGTATGTACCCAGCAGTAAAGCAGCCACATCATGAAGCTAATTCCTCACCTCATCTAGTGCCAAGGTTAAAAATTAGTTGAGCTATACCTCCAGTCCACCATATGCCTTCGTGGTGTGCACAGGGGCAACCTTACCCATTACAATCATATTTAAAGTAGGAACTTAAAACAAGTACTTCTGGGAAGAGATTGTGACACCTATGTTCCTTCACATACTTAAATCTACATATGATTTTACAATTAATAGTTCCTTTTGTCTTCAATTCAGATGTCACTCAATCTTGTGAACATATGGCAGGACTCTGAATGAGATTGAATGATCAATCCTCTGTGTAATTCCCACTAGAAAATACACAGTGTTAAAGTGGTCACATAAAACATCAAAGTTTGCACCAGCACAGTGTTTGTTACTGTTAAAATAAAAAGTTCCATGCAAAATCTGTTTGCTGATGATCTACCTAACTCCATACAAAATTTCACAGGCCTTATCTTATAATTAGTTGTTTCTAATAAATCAAAACCTAAAACAGATGATTTTGCAATTACCATTCTGTTTTACAGCCCACACAAAGTTAAATATGCTACAGTCTTTCATACCTTCCACACCAGCTAGACAAAACATCCTCTGCAAATATTAATATTCACAATAAGTCAATTGAAAATCTATGCATGAAGGAATTTAAACCTCTGTTCTTAAGGGTTGACAGCCACATAATCAGAGCAAAATGCTGAAGTTGTATGGTTATCGTACCTCCTTCGTATTTAAAATGGTTCCTCTTCTGCGGCTATTGTATACAAATTCTTGAACTATACCTTAAATAGGTCAAAACCACTTCTTTCTGCCTTCTACCATCTCGCCTATGTATCTGCAGAACTACAATTAATTAAATGAAGATCAAATACTCAAACGCAAATAACACTAACCTTCGCATCAGTCTCCTTCATCCACCACACCATTCTCATATTTGTTGTTATGAGTCTTCATCTGTTGTATTCTTCCTCTCTTCATTATTATCCACATCCACTTCTCTCATAATTGGTGTTACAAATGACGAGGAATCACGCCCTAATAGTTTGTCACCTTCCTCTCCTTCCCATCCATTCCTCAGTGTTATCACTATTCCAGAAACTATGAGCAGGGCACCAATTCCAGCCAAGCCAAAGAATGTGGTCAAACCAATTGTAGGAAGCTTGACTAGAAGCTTGGCCAGGTCTGCCAAATCTGACGTAAGCTCTGCAGACTGTGTGAACCACAGCACAGGAATCATCACCTTGGGAACATCTTTGAAAAGCCTGGAAAATGAGATGGGTCAATTTAACACTTTCACTGCCCCAAAGTCGACCATGGTCGTTTTAAGCATTTACATTTTAATTTGCCAACGTCGACTTTAGTCAATCTAAAGTTTAATCTGCTCTTTTGCCTTCAATAGGCCACGCACACAATAATTTCTGTCAGGAAACATATTTTACATCTTTATTAATCCCTAGCTGACGTTAACTAGAAAAAATACATGCATTTGGTCACCTACATTAGGGTAGAAAAATATCATACATATGTCACAACGTTTATGTTTAGTCTCGACCTGAGCAAGTGATTTGTGAGGTTGCAGTCAGTAGCGTGTTTCCTTTCTGTGAAGTTGTTTGTGAGTTTATTTATACATAGTGCAATATGGCTACTAGGAACAGAATATTGCTTAAAACTGAAGCAGAATAGTGGCTTCTATTGATCAGGAACTTGCGAATGACAGTGATTCAGACACAGATTGTGTCCCGGAAATATCGAGTAGTGAGGAGAGTGATGATGAGAACGACATTTCAGACTCGGGTCCAGGCCCTAGTGTAGACAAGTTTTGTAAAAAAAGATCGTCAACTAAGTATTCCACTCTTCACAGGAAATCCAGCAGTAATTTGCTGTTCAAAATGGAACAGATATGATGAGATATGTTGATAATTACATCACTCAAGAACTCATTCAAATGGTTGTGAACCAGACAAATTTATACGCACAACAACAGATTGCGACAATGCCACAACCCGTTACTAAATATGCACGTAGTGAACAATGAAAACCTGTGAAAATATATGAAATGAAGAAATTTCTTGTTCTGATGTTGCTTACTGTGTAATTCGAAAACCAAAATTAGAAAGGTACTGGTCAACAAGAGGCATTTTACTAACACCCATTTTTTCACAAACGATGTCTAGGAACAGATTTAAAAATATCCTACACTTCAACGACAGTACTGTAATAGGAACAAATGAAGACCGGCTGTACAAAATTTGACCAATATTAGACACTGTAGTCAATAATTTCAAATCTAATTATATTCCCGAGAGAGAGATTTCACTTGATGAAGGCACGCTTGGTTGGCTGGTCGTTTGCATTTTCGCATATACAACACTGGTAAAATAACAAAGTATGGTATTCTGGTACAGATGGTATGTGAAAGTATGTCTGGCTATATTTGCAACATGTAGATATATGATGGCAAATGCGGACCTTTGACTGAAACAGTAAGTCTTCTGCTAGAGCCTTATGAAGGGAAGGGTTACCAACTGTATCAAGATAATTATTATAATAGTGTTCATATGGCTGAGGAACTGCTTCAAAAATCAATATGAGTGTGTGGCACAATTAGAGTAAATTGTGGTTTGCCCAAGGACATGATAGAATAGGCAAGAAAGTTGAAGAAGGGTGAGGTCACTTTTTGTAGGAAACAGGATGTACTATTGGTCACGCACTGAGATAAGAGACTCGTAAGCATGATTTCAACACTTCCCACTGCAGCTGTGGTAGATGACTCGAGCAGACATACTGGCATCACAAAGAAAAAACCTAAATGCGTAGCAGATTACAATACACACATGCATGGTGTTGCTACAGCTGACCAATACCTTGTCTATTACCCCTTCATCCGTAAAACAGTAAAATGGCCTAAGAAAGTCTTTTTCTACCTTCTCCAATGTGCACATTTCAATAGTTAAGTTGTATTTACAAAATCCAACCCTAATTCCCACAAATCATTCCTAGATTACTTAGTGGATGTCAGTGAAAATCTTATACACACAAGAGAAGATGTATCAACACCACCATCATCATCAGACGAGTCGCAAGACTCGAGCAGAACACCTACACCAACTCCACCGAAACGAGCCCTGAAAAGTGACCCACCTGCCAGGCTTGATGGAGAATTGAAAAACCATAAACTCATGCATATCCCTCCTACAAAGAAAGACAAGACACCTACACGAAGATGTCGAGTATGTATACAGAAAAATATCAAGAAAGAAACGAGATTTGTTTGCGTGCATTGCGGTGTTCCCCTCCATCCAGAAGGCTGCTACACACGATATCATACACTGAAACATTACTCAAGGTGTGCTCAAAATTTCAAATTTTTATCTCTTATAGTTTCCTTGTAATTAATTTTTTTATAAGACGACACACTAGTTGTTTAACATTCAATAAATCTCTGGCAATTTAACACCGTCGGGGATTTAAATGTCCAGCAGTGAAAGTGTTAAGACTCGGAAATCCCCACAAAAAGTTCATTTTCAAATGTAATGCAGCAAAGATATTCTACAGCAGTTTAAATTAAATTTTCTTGCAAATAGATCATATTTACAGCTGATGTTGATCCTGCCTCTAAGTGGTGGTACTGTGTACATGTGGGTTGCATTTTAGGCCCAACCTCTTTTTATGGTGTCCCCCCTTCCATTTTTATGTATTTTCTTTTCTCTTTATACAGTTGTATTTTAACCACCTTTACTCATCTTCCTGCCAGCAACACTTCCCTCCCCTTTCTCAATTCATTTTCCTCTCTTCTGATTCAGTTGTTTCCCCATTTCCTTCCTCCTGCACTTCTTCCTCAGTAGAGTTTGCTTTTATTAATTCTAGAATATGTTTCAGTCTTTATATGACCATCATCAGGGAAATTACAATGAGAGTACATAAGGTACTATTTCTTGTATTATATTAACATGTTAAAAGATACTGACAATGAGCATCTTACATCAAAATACTTATTCTGATTTAGTACATAACTTATTTCTGTTATAAACTGGAAACTATTCAGACATAGGATATAATTTACTACTTGATTAAAACATTCTTCCGTTTTTAAGGAGGGAGAGGGGGGGACCAAAGCAAAAAGCACTGCTGTAAGACATTCAGGTATTTCATGTTATGCATGCTTTCTTTTTTTGTTATTAATAACTGTGTCAGTGTCTGGTATCACTTATATAAATTAATATGGAATTCAAATGAAATAGGGCCATAACAAAAAAACACAACACCCACTGCATGCCCTTGCAGATGTATGTACTGGAATTTTTAAGCAGACCTACCAATCTCGAGTTCAAAACCTAATATTTTCAAACTGGGGTTCAAATCCTGGCACAGGCAAGTGATTTTTTTCTTCTCCAAAACATTGGAACCGGCTCTGGGGCCCACCCACTCTCCTATTCAATGGGTAACAAAGTTCTTTCATCGGGATAAAGTGGCCAGGGAATGATGCTGACCACTCGCCTCCATCCAGCACTACAGTTAAGGATGAGTGAAGCTATAACTCTTCTCCCCTGCCTTCATGGCATGGACAGACACAACATTACCCTTACCTTTAACATTTTTAAACTGGGCACAAATTGTGTGTGATAAAGTTTCCAATCATAACAACCAAACTTATGTTCAAAACCTAAAATTTCCAAATTAATAGCACAAATTGTAAATATACTCACTTGGAAGTTTTGTATGGTCGTAGGAGAAGGTTAATCTGCATACGTGCTTTTACATCTAAAGGAAGTCCAGTGTGCTGAAACAAGGAGAATATAAATCATCATAACAAACATCACAAATTTTAAATACATATTCATAAATTGTAACACAAATAAAAAATTCATTATCTAATATTAAAAGTGAAGCAAAACATCACCACAACTGCTTTTATTCACTCATTCATTATTATTACTGACTACTCCAGTACAAAGATAAACAAACAATTTACTCCACACCTTACCATAAGATTAATTTTACAACTTTTAACAAGGAGACTACATATAAAAAAAATAAACGCGCAATATAACCACCAAACTGTAAGATATTTTGCATTACATCATAATTATACATTTCTCCTTAATTTAATTTTTAACTGAAAGTAACTACCTCAATCATGTATACTTTTTCATGCACATAATTACTGTAGTTGCTGGACCATAACATGCAATGCTTCTACAAAATACTATTAAGATACTTGTGCATCTTAAAGTCCAAAAGTGCATCAATATAATCTTCAATGCAACTGATATTTGCACATTTGCTGGAGGGATAATAGTGATTATCACACGGCATGCCCTAGGAGGGACCGAAACAAAGCTTCATTATTCCATATACTAATTGTTCAGTAGCCTACAGTGATAATGAGTTCCCTGAAAATAAATTTGTTCTCAGACTGTGTAGGAAACAAATGTGGATTTTGTATACTGTGTGAGTCTAAAATTAAAAGTGATAAATTATGTGAAAGAGTATGGTAACTGGATAGCCACAAGGCATTTTGTTCCACCTCCAATCCAGGGAATTATTAAATCAGAACAGGCAAGAGGAAGTGTTCAAGATGTCAGAGAAGAATAACACTCTTTGTGTAAGCATACAGCAAAATGGTCTGACCTACAAGCAGAGGTGAAGAACTAGATACAAGACCACAGAAACAATGGAATTTCAGTGTCTAGAAAAATAATAATTTTTCAAGCAAGAAGATGGATGGTCATACATGGAATCACAGATTTTGCTGGGATCATTTCTTCGTGTTACAGATTTATGAAGAGGCACAGACTGTGAAACATGGGACAGTTGTGAAATCTTTCAAGAAACTTGGAATCAATTAAGGCCTTTGATGATGCAGAAGATTTTGTACTGTTCAAAAAATGTCAAGGTTCAGACAACAACAGTAATGAGTGATAAGAGTGAGGCGTGTAGGGGATTCGATGACGCATACAAACTTCATAATGCACTGCCACTTTTTTTGAGTATTTGTGAATTCAGCATCAAATATGTACAAAATATTTTTCCCTGAATTTGCCTGCTACAGTCATGGTATATCTTATAGTGTGATGTCTCTTATGGTCTGGAAAATACAGTAAATATATCCTGTCAAACAAAGTTTTTAACTTTATGACTTAAATTTTTAACTCGATTATTTTGATCTTTCATTCCAAGTAATATACGAAAGGTAGGAAAAGTTCTACCATACTAGCCATATCCTAGTCCACATCCAATGAGATTTCTGCTTTAAGTTTAGTGTAAAAAACCAACCTCAAAACGGCTTTATAAGCTCAGACAGGTACTCGTTAGTTAATCATTTTATCAGTTTAACTATGCGAACTCCTGCTGGTTACTTAAGATGTTGTGTGTTGGACAGATTAAATACTTCCACTGGTCCTTAACTTTTACAACAGGATGCTGAATATATATTACCTTAACAATATTTAAGGGGCAGAACAGTGTTATCAAATAAATCTGTTCCCAGACCTATCACCTGTCAGTCACCCCTTATTCTGTGGTATGTTTTTAAGACCTACAGACACAATTAGGTTTCTTTCCAAAGGAGAAAGATATAACAGTACAGAAGTTATGGATTAATGTTATCAATTTTTATTATTACTATAATTACTATAACATTCCATGTTATACAACTTACTGGTTCAATAGCAATGTAGAATTCATGCAAATCCTGCCTTGGATTTAATCCTCTTATATTTAATAAATAAGAGGGATCTGCCTTGTAAAAATGGGGGAAGGATACAAAACCAGGTGCTCCAAAACGACACTTTGAAATACCCCTTACGCCACTTGGTACACATTCTTCAACACTTGCTGAAATGGCAGTGGTACCAATCAGTTGACTTTTTGCACAATAACATCGTCTCTCGGGATACTTTGTTCCATTATCAAATGCACTATCATCTCCATAAAACCTGTAATGGAAGGACATAAGGCTAATTCGATACTTGTAAGATCAGAGTGCAAAACTGTCTCACCGTTATGCACAATAAATTAGAGTGATGACAAGAAAAATCACATGAAGTGCAACTCTTGATGCTATATATCCTTTGTTGTTACAGTCGCTGCTACCAACTCAAACTTTTGCATGCCACTCTAACACTATCCGAAATTCATGAAAATACTGCATGTACACCATGACCACTGTGGTGAGCAGAGTATTTTCTGCATAATGTTCTCTCTCTCTCAAGTATAGATTCATGTCTGGTCGTCAGAAGACAGGATAAAGTCATAATAAACAGCCAGTTAAGAAATCTTTCAAAACTGTGGAAAACTTCAAATATTTAGGAACAACAATAGTTTTTTTTTTTGGTTTAAGACAATGTCAGTGATAGGACGATTGTTAAATCGGACTGGAATGTATCTGGCAGTGCTCATGGCCCTATAATGGTACCATTCCAGCACTTGCCTACAGGGGCTGAGGAAAACTGCAAAAGATCTGTCAGTGTGCTGGCAGAGATTTGAAACGGACACCTCCAGAGTACAACTCTGAAGTGTTACCACTACACCAGTCTGCTCAGTAAGCAACAGTAACAAATCAAAATTACATTCCTGAAGAATTTCAGAGCACATTAAACGTGAGAAATGCCTGCTACCACTCAATTCACACAGCTGTCTATAATCCATCTAATAATATAAAAATTAAAATACACAACAAACCTTATCTGTTGTTTTTGTGCAGTGTGAAACTTGTCTCTCACCTTAGGGAAATAACATAGGCTGAGGGTGTTTTAAAACAGGATGCTCAGAAGAATATTCAGACATATGGAACAGGCCATAACAGGAAGCTTAAGAAAATTACATAGTACCTAGTTGGGTAACTTCCACTCTTCACCAGATAGGATTACAGATGTCACATAAGGATGATGAAATAGGCAGGATATGTGACACACACGGGATAAAGGACATATGTACAGAACATTTTTGTCGCAAAGCCTCAAGGAAAGAGATTACTTGGAAGATCCAAACACAGTTAGGAAAATATTAAACGTATCTTAATTAAATAGAAAGACACAAGATGGAAGGTTGTGGATTAAAGAATAGGGTTCAGTGGCAGATGGTATGAACACAGCAAATAATCTTTGGGTTACACAAAAGGGGTTTACTTTCTTGAGTAGCTAAGTGCTTGACAAGGCATCTGCTCCACATGGTTAGTTGGTTAGCATAGATAAAACACCAATCAATAACAGCATAAAGTAAATTATCTGTGATAATGCAGACTGACATAGGAAACAATATGGTGGTATGCTGATGGTGACAATGATTCTTCACTTTCAATTGTTAACAATTATTAACAAACTTACTTGTAGCCTTCTAAACCATAGTTAGATACTGAGTTTTCTGATTTCACAAGCTCAATAGAACTACAGATTTCAGGTGCAAACAGTCCTATTCTATCCACGTCTTCCATAGGTGGGAAAAGTTCTCCAGTTGATCCTGTTATTCTGGAACACTGACCATCATAATATGGGGGATTCTGTTCATAATTCCATGCATCCATTACACCCAGCAAGTGTATATTATCTGTTCCTGTATGCATATTGAACACCCCATCATATGTTGGCGAATTGTTCCGCTAGAAACATACACATAAAAATAAATAAATAGAGTTGTAATTAAGCTTTTACATTTAAACTTTCTATGAAACAAAACTGTTCCGACTCTTATCCATTAACATAGACAGATGACTATGCTTGGTCGTATAATGGCTCATTCACCTAACAGATCTATTTACTTTCATTAAAAAATGTAGTTCTACCAACTTCCAAAACATATCAATCACCACGTGCGTCCTGTACAAAGTTTTGCGGTGGATAAGATTACATGAGGCCCTTTCCATATAATTACAGGATTTATGGGAGATATTACTCTTTTTTATTCCTCTGTTCTCCTTTACATCGTAAATTATTGCATAAATAGTAAATTTTTGCATAAGATCCAAAGGACATAAACTTCTAAAGGAGAAAACCTTCTTTCACACGAGAACATGCTATGCAGGAGAGTTTAATATTATTCTTATGGAAATTTTGGTAGACTTAAAAAATCTGCCTTCTTACAGGGGGAAAACCTGGTATCCACATACTTCTCATCCAGGAAACGCTGTATTTTAAATCTTCCAGTCCCAGAGAGATAGCAGCCATATTTTTACTGAGGGGTAACAGTTTAGTATTGAAAAACTGAAGTGGTCAGCTGGGCAGTGCACATGCTTTTGCAGTAATGCAACATCCAGCAGGTAAATGCCAAATGAGATCCTGCTATATTAGAATGGACAGGGACGGTATTCTACTATGCCAGGAGGAATAAAAGTTTAACTGTCATTCAGGGCCTGTGTTCTACTATGCCAGGAGGAATAAAGGTTTAACCATCATTCAGGAAAACACTTTCATAAGTGAAACTGAAATTCCATACAAGAAAATGTTAAACTCCTTAGGACTGTTACTATACAAGGACCATGCACTACACAGTGTCCCTGAGCACCACATTTTCCAAAGAATGTCCTGGTAGATACAGACTTTCTATGCAATGGAGCTGCTGTGCTCAAGGACATGATAAAAGGGACACTCTTGTACACAGTAATCTAACAATGAAGCCTCCAATCTGTTTTATATATAAAGGTCATGTAAATAAAATTATGAAATTGCAAAATATTTGCAATTCCTGACTTTTATCAGTATGCAGCAATAAAGTGTAGACAGTAAAAAAACCAAATACATATTATATTAAGTTATTCCACATTAACAAAATGTTATAATATGAGACTGGAAGTTTTCATTGTGGTAAAAATTGGAATTGTGGTCCTTCAGGTTATTACACCATGTAGTTTGGTAAATACTTAGCAGAGGAAACTAACGTTTCCATCTTCAGGTGAACACCTATCACTCAACACGGGGTATTAACCCAGAAGTTCCACAATCCCTAACACAATACTTAATACATACCGGGTAGAACCATCCAAATTTGTCAAAAGGAACTTTGAAATCTGAGACATTCAAACTGGCTGTGATGTTGAGTAATTCATCTTCATAGCCTTCAAACATAAGCTGGCCTACTGTTTTTGTCACAAACAAAGGTTCCAGGCTCTTCACCAGTGCATCCACAATTATTTGTACCATAGGATTCATGTGACGGATCATATAATCCACAGTCTGACACAAATACATTAGAAATATTATAAACACTGTGCCTTCAGCTCTACATAACATACTTACCTGAATATAAGACTAGAATATTATCCTAACTCATTGTCTGAAAAATGTCAGGTCCCTTTATAATAGTGCACAAAGTAAAACACATTCCATACAGGTATTTTCCTGAAAACTTTAAGATTGTAAATGGGGTCGTCTTATACTCAGGTAAATAAGTATACTGTGCTATTGTAGGACGTAAGCACCATCGCTGTTGAGCTCACCTGTTGAGCCCTACAGGGACTATTATAACACACCAATCAGTAAATTACTGCAATTTATTCAAGGTACAGGAGTACTAATGGAGACACAATACATCATGGCTAGGGGCACTGTTAGGGTGGTTTAATGCCCTATTATATAACATGCCTTTCATAAGTGCATGGATGCCAGTATTGTACACTTCCACAGTTCGAATATAATGTTCACAGTTCTGGATCATGTCTGCCCTGCACCACCATCATAAGTAAACTGAAAGGCAAATGGTCAAATCCCGTACCAGGAATGAGTTATTCCGACAAAATGTTGGAAGAGTTCCGTCATCTTTCACAACAGACGGAGGCATGCATGCATTCATACATGTTGATTTAAAACAGTGACTTCCACAATTTCTTGCACACTAAACTTACAAATAATAAAGATAATGCAGTTTTATTTTAATAACCTCTGCCTGAACAGACAAATGGCTACTGACTGCTAAGCAAAGCAGATGTATGCCTCATACATCACATGTTCTGGAAGCAATGGATAAAGCTTGGTTGAACAATTAGTGCCATTCATGTATAAAATGCATCACACTTATATCAAATGCACTAAAAATGATTTACCACTGCAATAGTATTAATGTTGGTTACTGCATCCCTCAGTGTTCCATTTGAACGTTCTGGTACAAAATGCCACCTACGAATCTGCTGGAAAGTAACGGTATCATTCGGATTCCACGTCAAATTCACTTTGGTATGATGTTCACTGTAAAGGAAACAAATTATTAATGCTACAATATGATATGACATGATGTTATACATAATATGATAGGATGTTGTTATGATACACAATATGGTACATATTTCACATTATATTCACCGTGCATTGTCTTATACAATAGCTTTTATTTTAACCAACATATGCACTACACCTTTGTCATCATATATACCCCTACATATGTTTCGACTACTTATTAGTCATCATTAGGGGGATCAAAGTATATAAACACAGAAAAAAAAACAAAAAAGAAAAACAAACACACTTATGTATTTTAACCACTGAAGCAAAAATGCTACATGTTTTTATAGTGAACATAGTTCATCTAATTTTAACACTGAATGTGAACCAACTATTATAGTGGATGTGTAGTCTGTGTTTATATACTTTGATCCCCCTGATGATGACTAATAAGTAGTCGAAACATATGTAGGGGTATATATGATGACAAAGGTGTAGTGCATATGTTGGTTAAAATAAAAGCTATTAAATATGGTACATATTACATTAAACCTATAATGTCAATGCAATAGTCTACACATGTAAACAGACATGACCATCAACTCTGTAATGGTTACCCATATGAATGTACGAACAGTGCAGGCTCTTACACAATTACCACCACTTCTTTCATCAACTGATGCCAAATAATTCAGTTTAACAGTTCAGTTCAGTTCTTTTTCAGTCCTATCCATCTGCTTCATGTTGCATAAAAGTGGATTTTTTTTCCTGGTGTTTCAAAACCAACAGTGTTTTAGCAATGCAGCATGTTTGAGAATTTTAGAAGAAAGTGATACATCTAAACCAATTAACTTTATGGACTTTTTCCACTGTCTAATGTGTGAAAATTAATACAATTAATACAACACTAAGTTTCAAACGCAGGATTGGCCCCCATCTCGAAGCTTGTTTCTAAAACAACGTTACAACAGATTATTTACAATGTTCTTTAACACAAACTACAGTCATGTGTTCCAAAGACAGATTAAAAACTGTGTCAATACAAACACAGTGTTGTTTTAATTTTATTAATACATTAGACCATCAAAAAGGTCCACAAAGTTATTGTGTTTAGATGTGATATACCATCATCAAAACCTTACAAAAGTGAAAGTGCAGTTTTATATGAGGGTCACTCCAGATGTCATAAAAAATATTCTTTTATTAGCCAAAACTGTTTGCAAAGTGGGAAATGGAGTATATGCATTTGAAAACATAGAGTGCGTACCTGTAGATATTACCATCAGATGGGGATATATGTGCAGGAACCACTGGTAGGTGGCAAGCAGATCACACACATTTTGTACCATTGTTTTATTGTTGTACTGTGGTGAACAGAGTGAATATGGAACAAAGAATACACCACTAAAAACTCATAGTTTAGTTAACTGTGGGGGGGGGGGGGGGGGGGAGAGAGGAGGAAGTGTTATTACCTGAAGACATATGGACCCATCTCTACAAATTCTGGTATCACTTCTTGTGGTTTCTGTTGGAACTCTGCAGCATTTGTCCAATTGAAGAAGTAAACTTCTATGTACATTGGAATTGGTGTCTCTTCCCACATTGAAAATGATGTGGATGTGCTTGTTAGGCCCAACTCCTGCACAAAAAAGAAGTATTTGTAAGTTTTCAATCTTTTAACTGAACTGTTTAACTCAAAATTAACCTTTAAGAGCCTAAACGGACAAATCTGTCCATCGTTATGTGTAGGTATGAATGCCAAAACGGACATTTTTGTCCAAAAAAAATATTTAAACTTCTCGCATTAAATACGATATTGGCGGGGCAATAAGCGTGTGTAATTATTATGTATACATACAACAGACTTGAAGGTAATTTTACAGCTGTGCCTCATACCAAGGGGGCGTATTGGGGCGCGGAGGTAATATACCATAAAATGATGTATTCAACACTGTTTAGAGCGTATTCAGCTTCATGCTCCAGCATCTGTACATTCATGTGCCCCAGATACCCATCGATTAAAAAGTCGGCAAGATCGAGTTAAGATTTATACGAGTCGATAGAAATATTTATGTACTTTCCGGGAACCGAACCCTGATCTCCTTTCTGGTAGTCATATAACTTATTCACTGTTCTAGCCCGTGCTTGTACTCACAGAAAAATTTTCAATACATTTTCACAATATATTTGTCCAAATATACGAAAAAATTAAAAGCTTCCGGCTGTATTTACTCTTACGTACTTGATGGAAGAATGAAACATAGCTCACCCGAGAAAGGCAGTATATGATGCATCATCAGAAGGAAGTTACTTGTTACAGAAATTATTACATACCTTATTATTAGATGTTCTCATCCGAATCAATATCACAGATCAGCTGTGATTCAATATCTTCATCACGAATATGCCTTCTACAAGCCATGATGCTGATTATGTACTCACAAGAAATAATTTTCACAAGCGACAGGGTCACTGCACTGTGCGACAAACACTGAAAGAGTGTGGCCACTGGTAGGAATACCGAGAAACGTACGTTTCCTTTCGCAGGTCAGATTCCTCATGGTTGTAAAACTGTAAACCTCTTTGTAAGTACACCCTTACAGAAATCACACCAACGAAAAGCATTTCGCTGTTGTTAAAATAACCTCACAGAAATATTTTCCCTTGAAAGTGGGGACGAATTCAGGAGAAAGGAGCCAGAATTTAAGGCTAAAGAGAACGAAACATAACATATTACTAAAATTCCATTAATGGTCCAGACACGATAAACAAAGACAAGAAGACTAAAATTTCGGTCTCTTAGGGAAGTGGTTCATTCTTATTTTGCATCAAAATATTTCTATAATAAACTATGATATACATTACCGTGTTCTCCATGCTTCACTTGAGTAATTACGATTTATTTCACAGATCCAGCATTAATATTCTTCAAGATATTCAAAATTTTCCTAACCATTGCAACAAACGTTTAAATCCCCAGAGAAAATTCTGGTCCGCTGACAGTACAGGGTATTTAAATCGCCGGCTTTTAAAGGTTAAAGTATCCATTTTTTATAAGGTAATCACACTGAAACTTGGATGAGGGGTCAGCTATTCTAATTATGAATTTGTAAGGTTTTCCCTAGTCTTTCTAGGTGTATGCCAAATAGTCTCTGAAACAGACAACCAAACGCCTTTTACTCACATCCTTCTCAGTCAACTACTCAAAATGACCCTTACATGTCACTAGACCCTAAACAACCTTAGCAGTTGATACAGAATCATTACATATCATATGAATCAACAAACTATCCACCCTCTTTGGAATTCCTGAAAGTAACAGAAAGCTGAAATACGATCACAGTTTGTACCATTTTCATATACTGCAAAGCTCACGCTATTCCTGCTCATTATTCCAACCAGAAAATATGTAGATAAAAAATCTCTGCATGCAATATTTCCTTCAAGCCACTTCAAGCAAACCAGAACAAATCTGAAAATCCAGTTAAGAATAACTTAATCTGACTAACTGAGACAACATATGTCAGACATACAAATATTCCAGCAGAATATAAACTACCTACAATTTTGTAGTAAGTTTAAATGAAAACAGGCGCCCAAGAACAAAGAGGAATCAAACGGTATAAACATTCCATCTAAAAACCGAATATTTGGCTCCTTTACAGCATACATTTTTATTCTTCATATCTACCATGTTCAGTCCACATGAAGTCCACATCATACGTAAAAATGCAGTGAATTGTACATCAGAATAGCATATAAATGTCCAGTTTTACAGTTTTGAAGATATGGATGCACACAGTGTAAGTAATCTGTGTGTGTGCTTGGGGGGGGGGGGGGGGGGGGGGGGGTGACAATGTTTCAGGAGGATAGGACTCACTGCAGGTTCTCATTCTTTCAAACACACTTGGTAAGGAGAAACAGTGATGTTATGGAACTGTATTCCAACCCTGTAAAATCACAAACAGCACAGCTGTATCACACGACACACGACACACTATAATTCTCCTCTAGTTGATAAGTAAACACTGCACGACATATAAATGTAGTCTTATTTTCATGGTCATAATGACTAATTTAATCAACTTCCAGGAAGACCAAAACTGACTAAAACAGTTACAACAACAAATTATTTTGGAAATAAGATGAATGTAAACAGTCCTTGCCACAGACTGTGTAGTAATAAGCAGTATGTAACCCCTCTTGACCAAAACACCTATAGCATTCTACAGGGAAACAATATGTTTTCCTGTTTCTGTCTAATGCCATAAAGTCTTGTACCTAGACCTCAGTGTCCTTCATACTGCTGATGTCTGACCTTTGAAATGATAAATTTGGCTGACCTTACTGCATAAACGTCACTGGATGTTTTCAACAAAATGTACACTATTTGCTACAAGGATAACAACTTGGAGTATAACAGTAAATTTCAAATGCTTGGGATGTTAGTTGGTACCAACATATTGCTGTAATATGAAATTGGAGAGACATATGTAATATCACTATGGATTCATTCTTTTGGTATATCACATAATTTATTGGTAAATAACATTTCACTTGAGATGTGTTCAAAAATCACCAACTAATGCACATAAACTTTTTCTCAATAGTTTATTTTAAGAATAAACTATTGAGAAAAAGTTTATGTGCATTAGTTGGTGATTTTTGAACACATCTCATTTGAAAATGCACGGTAGATACAACGTTAAGTTTAGTATTGCTCAACACGGGTATTTTAAGAATAAACTATTGAGAAAAAGTTTATGTGCATTAGTTGGTGATTTTTGAACACATCTCATTTGAAAATGCACGGTAGATACAACGTTAAGTTTAACATTTCACTCATTTGCTCAAAAGTTTTGAACTGCAGGAACTGCAGAAAATCTGGGGAGATATTTCGGTTGGTTATTAGGAAGAAAGAAATGTATGGATAACCATATTCTCATAATAAAAATACAGTATACAAAGCTTCAAATTGAAACAAGTTTCATACTTCAACACAGGGATCCAAAAATTTTCCAAAATTCCAGCAGCCACCTCCAAAATCTAGGCACCAGAAGAGTAAGACAAAGCAATTTCCTCACTGAGGACCCACTATTCTGGAGTGTCCAGTAAACCTCAGTTATCTGGTGCTTTCTGCTTGGTGTGTGTGAAATGATACACATTTTTGAATGCAAGGAAAAAACTGCAATAATTATGCAGAAAATATTAGGTAACACCGCTCAAAATTTAGTTTCCCAGGCACCTCTCCTTCAATAATTATTATAAAAAAAAAAAAAAAAAAAAAAAAAACACACACACACACACACCTGATGGGATAACACAATTTCATGTCCATATAAGCTTCTCCAGAACTAATACACTATTACATAGGACACAAATCGTATTCAGTCCATTTACATGCCACAGAAACCCCAAATTTTACATATTTTACATGCCTACTGACATTCCTATAAAATGTATACACAAATACATTCTCATTGACCTCCATGACCTATGAAACCACAATCTCCAAATCCAACACAACTACACATCACTCTAAAACTACCATAGTACCTCAAAAAAACGTACAGGAAAACTATGCTAATCACTGCGTACTGTTAGTGAGTTATACATTATTTACAAATGCTGTGTTAATTACTTAAGTTACACATCACTGATGGCAGCCAGGACAGCTCGTCAGTATAGAGACTAGGCCACGGGCTGGATGATCCAGAGTTTGATTTCTGGCAGGGGCAAGAGTTTATTCTCTTCTCAAAACCCCTTCCAGACCAGCTCTGGGACCCATCCAGTCTCCTATTCAATGGAAAGCAGGGGTTCTCTCTACCAGTGGTAAGGTAAACAGGGTGTGAAGTTTACCACTTGCCTCCATCTAGTGCACAGGTTAAAAATGAGTGTAGCTACACCTCCACTCCCACCATATGCCTTCATGGCATAGACAGAGACTTTACCTTGTACCTTTAAACAGTACTGAATGTTGCATGTTCTAATATATGATGGAGAGTCATGAATTAATTTAGAATCAGTATAACTAATTTACATGGTTACACTCACCTTCTCCAAAGCTGAGGAAACGATCACCAGCCAAACCCCTCCAATCACACATCCTATTACAAGTAATGCTGCTCCAATTCCAAACACCAGGCTTTTCTTTGCTTTCACGACAGTGCCATGGCAGTAACAGTCCTTCAGACTGGGGACAACCCTGCAAACAGGTTCATATAATGTTTATATTAATTTTGTACTCAGATGTGTTTGCAGGAAAGAATATTAATACATAAAAGAGTCCATATGTTAAAAATATATTACAGCAGACAGTGAAAACATAGTATTCATTACTGACTTCATTAAGAGGTCACAAAATCTAGAGTGCAGTAGTTTTTGTCTCATACCTAAAAACATACAGATCAGAATTACAAAAATGTAATTTAGATGTTGATTTTATGGGAGTAAACCTTGGTTCCTCATCCTACAGGAGAAATGAAGAGTGGTGAGTATTTGAAAATAAAGTTATAAGAAAAATATATGGATCTATACATGAGAAAGTAACAGAAGAGTGGGGTGGGGGGAACTACATAATGCAAACCTCAATAATTTACACACTTCACAAAATATTATGACAATAAATCAAGAGGAATCAGATGTGCTCAGAGTGTGGTAGCTACAAGTGTTCATTGTTTAGCATAGTTTCTTTTCTTACAGAAAGAAAATATGCTTATGAAATCACCATGCTATTTGTGCATGTGTTTTGTGCCTCCTCCCAAATTTCAACCTTTGGATCAGTAGACCAGTTTTCACGAAATTTGGTGTGCATATTATGCCACTAGAGGCCACCCTAATATAATGTTTTAATTTCCTACAACTGGTAACAAAACACGCACAAACTTGTGAGATGAGAGCAACAACAGTGACACTTCATGCAGGTCCTGAAATTCTGCACCATAATAGATCTTTGAAATATATTTCACTTCTGCCAAGTAAATTTTTTAAAAATGTAAAACAACAAAATGTTGGCTACATGAACCTTGTCTAGCAGTTGGTTTGATGGGGACAACCAATGATTCAATAGAGCTAAGCAAGTGGAAACTGGTAAAAATAGGACACAAATAAGTATGTACACACAAGTTATATGAAATACAGCTTATCCAACAATAACTACAAACATGGCAATGATGCGATATTTTAAGATATAAGTCCAAGAAATCTGTACTTCAGCAATAAGTTCTTCACCAAAAATACACTGACAATGACGATGATAATGGCAAAGATGATGATTATAATGACAACAAGGATTATTATTATTATAAACATATTTACAGCTGCAAGAAATAACTGGACATCATTAGGACCTGCACAGTAGTCCATAACTTTTATTTTGTTGTTGGATTATAAGTTTACATAATCTAAATAACATATTTTATAAACACAAGATCTATAAGGCGGAAGTCTGCAATAGGAAAGTAGGCTCTGTACCTAAAATTGTTCCTTTGGAAGTAACTCTTACACAAGTTTGTATTTAAGTTTCTCTGTCATTGATTAC
The DNA here is from genome assembly GCA_021186555.1 of Reticulitermes speratus. Taxonomy (NCBI): domain Eukaryota; kingdom Metazoa; phylum Arthropoda; class Insecta; order Blattodea; family Rhinotermitidae; genus Reticulitermes; species Reticulitermes speratus. The sequence goes on along the minus strand of JAJKFL010000042.1, from coordinate 42,582,907 downwards.
CTGTTAAGCGGCACATCACGATTCACAGATCTGATATAATGGGCCATGTGTCAGGAAAGCATAACTTACTCTAATGTTCAAGTTCCAACTTATGTTCTTTAAATAGTTATAAACTAAACACAATCTGCACAGACACATAATCACACCAATTTACAAGAGCAGTGGCAATAGCAAAGGTAACCAATGTGCTACAACAGCAACTATCAGTGTGATGCTGCTGATGCTGCAATCGAATTTTGTTAGAGGTTTATGTCTCCAAAGTCAAATTTTCACACTACTAATTAAGTTCATGTTATTGGTTACCTGTTTGGTGGCACACCACTATTCATTAATGTGATATAACGGGCAATATCAGAGAACCAACCTCACTCTAACATGTTCAAATGTTCCAACATATGTCCCTGAAATATTTAAGATAAATTATACAAGACTTGCATAGGCATAATCTTCTTATCTACATAATGGGTGATTAAATTAAATGCAGTGCTGTACTACTATAGCACCTATAACTTACAGCAATTGTCAGACTGCAAAAAACTAGTGCACAATAGTGCCGTCATGGGAGGAATGATGCCATCACCACAAGAAACACAATGTAACCTAACCTAAACCAACCTAACATATGCTATCCTGCATTATCTAAGCCTAAACTATCCTAACATAACCTGTGCTGCCACAAACTATCCTAATGAAACCTAGCCTAACCTATGCCATACTTGACCACCGTAACATCGAAGTGAAATCAAGCAACACAAAAGAAACAGTATATTGCTGAGTGAAATACATTGTGAAGTGCAGTGCTGCGCGAAAATTCCAGTCGAATTCCAGGAAAATCGACCCTTTTCAGGAACAACACTTGGCACTGGTAGGCAACAATGTGTGCGTTCGTGTGTTCATAGCATCAATGCAACGTAAAGGTAAAGTATGGGTATAAAGTAAAACAGAACAACAATTACAGTCATTCTGTGGCAACATCTGTGAAATGTGAACTTCAAGCCGGCAGTGTGGGGTATCTTATTAATAAATTCCAGTTCTGAGACATATATACTGTTTTTAAACTGTGTACATAATCGGTAATAGCATGTCGTTGGTTCCAGAAATATCAGGAGTGTGAAAACTGTCAAAGAACAAATTTCCTCAAAACAAACCATCTGTCTCCAACTGTTGACTGTGAAAACGCATATTTCGCTACATGCAAACCGAAGACTTGCAAGTTATGAACAAACACCATATTTCATACCAATCCATAACACACTCAGTTCCCGCCGGAGATCATAGTCCTCGATGTTCTCGTAATATAGGTTATGTTGCTTTGCTGTATGTTAGGGCGCAGAATTAAAAAAAAAAAAAATTTTACTTCGCAAAAAAATACTTAAGTTCTCTCTCCTTTTCTCAAACTGAAAGAAAGGAAACTACAATCTGAACAACACATCTTTGCAGTTTGCAATCTTGAACAGACGTAACTTACAAAAGCTAGCTCACATATACACTGTGCCTTGAAATAATTTTGTCACCTTCCACAAGGGCGCTGCATGGACTCGGTTTGTGCTGCTCCCTTGAAATCTAAACAGAAATCATGTGTGATTGCTGTGTGTATATCGACAGAGAATGATTCAACCTGTTATTTCGCATATCGATCTACTTCGATTGTTATGTAATTGGTGGTATTCCCGCTGTTTCTTTACACGCTCAGTGCGCTTACTTCAGGGTTTGACTTAGGAGTGATTCTGGGGGGCGTGACCATGGCAGGAAAATGTTTGATACAGAGTGAAGTGCTAGAAACTGTACAAGTCAGATGAAAGTTTCAGCGGTAGTAGTAATGGTAGTGTTAGCAGTGGTGATACTAAAATTGACGACGTACTATAGCACAGGTTATTATAAATTATTTAATTCTTCTGGGATTTGATTAGTGTCTTGATGGGCGAGTAGTTCCCGACGTTTCGAACGAGCACTACGATCCGTCGAAACGTCGGGAACTACCCGCCCAACGGCAGAGTATCACATCCCAGAAGCATTGACTCTTCAACTACGTAGTGTGTTTTCTGTGATGTAACATTCTGACTTATTTAGACCAGTTTCAGGCTTAAGTTGGTTAAGATATTTCCAAGTACTGTGGACAGCCGAGAAGCGGTGGTCCTCCAACTTTGGGGTTAGACGTGGAATTAACAGCCCCTCAGAATAAAATGATACTCTATGTTTGAGCGTAAAGTATCTTACAATGAGCTATGAATGTGTCTAGAATGGGCCAAGGAAAGAATGCAGGATTTTGGCGTAGAAACACCTTTTCCGCATGGAAGCCATAAAGCAGATGCGAGGATCAAACTAACATGGATCTTAACAGAGACAGGTTTTGAGAATCATAGTTCAATTAAACTCGTGCTGCGTTTTTTTGCAGTGCGTGACTTTGGTATCAGTGGTGTTGAACCTTTGGATTTTGCTACCAGTGTTAGTTTATCTGTTGTATTCACAACTTTAGTTGGAACTATTTCAAGCCTTTAATCAGTTATATGTAACAATTCATCTGACGGTATCTCGTGGAATTCAATGCACCACTGAAAGCCTACGAATGAGATTAGAGATGTGATTAAAACAAGATTATCGCCTATAGACCTACTATTTAATTTCTGTAGGCCTGTAAAAGCTCGGGTGTACTAACTAATACAAAGGTAACTTTGTCCCTGATCTTAATTATGTCAGCTTCACGGCCGGGTGGCTTGTGCATTCGTGAAGAGAGACAGGCCCGTAGAAAGACCATGACACAAAGGATGCAGCGGCTTGCAATGCGGGTGCATATATGTACATACGTTCATATACGTATATAATGCTGTATTAAACACGTGTATATATATGATGTAGGGGCAAGTCGGGTAGTACCGGACACTTAAGCTATTTGGTCGATAATTTTTTTTCGGTGAGATGAAATAACAAATTCAAAATTGAAATTTAAAAATTGAAAATATATGAGTTTCTTTACTTATAAACGTAAGTTGAACACTACAGTTTTATTCTATGATAAGGAAATAATAAAACAAAAACAAGTATATTTTCGTAGCATGATGAAATATGTCGGGTAGTACCGGACACGATATTCTTTAAAATGGCAAAGCAGTCAAATGTTAATTTTATCTTTGCAAATATCACATTTATATAAAAAAAAAAGAGGGTTTCCTTCTGTGTCTGCGCAGTTTTCATGAGCCCAGTTATTACAAAAGTTACATTGTATCCAGTCCTCATCAAAAGATTCACCACAAATGATGCACTCAGTTTCTTTAGGCCTATCTACCTTTGAATCCACTTGAGCACAGGATTGCAGTCGCCTTTCACTGGCAGTGCGACTTTTGGTCTGGTGTGATTTGTTGAGACAAATTTTGCCACGAGTTTCTTTCCTCTTTCTCTGCTGGTCAGCCTTGTTTACCTTTGCCTGTCGTTTTTCTTCTAACTTGATTTTTAAGGGGTTTGAAGTCAGGATCTCGCTTCTTCTTATCAGTCTGTCGTACAATGAACTTTCAGGAACTGAATAAGCTTCACTTGCCTGTCTTACTGACATCTTTTACTCAGAACATTATCAATAGTAGCTTTTATTTGCGCCTCCGTCCAGTGGCCTCGTTTTCCTGCAGTATTTCCTTTCTTCTCCATTTTGATTTGACTGCCTAGGGCCCATAAATAAAAGTAACACAACAATTAAACATGTATATTCATTACCATCAGTAACTTAATAACACATGCAGACGCGCTGCCTTAAATAACTTTACTTATGTTGTCCGATACAACCCGAAAATTTTTGTCCGATACTAGCCGAAAGACATCGTGACTAACATGTAGCCGTCGTGCGTATTGTGTAAAGATTCCAGCATTGTCATTTTAAGACTTTAAACTTAAGTCCTTAATGTATAAGTAGGCAGTAAGAAAATAATAAATATACTCACTAAAATCCATGCAGTCGCTTGCCGAACATAAGTTACGGATTTCAAGACAGACACAAAACTCACAAAAGTATGTGTAACGGCCAACCTGTATAACGCAGCAATTTCAAATGACTGACGCTTTCAAAGGCAGGAAACAGCAAACTATTAATGCCCGTTAAGTGCTTCCCTCTATTGTAGATCGCGAGAAACTTGTACTGTCCGATACCACCGCTGTCCGGTACTTTCCGACTTTCCCCTATGCATAAGCGTAAAAAGCGCCTTTGTCAGGACCACAAAATCAACACTTTAATTACATAATTCGCTCTGTAGCATTGCACAAAAGGTCTTGCATCTACATACATATTTGAAAAGGAGTTGTTGCCAACTACGGCGGTTCAACAGAGGCAACACGTGGATGCGGTAGGGCGTCGCACGTTGTTTAGCGGGTTGATCAGTGTGTTTGTCTTTGATGTGTTTCAAATTCCTAGTGGGTGCAGTGCACCAACTTGCACCCCCGACCCCTAGCTACGGGCCGGAAAAGAGACCCCAACATCCATTTGATAGGAGGCTGGGTGGAACCAAAGGCGGTCTGGCTGAAGAACATCAACGCTAGATGTAGTCATTACCACATTAAAAGCAACTGCAGCTGCCAAACAATACCATAAAAGGTAAAGTTCTCCCTAGAACGGGCCATGAAGGCCCAGGGCGGGGGGAGTAGAGGTATAGCTCTACTCTTTATTTAACCCTGGCATTAGATGAGGGTGGGTGGTCAACTCCACGCCCCGGCCGCTTTACTCCCGGGAACGAGACCCAGTACCCATTTATAGGAGGCTGGGTGGGCCCCAGGGCCGCTCTGGACGGGAGTGGAAAATCTCGCCCCCACCGGGATTCGATCCCCGGACCGTCCAGCCCGTAGCGAGTAGCTATCCCGCCCCCAAACAGTACCATAGAATATGAAATTTGAAAAGTTCTCACAGCAGTAATTACAGTAAATGCTGCCTTCTCTACTGTCACGCAATGCACTCTGGCAGAAATTTACCGAGGTTCATGCGAAACGTCCTACAATTCTATCAGACTAAATCTCAGACGACAGTGTCCTGCGATGCCATAAAACTTGTTCTAAGTGCGTGACAGGCCTATGAAGCTTCTTCAAAAGGCTGCACATTATGCCCTAACTAAGGTAAAGTTAAGAATATAAAAGTTGTCCCTGCCCTTAATTAATGTTGTACTGACAAGTACAGGCAGAGCTATGAAGTAAAGCTGTAATCTTTTTCATAATCTAGCTATTTTTATTATATATATATTAAAAGATCTCTAAATTTTCCATAGATCCCCTCATACCCATTCATGGCGCAACTACAGGTCGGGGCCCCTGATACGGACCGTTCCAACAAACTCAGCACGGAAATTAAAAGTTAAGAAGGGACATTTATATATGTTTTGTGTAAAGTGAAATTTCTGTATGTTGTATTTAATATTGTATTCACCGTGCATCTTTTATAAATTAAAATTAAAACCAACTTGATGCACACTCACTATTAAAAAAACATTAATGTCGGGTTAATTAATCTACTATTAAAGTTTTTTTTAATAGTGAGTGTGCATCAAGTTGGTTTTAATTTTAATTTAATTCTGTATGTTGATTAAGCTTACGTCATTAACATGACAATCGAGTCACGCGTTATTGGTTTTCTGTTGTTTTTTTTCTCCACCTCTTATTATTGAAAACGAAGAAGATATATGATAAGCTGGGAGCTTGACCCTTGATTGCCCATTGTGCTTTTAACAACAGTAATCATGTTGTTAGCTTAGACAACTTAATTTTATCAATTGTGTATCTTTGCAATACATAAAAACAATAAGGATTATGGTATTAACGGGAACTCAATAAATCACATAGGCTATATTGATGTGTACAGTGTCAGGGGCAGAACAAGTTAAAATTTTCAAGCATATCAATTTCGCACCACCTGCTTCAAAGTTTCAGACCTTATATTTACGTGTTTCATACAATTCTCACAAGAAACAGTCATTGTTTCCCTAGAAAATATTAAGTCCTCGGTCTTTAAATGGAGACAACAAGTGTTGACTAAAGAGGCGTAAACTTTGTTTTCCTTGGTTTTTCTCGGATCCAGAGCAAATACTGTGTTGGTAACCAAAATTCACATTGCACTGAATGCTTATCGTGCATCCACTCAACAAAATTATCTTCCAAATTTAAGTCAAAATGCAGCCCTCGCGACGTCATCAAAATTTCTTCATAATGCTGCCTTCCAAAACACAAAAAAACTTAGACCATCAGATTATATCAAACCAACTGATGCACAATTAAAAACCACTTTTTATTGTAGCTTTTATAAAATGTTTGTACCCCTACATATGTTTCAAACCTTATTTCATCGTCAGGGGGTTTTTTGTCTTTAAAAGCTACTACACTTCAATTACATAATTTTGAAGCTCAAACAGCACTTGTGTCTGATATTGTGATAAAAATTGTCTCAGAGCATTCCACAACACGACAGTGTATCCGTAGCTAATGCCGACGGGCCCATAGAAGGAAGAAGAAGATGACATTAGCGGTGGACAAAGTCGCACTGCGACACGTTTTTCTCCGGGCACTTCAGTTTTCCCCTGTCAGTATAATTCCATCAGTACCATACACGTATTTCATTCATCTGTCACCGAGGTTACATAAACTTAGCTATTGACGTCATTAAATAAGAAATTTCTCTCTGTTAGTCTCTGTCCCTCCGATGGATCTTGAATGGAGTATAAGCTGGTTTAGGACAGTGTCCAGGGGCGGTCTTTTGTGAACACTGTCACGAACTTCCACTGTCGATAAAAGTCAGATCATTTGTTGACTAGAAGAAGTATGTTCCCTGGAGTTTTTGGCCATTCGGTATAAATTTAAACACAGCGCCGTCCTACTGTATAAGTGACTGAGAAAATTGTACCTGCCCATAGCACTGACGCCTTGTGGGCTAAACTTGTGTCGTAGTTATCACATGAGACTTTTAAGTAAAGAAATGTATAAAGTTAGTCGTAAAGTTCATAAAACTGTGCTTTGTGCTAAGTTAATCGATTATTGAGAAAATCCATCAAGACACACTTCTTATTTTGAGAAGTCTGTGGCGGTTTGGTATGTTTAATGTGTTTATTAATCGTTACTCTGCTTATTAAGGTTTCCTGTGCGTATTAACGGTTACTTGGTTACCGCATTTCGGTAGATGTGCTAGTGTCTCTTCCACCTTACGAGTCTGTACATCACCAAAGTTGTTATTACGCATTGTACGAAATTCAAGGGCACGATTTTTCACAGTATTACCACCGTGCATTTTTTAATCAAATAATAAAACCAACGAATGCACTATATTGACCACTTTTATTATGGCCTATTTCCCCTCACCCTACACGTGTTTCGGAACTTTAAAGTTCCATCCTCAGGGGTTTGTCGTGTGCTACCAATTATTCACATATTAAAACAAATACACAATATGTACAATAGTCTGTTAAAGTCTTAAAACCATAAACCGTAAACAAACAGTGAATATTACGGATAGTTCACAATTTTTTAAAACAGGTTTTAAATATACATTTACGTGAGATTTTAAGATTCTAACAGACTACCGTACATATCGTACAATTTTAAAAGGGTTCTGAATATTCATTTTCCTATGGTTTTAAGACTTTAACAGACTATTGTACATATTGTGTATTTGTTTTAATATGTGAATAATTGGTAGCACACGACAAACCCCTGAGGATGGAACTTTAAAGTTCCGAAACACGTGTAGGGTGAGGGGAAATAGGCCATAATAAAAGTGGTCAATATAGTGCATTCGTTGGTTTTATTATTTTATTTCAAGAGTACGAGTTTGGGATGAGCTTCCAATGGCTAATATTATTTATTTATGGTTCATTTTACGACACTGTCAGCATCTGAGCGTACATAGCTTCGAAACATGGAACGACACGACCAGGAAAGTATACGGAAGAAAGGGGGATGGCCCAGAATTTACCCGGAGGGACTGAAATCGAGATCATAAGCGGACACCTCACGAATACAAGCCAGAAGCATTACCACTCTATCCACCATGCTCGGTCCAATAACATAAAGTTCACACTAAATTTCATGAAAATCCATCCGGTTGTTCTCGACTTCAACTATGCGTATAGATAGACATGACCTCACACGCTGCTCTTCTGCAATAGACACGATGCATAATGAGTCACATTACGCGAAAATCTGACTCATTAATCAGAGCTCACAAGGGCATAACTATCGCAGCATTCTTTTATGGTGAGAGAAAACGTGCTGGCGTTACGTTCCGCGGCATGAAGTGGCAGTAGCACATACAGCAACGTGACAACAGCTTAAATGTTGATGAACAGAGCGTGCTTTCAAGATACGCTAATTATGTAAACCATATATATTAAGCGCCGATCCCAATGTCCGTGCGGTCTAAGGCGTGGGTCTGCGGCCGCTCGCTTACTAGGATTGTGGGTTCGAATCTCACCGGGGGCATGGGTGTCTGTCTCTTGTGAGTGTTGTGTGTTGTCAGGTAGAGGTCTCTGCGACGAGCTGATCCCTCGTCCAGACGAGTCCTACCGAGTGTGGTGTGACTAAAAAGTGTGATCGTGAAGCCTCGAAAAATGAGGCGGCCTAGGCCCCCAAGGGGCTGTCGAGCAATTGAAAAAAAATATATATATATCGTTTGGACGATCCCCATCCCGCGGGCTTCAGAAGACCCTGTTAAATAGCCACTGGAAATACAAACACATGAAAGTACTTTTCTGTCCTACGCTTCTCGATACTGGTGGGAATTACCAAAGCTGTAATACTGTTAGGCAGCCTTGTCACACACTGTTCAAAACAACTCGTGTATTATATGTGTCCTTAACGTAATGGCATCAAAAGTACCTGGTAGGTGGAAGATATCGTGGTATCGGTCAGCTAAAGGAGACGACAGGTGCACAACAAAAGGACACTTACATAATGTATGACGTAAGACGTTTCTACGGCGGGAAAAATGCACATAGAGACACATAGACACACATAAAGACACATAGAGGCATATAGACACATAGAGACACATACCGCACACCACATGTATTTGGAAATTTTAATGTATGGGTAGCATAAATTATTTTATATTTTAACAAAAGAGAACCATTTTTTGTAAGTATTTATGATAATATTATTAACACAGGAAGAAAATACGCGGTAACTAACAAGCGTTTTAAATATTATGTAACAAGTCAGCCGTATGAGTTTTATCACCTTTTCGCAAATTTATGCATTTAAACTGATAATAATAATAATCTATTCTGCCTTAAGGTGGCCTTTCAGGGCCGAAACATGTAGGAAAGTAGAGTAAATCCGGTGTCCCACATTTATTTTATTATGCATACTGTGTTTGGTTTTAAGAGAATTCTAAGCTTTAGTCTGTTTTAATGTCTTATTCTGTTATTTAACAGGAGGAAAAGATAGGAGGAATGAAGAAAAGGAAGAAGCTCGGAATGGCTTGTATCTTATTCTGATGCTGCTGGTAATGGTAATGTTTTGGGCAATGGAAAGATAATAGCCAGTCGATGTGGTGGGTTCCTGATTAAGAATCGAAGCAGGTACCCACAGAACGCGAGCCTTATGCGCTGTTTGACAGCATACAGCCTACAGTGAGGTAATGAACTGTTGCAGGATATTGTCCCTGAATGGTCAGAAATGATGATGATGATAATTCTTTTCATCATTAGGCCTACTGACGCCTATTATGGATACTGAAAAGTAGAATACAGTAGAGCGTCTGTTATCCGAACGTCAATCATCCGAACCACCGTCGGTATATAAAAAAAGGTGCCATGTACTGTACTTTATAATTACTTGTTAATATATTGGAATATTACTAAACCGGTTAAAGCGTTTGTTTGGTTATAAATTTGGTATTCTCATGCATGTGTGATTATACGAACAATTTGATTACCCGAACTTCCTCGGTCCCAATTAGTACATACATACATACATATATACATTCCATGGATCCATAACTTTTTCACAAGACAAGAGGATGTGGAATAAGTCATAACATACAAAATCATATAAAAATGTGCATTGCAAAATGCTTTAAACATTCTATGTGCAGTCTTAGACGTCAGTATTATAGGTTAACAGTACTCATAAGAAATTCATCTACAGAGTAAAAGGAGTGTGCATTTAAGTATCTTCTTAGTGCTGCTTTAAATTGTGCCTTTTCATTCTTAAGATTTTTGATATTACATGGTAAGCTATTGAAGATCCTGATACTAGAATAGAATGCACTTTTCTGAAAGCATGATAGGTTGACAATTGGTCTATGAAGATGGTGCTTATTCCTTCGTTCGGATCATCGACGCTCTGATGTATTTCACAGGTCTTCCCGAGCTTCATTTCCCGTTCCTTTGAATCCTGTTCACGCTCACGTGGTCTTCACGATGATGAGGATGATGAATTATAATTACTACTATTATTACTACAGCCGGTATAGCGTAGTCAGTATAGTGGCTAGGCTACGGGCTGAACGATCCCCCACCCAGCCTCCTGTTCAATGTGTACCGGGGTTAAAGCGGCCGGAGCATGAAATTGACCATTCACCGCCAGCTATTGTCGAAGTTAAAAATGAGTGGAGCTATACCTGTTCCCCATACGTGCCTTCATGGAGAGGGCAGGGACAAATTTGCCTTTTTACTACCACCACTACTACTACTACTACTATGACTACCACTAAAAATAATCATAATACACATTTATAATAGCGTGAGAAATCATACGCATAAAGAATCTCTTCCCTCCCTTCCTGTGTTCCTTTGTCACCGAATATACGTACATTTTTACACTGTTGAATTTTACCTTCGTGTAACAGAATACGTCCAAGCGTGCTGTGAAATAATGATAGGTGGTAATGGAAAACCAGTCGTAGAAATGTAAATAACAGCTGACGATGTAACAAGCGTCAGGATGTTTGCAGTTGTGAAAGTAGTCTGTTGACTAAGACATTTGTTTAAATGCAACACCATACAAAACACTGGCGTCAATCTGCATGTCAGGAAATTCACAAATCGCCACTTATAATAGGCCATATCAGTGGCTGCGTCATGTGGTGCCGAGATATGCGTTTAAATTTAGAAGTCACTACTGCCTACACAAATAAAGTTTATGACATTACGGGATCATATCTTTGACGGAATATACAGTCGAAGCCGGTTATAACAACATCGGTTTATGCGACACCTCGTCTATAACGTTAGGTATTCTGTGGTACCAATTAATTCCTCACTGTTAACAATAACATTATACTCCTCGGTTATAACAACACTCGTTTATAACGACACAAAATATTCAGTCCCTTTCATGACGTTATAACCGAGTTCCACTGTAATTAAATAGAACTAACACCACAAAGCAGCCCTTTTCTTAAGAAGCTGAAATCAAGTCCCGCAAGATCCCACCATTAGACTCCCATCCTCACATCCTGCTTACTTAAGATCCATCTGAATTTCATCCTCCAAATTATGCATAGGTCTTAGAAGCAGAATCTTCCCTTCTGCTTCTCCGACTAAAGTTCTGTTTACAATTGTTTTTTCTCCCACGCATGCTACATTTCCCGCCAATTCCGTTATATTTTATCTCAAAATAGTTGGTAATGAAGCTCCTCTTTATACATTTTTCTCCAGCCTCCTGTTACGTCCTCTCTCTTCCTCAAAGCATTTTCTTCCATTAATGTGAGAAAAGTGGTAAAGGGGGTTTAATCTTTACGTTTTTAGACAGGACAAAAGGGGAAAAAATTCTGCACTGAATGATGGCAATCATTCACCGAAATTAATCTGCTTCTAATCTTTTAGTTGTCATAATTTTTGTTTGTTACTATCTTTCCCAAAATTTTAAGTAATATTTTCGAAGGATTTATCACTTTTACCAGAAAATACGTTGGAGAATCAAATCACATTTTAAAAAGCTGTGCACTTATCAATTTTATATCCCATATTACATCAATAGGGAGCCGGAATAGCTAAGTCGGTAGAGCAGCTAGGCTATAGGAGGGATGATAGAGGACTTGGCTTTCGATTCCTGGCAAGACAAGGCATTTCTCTTCTCCAGAATTTCCAACCCGGCTCTGGGGCCATCCCTTAGCACACTACATATTCTCCTCTCAGTTAATATGCAAGTCATTTTGTAGCTTAGGAAACAAATTTAATTTTAAGTGAGAGTTGTTACGTGGTTTTTTTTTTTTTTGCGTGGTAAGGGCCCCGCAGCAGATGCTACGGACGCACCACAGCCTAAGGCTTTTTGTGCAACCCTGTGATGATGATATGCCTCTAACAGAAATGAGTACCAGGAATCTTTCCTGGGGGGTAAAGGCGGCCGGTGCGTAGGGCTGACCTTACCACCTTCATGTGCCAATTGTCTAGAAATCTGGGAGCCTCAACCTCCTGGAACCCTAAGGGCCTGTAATGGGATTGCTTTATCTTTTTATGATGATGATATAGATGAGCAGTTTTTTTTACCAAGTTTTACAAGTAATGGAGCACCAGTGGAATGAAATTAACAGGGGAAAACCGACAACTCGGAGAAAAACCTGTCCCAGTGCCACTTTGTCCACCACAAATCTCACATGGACTGACCTGGGATCGAACCCGGGCCTCCGCGGTGAGAGGCCGGAGACTAACCGCCTGAGCCATGGCACGGTCATTGTTACGTGGTTAGTTTATATTAAAATAAACAGCGATAATCCATTTTTTCTTTGTAAAAGGAGGCAGTGTTTACTGCGACTTAGGAACCGAATTTTTAAGTATTATTTATATGCATTTCAGGCTTCAAACGTATTGGATGCCTAAATCTAAGTTACGTGATCAAAACCAAATGTTCATTTTTCTTTAGCTGTCTTGAAACTCACATTCCTTTGTTCCAATTTCCTGTCACTGTTTTTTGAAATTCATGTGCTTAGTTGCTACGTATATAACGTACTGCATTTACCTTTCAAGGCTTTCTCTTGTGCCACAAGTGTAGATTCTAAATGTTTCTTTCTTTATGACACCATAATAAGTCAAGACACAACAATCGCACAGTGAAACGATACTATTGGTTCGGACAAAAGGCACACACAGCAAAATAACAGAATAATATGAATTTCGTCTGTAGAGAGACCACTGACTTGCACGTCGCTCGCTACCAAACTCCTTCTGAGTTACTGATTGCTGAACAACAGCACACGTTCATATGTAGGAAGATAATCCATGACGTGAAGGGGGCGGGGTGGGGAGGAGGAATGGTGATCCTAGAAACGTAAGTTTAATGAGCTAACCACACGCACGGAATTAAAAAATTTAAAATGAGGATTCGGTTCACTGGAACTGCCACATTGACGGAATGATAAAGCAGAATACTGAAACAGCATTATTCAGATTCTGGTATCGCGAATATGGTGGATTTAGGCCCCAGACCCGTAACAGCCCTGATATAATGGACTCTCATATGAAAAACATGGTGGCAACAATCAAGAATTAACGAAGCAGAAATGTGAATAAGCTGTGTAATGGCATTAGAAAATTCAGCCGCGTGAAATGAGAAAAAAGGACGAAGATACAAAAGATGAATTTGTCTGTGTCTACGCCATAAGGGCATATTGGCAGAGCAGAGGTATCCCAGGTGAGCTAACAATTACAGACCTGGACAGACCCTTAGGGCTTCAGGAGGTTGACGGATGCCAGGTGGTAAGGTTGTCATCCCTACTCCCCCCCCCCCCCGATACTCATTTCTGTTAGAGGCCTAGTCGACCTCAGGGCCGTAGTGCGGCAGGAAGAATTAAGCCAATGAAAAATTCCAAAAACTCGAACCTGCGACGTGTCCGGCTTGTAGCGTAGTGCCTCAACCAACTGCGCCACCGCGTACCCCAGAGTAAAGTATAGCTCCACTAATTCTTAACCTCGGGATTAGATGGCAGTGACTGGTCAACTACACGCGCCGGCCACTTTATCCCGGTAAAGAAAACCGGTACGCACTTAATGGGCCCACAGCCGGTCTGGATGGTTTCGAAGAAGAGAAAAATCTCTTGCCCCTACCGGAATTCAAACTCCGGACCGTCCCGCCCGTAGTCTAAGCACTATACTGACTGAGCTATCCCACTTGAAATTAGAACAAACGAAACTGGATTCTCGAGACGCGGTGAAATAAAATTTATCTCATTGGGATTTAATTTCTGCTACAAAAAAGTTATCCATTTTTAGGGAAGGGGGGTGGCGAAACGCCCTTCGGTCGCCCGATCCACTGAAATGAATACCGCGTCCTTTGTTGTGTCCCCCAGAACTTGTTAGGGTCCTTTGTAAGATACGAGTACCAGACCTTAAAGTCAGAGTCAACATTATCTTTCCCGATATCTATTTAATCTAACTACGCAGATCCGAAAACACACAAAAACAACTAAATCCATGGAACAGGGTCCATCTTCAGAAGATGATAATTGTTCAGATAATGAATAAATCCCCACGTTTTATAGAACTCAAAAATTTATCATCCTGGTTACAATAGCCAGCCACTGGCCCCTATTCTGAGCCAATCCAGTCCATATCCTCCCATCATATTTCCTTTCGATCCATTTTAATATTATCATCACATCTACGCCCGGGTTATCCACGTGATCAGCCTGATAATATTTGGCGAAGAATGCATATTACGAGTTTCCTCATTATGCTGTTTTAAAGACAAACTCTCAAGCCTTCTGGAAAGTTACGCAGTTTCGTTTGGCAAATAGTTACGAAGTTTCGCAAGAATACAGTGCCTTCATCTGCAGAGTCGATCAGTCCTAGTGGGTTTTTAGGCCTTCTTGACCCTGAAGATAAAGGCACTACGCTCCTTCGAAACGTCGGTGACTTCACCACGCGACACGGCGTAACATCCCGGTTGACCTTTCTCTTCAGCACTGCAGTGAGATACCTAAAATTGAGCAATTTACCAAGAGCAAAGTAACGGAAGATAAATAATTTTTATTTATGTGTATTTTTCTCTAATGATTGTGGCACAGGCCGTATTATTAGAGACTTAAATAACAGTCAAGGAGGGCCTGAAAGCTGGCGCCCTTAGTTCGAAACCCACATGGATGTTTCTATGCCTTGAAAACGATGTATCACCCCATACGGAATGCTTTACCTTTGACATAACTTCATTCAGGAAAGTCCTTGAAAAGTCAATAGCTGTTAAACTGGTCAAGATATTACCCGCCTTTTTTAAATCCACGTATTCATTATCCTGTCCCTGTCAACCCTTACTATCACATGCCCATTTATTTCCTGTTCCTTTCATTATAAGGGTTTAGATAACGTGTACAACAGTCAAGGCCATAACATCAATAAGACGGACATATTTACAAGTTTCACACTGGGTACCGGACTATTTCCCGGGTAAAGCGGCCGGGGCGTGGCGTTGACCACCCACCGTCACCTAGCGCCCAAGTTAAAGAAAGAGTAGGACTATACCTCTACTCCCCCTCTGGGCCTTCACGGCCTGTTATAGGGTGAACTTTACACTTATTTACAAATTTCTCATTTATAAAATCAACATATGCACATCCCAGATACTTAAAAATAAAGTTATTTGTTTACTCTGTGTTATGTGTATTGGATTTGTATATGTTGGCTTTAAAAATGAGCAATTTAGTCACAATGCACGGAATGAATAACGTTAAAATATCTACAAATGTTGGCGTTTAGAAACGCTAGCTCTATTTAACGTGTACGGCAGCACAGAGGTACGACTTTCTGTTCATATCTGAATTCAAAGAAATGAGGCCCTAGAAGATCCCTCAAAGCAAATTACCGTGGGTGTTGCATCTTTGTAAATAAATTTCGTTGTTCATTAACCGTCTGCAGAGTGGCCAAACTGCGAAAAAGTGGCCGAGGAAAATATTTGGGCATGGACGTTACAGGAAGATGAAGAAAACTGGACAATCAAGAGCTTCACCGTTTGTACTGTTCACCAAATTTTATTGCAGTGACCTAATTGAGAAGACAAAGACTATAGAGGCATTTAGGACGTACGGGAGAAATGCTTAGAAAAATTAAAATTAAAACCAACTTGATGCACACTCACTATTAAAAAAAAAAACTTTAATAGTAGATTAATTAACCCGACATGTTTCGGTCAGGTACCTGACCATCTTCAGGGGTATAGTACATTAAATTGCGTAGTCCATATGTTAAACACACATAAGATATGAGCCTATAAGGTCTCGTCGTATATAAAGTTTTTCACAAGTCACTAATAACTTTTTTAAAAAAAGTCAACAATTGCAATCCCACAATAGTTCCACCTTTTATAAAACTTATAGCACTGTTGTTGTATAATACTTAAGCATATTCACTTATGCGTCCTGTTTTGCGTATCGAAGTATGTCTCGTAGAGATGATGTGTAGTGCTTACAAAAATGTTTATAGGTAAATCTGAATGACAAAAGATCTGTTGGATGACATAAATGAGAGGATAATATTAAATGGTTCTTAAATATATGGTGTAGGGAGATGTGGACCAGATTTATCTGGCTAAAGATAGGGACAGATGGCTGGCGCCAATGAGCATGGTAATGAAGCTTCGGCATCCGTAAAATGTGTGGAATTGGACTGGCCGAGGGCCATTGGATTCTCGAGAAAACCGCTGATATATGGATTTACTGTGGACTTGCCAAAGTACTGGTGAACACTTGTGGTTTCAGTGAGTGAAATTACTCGGAACAGATGTCACCAGACTAGTATATACATACTGGGTTTGGTGGAGACACTTTCTATTAGGCAGCTTGTTTACGAGGAGAGAGTTACCGGTTTTAAACGCGTGTGAACAGGAGGTATTACGAAGTCATTATTACTTGCCCTTTTACGTACGTTGAAATTGCATCACTATAGGTCAGGGGTGTGAAAACTACGACTCTAAGGTCGGATTTGACTTCTAACATTAAACCGCAGTAGTTACATGTTGTGGTGCATGGTGCAACATCCCAATATCGGGGCTTGGCCTCCTGTTTTTCAGGTTTCGAGACGTGTGCTCTTTTACGGGTAGAGGTTGTTAGCCCCTCGCCCAACCCCCAACCTGGCGGACCAGGTCTGTGTTTATGACCCCGGAGACACGGTAGCCTAGATATACCCGTAGGCATACGGTAGGTCGAGACCTCGGGAGCGCCACTTCCCGTACTCACAATAATTGTGAGCCCCTGAGGGGAGTTACTACATGCACCACCTCTTTTAACATAAACACTGCATTTTTTCCACAGAGGGTATTAATGGATTTGGTATTATTCATAGAATGAACAGCTATTATGTGAGATATGATCGTCTTCCGGGATGTCACGCCGTGTAAACTGGCAATCTTCATATTCACCACCGTAAGAACCTCTGTAATAATAATAATAATAATAATAATAATAAACTTTCTCTGTCCAAGCCAGGGAGGCATAAAGGGGAAGTAGATGTATAGTTGCACTCATTCTTAACCTCGGCACTAGATGGAAGCGAGTACTCAATGTCACGCCCCGGCCGCTTTACCCCCGGTACCCACTGAATAGGAGGCTGGGTTGACCCCAGAGCCGTCGGGACGATTTGGAGAAGAGAAAAATCCCTTGCCACTGCCGGCATTCCACCTTCGGATGGTCCAGCCCGTAAATAGGCCTAATAATAATAGTAATAATAACAACCCAAATAAATTAATAAATTCAAATTTCAAGTTTTAAACTGTTGGTTTCGTCTGTAGAAAGAATACTGTTTCAGATACATAACTAATCACATGCAGACGGCATTTGGTGGTTTGTAGTATGACGCATCTTTTTGGAGCCATTCATGTCCAAGGTGAATGCAAATGAATCAGCGGCACTCTTGACAACACAGGGACAAAGCTCACTTCCGTACCAGAACTAACAACCAGCATCGCCCTTTACTCACACGAGTCCGCGAACATAGTCCAAGATGACTTAATAAGCAATTAAAACATTGCGTCTGGACTCTAACCTAGGTTCAGCAGCCTTACACAAGACATAGCTGCCACATTTGAGTATAATACTAAACTGGATCTTAATAACCGAACCTAGTCTGATGCATCTACTGGCCGAAACAAATTTCTATAGGGCCCAAAAGGGTATGTTTATATTAATTTATTTAAAGTTTATTTAACGATGTGGAGCCGGGATAGCGTAGTCAGTACTCGCTACGGACTGGATGGTCCAGGATTCGAATCCCCAACAGGGGCAAGGAACCTGTGACGTTTGTAAGCGCATGTTGCGGATTTTTGGTGAAGAATTTATTTATGATCAATGCAAAGAAATAATGTGTTGGTTGCTTTAACAGTATTAAGGAAAGCATTTGTCTTTAGAGAAGTTAAGAAGAGGTATTAGCTTCTAGTTTATATAAATGAACATGAAATGTAAAATGTTTTAGGAAATTTTGAAGGAATTTATTCTCACGCAGGCATGAATAAAAGCTTCATTTTGGAATATCGCTGATATGATAAGAAAGTGGTATGTGTTTGAACTGTTTCTGCGAGCATCAGTGTTATCACACCAGTACTTGTTATCTGTGTTATGATAGTGACAAGTGAAACACAACCTTAATATTCCACAAATTCTAGGAATTGAACAGAATATTCTACGAGTAGAATGAATAAGTGAAACTAATCACAATAATCGTTCTGCAAGTATGACACTCCCGGTTTGAAAGTAACATCCCGTACCAATAAACACTCGTGTAATTGATTAACTATTTACTGTCACTCAATCTACCTACAAGATGTGTGGTCTGGATCTAGTTCTGGAATATTAATAAAGTGATCTCTCATCCAGCATGCGGTTAGGGTGAGTGATCACAGGGCGTTAGCCAAAACTGCACTGCACAGGTTCTTATGAGTAAAATAGGGTTAAATGAATGCAGACACTTAAAAAACACAAATTTTTGGACATTAAAAATTCATACAGTGCTTACGTAACTGATGCTGCCAGCTTCCTCAGTGTCTCAGCGAGTAACCACATGAATTTAAACTTTTCAGCATTCAGCAAATTTTTTCCCCCCATATATTTTCAGCCGCATATATTCACAAGTATGCCGGACAAAACCGCATTTGTCAAAAGATTACTGTAACTCATTTATACCTATAAATAATACATTCATGACTTAAAATTCAAAGCTGTAAAATATTCCAAGTGAGCAAGACAATGCTGTGAGATGCTGGTGCGGAACATACCGCCCCACCCATTTATACATCTAAACAGGAGTATACCACTCTTTTTCCATAAAGAAATCACAACTTATATTTATGCAACTGTATGCCTATTATACTTCAAAAGCCAGATTTTGAGGTGTAAAGGTCAGAATGTTCAAGAGTAAGAAACAAAGACTATCAAATGAATTTTATTGCACATGCAGAAAGTATCTGAATGCTGAGACAGGAAGTGCATATAACAAACTTGTAACGCACACTTACGAGTATCATAACCTGATCAGCTCTAACACAGTTTTATAATCTCGTGTTCAAGTTGCCATAACTTTCCACCTGTAAAGGCACAATATTTTACAGAACACACTACATTTTATGACTTAATTAATAAAACTAAACATATACATAACTGCAAATGCTGCTTTCCTGTGAAGTTGGGGGGGTTCTTACTGTATGGGACTCAAAAATGCAGTCCTGGTTCAGTCTGTGACAGAAAAGCAAGAGACAGGTGACGAGCAGATCTATCTTGGCTACCGGGTACATTACTTTGAGTACAAAACAAATTTCCTACCTATATTATAAATAACAAACAACAGAGCTCAACCTCGCACAACCAACAGAAGATGTTTTACAAACTATATCATTTTTCTAAGTTACCACCGAATGACCCGCCTAGTTACCTACTACCCACCTACCTACCTACCCTCATCCTCACAAGATGCTACATATCCCCCTACATGTGGCCACAGATACAGTATGTCAGTATCTCTACAGATACAGTATGTCAGTATCTCTGCACATACAGTACGTCAGTATCTCTACAGATACAGTATGTCAGTATCTCTGCACATACAGTACGTCAGTATCTCTACAGATACAGTATGTCAGTATTTCTGCACATACATTTCTCAATATAATATGTACCTACCATCTGTTATTTCTGTTACTGGGGAAGAACCCATAAAATAAATGGCTATACAGACCACTCTTCGGAGAACTGGCTTTTCAGTTACACAGAATCCTTCATTCATGGCTCAAAATCTGGAGCTTGTCTAATACTGTGGCAGAAACATAATTTCTGCCACAGTATCTGTTTATAATTCTGTCTCTGGTTTTGTCATAAAGTGTGGTTATGACACACAAGATGAATACACCTGAACTATGCCTATACTGACAGACAAACTGGTCTTTTTGAGCTTGGAGATTTACAGTGATAAATATTAAGATCATGATCTTAGCTGTGTAGCTATGTAGTATGGTACAGAGGTAATTGCAGCCTCCATCTTCAGGGTAGAATTACTTCTACCCTGAAGAAGTCTCTTCCAAAATGATGATAACTATCTAACAGCCTACTCATTGTCATTGCTGAATGACAATAATCATAATCGCAGTCTTTGATGATGTAACGGCTACAACTATTAACATTTTCTTTCATTTAATTCTACTTGTATCTTAGCCAGCTCATTAGCGACATTTGCACCTTACAAGTTAACAAATCTGCTTGAGGTGAATCTCTGTCTCTGACTAGGGCTCCAAGAAAACTGACATACATTTTCCTTATATATAATTTAAAACTGCAAAACAAGGCAAGTGTCCACAACACAGTGGCAAGGTTCCACCAATATGAGTGAATGAATATCTAGTGAAATGTTTGGAATATCTACATCACTTTGACTTACATGTGGCCTAAATCTTATTAGCCAAAGAGATCAGTTTTGGATGCACATAATATCAATACGGCAGACATGTTATTTCAGGGGAAATGCAAATAAATTGAGAACATAACAGAACAAGGAAATGAACATGTTGACTGCATGTTCATAAGCCAAATGCAAGCCTTCATGTTACTTGAAGCAAAATTACTAATATAACATACCATACTTTCAAGTGCATGAGCTGCATGACCATTTAGGACAAAAAAATTAAACATTTTTCTTAATAAGCCCTGTTTTAATATTCGTACTTTTTTCATGACGCGATAGCCCTAGTGGGCCTAGGCCTCCTCATTGTTGAAGTTCCACGATCACACTCAGACACACCACACTCGGTAGGACTCCTCTGGATGAGTGATCAGCCCATCGCAGAGACATCTACCTGACAACACACAACACTCACAACAGACAGGCATTCAAACCCGCAAGTGAGCAGCCTCATACCCACGCCTTAGACTGCATGGGCACTGAGATCGGTTAATTTTTGTATTTACCAAACAAAATTTATTCTTTTATTAATTATTTATGTATTTATTCATTTCTTTAAGAATATTTATTTATGATTTTGTTGTAATTGCATATCAATTGGTGTATGTAACTAGTGAATTTATTTATGACTATTTTAATATTTATATCATTTTCATCAATACTTCCCCATGTATAAAATGCACCAGTCTTTAAGACACATTGCCATTAGTTGGGTAATCTCCAAGCATAAGAACTGCACCTTATACACAAGGAACTAGAGTATGTTTATTCCAAGGTAGCAACATTCAAAATGATTTATCAACATAAATTCCACTGTACAGTCCTGTGCACATGTGTGACTGAAGATAAATCCTTCCTTGATGTGCGTGTGTGTGTGTTTGTGTCATTATACTAAAACATGAGCTGCAGAATTCATATCCTGCAGCAGCAGATTCTTGTCTCGCAAGCGAGCCTGCAGCAAACTGTGTTCCAATACTCCCAATCTAACATCCATCCCAGTTATCTCACTCTTGATTTGTGATACTGCCTTTTTTATATTAACAAGTGGAGCTGCAAGAAATACGAAAAACACAACAGTACAGACTTGGAACAAAAACAAACTGCAGCACAAATATTTTCATATTTTATAAATGTTCTTTACAATTCTGCATATTTCACTAGCCCTCCTTTCTACTTACTGCTGAAAAACACCTATTTTCTTGTCCAAATGACAATTATTCACCTGACATTGATAAAATGCAAGTTGAATTAACTTTATATTGTGAATCCTGCTGCAATTCATTCTCAAATATGAAGGCTGGATATGAATGTAGATTAAATAGCTCCTTTAATTCATTATGTGCAAAGCATAATTTATAAAACAGACTAATGAACAGTGCAAAGCACAAACTCCTAACCTGTAGCATCAAGAGATATCAGAATAATTTATTTTTATTGACATTTTAGAGCACTATTACCTGGCAGTTATGACTAAAGAATATCATCTCAAATATGGAAACGGTTACAGCTTCAAAACTTGCAGTAAAGGTAAAGGAATTATCCAACAGCCCTTGCCTAGATAGACTAACAAATCACAAGACATGTCAGAACAGCATAGAAGTACTCTTTTGAAACTGAAACAACTGTTTAGTAATTAATTAATTATTTATTCAAACAAATGCACAACACTATTTTAGTGTTTTCTTGTCCCTACATATGTTTCAGCACTTAATAGTGCCATCTTCAGGGGTGTCATCGAGAGTTCATAATCTACATAATCTTCAATGCATCAAATTCACTTTCACAGCTTATACTTATTGCAAGTCACTATCACTGAGTATCACTTATCTTCCTGTTCGTAGTGATTAGCTTATCTTCTTTGTTGTTTTATTAAAATGAATCATTAAAACTTCTGAATTGAAGACAGTTGTAATATAAAATATTAAAAGTTATTAAGATTTGTTCGACAGTTGGCTATGTATATAAGTTGTGTGATCATATTTGATCCTGTCCTTTGCTGTGTTGTTGATCGTCCTGTGGTGTATTGTGTGAGTACACAATACAATTTGATGCATTGAAGATTATGAACTGCTGAAAAAACCCCTGAAGATGGCACTGTAAGTGCCAAACATATGTAGGGACAAGAAAACACTAAAATAGTGTAGTGCATTTGTTGGAATAAATAATTACTTAATATACACCATATTTAAGATTAATTTCTTTAATAATAATAATAATAATAATAATAATAATTATTATTATTATTATTATTATTATTATTAATGTCCTGACTTACCTGGCTAATGACCAATTATAAAATCAGCACTAATACACAAATATAACATCAAAACATACACACACATACACACAACAAAGAAGCAAAAGGAATAAAACAAAAGAAAAAACAATACAAAAAATTCACTTAACCAACCAGTTAACAACAACAACAATAATAATTTGGTATTTGCACATGCCTATCCCATTGCAATTTGTTTATCACTTCATGTAAGAATAATGACACTGCACTTAAGCATATCATATTATTAATGCTAATCAGCATTCATTATCTACTCAAATACCAAATAATCACCTGACTGAGTAATCAACCATGTTGGACTGTAACCTGGTGTTAACATCAGAAAAACAAGAACATATATTTTTCTAATTTTTGTACAAATTCATTATTCTGCAGACTGCACCAAGTTTTAGGCATTCTTTATGAAGTAAAAAAAAAGAACACCGTATGTGGAGATCATGTCCATCTGTCCTAGCTATGACCTCATATCAGCGGCTAAATTGTTTGTCAGATTTTCAAGAAATTTAGTACACGAATTCTTTACAAAAAGTTGTTGACCAAGCATGAATTTCCTGGTTGGCTCAGTGACAGTCACACTTTACTTAAAGGCATAAAAGACTTTATGCTGGTACTTTCTGTGTTTCTTGACTGATTTGGGTAAAATTTATTATTGGAGACTTTCATGTAATGCCACTGACCAACTGCAAGTTTTGTGAAAACTGATGCAGTGACATCAGTACTTTATTTAAGGGCATAAATCAATTTCCACCTGTACTTCCCACATTTATTGTCCAGGATGGGTGAAATATGGTATAAGAGATCTGCACACAGTGCTAATGAGAATTTGTGAGCTTTGTAAACACAGGTACAGGGAAGGCCACACTGTTTTATGGGCATAAATGAAATCACATTTATGCTTGTACAGTAAAAATTATGACATTTTCAAAGTGAAGAATGCCTTGGTAAAATCTGTGTACTACATCATGGAGTACACTCGTTTACTGATCAAGATGGTGAGTATAACATGTTAGCTATTCAAACGTGGATATTTTAGCAGTAATGCAAAGGTGGTGGGTGGGTCATCAGGCCTCACTGGCCTACTAGTCCATGTGTGCTATACATAATTAGGTAGAAAGTTTTTGACAAAAATCTTAGATAAACTACATCCTGGCATCAGGTGCACCACATGTTGGACACCCCAGTTACATACTACATATTCTGTGTGACTGACTTCAGGTTGCCAGACTCTAGTAAAGACATAATATCCCTTTGTGACATACTTCCATCAGTCATGCTGGAACCCCTTTCATCCATCTCCTGCTTCACAGACTCCAGCTCCTCGGTAATCTGAGCCAGTTTCCGTGATCTTTCTGTAACACCACCACTGACTTCACGGTACTGCTCACTCACACGTGCAAATTCATCCTGTGCAAAAGAAAGAGAGCCGACTGTCTTATTGTATACCACAGAATCTAATGAGAAAGGAATCTGCTATTGTACAACTAAACCTCTGTATTTAGGGTGAACACTAACTTCATTACATAGATGGTAACACAGAACCAAAATGTAGTAAAAACATAAGCAAACAAGAGGGACACACACACTGCAAAACAATTCTGGTGCACACCTTCTTGTCTCAAAAAAAGACAGTGTTTAAATTTTCATAAAGTAATGGTTGTAGCCACACTTACATAAAGTTTTCCCTGTGTATGCAGTGAAGGAATATGGGGGAGTGAAGGTACAAGTCCATGCATTCCTAACGTTGGTAATAGGTGGGGTGAATGACCAGCTTCACACCCTAACCACATTGCTGCTGGTAAAACAGCCTCTGGTGCCCAACAAATAGGAGGCAGGATGGGCCCCAGAGCCAATCAGGATGCTTTACACAAATAAAAAATCTCTTGCCTAAGAGACTTCACTAACCTTCAAGTATGTTCAGAAGACAACTCTTGATTGTTGAATATAAGTTTGGAAATGTACACATCATCACTTTTGTTTAACTAGCTTGAAAACCATTACATCACGAACAAAGACACATTACAAAATACAATCTTTCTTCATAAACAATATTTGATATGGCAAATATTTAATTCAACAGAAGGAAAAATAATTTCTGACTTTAGTTAATGTAAACAGTGAGCCCATAAATGCAAAAAACTGAACCCTACTGTCGCTGCTGACCTGTAAACAGTGCATCCTTAAGTGCAATACACTGAACCCTCCTGTCCCTGTGACCTGTACTGCACCCATAAGTGCAACACACTGAACCCTACAGACACTGCTAACCTGCACTGTAAACAGTGCACCCATAAGTGAAACACACTGAACCCTACTGTCACTGCTGACCTGTAGTGTAAACCATGCACCCACAAATGAAACACACTGAACCCTACTGTTACTGCTGACCTGTAGTGTAAACCGTGAAACCATAAGTGCATCACACTGAATCCTACTGTTGCTGCTGACCTGTAGTGCTCTGTACTGAAATAATAGTGGCTCCAGCTGACTATTCAAGTACTTTTCACGGCTGCTGATTTTCTCAAGCGTGTGTGAGATATCAGATTGAAGTTTGTCAAGTTGACCTTTGGTTGTGACCAGAGCTTCCTCAATTCCACTGCGATGTTTCTGCATCTGATCTAGATGTGCTCGCCAATCCCGAGCATCTGTAACATAAGCAACATAGCATAACATAACAAACACTGAATTTGCAAAGAAACTCAAAAGTATGCTGATATTACATAAGATGACTGCAATTGCACCAATGCCATGACTACCCATGTTAAATTCTTATCTGCTACCAGAAATAGCATGCAACTGAAGAAGAAAGTGGAATGTAGATTATGATGTGCATCAAACACTATCAGAATCAACCCATTATCAATATTAGAATATCTGGCTTCCTGTTCAAAAATGTAAATTCCCTTGCATGACACAAATTGCATTGTTTCTTGAACAGTAATTCAAAGAAAAATAGGCATGTAGTATGAGTAAACAAGGTAACTATGCCAAGAATACAAGCACAGCTCTGTATAGGAAATAACTTCATACCTGTTTTGATGGTAACTTTAAGCTGTGGCAAGACTCTTTCTAGTTCTAATGTCCATCCATCAGTATTTGTAGTGGACTCAAGGATGTCATGAGGCTTTTGAGAATCTGTGAGAGTCTGCATGCAAATAAAATAACCTGATACTGTTAATAAAAGCGTACAGTCACATTCAAAGGAGACATATTTTATTAACAATTTCTCTGTGACTATATATATCAGTATATCTATTGCAGTCTCCTTAACAGAATAACACATCTCACATTACTGTACAGGTTACAAGAATGATTTAGATTTAGAGATCGTAAGGTAACATTTTTCCATATGTCCTGAATTCAATCAGCCTCAGGATTTGAAATTTCTTACATTCCAAGACTGCAATAAAAACCAGTGTTTGTGCCTATCAGACTAGTATTACCGTATTCCCAATGCGCAAGTTCTGCAGATCGTCAATATGCAAGAGATTTTCTTCCTCTTCAGCAGACATTTCTGCAGCCATCTCCTCTTCCACCTTTTCAAGTATCAACTCTGATTCATCCTCCACCTCATCATCTTCTTGCTCCACCTCAACAAATGGTTCAGGTCTACCAACAGTAAGACAAACATTATCTTGTTTTTCATGTCTACAAGTTAACCCCTCATTATGTAATTAACAAAACCTACCATCTGGCCACATAAACGTTCTCATCATAATATAGCAGAATACTGTTATGGAAGTAACCACTTTGGCTTTAAAATTTACTGAACTTTTCCTGAACAGCTTCCTATATTCTTGGTCAAAAGAATTACTGCATGAAAATCTAGCACATGGCAGATCGAATGGTAAACGACACTTAGACCTGAAAGGGTTGTATAACTAAACTCTATACCTCAAAAGTTTTCCAAATCATCTGACAAGTTTGACTAAAACATTAATTTCAGGTAAGGTAATAAGAATGGGAAAATCTGTCAGCCAGTTTTCAATGTAGCCACTTTTTTGGTTCTTGTCAGATACTTAATTAACTAACATTGAAGTAATTAATTCCCATCATTCTCAATTTACAATGTCACCTTAATTATGAGGTTGAATGGTACACTAAATATGATGCATGAAGCTCAGTTAGAACTTAATAATTCTATTATGATTTTCAAATAAGTAGTCAAATTTCTTAACTTACTTTTTCCAAGTAAAATGAGTACTCTTCAATGCAGCATCTGCCAAGTGATTCAGCACAAAGACAGCATGATCCCCAAAACCTTGCTTTAATTTATTTGGTGGAAAATCCACATTTACACCCTGTCACAAACAAGGAATACTGTAATGACAACAGCACAAGCAATCAAGCCATACAGCAGACAGAAATATAACCGAAAAAGAAAATAGAAAATGTTTACTATACATATTGTTGTCCAAGGCCACCATTTTGAGACACATGTCATTTGTACACTATAGTGAATTATGCCAGGTGCTGACAAGTGCTGCTGTATTCAAAAGTCATAGCATACTCCCTTCAAACTACTATGCAACCTGCAAAGGTCACCGTTATAGAAGCAAGGAAAATGTGCTCTGCAGACACCAGTCTCTTCTGTGGTGGTCAAAATGTTACACATAAGCAAAGAAGTTCATAGAATGCTGAATGTAAAATACTACCAATAATTTGTAATGATGACGGAACAATACCAAAAAGTTAGAAAAAAAAATTTAAAACTATCTTGGTTTCTCTGAAAATAAATGACATACCGTAGTTTTAGTGAGCATTTCTGAGTTCAGTATGTGTGAAAAGACAGTAATAAACACATTTTGAAACACAGTTAATGTCTGTAGTC
The DNA here is from genome assembly GCA_021186555.1 of Reticulitermes speratus. Lineage (NCBI taxonomy): Eukaryota > Metazoa > Arthropoda > Insecta > Blattodea > Rhinotermitidae > Reticulitermes > Reticulitermes speratus. The sequence continues at coordinate 42,554,964 of JAJKFL010000042.1, read as the reverse complement.
TCAGTATTAAAAAACATTATTTTGAAGTTTGTACCAGTTTAGTTTTAATAATATAATATTGTCCAGAACACATCTATCACAGCATGCTGTAAAACACTGACACCATCAACATGCTTTATGTATCATACACAGATACTTCCAATTGCAGGACACGAAGGTCTTAGGAAATACGAGCAAACTTTCATATTTAGCCTGTCATAACATGAATTATAGTATCAAACAATAATTAATATTCCAAGAGAGTTTCATTGTACATAACAATGCTCTGTGAATTAAATAATTATAAGACAATTAAAAAATAACAGCAATGACTGTGACAACAATGATGTGTCACTAATCAGTACAAATTTGTAATAAGGAAGACATACAAAAGCATATTCTTCATAGCAACAGTTGTAAGAAGTTGGCCAAAAAAATTACAATACGCACTCCATTTAAAGCTGTGAACGTCCATATATCAGTCTATAACATTTGCCGTGGTAAGAACTATTTCCTTTCTCACAGAAACCAAGTTATGTTCAAAAGAAAAGATAGATTCTACTACATCAAATATACACTTACAATTTGTCGGACTGAATCTAGAATACTAGCGATTGTAGAGTTTGGGTCATCATATTCTTGTGGCTGTTCAAATGATCTCCCTGTCTTCCTGATTAACCAAGCTGCCAAGGATGTAAATAGGTAAAATTGCTCACCAGGATTTGTCTGGAGTGCAAAATAATGTCTGAAGAATGAGGAAAAATTCATACCATGATTATCTGTATACATAATTTCCATAGCTAATTATGCACAAGAGTTAATGTAACAGAGAATAATTACATAAATATGTATATTCAAAATACAGATCCTAAATCACGTATATCAAGATCCTGGTACACCAATTAAAGTACATTCTAACATGTTATCTGGATCTATTTGCCATTTCCAACAATGTATAATAACAAAGAAGGTTTTAAATACCAACAAACACAAGTAATGTATATTATATACTTTACTGTGGCAATATGTTTCAATCTAATTCGGTCATATTCAGGCCACTAATATAAAACTCATAAAAGTATTGTGTACAATTGTATTACATGGTATTAATAACCATATAATACAATTCTACGCAATACATTAGATGTGTCAGACAGTATTTACATCCTTCTTTGTTACAATTAACACAATGGGACAATAAACATGAAAAAGCTTCAGCTTTGGGCTCCACACCACAGTATTCCAAGCTGAAATATATGCCATTAAGGCATGTGTAATGAAGAATATAGAAAAAGACTACACAGGTAAGAACATTATATTCTTTCTGACAGTCAAGTAGCCATTAAGACCCTTGACAATTTCCAGATACATTTTAAATTAGTGTGGGACTGCCATCAGTCCCTGGTGAAATTGGCAGAATACAACAGGATTCAACTAGTATGGGTGCCGAGACACATGGGGATTGATGGAAACAAAATAGCTGATCAATTAGCCAGGCAAAGCTTCTCACTTCCACTTATAGGACCTCAGCATGCCCATGGCATAACTGCAAAGGGTGCCAGGGGAGTGATCAGGGGCTGGATGAACAGGAAACATGAGGAATATTGGCAGTCAATTTGTGGACAAAGGCAGGGTAAGGGCTTTCCTAACAGATCCTCTGCTAAAAGAGCTGGGGAATTACTCAACTTGAGCAGAAACTGGCTAAGAAGGGACTGCTAACAGGACACTGTCATAAAAAAGACAACTATTTAAACTCAGGCTCATAGACAGTCCTGGGTGTGATGGATGCAAACAGCCATCTGAAATGGCCTCACATGTTCTTTGTGACTTATTAAGATTTAGGCACCTGGGCCATCATTTCTTAAAACAAGATGACTTTGCTGACATCTCTGTCAACAAGGTATTGCACTCTGTTCAAAGTGCAGGGCTGCTGAATGCTTAGGAAAAGGGTTGCACAAAAGATCAGAAACGGTCAAGGTGCAAGGATGCCCATCCTACTGTACTCTACTCTCCACTAACATAAAAATGTATACTGAAGTAAAATTAAGTGCTGGTGTTACATAACCTATGGCATATGTGTGCAGTATTACCAGTCAGTATTAACAACAAACGCTGGTTGGCCCACATACAATCTTCAGGGCATAAACTTTCTTCTTGACCAAATCCACATCCTATTTGTCTTTGTGACTGTGTATTGGATTTATGGATTGTAAATAAATGAATGAATGAATTAAGACTTCCTACTACTCTACCTATTTAATGGTTTCATCTTGAGAGCTTTAATGAATTCTTGATCATATCTAAGGAGTTTAAATTTATCCAAGAGCTCTTCCATGACAACAAATGTGAAGTAAGAAGCTCCAGGCCCAACATCGGCTTCTTCCGACGTAAGTAGTCCTTCGCGCGAATGCTGTTCTTCTCGCAACATAATTCAAGCGCACATCACTGATCTGGAATTAATTTATGTTAAGCAACAGGCCAAGAGTATGTTCAAACACATCACTATTATTCCACTTTTATTACAAGACATTTCATGACAGTTGAACGCAGAGGTTAAGCGCTTTTGCATATTACTGGGCGATTACGTATACTACACTGGAACGGAATATCACACGCACGGGAACGGTACTACCCAACTGTCTGTAATGAAGCGGTGGTGTTGACTCTACATGGCGTCTGTACAACTTGCAGGGATATCTACGATTGTGCAGTTACAAGCACAGTTCATTTAGCATGGGTTAAAAGTAACTAACATTTAACATTCTGCTTTCTCCATCGTATCACCAGACCTAACACGGATAGATCATCCGTGACACCACGATAGAACTACGGATGCGCAACTCGGTGTTAAATCAAACTAAACGTCTCACGGACAATTACATCACATTCCGAATGGCAAAGTTTAAATTATGCTTAAAGAAATACTTAAATAGACACTCCTTTTACTCGTAGATGAATGTTTTATGTGTAGGGATGATTTATGATACTGTTGTGTAAAATGTTTATAGTTTTTTTCACTGTAAAATTTTATATATTCGTGTATTTATGACTTGTTTCACGTCCTATTGTCTTTGTGACACACTTATGGATCCATGGAATGTATGTATATATGTAAGTGTGTATGTCGAATGTAAAACATGTGGCAGTATTGATTTTGGTTGTAAAACAACTTTAACTATCAACACCAACAAATGCACTATTCTATAGTTTATGCATACTATCTTTTAGATAGCTCCTACACGTTTCGGCGCTATTATCTCGCCATTTGAGGTTGCTGACACCAAAATTTCTTTAAAAATTACAGCAATAAAATAGGTCACAATAAGCATAAATACTTTGTTGTCTCGATAGTGCAGAATTTTACAGATTTTGTTTAAAATGGTATACTTAAATATAATATAATGTTGGTGAAACAGTAATACAGCTTGTTTCTTAAAATGGTTAAAGTTATACATGTTTATGTTGTAATTAAATCTTTGTGTACAAACATCTATTCTTCCTTAATCCGAATTAGATCCTGTCCTTTTATGATGTGTATTTTATGGTGTGTGGTGGGTGACTGACCCACTGGACAAATCTTGAGCCAGATTAATTCAGTCCATATTGACATACTTAATTCCTTTTAGGTCCATTTCAATATTCAACTCTGATTTAAATCTGGATCTTCCAACTAAAATTTGTTGTGAACCTTTTATAAATCTCATTTGTGCTACATACTCCACCCAGCTCATCTTCCTTGATGTCGTCAGCATAATAATGTTTTGTAAACACTGAAAACAATGAGGCTTCCTTCTTATGCTGTCTTCTTCAGCCTCATGTTGCAAGTGTAGTCTTCAATTCTGAAGGCTTTTTTGAACGCAGTAGTAACGTTACTCATCCGAATTTTAGGATGCAAGTTAGGTAAAAGGTATGATTTAATAATAATTTTCTTCCCCCCTCCCCCTTATTGGTTGGCTTCTTATTTCTGTTAATCCAAAAACATTAGGCTAGAGTCAGTTATGTATGAGTCTCTTTTCTTTCGATAATCTTTTAAAACGCCCTTCACAGTCAGCCCCGTGTGCATGTAAACTACCTGAATGTTGCGAGATTTAGGGCTTCGGTTGCGGTGTAGATGAGTCCTTCGCTCGTCTGTGATATTACGCACCATAGCGTGCCAATTGGTTACCGAATTTTCGGGACAAGTCATTGTTCCCATGTTCAAAGTTGTTCCGAAACGTCGGTAACCAACTACCAACCCACGTCGCGTAACATACCTAAATATTATTTTTCACCGGCAAATTCTGCGAGCATCACAAATGAGTGCGCAAGCCGCGTTGTGGTCCCCCTTGCTTTATAAGTCTCGGAAAATTACTGCACTTGCTGAGCAACTATTAGTTTCTCAATTATGACTCTGATCTATGGAGTGAGCGAGTTATTTAAACGTCGTGTTTTGTTAGTAATACATAAAATGTATTTAAAATTTGGCGCCAACTGGTATCGTGTTGATCCACCATTATCGATATGTATGGTATGTGCGAGATATGTGTGTGTTTCGAAGTTTTCGTATAGATGCCACTATTTATCTTCTGTGTAATTTCAGTACGGGTTTGCAATATGTGAAATAGGGAATAAATAATTTATTCGGTAAAATTTTATCACGAAGTCTAAACATGTTAATTATATCAATTTATTCCAGGAAATAGAAGTCTACAGCGATACCAGAATTTCGTATTATTGAGAAAATAAATAAATCAATTAGGCATTATAACCACAGATAGACCGTGTGCTGTGCTGTGGCTATATATGCAACTTCGTCAGCTTGCTAAATGGGAGCGAGGATCTCTGTTGAGGTCAAGCTGAACATTGATCGCTTTAGGTTTCGGCTGATCTGCTCAGTAAGTATCGTCACAGGGTTACTACGAGAAGTCTGTGAGATAGCTCCCGTTCAGCGGTCGAGCATCTGCGAACTTCTCGGAACCATCGCGCGATTGTCCAAATTGTGTAGGTTAGATGGCCGCTCCCATATAAGGCACTGCATGGGGCAGTCTGCCATTATTTTCCATACTTCATCAAATTTTGCGTACGGTAGTTACGGTAATTTTTTAGGCGTGAAGAATGAGTGGAGCTAGCTCTGTAAAAACTAGGGGGGAGGTGCGTAGAGGGGGAGCGAGTTGTGACATGACTGCAGCGGCGGAATAAAGGGACGGCACAATGACTATTCTAAACAAGAAAAATTTATTTCATGCTCTCAACAAATTGTAACAGGATATTCAATAAGTAATTTAGATTTTCTGAAGTTCATAACCTCTGTTACGGGCGGTCATTGTAATTACTCGCTCCGGTGGCCAAAAAAAAAAAAAACCTATCTGCGGCACTGGTAAATACCACTTCCCAGCTGTAGTGAGTTAGGCATCACAGCACTGAAATAACGAAGATTCTTCTCCCCCCGAAGTCCCAAAAAATATAGAACATTTCTCAGGCATGGTGAAGCACACAGCTGTTTCCAGAACAAAGCAATGAAGCTTCAAGTCTTCTGGAGTATGTCGCCTCATCTACTGGTAAATAGGTACCGACGTTTCGGAGGAACTTCCTGCCTCCGTCTTCAGAGAGATGGATTGCTAAACCCTGAAGACGGTTACTGCTTGCCAGGTAATATGGCATTATATCCCAGAAGACTTTAATCTTCATATTGAAAGTTTTATGTTTATAAATTTATGATAAGTTTGAAACCATTTGAAGGCCATATATGGTTTTTTCTCTAAGCGAAAAATCAAGAGACAATTCGTGGCAGGGCCAATGTATTTTTCTCTTCTCCAAAGCGCTGGTACCAAATCTATGCCCCACCCACCTTTTTATTGAATGGATATCAGGGATAAGGCAGCCAGGATCTTATAATTTTTCATGCACAATATTTGGGCTACATCTTTGCTGGCAGGAACTTTTACAAGGTGGTGCACATTGCCTTATATATTATATATATATATATATATATATTATATAGACCAGATTTTTTAATGATCAGTGCTCGACAAGATAGTAACATAGTTGTTGTTTAATAAAAATCCATTGTACCCCAAGTGTGGACAGCAGTAGAATTAGATTTTCTGAGCTAGATGAATTCCTGATAGGGTTAGATGAGCAATTAAATGTGGTCAAGTGTATGGGAAAAATTGTGTCAGTACAGTATTATTCCATTAGTTTACACAGGTAAAATCACGAATGTAGATGCATTTAATACCAGGTATCAGCAACCAGAAACAGGTTTAATTTTTTCCAGTTTTATGCAGGTAAGAGGGAAGTGTGAAATAATTTATTGAATCTTGAAAGGATCCAGATGACTTATTTAAGGAGCCAGGCCAATGGGAATTTCATATAAGGAGATCACAACTTAACTAATATTTCATATTTTCCATACCGTGCATTATAATTTGATTTTTTATTATCCAACAAAAAGCACTCAATAATTACGGGTTCATAGCAATAAATCTAAAAGCACATTACTCCATGCTTTGGGCCCTATAGGCCCACCAGGGAAACCATCTGTCAGTATATCACCAACACGCTGATCCACCTACTGTGTAACAAACCACCACCACTAGCAGATCTACATATGAAAATGACTATGTACCGTTATGTAATTGTTTTATACAATACCGAGATGGACCAACAGGTCATGAAACATGCAGAAGTAATGCGCTTTTAGATATATTGCTATGAATCTGTAATTATTGAATGCATTTTGTTGGATAATAATTAAAAATCACAACTTACATTCTGACGGATGGTCTTTCTCTCCTTTTTTTTATGTATTAGAATGGGAAATCTGTTATCAGGAAGATGAATAGAAGAGAATTTATGATGACCAACATAATAGCTAAACCTTATTGAAAAGATACAAAAAAAGTAATTATCTTGGAGGGATGCTTTTAATATTGGAAATACAGGTGCTGGATTGAGATAAATGATGTATAAAAATACCGTTTGTAAAACTAAGACACAAAGGCTGTGAACTTCGAAAACCCAGTGTTAAAGCAGAAGCAGCCTTATGTACAAGTTGACTTTATTAATAAATATTTGAATATTTGTATACTTGATATTATACATATTCTATGCACATGTTTTACATATGTAAGTTATTTATACCAACTACTGCACATAATTCTATATACTCATTCACGCAGTGAATAACTTCTGGAAAGACACAGTACAGAGATATCATGCAGTGAATAAGTTCAGAAAAAGACACAGTACAGAGATATCACGTAGTGACTAACTTTGGGAAGACACAGTACAGAAATATCACATAGTGAATAACTTCGGGAACACAGTACAGAGACATCACGTAGGGAATAACTTCGGGTACCACAGACAGGGGTCTCCACCCCACAAAACTGCAAGTGGTTACGAGACATGTTTGGAAACAGACATTTATATAAATCAGCAATAAGTCACCAACAAATGCACAAGACTGTCATTAAAGGTATAAATTAACCTTTTATCATTATTAAAATACCCTACATACGTTTCGGCTTGCGAGAAGCCATCATCAGGGGTTTAAAATAGTACTTATCAAATGCTGGGCTACGGTCTGTCATCGACACTCGCAATATAACTTCACTGTTCGTTTCAGGTGGTTATAAAACCGAACATACGGCACGGCTAGACCCTACATCACACCAGTATGAAGAACCACTTTCCCTAACTACTACAACATGCGTTGGCAAGACCTCACACCACCATAAGAAAGACGCAATGCAAAACGAATTCATACGATACATCTTCAATCCATCAAGTTTTTCAACAAGCTCTACTACAGCTCTTACATAGTGCAGTGTAACAATCCAGTGAAACACCTAGAAGTGCAGTGAAAAACCTCGAACATCTGAAAAAACAGTGAAACATGTAATTTTTACCACTTTTTAATTCTACACTTTTATCGTTTATGTTTTAACATACTGTTTTATAACCACCTGAAACGAACAGTGAAGTTATATTGCGAGTGTCAATGACAGACCGTAGCCCAGCATTTGATAAGCACTATTGTAAACCCCTGATGATGGCTTCTCGCAAGCCGAAACATATGTAGGGTATTTTAATAATGATATAAGGTTAATTTATACCTTTAATGACAGTTTTGTGCATTTGTTGGTGACTTATTGCTGATTATAGAAATGAACGGTGATTTAAGATTAAAATTTATATAAATGTTTTGTATCTAAATATTTGATGTAACTGGATTTTATTATATTTTATAACTACGGCTGTAATATATGTACACTTCACTATTCAGTGACACGCTGCTTAAGACTACAGAAGATGACTCCCTAATGATGGCTGAGAATGCCGAAAACATGTAAGAGCATATCGAATGAATATATAGAACTGATGTGAAGTAGTTGGTATAAATAAATAAATATTTAATCAAAAACTAAATCTTGCATCACTGCCAAGTTACAGATTCTACAAAATTGATGCACAGCACAAGTGCACATTTTCACAAGAGCTATATGCTGCATATATTCGGACAGAATTTTATTCGATTTGTTGTTCCCTCATGCCCAATTCCTATCTGCCATGTTGCACTCACAGCTCACAGAGCTCACAGATAAAACGCATGGGTAGAATCACAGATTAACTTAAATTACGACTTCAATGACAGTGAGATGCGTTCCAATGGCACCACCTACAAACCCATTTAGCGACAATTGATGTTTACGTTATAATATACAGATTTCTGGACTTCATTACATCTAGCACCTTTCTTAAATTACACATTATAATCGTGTTACATAGTTCACAGGGTTATCTCAGCCAAATATGAAGCATAACACATTAAATGAAAAGCCCAACTGAAATAGAATGACACTCAAACAAATTGAGCATATGAAAAGCGAAATTCCCTCGTATAGAAATATGGAGCTAACTGCACAAACCTGAAAGCTTAGAATTTAGTGACAGAAGACTTAAGGTTCGCGATACTTTAATTTGAAAAATTAACGCAGCGAGGGCCTAACATTTACATTCGTGAGCCGACGTTTTCCTTCTTCTTTGTCATAGGCCATCAAGTTAAGAGTATTAACTTGCCAATGCATGAAAGGTATATTTTCATTCATACTTCTCTTTGGCTTTTAGCCAACCTGAGAAAAATAAATATGGCGGCATTTAAGATAACTATTTACCGGTGTCATTAAATTCTAATTTGTAACAGTGATAGTTACTAGGGAGGTAAATCATTAGATACCAGAAATAAAGTACGGTGTAGTAAATATATACATTTATTTTTTAGATCGTCCTATCAACATGGTGTCTGATCCTTTTCTCTTTACGTTCTCCATGACAGATACTGGACTTCTCCTCTTCTTGCTCGTTTATTTCGTATCCTTTTTAATTCATATAGAAAATTGTTTTGTTGAAGTTGATAGTGTCTATATATGAGTCATACATGTGGTATGTTAGAGCTGGATTGTGCTATTGAACTTAGGAAATATTTGTGAGTGAATTTCAAAGTTTATTCTGGAGCTTGTATAAGGCACTATTTTTAATCTTCGAGAAGCTGTGTTCTTGTACAGCATAGCAGAATTAATAATCATACCACCAAATTGAGTGGCATACTTTTCAATGCCTAATATATGTGACCGTTTAGTGTTTATTGTGGAAAACTCTTGTGTACGGATTTCGGGTTAGGTTGTGAAATTTGCAGCGTATGTGATAGTTAACGCCATGTTTGTAGAGAATGTATGTGAAATTATGTTATCTGAATTGTCTGGAGTCTTTGTGAAACATGATATTTATTTTCCTAATTCATAATCCAGGTGATAACTTTATCAGATTTGGAATGTGATTATCTGAATGCACAACAGTGTTGCTCCAAACTGAATGTGGTAAGTATTGGAAATTGAAGCAGCTTTTGTTAATGATTGTGATGACTGTATAGCTTCCCATCATAACTATTTTTATTCAGTGTTATTGGAAATATGGTTATCTGTTTTCCTGATGATTAAATGTACCAATCCCTTCCTGCAGTTACTGTAACAGTATCTCATTTAATTCACAGTATTACCACCGTGCATTTTTAATCAAATAACAAACCAACGATGCACTATATTGACCACTTTTATTATGGCTATTTCCCTCATGTGAGGGAATAGGCCATAATAAAAGTGTCAATATGTGCATTCGTTGTTTTATTATTGATTAAAAAATGCACGTTATACTGTGAAATTTATAAGTGCCAACAGCAAACAACATATGTGGGGAATAGCCATAATAAAATGGTCAATATAGTGCATTCGTTGGTTTTATATTTGAGTATCTCATTTATTCATGGCTACTGTATTCTATAATTGTTCTACAGTTTTATTAGATTATGATAAAAGATCTACATATTTAGTAATATCTAGGTCTCCTGGGTGACCGTGCACCCAGTTTGTGCAACCCTGATGTAGGTTATACAGTAAGCATGTTAGACACATTTTGGTTGGAGAATGTAATGAAAAATGGGACACATGGAGTCTGTGTCATTGAAAGGAAGAGCATATTAACTTGGAGCTTATGAAGACATTGTGTCAGTATATGAACATTATATAACTGCTTCATCATATTATCTGTTTATGATAACAACAATTAACCAGTGGATTCCATAACAATGGGGAATTTTTCAAACAAATGTTACATGAAGAATTTCATTCACAGATTTATGGCTGAGCAGGTTGGCGTAGCATTGATGAATCTGACTTGTATTTGGTACCCAGTATTATCAGCTCTGGCATCAGCTATTCTGACAGTTTTGTATGATGTTTTTTCAGTCCTTTCAGTGAGTGTTGAGAAAAATGCCTGCAAATTATGCAACCTTCCAAATCCTCTCTGCTCACTGTTCATGATCATCCTCACATTTTATTTAACACTCTACAACCCCTTTGGATGAAGCATTCTTCTTAAAGAACTCATGAATTCAATATAGACTGTGTTCTAAAGAGTTTGTGAATTTCATTTGTGTGGGTATGTTTATGCATGTGTATGCTAAAGTAGTCATTGGCATTAGTAACATGTTGCTGAAAAAAATAGCAGGTTGTCTGAAAGACCTACTGTCCTTTAAGTACTGTTTGTATGGTTACTGCGGGTACTATAAATTAGAAGTAATGCATGTCATATGGTTGTGGTAACCTGACTGTTTAAAGTAATTTGTGTGTGCTGATTTCAAATTTGGATGCAAATATTTTGTATCACATCACAGTTTTGAAGGAACTGTGTGACCATTTTTTATAAATATGTTAAAAAGTAATACTTTTTAGGTAATATTGTCAGAACACAATATTAGAAGCTGTGGATTATGTGAGAATATAAGAATATGATGTTTTGTTAGTGACTGAAGTTTGTCATTTGACTTGTTGAAGTCCAATGGCCACGGTATGTACCACCTAATGTAACAATTCTTCTTTCTTCTTCTTCTCTCCTATAGCTCCTTATAGGAGCAAAGGGCTTCAATGAACTTTCGCCAGCGAACTCTACTGCGGGCCACCCCACGAAGCTCTCCCCAGGTCTTTCCTGCCTCGCTCGCCTCCTCCATCACGGACCTCTTCCAGGTCTGACGTGGTCGACCTCGTTTCCTTCTCCCTTGAGGGTTCCACTCCAAGGCTTGCTTCTCAATGGCTCCGTCAGGCTTCCTCAGTGTATGCCCTATCCATCTCCATTTCCGCTGTTTAATCTGGTTTCCGATAGGAATTTCCCCAGTCACCTTCCAGAGGTCTTCATTGCTGATCATGTCCGGCCAGCGAACATTTAGAATCCTGCGCAGACACCGGTTCACAAACGTTTGGAGCGTACTAGTAATTCCTGTGGTGACTTTCCAGGTCTCACATGCATAGAGGAGGACGGACTTGACATTGCTGTTGAAAATCCTCAGCTTTGTTTTTTGGGATATATTATTGCTTCTCCACAATGGATAGAGCTGCACAAAAGCACCATTTGCCTTCTTTACACGCGACTTGACGTCCTCTGATGCTCCGCCTTGTTTGTTCACTAAACTTCCCAGGTAACAAAACTGATCCACCTCTTCGATTTCTTGTCCGTCCAGCACAAATCGTTCTCGGCTGGTTGAGAACAGCCGCATCTCCTTGGTCTTTCTGGAGTTAATCTTAAGTCCTGCTTTCCGCGCCTCAATTTCTAGCTCTTTACATTTCTCTTTCATATGCTGGAAGGAGTGTGTGAGCAGGCAAATATCGTCAGCGTAATCCAAGTCTTCCAGTCTGTCTATTAGCCCCCATTGCAGATCTCTTTTTCTTCTCTGGGTGCTCTTCCTCATGATATCATCCATCACAAGGAGGAAGATAATAGGTGATAAAATGCAACCCTGTCTGACTCCTGCGGTCACTCCAAACGGTTCTGTTAACTTATCTTCGTGGACCACCTGGCACTCATAGCCATTATAGGTTTCTCGGATCAGGTTGACTATCTTCGGCGGGATGCCGTACTTCAATAGGAGCCGCCACATGACACACCGGTCAACCGAGTCAAATGCTTTCTCAAAGTCAACAAAGAGCATGTACGTAGTAGAATTCCACTCGCAACTCTGCTCAATTATGACCCGGAGCGTGTTAATCAGGTCTACGCAGCTACGATGTTCACGAAAACCCGCTTGCTCCTTCCTTAGCCTCTGTTCCACTGGTGTCTTAATGCGGTCGAGGATGATACGGGTGAGCACCTTGCTGGGCACAGACAATAGTGTAATTCCTCTCCAGTTATTGCAATGGCTCGTGACTCCCTTTTTTGGCAGCTTAATTATGAGTCCCTTCTTCCAGTCCGCAGGCATCTTCTCCTCCCGCCACACTTTCTGGAATAAGGGATGTAATGCTGCAGCTGTAATGTCTATTTCAACTTTTAGGGTTTCCGGTGGTATGTTGTCTAGCCCCGGAGACTTTCCGCTTTTTATCTTTTTGATCGCTCTCTTGATCTCTTCCACTGAAGGTTCTTCGACACGGATACGGGGATCACTGTCCCAATCCTCCTCCTCTTCCGCGTCACCTGCCTGACCAGTTGTTCGGTTCAGCACCTCTTCAAAATGTTCCTTCCATCTAGCCAGCTGTTCATGCTCTCCGGAAAGCACGGTCCCTTCTTTGCTGCGTACGGGACACCTCTGTATATGACTCCTCTTCGCCAGTATCTTTGTGATCCAGTATAACTCCTTCACATCACCTCTGCTTGCAGCTTCTTCGGCTTTCGTTGCCTGTTCTTCGACCTGTCTGCGTCTATCACTGCGAGCACTTCTCTTTACCTGCCGGTCTAGGTCGTTGTACTTCCGCTCAAGCTCCCTTTTTGTGTGTCTTGTCTTGGAGTTAAGGATGAGTTGCTTCGTCTCCCTTCGCTGATTGATCTTCTCCCAAGTCTCGTCTGACATCCATTCCTTCTTGAGCAACTCTCTGTGGCCTAAGGAGTCTTCGCAGGTCTCTATAAAAGTCTTTTTAACAACTTCCCACGTTTCCTCTACTCCTTCGATGGCTTCAAGGTCCAGAGCCTCAAAACGATTCTTCAGTTGTATCCTAAAGGCTTCTATAGTCGGCTTCTTCTTCAACTTGGCAACGTTGTAGAGTCTACTTCGCCTCTGGAACCTTCGTTGTGGCCACAGATATTTTAAATTTGAACCGGGCCATCACCAAGTGGTGATCGGTTCCTACATCTGCTCCTCGCTTGTTCCGCACATCCTGAAGGGAACGCCTCCATTTTCGGCTTATCGCCACGTGATCAATTTGGTTCTCAGTGCGGTGGTCAGGCGATACCCAAGTGACTTTGTGGCATTCTTTATGAGGGAAAAGCGTCCCCCAATAACCAGGTCATGGCTAGCGCACAGGTTGACGAAAAACTCGCCGTTCTCGTTCCTCTCACCAAGCCCGTGCTTGCCCATGATGTGCTCCAAGCCTTCATTTTCTTGACCCACCTTTGCGTTGAAGTCTCCCATAAGCAGGATAACATCTTTCCGCTTTATTTTCTTTAAAACATCTGTTAATGCTACATAGAATTCCTGCTTCACTACCTCTTCTGACGTTTCAGTGGGAGCATAGCACTGTACCACGTTGATGTTGCGTATCTTGTTTTGAAAGTGGGCTATAATTATACGCTCTGAGATGGGGTACCACTCCATGAGTCCCCGCCTTGCTCTTTTGCTCAACAGAAGTCCAACTCCGTCACGTGCAGTCTCTCCATGTGCTCGGCCTGAGTACAGAAGAGTCACTCCAGCCTGGCTCTCCAATTCTCCGAAGTCATCCCACCTCACTTCACTTAGCCCAAGTATGTCCAGCCGGTAGTTCTCCATTTCTCTTATGATCTGCTTCAGTTTCCCTGGTTCTCTCATCGTCCAAACATTCCAACATCCAAATCGCGTTATCTGCTTCGTGCTAAAGGTCGTCGACATTTTGTCCGTCCGGCTATTCTTCATTTCCGTTACTTTAATAAAGTTTGTTTAAGGGCTCGCGAGTTATTAGCCCACGAACCCCGAGTGCCTTGGTGGGGCTGCCACCTTGAGGCCCAGGCACTGGCCTTTACACTGATGTTCGTGTTTATAAGAGCATTTCCTCTCTTCTTTAATAGTGTATACTTCGGATATTCCGCCGGTATTCGGTCGTCATTGACTCAGTTTGTGGTAACAGGGAACACCCCGAGAAGGTTGAGTTTGACATTTGGCTGAGAGAGGCTGTGTTTTACGCGTCATCAGCCCTTGTCCCCCAGTGTAACATCTCAGTCTCTGCATTTTGCCCATACATTGTGTTAAATGAAATCTGTGGTCTTCTGGGTTATTACATGGCGTCGTGTGGTAATTGTTTACCGACGTTTTGGGACAACGTATCGGTCCCATCCTCACGGGTCAAGAGTCTGAGTAGGAAAGAAAGCCTATAACATATATTCTGGCAAGTACGGCGGTAAACAATTTCCACATGACGCCGTGTAATAACCCAGAAGACCACAGATTTCATCAACATCGCGGCAGAAGCCTGAAATCAAGATTGTGTTAAATGTTCCCCATTATTCTTGCAATAAACACTGATTATTTCTCTAAACTAAATTAAGTTATTGAACTCTGTAGTGAAGACAGAGTTAGTTCTCTATGAGATACAAATAGAATTTTTGTATGTAACTTTGATCAGTGGTGCACAAATTTTACAAAAATCTAAGAACCACTTCAAAATTCTAGGCACTGGAAAGGTGACATAAAGCAAGTTCCATACCCAAGACCCACAAATATTAAGCACCACCATACAAAATTTAGTCACCTGGGAGTTAGCACCCCTGATTTAGATGAATCTCAGTTTTAAAAGCGTAAAGTAACATTATTATTTAAATTTGTGTAAGAAGTTGTTTGAACGTTTCGCTGTTTTGCATACAAGTAAAAATAGGGGGTAATATGAAACTAAGGTAAAAATAAATTTGTCTCTTTGCATGCCATGAAAGCATATGGAGCAGTGAAGGTATAGTTCCACACATTTTTAACCTTTGCAGTTTATGCAAGTGAGTGGTCACTTTATGCTGTAGCTGCTTTATTCCCATGGAAAGAACCCCTGGTAGTAGCAGGCTGAATGGACCCACAGCCAGTTGGGACCCCTTGAAAAAGACAGAAATTTCCTGCCACTCTTACAAACCAAACCAATATTCCTCAGTTGAAGGAAGAGAAACTGTGTGTGTCAAAACTCTGGGGCTGCATATGTACAAAATGAAATTCTTGTTCAGGTGGATAATAATGAACTGTGCAAGAAGAACCTATCACCAAGTTAATCACTTAATTGGTTATTTATTATCATATTTTATAATGTTAATTTTGATTTTGTTTTTTCAGTGGGTGTTACCCAAGCTGATTGCCCATGGCTTTTTGACACTTCTGCTACTCCTCCATGGCCACTGGATACTTGCACTTGCAAATCTTCCATTGGCTGTTTGGCTTGCATATGAGTAGGTTGAATTTAAAATTGTTTTATACTCTGTTTACTGGTGCAAGTAATACATTTCCTGTGTTGACTTTTGTCTGAAAATATGGATGCGTACATTATGTAATTCTGAAACTGTTTTGAACTCAGTGTGTATAAACGGATGTTTAGCAGTTATGTGCATTCTGTTAGAGACCTGGTTTGAATGTTAATCTAGGTCTGTGGCAAAGATATGTTTAACTATAAGATGGAAAGTCAGTTTGAACTTTATGTAAGGTACTGATTATTTTTTCTGGTACAGACCAAAATGTGACAATTTTCAGTGCAGATGGTTACATGAAATTTTATCAAACGCTGTTAATTAGTTTTGGAGCTGAAACATGGAGATTAAGTGACAGATACAACCTGCATGTTATGTGCTAATTTTATGCATTTCTTGCAAAGAATAGAGTGTTTAATGAAGTATGGTACTGGAAGTGCTTCCTGTGCACATGTTATCTGCACTCTAGTAGACAAAAGAGCTTAAGTGATGGGAGATATATTGGCACAAATTATTCCCACCCACTTTTCTTGGTTCTTGAAGACCACTGATCACAGAATTTTAAACATGAGACTCATGACATGATGACTTCTTATTTTGATGATATCGGGAACATATTTCCAGACTGAGGGTTGCATTGTAGTCGTTGCTCTTGTTTAATGCTTAGCAGATCGTAGGTTTATATCTATCCTGTCTGAGGTTTTCATAGTGTCCTCAGCTCCTGTAAGTAAATGACATGTGTTGGGATATTTTCCACATCCTTCGATATTCATCATGTCAATTTTTACTGTATAATCTATGTCATTCATTAGTGTAGTTTTAAACAAAAACAAGAAACAGACACACAGAGTTGTCAGACATGCATCTTAAGATGAGGGAATGCTTCAGGAATACTGTCAAGTCTTAAGAGGATGGCCTCTGTAACATCACATTTATGGTATCCTCTGAAGACATGTCACAGCATGCTTTTATTTGTCTCTTGTCAGCATTATCACCATCAAGGTAATTGCTCTTTCTATTGGTGAAGCAAATCAGTCACAGCACTTTAGTTGTCTGAGCTTAAGTGGCATAGTGATGCTGTGACACCCTTGCTGGTGACATCTGCAATTTCAAACTATTGTCTCTGTATTCGTTCCTTCAACTGAACAAACAAAATTTAATAATGGATATAGGTCCAGAGTAAGGAGGGTGTGTAAGCATGTCCCAACTGCAGACCTGCAGCAAGGTTTGTAAATAATTATTGTGGTGTGGTGCTGCAATGATCTGGAGAAAAATGACAACACGTTCCAGCAGGTCAGCAGAATAGTGGTGTGTAATGTGTAACATCATGGTGGTAGAGGGGCGTGGAATGGTCAAAAGCCTGTGGCAGGTAAATAACATGTTGTGCATCACTTACAGGGCATCATGGCTATGTCGTGGTAGCATTGGGAATTTGCTGCTTTATTTTCAGGTCAGATTTTATCTGTGAATCGCTACTGTACAAATTAAATCAGTGAACATATTTCTGTCAGCTGTTGCCAGTATTAGAAATGGGTACTCTACAGCAATACATGTGTGTCACTGATCATAATTCAACACACAGAGTCCACATTGTACAGATATTGCTCAGTCAGGATGCAACATTTCCTGGTGAGGTTCCCGGTTCTGAAATTGCCGCACATGATATGCTGCATGTGCCTTTGGATACTGTACACACACACACACACATACCACTTGTACTGCATCTGTAGTGGTTTTTGGCACACTGCAACAGGGATGACCTTTTTGTGTCCTGTCCAATGACACATGGAACATTTAACACACACACACACTTTGTTTTCCCCTTAGTCATGTAATGATATATTCTAAGCTGCACAGGTTACAACATTGAACACGATTATGATTTTAAATGATGAATGTGGATGTGGAAGGGGTAGTGGCATGTGTTACGGTGGATATTTCAGCATTTTACTAGAGGAATTGAGGAAAACCATGAGGAACTTTAGTCAGGATAGCCAGCTTTTGGGACATGAATCACACCTTAGGTAACCAGTGTTAAATTTAGTCCTGTATAGCCATAATATAAATGAGCATCAGTACTTCATCCTTAGTTACACTACATAACAATTTTAATTTTAAAAATTCTGTAAGAAATGGTAAATAATTATGTCAGTCTTAATAAATGTAAGTCTCCTTAGTATATTACGTGACTCCTTGCAGGTATTTTACAGTCCCCACAGGAAACACAGGAGTGTTTGATCCCACTGAGATTCATAATCGGGGCCAATTGAAGAAACATATGAGAGACTGCATGATATATCTGGGATATTACCTTATTTTTTTCTTCATATATTTGTATTGGTAAGTTTCCAGAAGTTGGTTTGTTTTTTCACTTTTATTTTAGTATTGTGGTTTTTTGTTGTCAAAATAGGGACTAGAAAAATAGGCATGTTTTTCATTTGTGTATTGCCATGAGGGGAACAAAATGCTTGATTGTATGTGCACCATTTTTCACACAAATTATGGATAAGGTGGTAACATATGCAGAATGACCAGGTATCTGGCCTTATGTTTTTAATGGTTCTTCTCCATTCTTATAGATATAACAAGGTAGTACCTTAAAACAGTCCCTGGTCATTTTTGTCCCCATTCATCTCATTTGTGATACCAACAAAAGGAATTCACTCCTTTATTAAAAGAGATGCTGTTTCACCAATTTTCTGTGTTTGGGTTTGATAAGGTGCAAGTGGCTTTATCGATTCTTCTCTTGTACATTAAATTTAGTCAGGGGTATATTTGTTATGTGCAGTAAAATAAAATTTTTGTTTGATCTTTCTTGTATTTTATTTGAAAATATTTATAATAAGATACTGCAGTATGTGCAGTCCTCTTATTTTCTTGTCTTAGTTTGAGTGTTGGTTTATTTGATGATGCTACTAATATCTCAGACTTTGTAGCATCAAATGGCAGGACGATTGGAGAATAATGGATTGGAAAGGATATGGAGGTAAGCGCTCATCGCCTAAACTGAGGCGTTATCCGAGCATTTGCATGGAGGCACTGATGAAAACAAAGAAGAATCTGAATTAAGATAGCTGGTATCCTGGCTGAAACTGCACTGCCCAAATACAAGACATCAGTATTTGTACCACAATATGCTGTGGTAACAATGTTTTTCTCTTTCCTTTCAGTTTAATAATTGCCTTGCTCCAAGGTGATCCAATATCAAGAAATGACGATGATCAAGTAGAGTTCTGAAGGTCAGAAACTTATCTTGGTACCAAAATTTGTACCATGTATGAGACTGAACTGTGGCAGTATAGAGTTAATTTTTCTCACTGAATAAAATTTTGTAAGTTATATGGAAATGTTCTGAATGTATATAATCATTGTGTTACAGTTTTGGGAGCAGTTTAGCATAATTGAGAATTATCCGACATCTGTACCAAGGGTGGTGGACTGTTGGTAGACTTAGATTATACAGGTATGGGATCTTTTATCTGGCATCCCAGTATCTGGAACACTGAAAACCAGCTATATTCAAGAACAAATAAATTCAAAATTAGCATCAAGTAATTCCAGGGCCTGCTGTTTGTTTTTGTGGTGCCACCTACACTACTGTTACCAGTTTAAATAATTTTTGGTGAAAACTTGTAGCAGCATTTCAGCATGAAAAAAAAATCTCTATTGAAAGACATGGTTCATGGTATGGAACAGAAGAGTGTCATATCAGAGCAACAAGTAATATCAGTCTATAAAACTAAAGAACAGTTCCTAAGGGAAAGACAAAAACATGTGAAAGAACTTATGTTGCAAGAAATGTTTCAGAATGTTTCTTAGTAAGCCTTTACACCTGAGCCTCAACCTTCAGCTTCTGGTACCTGTTTCTGCAGCCCTCCCATTTCCACCAGATGTTCCTATTGATATCTTTTCAGGTGATGGCTGGTAATTGATGTTAACTACCCCAACATATCCACGCGGTGGCGCAGTTGGTTGAGGCACTGCGCTACAAACCGGAACGTCGCGGGTTCGATTCCCGATGGTGTCATTGGAATTTTTCATTGACATAATCGTTTCGGTCGCACTATGGCCCTGAGGTCGACTCAGCCTCTAACAGAAATGAGTACCAGGAATATTTCCTGGGGGGTAAAGGCGGCCGGTGCGTAGGGCTGACAACCTTACCACCTTCATGTGCCGATTGTCTAGAAATCTGGAGCCTCAACCTCCTGGAACCCTAAGGGCCTGTCCAGGCCTGTAATGGATTGCTTTACCTTTTTACCCCAACATATCTAAACTTTGAAGGCATAACATTTTTGGAGTAATTTTTGAATGTGTTCTGTAGATTTTATGCATGGTTGCTCCAAATTGCAGAGAAACTCCATATCTAGTAAACCACAAGCCCCAAGCATTTTGGATAAAAGATAAAATACCTGCACATGAATCCTATGTATACTTTAATAATCTTCAGTCTTTGTTAGCCAAATCTAGATTTATTCATATGATTACCTAGATGTGTTGGTAAGCTTCAAAACTCTGTCTTCTTGAAGTTCGGAGGCATGTGGCACATTAAAACATTCTAGTCATTTATTAGTAATTAGGACTCCTTTGTTTTTACTGCTTTCCTTATCATTTGGCTGATTTTGTGAAATTTGAGGTCTGATAATGGTGACTACAAAGAACAAGCAAATATCAACACAGCCTTGCAACTCTTTGATAAGAAATATTATTACAGTACCTTACCTCCTATCTGATGCCAGAAATGCAGCTATTTTGGAACTGGCAGGTTGGTCACAATGACTGATTAGTTTGCTGGCTGGCCAGCTCTTTTGCATGACATGTAACCCTCATCATTTCAAGTCCACCTTTTTGTGAAGAGTTGTGTTTCTCTGTGATTATTATAGTTATATTTGCCTTCCGCCCCACTCCACTCAAGGACCTGTCTAAAAGGAAATCCACTGGCTAGTGGGAAGGATGAAAGAGAACTTTTTGTGTTGAGTATAAAGAAATAATTTTTGGATATAGATAAAATAGGCCCTGCTTTGATGATGGTAATTATTAGGTGACCCCTCTGTCCCACTTATGAATTGAGATGATGCATTAGGAAAAAATTCTTCTCTTATATTTGGGTAAATTCAGTCATTTTGTGCTTTGGTTTTCCTGCTATAAATTGTATTTTAAGTTCATGATAGGCCTGGGACTAGAAATGCAGCTTGGCTCAGGTCCCATTCTTGCTGGATAAGACTTCTGGTACCTGTATTTGAGGAAGAATGATTGTGTATGTAAAAAAGTAATTAAACTGTAAAAGTGTTACATAAAACACTTCTCTTTGGAATTAAGTAGGAAATTGTCAGTTTATATTGCTTTCTTCTTATGATTGTCATTGTGTAATCACTTCCACCACTTTGATTTTAGGCTTCCACTGCGATGTTGATGAGATCTGCGCTCTTCTGGGATATTATGCGGCGTCGTGTGGTAATTACCACACAACATCGCATAATATCCCAGAAGAGTGCAGATCTCACTTCCACCACTACTAGAGGTCAAATGTTTCTCTTGTGTTTTTCTTCTGTACTGAGTATATGCAGACAACTTGCAGAATGATTTGCAGTATAGCAATGTAATGAGGTTTTAATAATGGTAGATTCTTTAGGATGTGGAATGAATAATATTTTCTTCTCTGAAACAGTAGACTGTAGGTGGTTTGTTACTGTCTTGGAAGTTTCCAAACTTTTCTGCATCTTTTCTTCACTCTGGGAGTTCTTCAGAGAGAAATAAATGGAGCAATATTGCAGATGTGTCTGAATTTTGCACTATTTTCATGAAAGGACTCACTGCTGTGTTTCATGGTCATTAATTTTGTAAATCGGCACATATACCAATGTACTGTGTATGCAGATGTATATCACTAAGAATTGTGCACTTGCCTTACCAATTCTGTATATACACTGGGTTGTCTCTGTAATGTACTGCATAATGTGTGCGTGCGTGCACCACCTTTAGTACATCTTGGCCATATTAGGGTCACCTTACATTAAACAATTTAATGTTCAGACTAATCATTTCACTATTTTTATGATCTGAGGGTACATATATTTCATATGGTGTCTATCATCATGATCATCAAGTTCAATTATTATTATTATTATTAGTAGTAGTAGTAGTGGTAGTAGTAGACCTTTTTATAAATTTTAAGTGTCTGTGACCAAGGTTTATGAAATGACAAGGTAGGCTAGTAATACAGATACATACGCATATACATATACTGTACATATACATGTACATACATAATAATGTAATGTTGTTATTTCCTCTTTCTGTTCTCTTTGTTTCCTGCCTCCTACTACACGAGCCTAATACAGAATATATGAATATGTTATGATATTTACTTACAAGTTTTTACCAGGACATGCATCAGAGACTGTTTATGTGTTGAGTGATTATTGCTGTAGACTGTCTGGAAACAGTTTACATTTCCACTCTTAAGACACTTTTTGATTACCGGTATATGAGTGTACTTTAATGTCTTCTCATTTTTTAATTTTTAAATTACATTAGAGCCTCAATGTTTGTGATTAATTGGGACTGATAATACTGTCACAAACATTGAAATCTATTTTTAATGCAAAATGTTTATGTTGTTCCAAGAACTTATGAAATACCAGTCATGCAATTGTATTGCCTCTTAAATTATAAATGCATGGAAGTTTATTTTTAATAAAATAAAAAACACTTTATGGAAGCAGAAGATACATTGAATGATTGATGGAGAGTGTCTTTCCATCAAGCACAGAAGCAGTCAGCCTGGCGTAATGAAGATAGAGCTTTCTGGTGAGCATGATCTGGACAGTAGCAGGAGAGTGGTGGAAGCTGACTCACCACCAGTTCATTGGAACCAGTCACAAACGTCAAAGCAATTGTATTAACAGTTCCAACTATTGGAAAATGATTGAGAATATTCAAGGGCTATTATGTAGCTGTTAAACACATAAAAAAGAATGTAAGGAGGTATCTCTTTCTAATTGCACCATGTATATATTCTACAAACTCAGTACCTTTGTTCTTTGCAGCTACTTCCCTTATGTTACTAGAAAATATAATGGTATTATGGCTGTGTGTGTGTGTTATTGCTAATACTTTGTAACAAGTTGATGGCTTTTAATGAAACTAGTGTGAACATGTCACTGAACCTTTGTTTTTCAAATGTCCTTCTGTAACCAATTTGGTGATAACATGTGAAGGAGTGGCACTAGAACCACGACCTGAAGTGTTGTGTATCAACAGATTTTTTGTTGGGGGCGGGGGGGGGGGGGGGGGGGGGAATGTGCATCATCTGTAAGGTATTTTAATTTTATACAAAACAAAATAAGAACATGCAAAGGCAGGTAAACCTAAATATCACCACATTACTTGAAAAATAAGTTTGTTACTAAATGCCAACAAACATGGCAATGGTGCTACACTTTTCGGTTATTTCAGACAAATTTCATGTAATCAGAACCAGACCTAATGGAGATCATGCACCGAAACCGATCCCTAAATATTATAAATATTAAACCAGTGCTTTTCAAACTTTTTTCTCACATACCACTATCACAACACAAAACAAGCATGCATAACACTATCACAATACAAAACATGTGCGTGTACCACTAGGTACTACGAATATTAATGCTTACTATCAGGATACTCGTCTTCTGGGATGTTTCACTGGTTGGCAGGTTTGAAGTCCTGAAACCTGCCAACCAGTGAAACAACAACACTGTGGAAACCTCAAATTTTGGAGTTGCTGCTTTTCTAATATAACGCAATTAGATGACGGAGGAAAATCTGTATTTACACTTTAAAGAAATGGTATCTTGGTATACACTTTATTTTTTTCTCTACATTTCAACACATTTAAAACAATTTTTAATAGTGCAATTAACGCTTCTAAATTTTAATTATTGAAAAAAAAATGGTTCCTAAATTTCTTCATGTACTACCAGGCGACTGTCCACGTACCACCACTAAATAGAATTCAGTTTTTTTCATTCATTTATTTTCATTCATTAGATCCTCAATGGGTTTAGACAACCCACAGGATGTAGAATATGTCAAATACATATAGTCTTAAGTACAATGTATAATCATATCATTCTAATTTGCATGAAATACATCAAAACAGGCACTACATAATTTCCATGATAAGAGACAATGATAAAAACAAAAACAAGTAGGTAACAGTCACAAGTGCAAGATGTAACCATCCACACATTGCAGACAATGTAATCAGCACACAACCAAATCAAGAGAAAATTCAGCTGAAAGCTAAAACCAAATTTTAAGTCAAAAATACAAAATCTAAAGTTGTTTGATTTATTTTTAAAATCAGAATCCTATCGTCTGGTATAGTATTCATTCAATGTATAATAAGACTGTGTTGTTAAAAAAATGCTTCAAAACTCTCTTAAATCTCTTAGGATTGTCTGAGATGTCTTTAATGTCTTGTGGAAGGTTATTAAAGACTTTTAACACCCGAATAGTAAACATCTTTTTGATAAATAGCCAGGTTAGCCTGGGGTAAATGAAAGTTATTACTACTTCTGGTATGCATACTGTGATTTTCTGAATTAGTGATAAAATAATTTTTATTATTAATTATACATAAGAGTAAAGAAAATATATACTGAGATATAAAAGGTAACATTTTTAATTTCTCAAAAAGGTCTCTGCAAGAATCCCTGCTGTTACGCCCCATTATGATTCTGATTGCTCTCTTTTGTATTTTAAAGATCCTTGAGCTATTGGTTGAGTTTCCCCAGAATATAATTCCATAGACCATAACAGAATGAAACAGGGAATAATATATGGTTATTAATGTTGAGTGAGACATGTAAGGTTTAACAGCTCGTATTACATAACAGGCTGTACTTAATTTGTTGATAAGCAGATCTAAATGGGTTTTCCAAGTCAAGGAATTATTAACAGACGAACCCAAAAATTTTGTACCGTGACACTAGGGATTATTTTGTTATCATACCAATGTGCATATCAATCAGCGTACTATTCTTTGTTACAAAATGAATATAATGTGTTTTTACAAAGTTTACGCAAAGAAGAATGTCATCAAACCACTTGTTTAAGGTATCAAATACTGTGGTTAATGTTGTTTATAAAGTCAGTAAGATTATGGTGGGTAAATAAAATACTAGTGTCATCCGCAAATAGCACAGGAATGGATTTATTATTTATAGCCTTAGGTAAATCGTTCACGTATATAAAGAAAAGTACAGGACCAATAATGGAGCCTGTGGAACGCCATGTTTAACTTTCCCCCAGCTGGAGAAGGTGGAATTGTGTTCTTATTGTATATAAAAACTCTCTGATATCTGTTTTCCAGGTAAGATTTATAAAGGGCATTATTTTTACCAGTTATTCCGTAAAATTCCAATTTAGACAAAAGTATATTATGATTTACACTGTCAAAAGCCTTCTCTAAGTCACAGAATATACCCCCACTACTAATTTATTATTCATAGCATTTAATATTTCATTTGTTAATTTATATGTAACAAATGTGTTTGGACAGCACTGATTTAATTTTTTATACTATTAAGAACACAATGGGATGACATTCTTTAAAATTTGAAAAGTGCTATAGTTCTTCCTAGCCCCACCACATAAATTGATCCATGTAAGGAGTTGCAGTTTTTGTTTTTCGGTTGTGTGCAAATAATTCAACTATGCGAAATTGCCTGAGTGAAAATGTAATGAGCTTAGTTACATATATGTGCATTTAAGTTTCTGTATTTGGGCAGTTTGTGTTGCTATGTGTATGTTATGGCAGTAACTTTGAATTTGGCATGAATAAAATACCATTGCTGAAATATAGGCTATGTAATAAAATTAGGGTATGTTAAGAACACAATGAAGTACGACCAAAGTAACACTGAAATTACTCGTTCACATGTAAACGGGCCATGATAAAAATGTTTCATTCAGATCAAAAACGTTTTCAAATTTGCCGCGTTACTGGAACTTGGAATAAGGTGATTAAAATTTCTTCTATTTGATACTGATAAATGCCTCTGTGAGTGTCTTGCGAGAAGTGATACCCGTAAACTAACGATTAAATTTCGTTTCGTGTTGTGTAATATAAAATTCACAGAAGATTGGTTTTGCAATAGTTTTATACTTTCGTTTATCGTAGACACGGATAAGAGCTCGTATTTTACATGAATGGTTGCCGGATATGAATTGGAATCGTCTACACTGCTTCCGTTCACGGTGATTGGTGGAAGGGCAGATGTTTTCCTGATCGGTGAGAAGTGAGTGTCATTCTTGTTTGACATTTGGATCGGGGATTTCAGCGTTTAAATAGCCACTTCAGTAATTTTATTGCCTTTAATCTAGATGCATTATTCAGTTATGTTACATAACGCGAGGCTTGCTAGTCGTAATGACGTCCAAGATGAGCCAATAACGTAGGCAGACCGCTGTCATTTGGTTTTCCAGGCTACCTTCATGCAACGAACTTGATTCATGATGTGGTCTGACAAGGACAAGTACTGAAAGTGAAGTTCTTGTTATAATGTGGCAATAAATCCTCACCTTTCCCCAGTGTGTGCTTGGTGTAAGCATGGCTGGCACAAAGAATACCGCTCATGCAGTACAGCTGAAGCCTGTGGAGGTACCAAAGTGTATGCAGGATGGGGAGAAGTTCATCAAGTGGGATGAGGTAACGTCAGAATCGTCTGAAGGTTTACGACAGTGGTTTGTTTATCATACCAGTGTATTGGACATTGTTTTTTATGTGAGGCATGTTTAGTATATATGTTTTTCTGGAATTTGTCCTGCTCCAGTTAGACTCGAGTTTGTGACGGCAGCTGTTTAACAGTGTGATGCCATATAGTCTGGTGGATATGTATCAAGGTTTTGGTGGAACCTGCTGCCTTCATTATTAAGGTAGATGAATGATGATGGAGGCAGAAGGCAGCAAGTTTGTCTGAAATTCTTGTAGATACCTACTGGTTTGTATGGTGTCCCTTCCTAGAACACCATTACTTTGGCTCTGCCCATGGTGTCAGGTGGTTGGTTGCAATTACACTGACATTGATTATTTATTATATTTGAACATTAACATTGGAATCGCCCCAAATCTTGACAGCTTGACGACAAGAGAGGAATCAGCTCCCAAAGTGTTACATATAATAAATATAACTTGTATGACGGGCAGTGTCAAGCATAATATTGATGACAGCTATGTAATAAAAATGTATCCATTTCCTCATTTGAATGTGTACTGCTATCTTGAAGTTTTATTTAAACCTTCAATGGCTGTTGCATGTAAATGTGATTCAGTTTAATTTTCACAAGTTTTCCCATTCGTCACAGTTCTTTCAGCTCAGGACACTGAGTATCAGCATGATTTTTTTTTCTGTAATGAGCAACTGATTTAGTAAAGAAGAGTCAAATACACTGAAACAAAGTTGTGCTGTTTAAATTTTAGTTTGTCATTTTCAGAGAGAACTGATGCTTGTGCCACAGATTGATTATGAGTAGAAATAGGCCAAGATTACAGAATACAGAATGAACCTTCCACCACATTATGCTTCAGGGAGCATATTCCTGTCATACTCTTTCATTTGATTTGATTCGCATTAGGTTAGGTCTAGTTATGTTAACTTAGCTAGCAATAACAAAAGTTAGAGGGACCCAAATTGTTTTATGCATTTTCACCAAGAAATGTTATTAATGTTTTGTCAATACAAGTTCAAGTTTCTACCAAGCTGAATAACATTTATTAATGTGTGAAGACTGGGAACAAATGTTGCTGGATAATTTTCATTCTATGACTGAAAGCAGTGGCTGTTGCCAGATCATAGACAGTATATACAGTAGTTACTGTATAAAAATGTGGTTTGCATGTTGCCCTTAGCATCCATTTAAGTGTTCGTGATACCAAACAAGAGTACCTGATCATATTTTAAAGATTCACACTTGAATGAGTTGGCTCCTTCAAGTGTAAATTTTTGGGTAATTTGGTTATAACTATTCAATATAGTTTTCTCGGGCGCACAGCCGCGTCAATTCGTTTGAATACAACGTTTCGGGGAGGAGCTAGTCCCGAAACGTTGTATTCAAACGAATTGACGCGGCTGTGCGCCCGAGAAAACTATATTGAATCATGTCGCCGCGAAAGTTTTAAAACTGGTTATAACTATGTCTTGAAATGACAGTTCTGTTCCTTGTTTTTTTTTTTTTTTTTTTCATTGAGGTGAATAAAATGATCAGAATATTTCTGAGGGCATGATGAATTAATCTTGGAAACATCATGCTCTCCAGTAGAGGTTTCTGATATGAAATGTGGTTAAGATTTAAGGAGGAATGATGTAGTTTTGTTATGCAGTATGTAATCTGCTTTTGAATTGTAACACTCACTTCAGTACTGTTGGTCTTCTGTGATTAGAAAAGCAAACTACATGAAATTGACAGTATAAAAGCTATGAGAAAGAATAATTCAGGAAGCTAGAGAACTAAAGAAGACTTGAGTCGTCTGCAACTTGCATTTCAATTCACGTGAGAGTCAAAATGCTGTAGCAGTATACTACATTTATATATCCAGCTGCATGTAGTGTATGCTGATGATAAGTATGTAATTGTGATGAAATTATCTGACCAACATACGAATGAAAATGTTACAGCATTCAAGTTACCAAAAGTAAAATGCAGCTCAATTGAAGGGAGTGTGGTCCAACCCAGTCCCCGTGTGTGATACAGTAACATAACAGATTTTGCGAAACACAAGGGAAACATGACAACAGTGCAGAACCGTGACATTATATTGGGCAAATATAACATAAAGAATACTGTCTTCCAGAATGTGAGATTTTGTTGTTAGGTAGATATTTATCAAAGTCTGGAGGAACCTACTGCCTACATCTTCAGTGTAGAAGATTGAGGCAGCAGGTTCCTCAAAAACAATTGTAATATCTACATGCAGCACTGTGTCAGGCCATGCTGTGATTCAGATGGTCAGACACCAGCTTTTCATCTTGGGAGCCTAGGTTTGGTCCCAGGCCAGTCTGTGTGGGATTTGTGTGGTGGATATGGGTTTTTACCAAGTACTTTGATTTTCCCATATCTTTATCCTTCCACCAATGTTCCATACTAATTCATTCACTTGTCTGACACTATATAATCCCAACAATTGGCAACAACAGTAAGTAACACACTTGAAAAAACTACATGGTGTCACATCCCAGAAGACGGTATTCTTTATAATCACTGCCATGAGAATCTCTGAACTCAGAAGTGTAACATTGGCTAGATTAGAAATTACACATAGAAATGGGTGGCTGAATTGTATAATTATTACCAGTTAGTGCTGTCCTCACCATATCGATTTCAGCCATAAGTTTGTTTCCAAGTTTGTTGTGCTAGTGTGTCTTTTAATCACAGTCATTGTGTTTACCAACAAATACCTGTTTGAGTTTAATTTCTTTTGAGTGTAATGTGTGAAGATTATATAGGGTGATTTTTTAATTACATACAATGCTTATAAGGATTGTATTCTGCTCCTAAAATCATACCAAAATGTTCCTCTAAACATACAGTTGTAATCGCTTTGTTACTAATATATGACAACAGAATAATTAGCCCAAATACTGGAGGATGTACTGTGGGCAGTGTGGCAGACTGTGATATGTGCATAATGGACCCCTTTACTAATTCATACTAAGTTTTGACCTCTAATACCTGGAGAGATGGGACTAAACACACTGTTTTGTGGTCTCTACAATCATTTAATTTCATTCCTGCTGTCTTCTACCTGTGGAGCCACATGAAGGGCACAGTTTTGTGAAAAGGAGTTGATATGCAGGGCAAGCGTTGGGGTTTTATTTAAGCTGCTGTGACAACAATATGACACATGCCTAGAATTTTTCAATATTGTTGTACCCCATACCCACTGGCCTTGATTGTTGCATGGGACATGGTTGTGGTGGTGTTTGATTTCAGGAAGTCTGATGTCAAATTCAGTCAGCAGCTGATAATAGTGTATAATAGCTAAAATAAAGCAAGTGTTTCACAGATAAGTATGGTGTTCTCGACATAAATTGCATAGGTTATTCACTAATAAATCAACCCAACCTTTGTGTGTTGCTCATTAATTACAGCTGAAGCAACACAAAAACATTAAGAAGGAGGCATCATGGCTGCCTCTATTTGGTCTAGGTTTAGAAGATCAAAGATGTTTGTTTCCTTATAGGCTGAGGATTATGCTATGTACGTGTATGTGGATTGTGATTTTGGTCTCAGCTTATATATGCTCATAGAGAGAGTGATGAACAATATGCTACTGCCTTCCTGTCCGGTATAAGGGTGCAACTGCAGTTGAGACAAGTGAACTTGTTTTCTTGGTTGGTGATAATTGCCACACAATGTTGTATCAGGAATCCTTGGCATCACAGGACTCAGTTATGTATTCACACCAATGGAGGTCATTTTCAGCAGCTTTTTTAAACCTTTTTTTGAACTTCAAGATGCTGTTACATTGAAATATGATAAATCTGAACAAATAAAAGCAGCCCTGAAATACAACATTGATTTTGAAGCAGTGGGCATTGTTTGACTCTTACAACGTAGCCATTTTTAAAAGTGTGGTGTTACGTGTCATATTTGATATTGTAATGCCTGCTTTTATCAGTAACAGAGTACTTGCAACTCTGTGTAGAGGACCATTATGGCTTTATTTTGGGTGCAGAACACAATTCTTACATTTGCTGTTTGTAATTAAGGATCACCCCACATAGAATCTTTGTATCTAAGCTTGTAAACAGTGCTGTGTTAAGTCAGTTTATGCAGCTTCTGATAAGAATGGCAGGATGTGAGAGATTTTAAGTTCTCATATTAGTGAGTATCAGAATTGTAGCCTTTTGGGATGTGGCACTGTGCGGGTTGGTAGATAGGTACCAAAGAATCCTGCTGCCTCTATCTTCTGTGTAAGATCGGGTTCTTCCAAAACTTTGGTACATATCTATCATACTGCATAGTGTCACAGAAGACTCTAATCTTGACATGGCAGGATGTTTATGTGTAATGAGTTAAGAGGGATGGGAAGGAAATGGTTATGACCCATTTAAAACTGCTGTCCTGGAAGTTTGACAGAAGGACTAGGGGAACCAGTTAAAAAAGCAGTTTAAGATATGCAGTTAAATTGAGACCTAATGGATTTAAAGCAAGAGCTCTACCAGTCAGCCAGATATGCTCATTTACAGGAAACTTGAATGCATCTAGTATCAGAGATAAATGTGCATATAAAGCATCGAGCAATCCTTCTAATCCTGAATTATGCTGTATAAGATACAAATATCTTCCTAAACATGTTACCTGCCTGTCTGTATGGGATGTAAACACTTCCAAGTACAAAATATTTAACAAGTCTACAGAAGTGTTCGCATTCCGAAGGAAGCCACAAACAGATGACATTCGAAAGTCCTGATTTTTGAAGTTAGGAGGGGAGGTATGTTCACTGAAATTTTCTGCTAGTGTAGATTTTTTGTCAGTTGCGCTCTCCCCTGTGTAATAGTGTATGAGAAATGCTTTACCATAATAAATAAATAATTATACCATTAAATGTTTCTTGTACTGAGTTCAAGTTTGTTCTGAAAGCTCTTAATTTAGATGAATATTGAAAAATATAATCTGATTTTTTATGTTTAAATAAATACATGATTGCTTATTATTATTATATTTAAACATGAAAACATTTGTACTTAAGAACTGAAATAAGTGACTGTTATGTAGTTGTTTATTTCTAGTTTAAATAACAATGCTGTCAATAGCCTAGACTATATAGTGTCAAATAATAGGTTGATTAGTTAATAATGAACAAATACCTTAATTTGAGGTAATCTGGCATTTGCCTTGAGGGACTGAGGAATACCGTGAAACATCTCGGGATACCTGGTGTCTGGGCCCCAGTTTAAACTTGGGACCTCATGAACGCGAAACAGATGTGAGCCATTTCACTGTGATGTTCAGTGAAGGAAATGATGAGTGTATGCACTTGCATAATAAAAACATATGTAACTTACATACTTCTGTTTGAATGTGTTTGCTGTGTTGCATATTTTGTAGTTTTATGATACGGTATGTGCTGAGGATGTTGTGCATCACTGAATGAGGTGCAGTAAGGTTATACAAATACAGTAATGAATTGGAAGAGATGTGGAATGTAGTCAGATTGTTATAGAACTGTATGGACTCCACCAGCAGGAACTTGAGGTATATCATAACAACCTCAGAATATCATATGTGTCTGAATATAAGATGACCCTGCATGTAAGACAACACCTCTTCACAGTCTTGAATTTTCAGGAAACTTCTCTGGCATTTGAGCAGGGTTTCTCCAAAGACAAGTCACACATTAACAGTTATACTAATTTGCTTGTGAGGAAAGTCATCAAGGAGGTTGAAAGGGGCTGAATATTTAACTGATGGTGGAGCAAACAAACAAATGATGATGGTTCGGCAAAAGTAAATGTAGAGTTTTCACTGTTTTCTGCAGTTTATCTTCGTAATATTGATGGATATAAGGGGCAAGATGGCAAAGTTTTGTTCATTTTGGACCTCATCACTTTATGGAGTTGACTGGTCATTCCATGCTGTAGATGCTTTACACCAGGAATATAACCCTCAGTACCAGATGTGTTGCAGGATGGATGAGGTTCAGAGCCAGTGTGAACATGGTGATGAGAATCTTGTCCCATTTTTGGGATCAAACCCAGGTCATGCATGTGATGTCTAGTCCACTGACTGAGCTGTTATGGATTGGTGATCTTTTAATAGTGATTTCGAAAGCTGAGGTGGAGACATGAAGATAATATTAAAATGAATCTTGTGGAAATATGTTTGTATAGTTCAGATTGCATTGGACTGGCGAATGGTAGCCTCTTGGGCTTTAACATTTACCCCCATGACTTACCTTGATCCTTCTTGGTATAAATTTGGTTCAGTGAAGATAAATGTAAATAATCATATATGAAGATGCTGGCTTGAGGGACGAATGTTTGTATCATTCTACTAGAATTAAACTATCACAGCTGGTGATCATATAACATATATCTTGCCCCTTATGAACACAGGTGTAAGAAGTTCTATTTGATGAAATATCTCTGACACCTTTGACAAAATACTGCATTTTATGATCGGTTGCTATTTGTTGAACTGCTGAATGTCAAACGGAAGTACTGTTCTATGAAATTTCCAGGTAATGCCAGTTTTTTGACTGTGTATCATCTGGGGCATTGACATTGTAATGAGAGTCTGAATCTGTATGTAATATATGCTGTACTTTTCAGTAATATTAACAGTGTAGTAGCATGAATTTCTGACTTAATTTAGGCCATAAATACTGTATGGAGTATGTAGTGTGGAATTTTGTTATTGTATTGTAGTACATACCTGTAAAATCCATCATAACTGGAAAAAAAAATTAGGTTCAGCAGATTTGTTATAAGCAACTTTTGTTGTGGTAACATTTATTCCAAGTTTTTGAATGTTTATTATAGACCTAGTCTAATTTAATAGTGAGGAAAGGAGAAGTGAAAATAGTGTATTTTTATTTTAGAGAGGATTCAAGCGTGTGGCATCAAGAATCAAGGCCACAGTTGTCTCTTTCACTTTACAGTGACCTTGGTTATTATAATTTCATACTTCATCTTGCTGGCGTCAGGATATACAGATCTTTCTCTGTATTTTATATTAGTGACTTTGCAGTTAGTAGGTTTGCACGGTCTTAGTTTATTTGTTTATGGCTTATTATATGACACTCAGACTATATAGTGTCAAGGTTTACACTCTGATTGTTATGATGTGTAAATATTGTTCCTATGATGAGAAAAGGTGGAAAGTATATGACCCAAGAGAATTCCCAGTATGTAAGGTGTGCCAAATTTGTGATAAATGTATGTGGTACAAACTCAAATTTATATGAGAAAAATACCTGTCTATCAAACTGCAAATTTCAGAAGACAGTCATCTTTGCAGTCACTGCTGTGAGAACTCCAGATGTCACAAATTTATGTTGATTGAATTTTATGGTCTCTACTGGTGTGCTGCCACATAATATGCATTATGTAATTCTGCCAGTCAGTATTACATTATGCATGTTAAAAAACAGGTTGCTAGCACATTATCAGAGGTGTTTTCGTCAGACCAGAATTGTGCGTTTCAGGTGATATAAATTGTTGTTTTCCTTGAACATTAATAGTCACACTCATATGTATGTCCTTTATGGTTACCATTGAAGTAATGACTGCTTATCTTCAGCACTTCATGTTTTGTGCTGCACAGTCTAGTCTATACCAGAATCATTTTGATAATTTAATGGAACAGCAAGTTATGTTTTATGTTTTTGAGAAAACTTTCAACTAAAATACTGCCAGTAATGTATCTGTGTTAGTAATAATTATTTTCTTTGCCTCTGAAAAATTCTCAACAGAAAGTTGATTGAAATGTAGAAAATTGGGAAGACAGTATTAGCGTTGATCCATTTAGGTTCTGTTTCAACAGTGACCAAGTGGTAAGAACAAAATCCATCCACAGCCACAGAGACTTCCTAGGATGGGAATGAATTTTGAGCTTATGTGTGAACCAGATATGTTGTCAGCAAATGTGATACTCAGTTCTGCTACCCAAATATGTAATTGAATTATAAAGAGCAATTCTTTTCTTTGTGTTGTGGAGTTTACATGTGGAGTTATTATATTATTTTGCCTGCATTCCGTACTGAAGGAATAAGTGGGTTTACACAATTGCCATGCTGTGAGTGTGTGTGTGTGTCCCACTTGTCACTTTTGATGAAGCTGAATTACTTTCAAGAAAGTTCATATGAATGTAATGTATTTGGAAGCAGACACAACCTTTTTTTATATCCTTTTTGGAGTGTAAAACAGCAACTTGGGTAGTTGTGTAGGCACAGCTAATGAACCGTTTCAGCTGGGTATGTGAAATGAGGTATGAAGATAGATTGTCAACATACGTATAAATGAATGTGTGAAATATTGTTTGTAAGGGGATTGATCAAAACATGGTGATGCTGCAAAACTTTGCAGTTACATCCAAAAAATTTACCATGATCAGAATTTGTACTTAAGTAGTGTGTGTACTTAAGTAATAGGATGTTCCTGAAAAGAAAACAAGAACACTGTGTTCCATATTTGCAGTTATCAGACAGTGTGAAATTTCAGTGGAGTGGTATTTAATTGCAGGACTATCTGTCCCCGAGATCAGCTCTCAAAGTTGCATTTAGTTGAATGATAAATTTGTGTTGCATAAATTCAAATAAAAAACACAGGATTTTTTTGGGTCAAAGTATGCGCAATAGTAAACTGTACTTTTTATGTTCTGCCTGAGGTGCTTTGTATTTAAATATGAATGTCACAGACAGTTTTATATTTCTTACATAGCAATTTGAAACCTTCATAAAGCTGATATATCTGTTACAGGATTCAGGTGTTGGAACACCTGTTACTCTCCGAGTCGACAAATATGGGTTTTATCTCTGCTGGGTTGACCAAAATAAGGTATGTGAATTTGTTCATTATGTTTTTTTGCAGAAGATTAACAGATTAGGGGCAGTGTTGTATGGAGCGAAAACTAAGAGTGAATTAATGGTGCACCCAGCAAGTGACCTGAATGAGGATCTGCTTGTAGATTCCCATAGCACTGCAGACAGGCAGAAATATTTTTAGTAAACTACTAAGCATTCATGCAGCAGGGATTCAGTGAGTTACAAATACATACTGCTGAACCATTATTCCCAGAACCAAGTTTTAATAAGACCATGTTTATAATACCTTCTTTTAAATTTGAAACTTTGTATGAAAATCGTGGTTCAGCAGTGGGTTTCTTGTGTTTACATAAGAGTGTATACTGGGGTGATCAAATCAAGGAGGATGTGATGGTTGGGGCATATGGCACTTATGTGGGATAAGAGAAATGCTGTTCCTTCATATTACAGGAAATGGACATGCTGGACATAGCCACTATACGGGATACAAGAACAGGAAGGTACGCAAAGATTCCAAAGGATTCAAAATTACGACAGATAGTAACAATGGGTTCACAGGACACTCTGGAAGAGAAGACTGTTACTGTCTGCTGTGGTTCGGACTTTGTGAACATTTCTTTTATCAATTTCTGTTGCACAAAGAAGGAAATTGCACAAGTAAGTTGGTATGGCCTTTGTGATAATAGTGCTTTTATCTTTATGTAGAGCTTTTGTCTTTTGTGATAAGGTTTCTAGTGATTAGTTAGAATTGACTGTAATGTTGGGATGTGGCATGTACCAGACAGACTCCTTGTTTGTGATAATATGAGACACAGTTATGAACACCCAAGCTATTTGGATTGCTCAAAAATAGGCATGGTTTTTGGAAAGTAATCAGTAAAAATGTGGACTTTAAATGTTGTTAACTCCTTTAAGACTGAAATTATTCTAAATTATACAACATTTCCTACCTGACAGAAAGCACTGCTTCACCATTACAAATACCAGTTAGTTACAGCTGTTTAGAGAAATAATTGCTGTTTCATCTAGAAAGCACTTGGAACCCATAATTGCCACATACTCTTTGGAAAAAAAGCAGACCTTTTAATGTTGAAACTGTGCATTAAATTGTCAGTCCTCTTCCATGCCATTCTGATTCATTGTATCATACACTGCGTTAATTAATTTTAATGTTCCCCTTTTACAGTGCATTTTAGTATGTTAGGTGCAGCAGGGAACATAGAATTTTACTACAATATAATCTTTCAGGTTTCAAAAGGTTTGAGCATGTTATGTACATTAATAACATCTGGGCATTTTCTAGCATGGACCTACCACCAAGCAGACACAAATT
Organism: Reticulitermes speratus; assembly: GCA_021186555.1. NCBI lineage: Eukaryota > Metazoa > Arthropoda > Insecta > Blattodea > Rhinotermitidae > Reticulitermes > Reticulitermes speratus. The sequence continues at coordinate 42,518,191 of JAJKFL010000042.1, read as the reverse complement.
ACATGCCTTATTTCATATATGTGTTTGATTAAGGGTCACCATGGTAGAGTTTCTTAAGGTTTTTTATGTGCTTTGTACTCATTTTCATCACTGATATTATCACTGATCAATCTTTACTGTTACTTAGCTATGGACAGATGAGCTCTTAAAGATGGCGTACAACTTACTGCAGCTCAACAGTTCTGCTGTGATGTTCCTGCACAAAGCACACGCGAAACTGACATTAATGACTGACAAATCTGGCAAAATTCCCATAAAAAAGTAAGTATGTCTTGAAACTGATCTGTCAAGTCATTGGCAACATGGGGTGCATTAAGGCTAGTGCACAGAGCTCCAACTAAGCAGGCTTGATAGACTTGGCCACTATGTGGGATTTTTGAGCAATGATGATTAGTGGGGGAAAACTGTGAATATCTTATGTTGTGGATCTTTTCTTCATACAGTTGTTGCTTGTTACAGATAAAGATTATACCAACCAAGTTTATTATATAAGTAAAGTAAAGTTTGCCCTATAACAGGTGATTAAGGCCCAGAGGTAGAGTAGAGGTATAGCTCTATTCTCTCTTTAACGCTGGTGCTAGATGGAGTGGGTGGTTAATGCCATGCCCCACCACTGTACCCCCAGAAAAGAGACCTAATACCCTCTGTACAGGAGACAGGGTGGGCCTCAGGGCTTGTCTGGATGGGTAGGTAAAATCTTACCCCCACTGGGGTTCAAACCCCGGACCATCCAGCCCATAGTCAGTTGCAGTTTATTCTATAGTCTCTGAAATTAAGGGAAAGACAGTATGAATTATATGCATTCAGACAGCACAACTTGGAATTGCACTTACTAAATTAAAGGGTTGCATTCTCGAAGCTGGTTGCACCTCTGATTGTGGATTTGCTACATAGGATTTAGCAGTAGTTTGAATACAGGCTGGATGTTTGCTGTGTTTCTGGATGTGTATACCTGGAACTTTCATAACAAAAACTGTGTATTTGTCCTTGCAAAATGTCATGTGATTGGTTACTGAGCCTAAATATGCCTTAGAGATGTAAACAGTTGTAGTTGGTCTTTTTGAAACACTGCACATATGAACTCCATACTCCACGTAACAAATTACTTACCTGTCAGATGTCACCTGAATAATTTCTGAGAATCTGTCCAGTTTGTAGGCAATTGTAAAGGCATTGTAACACTGTTGATTTTACAAGGCAGGGCTGTAGATGAACCTAAAGCTGGAAGACCATTCTTTGTTGGCTGTCTGTGATTTAACATAGCATGTTTTCAATGAAATCCAGTTTCGTTTTTAGATTTTGATTTTTGTTTTACAGTGTAGTGAAGATGTTTGCCCAGAACAGGGAGGATCGAAAACGGGTTGAAAAAGCCCTTGATATATCAGGGTTACCATCAGGCAAGGTAAGAACATTTTGTTTCACTGTTGTAATGTTGAAGTTATAAATTTTGTCTTGTGTACACAATTCTGTATGTGTGTTTAATTGTGTTTCAGAATGATGCACTAGGTCTTCAGAAATTTCAATTTGAAGATTTCTTCAACTTCTACAAAAGCCTTACACATAGGGTTGAAGTTGAGAAAATTTTTGAGGAATTGTAAGTATTAGGATATGTATGTAATAGCTTCAGAAAGTTCTGAGATAGTATTCATATCTTAAACTTTGTGTTACTAAGAACATCTTAGATTCAATTGCCTTCAGCAAGTATACACTTTTGCCAGTGTTTGTACAGTTTGAAACATATCAGGAAGCCACCAAACATGCACCCCTGCAGTGCAGTCTTTGAAGCCACCTCAGATTACCCTGTATTCTTACATTCATAGCTCTTTATTTGGTCGTGCCTCTGCAGAAGAAAAATGTATTTTGCATGGGGTTTGGAGAGCACCATAAGACAGTATACATCACAGTAATTAATACACAAGCATATCTCTATACTAACAGATGAAATTTTTTTCACTTTATCTGAACATGTATGTGGTGAACTATTAAAAGTTAATAATGAGTGTGTCTTGAAGTTTTAATGCATTCAGAAAACATCTTTTAGTATGAAAATGTAATCTTCAAGGGTGCAAAGACTTTTTATGTTCCTGCATATGTTTATAAAGCTTATCTTTTAGGAAACATATTGGAGTATTTCTAATGCTATTGGAGCAAAAAATGTGTGACGTAATAATATGGAGACACTGTTACGTAAAATTACCCACTACTACATACCAGAAGACCAGAGTCATTAATATTGACAGAAGCTTCAATCAGAAACAAAGAACGTGAAAAAAATAAACTGATTTATTTTCAGATGTGGTGGCACTTCCAAGCGAAGATTAATGACATCAGCTCAGTTTGTAGAATTTCTGAACAAAACGCAGCGAGATCCTCGACTAAATGAGATTTTGTATCCATATGCCAACACCTCAAGAGCCAAGGATCTCATTCAGCAGTATGAGCCAAACAAGTACAATGCACAGCGAGGTATAAATGTTTGTGATTGTTGTAAGTCTGTATGTCATTATCAGTTGATGAACTTTAAAAGTAAGCTGACCCTGATAGTATAACCCAGAGGTTCAACACCAGGTACCAACGTGCAACTTTAGACACAAACTTGAGGCAGTTCATCTACCTCCTTTCATGTGTAAGATAAATTTTAATATTGTCATTTCTTATCTTTGGTCTTCAGAGTGGATATTTTTCAAGAGATTTTACCACCAAAGTTCTGTATTTAATTCTCAGCTTCTCCATGTTATGCCACATGCCCATCCCATTATAGCAGCATAGTTCACCTTCTGATGGGAATATGTGTCCTGTGTAAATCTCAGTTTCTTGTTACGTAATAATGGAAATTTATCACTTATAATAGTATCATAAATATCCAAATAAAATTGTTATTATTATTACTTAATGGGTGCATGTATTTTCTGAGACAGGTTTTATGGCTAAATTTTTATAAACACTGACAAGGCCTTGCAGCAGAACCCAAAGGATCACCACCGCCACCTCTAATGCCTGTGGATGTGATTTTGTTCGAATTCCATCTGCCTCCAGTTCTTGCAACCCGTTTCCTTAAGATCCATATATATACCAGTTGCATCTGAATCAGCCTGACAGCTGTTACCTTGTCTATGGACACCTCCTCCTCATTTACAGGCTGTTTTTCCTTTATAACATGTTTGAGCTAATCTGTGTCAACCTACTTATGTCAGAGCTTTACAGTTTTCTTCCTGTCCCACATTCTTCTAAGCTATTCTTATTGTCCTCTGTGTAAGGCACCTATGATAGCATGTGAAATATATGTGCCAGAAGATGGCATATTATGTAATGAATATGTAACATGAAAAATATTCAGTACTGTATTGCTGTATACTCGTTTTTCAAGGTGCTCCCCATTATCACAAGTAAGGCGGTGGCAACCGAGTGAGAGTGGTATAACCATGGCGAGAAATTGCAATGCATGAGATAGAAATTAACTGTATGTCAAGAGTCCTGTGCCTAGGTGTATAGATGGCAGCCCCATTATGGTACTTGGGGTCTGGGGTTTAACAGCCCACAACCCTTAAATTTGTATTATTGCAGAAACCAAATGAAGAAATAACCAGATGGGAAAACTCTGGTGGCCCTATGCTCTGAAGTGGATTAACAGGAATTGACTTGACTGCATATTGCTGTATATGACTAAAACATATAGTAGTGTTAAACTTGAAGAATTTTATTGAGGAACATCTTAATAAAATTTACAGTTTAAATGGAAGTGTAAACATCTATTTAATGAGAAATATGTATGGTATGTTGTGTATAAAAAGTGCCAATTTCAATGAAAGTAAAACTGGTAGTACAGTCACTTCTATACTTCCAGGTTTCTGAAATGGTGGGGTCCTATTTTTGGAATTGTTACTGAGCTGTGTATGTCACTTTATGTGCTTAATGTTGGCAATGGCACCTAGTCTGTTTTCACTTTTTTTGCAGAAAGAATAACAATTTCTTGTCAGAATACTTGAAGTGAATTGTGCCGTTTATTGTATTGATCTCTGAACTATTGTTCATGTGACATTAAGTGATGTTTTCCTGTTCAGGTCAGTTCAGTTTTGATGGCTTCCTGAGGTATCTGATGAGCGAAGACAATCCCATAGTTTCACCTTCAAAGCTTGACCTCTCAGATGATATGGACCAGCCATTACCACATTATTTCATCAATTCTTCTCACAACACATATCTGATTGGTAAGTCAAGTAACGCATTACTGAGCAAGTTAGCTAAGCATTGAAGAATCTGAGTTGTTTTTAGGGGATGCATGGCTTGAATATTGTCCAGCAGTCTGTCACCATGTGTTGTCATCGTGCCCCACTCTGCAATTTGTAATTGTGTTTCAGGCCACCAGCTGACAGGAAAATCATCGGTAGAAATATACAGGCAGTGTCTGCTTGCTGGTTGTCGTTGTGTAGAACTGGACTTCTGGAATGGGCGGACTGAAGAACCTGTGATTGTTCATGGTTATACTCTGGTACCTGATATTTCTGCAAAGGTAATGAGAAACTTTACTGTAAATGAAGGAAGTTTTGATAGCGGTATTAATTTTCTAGCCTAGGCAGAAAGTACGCTTATGAGATTGCCATGCTGTCTAGGTGTGTAGGTGTTACACTGTTGGAGGCTGTTCTGGCCCCTGCTTCTACATTCAGTAACAGTAACATGCCAGATGCACAAACTTACAAGGTGGCAACAACACTAGTGGTATTTAATACGGAGTCCTAAAATTGTGTATGATGGTTGGTTGTAACATTCCTGCAAATCTTGTGAGAAATGTTGTTTGTATGTTAACAGTTACAAACATTTCATTGGTTTAAAACTTTAAACTTATATCTGACAAATGTAATATAGACAGAAGTTTTGCTTAATCCCAAGAGATGATGATGATGATGACGATGGCTACTACTAGACTGTAGACTACTACTACTAGTAGTAGTAGTCTACAGCAGTAAATAGTAATATGTAATGTATTTAATGCATACTTGCAAGCCATGAGAAATTCTGATTGGAGTAGGACTCAGTCTTGTGGCTGTCTATGCACAAGCTGTGCATATTAACATGTGAGATAAATTGCATTTTATTGTTGTATTATAAGGTAACCTTGTTTAAATATAGGATTAAAAATGTAAGATTTGTGCAGCTGGAAGTCTCAGCAGTGGGAAAGTAGGCTTGAGATCTCGGTTGGGAAGTTCCTTCTTTATAGCTTCTTCAATAAATGTTTTGTCTAAAAAAGTAAACTTTGGTACCGATACAGAGGCCAGGTAACATGGCCTGACTTAAGGCAGGGTGCTCAGAGATCTGGTGTCATGGATTTAATTTACTGATTTGTAGGTTGGTGTATGATAAAACTGAAACTGTATCTTGATGTTATTTTATGCAGGAAGTGATAGAAGCAATTGCAGAGTCAGCATTCAAGACTTCGGATTATCCTGTGGTTCTTTCTTTTGAGAATCACTGCAACCCTCGGCAACAAGCTAAGATAGCACAATATTGTCGAGAAATTTTTGGAGAAAAATTATTAGATGTTCCATTAGATTCACACAAAGTAAGTATGCTTAGTTATGCTTAGTCATTGGCGTCACATTTTGTTATGTATTAGTGCTTCATACGCACTTTGGCATCAATTGATAATTTGTTTTGAAGGATTGTTAAGTGAGATTTTTATTTTTCCACAGAAGCATAATTTTGTTCCATTATCACACAATTTAAAGCCTGTTCTTCTTGTCATTCTTGCAAAATAAGCCTGTGATATTCTCAAAGCAGATGCCAGTCTTCTGGGATGTTATGCTGTGTCTGTGGGAAACTGTTTCCAAGCTTTGAGGGCATTACGACCTCACATTTCACATGATTATTATCTTCATGTCACTGTTCACTCCAAAGTCAGGGATGAATTAAAGTAACATGAACATTTGATGTGAACATCTTCGGTGACTAAATGAGTGAACAAATTAATAGTCTTGGAATTACAAGATGATTTTCAGAATTTTTTCGTATGTAATCTGTATGAGCTATAGGCAGAACAGATCATCGCAACATTGCAGAAGACTTGAATCTTGATGATGGATCATGTTAGCAAGGTTTCTAGACTTGACTCAATTCATCAGATAACACATTACCATTTTTGCTGTGTGATATCTGCTTTCAATTACATTCATCCCCTGACTTACGTCATCTCGACGTACATCATTCTGCCCTTACATCATTTGCCCCCAGACCCAGTATAGTAAGCCACGTATGCAATTTTTACATACAATTCTGAAGAGGTATGTGAGTTGCCGAACTTCCATGATCAGGAGCACATGCTTGACCATCATCTTGAGATTTGGAAGTAAAGTGCCCATAAAGAAGCTGAGGAACTTGAGCCTGAGCCTAAGGAGAGGACCACGATGGTTTTGAAGTTGACTGAGTGGCTTGGAACTATTGAAGCTGGCATCTAGGTTTTTGAGGACATTGATTAGAATGAGCAGCAAGCAGCAACAACTAGACTAGGAATTATTAGGATGCTTGTTGACTATGAGGAGATTCTGAAGGAGATGCAGATGTCTGTCTCACCAGACTTCAGTGTTTCATTCTTACATCATCTTCAGGGTACTGCGTTGCCATTGGAGATGATGATCCAGACGACCCGCCTACAGTTCAACGGGGCATGACTCCTTCTCATTTTACATTTCATACTTTTTTGTAAATTTCTCATAGGTATAAATATATCTTTTTTCTTGGTCAAAATAGGTTGTCTGGCACCACCCTCCCCATTTTAACATTGTATTTATTGGAGAATCTGTCTCGACTAAAATTGCCAGTTTTGGAACCACCTGTGATGTAGCTTTAGGGTGTGACTGATCTCTTCTATCGAACATCATCCTACAGTGTAAAATGAATTGAAAACCCTTTTTTCAGTTGGAACCAGGTACACTTCTGCCACCACCATCGTTTCTGAAACGGAAAATCATCATAAAAAATAAGAAGAAACACCACCATCACCACCACCACCATCACACGGACACAAGTCAAAGTGATTCACAGTCATCACTCCAGCAGGATGTGATTGGGTCTGCAGGGGGCACTGGTGAGGCAGTACAGGGAAACGGCGATATCCCTCATCACCCTCCCATCCAAATTCGCCAGAGCAGCAAGGAAAGCGCTCATGAGGAGGATGAAAATGGTGAGCCCAGAGTGTTAATTCAGTACATTTGTGCGTGCTTTAATTTCCAGTTACATGTCGATGTTTAGAAAACCAACAATATGCACTTCACTTTCACTTTAAGATGTTTTACGTAAACCAAAACATATGTAGGGGACATCAAAAGATCTTAAAGTGAAAGTGAAGTGCATATTGTTGGTTTCCTAAACATTGAATTGTGAAATGCACGGTGAGACAAACATAAAACTTTCCAGTTACATGTTTTGTTGTCAGTGTTGTATGATTCTGACTGTATTTTGAACACTTCATGCAACATTTTTACAGTATGACTGCAGTATGTGGTATGATCCGTCAGTCTCTTGTTTGTAGGTGCATCATTGGGTATGAATGGGGTGTTGACCTGTGCATTCAGGAAGGCTAGAATACCCACATTCACAATTGCTCAAGGAAGCTTAGTTTTTGTAAAGTTACTTGTAACCTCTAAGAGACAGGGTAAACTTTCCAAAAGAGTGAATCAAATAACTTCATGTAAAACCAAACCACATACCTGAACTATCATATGTTCAAAGTAGATTGTTTCCTGTATATTTAAAATTTCTTTGAACAGCTTTAATTTGTGTTCTGAACCAGATGCAATAATTGAATTGATTCTGTATGTAGTTCAGAAAACAGTACAATAATTAACAATATACCCCTCTACACATATGTATGCATATGCGCACACACACGCACGCACGCATGTACAAACTGCTGATAAAAAATATAAAGTTGTAAAAAGTCATAAAATTTCATGAAACCAAAGTTCAGTAGGAAAATAATGTCAGAAAGAGGCCACATATGGGGACCTCTTAGTGGCCTGCCCACATTTGCAGGATTTTTATAACCAATCAGTACTTCATTGCTTACTTGCCTGGATTTAGACCCATTTCTCTCATGTGTTAGAGATGTTCCTATCCTAATGCAGTACTAGACAGTTAAGTTAATGCGACCTGAAGCCTGTATACCAGCTGTTCCAACTCATGAGTGATATTTGGTATGTACACTAAGTCCAACAAAAATCAAGTGACCTGAAATTGTGTAAGCCCCGAACCGGAAGCAACGTAACGTACGGTTGCCATCATAATTCGAGCCATTTGTAGTTTCCCTATATTTGTGCATTCATGGTGTTTCTCTGTCTTCCATTTCATTACATTTATTCGTGCTGCATATTATTAACCAAGTACACCAATACATTTGCTTAATTTGAAGTTCAAACGTAAATTAACATTCATTAATTTTGCGAGGCAAAGGGCTGATGGAGCTAACAGTGCAGATTATTATTTGTATTCACTTCTAGCCAAGTATATTAAGGCATGATACCAGTGTTCTTCAGAGACCAAATATATTGGTTCTAGTCCTGGTATTAGCATATTTTCTCTCTTTTTCTTTTTGTGTATGGTGTATTTTCACAAACACTAAATTAAACTGAGCGGGACATACAAAATTTCAGGCCGCTTGATTTTTGTCAGGTAGAGTGTACATAATTTTAGGTTTGTATGTAAATATTTTATATGAAGAACTAGGGTTGTTTGCATGTGCTTACAGATGAAGAAGAAGAAAGCAGTAGTGCTGAAGAAGTTGAAGAGGATGGTCCTGGTGAGATGAAGCAGCTTCAAGAAAAACCATCAACAGAGAAAGATTCAACTGTGAAGGAATCTGAGGCGGTTGCTGAGATTTCGGCACTTGTAAACTATGTACAACCTGTTCATTTTTTGTCTTTTGAAATTTCTAAAAGTAAGTATCTTGCAATTGACAGTTGACATTTAATGTTACGTGTTTTCAAAAATGTAATTTAGTTATTGTACTAATAAATCAACCACTATCCTCGGACTTGCATCCATGAACTTTTAACCCTTTCTGTGCTATACATCATGTAATGTTTTGTGTTTGTTTATAGTAGGTTAGCCTGTGTTAAGTTGTGTGAGGTTGTTGTGTTAGATTGTATTGTGTTAGGTTAGGATGCTGTCAATTGCTGAGATTATGTAGCATTGGAGACAGATGAATGCATGGGCATGGAGTAGTGGTGGAACGATACATAACCATTGTCATCCCTCCAGCGAGTGCAAGAACCTCACTTGCTTTGAATGTCGTATTGGCACACCTTCGTACTGTAAGACGGGAGAAATTTTTACGGTATTTTCAATGGGGGGGGGGAGGTGTGTCTTCATGGTCACAAAAATATGGTAGGTGCAGGGGAACTCAGTAGGTTAAATGCTTATAAACCCCCTGCTGCTGGTGCTGCTGTGAAACCTTTTTAGAAGTGATTCTTCTCCCATTCTCCAGACGTAACCATACCACTGGCATTTATTTTTACTTGAGAAATATCAAGTAATATATGTTCTCATTTCATTGAGGCTTCCCTTTAAATAACTGAATGTACATTCTGGAAAACTGTTTATTATAAATATGGGCTAGGTAAACTGCTAATCTTAAAGGTGGTACTTCTACTCATGATGTTTAACCACTTTTACAGAGAAGAACCGTTCTTATGAAATGTCATCTTTTGATGAACGGCAGGCAACAACATTATTAAAGGAACGGCCTATCGAGTTTGTCAATTACAACAAACACCAGCTGAGCCGAGTCTATCCTGCTGGTACACGTTTTGACTCGAGCAATTTTATGCCCCAAGTATTTTGGAATGCTGGTTGTCAGCTGGTTGCACTCAACTATCAGACTCTTGGTAAGTCTGCTGATGGTTTTGTTAAGTTTGTAACACCTTTAAGACTGAAATTAATGTACTTTGTTCATAAAGATTCAGTTCCTGCCTCACAGAGAACACTTTGTACTTCCATCATCAGGACTAAATGTTGAATGCTGTATAGTGAAATAGTGGTAGTTTATTGTAAGAAACATGTGTAACGTATAAATACACTGTGAGGACAATATGTGAAGTTTTCACCTTTTAACTTGGTGTTATACATAGTGACCACTGAGTTTTGAAGGGTTAATTAGTGTATTTACAAGAATATCAGCTGCACATTTAATTGAAAATTATGTCCAACATTAAGGTGTGTCATATGATACAAACAGTTCAGGATTATAGAAAATGCGATTAACAGTCTTTAAATTTCTTGCAGTGGCATGGATGTTACTTATATGTGAATTGAAGTCCACATATGTTCCAATATTCAGTATAGCTTCCAGTCTTCAGCCTCATAACCACTGTTTTTATAGCAGTATAATTGTTCCACATACAAACAATGGTCAGTCATTACTGAAGTCTGTGCATTACTCCAAATTGGTGCTGGGTGATGTTACTTTTGTGATACAGAAACACATGCTGTGATTAGGTGGTACTGTTTCTGGTAACCAGTAACTGCTTAGGAAAATATACATGGATATACAATGTAATATGCTGTATGATTGGTCCTGCACCTGCTTCACTGTTACCTTTAACTTTAATTTTTATGTCAGCAGTGCTTTGGACCAGAAATCAGAATTATGTACAAACTTAGTAAGTAAACCAACAAATACACTTTACTGGGGAATAAACCCTGTGGCTGGCCAAAACATATATAAGGCAAATTGTAGACCGGAGTTATTCCTCAGTAAAGTGTATTTGTTGGTTTAGTTACGTGCTAAGCTTGTACAATAAACTATATGGTGATATGTGACACTGAAATCAGAATTATGTATTTAATGTTTACTGCCGACAATTAAATACATACTGGGGCCATTTTTTTGTGGGTGAAGCAGCCAGGGCATGATGCCAACCACTTACTTCCATCTAGTTCTGAGGTTAAGAATAAATGCAGCTGTATGTCCATGTCCCCTATATGTCTTCATGGCATGTATAGGGACAACTACACGTTTGTGTCTGTCAGCAATTATGTTGAGTGAAATGGTACTGACATATTGAATGAATGCTCAGAAATTTAATACAGTGTGAAGTGTCTGGTGTTACCTCTCACACTTTTGTTGCTGTAGTCTGGTACTTGATATTATGCTTCTTTGCTTCTGAATGAACTGATTTATACACACAATTAATATTTTGTTAGAGCATTCGTGTCATAATCCATATAGTGACTAGGCTGTGGGCTGGACAGGAGCAGACATTTCTCTTTGCTGTAGCATCGAGATCAACATGGGACTTAACCCAGCCATGGGCAGCTAAGGCTCTTTTCCCTGGTATTGGGTGGCCAGAATGTGAAACTGATCATTGCCCTCTGTCTGGTGGCAAGATTAAGAGTGTGTGCAGCTGTACCTCCATTCCCCTATACATCTCGGTATGGTGCTTAATTAAGTACAAGGATCACTTTGTCTTTAGTAGTAGTTTAATGCTATTTATCCATTATTACAGATCTTGCGATGCAACTAAATTTAGGTATGTTTGAGTACAATCATCGGTGTGGGTATCTACTGAAACCAGAATTCATGCGTCGGCGGGACCGACGTTTGGATCCTTTTGCTGAGTCCACTGTTGATGGTATCATCGCAGGGACAGTGCAAGTGACTGTCATTTCTGGCCAGTTCCTTACTGACAAACGTGTAGGAACTTACGTAGAAGTGGATATGTATGGATTACCTACAGATACTGTCCGTAAGAAGTTTCGTACACGCATTTTACCGGCTAATGGCATCAATCCTATGTATGATGAAGGGCCATTTGTGTTCAAGAAGGTATGTAAGTTTCATATTGAAGCTTTGTCCCTTACGCTTAGATTCCGAGTGCTCATGATGAAGTAAATGGAAGCCACTGGTAAAGGTAAAAGGTAAAGCTATCCCTATACAGGCCTGATCAGGCCCGTAGGGTTCCTGGAGGTTGAGGCTGTCAGGATTTCTAGACAGTCAGCACATGAAGGTGGCAAAGTTGTCAGTCCTATGCACTGGCCGCCTGTACCCCTCCAGGCGATATTCCAGGTACTCATTTCTGTTAGAGGCTGAGTCAACTGCAGGACCATAGTGCAGCTGGAAGGATTAGGTCAATGAAACCTCCCAATGACCCCATCGGGAATGGAACCCGTGACCTTCTCGCTTGTAGCACAGTGCCTCAACCAACTGTGCCACTGCGTACCCTGGAAGCCAGTGGAGAGTAAATATTTAGCCTTGGTCTGTATGTATTAAAAATGTAGAAGACAGTTCATAATCACGTGGGATGTGAACTGGATTATTCTGGCCAATGGGTGGGGTATCGTAATAAAATCTTGGGCAGTGGTATGCACGTTGACATTCAGTAAAAAGTGGGGAATTTCTTGATTAGGTGAGTGACTGTGGACATCTGAAGAAGGAGTTACTGAGTTACATATATTTTGTTTATTTAATGCTGAGTGTAAATACGTGCTGTCAAAGTGGTTTTCATTGAGTGTGCTTGAGACTTTAGGAAAATTAATTTTGCTAAGTGGCATCTGATAGATTCAGATTGTATTTTTCGATCTATGATCATATTTATCATCATTGCCGCCTCCCTCCCTCGTCTGTTCCTCACATAAATGGTGATGCATGGGTTTCTATAGGTGCTCAAACATCTGGGTTGATACTTTGGGGTATTTTGGGTCCTGTAAACCTCTGTCTTTTTATTAAATATGTAATTATATCCAGTTTCTCATCATAGACTGAATCAGGTTACCTGAAGATAGTATGTAATTTATTATGTAATTTATTGTGTACTGTTGTCTGTGTGTATAGTAGCTGCAGCTCCTTCAGCAAAATGCGTGTATTGTGGTAGAAGTTTATTACATTATTGAATTACAGAATTTTGCTATAGTAACACTTATGCTTGGGGGCCGGGATAGCGTAGTCGGTATAGCGACTTGCTACGGGCTGGACGGTCTGGGGATCGAATCCCGTTGGGGGCGAGATTTTTCGCATACGTCCAGACCGGCCCCGGGGCCTACCCAGCCTCCTATACAATGGGTACCGGGTCTTTCCCGGGGGTAAAGCGGCCGGGGCGTGGTGCTGACCACCCACCCCCAACTAGCGCCGGAGTCAAGAATGAGTAGAGCTATACCTCTACTCCCCCTTTGGGCCTTCATGGCCTGTTATAGGGAAAACTTTACTTTTAACACTTATGCTTCCACATTATCACTATGGTCTAATCTGGTTACAGGCTACCAGCATCCATATGTAAACAGACACAATGCATTCTATTTAGTATTATCAGTTTAGAATTTTCTGTAGCATGTCTTTAGTTTTTGTAGTCCTATGTGTTCACCTGTTAAACTTTCAGTCACATTTTTTTAGAATATGATACTACCCGCAGCCCTTGGCAAGATATGTATTTTATTACAAAATTACCATGCCGACTACTTCAGCTTTGAATAATGTGATGCAAATGTGGCAACGTGATATAATCAGCTCATGGCATTTTCATTCTTCTTGGTAATTGGGAACCAATTACCTAATGACGCGGCATCATATCCCAGAAGAATGGAATCCTCAGAATTTATGTACACATAAAATTAATGTGACTTTACATTAGTAAAATGCTAACACTTAATTTGAACTATTTTACAGGTTGTGTTACCAGAGCTTGCTAGTATCAGGTTGGCAGCTTATGAAGATTCAGGTCGCTTCATTGGTCATCGAGTTTTGCCAGTAGTTGGTCTCTGCCCAGGTTATCGACATGTGACACTCAGAACAGAGGCAGGACAACCTCTTCCATTAGCTACTCTCTTTGTTTTAATTGTTGTGAAGGACTATGTCCCTGATGGGCTTTCTGATTTTGCGGAAGCCCTTGCTAATCCGATCAAATACCAGTCAGAAATTGAGAAAAGGGATCAACAGTTGTCTGTACTGACAGATGACATGGATGTCACTGAGGTAAAGATAGAAACATAGAGGTCATGTGAAAAATTGTAGTCTTAAGTTCCTGTTTTAGACACATGTGACTTAATTCTATAGTGACAGGGAATGTTACAGTATGTTTTGTGTGGATCTCTGTTCTAAGTTGGTGTCCACTTACACAAGCTGATTACTGCAAATGATAAATTGTGTTCCTGTAATATTTAGTTTATAATGTCTTCCAATTCTGGTGTTCTGATGTCATGTTATCAATTAACATTCTGTGTGTAGGTGATATCGCTAACATCACCACCTCCCATTTTATACATTTACTCATTTAGTTAGCCGGGAATGCGAGAACTGAAGATTTTTATACGACTCAAATGATGATATTTATAACCTCAGACCTAGGTATCATGTTTTAATGTGTTTATTTAAAAACATATTTCCTACCTTGCAGAAAACATTGCATCTCCATTATGAAGACATATTGGTTAATGCTGTTTAAGGAAGGAGTGGCTGTTTATGCTTGGAATCGTAGAAATTGCAGATACACTCTGTGGCAAGTGTGGAGGTTTTTAATGTTAATGTAGGTGGTACATGTAGTTATCAATGAACTTTAAAATGTTATGGCATTCATGTGCAGATCATCATCATCATCATTATCATCATCCCTGGTTGATTGGCAATGCTTTCAGTAGCTCACATTGTATAGCAGTGAATGATGGAATCAGTGAATAGTGGATTGTAAAGGATGTGTGGGGAAGCTGTCATGTCCTAATTTGAGGTACAATACTGACATTTGTGTGGCAGAACTGAGGGAAATCATGACCATCCTTAGGATAGCTTCTCTGGTGGCTGAGACTTGAACCCTGCACCTCCCACATAAAAAGCAGAAGTACTACTCTTGTTGTTACCTCTGTCTAAATGAAGTGAATTTAGTTATAATTTGAAATGATAAATTTTGTAAAGAACTTTATTAATATTTGTGTTTCAGGAACCACTGGGTAAACTTCCAGCACCTGAAATGATGCAATCATGCCCATCTCCAAGACCTTCCATTGTGGGTGGCCTAGAGAGCCCGGTTGTTGAGAATCCTTCAGAATCAGATACCGGCCCCATTGTTGCACCATCAGAAACTACAACGCAGAATGAACAACCAACTAGCCCTCCAGGCCCACTTGCCCCTCTTAAGCCTGCTCCAAAATCTAATGAAGCCATCCTTCTACCAGCATGTAAGCTGAGCTTTTTTGAAATACATACATTGGAATGGGGTCAGTGGGTATCAGGGTTTTCCCCCTGACAGTAAAGTGGCTTGGACATGAAGTTGACCGCTCACACCTGTCTAGTGCTGAGTTTAAGAATGAATGGTGCTATAGAAGAGGTGGCCAAACATTTGATCACGATCTACCAGTCAGTCGTGGCCCATTGTTTCGTTGATAGCGGCCGCTTTTGGTCTCTGTCAAAATTTATTTGCTGCCTCAGTACAATCAATAGCTCTTCATTTGACAGCATTTTTTGGGTCAACCTACCTCTGCGAACAGGCCTTCTGCCAGATGAAGATGATTAATTCAAGATACCAAAGCCATCTGACTGATGAACACTTAAAATACTGCCTTCATTTGTGCCTAAGTAATTATGAATCCTCTTTCAGTACATTATCACAAGATATGCAGTGTCATGCATCAACTTTGCAGTGGGAGGGTTAATGAAAAACACCTTTTAATTATATGGTAAATTGTTTTTGTTTGAAAAGATCAATTTTTAATAAATGAAACAATTGTATTTTATATGTTTGATGTTATTATACTATTTTACATTTCTTTGCCTACTTGACCTAATATTAATTCCTTATGTACTGTGGTAGATTGCAAAAGATTTTCTGTCTTTAGAGTAGATCACTGTGTCCAAAAGTCTGGCCACCTATGTGCTATAGCTTTACTCCCCCTACTTGCCTTCAAGGCATGGACAGGGACAACTTTACCTTTACCTTTTACACTGGAATGGGTTTCAACCCTTTCCAGCTGGAGTAAGAGAGACAATACATTAAACCTCCAGTTTTACTTTTTTGTGATGACCACCTAAAAATGGTGTGAAATCCAGAAACATTGTTCTTATGGGCATTTAACTGGGACTGTACAAAAAGTGCATAAAATTGTGGAAAACGCAAAATGTGGGGACTTGTAGTCAGGGTTGTACTGTATTCACTGTAGCAGTATGGACAGTTATATGTCCAAATTGCAGCTAGCCAGATGGATTTAAAATCTCTGATTATTATTTATATCTGTACATCCTTGTGTTTAAATTGGCATATTTTAATAATTGTTTCAAGATATTTCTTTGCAACAAAGAACAGTTTGGAGATTAAAGAACGCAGTAGTTACATGTCTAAATCCACGTACGTCATGCATATTTTACAATTTTAAAATGTAAGGGATAATTTAAGCCATGTGATAGGTTTAATGTACTGATTATGTAAGACACATTTTATGTTGCCTGGGGAGAAGTCGGCTTAATTTTACTATGTGCCTTGCAGATGTGATATGAGCATGTTGCTCTCAAATTACATGTAGTTTGTCAGTTGCTGTATGAGTAGGGTTCATATATTTTTGAAAAAAAATATGGGACACTTTCGGTTTGAATAAACCAACAAAATTGTATTGCTTTTCTTACTTACGAACATCAGCAAAGGGAAAAGAATTTAATTAATTACAGCAATCTTAAAATTGAACTTTAAACAATACTAAATCATTGAGCTTTGCCTGTAATATACTTCTCAGATGACTGTATTTTCTCAAGTAAAGAATGATTATGTTTTACAAAGTTATGAAATTCCACACAGTGCTTATTGAAAAACACTTTAACAATGAGCATAGCTTTCACAGTTTCTACAGATAACCTATTCTTTTCGTTTGTCCATAAGGAGTTCATCCGGGAAAACAGTCTTTCAATACTAGCATTTGTGCCAGGAATGCAGCAGAAGAACTCAACAATCTTCTTCAAATTTATTAAGTCATTTACTCCAAGACTGTTGAATAATTCATATCAAATTTCTCCTGTAGATTTTGCTTTAATTTCTTCTTTCTCTGTAATTGCCTTTTTCAAGATCATCGCCTCATCAAACAGTTCAGTTTCATTGATTTTTGTGTTTGGGCAGACCTCTTCAATAGTTGTTACACTTTTCTGCACACTTTTCCAACTGAGACTGGCTTCTGGATTCTTCAATAAAATCCAAGACAAACTTTCAAAAGTAAGAGTGTCAGAAGACCATTCTTGGATGTATTCTATACAGGTGTTATAAAATTCATTTTTATAATTACCATAATTCTTCTCAGTGATGAGTCCATCTTCAATTAATGCCTTCAGTAAGGACTGTTCTTTCCTTGTTGCAAAATCATTATCTCGTCTCTGCTGAAGTTTCTCTAAGAGGCTTTCAGTAATGGATTTTGCTTCAGCAAGAGTGACTTTCTCACCTTCAATTGCACAAATTGTTGCATGAAACATTTCAGATTGGCATTCTAGAAATGTGGCTATTAGCTCTGAAACTGGATTACTAAAGAAATTTTTTAGAAGCAATGGTGGTTTATCAACTGAAAGAACATATGATTTGAGAACTTCGTACATCTCATTCATCCTTTTGAGAGCAGGGTACAGAGACAACCATCGCGTTTTTGAGTGCCCTAACACTGTCTTGTACTCAGTATTTAAAAAGTCACAAAAACCTTTGAGTGTATGCACTCTAACAGTATAGATATAAAAATGCTGATATAATTTTTCAATGACAGCTTGAACGTCCATGGGCAATGTGTCAGCTGCACATTGTATAGCATTATTTATGATATGGGATGAACAACCAACTCCTATCAATGTACGATTCAATTTTGATTTCAATTTATGAAAAACATTGTTCTTTCCTCTTCTGGAACTTCCACCAAAATTTGTATTAGTATTATCTGCTGACAAGGCAACAACTTTCTTCTCTAGAACCATAGTTTTGATGCCCTCTTCTGGTATGAAGTATCGAACTAGAACTGGAACTATTTTCAAAGCACCATGGTTAGAACTGTCTATCATTATTGACACATAATTAGCTTTCTCAAGTTCGTTTCTGAAAACAGCCATTGCATAAGGTGCTAATACACTCACAATTATAGCTTGAGTCTTCTTTTGACCGCAAGTGAACTTTTTGTCATATAGTTTCCGGATTATTTTCGACGTGCAGTCCATCGAACGGAAACTCTGGTTGTGCATGCATACATGATACGCAAATGTAGCTTCATCAGCTGCAAGATTTCTTTCCATTTCACCCATTGCTTTTTTAGAAAAATAATCTGACACTTTACTACTTACACTTGCATTTTCTGCTAATTTGTGTCTCTTCGTAGCGATGTGCTGCGTGATGTCTGACCGACCGCCGTGTTGTATGCTGAATATTGCATTACATTGTGTACATTTCACTTTCTCGTCGACTGTGCCATCACAATTACATCGTATAATAAAAGGGTATTCAGTCCTTAGCTTTTCTGTGAGAACACACTTTCTCTTCGGCATTTTAAAGGCATACTATAACCGCACGTACCTTTATTTGTTATGCCTGGCTCTCAGTTCGGTAGCACGTGGACTCTCGTTCGTAGGGAATCTAAGTGGTGCTGCTTACCGTAATCAAATTATAATCAATTTGGACACTAGTTTTCACTCAAAGAGAAATACTTTCACTTTATTTGAATTACACCTTAGTACATTATTAACACTATAAGTGGATGTAGCTTGTAAGTTTTCACTTATTTGCCCTTTTCAATACTTAATTTATGTATCTTTGTATCGCGCAACTGGCGCAATAATGTCGGAGACGGCAAGTACTTCCTTCTGATTTCTACCACTTCACACGCCTAACTAACTTTTTCATTTACTGGTTTCTTCCACTCAAATTTTAAAGACCTCCCCGTTTTAATTTATTTCTATTTCTTATTGGTTCATGCTTACGCGGAATAGTTTGAAAATCTGTAACTTAATTTCCTATTGGCTAACATTCTATTTCCCCCTATGTTTGTACATCTGTCACCCTAAGTTCAACGACTTCTCTTACTTGAAATATTTAATGTACAACCGAAACAAATCTGAAAACGCCTCCACGAAAATTATGACCTTAGTGGCTGTCACCTCTAACAAAATCTATTCAGACTTTTTGACTCCTATGCCCCCATAAATCCTTGTCACTGCCCATGTCCTATCAGTCCGTTCTACTTCCAAAAAGGCAAAACTATGTCTTTTCTCCTACGACTTTCCACCCTTCTGTATTCTTTCAATGGCTTCTGACCCCTTTTTCCCTTCTAACTTTATGGTCACTGTACACATTTATGTCTCCTTAACTACTCCCATGTTCCTTTCTAGTTACTTAAAATTTACAAACTTCAGTGTATTTTCCTAATTTCAACAATTATAGCAATAAACTTATATATAACTCCCAAATTTAATATAAATCAATTACAATACAAAATAATAAAACTAATTATGTTTCATAACAGATCTGTGTCATATCAAGTAAGCCGTGCTTAGTTATTACAACGTCCGCTAGTTGCACTATTCTCGCAACATGTCAGTATTGTCAATTGATAAGACAATTTTATGATCAATAACTAATATCGATTTCTTGGCAATTACATGTTTTATGTTTAAGAATGGGAATGTTAAACACAAATCCACAAATTACGGGACAATTCTGCGTCCCGAAGAGTTCTATCGGGACGTCAGGACACAAACTCGTAATAAGGGACAATCTCGTAAAATACGGGACGTATACGATCCCTATGTATGAGTGTCAAGTCTTCTGAAGCCAATGTAGAAGATGATGAACACTGCAGTGAAAATTCATATTGTGGTCTTCTAGGTTATGGCACCGTGTAGTCTGTAGGTGGGTACTGACACTTTGGATGAACATGCTACCTCCATCTTCAGGGCATAAGGTGGAGACATATGTTTTTCAGAAACGTTGGTGACCGCCGGCCGTGCTACTGAGCAGGACAGAGCACTGCGGAATGGGTGGTGTGATGTGTCACTAGGCAGCAGTGATGCCATCTATTCCACAGGGAAGAGTCTCATGATAAAACGCTTCGTGTTTAATACAGATTGTTAATGTAGTCTCTGTGAATGGGTCTGTAGATGTTGTGAGTGGGTTCTGCTTTAATTTAGATATCTTGTGTATGGTGCCATAACCCTGAAGACCACAATATGAACTGTGCTGTTTGGTTATTACTATCACCATAAATAAATGTTCTTTGGTTATGTCATGAAGGATGAACATAAATTTGTTGTCACAGTGAATGAAGATCTGGTGGCAGAGCCATTGGAGAAATTTATGGAAAGCAAAGCAGTAAAGGAAAAATTACAAGAATTGGATAAGAAGTTGGAAACCCTGAAGAAGAAACATGAAAAAGAAAAGAGTAGGGTTCAGGCACATGGCAAGAGTTCATCACATCATGATAATGATAGAAAGAAGAAGTTCTATGGTCATATGCTTGTCAAGAGGTTATCCAGCAAGAATATGTGAGCACTGTACTGTTGTCACATTTTATCTTCTTTCCTGATTTGTTCATTCTGCTTACCAAGTTAACTGATTTTTTTGCTGTTAATGGTGTAATTTCCTTCTAAGATGCTAACTGAATGGAGCAGAGTCCTTCATGAGAAAAATTCCTCACATGACTCAATGTACTGTGTTTATCCAAATGCAGTGAAACCTGCCTTAAACAAAACCTGGGCATAACAGAAATCTGTCTTTAGCTGAAAAATTTTTCAGTCTGGATGGTCTGGAGTCCAGATGATCCTTATATCCCCATCTTAAGCAGAACATTCCTGCAATATAAAAAATATTTTTGGCCCCTTGCGTTTTCATTGTAGGCAGGTTTCACTGTACATGACAATTTTAAACCTGAGATTAAATTTAATTTATTTTAATTTAATTTATTTACATATTCAGACTAACACAACTAACAAGAATACAGCATATTCTTAATGTTCACCACAACATGTTTTGGCTGATTGTTACGGCCATCATCAGGTGGTTGTGCAGTTTACATAAAAGAGAAAGTGTATCAGGTAGAGACCTCTCCTTTACAAGCAGTGGCTACCATAATCAGTATTAAAAATTGTTATTCCAAATAATGGAATAATATTAAAATAAGATAAGAATTAAAAACTGGTTAAAATCAAAATAGGTGCACTGAGTCCCTCTCTTTATACGTTTGTATTGCTCAGAGTGCCATGTAGATGGAAGAGAGTCTATTTTGCGGTGTGTGGTGGATAAAATCGTGCGACTAGCTTTCATGAATACAACCTTTGGTATAGTATAAATATATATATATATATGGATGTATCTATAAATTAACCTGAGATCACTTCTTAAATCAGAGATATAAAAATAAAGAATTGCTGTAATAGGAATGACTTTAATAAACAAGAATCATAACCATATATATATTTGCTTTCGTTAGAGATCTTGGCATGGGAACAGTTCAGCCTGACACTTCTGAATGCTCAGAATGTGAGAGTGATGCATCAAAAGCTACAGGCCTGCCTCGTAGTCAGTCGGAACGTTTACTCTCACTTTATAAGGATTACGTCAACCATGAGAGAGAACTGAGGGAGAAGTATCATGCATTGGTGAGTCATATAGAAGATTTTTCTCATTTTACACTTTAATAATTTCATTTAGATGTGTTAGATCAGAAACCTCAAAGGGATTGGTTGTTACTTTGTTGTGTAAACCCTTTAACCATTTAATCACTTTATCCATCCAGCATTGACTTAACCTGCCTCATAACTTCTCTATCTAGCCAACTGGAGCAAGATATAGTCCTTTTCATATTTAAGATTTATTAATGTTCAGTGTGTACATTATTTTAATGTTTTTATTTTTTATTGTTTTGTGTTTTTGGCTTAATTACTGCTCTTATGTCTTAATATGTTTCTTCATCAGATATTCCAGACAGTTGAGAAACTGGTGAAAACCTCTCAGTACAACCAGTTGAAGTTGCTAAGTGCACTACTTGAACGGGAGACGGCAGATGTGATGCGTAGGCTTGAAGCAATGCGAAGGGGTGAGGTGAAGGCATTGTCCAAAGTACATCGTGACAAGGATGAAATGGTATGAAATCTGCAGTATTTGTAACACAATTTCTCCAATGATAGTCTTATCCATTATTACACCAGGTAGGATAACAACTTTGTTCAATTGTTAGGGAAGAACATGCTGCCTACATTTTCAGGGTGACTGTATTTGGCCCAGGTGACTGCTGAAATGATAGGAAGAGGAAATGCATTGCTTAAATAGGAAAGTTGTAAACACTGTGGCCAATCACAGCTACAGAAAGGGTCAAGGGTATAGGTCTTACACTGAGCCATTCAGAATTGAGAGTTTGAAGTGAGACAACCAGAAATACAAAACATACAGATACAGAATTTGACAAGTAATTGTTTTATGCACATTCATACAAAAATATTATTTAGAAATGTATTGTATTATTGACAATACAACATACTTTACATACCTAATTTTAATATAAATTCTGTCTCACATAAAGGTAATTATCGGGTTACTTGGCTTCATTTCATGTAGGTGTAGGAGCTGGAAAGTAAAGTGGAGGCTAAATCTATTTGACAACACAGCATGTGTGTCAAAGTGCTTCTGTCATGGAAGTGTATGCCACTTTCATTCTTGTTGTTTTCTTAATCAGTGTCTATGTCTGAATGGGAAAGGTTGCTGACAGTAGATACACAAGTAGGGACTTATAAGGTAAGACTGGTGTCAAATTTTGTATAATTAATTTTGTTTTTTTTTTAAGATTAATTTCAAATAAGTTTTACTGCCCCATTATTGGCACTACTGATGGCAGGGTAGTATCATTAATGATACATAAGTAAAAAGATATAGGTCTTATTTATAATGTGGCCCCTCAAACATTTTCTTCTCTTGATTTGGCCCTCATGCCCAAAGGTTGCTCACCACTGATTTAAGATAGAGTAGAGGTTTAATGTACTAAGCTTGATAAAATATTTGTTATTCTAGGTACGAATTAAACGTGAGGTGGCATCATCAATGGTAGAGAAAGGTGTTCATGAACGTGTTCGACTGACAAAATTATATGAAAAGAAACGTGAAGAACTTGAACGGCAGCATGAGGAGGTTCGCCTTAGTCTTGAGGATAAAAAGAATAAGGTTTGACATGATGGATGTTTACACCTGTTTGCTTGACAGGATATCAAAAAATTTTAATTTACAAAGTGACATTTCGTGACTACAGAACCCACATTTCTGTATGAATCATGTCAGTAGGCATGTGATGTCTGTTGACATTTAACAGCCTTTAGTGGTAGGTTTCATCATATGATATTGCTAAATACAGTTTTGCTTTGAAAGTTTGCCATTTTCTTCTAGACTAGCTACAAGTATGGGTTTTGTTAATTATGCATAGATGTTGGAGGATGACATAATGAAAATTTATTTGCTGAATTTGCTTTGGAGCGTGAATATGATTGAAGTGACTGAGAGTCCAAGAGTAAATATTAAGCTGAAGTGGGATGTGATATTTCCCTTTCTCCAGATGCCATTATTTTTTATTATACGTAATTTATACTTTCACACATCTTTAATTCTTCTGAAAAATGTTTTATTCTGGGTAATCTACAAAGCATATAATTTAATCATAACCACTTTAGAGTTGTCCATTCATCACTGTAAATATGAAACAAATTGTTATGTGTACTGTTGATGTAGGCCTTGGCAGACTTAAATCGCATGCATGAAGATCATGTTGCAAGGGTGGAAGAGGATTTGCATCAACATCAACACGCACATTCACCAACAGCAGCTGGAGGGGCAGCAGCAACAAGCACAGAACATGTTGCACAGTGAAATCTGAGCAGGACACTTTGCAGCATACCAAAGGTACTAGGAAATAAACATTAATAAACACTTACTGGGATGTGTAATTGGGTAGTGTAGTAAGTAAGTACCAACATATTGGAGGAACTTGTTGCCTGATTACCTGCAGGTGGGGCCCTAGTTCTGTCCAAAACGTTGGTAATTATCTGCCAGCTACATGATATGACATCTCAGAAGACAGCATTCTTCATAGTAGTGTCTGTAAAATCCAGTGTACTTCTTAGTGTGTGGATGGGCATAAGGAACTGAAGAAAGTCAGAAGAATAGGAAAATGCCTTCCTTTCAGTGACACTAAGAAAGTGTGTTTCATTTTCACATAATACCTGTCAGCTGTCCTGGATTGTGCGCTACTTAATAACTTGTACTCCCCAGCAGATATTATTAGGTTGATCAAGTCAAGGAGAATGAGATGGGTGGGGAATGTGACACATATGACAGAAGAGAAATGCATACTCCGTTTTGGTGGGAAACCTGAAGGAAAAAGACCATTTGGGAGACCTAGGCATTTGATGGGAGGGTAATGTTCAAATGGTTCCAAAAGAAATAGGACGGGAGGCCATGAACTGGATTGATCTGATAAAGATGTTTATTGTTTGTTGTTCTAGATTTTCATATATCCTCACCTCCAAGTAGTTTGGATGATAACTGAGGAGTGTTTGTGTGGAGTGAGTAGTTACTTGAAGCCCAGTTTGGGACTGGCAGGTTAGTATTAATATGACTGAAATGCCTGTGGTTACATTAACTGGGTGACGAACAAATGAATTTCAAGAAACAGCAGTTCAATGAAGAACAACTCCAGAAGGTGAGTCCCCAGGTTAATACTTGCCTCATTCCAACCTAAATCACAATATCAAGAATCTGCTGTAAATGTTAGGACAATCAATAGATAGGCATACTCATCCATATGTATAGTGGTTGTAGGCTGTAACAGAGGAGCTTTCTACTTTGGAGAGTATGCAATCAGGGTAATGGAAATAAAATTCTATGTGATATGTCTCTCTGATTTTTTTTATTAGGTTTAATTTTGTGGGTTAGAGTTTTTTAAACCTAACCTTTTACAAATGCCTAATCCAATTATGGAATGGCTCGTATTGTGATAACTTATTGTCATCTAAGCCACAACTTTGCTTGTTGCAAAGAGCAAAGCTTAAGTTGTGAGTGAAAGGGGTCAGATCTCTCCTTTATGTGTTAGTGGTCCACTGCATTCGAATACAAGTAGTGGGATTCTGGAATCAACAGGAAAGTTTCTGGAACAGTCCTTCAGTTCAGTTTAAGTCCTGTTGATATGTCATTCAGACCAATATTTTACCTGCATTAGTATTCTAAATTTGGTGTTTTCAAATTGAATTTTAATATTACAGAATCTTACGTGTTGCGTGAAATCACGCATTAGAAATATATAGTAACAAATGTTATTGTTTTTACAATTCAGTTTTCTAAGGTAGCTGTGACTATTTTGATGTTTGTAGATGTTTGTATTATTAATAACAAGGTGTTGAAGATGCAGGGGCATGTGTGCTGTGTATGTTTTTATACATGGCTTAAATAAAGTGTTTTGTAAGTATGATGCTATACATAATGGAAAGTTTCATGACAAGAATAGTATTAGTTTTAGTTTTCCTGGATCATTATGAAATGAAGACATGTTATGTGTTTCAGTTTCCATGGAATATTTCCTTTTGATTTGTTAAAAATATGTATGGCATCATGAAGACTGATGATTGTCTGAAGTTTGTGACTATGGTTGATTTGTTGTACTGATATTATATTGGGACACTGCCCACCTTCTACGATGTTTTTACTTGAGCAATGTTTCGGAAATTGGCTCTGCTCTTCATCTGATGCCATTGGTTGTTATTATACTGACAGATTTCTTATTACTTTTTATTTTCAGTGTTGTTGTTACACCAAGAAACATTTGTGGCTTAGTCCATTGTCAGATGGTTTTCATACTGGCTTAGTATTTGAAAGGTCCTCACATTAATCCCAGTCATTGCCACTAATATTAAAAATTAAAAGTAAAGTTGATGATAATTTATCAAGTTCTAGATCAAATTTGCATGTGTCTGAGCCTGTGTAACAGCAGATGTTTACAAAACTCAGATTATTTTTTCTCTCATATGCAGTGTGGCACAAAAGTTGCTTGGCACTAGAGGCAGTGTGTACAGAGGAGTGTGAAGCGACTTTCATGCCAGCCTGTATTTGCATTCCCTTATATTGGTGTGTGTGCTCATTCATTACGTTACTAACACATTCCTACTCCTACTCATGTCAAAATTCTAGGTTTCCCATTCTGTTTGCCTGTAACCTAGTATTTGGATGTTGCTGTGTTGATTTTGCTTTCCCATTTACATCTAGTTTTAAATAGGTATTAACCAATCTTTTTTATTTCCATAATGTTTTTACTTGTTAAAGCTTACCAGTAAAATTAGTAAGAAATCTGGCCTTATGAACATGGTAATGACCCTTTGGATTCCATAAAATATGGGGAATTTTTTCACTAGATGAGCAGTTATTACAAGTAGTTTTACAAGAAGGATTCTAGTACATGGAGTTAGATAGACTGCCAGTGCAGTGACAGCCTGTCACATCAGGATGAGAATAGAGCTAACACACAAAATATTACGTATATAAAATACGCTTCGGACAATGGACAGTGTCCAGCATAATATTGTTATAACAGTGAAGATGGCTGATGTAAAACAGTATCACAGTTACAGAAGATCTGGCATGTAGGTGATGAAATTTTGTTTGGAGCTTCTGTACATCTTCAATAGCGTTTGTTACTGTTCAACACCAATACACTTGCTTAAGCTTCAATGTAAAATGTTCCTTTGTTACTTCCTGTATATAAGAGTGTAGTAATTATTAATAGGTTCACATACCTTTCTTAGCATCAGTGTCAGGGACACCAAAACATTATTCTGTAATTATGAATTGTCATATCATACCAAAGATTTCAAAACACTGGACATGCTGGTATTATGATATGGAAATTTTTACCATTCCCTGTTTTATTAGTACTCAGTGAAGAAATAGACATTGAAAGAATAGAGACAGCTTCCATGTATGTATTAGTTGTTGAGCGCAATACTGTGTTGAAGTATTGGTATGAATGAGTATATACCATCTAACATATTGTGATGCTGGAGCACATGGGTTCTTTTTTTCAGAGCTGGAATTTTTGATGGTTCAGCCCAAGTTTCTTGTTGTGTTTTTATTTTTAATCAACAAGACAATCAATTATTATTGTAGATTAGTGGCTGTGTGCCTGTATTAATATATGGGCATAGTATGAATGCAACTGGAGAGAAAGTGAAGGTACTTAAATGTTGGGGTTAGGACATTTCCACATTCTAGCCTCTGTAAACCTAAATCTCATAGGTAGTAACAGTGACTAGTATTTTGCATTCATGCTCATGTGTGTTGGCTCACACTTCTCTCCATTATCATATACTCGTACAATGATTCTAACCTTCCTATAGTAATTCTCTCTTCATTCTTATCTTTTCTTCATGATATTGCACGTCTGTGCCACGTGTCCTTACTTCTCGTGTTGCTGTTACAAGTGCAGTGTATATCGTCACCCTCTTGATTTTACCTGCCAAGATGTTGGCCATTATCACCTTGCGCACATTTTTTGTAGTTTCTGCTGTGTACAAAATATAGGCAGCATGAATCATTAAGGCCCACAGTGGCATTATGTTCAGATAGATTTGTTTGATTTTGCAAAATTCATTTACCTTTTTTTTTCTTCGGTTTACCATCTGGATTGATCTTGAGTGTCACATTTCTTTTCCCCAACTTATGGTTTGTGTATTAGATATACTTAGAAAATAGTGTATATTAATTAAGTAAATTATTTAAATTGATTACAACTAAATTTAAGAATATATTTACTATAGTGCTTTTATATTGATAACTAGAGTACTTCATAGGGACTACAAAGCATACCACTCACTCTCACAAGTTAGTTTTTTGAAATCTGTGATAATACAGTTTGTTACCTCATTTCTTATGTTAGAGGCTGTGTCATGTATGTAATTCCTTTAATGATTCTCTGTGCAAATAGAAAATGTAGTGCAAAAATGATGAGTGACCTTTGCATGGTGACACAATATATAATGAATGTCCCTTGTGCTTCTGCATTTTTAGATAAACTCCATTTATTTTCATAACCAGGTCTGCTGTATACGAGCTCAATATCTTCTTGGTGGAACTGTGTCATGTGTTCTTCTTCTTCTTTAGTAAAACAAAAAGAACCATAGTACCAAGTTATGTATGATACAGAAGAGGCACAGTGCATTCATGGGGATTCAAAAATAAATTCCTTTTACAATGCATTTTTGTAGAATGTAGAAGAAACTCTCACCTAAGCCATTGAACTGTTTAGGAGTTAGATTCAATATTATTGTGTCATGCTTAATTGGATCTTTGAAAACTGGAGAGATTAGTAGTGATTTAGTGTAGTTGTGGTTTATGTGTATGAAACAAAAAAGTGTTGTTTGGATGTCTTATATGTGTTGTTTGTGACATGTATGTAAATATCTTTCTTGTGGTCTCATGATGCAGCTAGCAAGACATTTTCATAATGCCAGAGATCCTGGTTGATATTTGGGTTATTCAAATGAATCAGCTGTATGATCTGCACAGAAGTCATGTTTTGTGTAATGTAAGATTATGTAAAATAATAACACATCTTTACAGGATTCTGATACATCACATTTGGAAGTATTCACAATTTGGACTTTGTGCACCATCCCATATTAACATAAAAATTAAAACAGAGATATGGGGGCAGGATTGGTCCCCTTCTTTGGACAAATGTAGTAAGAGGAAAGAACTACTCATTTGGGCCTGACAGGAAAAGCTATTCAAAACCTCTAGGCCCTGATATTTAGTAACACAAACTCACTGTCACTTTTACTTTTGCTTTTATTTTTACTTTTACTTTCTGTCATTATTATTTTACATCAGAAGAGTTCTGCGAACAGAGGTGATTTAAAATGCACTTTATTCACCATATTTGTTATTTTAAGCATATAAAAAAGATGTGCAATAAGTAAGGTTCCTTGAGTCTTAAAACTCAAGTAAGATGTAATTACAATGTTAAGTGTAGCTCAGTTATTCCACTGAAAGATCATTATTTTTCACCATAGTCCCCAAGCATGCAGATGAATTTGTCCCACGTTGGCATGAGTTTAAAAAATGTCATTGCGGTAGAAATCAGACTCTTGAATTTGCAACCATTCAGGTACAAGCCATTGCCACATCATTATTATTATGGGATTGGGTGACCTCCCAGGTGTTGCTTCAGCAGTCGAAACAATGGCAAGGACCTGGAAGTTACGAGTGAAACAATTGCAGCAGTTCTTGTGTCTGATGTGCGCTGTGTGGGGTTGCATTTTCCTGCTGAAGGATCACACCTCATGACAGATAATTTCTTTAGCTTA
This sequence comes from Reticulitermes speratus, assembly GCA_021186555.1. Taxonomy (NCBI): domain Eukaryota; kingdom Metazoa; phylum Arthropoda; class Insecta; order Blattodea; family Rhinotermitidae; genus Reticulitermes; species Reticulitermes speratus. Next base: position 42,488,886 of record JAJKFL010000042.1, on the reverse strand, counting down.
CTGAAGTAACACTTGAGAGGTCACCAACACTACAGTAATGAGGAAGTGGAAATGGCTGTTTGTGAATGGTTGAAAATGTAAGAACCCAGTTCCTGCTGTGGCAGAATTTTTAAGCTTGTACCAAGGTGGGATAAATGCATCAGTGTACACAGGGATTAGGTTGAAAAGTAATGATACTTCAGTGGCATAAATGAGCTACTTTAACATCGTAATTATTTCTGGTGTAATTTTTATGACCTTGGGGACCTTGGTTATTGAATATCTTTCACAGAAGAATTTAGTGAAGATAAGCATCAAATGTTACCTGCAAGAAGTGACATATTGAAGACATAAATATATAATATATATATATATATATATATATATTATTTTCTGCTCTTGTTTTTTCCAGATATTAACTCAAAAATGGGAAATGTCACGACTTTGAAAAGTGGTAATTAGAATACCTTTTTAACAAGCAAGAATTAATGAGCCCAGAAGCATTAGATATTACATTGTCCAAAGTATGTCCATCTGCTGTGGAACTTGAAATTCCATCACCAGATTGGAATACTTTTGTAACAAGAAGGAATGAGCCAAGATGCCATTAGATATTAGACTGTGCAAAATAATGTATTTGTGTTGTGGAACTTGAAATTGCATTACCAGATTAAACTGCTGCCATAACAAACACAAAAGAATGGGCCCAGAAACCTTTAGGTAATTAAATTGTCCAAAAGAATGTCCTTTTCCTGTGGAATCTCGAATTCCATCAGCAAAGAAACTTGTATTCTGTATTATGTGCCATTTCTTATCTTCTACAGTGGTGTGTATTCTGTGCTAGTTTTTACCCTGTGCAGTGGTCTGTATTCTGTGCCAGTTCTTCTCATTTACAGTGGACTGTATTTTCTGCTAGTTCTTTTCCTGTGCTATGGTCTGCATGCTGTGCCAATTATTATCCTATGTAGTGTTCTATATTCTTTGTCATTTCTTATCTAATACAGTGGTGTGTATTCTGTGCCAGTTTCTATCCTTTGTAGTGGTCTGTATTCTGAGCCAGTTTCTATCCTTTGCAGTGATCTGTATTCTGAAGCACTTCTTCTTATCGGCAGTGGTCTGCATTCTGTGCAGTTTCTTTTCATCTGCAGTGGTCTGCATTCTATGCTGGTTTGTATCATCTGCAATGATCTGTATGCTTGTTATTTTCTGTTGTCTCCAGTGGTCTGTATTCTGACCCAGTTCTTATCATCTGAAGTGGTCTGTATCCTGATCACTTTTTATCCCCGAGTCCGTACTGTGTGCCAGTTCTCGTCATCTGAAGTGGTCTGTATCCTGACCCAGTTTTTATCATACGGTCCATACTGTGTGCCAGTTCATATCATCTGCAGCAGTCTGTATTCTGTGATAGTTCCTATCTTCACAAGCTACTTCACAGAGTTTCATATAGTGTTACCCAACCATCTCTGTCTGAAAACTGGTATTTATGTATTAATTGTACAGTGATTTCAGTGATATGTTGAGGGCTGTTATCAGCTTTGTTTTGTTGTCAGCCAGTATATGACTTCTGTGCAGGTCTACATGCAGTTTACATGACAGTACGTACTCAGCTTGGGTGTGAATTAGTAGGCTAAATGTTGAGAGAGATTGTGATGGGTGCATTCTCGTTAATTCATTGTTGTTTGTTGTTGGTAATGTTATTGTTGTTACATTTTAGTACAGACTATTTGTAGTAGTAGTAATGGTATTTTGTTGAGGAGAATGTTTATATCTCCACAGCAATTTAGAATACCAGAAAGTATGACTTTCCAAAACATCCCTCTGCTGGGTTTTTTCCCCTGCCCGAGTTGTAGCAGGGATGTGTCTGTGTCTTGAAGATATCGGCCTATTTGAGGTGTTCATATTCATAACCTACCAATTCTTTGTGTATTTATATAGAGTTGATCAACTGCACTCTGTTAGCTAGCCAGTTGAAATCATGTATTTTCATATTTCAGTTTTAGCAGCAACTTTAAAATAATTTTGGCAGAAATAAATCAAAAACATTGTTGCCTGCTTACATTTTGTAACTATATTTCATATCTCTTCTTCATTTTAGTAGAAATTGTCTCTGGGATTAATGGATTTTTTTGTAGTTGTAGAATTGGTATGTTTGGATCATGAGCATCTCGTATTTTCACAACCTTCATATACTCTCATTGTGACTTGTTGATAATTACATATAAATGGCAGTGTGCAATCTGAAGAAATTATTTAAGCTTCTAGTGATAGAGAATAATGTTTATTGTTTCTTAATACTCAGAGTGCTAAGAGGTCACTGAAACTATATATTTCAGGCAGTGTTATTTGAAGGAACTTCAACTTTAATTATAGAGCCCCAAGTTTTGTAATTGGAAACATAAGTTAATGTAAATGGTTTGTGTTCTATGCTCATTTTTTTTACAGTATACTTGTAAGTATATTTACAAATATGTATGTTCCAGGAACAACCATTGTTCTTTATAATTTTTTTTTCTGTTTGTACCGAACCATGTGAAAGACTTTTCATGTTGTGGGTGATGTTTTTGTTTATATGGTGTTTCATTGTAGATGCAAATGTCTAACTTATTTTTGCTCAAAAACAGTCACAAAGTAAAACATGATAATTAATTCTTGAAGAAATGAATCAAAATTAACCACAAAACTACCTAATGAATGACACAAAGAGAGAACAAATGTGAGAAACATAATTGTGGTATGTGGATTCACATTAAGGGAATAGATTGTGTGTTTGTTTGCTGATTGTATTGACAGCTTTTAATTACTGAAGAAAGATCGGTACTGCAGTTTTATACATTGTTAATTGTTATGTTTGTCCCTACTTGAGCTTAAGATTACATTTATTATGCAGATGCAGATAATTGCAAAGGAGACTTAATGTTGTCCTTGCTGGTATTGCAGGATGGACAGTACTGATCATCACAGAGGTAATCTGTGAAGAGAGAGAGAGTATAGCATTAAAAGTAGTGCATGCAGATTTGTTCTTGAATGAACATTGTTTCACAAATTTTAGTTATGGTTTTGGAACAGCTTCCAGAAGTGGTTTCTTCTAACTATCTGAAAACTCCACGTTGACATAACAGAATTTGGGATGCTGTTTGTCCAGTAAGCCCTGCAGAATATGTGGATTATTTTAATAGACTTTTTACTTTAAGTTGCCCAGAGATAAAAATTGCACATATTCGTGTCTATAAAACATGAAACATATGGTCTTGTGGTGGTATGTTTAAGATTCTGCCTGTTGTCATGGAGTTTTTATATAGAGGGGTATGCAGCTTCATTGTCATGCAGAAAATGTATGCTTCTCCATCTTCCATCAGAACAGATGGGCATTAAAGTATTGTTCCAAGCAGTCATTCATGCACTTCCAAGAAATGTTAGACAATTTGTTGCATAGTTGTAGAATTTGTTTAAATGTTATAGTTCTTTATGATTCAAAAACTGTAGTAAATGTAGTGCTTTTACTGACAAGTTGTTCATTCACTCAATAATGTCAGTCATTTCATGTTGGTTGTGCTTCCACTGACTACGTGTGTATTGTTCAGTACTTTTCATCCTGCAACACCAATTGTAAAGTGTTTATTATCTCTATGAAAGAGCATTATGCATTACGCAACATACTTCATAGAAATTCAGCATATAGTTTTAATATTTACTTATTTGTGTTTTAACTTTTAACAAAGTAAATTGCTGTTCATAAATGAAGCATTAGAGAGAATGTATGTGTGATGCCATAAGCATCAATATAGTCTCAATTTCAGGGCAGTATAAGGTAATTGGTGAAACAAACATGTTGTAGTAGTCAGTTCAGTGTGTTTTGTTTATAAATCATAACAGTTACAATGTAAGTATTGGTTGCCATAAATTTTTAAAAAGTTTAAAAATATTGTATTTTAACACTTATTTTTTGTATATCTAAACTTGTTCCATTATTGCTATAACTCAGAAGGTATTGACATATTTAACCTTTATCATATGAATTATATTTTCACTGTTGTCTGTTAACGTTAGTGCAACACGTAATGAATTTACAGAATCACAGTTTATCAAGCAGAAGCAACCCCCTGTGCTACATTTATATTTTTATGTGGTGAATGGTGCCATGAATTTGCTTAAATATTCTTTGGTTATCACTCACATCAAAGGTGAGTTACGAGCCACCGTTTCAGAAACCTGCTATGTGTTTGCCATCAGGGTCAGCTCCTGGTGATGGACAGAACACTCTGGGAAACATCCCTTCGTGTATGTGGCCTATTGGCCCAAGAAAGTTCAGTGCATGTATTCACCATCAAAAATTCAAGTCACATATATGTCAACAATAGTTTATATTACTTAGAAGAACCACGTTATTCAGTCACATTTACTTGTAATAGAACATTTCTGTTCTGCTCATGTGATGCAATTTCACATGAAATTTGACCATGAGGAAACATGTTTGATAAAATATGTCAGCTTTCCTATGGCAAAGGTTAAATCATTATGGTTAGCTGAGAATAAAATTGATGTCGACACAAAATCAAAAACAGTGGTTTAATATAATTTAACAAAGATGCCCAGTCAACACAATGCATAAGTTTTTCTTTCTCTTATGAAAGAAGAAATGGGCCTTATCAGTGTTTTCTGTTTGTCGTCCTTTTTGAATCAACTATCTGCCCTGTATGTTTAATTTAATAGATTCATATATTCAGTATTTGTCCTCTAATTGTAACCTGTTGTAACGTTAAACATTCCTCATGTTCATGAACGTGTGTGTCTAAAACCATGCTTTATCTCATAAAAATTACTAAAAATTCATGACTGCTTTATTAAATGAAGAACTTCTTGATTAGACATTGATCATCATATGTGATATTTGTCAATGTTTGTTATATTTATTTTTGTCAAAAACACTTTAGACTTGTGTGCCACATTTGTGTAAGAGTACAGAAAATATCAGTGGGGATTTTTTTAAATTTCATGTTAAGGGGGGTCACTGAAGTGAAGTGCCTCCTTCAAACCAGTATGTAGGGCAGTTACATAATTTCGTATGCATGATCTGGTAAGGGTGTAAAGCAAGCTTGTTGACATTAAGGGAAGAACACAGGTAAAAGGTAAAGGTAAAGTTCTCCCTAGAACAGGCCACGAAGGCCCAGAGGGGGTGTAGAGTATAGCTCTACTCTTTCTTTAACCTCGGCGCTAGATGGGGGTGGGTGGTCAACTCCACGCCCCGGCCGCTTTACCCCCGGGAAAGAGACTCGGTTACCCATTGTACAGGAGGCTGGGTAGGCCCCAGGGTGGTCTGGACGGCTGCGAAAAATCTCACCCCCAATGGTTTTTTTTTTTTTTTTGCCTGCCCGGGGTTTTCCCCTTTGATCCATTTTTGTACTGTTTAAATCCTTTCGTCCTTCATGTCACTTTACGTTCCATGCTACCGTCCTTACAACAAACACAACACAAACATCCATGCCCCCGGTGGGATTCGAACCCACGATCCTAGTAAGCGAGCGGCCGAAGACCCTAATTCGATCCCAGGACCGTCCAGCCCGTAGCAAGTCGCTATACTGACTACGCTATCCCGGCCCTGGGAAGAACACAGACTGAAGGTATTTGAGAACAGGGTGCTGAGGAGAATAGTTGAACCGAAGAGGAAGTAAGTAACAGGGGAATGGAGAAAATCACATTGTGAGGAGTTTTGTGATTTGTCTGTTTCATCACCACCATATCATTTCATTTCTTTTTTCTTCTCTTAGTCTGTGACATACTGGCATACTAGAATATTAGGAGTAAGTGTACATGAGATAGAAATATTCCCCCAACCCCTCTCCCCCCCACTGTGCAAGAAGAAATGTATTTGATGTGGTGGTACACAGTATATTGGTCATCTAGTGCATCTTGTAAATAGTTAGTTATAGTTGAAATATGGGTTATTTGGCTGTCATACTCTTCTCAGTCAACTATTTTAACCTGTTAAAGATCTGTGTTTGCGGATGCAAAAGCACATCAGAAAACACCCCTAGAAATGTATTTTATATTTAGCAACAAGGAAATTTACTGCATTTTTTAAGACATGCTGCTTAATCTCTGTTTTATTATCTGCAAAATGCCTTGTATTTCATAAGTTTATCTTTTTCTCTTAAAATAATACATTTTTCATAAACTTGTGCTAAAATTAAGTACCCACCCCTGTAGGTTGAAGGTTAAGTGGAAAGGCAAATTGTCTTTGGGGGAATAAGATCTTTCTATTAGGGAAAGTAGTATTGTTGATGGAAAATGGCTAATAAAGAAGTTATTCTTTGCCCTTCTGATTACTGTGACTTGCTGTGTAGTAGCATGCAAATGCACCCTGACATGCTGTTCACTTGTGCCTTTTCATTCTTTCTTCCTTCTGCCCCTTCCATAGCTGTGAGTGGCAACATATACCTTATAGGATGATTATGGTGATGATGATAATGAAGGCCTTTGGGCAGTTTTCTGTCTCTGTTGGAATCTTGGATGACTGTACATTAAAGCAAATGTCTTACTGCTTACGTGTAGAATAAGGACTCTGAACACATTTTTGTTTTTAGGTCCCGGCAATTTTTATGAGTTGTCGTAGGTAAGTTCATAATTAGGTGACCAGGATTGGATCCACAGCAGTGAAGTTGTTGATACTTTGTCTTCATTGTCATGTCATAGTGTTGGAAGTCATATGGCTTTTTATCGGTTACACAGGGCTGAAGATTATGTTCTTCTGGGATGTGACACAGCACTGTATCCCAGAAGAATCGAATCCTCAACTATGCCACTGTAAATTCTCAGACTCGCATAAATTGGGCCGCTCCCCTGGGGATGATTGTGACCATTCACATGGTGCTAAAGATTGAAATTGTGTGGAGCTTTACCTCTTCATCTCTTTTCTGCGATACTTTGCAGACCAGTAACTTCAGGGCACTTTTCTTAGCAAGACAGTTTATCAGTGTATGGTATGAGTGTTATTAAAGAGTGTATCAAAAATGTATTACAAGAAAGTATCTGTAATGAGATTTTCAACACATGAAGGATAGCATGAAACAGGGATTATGTACTAGAATTTGCAGTGTCATTTGACATTGCTTTGAAACTGTCAGTTTTAATTTGAAGGATCTGTGACTGTGTTCCTGGAACTGGTGAATTTAACGTTCAGTAATTTATATAAAAAAATAGGAGCAAGACAGGCAGAAGGCTAAGGATTGTGTTACTGTTTTAACAGTTTGTCAGCGAACATGAGAGAAAACATATTTAGTATTTTTGACTAGGTGAATTTCCTGTAACCTCACGATTTGGTACACCTTGTCTTTGCTATCTATATAGATTTTCATACAGTCTTTTAGCATTAATCAAATTATTGCACATTAAGTCCATTTTTTGTATAGAATTGGTATTGTCTCTGAAATTACAAAGTTTTGTGCCAGAATTTTAAGTTTCTTGAGACTAACATTCAACATGGTGAATTTGTCAGAGTGATGTATTTGACTAATCAGTTACTAAACTAACAATACAAATGTGTAATGTATGTATGTGTATTATGTAATAGGTGATAACTCTTTCACTAAACGGTAATTGGGAGCTAGCAATTAAACTCCCATTTGTTCTATTCTAACAGTCAACTTCATGAGATTTCACTTTATTTTTATTTATTTTATTTACTATTTAATTTTATTGGGGTTTATATTATTTATACATGAAGAGGATTCAGGTCTTCTGGGATGTGATGCTGTGTCAGTGCGTGAGTGGTTCCAAATGTTTCAAAGGATCATAGTGCCTTAATCTTCAACAGTTACACAGTCCTACTGCTAAACCGATGGAGATGAAGGCACCACTATCTTTCTGTTGGCAACCACTCACTCCACAACACAGCATCCACATTCCAGGAGACCTAAATACTTAGCAACGCTGCTGTGAGAACTGCACATCTCACATCATTCATATTTGTTATGACTGAGATCTGAAAGCCACAACTGTTATCATAGTACTAAATCCCATGAACAGACTCTTGCATGTTAATAGTGAAGCAGTTTTTTTTAACGTGTTTGTTAACTATTAAAGGTTAACAGATTAAGTATTGCTGCTAATACAAAAATAACTGGATAAATGAGAAATTGTGAGACAGGTCATGGTGGACATTCAAGTGCCCATGAGTTTGCATTCCCACACTGTAGAATGAAACACAGTGTGGTCATCTGAAGGATTTCACAAGGCCATATTCTAAAGTTGCTGATACTTGAATTTCTGGATAAAGAACTGCAGTTTTTCTTCTTTAGCCTGATTCTGGCCTTTTCGAATCCATAATTATCTTCTGAAACTATGAATCCCTTTTAGTTTTTCAGTAGGACTCCTTGGATGGGGATCAGCCCTTTGCAAGGCCTCCCCATACACATAACAACACAAATATAAAGAACGTGAACATACATTTGTGCTCTGATTAGGATTCAGACCTGCAGTCCTAGTGTTTGAGGAGTGAAAACAGTATGTGCCTTAGACTGTGCTGTCACTGTGATGGACAAAACTGTATCCCTGCCCCATCTTCTCCATAGACACCTGTACATTGGCTGTCACTATTTGACTGTTTATGTACACTACCTTAACTTCGATGTTTAGCATCCCATTGTGTTACCTGTATTAACAAATAGTACTTGTACACCATCAAACATAATTTTACTAGTAAAAAATCTTGTTCATATTAACTCCAGTGACGTATGTTTCGTCTTATTCAGTTATCATCAGGCTAATCTGTTAAGGTATAAAAATGTAAATTTGTATAATACAAAATTGTATGTGTCAATTTTCTGGGAATGAGAGCTCGATTTTTAAGGCTAAACACACAACAAAAATACTGTCAATATCATATGGAAACGAGATCTCATTCCCAGTTAATGGGCACATAATGTTTTGCATTTCTACAGTTTTACAGTTCTGTATTTCAATATATTAGCCTGAAGATGACTGAATAAGTCAAAACATGCTAGAGCTGAAGTGAACAAGATTTGTTTACTAATAAAGTTTATGTTTGATGGTGTACATGTATTATTTGTTGATACACTATCTCAGTTGAGTCCAGTTAATTTATAAAATTTAAATCGTTTTACAAGTTCCATGTGCACTTTTGTAGATAAAAAAAGAGCCTTTTCTTTGTCTTCTCTGTCCTCCTCCTTCTCCTTGGTCATACATTTAAGCATAGGATATTCAGAAATCAGAGGCCCAATGTTTGTAATAAGTACCCATTTTTGAAAATTGTGTGTGTCAGACAGTGGGATTCCTATTGAAATTATGTACTCCAGTAAGTGATGATAGTAACATCAGAAAATTAGTTCAAACTTGCTGAATGTATATGTTATTACAGCACCTTGTGTTCAGGATATTTCATATTTCCAAGTGACATTATCGTGGCAGTACTTTCAACTCCGTGTGAAGAAAATTAATTTTGTGAGCTTTGAGTAAGAAAATGCATTTCCTTGTTAAATATATTTTTCTATTGTGGATGGAATAGAAAAGGAGTGTTTATTCTGATACTTAATTGTTCACTCATCTACTACTTCCTGTTTTAAAAATTAATATGAATTGTTGCTTATTGAATACAGTTATTTTTGTGATAAGGTGTTTCAAATGTATGAATGTTTGCCTTAATCTACATTGTAACCAAGATTCCAACAGCTTCCACCCTTGTTGCATATTGGATGAACTTCTTTAAAATGTATGATTTTACTGTGTTAATTTTGAGGGTGAGATCATTAATTTACATTTATTATATTAATTTCAAAGTTGCAAATGCTGTATCTTTAATGCCAATCAAAAAGAACAGATAAAAAATGAGTTATTTTTGGAATCAGCATCTGAGGATTCTGATGAAGAGTTTATAAACGTGATAAATGTTATGTATTATGATCGATATATGTGTGTAGTTTAGATTTTTATATCAGTGTTACTGACGAATATTCTGTACAATACTGTGTTTTGTGTAGTCCATGGCTGTACAGTGAGCCTCCTGAACATGTCTGTAATAGGAGACTCAGCATAAGCAATGCATGTTACTCGTCATCTTGCTTGTTAATAGACCAAACTTATGTAGTCTCGAGGAGTTTGTGACAATAACTCAAAAAAAGTTAGTTTAGTGGATTTAATGATTAAAAAAGGAAAAATCTGAGTGTTGATTGGTTTATATGTACATTTTTTCCAGTACTTTTTAAATATGTAAGTTTTAGTGTCTTGCATATTCTAAAGTTGAGTCCCTTACTTTTGTATCACATTATTATTATTATTATTATTATTATTATTATTTGTTTGTTTTTAGAGTTGAATCTAAGTGAGTGTCTACAGACAAGCATGGTAATGCTTTTTTCTTAGGGGAAACATTCCTGAGAAATATGACTTTTATGTCTGTTATTATAGTGTGATCTGATATTGTTACTTCTCCTGTTATATTATCTACCTGTTGATTTTCCAGTTATTGTGTTGGAGTTCATGCAAATGCTGTTCTCTTGTATATGTTATTGTACCAGTTAGAAGCTAAGCAATAAACCACATAGCATCGATCTTTTTATGGGTTACAGAATCATTTAAGAAGCTGAGTAGACAGGATACAAATTCTAACTGTACATAGCTGCATCTCAAATCTGGTGACACTAAAATTCCATGACACAGTTTCCATGAAAAGGCCTTGTTCAAGTAGCTACACAATTCTGTCAGCCACCATGCATTACCACATGAATCTATGCTTTGATCCTGGATTGACAGCCCAACAGCTGGTCCTTCCTCTGCAGAATGGGATACAAGTTTTGTGGTGCAGGTTCAGGAGAGTACAGTGGATAGGCACTGACAGGTTCCAAAAACATGATCCACCCACAGTCATTTTCTTTCCCAGGCATTTAACCTTGTTAAGCACGCCTTATATATAGACCCAGTTTTGGTAACACTATAACAAGCACCTTCATACAAATTCAAGATGCAATGAAAACTAAAATGCCTCCAAATTCCTTCCTACCCTACAAGTGTTAAGTCTGTGTAAGACTAAGCTTTCACACTACACATATTTACAGAAGGCATCAAAACTGGGTTGAAATCCAATGTTTTGGATCCCTGCTCTTTTTTTTCCATCTTCAGGGTAAATATGGTGGGGCCAAAAATATGGAAGAAAGAAGTGTGAGAGCCTACCATAACTCCATCTCATTCAACATAAGCAGACCACTAAGGAAGAAGCGTGGGAGGACAGCCTAAGACACACAACACATATATCAGTGACTGTAACTTCCTTGCCACAGGCAGAGACCATGTAAGAACTGTATATTGTTCACAGTATTTTAGATGCTATATTAATATGTCTATACAGGCAACAAAAACTGTAAATATTTACTGCTGACAAAGACCATGAGTCTGACAAAGCATAGAGCCATACACCAGATGGTGGGGCTCAACACCAAGACAGACTGTCAGTTGTAAAATGACTTTTGACGTTTTGACCTTGCATCAACCCTGATAATGGAGGCCGCATGTCTCCAAAATGAACCTCAACCCAGCTATGACACAATTCATAGCCCAAGAACATTTTAGTGGAAGTGTAAATTTGTTTCCTGATTCATGTGGCAGACTAACTGCATTCCAACTGTTAAGATCATGACACCTCCATAACATTTGTGGCAACATTGGATCAAGGTAATGTGTATAAAAATGTTCAGTTGTGTGGAATGATTAACATTGCAAGATTAATAAACTTGAACCCTCCCATAACCTGTATGGCAACAGTGAAAGTTAAGAGTCTGATGTAATATTACTGCTAGTAAACCTTGAGGGCGCTATTAAACATTCGATCCATAAGGGTTGTTACAGTAATTTGGAGTACTTAACAGGGCATTGGCAATATAAGTTAGCTGTAACCTATCAACATCTCTTTTTGAGTATCAGATTTCATGCAAGTATGTGCATTGTGTTATTATTACAGTTGATAATGCACTACACTGCATAATAAAATGTAGTATTCACCAAATAATATCAAGGTTACAAAGTTAAGGAGGAAGTGATTGGCAGGGCATGCAGCATGCATGGGAAGTTTCAGGAATTATATGCTCTGTAGGTCAGAGAAACGGAATGGAAGAGAAAGCAGTTCGCTGACTGGTGTTCACAACTCAATGGAAGAGATTGGTTGGGGGGCCAAGACATAGATGGAAGATATTAACATCATCTTACATAAGGTGTGATGTTCCTGATAGGATTAATCTGGCTCAGGATGCTTGTAAACCCAGAATGAACGTCGATGCTCTACATAATGTAGGAAGTTTCTCTGTACTTGTAGGACAATTGCTTGCTTTACAAGAAGGCAGTGCTGTGGGCTGGATGACCAAGGAATCGTCTATTAGTTTCTGACGGAAAATTTTTCTCTCATCTTCAAAGGATCCAGACAACTTCTGAGGCCGGCCCAGCCTCCTATTCAGTCCATGCTCAGGGTGAAGTGGCTGGTCCAGGAAGCAAACCACTTATCTCTGTCTAGTGCCAGGGGAAGAATGTGTGGAGCTATATGTGCTGTTTCTCCACACCCCTCTATACCCTCACTGTGTGGTGCTTAATGAAACATGGAGACAGCTTTACCTTATATGAGGTTTTTTCATGTTAATCAGTTGTGTTGCTTACAGCACAAACTGTTGTGTGAACAATAGGAGGTAGATTATAATTTAGAATCATGTACTTGTTCACAGGTAATAGTGACAAAATGCCATTCATGTGATGAAGAATGACCATGTGTTCGTTGTCTGTGCACACTGTCGTCTGGGGAACTCAGTGACTTCAGATTGAAATTGTACTTTGTATTACACTTTGTGTTGCTTTGTGTGTTGACTGTTGTGTAACACTGGGCAATGCTGCAGCTTTAATGTATTAATGTTGTGTGTACTGTGAAGAAAATATCACCATTAGAAATGAAGTTTTTTATTCATGTAATCATAGTTATGGCATATGTATTTAATTTATTTCATGTGGTGACAGCGGTGTATAATGGAGGCAGTTGTTTCTACTTCGAGAATGTTCAACACTGTAAGCAGTTTTGAGTGTGTCGTTGTCCTTGTAATATCATTTTAGCAGAACTTTGAAATTCATTGTATGTGGTCCTGACCCTAAAATGTGTATTTATAATGATAATGTTTGTAACCAAGAAGTGTTCCAGATCTCATTTCCCCATTTTGTTTGAGAGGCATAATATGAGAAAAGTGTACACAGCTGGTGGAAAAAGAATGCGGTACTAAATACTGTCTTTAAAAAACATAACTGCACTTCCTGTAATTCAGTTTTCCTAATGTGACATTTCCATTCATGCTTAACTTGTCCTTTATATTCTTTGGTACAGGATTTGAGGTGCTCACAGTGGTGAGGATTCATAATGCAGTCTGGGTTAGGACATCATGTAGTCCGGTACATGGTTATGAATGTTTTGGAGGAGCATTCTGGGTCTGTCTTCACATGCAGTAGGAAGATGGAGGAAGTATGTCCTGACCGAAACCTCGGTACCCACCAGTCAGACTACACAGTACCATAACTCAGAAGACTATAATTTTTAATCTTAATATTCTGCACTTTTCATGCATTTTATCACTATTACAAAACTGAATACATGTATTAGGCAGTAAATATACCTTATTATTTTTACATTATGTTTTGATGTGAGCAGGAATATGTCAGAAAAAAAATAATGTAAAATAATATTTCCTAATAAGTGTATTCAGTAGGTTTGTAATAATTTCGAAGTTCGCTAAATTTTTAGTGGGGGTGAAGGAGGTGGTATGGCAAAGCAGGAGGCTGCTTTGCCGATGTCATGCTACATAGTTCTATAAGTTACCACCAGGAGCATGCTTTACCCACAGTCAGTGAGCCATGCCGGCTATAGTAACGTAAAGGTCGCCGCATAAGGCGGTTTAGTAATACGTTTTCACGGAAATTCCAATCTGATCAACGTACTAAAACTGTGGTCATAACTGTTCGCGCAGAGCATACTGTAATCCATGATACTGCATAGCAACAGCAGTTGGTACCTATTCGTACATTTAGATGGGGAGTAAAGGAAACTGTCGTAATAAAAAGTGCATACCCATGCCACTGATATATGCTGTTCAAACAATGGTTTTATTTGCTGTTATTAAGCACCCAATATTGTTATTATAAAGCATTGTTACGATATATGGACCTTCAATGTTTTAAGTATAAGACCTTAGTTTTTAATTTTCAAGGTTTGCCAAGCTTGATAGACCATGTGTCGATCAGGAGTGGCCGTTTATGATTGGTAGATAGCACTTGACTGTGGTTGGCACCTCTTTATCGTCTGAAGTGTATGACAGTAAAATTAATGCATTGTGTTTTAAAATTACATTTATTAGGATAATACCTTTCGTTTAAATATATGGAATAGTAATGTATGATTTAAGAAGGTATTATCTGTTGTTGATTTCGAACTGTGTGTTTAATCTCAATGTAGTAATTGAAGGGACTGATGTTAAAGTTTTTGACGATTCCGTATTATACAAAATTCATTGGCCCGGACGTAGTGGAAATGATTTACTTGTAAGTAATCGTTTTAAAAGAGGTACGAAGTGATCACTTGTGAATGCTATTTTAGAAACGAGTTTCACATTTAGTTGTACTTTCACATGAGGAGAGGTATCATAAACGACTAGGTAGCTTCATTTAAAGGGCTAAATTCACAGTGCCAGTAAGTCAGGTTGCCTGTCCAGTCATATTTTAGCTGTTGATTTTTCTGATCATATAAACATAAATTAATTTCATTATTTTAGGAGGCGCCAGCTGCAGAGCCCCTTTTATTTACAACTGAAAACAATGAAAAATACAGATGTTTATTACCACATTTCCAAGAAAAGGAAAAGGTAAGATGACATTTCACACAGTATCAGTATGTTTTTTAGATAACATTGCATATTTTTTCTCTCTGCCACTTCCAGGCTATATTTAAAATAAGCAGAAGTTAGTTGAAGAAGTGTGCTTGTCATTTCTTATAATCTTACCTTCAAAACCCAACAAGTGTAAAATGATAATGAAAGCTCTATAAATGGAATGAGGAAAGGAAAGTTTAAAAGTAACATAAAAATCTGTTTATTTATAGTTGTTGCTCTACTGGAATGGAATTTATTACAGAAATGCT
Source organism: Reticulitermes speratus (assembly GCA_021186555.1). Classification (NCBI taxonomy): domain Eukaryota; kingdom Metazoa; phylum Arthropoda; class Insecta; order Blattodea; family Rhinotermitidae; genus Reticulitermes; species Reticulitermes speratus. The sequence goes on along the minus strand of JAJKFL010000042.1, from coordinate 42,473,744 downwards.
GAAAAATCTCTATCATGAAACATCCCAGTTTAGTCTCTTATACTCCAATTTTTATGCTGTGTTCTGAAAGTAAAAAGAGTGTTAATGTGGTCGTTCAGTTCAGTGTGTTGGTCACATTTAGTTTGTACCTACAGGTATGTTTAGTAGAACTGCTTGTGATACTGGTACCCTCCACACGTTTCTGTTTGATGTGTAGTAACGTGAATGAAAAATATTGTAATTTGCTCTTGATTATGTCTGGTGGCTCAGTAAATAGTGTGCATGCCTGGAGAGAGATGGGGTTAACTTCATTGAGTCCCAGCCTGCATGTTTATAAGAGATTAGTTTGATGACTGTGTGGGGCAGATTCCTTCCTGAGAAGCTAATATTTTTTGGGTAGTCATGATATTCTGCACATATTATGGAATCTGAAGGTTAATTTTTGTATTCAAAAGATCCTGCCCTGTCCTTTTTTTTTTTACATGACCAAGTTTCACACCCATGTAAAAAAGCAAGCAAAATTATGGTTCTGTATATTTTAATCTTCATATTTTTAGATAGCAGACAGGAAGACAAAAGATTCTGGACTGAATGGTAGCAGGAATTACCGAATTTAACCTCACAACTCTTTATCACACATATTATTTTCAGGATTCGGTTGAAACATATAACGGTCCAAATCCCATGGAACTTCTAGCACCACTGTTTACTCAGTTATTATGTTCATACAAGGTGAGTCAGTATTTTACAGAAGGAAAGTATGTGCCTACAAGAAGTCTGATGTACCGTTATTCTCGAATCTAATGCGCACCCTTTTTACAGTTTTAGAGGGCTAAAAAATCAGATGCGTATTAGATTCGCGTGCGGATTAGATTCGCGGTCTAGAGCTGGATTTTGGAAAAATGATTTAGCTGCTGTACGTGCCGTAAGGACAATACAATACAATAATCTATTATCTTATTATTTATTATTATAATAATATAATAATTGGGTCCAGTGAATTTCCTTCGTGACGCCTCACACCCGCTGATCGCTGCCTTGTGTTTCCGCCATAGTCGAAACATTGCTTTCATTAACTCCTAAAATTGCAGCGGCTTTGCGGTTTCCATTCTCCTCTGCGCACCGAATAACTTCACGTTTGAACTTCGCCGTATATGAGAGTCGTTTAGATTTCAGGTTTCCCTCTTCCATAACTACGGTACACGACAAATTGGAACAAGCACCTCCACGTTTCAACAACTAAAGCTCAGCTGGCTTCAGACGAGATTGCGCACGTCTGTTGAAAAAGGCCCCGCCTCAATCAGTATGACTCATCGGCCACAGGCGTAGCGTCGGATTTTAACGCATTGGTAACATCCAATATTATTCAATCAGTCGCCCCGTGGGCAAGGGGTGGTTGAAGGAAAGGTGCGGATTAGAATCGCGAACTAACTTTTTTTTTTCGTTTAAGAAGTCGCCAAAAACTGGGTTCGTATTAGATTCGGATGCGCATTAGATTCGAGAATATACGGTAATTGTTATCTCTTGTTCACTTCTTACATCTTAAACTCATTTTCTTTCTATGCAGGTTTCTCCCTTCTACCATTTCTCATCTCACTGCAAGCTAACCAGAATCAATTTTGTAGTGCATAAATGAATCTGGTGTGTCCATCCTGGTTTCCTTGCATGGCAACCATTTAATGCATAAAGTGATTAGTGTGAAGTCCCATACTAGTAAAATAAATAAAACTCATTAATGGAAATATATTCATAATGTTTAATATTATCCATGTTCTGTGCAGTAAGATATTCATAATATTGTCACAGTATGTAGTAATTTCAGGACAGTTCACATCAAGAAAATATGGGTGAAGAATACACACTTTCCTTGCATAAATACCTGTATGTGTCAAATGGGTCCCCTCATAAGGTTATAAAATTAATAACTCAATTTTACTGCATATATCTTCTTTTGCTAAATTACACGATTGACTTTTCTTTAACATTTTATAATTTTCTCATAATCTTCATAGCCACAGTACTGTTTAGTTTAGATCAATGTGTGTGAAATCTGTTTCATTTGACATGACATTGTCTGTATATCTTTGTCAACACTCCAAATGTATGCGAGATGTGAGGTTATCACACAGAGTTGGTGAAGATTCAAGTCTTCTGGGCTATTATACCTTGTTGACTGAAAGATAGTTACTGACATTTCAGAGGATCATAATATACCTGTATCTGCTGGTGTGGCTGCTCTTTCAGGACTTTTTGACCCTGAAGAGGAAGACACTGTGATATTTTGAAATGTTGGTAACTATTTGCCATTCAGTGCAGCTTAACATACCACAGGACTGGAATCTATTTCATATGTATTTGCCACATTGTAGCATTGTGGTATTTGCAAAGATCATTGTTTTCTTGTCTGTATTTTACGTGCTGCATTAACTTCAGTAATGAGTTTATCCATTAGTTCACTGGATAAAAGTGGTGAGAGTATACACTGTAATTTATCACTCTGCTTTTTCCGTATGGGCCTCATGACGCTTTTTCTGATCTAGAACATGAACATGCCTATAGTTCTCTCATCTTTTATCAGCTGGAATCATACTGGACCTATGAACTCTGTCATGGGCGATATATAAGACAGTATCATGAAGAACGTGAAGGAAAGAAGGTGAAATTGCAGGAATATTACCTGGGAAAGTGGAACAAAACACAGTTTGCTAAACTCAGTAAGTGCCATTCTCAATAAGATAACTTGCATGGATGTAATGTTGAATAAACAGGGGCATACAAATTTGAATGATAAGTCAGGTATTATGTAATGAAGTGTGATCTAACTTTAATGTTTTGCCATTGTTTTAATCATACCTTCCACCAGTATGTATCAATAAATGTACAGCTTGTAATCTATATACCTGTTCTGGTAGTTTAACTCTTAAACTGCCAGAATGGGTAAATAAAGTAAGTACACTTACCTAGATGATGATCTTTACAGAGATTAGAATTGGGTGAGGATTATTTGAAAATAATATATGGTGGTTATCAAGCCATTTCATGTGGGATTTGTGGTAGATGAAGTGTTACTGAGTCAGGGTTTTCTTCAAGTACTTTGATTTTCCCCTATCAGTGTCATTCCACCAGTGCTTCATACTCATTTTCACACATCTGCCATCGCTATATAGCTAGATAGTGACAGTGTCAGTAAGTAAACCATAAAAAGAAAAATGGTCCTGTATGAACTGCTTACATGTGAAATAAAGTAAAAAAGTAAAGCAATCCCATTAGAGGCCTGGACAGACCCTTAGGGTTCACAGGAGGTTGAGGCTCCCAGATTTCTAGACAATTGGCACATGAAGGTGGTAAGGTTGACCCCCAGGAAATATTCCTGGTACTCATGTCTGTTAGAGGCTGAGTCGACCCCAGAGCCATAGTGCAACCAAAACGATTATGTCCATGAAAAATTCCAATGACACCATCGGGAATCGAACCCGTGACGTTCTGGCTTGTAGCGCAGTGGCTCAACCAACTGTGCCACCGCGTGCCTCCCGTGAAATAAAGTATTGTAGGAAGATGTGTGTAATGAGCAAGGAGGAATGTGGGCCTAAGTGGTTATGGCTTATTTGAAGGCATTAATCCAAGCATTTTACTTTACACACTTAGGAAAACCACAAGAAACCTTACATAAGATAGCTGGTATTCAAGTCATCTACCCCCTGAACACAAAATGCATTACTGTTGTGCCAAGTACCTTGGTAACATATCCTGATGTGACAAGGTTTTGGGAATGGGACAGCACACACAAAAATTTCATAACACAAAAGTATTCAGTTCCATATTTCATACCTTCACTTATTTTTATTGTAACTGTCATTGTAAAATGCTACTTTTAGTATATAATTAGGCATTACATAACAGTTTAATAGTAACAGTAGATTCAAAACTCATGTAAGTATTTAGGTTGATGTATGTATAAATTCATTGTCAACATCACAATTATGTATTTGGGGGGGGGGGGGATATTTTTAATTGGCTATTTAGGCCTGGGAGATGTTAGGTTCTTCTAGGCATATTGGTGCCTGTCTGCTGGGCTACCCAGCATCACATTCTAGAAGACACTAATTTGGATTTTGTGTCTGTGATTCTTGCGGATCACTTTTATTACCACGCGTGTTGCTGAAATTATTTTCTGCACTTCCTCACTTTGCTTATTATAGATGAGGAGCCAAGTTGGTTGGAACGTAAAGACAGAGGCCACAGAGGAGAGATGAAGTCTTCAGGCATGCATGAGGATGATATTCCAATGAAGAAGATAGATGGTCTAAACATGCCATACCTGCAGGTGAACATGAGTGATGGCACACTTTGTGATCTGAATGGAAAACCAAGACTCACCAAAGTTCTCTATGTATGCTATAGCCATGGTAAACATGATATCTTCTCACTCAAAGAAACTTCTATCTGCGAGTATGAAGTCATCGTCCTCTCACCACTGTTATGCCAGCATCCGAAATACAAGTAATTCCATTCTGTTTACTTTAGTACTTGATGAGCATGCTTATGGGTGGGGCATGTAGTGCACATGGGGAAGATGAGTAATGTGGACAAAGTTTAGTCTCGAAGCATGAAAAAAGAAGACCACTTAGGAAATGCAGGCATAGATGTTGTTTGTAGTTGATTTCACAATTTCATCAGCGACTCTCTTAGCATAGTATCAAATGATTGGATCATAGTTGAATGGAAAGGATGTGGAAGAACAGTCATTGTCTAATTAAACCCTCTGGTGCCTGATGTCAGGTACTCTCATCACAAAGTGTAATGCTCAAAACACTGAATGAAAGGTATAGCCGATGGCCTATCATGGCCTTCATTATGCGTCCCCCATTTGAATTCTGGTCTACTGCACATCACCCCAGATATTTTGGTGCCAAAGGGTTAAGGTACTGTTGCACATTTTACCTGGTGGGACTGAGAAAAACCATGAAAAACCTCAGTCAAGATAGCCTGTGCCCAGACAGAGGTTTGAATGGAGCACCTACAGAATTCAAGGAAGAATAGGTACTATTTGAACCAGCCTGCTTTGTGAGAGTGATATTAAAATGGATAGTAAAAAAATTGGACTTGAGGATGTGAACTGGGTTCATCCGGCTTAGGATATGATCCAGTAGTGGGCGCTTGTGAAAATGGTTATGCTCTTTCATGAATGGTGGGGAATTTCATGACAAGCTTATTGACTGTTAGCTTTCGAAGAAGGACTCTGTTGCAAGGAGTCTGTCAGGTTTCGGAAATATTATAATGCATGTTTTATTTAATGTTTAGTGTAGTCAGAGAAGCGACAATTCAAGTGAATCACAAGAGAAACAGAGTAAGTTATAAAAATGGTTTAAAGGATTAATCTGTTAATGTTGTCCAGACACTTCTGTTATTTTTACAGACTAACATATTCCATTTCATTCAAAGAATAAATGTGTACAGAAAATATGTGTTAGGAATACTGGACACTAGACAAACAGGGGATCAGTGATGAACGCATGAGTCCACAGATCCAGTCACAGAAAAATAATGGAATTTGGTTCCACTGTGAGGTTTTTAATTCTCGGTGACTGGATTTTAAAAAAGTTATCTGGTTTCCGTTCCCTACTCTTCGTTTCTTTGCTCATGGTGTGGTTATTTTTGCTGTCGTCCTCTGCTGTCCAATATATGTCTCTGAACATTTTATTTAATTTAATTCTTTTAATGATTAACTCTGAGCTCAAACTATATAGCATAAAATTTGCAGGTGATTTTGGATAATCAAGTGAAAAGAATGTGGCAGGAAGTATTTAATTTTTTGTCAATATTTTTGCTGAATTTCAGTTAACCTACAAATCATTGTTCCACTTAAAATTTCTCACATTTTTTCAGTTTGTGTGTCTCATGATTCACTTGCCTATGACACCATGTTGTTTTTGTGTTGGCCTCTGTTAAACTATTTAGGTTCTATCTGACAAATGTACACTTTTATTTTCTATTATTCAATACATTTATTTCATTGAAGATTGTCCAACATGTTTCAAACCTTATATGAGGTTCATCTTCAGGGACATCTGTTTTAAATTACACCAGCCTTTCTTCAAAGGTACATGTTAGGAACAAAACACAGGAGAATACAACCCAATATTCGGACTCATTTCCGAGACACAGAGATGTCACTTCAACACGTGACACTGACCTACTTATATCCTGTTCTATCACATCACAGTTAGTACTGTCCCAACCATCCACAAGCGAACATACAACCTGATATATAGGTATGCACAGAATTACTATTACAACTTCGTTCTACCTATCTGAATATTCTACAAATAATATTTTATATATCTTATATACAGATTTTAACTGTTTTTAACTTAAGTATTTTAACATTAATTTCAGTAACCAAGACAACAAGACAACATTTTAAAGTGTATAACCCAACATGTATCTTTGAAGAAGGGCTGATGTAATTTAAAACAGATGTCCCTGAAGATGAACCTCATATAAGGTTTGAAACATGTTGGACAATCTTCAATGAAATATATGTATTGAATAATAGAAAATAAAAGTGTACATTTGTCGGATAGAACCTAAATAATCAAAAAGTGTACGGTATGAATAACATAAAACTCTGTTAAACTATCTGTGTAATACAGTTAAGTGAATGATTACTAAGGTAGTTTGTCACAGCTGTAAATTAAAAGTGGTTGACTGCAGAAGACACTTGGAACAGAGAACAGAAAGTTTGACATATGTGAACTGGCACTATTGAACAATAAACTACAAATGTCTTTGTGAGTGGGAGACATGATTATGGATTATAGTCACTCTATACAAGGAACCATAGTGTACTTAACTGTAGTATATCAAGGTTACTGTGTAGTGGTATGGCCGTGTGGGCCATTCGGTGATGGTGAAAAGAAACTGATATTGATGTTGAACATAATATCCTAGTGTACAAAATATTTTTATTTTATTGTATGATCTGAATGCTATGTGGCATTGAAGCTAAAAACAAGATCATTTTTACTCATCTGACTGTTCTCTTGATAATAGACCTCAAGAATCAGGAGAAAATATTATTAATTGTCACCCTGTTGAAGGGTCACCAAAAAGACCAAAGAATCTTATTGCAATGGAAGCAGAAAGTCTGAAACTGAGACATCAGAAAATTATGGTAAGTATATAGCATTTTGGTCAGTAAATGTGGATCAAATCTCTTATTTTTTAAAAACTTTAATCTAAATTCACCGTGCATTTCTTGCTTATTGCTGACTTATTGCTGCCAAATCTCTTATGTTTGTGATCCTTTTTTGTAATTAAGTTTTGTAAAAGTAGTTATGTGTATTAGTGTTTCCTTTTGTAACTGTTATGGTAGTTCACTTGATTACATACTTGAAGATAGCGTCAGTGTGAAGTGACATTATGGTTGAAGTTGGCTTGAGGTTAGTTTCTGTCTTCTTTTTGGCTTATCTGAGACCAAGGAAGTTTCTTCCGTGTGGTCTGGTGTTTATATAAGTTCCAATGATACAGCTGCTTCTGTGTCATAATAAGTCTCTGTTGTTAGTTTGGAGCTCAGATGCAGGAGTTCACATGCTAACTGTCTTTGCATGTGTAGAACAAGGGTTTTATGCCATCTGGAAGTGCGTATAAAATTATCCATAATATCATAACCTAAGGAATGATAAGAGTGGTCACCCAGCATCTTAATGTTTGGAAACACTAAGACAAAAAATGCATTTCTTCCTGTGCTGCATTAAGACCACATATTCAGTTTGATATTTACCGTACTGACCTTATTGTGTGTCTGGTGCATTCAACCAAACTCATTTATCTATCTATCTATCTATCTATCTATCTATACATCTAGCTAGCTAGCTATCTACCTATATTTCTATGATTCTTGAGGATTTTTGTGAGTGAATTTAATTCTAAGTGACTGTGAACCAGAGTGGCATGTAGATTCAAGTCATTTGGGATGTTATGATGTGTCAGTTGGTACATATTTAGTGACCTTTTGAAAGATTGTGGTGCCTTTATTCAAGAAGACTGCTTCTGGAGATGAAGCAGTGTGCTCCTTCAAAACATCAGTAACTATTTACCAGTAAACATGGTGTAACATCCCAGATGACTTGGATTGTCAGCAACACCACTGTGAGAACCTCAAATCTTACAGTGTGTAGCTTGTCAGGTTCTTGAATTCCTGCTGTACAGCTTCAGTATGGCATCCTTTACATCTGTTTTTTCTCCAGTGTTCTTGTTTCGTATGTTGCTTCACACAATGGCGGTATCTGTGAAATAACAGGAATGTACTGAATTTTCTTTTTGTTTGCATACTTTGCTTTAATTTAATGTTTCTAATTTTCATTCACTGTACTTGTTTCTTTACAGTTAACTAATTTTACTTTAGTATGCACAGTACTGTCTTGGTTAAGCATGGTTATTAAATTGCATTAGTAAAGCTTAGAGACATGCAAACTTTAGTTTGTTACAAATTTATGGTTTGTTGTATTACCATTAATGAATGATATTTCCAACAGGATGAAAAGTTGCAGAAGGTTTATGCTGTTTTCTCCATAGACAGGGATGGAGAAGGCCAGGTTGGTTGTGATATACTTTACAAGGGATCGTCTGTTTTTATATACCTTCATGCCTTACATTTTTTCCTAAATTTTGCACCAACTTATATTTATGGTACTGTTATAGTTTCATAGTTAGTTACAACAGTATGTAGTGTCATAGCCCAGAAGAGAATGTTAGTGAGAATCTCACTGTGTGAAAACCTCAAAATCCCTTGAAGTTATTGACATTCAGAAGTACCTGGTACCAAAATGTTGTTTTGATGTTATAGGACAGTGGTAGTCCAGCTTCCTTCACCATTGTGGGTTACATGGGTACAAGATCTAAATTTCACAGGTTGCACGTGAAACTTTTATCCTTATTATGACCATTTAGAACTGTAGTCTCCATTCGCAGGTAATGACAAACTTACCAATTTTAAATATGGCTGCCAACCCCATAGTACATCGGATTTAAACCCCCAGTTTCACATGATGATAAATGTTAGTTGAGGTGGGATGCTATGTTGCACTTTTATACATCACATTAGAACTTCAAGGTCTGTTGTGCATGTCATAACTTCTCCCAGAGTGTGTCTCAAAAATTATCTTTTGTATGAGTGTTCTTGGGCCACTGTGGACCACCCTTTGTAGGATTTCCAGAAGTGAATTCAGTGTAATTTCTGCATTTGGGTGCAAAGGAACTGCGATAGCACAGGAACAGCTTTACCTGTAGCTGTAAAGTTTCAAGTGTCTGTGGCTGCATCATGATTAAGTGCATCATTCAAAACGAGAATGCCAAAGACAAGGTCCTTCTGCTCTGTAATGTAGCAATTCTGTATCAACTGTGGAGGTTGCATTACAGGAAAACACCAAATATATATGGTAAATATGTGTTGGGTAAGAACTTATGGGAAGCTGGGGATTAGCAGACCCATGACCTGTATCAACACACATCATAGCCACGCTAAACTCTGTTCCATCATTGAACACAAACGAATATACACTATGTTGACAAATAAATTAGACATAAAATATTATAAAAAGTATGATGCAGAGATGCATCAGAGTAGTGGTGTGGAAGCTGTGGAACTGGTTTTAGGTGCCATTACAGTCCTGCCCACAGTCAGTGTGATTCTGTCGTCATCATCATCACCACCACAACCACCATGTGTAGGCATATGTAAACAAGTTAGAAAATATCCACAGAGCATAACACTTGTGGTGCATTCATGCTGTTACTGTCCCTAGACATTCACAGTAGGCTTAAGTGGTCATGGTAACCATAGGAACATTCGTAAGAATGTGTGTAGGTCTTCATGTAAAGCGTCTGGTATTTTTCTCCAAAATTGTAAAGTATTGACTAATTTTCGGTAAAATCTCTCTGGTTGAAGTCAAGTTATTAATGCATACAGACATGACAAAGCTAATAGTGGCCTTTTGCAGTTTCTTTGTGAGCTGCACCTAAAAACCATTGATACATAAGGTCACATATTGATATTGCTCATATTTCTTCATCTTTTTGGTATTGTTGCTAACAAATTATATGTATTTTATAGGATGGTGAGGCAAGAGTTCGAGTTGAAATTCATCCGATTGAGATAACAGGTGTGGATAATGATGACATGGGTCCTGCTGCACCTGCTGATCTAGTGGGAACTGAGAGTTTACCTGTTCCAGATATGTCACCAGTACTTAGTTTTTTGTCTGGAAAAAATTGTTTAAATGGGGTTAGTCTGTTTGTATTACATGGTACTCATAAGTCACAGTACACAATAACCATAGTGTGCTGTTGAACATGAATTCATTAGTACGCAACAGTCCTGATGCAAACTGAACATGTGGTTTATCATTAAAATCGCCTGTAACTAAAAGGTCTACGCTCTTGGTTACAGTATAAATGTATATAGTTTTAAACAATAGTCATGACACATGGTGTGGATACTGAGCATTGTCTGCCTCCACAACAAACCCTGCACTGAAGCTGAGGAAAGGAAATCATTCTACTTAGGCTACAGAAGGAAGTTTCGTGGATGGTGGGGGTGATAACCTTCTGCTTCCTGTAGCTTATTCTTGTTAGTTTATTTCATTTCATTACTCTGTCTCTCTTAAGACTATATATATCATGGTAGCAGATGAATGGATATGAATATGGAGCAGTGGTGGAATGGTACTGATAGGGGAAACCTTAAAGTACTCTGAGAAAAATTTGTCCCAGTGCCACTTCATCCACCACAAATCTCACATGGAGTACTGTGGGGTTGAAGCCAGGCCTCCACAGTAAGAAGCTGGTGCCTAACCACATGAACTACAGCATACCTTTGTGTACTGTTGTATTCCCTTTTTATTCCGGCTTATGCCAACAAGCCCAAAGTGTTTGTTGTAGTAAAGTTTATCATGTTGTTATCACTGCAAGCATTTGTGTGAACAGAATGGCTAGGTGACTGGAAGGAGATGAAAGATGATTTGTGTGTGGAATAACCAAAAAGTTCTTTAAAAACTGGAAGCAGTAGATTATCTAACTGATGTGGCATACGTTTTCTAAGGGAGAATACCAGCTTGCTTAACATAAATTAATAAAATAAATGAATTGTAATAATGGTAGGCTGAACTGATTTTATTCATGCATTTAACACTTTTGCTTGGCATCTAATTGGAAATATGGTTTTATGTGGATTACACTACAATAGAACAAACAGTTTCCTTCTCTTAAAAGGAACTAGGTAATTCTAATAATCCAGAGTGTCTATTCCTGCTCTGTGGCTCATCCACTCTCCTGTTCATTGAGTTCGAGGGACTCTTTCCTGAGGGAAAAGCTGCTGAGGTTCAAAGGTGACCACTCACCTCAATCTAGTACTGAGGTTAAGAATAAGTGGAGCTGTACCCCCATTTCTCCATATGTCACCATTGCATCGTATGTAATTAAGGACAGGGACAGCTTTAAGGTTTTCATTGAATTTCAGTGTGAGCTTCAGAACTGTGTATTTCCCACCATTTTCAAGGGCAAGATCTAAACTTAACATGTAATGGGCCTTAAGGTAGCCAGTCATATATGATGTGGTTTTTTGACCACTCAGTGTGCAACAAGACAATATTTTGACAAGTTGGTGTGTGACATTTGGGTTTATATTAACCAATAGCTGCATGCTTGCCACTCTCCAAGCTGAATTGTTGTGAAATGTTAAACATTATTCGCCAAGGAAATGACAACTAATAGAAGATTTTCACTAAAGTTTTTGAAAGCTATGTATGCAAATGCACTGAGATCACCCAATTTCACACTAAGGAGAAAATTAGTGTTGTAATGTTACATTTCACAAATAGATCTGATAAGTGTTATTTTGTGTGTGTGTGTGTGTGTGTACTCATGTGTGTGCAAAGTAGTGACACACTATGAAACCCCATATGCATGTCTGTAACATACAGACTAGTTATATTTAGAACTTTTATTGCAACTTTGGGTGTCTGGGAAGAGTACAAAATTACATTGCCCCATGCATGAATAGACCCTCTCATAGTAGAAATTGATAGCAAACTTTAAACAAAAGGGATTTTCTGTTGATGTATAAATAGTAATATTTGTTTACTTCCACAAACACTCATTGCAGGGAACAGGGTGGTGGAAATACCAGTTCTGCTATGGAGTCAGTGTGGATCAGTACCATGTGGAGAAAGATGGAACAAAAACTGTGATTCATCTGGGCAAGTTTGACAAAGCAAAACATTTTGAGTGGTTGGAGAAGAATCCCCATAAGAGGCCCAAGCCCTTGGCTATCCGGAAGCAGATCACACATTTTTATTCCGATGGCACACTGTGTGACAAAACTGGACGTCCACGACAAACTGAGGTGTTTTATAGTAATCATTAGGCAGAAGGAATATCTTGTAGAATTTCAATTTACATTGTAGCTTCATAGTTCCCTTTTATGTTTCCCATCCCTAGCTTTTGATTGGCAAGTTCTATAGCTGTCTGTGCTCCAGCACCCCCCCACACCCCTTATACCTATCCGCATTCCAGCCTCCGTCCTAGAGATGGAGTCATGATAAATAAGTTTACTACCAACAATCTGCACTTGTCCATGAATGGAGAACCACTCCTACATGTTTCAGCTATTATTTACAGCCATCTTTAGGGAGCACCAGTATATACTAAAAGACATATACAGTGTTATCACAGAGCTTTGTGAAATTGTAGATGGTAAAATACAATGCCAGTGGACCATTACAACACCAGTGTATAGTGTTGGCAATATATGTTAGGGTTATTTTAAAATTATACAGGATTGTTGTTACAATCTTGTGCATCCAAACATCTAAACATCTGCTGTGCTAATACTGTATATGTTTTTTGGTATATATTGGTGCTCCCTGAAGATCACTGTAAATTATAGCCAGAAAGACACCATTTAAACAACCACTGTGAAAGCCTGAAATCTGAATTGTTGCTATTAACAGAGATTTTTCAGAATGTGCAGGTCTAAATACTATAAATTCTTAGATAGGTGTGTCAGCTGTGCAAGCAGTAATCCAGACAGAACAATTAGTTTTCAGCTTGGTAACTCATTAGCAACCAAACAGGCTTGTGTTGCAGACAAGTTGCTCGGCCAAGTTATTTACTTGGTGTTTCTCAAATGTTAAGGCAGATTGGAGCAAAATACAATTACACAACGTTTCCGTCTGTTATCATTTACACTTAAATTTAAGATTTCTTTAATGTTAGGAGATACTACACGTTCATAGTGGTCAGCCATCTGCCATGTGTTCCAGATGGTGCTTTAATAGAATTCCTTACATCAAAAATAATTTTCAAATAATGACGTGAAGATGGTAGTTGTTGACCGATTTCATTAGCAGAAAGATGATTTAATCTTACACTTAAAAACACTATTGTTTGAATCAAAGCAGAATAAAGTGTATTCACTTGAAGGAAGACTATACTGAAAAGTAATGGTGAAAAATTTGCAGAATATACCAGTTTATTCATCATATGAAGTTTTTCACAGTGATGTTGATGAAGATTTAAGTCTTCAGGATATGACTAGTGACTGACCTTTCAGAGGAGCTTGTTGCCTCCATCTTAAGTTATTCCAAGACGAGTTCAATCCACACCTGTTTATATTTGGGTGCATAATTTGTTAAGTGACTTACAGTAACAGTGAATAGAAAAGTGCTGAGAGCGGTCATCAGGAAATAGCAGGTATTTAGAGATAACAGGTTCGAGATCAAGAAGTCTCTCCTGTACTTGTACTGTGGATGTTTTTATTCACCTTTCCTGATTTAATTTCTTCTTTGTTGTTTCAGGTAAAATTAAAATGTCTGGAGGGCAGTTCTAGTTCTGGAGCTGTAGCGCTGTATCTTCTAGAACCAAAGACTTGTGAATATATTTTAGGTGTAGAGTCACCATTAATCTGTAACATATTGCCACAAGCTGATGACAACGGACTTGTCAAGATGCCTGAAATGGAAGATGTTGCTGATGATGTAACAGTATCATCTGAGGATGATGAAGATCCAGGCCGTGAGATTACTGGAAATTTTGATAATACAATTGCAAATGGCGATGATTGAGACTCTCAATCATGGCCATTTGCAATTGTGTTCATATTTTATTTTGTTTATTATTATTATTATTATTATTATTATTATTAGATGAGCCAATATAATACATGTGGTGCTGCACCTGCTAATGCCAGGTTTTTTGCAGTGTGCATCCCACTCAGACTTAATAAAAAAAGGAAATACCACTAATCTACTTGTGCAAATCTACTAGTAGTTACAAACTTCATAATCCCTCCTCTTCACCTTCTGATTGTTTTGTGTGGTGCTCCCACTTATATATGCATAACTGCCTTAGAGATGTAATTTTGGAGCACCTCACAAGTTATTTAAAAACAACCGCGTCATTCATGTGTAGCTACTTCTTGCCCAGATATTTCTCCCTCCATCTTTTTGTTTCCTGGTAGTTAGGAGTATGTGAGCGGCAGTCTCCTGACGTCGGCCATATTTTCTATTGTGTGGGTGTTAAATTTGTTCAAGACCACATTAGCCATTTTTCATTTCTTCTGTGAATCAGATTTTGTCAGTGTCTGCTGTAGACCCTAGTTGTACATCATACAGTTCTATGCTTTAGATGTAAGAAATGACCCAACTTGGCTGTCCTATTAATGCAAAGACATATTTGAAAAATTTACAGTGAATGCCATAGTTAAAACAGAATTTGTGGTGAAGGCAAGGATCATGTGAACTTCAGGGTCTTTGGTGTGGCTGTAGTTAATAATATTTCCTGATATGCACACACAGCACAGCACAATTTAATGTCCTGGAAGTAGCCATGGCACAGCTGGTATTAAGACTACACAAACAATATGTGTGTTGTCTCAAAATCTTTTGAAGCTAACCACAGTAATCACCTCTGAAGGTACCATAGCATTCAGTGCACTGCCTTGCCTAGTTCCAAAACCTAATTTTCATTTAATCAAATCTAAGACACCATCTGTAAATACAGAGTGTTTGATTTTCTATGTGCTTTCTGAATTAAATTACTTGCATCTCTGTTGGTACTCCAGCAGCATTCAGTTGTTCTAATCAGGCATACATCTGCTTTGTTTCAAAGCACTTCTTCACTTTAATACTTCTCATATGGATTTACCAAGTTGGTAAAGGTAAGGGAAAGCAATCCTTGTACAGGCCTGGACAGGCCCTGAGGGTTCAAAGAGGTTGAAGCTCCCATATTTTAAGACAATCGGCACATGGAGGTGGTAAGGTTGTCAGCCCTATGCACTGGCCGCCTTTACCCCCCAGGAAATATTTAATTTACTCATTTCTGTTAGAGGCTGAGTCAAATGCAGGGCCATAGTGCGGCCGGAAGAATTATGTCAATGAAATATTCCAATGACACCATCGGGAATCGAACCCGCAACCTTCCAGCTTGTAGTGCAGTGCCTCAACCAACTGCACCACTGTGTACCACCTGAAATTATGCCAAGACAGTACCTCAAATTAGGCTGTGACTGCTGCCTTCCACATCCTTTCCAATTCAGTATTCATTAACCGTCTTGCCATTTTTAGCTACATGGTCTGAGCCAGGGGTGCACAAATCCTGGGTGCCAGGTCACTTGGGTGACTGTGCGTGGAAGCGCCTAATGTTTGTGTCTTCAGTATGGAACTTGCTTCATGTCACCCTTCTGGCACTTATAAATTTGAAGTGGCTCCTAGATTTTTGGAAAATTTGTGGACCCCTGATCTGAGTTACTCATAGCAACATTAAATAAACAATAAATAAATAGATTTCACATTGTTGCCACCGTGCATCTTCGTCATATTAAATTAAGTTATAGACCAACTGATGCACACTAAAACCACTTTTTTAAGTAGCTTTATTATTAATTTAATAATTTAATAATTAAATAATTAATATTTAATAATAAAGCATACTTAAAAAAGTGGTTTTAGTGTGCATCAGTTGGTCTATAACTTAATTTAATAAATAAATAGATAAATAAATAAATAGATTATTAACATTTACTCAGCCATACTTAAAACAGTTTGTAACAGACCAATGTCAATGCTGAAATTACACTACCTTGTTCTTACTTCTAACAACATAAAAAGTAATGGCAAAATTATCCTGTACCAGTATCACATCAAGAAGTATGTAGAGCTTCAGTGTAAAGTGCTACACATTCCTGGCCTTGGCTCTGGACAGTGACCAGCATATTGCTATTGTTCACTTTATCATTAAACCAATCACTGATACCCACTGGATGGATGACTTTTGCTAGACCCAGAGCTATTCTAAACATCAAGTGAAGGAGAAATCTCAATGCTGGAATCAAATGCTGACTGCATGGTTCACAGCCAGACACTTTAACTTAGCAATCATGCTTCTTCATGCAATAACAATAATCAGTTCACCCCTCCCCCCTCCAAAAAAAAAAAGATTTTTGTTTCTAGGTTAAAATTGGAGTTCAGGTACTTATAAATTCTTTATAGATAAAATGTTTCCTTCAAACACATAAAAATCAGCTCTTAATGAATATGAAAGGGTTAATAAGAATTACTATAAGGACATGTAGTTCATGTATTTGTTGTGTTCTAAACGTGTATAATTTAGTAACCTCATTTTGCTGATTTTGCATCCCCAAAACAACATCTGCTATACATTTGAACATCACAAGAGTGTCTATTAAGCAAATGGAACCCACAGGCCAGCTATCCCAATTAAGGTTGTTCATGGTCTTCCTCAGTCCCCCCAAGAAAAAAACTGGATAGTACCTTAAATTAGGTCACAACCACTTCCTTCCACAGCATTCAGTTCTAATTAGGCATACATCTGCTTTGTTTTGAAGCACTTGTTCACTTTAATACTTCTTAATCCACATGCATCCATATGGATTTACCAAATTGTTACACTCAAAAATTAGGTGCCAAGGTTGAGTTCAAATTGTCTGTTAGCTTTTTAATAGGTGGTCATTTATTTGTTAAAATTATGAAAAATTGTTCTGCAGTCCAGTACTAAAAGGATTTTCAGAAATTCAAATTCTTTGCAAGTCTTGTTATAACAATTCTGACACTTTTTTACAGCAAAGCCAGCAAGCTGAGTTTGTACCTGATGGACTGTACCAGCACAGGACTAAGGTTAAAAGAAACAAATTGCTAATATAATAATACATGTTTTGTAGAATTACGTTTGGGATGAGGATCATTGCTGGTATAAAAACTGTCTTTGAGAACTTAATTAAGTTCCACTATATAATGCTTCCACTTTATGAGAAACTGATACCATCAAAAGTGAATTTAATAAGGAAGTTGAAATGGCTGTAGAATTTTTTCAGTGTTCTTCAGTCACAGTTTTTATCACTGAATATTGTAAATATTCTCGTGAGTATTTTTGTAGGAAGTCGAACAGGGGATCGCCGCTGTGAGTACCTATGAGGTGTCATTTATGAAAGAATGTGTTGGTTACTCATAGCCTTTGAAATGTACATTTTGAGAACATTTGTCACTGTATCCTGTTTCTATGAATAATAAATTAATTTGCATCACCATCGTACATACTGTAAAATTAAAAGAATATATTTGTAAATAAGTATGGTTACTAAAAGTGTTTGGGGAATGTTTAGTGCTGAAGTATTCTATTCAATGTTACTGCATCAGGAGATTGAGTTTGCCACCATTTTTGTGCTTCATGGTTCCAGCACGCCCCTCCGAAACGTCGGCATCAACCTACAGTGCTACATTATACATGAACCACGAGTCGATCGTGTAAATTACGACAATCATTTGAATGGCAATTTCTGTCGGCTACACATGTCGTTAGAACTACATGTTACAGAACCCATTACACTCCCCCATCAGGACTTGGGACACCTCTAATCCGTGGACTTGAATCTCTGGTATAAATACAACCGGGCAAGATGACTCCTACTCTTCGACATTTATCTCATCTGTGGTCCTTACCGCCTCGTTTGTGCTTGTTACCCCACCTGTTTTTGTTAGTGACATGTATCACAGGTACAAATTTTGAGCTTCACTACAAGGATATGTGTCTTAATTCAAAATATTAAACATGGATACTTCGTATGTTGTATAAAATAATAGTAATACGTTTGAGAAGACTGCACTTTGGGTTTAGCAGGTAAGAGTGAAGTGACGTTTCATATTGTGCCCTCAGTTGTGTTATAGAAGTACCGCAGATCATGAATGAACGTGTAGTATAAAATGTGATCGGTCCATAAATGACCGCTTTTGTTACGACTGCGTAAGAAATTTGTTTTCATCGTTAGTTGTGATATACGCTGATACACTCCGAGTTTTAATTATGTTTAACTAACCAAGAAGTCTATAATCTGACGTTTTTAGGTGGAGGAGTTTAGGTTGTCTTTGTGTGTAATTATAAAGCCTTTTTAATACTGAATATTTGTGGTTGCCTGTGTTTGTTGGAGAGCCTGGACCGTGCTGAGTTTGTTGCAAATATAAATTACGGTACTGATTTACATAGACATTGTACTTTGATGATTATAACTTTTGTTGAAAATGTATTTTTTACTTGACTACATGGTTTCCCCTTAGTCTTTTCGGGATCATTGTTGTGCCTGTAATACGTGCATTCACGCTGTAAAACATGGATTTCCTTAGGGGTCTATATTTGGCCCCCTGCTTTTTCTCGTGCAAATAACGATCTACCAGCTGCTGTCAGTTCGCAGCCCAAATCAGTACCTCTTGCTGATAATACGAGTATTATATATCACCCTGAAAGTGACTACTTTTAAAATTGCATTAGTGTTGCATTGGCCAAGTGGAACAAATGGTTTAAAGCAGGTAAACATTATTAAATTTTAAAAAAATTGACTCCATGAAATTTTCTAACATTAAAACATACATTAATTTAAATATAGGTTATGGTAATAAAACAACATTGTTACAAGTAAATTCCTTGGTCTGCAAATTTTTACCAACTTGAACGTTTGAATGGGGGGCAGGGGTAATAAAAACACATATGGGGCATGTTCCAGGTGTAGTTAAGCATGACTACTTTGGAGTTGAACCCAGGCATCTGCAGTGAAACTGGAATCGATCTGTCTGAGCTGTAGTAATCCCTAATTTTATCCACTTCCTTACTTTAGAAAACAATTCTAGTGATATTACATAACATTTAAAAGACTAGAATAATGTATCAAAAATTTCTAAAAGGCGTGTTCAAAAATTATTTTTCCTATGATATGCACTTAATGGAGTTGTATGTACTGATCTTATGAAGAATATCATTGCGTTAGTTGTTTGTAAATTTATCTTTAAATTTAGCAGTGCATTTTAGCTACAGGCTGCTATGTTGTAATTAGTCTGTTGGATATATTCTCCAGGTAAGTTTCAGCTTATTCCTGCAATTTGTTGCATTACAGTTGCCATTTGGCCTTTATATTATATAGTTTTTTTTCGCCTCCTATTGACAGAATCAGTCTTCCTTTATCCAAAAATTTAATTTTGTGTAATAACAAATGCGTAAGGAGTCTCACTTTAGACAGTATATATGAAGAGTCAATGATATTTTGTGATTATTTGCTAAGAAACTTATGCTTTAATGGAAAGTGTCACATGATAGACACGTTCATAGTCATTAGATCAGCATATGTTTTCAAATGTGTATGATCATCTAAAAGAATATTACTAAAGAGTTATATTAAAAATATGGAAATGATTTTAATTGGATTAAATATGAATCATGTTGCTGCAAAAATTAATGACATTTTATGGAAAGTAAATTGGATTGTTTATGTTATTATGCAACATGTCTTAAAAATGCAGTAAATTTTCTTGTTGCCTAAATATATGAAATTAGTTTTTAGGGGTATTTTCCTATGTGCATTCGCATGTGCGAACACAAGTTTTAAAAGATTAATGACTAAACTTATTGGGCTGTATACAGGATTGTGTTTTTTTTGGGAGTTAGAAATGTTTCTGCATTTGTGAAAAGAATTTTATAGTAACCCATGTATGCCATGTTGATTTAAACACCATGTACTGTTTGTATGCTGGCAAGTGAAATGTTCATTTTTTCTATTGAGTGATTACCACAGTCAAAATAAATCACATGGCAAAACTGTGGCATTGTTTAATGTTTATTGTTGAAGTCTTCATGAGTATTCACAAACAGTATGCTGCTAGATACATATTCACATTGCATTGTTTCATATAATTCATACAGAACATAATTCTTCACTTGACATTAAAAATACAAGATATGAACAGAGTATACTCAGGGATAGGAGAGTGGTTTATAAGCTATGGTCCCTGTACCTCAAGTGGACTCTTAATGACTGACTGCAATTAGGGAATTTAGCTTGGCCTGAATGTCATGTCCTTTCTGTTTAGTTTTGTCACAACATTGTCCGTTAGTTTCAGTACCTTAATTTACATGCAAAGGTATAGGACTGGCATTACAGCCAACTGTGAGCCTTGGCCTTCGTGTGGAGGTTAATCTACAATGAGTGGAGATGAGTGGTTAGGGTTTATGCAAAGCCACTGTTGGTACCCATTATATCAGAGGCTGGGCAGACCCCAGAGGTGGTTTAGATGTAGTGGTAAATAGAAGCTCGACCCTGCCAGGAATCGAACCCTGATTCTTCAGTCATCTATTTCATAGCCTAGTCACTATACTGACTGAGCTATCCTCCTCACAGTTGCATGTAGGTTTGTCATATTGCATTTTATCCCACGATTTTTGGCATGTATTTTTAGAAGGTTTTGTTGTAATTGTTGTCAATTGTTCCAGTTAAGGTCTTGTTGGTTTGTTGATGATTTTGAGGGTAAGACCAGTGGGGGAAGCTAGGGAGGAAGTATTGGTAACCATGGGAGCTGATAATCTCTAGCCCTAAGCCGAGGCAAAACTTTGTGATCCTTGTACAGAGAAATCTGCATTTAGACATGATCAGGACCTGAACGTAACAATATTCTGAATGAGTCTTTACTGAAAAGAAGTATGATAGTCATTATGTGCCAAACGATGTAACTGTAAGCCTGCTAAGGTGTGTATTCTGTTTTTGCTAAAACCCATTTACACTAAAAAGTGACATTCAGAATTTTTGGCTTTACACTATCATGAACCTGAGCTGAGTGTAATGTTACTGGAGGACTGAATCAGTTTTGTGTTGTGCTAATGAGGAACTAACGATTTTAATTTAATGTTCATTCTTAAATCTACGGTACTGAAATGGGTAAGTGGAAACCCTGGTAACATTGCATGGAACTCAGGCTTCTGCAGAACACAGATTTGGTGTCACTGATGCAACATGTTAAGAAAATGTAACATAGCAATACAGTTGTTGGGGCTGGAAAGAGAAGTTTGAAACGCACGTGTAAATACCATTCAGTAGTGGACAGTCTGCATAAGAGTAAGGTGTAGAAAAGTGGTGTGAGGGAAATGAATTTAGAACTTCTTTTTCTGTATGGGTTGCAGAAAATACACAAAAAACATTTAAAAAGCACAGTGATAACTTCCAACCAGATACCTCCTGAACACAAATGACAATGTAAGATGCTGGTTTTACCTCCTATGGAATGAAACTCTCCAATGACCACAGTAATTAATGGTGCAAGATCACTGAGACTCAGTTCTCGATCGTAGAGGAACATCTGAAGGGAAAAAATATTTCTGTATATAAGTTTTCCATATAGTTGTAAGGAGTAATGTTTGAATTTCAGAAAGAAGATTATGTTCTATCACATGACACTGAAATTTTAAAAATACTGTGCATTTTGGATTTGTTGTAGGAATTCTTCTTCATCAGGATTTGCTGTACAGTTGTTTTCATTATTTGGCGGCCGAACTGTGTTGTACCTGTGAAAGATAAAAAGTCTAAATACATTTCTCTTTACTTATTCAGATATATTTAGTCACTCAAAATTAAAATTGCCATCTCAGTCATCAGATGAAACATTGCTGAGACCAGGCTACTGAATTAAAGGAGCTAACAGTTAAGTTGGTCACAGGTATAAACACATAAGTAATGGTCATAATTAAACTGTTGACGGGACCTGGTGAAGTCGCCTTTGCAAAGCCTCCAGGGTAAAATGTCGACCTTCTCATGTAGTGAAGTTGATACTTCTGGGCTCACAAAATCTGGAGTACCAGCCCCAGAACCTCGGGTTAAGAGCCTTCTGTACCTGTAATATTAAAATGAAACATATCTGTGATTGAATAAAACCTAAGATTGTACATAATGTGGATAAAAGTGAGATGAGTGTGACAAGTCATTGGATTTTGTATTCTGTTATCAGTAAAGAAGTAGGTGAATGGGATTACATTGGAATGAGCTAGTAGCATGTTTCTGTGTAATCCCAACCTGGATCCAGGGCATGATGTATGTCTGCTGAAGAGTTATCTTTTCACCCTTTCCAAGAACATAAAATTAACTTGCATGTCAGAATTTTTGGAATTCTTCTGTTAGTATTAGTGGATTTAGCGTAACATTGTTTAACAACTTTTAAATGGCGTAATTTTCATGGTGATGTTCTTCATCCCACCATCACCTCAAAATTCACCCATCCAGCCCCCAAATAAAAATTATTTGTGCACCCCTGATTTAGGGTCTTCAGATATTTTCCACTGTAGTTTGAGTCACAAGGTATTCCTGTAAGACATTCATAAAGTTCATATCAGTCTAAACACAAATAAATTCTATTTTATTTAATAGAACGATATGTTTTGGCCTATGCTAGGCCATCCTGGGTTCACAAGTTTTAAAATATATTGAGGTAAAATGGACAAGTAGTTGTATAATATATATAATTGGTAGCAGTACATTTTCAAATCTTCCTTTTTATGTTTTTGAAATTATTGATGATATATGTGTGACAGGCTTTAACAATTTTAAATGTTTTACAACTACTTGTATGTTCTACCTCAGTATGTTTTTAAAAACTCTTTGTGAAACTGAGGATGGCGTAACATAGGTCGAAACATGTCATTTTATTAAATAAAATAGAATTTAGTTGTGTTTAGACTGATTTCAACTTTGTAACTGAGTTACAAGCAGACTGGACAGTTATCACCAATCCTCTAGAAAGATGAGAGTGGAGACTTGGCATAAGTTGACATCCTTTCTTGGGTTAAACTGCAAACTGTGTACGAAATGCATAGGTAGGAAGTGAAAGCTGTGCCTTACAAACTTATGAAGGCGTGAGGTTACACCTGGCCGGAAAAGCTCCCATCTGCCAGTTGGTGCTTTGGAAGGAAAACTGATTGCGTGGGTGTCTAGGCATTGGACCCAGAGGCTGTGATCAAATTGGCTGATGGCCACTGCGATTGTGGTTTGGAATCACTTTGGTTGAAGGCTCCATGATGAGGGAAAGTGGGCCATACACATTCTTTACCTGTACCATAGTATTATCCTTACATGTGAGGAAGATCATGGAAAACCTCAGTCAGGGTAGTCAGTGTTAAACACAATCATTCTGTATATTTGGCTGCCTATTGGACAACTTCAACTGGTCTGCTGATCTTCAGTAACCTTTGTTATTCCAGTTGTGACTTCAGACAGCCCTGTTTCAGTATGGGTACCTTCCAGATTGCCAAACGAAGGAGTTTCCTGCATCATCTGACTTTGCTTTAAACCCTTGGTGTTCTGATGATGTTGGCAAATGGTGGCTCTTCCACATAATTGTAAATTTGCTGGTTACTACCATACTGAGGCATATTGTGAAGGCAGTTAGATTGTAGCACTTAAATCTTCCAGATGTGACTGCAGATGTCCAGGTAGGGCATGCATGATCAGTCATAGGGGAATGAGCTGCTTATAATAAAGTAGTACACCATCTATGATGGGTAGGCCACTTCTATCATTAAAGAGAGGGCCTAGCATGCCCGGTCACAGAGGTGCCTTCCTCCCAGCTTAGTTGATGTGAGTGGACCAGATAAGCTGTGTATCAAGGGTCACCCTGAGATACCATGCTTCATTGACCAAATGTACTGTCTTTCGGAAGATCTGGACTGGCCTGCCCTGGCCTTTGGATTTGTCTTGTGGTGTTAACAAAGTCCACAGAGGTGTTCTTCAAGATGTCGACAGGCATCATCGAAGTCCTGTAGCCAGTGTTCAAGTCTGATGAGGTATTGTTAGTGACTGGAGTTTGCAGTTGACCTTGGCAGTTATTTGCGCTGGGGAGAGCCGACCGTCCATTGTTTGTGACCAGTAACCGATGTGCTGTCGTGTTTTGTGCGTGCGAGGTAATACAGTTATTTTTGTAGTGTTCTGTGTGGTTAGAACTGTGCATAAATGTGACTTTAAGCTTGTTATAAATGAAACACCTAGCAAACGGTTAACGGTGTTTGTTTAAAAAAAAACTACGTCATGCAGCAATAAAGATTCATGTTTTTGATAGGATCAGTATGTTTGCCCTCGGCCGTTGTCGCGAGTGTTAAGGGACTCCGCCCACGTTGTGGAGGTCAACTGCATTCTCTTCAGTAAGGGATATTATGTTTACAGATAGCGAGCAGCGATGGCTTGCGGGCCATGGTTACGAGAGCCGTCCCATCCGCGGTGGGGGCTAGCTGCACGTGGCAGGGTGGTGCCGGTATGGCGTATGATACAGCAGGGAGCGAGTCCACCCAGAACTACTCCAGCCCGCATGCCACGACTGGTCGATGTGGCTGATTGGGAAGACGTTTGAAAGGTCCATGAGTGAGCATATGACGATATGGTTTTCGTAAAGTGAGATGGGGAATGTGAACAATTAGGGCCTTTTTCCACGAGTTCGTAGCGCCACTAATAGTAGCGCGACTTAGCGAACATTGGTTACAATGGGATTCTTTCCACGCTGTAGGTCGCTTATCTGTCACCAGTAGCGCCACAATTTTGACGCGCCACAGCTAGCGATGTATTGCTGCTTATGGTGCCGTTTCCACGAGCGTGTTCAGTCGCGCCACTTCTGCCGACATCTGAGTGGTCTGCTGTTTATTTCTACACAATGTATCATAACTTTGACACTGAGCTGTTTATTACTAAAGTTGAAGTCCGTCCAGCTGCATGGGACTCAAGGACTGCATCGTAGATTTATGAGGTTCAAGAGACATGGTGTCATTAAATACAGTGTAAATTTTGCCACGTTCCCGCCTTGATTTCATCAGGGGATCTATGCAGAATTTGTGCTTCTTCTTAAATTTCTTTTGCAATTACACAAGGACAACTTCCTCTTCGAAGTTCATTTCACGACTAGGGATGACCGAGGAAACGTAGCTTCGCAACGCATTAGAAAGCATTAGAAACACGCTCGTGGAAGAGTGCCTTGTGTAAGCTCACGGTATGTAACACTAACGGCAGACGCGGACATTGCGATTGTCAGACAAGTTACCTGTCGTAGCAGCAGTGCTGCGCTGCCAGTGATGTGCTGCCCTGAGCAAGCAAAGAGCGTATGCAGTACGTGGCCCCTGGCTTGTACACGTCCAGTCGCTCCGCCTCCCCACTGACGTCGCGCCACCTGCAATTTGGGATGAGCCATACATATTCAGAACAGAACTCATAGTATATTGTACTATTTTGTATCTGTTAATATTAACATTGTTTTATTTAATTTTTATGAGGAATGTATTACGTAATGTAGCCTATAATGTGTAGATATGCTTATGATACAGGCCTATATCTGTGCCATATGCCACTTACCAAGCGCCAATGGCACGTATCGTCGTTATACCGACGTATAAAAATATTTTTGCACAGCTACCATTCTGCTATTTCAAGTTCTACAAAAATGTTACTTTAACGAACGTTTCATATTTTTCTAATATAGATAAATACAGTTCGGGACCCAGGTTTGCGGCCGTTAAGGAATGGGAACCAGTATTATCTAACTCAGACTTCTACAGTTTCCTCAGCTTTGCGGTCGCAGATCTGAGTCCCAGATCATAAGAGGTACGTAACGAAGAATGTGAAGGTAAAGTCCATGTGCATAATTAAGCACGACGCTATGAAAGCGTATGGGAAGTGGAGGTGTAAATCCATGCCGTCATAACTTCAGCACTAGATCGAGGTGAGTGCTTCACACCCCGGCCGCTTCAGAGGAAAGAGTCCTCGGTAGGCACTGAATAGGAGGCTTGACGAATTTCAAGGTGGCCTTGACTCTTTGCGGAACACGAACATCTCTTGGCCCTATTCTGTGGTCTAGCCCGTTTTAAAAAAAATGTGCAGTTGTTGACACATTAAAAATCCATTTTTAGGCGAGTTCGCAAAATTGCGAAAACCGACGATTAGCTTCGTCATGTTGTCAGTCCGTCCGCATGGACCAACTCGGCTCCCACTGGACGGATTTTCAGGAAATTTGATATTTGAGTTTTTTTTTTCGAAAATCTGTCGAGAAAATTTAACTTTCATTAAAATCTGACAAGAATAACGGGTACTTTACATGAAGACCTATTTACATTTGCGATAATATCTCGCTGAATTCTTCTTAGAATGAGAAATGTTTTAGGCAAATGGTGCAGAGAACATCAAAACACACATTTTATGTTCAATAACTTCCCCCCCCCCCCCCCCCGAAAATTGTGCCGTTTATGAGATAATGTGGAAAAATATGGTTGAGCCAGACAGGCCACAGATGATATAATACGGCACATTCGCATTGCGTGCTGGATAACTAAGGCTACAAACACACACTCAGAATATGTAATACTTATTTCTTTTCCACGGTAACAATGGTTATGCGAACGCTCCTCAGTGTTACTTTATACGTACGTTGCCTGTCTTCGTTTTAGTTGCGTTATTTTGGGAATCATCTGTTCCATTGTAATTAGCAACCGATAATAAACTGTGTAAGATGTTGGTGATTGTACATTGTGCGTTCGGAGAGGGTGACCAGAGTGGTCAAGTCTGTTTTAAAAATGCAGCGAACTCCATGATATTAGTATATTGAGGGAGGGGATTGTCGGATATGTCTGGTAATTTCGGGTACCCCCCTCTAGGTATACTGGTGCTACAATTTTGCAGAGAATAGATGAGCTAAGTTGTGCTACTGTAAGAAACCTGTTGTGAACAGTCACCATGTTGGTAAAGTGAGTTACACTCATTTTACAGCAACCTTTTTTTTGTGTTTCCCGAAAAT
Source organism: Reticulitermes speratus (assembly GCA_021186555.1). Taxonomy (NCBI): domain Eukaryota; kingdom Metazoa; phylum Arthropoda; class Insecta; order Blattodea; family Rhinotermitidae; genus Reticulitermes; species Reticulitermes speratus. The sequence continues at coordinate 42,446,622 of JAJKFL010000042.1, read as the reverse complement.
CGAAATTTTTAAAGATCAGTAAGCAGTTATAATATTTGTCGCGATCTTGTACACAATGTTCGAATGAGCCTCATTTTAGCTGTTAGATGCATTGTGAATGATATTGCTAGCGCCAGTAGGTTTTGAATGACAGAGATTCGGATTGTAGACGTAACTGACATTACCTGCCACATTTCACTTGTTCTTTCTTTTGGCAAGTCAAAGGTGTTGTTTTGAAGTTCAACATCTTAGGAACTTTTGAATAATATCAATGTTATTTGATTCTTGTCGTGCCTGACTTCCTTGTTTAAGATTGGAAGTGTTTGTCAGTGTGGTTGGTAATGTCGGATACCACCCGACATTACCAACCACTTTTTTTTCTTCAGAGGCTGATTTTGCACTTTTCTTGCTGAAATTGTTATATCTCTGATTATATTTATCTTAATATTTGGGCCTGTCCAGGCTACTAAATAAAGAACATCGGGCAACACTGGTGTAAAAAAGTTTAAAAACATTTTTAACGTTACTGTCCTGAGCAGTTTTTTAAGGACACCGCAGCAGATGCTACGGACGCACCGCAGCCTTAAGGATTCTTGTGCAACCATGTGATGAAGATGAAAAATGATCATTTTTTTTTTCATTTTTACAAGTAATGGAGCACTGGTGGAATGAAATTGACAGGGGAAAACCTGTCCCAGTGCCACTTTGTCCACCACAAATCCCACATGGACTGACCCGGGATCGAACCCTGGCCTCCGCGGATGGGAGGCCGGCGACTGACCGCCTGAGCCATGGCACGGCCGTCCTGAGCTGTTGCTAATTGCTGACTTGGTCAAGAAACTTCTCCTGTTATGGAATCCGAATTTTCAGCACCGTGTACACAAACGCCCTGTTTCTCTCAAATGCCCATTGTGGTTCCTCACAATAAACATTCGCCTGCGCTTCTTCCCTCGTGCGTGCTAATTGTCTGTCTTCTGCAGTCTTTGGTTTATCACCCTCATAATGCATGTGTTAGGATAAGAATGATGTTTGAATACTTACGTGTTTTTCCTAAACCAATCGAATGTTAGAAGTGAAGTTTTCTCTGTACTTAATTAAACACCACACCATGAACACGTATTGCTGTCGGCACTAGGTAGGTGGAGGGGATGGAGGGGAGTGATGATGTTCACGCTGTGACCGCTTTACTCCCGTGGAAAGAGCCCTTCGGAACCCACTGTAGGGCGCTGGCTGGGCCCCATTGTCGATCTAAAATGACGGTGAAGAGAATTTACGCCAGGATTTGAACCCCGGTCGTCAAACCTGTGACCGGGTTGCTACACTGGTTCAGCTGTTCCGGCTCATCAAACTAAACTCGCCGATGAATATACCGTTCGGTTGTCTCGTGCGTAGATTGGTTGACGCTAGTCCGTTATATCTGAATCACTAATTTACTCGTAGATGGAAGTCGGTTTAAAAATTTACAGTCGTATGCGAAAAAACGTAAACTCATTCTATCGTTAATTTACACCTCCCAGTGCTATATATTTCCGTCAGCTTAGGCATATCTCCAACATCCATTTTTCCTTCAGAATGCGGGTCCGTGTTTCTTACCCATATGCTGCAAGTGTAAATACGAGACAAAGACGACCTCCATGTGCCAAATGCCAACATTACTAGTTACAAGAAAGGTGTGAATTATGCACTAACGATGTTATACAATGCTGTGCCATCCAACATTAAGATCATAAACCTTGATATCGAAGTCTTTATAAAGTCAACATTTAAGTTTTGTCTAATAGCTAACTGCTACTCTGTATAAGGGCTTTTGTCAGCTGAAAGCTCTTAAGTATGGCGCCTTTTGTTAAGTAATTTTGACTCCGTACCATTGCTATTTGGAGCCGGGGTAGCGCAGTCAGTATGGCGGCTAGGCTACGATCTGGGTGGTCCGGGGTTCGAATGTGCAAGACGTCTACAGACAACAATGGGAGATATAATGAATGAAGAACAGTACAGTGCGGTAAAAGACAGGAACATAATAGACGCAGCAGCAGGTATACGTGATGTGATAGCGGCAGGACAACACACCGCACAAGGAATATGTATGATGGTAATTGACTTTGAAAGAGCGTTTGACAATATTGCCCACGAATATTTAAGAAGGGTATTACAAACACACAACTACGGACAAAACATGACACAAGCGATCCTGTCATTATACGAAGACGCCGTATCCAAAATAAACATCAATGGTCACTTCACGAGCGACATACCAATACGCTGCTCAATACGGCAGGGGTGTCCGCTGAGTTCGATATTATACGCAATTGTAATAGACCCATACCTAAGCCTATTAAAAATGAAACTCAGAGGATTGAAAATAGGGAAGGACGAAAAACCAGTAACATGTATAGCATACGCGGACGACATTACCGTCATTCTACGTGATACACGAGACTTATACATTCTAAAGCAGACATTAAAGATATATAAACAGGCAGCGGGAGCCCAAATCAACTGGGCAAAAAGCACCGCGCTCCCTATAGGCAACTGGGACCAAACACACGACCTAGAAGGAATAAGATATCAACCCACAAATAAAATACTAGGAATATATTATGGCTCAACGATACAACATACTATCGAATATACTTGGAACGAAAAAGTTAAAATAATACAAGGAACCATCAAAGACGCACACACCAGAAATTTAGATCTACAACAACGTATCTGGATCAACAACGCCTACCACTTATCTAAGATTTGGTACACAGCACAGATTGTTCCTATACCAGAAGAAAAAGCCCAAAAAATTACGACAATAATTCACCAATACATATGGACAGGGAACATATTCCGCGTACCGGCATCAACACTGCACAGGGAAAAACACGCAGGAGGACTTGCAATGATTAATATCAAAGCGAAATGTTGCACACTATACATCACGCGCATAATGAAACAATATCAACAAAGAGGGAACATCACAGGAAAATGGATAAAACAACACGCACAATATGTACAAAACCAGAACCCCCCGCAATGGGTCCCACTTCCAAAGGAGATTGAATACTTACGCATCTATTTTCAAGAATTAGCGTATATAGGCCCAAAAAAAGCCGAAGACAAAGATGATACATATAAACAGAACGTATACAAGACACTCTACTCTGCAAAATTTCATATTAGTGTAACATTACCAATCCGTGTACAAGAAAAACACCCACACAGCAACTGGACGACCATATGGAAAAATATAAACAAACTATTCCTACCAACCACAACTAGAACAATATGGTACACGGTTGTGCACGACATCGTTCCCACCAACGAACGATTACATAAAATCAAGCTTCACGATACGGGAGAATGCAAGGATTGTAGAAAGAAAGACACAGTACTACACAGATACACAGAATGCGCACGAGCACAAGAAATATGGGCATGGACAAAACAGAGGATCGCATATATCCTGAGAACATCAACAACCGAAATAAAAAACGAATGGATCTGCCTCCCCAACTACAACATTTACCCACCACAGAGACATAACGCAGTAATTTGGCTTATAGGCCATATGATAGGGTATATTCACAACAACGAGACACCAACAAGACAGGACTACATGGATTTCTTAAGAAGAGCAAGAAAAAAAATTTACGCCACACACAAGAGACCATCGTATTGTGGAAAGTACTTAGATATTATTGACTACTGAAGACGACCGTTGGATTGCATCTCCATTATAACATAATGCACATTGGAAGACAGACATGAAGAGAGTGACACGGGAATAAACAGAGAACAAGAAGAAAATCTGGATCACTAAATACTCTAAATGGAATACCTTTCAGTAATAATGTTCATCACGTAATGTATGATTGAATGTACTTATACTTGTCATTAATAAAGAGTTTTAAAAAAAAAAAAAAATCCCGGTAGGGATAAGAGATTTTTTCTTCTCCAAAACGTCCACACCAGCTCTGGGGCCCGCGCAGCATCCTTCTGCGGGGGTAAAGGTGGTGCCGAGGTTAAGAGTGGATGGGTGGAAAAGGAAAAACATCTTTTGTCTTTGCTATATTTTTGGTCTGTACAATATGATTTCTTACAACGTGAGTGGAAATTATGTTTATATTGTGTTTGTATTTATCGTGTTATATTAATTCTGTGGGGCCACGCGGTGGCGCCGTTGGTTGAGGCACTGCGCTACAAGCCGGAAGGTCGCGGGTTCGATTCCCGATGGTGTCATTGATCGATCGCACTATGTCCCTGGGGTCGACTCAGCCTCTAACAGAAATGAGTACCAGGAGTATTTCCTTGGGGGGGGGGGGGGGGGTAAAGGCGGTCGGTGCGTAGGGCTGACAACCTTACCATCTTCATGTGCCGATTGTCTAGAAATCTGGGAGTCTCAACCTCCTGGAACCCTAAGGGTCTGTCCAGGCCTGTAATGGGATTGCTTTACCTTTACCTCTATTAATTTTGCGAGATTCTACGTCCTTGCACTTTGAAGGATCTATGGAATGTAAATAAATTATAATTCTAACAATATATACAGGTCTGGTTTTACAAACGTATGTTCTATTCCGAACTGCTCTTAAAACATAAGTAGTAACACTGCTGTCAAAATCTCGCTGCTTCCGAGAGTCCCTGTGGACCTCACGTAAGTGTATAGGGGGAGCTGGGGTATGGCTCCACTCAGTGGCGTAGCAAGGGGCGGGGACTGGTATAGCCGCTCCGGGCGGCAAATGAATATTTTAAATGAAGGGAATTGATTTTTTTGCGGTCAACAGATTTTAAGTTATTGAGTCACATAAAAGGAAATGCAGTAAATGGTTACGGCTGTTTAGATTCGTAATTTGTTGGAGACAGCCGTTGTCATTGAGATCTGCGCTCTTTTGGGATTTTACGCAGCGTAGAATGGTAGTTTCTTACCGACGTTTTGGGACAACCTATCGGTCCAATCTTCAAGGTTCAATAAGTCTCTTGGCCCTTGATGATGGGACCAATGGGTTGTCTCGAAACGTCGGTACGAAACTACCATTCTACGCTGCGTAAAATCCCAAAAGAGCGCAGATCTCATTTACACAGCGCCGGAAGCCTGAAATCACGCACAGCCGTTGTGATTACTCGACATTTGCTCCACTTATTCTTAACCTCGGCCCTAGATGGACCACTTTACGCAAAGAGAAAGACCCCTCGGTACCCGTTGATTGGTAGGCTGGGTGGGCCCCAGAGCTAGGCTAGACGTTTCGGAGAAGAAACAATCTCTTGCTTCTGCCTAGATACGACCCTCGGATTGTCCGGCCCGTAGCCTAGCCACTATACAAACTACTTACCCGGCTCCCTGCCGTTTCCAAGAAACGGGAGGAAATGGTTTACAGATAAAAGGCAGAGGGCGGAAAGCACAGGTACCCGACAGCTTTATAACATTTAACAATTAACACAAATAGGATTCCCTACGAAGCCGCCAAAGAAACCACCCCAAACGTTCACCTGTTCTTCTTGGAACAGAGTGTATTGAGAATGGGCCAAGGACGTTGAGTTCGACGTACCAAGGTTGTGGGGGTTGGGAATGAGCAGCGGGATAGCTCAGTATAGTGACTATGCTACAGGCTGGACGACGGGATATCGAGGTTCGATTCCCAGGTGGTGCAAACATTTTTATTTTCAGCGCAGCGTCTAGATCGATTTTGGGGCCTACCCAGCCTTCTGTCGAATGTGTGTTGGCTCTGTCGCTGGGGGTGAAGCTGACAACCCACCCACTTATATAGAGCCGACTTTAAGAAATGTGTTGAACATGCCTTCACTCTCCCAGATATCTTCTTGGCATGGTGTTTAATTGCCCCCAATTTCTTAGCCCCGATATCTTCCATTAGGGCCCCATACTTATATTTCATTCATCTCCTATTCAGTGGATACTGGGGTGTTTTCCCCGGGGGTAAAGCGGCCGGGCGGTGGGGATTACCACTCACATCCACCTATTGCTGATGTTAAAGAAAGTGGAGCTATACAAATATTTTATGGCTTCACCTCAAGGTTTTATTTTGTGACAATTTATTGGCGAATATTTCCCGTTTGTCGTGGAATATTAATCACTCGTTACTTATTTTATTGTTGACAAGTTCTTCGTGTTTAAATTGTTACAGGTCGTTATATTCATCTGACCTGCGGGCCTACTATTGTAAATTCAAAGAATGAAATTTAGCTGAACGAAAAGTTATTACCTGAAATACTTCCCGTGCACCTGGTCCCATATCTTGTCATCATAGAATATCGCACTGGGGTACTGACAAGGGCAAGACGGCAGTGTTCCCAGGGGCCCAAGGAAAGCCTTTTGGAGCTTATCCTTGCATTTCATCCATCTTTCACAAGGATCATTCTCTTCTTTGTTCATTTCACTGGAGTCACCACTCCCGCTGTGATCTGTCAGAACACCCAAGACCCTTGCCAAGGTTGTACTAACAGCAGCCTGCATTGGCCCAGGCTCTAAGCTTGCACTTTCAGGAGACACACCCTTCTCTTCTTCATTTCTGGACTCCCTGGGATTGAACCAGACTGAAGTTTCTACTCCAATTGCATCATAATCATACTGGTAATCAGTCATTACATCATCAGTACCAATCATTACCGGGATTGGGAAAGTGCTTGTTCTGTCACTGTCAGCCGTTGCTTCGGTCCTACTGTCGATAACACACCTTGAACGCTCTGAAATCTGAAACGTAGCAATACCTCGAGATTTTGTGACATTTTCATCAACCCTTTTACCAGCTACTGCAGTTGATGAAAGCATAGATACATGCGACTTCATCGTCCTCTCCTCTGTTGCTATCACAATATCTGGAGAAGTGGTGTTTTTAATTGATAATCCGGCTAAGATGTCTTGTGTCTGAGATTTCCTCCGTGAACCCTGTGTCACACCGGAGTCTCCAGACAGTGTCGTTGATTTTGAATTATTTCTACCAGAAGAAATTACATTTGTTGGTGGAGTAACGGTGTTATTTCCTCCAGTGCTTGGCCACAGTAGTCTTGCACCTCCACCACCAAGTAATTCCAGAGTTCTGTTTCGAACCAACACTTGTTTCTCTAAGTTACGTCGAATATGGCTGTGTTGGGACAAAGAGTCCCCAACTTTTGATCTGGATTTGTTGTGGCGATGTTTGCCTTTCCCTTTGCCTCCCTTGCCCTTACCACGACCTTTACCGCGACGCCGTTGTTTGCTGTGGCGTATGTTCTGATCTGGCGTCGTTGTACTGTAGACTACGGTGCCTTTCATGTTCGGCGTCCGCCCTCTTTTCCTGCCGTGATGGGATATTCTGTACGTAACCGGGACGCGGGATGTATTCTTCTGTCGAGATGACGCGAGCGTCAGCAAGCTTCTGTTATCCTGTAAAACAATTGTCACCCTTTAGTTCATCTAACTCCATGCAGCAGAGTCCTTGAGAATCTAATTGCATAGCGCTATAAATTAAGAAATACACTGTCTTTGAATCGGGTATGCTGATGATAAAAATTACACTGCAAAGTTGTAACACGCACGGGTCTTCTGTTTTCTGTTTTATTTGCGTGCAAGACATATAAATGTAAGCTTAATTACGCAGTATGAAATAATAATCATCAGCATTATTGTTCCTTGACACAGTCTTTACTCTCCATCTCTGCCAAAATTCACCGAACAAAGCTTATTTTTCAAAGGTAGGTAACGTTTAAAAATTTACAATCCTCTCATCGTAGTTTTTGAGCAGTGCTTTTCAGCCGCTGGTACTCGCTACGGGCTGGACGGTCCGGTGATCGAATCCCGGTGGGGGAGAGATTTTCCGCACCCGTCCAGACCGGCCCTGGGGCCCACCCAGCCTCCTATACAATGGGTACCGGGTCTCTTTCCCAGGGGTAAAGCGGCCGGGGCGTGAGTTGACCACCCACCCTCATCTAGTGCCGGGGTTAAAGAAAGAGTAGAGCTATACCTCTACTCCCCCTCTGGGCCTTCATGGCCCGTTCAAGGGAGAACTTTACCTTTACGCGTCCACTGCTGGTGCCCTGACGGTAGTCTGGTGGTATGCGAAGTTGTATGGGAAGTATCACTTTCTTTCATAACGTAATTTTAAAAATGTTAATCACACTATAAAACTGTTTTAAATGTATGTAAATGAAAAGAAAACCATTGAAGTATATATGAAGTTAAACTAGAGAGGTACAAACAGAATGTTGATAATATTTTCAGTACCGGTTGGTACCCATGCATGTTTTGTTTGTGATAGTGGTACGTGTCGGAAAAAGGTTGAAAAGCAGTGGTTTAGAGGTTATTTTTGCACCACCTGACCTCTAGAACACGCTCCTGAAGGTTGGCCAATTTGACTGTCCGATGCGTGCTACATTCTCCACCGATCTCATCTTTCTCGATTTGATCACCTTCCTCGTTTTGGAATTTTCTCCTTCCTTCTGTTACTGCCTACCTGTAGGTTCACACTTCCGTCCACAAATTTTCCCTCCTTCTGTTACTGCTTACCTGTAGGTTCACACTTCCGTCCACAAATTTTCTCCTTCCTTCTTGTTACTGCCTACCTGTAGGTTCACACTTCCGTCCACAAATTTTCTCCTTCCTTCTGTTACTGCTTACCTGTAGGTTCACACTTCCGTCCACAAATTTTCTCCTTCCTTCTGTTACTGCCTACCTGTAGGTTCACACTTCCGTCCACAAATCCTGTCCATCAGCATTTAATGAAAGGAGTACAGAGTACAAGGCTGTCTGCGCATGCCGAAGATTTGGGGCAACAGATTATTCGAATGTAATGGAGTCTTCGTTGGCGGTCCCAATTAATGATAGGCCTACTGTTGAGGAAGGACTGGAATAGTTAAGTGTCGTGGTAAAGGACCGTCAATAAAGATAAACATGCCAAACAATCAGACTACTTCTAAGTACGTTTTTCATGGACATACATCAAACATTACAACTACATGCGATAATGCCGAAGACTTGTATTCGGTAGGCGCCTGGCTCAGATCTGGGTCAGGTCATCGGTTATCCTTATTGAGGTTCTTCGTGGTCTTCTTCAGTCCCTCGAGGGAAATACCGGGATGGTACATCGATTGTGTCACAACCCCCTCCAGATCATTTCCCATCCGTAATTAATCGATCCCACCATACGACGCTTTATAATCTAGATGCACTGGCAGCGTCGTAAAATAAACAAGAACGTAACAACAAACATACCGACGGCGACAGTGATGATGATGATGATGACCTTGTTAAGCGGGCAGGGTAATGTCGGCTGCTGGAAACGCTGTGTACTTGAATTCGGGAGGTAAGCAGTTTGAATCAAGACAGGGCTACTGGATAACCTGATGGAGTGTTTTGTGGTTTCCGTCCTTGCTAATCCCAGGATAGTGCTTTGACGTAGACTACGATTTATTTCCTGTTTGACATCATTACGTACACACCCTTCATTATCATTTGCCCATCTGATTCGACGCCATATAACTTCCGCGGTCGAAACAGTATTGTTACACTTTATAAGAATCACTTGTACGGAGACATATTTACGATCATATCACTGGTAAAAGGTAAAGTTCACCCTATAACCTGCCATGAAGGCACAGACGGGGGTAGAGGTATAGATTTACTCTTCCGTTAACTTCGGCGCTTGTTGGGGGTGGGTGGTTAACGCCATGCTCCGGCCGCTTTACCTCCAACAATGACCCGGTACCCATTGTATAGGAGGCTGGGTGGCCCCCGGGGAAGGTCTGGACGGGAGCGGAAAATCTCGCCTCTACCGGGATTCGATCCCCGGACCGTTCAGCCCGTAGCAAGTCGCTATACTGATCCATATTAAGTGGGTGCCTTTCACCACGGCACGGTGCATGCTCGGGTTGCGGGTCGGGAAGACGAACGGTAGCTAGGTATGGAAGGTAGCTGCTAGTATACTGAATAAGCTGTCGCGGACAGCCGACTATCGGTGGTCCTCCAGCGTGTGGTTAGTCAAAGACCTAACAACTCCTCGCCTTAAAAAATCAACAGGATAGGAAATGTTACCCAGGCCTGTGACTTGGACGGACTGTTTGGAACAACGTAGCGGTGGAAAATGGATATGAGGTTTGGAACTTGGACTGAGGGCAGATCTTGGACTGGATTCATGTGGCTGAGGATAGGGACAAGTGGCGGGCTCTTACGCACACAGTAATGAACCTTCGGGTGCCATGAAATGCGGGGAATTTGTTAAGTAGCTGAAGATCTATTAGCTTCTGCGGAAGGACTCAGCTGCATGGAGTTGGTTAGTTATCCTTAAGTGATGGCATTAGCAGACAGTGGAGGCGGGCAATACGAATGGGAACGGACTTGTAGTGAAGGCTCTATATTCCATTATTTTGTCAATGTTTTTATCGAGCTTATAGAGTAAGAAGTGAGAGCTAACGTGACAGACGTTCGTGGTATATACAGATAAATAAATATTATTAAATAACTGTGATGTAATACATCGCGTATTTGAATTTCTTGCTCACCTTATACTGGCAGCACCGAATAAAATCGGGAAAGAACAAATGCGTTTCACGTGTTCACTTGCAGCAAAAGGCAAGGACAAAGTTAAACTTTTTCAAGCCTGAAATTAGTCAGAACAACATTTAAAAGGCCTGTTCCTACCTGACAGGAAACACACTGCGTCTGCTTTACAAAGACCAACCTGTTAATGGTCTTTAAAGGAAATAATGGCTCTTTATTCTGAGATTCATAGAAGTACATATGCTTGAACACCCACTGTGGGCAAAATGTTGAGTTGTTCTGATGTTAAAGTAGGTGACAAATAATACTAAAACATGTGCTTGAAGCTGATAAAGTTTTCCGCGAATTATTACTTCCGAAATATGATTTACATCTTTATAATTACTTGTCTTGAACCATCGTGTCCATACTCCTTTTAGCAAATCATTATGTACTTAAACTGCAAAAAAAAAAAAAAAAAAAAAAAAAAAAACAAGATGTGGTACATCTTCATTCTCGTTCCTAATTAATGTTATCAGGACAAGGCAAGCAGGTACCAGGAAGCAAATAAATAAACCTCCGCCCTGTATTTGTTCTATGCCAGCTGCTTGTTTTCTGTTTTGGTACTTGCTATTTTTTTTTTAGGTATGCTTATAAGAATCAACACAATTAGGTTAAAGAATAATAGCCTAGTGGCGGTCAAATTAGAAAGAAAAGCGACCGCAGGAGGTCAACGGACAGAATGTAAGGTACAGTGAAAAAGGAGACCGTCTCTTGCGTTACATCGGTCGGACCCTTTCTTGTTAGATCTTTCATGCCTTGATATACGGCATGGAGAAACGAGAGACGAAAACATGGGAAAGATGAATAGCCTAAAAAAAAAATCTGGTAACAGAAAGGAAAATGCCATGGAATGACCGAGCTTGTGTATGAAGAGATAAATGACATAGAGGAAATGCAAGAGGAATCAAGATAGTGAGAAGAAAATGCAGACGAATGCGGGAGGAGAACAAGAGAAATAGACGACAGAGTGACATAGGACTGCAGCTTATTCCGTTTTGCATGTAGTAGTGATGATGATGATGATGAGTGTGGTGGTGAAGATGATGATGGAGGTGGATTTTCTGCGGGCAGCGATTGTCGGCTGTCGGCGACTTGAAAGAGACACAGCGCCACGCGGCGGGGCGCCTGCTGGCCACACGGCAACATTGTGGTGGTGTCCAAATGTCAATACTGTAAGCAGTCCAACCAGTTTCCAGTCTTTGGCATAGACTATAATTTGTTTATTTGTAGTTTGCTTAACGATACTGTAAATATCTCAGATTATGTAGCGACAAATGATAAGGAAGAAATCGCAGTCGTCCGGGGCATGGCGCCGTGTTTGTAGGCGGGGGGGGGGGGGGGCGTACCTGTGGCGGGGGGCGGGGACGAGTGATGCAGTCGATTTAGGCTGCAAAGTCGAAAAAAAAAGTGATTTTATGCGCTCAACAATTTTAAATTATTGAGCCAAATACAATGAAATTTAATAAATAATTGTGATTTTTTTAATGTTGGTAATTTCTGTTAGGGGCGGTCATTGTGATTACTGACCCCGCGCGCCCAAAACATCTAGTTATGCCACTGCTTGTAGGTGCCAACGTTTCAGAGGAACCTGCTACCCCCACCTTAAGGGTAGAAGGTGAAGGTAAAGGCTATAGAACCTGAAGTCAACGTGAATGATGAAATGATCAGCGAGTGACGAATTGGAAAGGATGTGGAATGTGGAAGGGAGGGACTGCGGCTTAAACCGAAGCACTGCCCTGAAATCTGCGTGAAGGGACTGAGAAAAACAACGAAATATCAGAATAGCCAATCTCCGGGCAGATGTAACCCGGGACCTGCCGAATAAGAAGCAGGAATGCTAACCGCTTGCCGACGACGCTCAGTAAAGACATACATAGTCTGTGACGTTTCAGAGGGAGCCAAGATAGCTCAGTCGGTACAGCGACTAGGCTACGGGCTGGAAGATCCGGGGTTCGAATCCGGGCGGGGCAAGATATTTATCCTAGACGTCCAGATTGGCTCTGGGGCCCACACAGCCACTTATCAAAGGGTACCCGGGTTCTTTCCTGGGGTAAAGCGGCCGGGGCGTGAAGTTCACCACTCGCCTCCATCTAGTGCCGAGGTAAAAAATGGGTGGAGCTATAGCTGTACTCCCCCTGTGTGCCTTTCTGATATGAACAGGGACAACTTTGCGGTTTTTATTTGCTTTGTAACGTTACAGAATAACAAACACGAGTATTCTGAAGAGGAAAGTGGATCGTATCCTGAGCCTTCGGTAGATTTGTACCGACGTTTCGGTTAACCTTTCAGCTTTCTTCTTCTAGCATGATTATGGAAGGAACAGGTTCCTCCGAAATGTTGGTACACATCTACCAAATTACACGGCGTCACATGCCAGAAGAACATAATCTTGATAAAGATATATGTCTGCAGAATTTTTCAGAGTTAAGTTTATTCTTTTTGGAAGACAATTAAAAAGCAGTGCCAGTAATTTACGCCTACTTTTATATTGATATAAGTTTTCGGGTTTTCACGCCAGATGTTGCTCAGATCGTTTCCGTTATTACACCGTGTAGGCTAAGCCGTACAACGTTCCTTGAAAATATACATCCACCTGAACCAAATTCAGTCACTCTGAAGAAGGAAACTGTGAGATCCACCGAAACATTAGAGCAAACTAATCCTGCAAGGTGTAAGAAACCAAAGGACCGTCAACTGACTTTATAAGTTGCATTAGCATGCGTAAACCTGGTGAACACAGAATTCCCTGTCAAGGTAGCTGGTGTAGTGACTAGGGTGTTGGATGGACAGTCAGGGTTCAATTCCAGGCAGGGACAAGACTTTTTATCTTCTCCACAGTGTCTACACCGGCTCTGAGGTTAACCTAGCCTCTCATCCAGTGGGTACCGGGCTCTGCCCTCGGATGCAAAGCGACCGGTGCGTAAAAGTGACAACTTGCACTCCATTTAGTGAGAAGGTTAAGAATGCGTGGAGCTTATGATTACAAACTTAAGTTTCAGTCTTTTAAAAACATTTTACGGATTTTTAGGGAGTTATTAAACAGTTTTGTGTTCAGAATAGACGATTATTAATTTTAATGTATGGTACTTTGTCTGTGCACGTCGTGACGGCATATGGGGAAGTGAAGGTATAACCCCTCTCATTCTTAACCTCGGTATTAGGTGGAGGTGAGTGGTCAACTTCAAGCACCGGCCGCTTTACTCCCGGTACCCACGGAATATGAGGCTGGATGGGCCCCGTAGCCGGTCTGGACGTTTTGGAGAAAAGAGAAATCTCTTGCCCCTACCAAGAATGGAACCCGGATCGTCCAGCCCGTAGGCTAATTTAATTTGTGGTCTTAATGTTTAATATGTTTTGCATTTTTTTATTTTTCCCCCCCAAAAATCCATATTTGCCCCCCTGTTGGCGACCGTGGCTTTACGATACATGTCTGTGAATCACTGCGTTGCAGTGACATGGATGGTTTTTCCCTCCCCTACAGAAGGGAACCTTATACATGGGGCCTATTCAGTAATAAAAAAGATCCTGGATTTGGTTTCTTTTGTTTGTGAAGTGAGGTCTGTCCAGGTAGAACACATGTCGGACTGACTGCACTCGTGTGTAAGAGCCTTGTCAGGCGGCTGGCCGGTGCAGTCCCTTCTTTCTACACGTTGCTGCAGCTAGTTACTTATGAGTTATGACAGACTGGGGTCCGCCCAGTCATATCTTTAGTTCTTTGTAGCTTTTTAGGCTGATGCATTTTTTTACTGCCGGAATAGATGCAAGCCCAGTTATAAAGGAGGGATTGTAAGCCCTCGGGACCCAAAGGGCCATCTTGAGGAGAAGAACATAGGATTAAAGAAACACCATTCATCAATATGTAAGGAACCGAGGACTCTGTATAACTTTTGTCAAATTATTATGAAATTTTAGCGTAGTTTGAAACCTGAAAGAGTATGAAATGGTGCCTGTTGTGAAATATTTCAGAACGGAAGTTATTTCGTTTGGTGTCCCGTATTATTTAACATTCTTACAATGTTGTAACAACCATGATATAATTGAAAACGAATCAAAAGTTTAAAAAACCAACATATGCACTGTATTCTTACAAGAAAGTCAAATGCCCCTACATATGTTTCATTCCCTGGATTTTATATGTTTGGACGGCTGATGTTGGTGGTGTCCTGATCCATTGGGAATTAAGAATTTGTTTTGTGTTGATGTATGAGGTGCTTATGAATGAACTAATGGATGTCGAGCATATGTAGAACTTTAACCTCCTGAAGATGGCTTGTTGAAGCCGAACCATGTGTAGGGGCATTTGACTTACTTGTTAGAATACAGTGCATATATTGATTTTTAAACTTTTAATTTGTTATCATGATGCACGGCGAATACAACGTGAAATCGAAAACGAATTATCGTAAATAAATTTATTACCAGCAAATTACATTAATTGTAATTTGTTGATTATAAGCTCATTGACAGTGATTTTCCATAAATAGAACCACTCCTATATGTTTCGGCTATTATTTACTCCCTGAAGATGGCTATAAGTAATAGCTGAAAGGTGTAGGAGTGGTTCTCTATTCATGGACAAGTGCATTTTGTTGGTAGTAAACTTATGTATGTATGTATGTATGTATATCAGTTGCACGAAGATATACAATATTAAACGAATTAACGTGTTTGTGCGCCCAGGCATCACTGATATGAACTGTGCCTCTTATGGTTAAGCCACATCTGAATAATGTATTCGTGTAATTTGACTTCATTTGTGTAATGAATTTCATTTACCACTTACATTGCAGTGGTTAAATACATAACACCGACCTTAAAAGTCAGGAGTTTTGCATTTTATGTTTCATCGGATATTTGTCAGAATAAACAGCTATGACTGGCCTTTGTAATGCACACGTAACTTGTTTTTATGAGATAGGAAAGTTTCAACACTATTTAGAAGAATTGGATGCTTCAAAGGGTTAGCGATGGAATCCATAACAGGTCGTTCTGTTATCCTTAAACATTTACATCCCGGTAGGCAGTGACAGTCACAATAACCAACATAAGCTACACTGTCAAAACAGCGAAGTTGCCCATCTGATGATATGAATATGTTTTAATTATCCCTGTACAATATTTATATCAGCAATAGATGAACACCAAAGCCTATAAATACGTAAAATTTCAAAGAATGAATCTGGAGAATAAGTACGTACGTCCCCACCAGGGTTCGAACTCCGGTGGGGAAGAGATTTTTCGTACCCGTCCACAGCGGCCCCGTGGCCCACCCAGCCTCCTGGTACCGGGTCTTTTTCCCGGTGGTAAGGTGGCCGGAGCGTGGCTTTGACCATCCACCCCCCTCTGCTCCCTAATTTGTGTCTTAATTGCACGTTATAGGCTGAACGTTTTAGTACAGGCGTGTTCCAGATTAAAGTGTATCTTTCTGATCTTATATGGTGATTTTTTCCTGAATTCTGCTGTTGAGCCCCTGCGTCTGTTTGTAGACCAATATGTGTTATAGTTGGTTATAAATTCCCCCCATATTAACTACAATTCCAATATGTTCAAAATATTTAGAGCAGGGCCGGGTCTTTTGTCCATCATCATCTTAGGTTAGCGTTACAAACCACAGATCTTTATGGATGTGAAAATGTAAATGTTGAATTCATGTCTCCCTTTTGTAAACAGAGGAGTCAGGGTGTATAATTAACGTAAGTTAAAACTCTACAAACTCTACAAAGTAAAACGCACACAGAAAGGATTAATTGATTCATATTTATAACGTAAGCGTGCGCAGGAAAGAAAACTTCAGCATATACTGTTGCAGTCCTGATACGTTGCAGCAGGTTTGTTCGGAAATGCCGTCGGGCAGGATCAGGTCCGCGGGCCAGCTTTTGCTCACCTCTGAACTGGGGCGTTGAGAGAGACAAACAAGCTATTTGCGTCACTGCTTCATAATTAGACCTACTCAGAAACTCGTTAAATTGTTTGACTTTGCCTTTTACATTGTAATGTGGGATTTAGTCCGATTGGATTCTACAGACAGTTCGTTTGATCTTATCACTCATTGACAGATTACAAACACACGTGTATTCTAGAAGATTATTACTTTGACATGTCGGGGGGAAGGCGGGATTTCGAAGAAGTTTTTTCCCTCCGTTTAATTAAGCATTAAGTTCAAGCCTCCTTGCATTATCTTCTCTCTTATTTTTCTTCACATTTGTTTTTCTTCTTGTAAAATTAATCATGAATGACATGCGACGGAGATTCAAAGAGCCGACTGACAAGAATTTATCATACATGCATCGTGACAGTTCTTTATCCTACGGAAGAGGCAACCAATTGACAGTGGCGCTCTGCAATGGTGATTTATAGTACTTTTATAATTGTCACAGAAAACATGTAGTGTCTCTTGCGAGGTTATTGGCGCCGATATTAATTCAAGATGGTGTCGGATTTAAAGTTCATAAACACACAATCAGTCCAAAGAAAACAAACGAGTAGTTACAAAATAATAATAAAAAAAATCCTTGTCCGTAGCACGCAAATGAGTTCGGTAATTTCAGGTTTGCATTTAGATGGACTGACTGCTCACATTAAGCGTGCAACACATGAATGACGTCAAAATGTACAGGAGAAGAACGGAAGAAGTGCATCGTTTACACGTGTATCCTACAACAGGATCTGTGGAGGTACCTAAAAGTGACGAGGATGTCGGTGGAAGCTGGTTTCAGTTGTGTCTCCTCTAATGAGTTTGTGTTGTTTATGATGCTTGACGAGCACGGAGTATGTAGCACGCATGGGAAAATGTTGTCAACAAAAAAAAACTTTCTTAGTAGTCGTGAAAATAACTCGTGCCCACGGGAGATGTTGGTGGTTGTCTAACTTGTGTATACCATAACGACATCATGCGTTTTTTACTGGTTGACAATATGTGTTCCTACATAGAGAATTGTACCCCCTCTGAGTGTATTGTTTTTGTTTAAGATCCGTTTTCTTTATTCGTTGTGGAAGAGTGGTTCCTAGCCCCTCACACGGTTTTTCTGAATGGTGTGGAGGGTGGAGCGTAGGAAAGGTGCACCTGGCCGACTCCCTGTGTTACTCCGCGGCAAAGCAATAGACCGCAGATTGGATGGAAAAGACCCACTAATTGAGATCAAAGGAATACCGCCAACAACGCCCTGAGGCCCCACCATTATTATCAGGCAATGTCGTACTTTTGTAAGGTCTTCGCCGCTACTCACTCTACGAATATTGTATTTTTCTTTAACTTTTACTATGAAATGACAATTGGGTGTACGTGTTTCTTGCTGGCAGTAAATCTGTACACAGTCAGAGTTTGCAGTTAAATTCGTAAAGGAAACCAGTTTCCTTTATGCATTTACGTTACAAAATTTTAAATTCTAGCAAAGTGTATGTTTTCTACGAATGTGTAGTACCGTGAAGTACCCAGTGTATAGAAAATTGGATATCCATGCAGTCGTTTCGGATGTGCTGAGCAGTCAATCGTAATTCGTTCTCAAGTTCTCTCGAATTCCTGTAAAGACGACGTCAGTGACGCGGTGTATTTTGGGGTTAATAATAATATAATAATAATAATAATAATAATAATAATAATAAAATGTGAGCCGGGATGACGTCGGTATAGCAACTAGGCTACAGGCTGGACAGTCCGGGGTTTGAATCCCAGTAGGTGCAAGAGATTTTTCTCTTTTCCAAAACGTCGAGACTGGCCCTTTGGCTAGCCCAGCCTCCTGTTCAATGGGCATCAGGGTTATTCCCCGGGTCGTGAAGTTAACCACTCGCCTCCGTCCAGTGCTGAGGTTAAGAATGAGTGGAGCAGTACCTCTACTCCCCTTATATGCCTTCATGGCGTGGATACGGAAAACTTTACTTCTTTAATAATAATAATAATAATAATAATAATAGTATAATGATAATATAACACTGCCATTATTGCAAGCAACCTGGTTCAAGAGATAATGTTCCTGACTTGTCTTGATTTCAGGCTTCCGCCGCGATGTTGAGATCTGCGCTCTTCTGGGATATTACGCGGCGTAATATCCCAGAAGAGCGCAGGTTCCTGACTTGAATTCGGGAAGCGTCCGGTTCGAAACTCGTTTGGGACACTTGTGAGTGATTCTGAATTTTTGCGGAACCCTGTAAAGTAAAAGAGTGCGTTTGGGGTGTAAAGCTAAGATAAGACGATTTGAAATAAACTGTAGCTTTAAAAAATATTTAGGCAGATTTGTGAGAAACAATTTTTTATTGGTCCTTTACACAGAAAAGCGTGTTATGCAAAAAAGATGGTGAGGAAAATAAGCAGCACTATCAGAAACTAGCAAATATTTATTTACCAATTGTACTTTAAAGGAGATGTGCTTGCGGAACACAATTTAAAATACACCTGTTGCGGATCATTGGTGGAATGATACTGTCTGGGGAAAAACGAAGTACTGGGAGAAAACCCCTGTTTCAGTGCCAACCAAATGAACAATAAATTATTTCCTTAGTCTTATACAACCCTCCATTAATGCGACATTTGAACACAGCCTGACCACTTCGAAATGCTCGGCATTGATTAGAAATTTGGTTTATAGAGCGGAAACTGCGACTTATCGCCTACGACCTTGCGATTGACGGTTCCTGATCGTAGATAAAAGGTAGACTTCGGCAGTACTAAATAGACTTTTGAGTCCAGTTTTGCTACTTTTCAATGCAGTGTTATTTCCTACGTGTGCTAATCAATGCTCCTTGAAAGCAAGCCCAAATCCAGGGTATATACTATTGTAATGTTTGAATTTTGCAATGTACGTTTCCTTTTTATTATGCGATTTTATAGTCCCTAATTTTACATTTTGTTTTGTTACAATTTTATTCTGTAATCTCTAAATATGACCCCAGTCGGAAAGAACTACGTCTGTTATTTGATAAAACTGAAACTTACGTGTAGTAGTGCACAAAGTTGTGTACAGTTGATCTCCAGATTCTAGGCGCCGGAAGGGTGACTTAAATCAAGTTCCATACTTACGACTTAAAGATTGGGCGTCACCGTAAAAAGGTAGTAGCCCGGACGATCTGGCGCCAGGGCTTTGTGCACCCCCGATTATGTTTATATATTTGTGTCCTGTTTCATAACAGAGGATCACCAGAGGTGTTAATATTTTTCTCAGTTGCATCTTTATTTCAGTAATAATTCAAACGTTTAAAATTTATAGAGGAATTCAAAAGTTAACAGCGGAGAATGCAACGTCGGCTGACACATTACGCTTCTGTATCCTCGGCAGCAATTTTCTTATATAAAGGTAAAGGTAAAGGTGTTCCTGTCCACACAATGAAGGCGTACAGGGGGGGGGGGGGTGAGTGGTCAACATCACGCCTTGGCCACTGTACGCCGGAAAAGAACCAGTAAAAATTGAATATGAGGTTGGGTGGGCCCCACAGCCGGTCTGGACGTTTTAGAGAAGAAAAAAAAATCTCTTGTTCCTACCAGGATTCGAACACCGGACCGCGCAATCCGTAGCTAGTCATGGAGAGCGCAATGGGCTTTGAACAACAGAAACTCTGAAAACTAAGACATTCTCTACAGACAGTTAATAATCAAAATTTTACCTACTTGTTGTAACCTTCCTTCGTGAGTTGCATCAAATCCCAGTGGATTCGTTCTAGATGTAATATTTTGTGATAGTGACGTCACTGTATTGACGTCATGTCCAAAACATGTCACCAGCAACAATCCAGTTGTGAAAAGGATTGTTCCGAGTGCTCGGTGTCCATTCAACAGTCCATACACTGCCCACGGCATCTTGGATTCTTCTGGTAACGTCATATTGTTCGAAATTCTTACTCATGAACGGCTTTGTTGTTGGTGCCGAGTCCGAGTGGAAATCGCAATTAAAACACACTTGACGGGACATGGATGTGTGTTGGATCGTAAAGTGGTTCAGTCGTACAGTGATTGCCTCGCAAATTATATGTAATTTGTGCTATTTGTAAGTGAAGGAAGTTGTGTGAGGTGATTTACGAATTGTTTGTTGTGAGCAGTCCGTTTCCATACAAATCGTCATATTAGTCTTTTTTCAGTCGTCAATAATGCCAACGTTTTGAGCCCGCCTTTATATATCCCTTTTGCATCTCTGTAATTTGTCTAATATTTCAGTTTACGGTATTGTTTCTACATTACCACATTCAACTAAAATAAATGCGAGTATATGAAATACCTCGCGAATTGTATAACGCAATTAATCTACACACACATATATATGTATATACACGTATGTGTTTCACTTTAAATTACATTTCACTGATGTTCACTTCATATTTATCACTAACAGGTACATGTAATATTACGCATGCAATTCAGTATGCGTATTTACGTGTAGGCACAATATGAAATAAATTGTTTTCTGATGATATTTCTCGCCCTTCTTACGGTCTCGTAGTAAGTAAAAAAAAAAGTTCATACGCACGTAAGTTTATATAACAAAAACGCGCACACGCACCCGCGACAGATTTGTCTGCCGTATAGCACGCACTTCCGACCACGAGTGGCGCTGTGCGTACGAGAGAAAGAGAGAAACAAAATCCCCCTCTTTCCCCGCCATCCTATTACTTCTTCTTCTTCCCCATCCTCTATTATAGGATCCTCTCACTCGGAGCCACATCCCTTTGAAGTCTGCCGCTCTCTCCAGCATTATGGAATGGAACAAGCTTAGCTTCACAACTACTCAACATCTCCACAAGGACCCCGTCACACGATATTTAGATGGGGAGGGGGAGGCGAGGTAAGTGGTCACTTGTGCCCCATCCCCACCCACCTAAGCTCCGGGGGTTCGTTTGTGTGAAATTTCTAAGACATGAAATGGGGACTGGTAAGTAATTCTTAACAGAATGTCTATTGTCTATCTTGCTAGCTGCTAGCGAAAAACCGGTCGAGAGTTGTTAGCAGACTTGTGGGTCTTGTGACATCACACGAGGAGCATAATAATGGAATGACTGTTATACATTACAAGTACATGGTGGAGAGAGTGCATCTGCAATAGGCAACAGTCATTTTAAGGATCGTTGGACTTACGGAAATTTACATTTCTCCGCCTACACGGTATTTTGCTGTCAGATAGTAGATAGAGTAACTAATTTTTTTGTTTGCGTCCGGGGCGAGTAATCGCAATGACCGCCGCTAAGAGAAATTGTGAATTTAAAGAATCACAGTCATTTATTGGATTTCCTTTAATTTGGCTCAATAATTTAAAATCTGTCGAGCGCGAAAAATTAATTTTTTTTCATTTAAAATACTTATTTTGCCGCGTCTTGGGCTGTGCCGTCCCAGCTACGCCACTGCTGTCTAATACCGGGATAATAAAACATATAACACGTACAGCCAAGCAGTGGCGTATCGTACTTAAGCAGATGCCTGCTTGTCATTTAAAATCGTCGCGTGCTTTTCGTTTATCTTAGTTTTTCTATAATTATTTCTACGTCGAATTAGCATTTTAATCTGTATAAAATTAATCTCATTTGTAATACGTTTACTGTTTCATATTTTTTATATTGTCCGTTCCGTGCGCTGTTGATAACTCATTCGCAACACTCATACCAACAAAATGCACAGTACTGTTTCTTAGATATTCATATTATCATATCACATAAAATATTCCTACATGTTTCGATCCCCAAGGGGTCATCATTAGGGAACCAACCAAAGCAATACTGCACAAAATTAAATTAGCAACTTTCATGTCAACTGTGTACAAAACGCTTTCACCAGTGGCCTGTGAGAAGTGACAGACTCATACATTAAACGTAAGTGCTTATTAGTGGACTCCTTTTTTTTTTTTGCGATCTTAATTTAATGCAGTCATGGGAGGAGGTTCTGATGTTAAGTCTATAGAAGATTTTGACGAATTTTTAACATAAGACCTTTTGTTTTTTGTGGTCTGAACAGTAAATATAGAAAACACTCTGACATGCTTCCAATGGTTTTGATAACCGGTCGTGGGCCTGCCCCCCCCCCCCCCCCCCCCACCCGCCCAAAATTATTAGCGAAGTTACTTTACTCCCAGTTCTTGTAACAGGGATCCGGAATACTGCCTTCTGTCGGAAGAATGGAATCCAGTCTGAAAGAACCAGCAACAAATTGTATTCAGTATGGCGTACGTATGGGGCCTTGCCCCACGCCGCGGGGCCTGCGGTGGCCTTATCTACGCCGCTGCTTGCATCCATATACAGTCGATGTCAGTTATTACGGGCGCCAGGGGACGGAATAGTTCTGCTCGATATAGCCGATGTTCCTAACACCCATGAACTCAAAAATCTGCATGTAAAGTTGTCCCTGCCCACGCCATGAAGGCATTTACAGGTATAGCCCCTCATTCTTGACCACGGCGCTAGACCGAGGTTAATTCCCAACATTACGCCCCAGCCACTTTACTCCCGCGAAAGAACCCCGGTACCCATTGAATAGGGGCTGGGTGGGCCTCAAAGCCAGTCTTTACGTTTTGGAGAAGAGAAAACTCTCTTCCTTCTGACGGGATTCGAACCCCATAGCCTGATCGATATACCTACTGCTCTCTCTACCGCATGTACGTATTATATGGAAAAAGTAAATATGTAGTAGATAAAAATACATATAAATCCAGATTATGTTTAATATATTTGTGAAAAAAACATAGAAGAGTAGGCCTACGTAAACTAAAAAATGTAAGAGCGAACCTGTAAAACATTTGGTTACAGGTATATCATCAGTCACTCCCATTTTTACGGATGTGGTTTAAAATGTGGTCTGTGTGATAATTTCACTTTGCAGTATTTTTAGATTCTTTTTTTTTTTTTAATTAGCGCATTAAAACACCAGTATTGTCACTACATTAAAAAATACAACCAACCTTTCCAGGGATTTCGTAGGAAATGTTCCTTCTTCGCGTACAGTGTTGATTTCGTCACTGTCTTCTTCGCTTCGCACCGTCTGTATTATATCAGTCTCTGGAAGAATTCCAGAAGTTTTCAGATCTTCGTCAACCTGACTTTATCGGTGCCATTTAAATGATCAAAATTCGTAATTTTATTTTGTTTAAGCCGTTCTGATAATAGTAGGTAACCTTCATCAGCGTGTTGATTACTAACCGAAAATTCTGCCGACGATAAACTTGATTTCCGAAAACAATTTGGGATCAGACTCTCCCATGCGTAAAATTTTTCAATTGTATTTCCCTCATATCTCTTTGTTCCCCTTACGTACATATTGCTGAAATTATTTAAGTCATCCTTGTCTTGTTATTAGCTGCATATCAAAAGGAAGCATCCTTATGTTTTCAAAACACCATGCTTTCGGCAATTTTCCAGTAACAAAAAAGCTCATTTTTTGTCAGTTGTGGTTTTGTTGACACATTAAAAAACATATAAACTGTTAGTAGGCCTTTTTCCGCCAACATATTCTGTACCTCTGAATCTAAACGTTGCATCAGGCATCATGTTACAAAACAGTCGGGCTTCGCTTATGCATTTTAGGTGGATTCTTTGCTGTAAACTTTTTGATATACAACACAAAACACTTTTCACCCATTCACTTGGCGTTTTTGAATCTGCTGACACATGATCTTATCAGTGACATTCCCATAAATAGTGCTACGCCGAATTTTTAAATCGATCAAGCCATCCATTGTTACGTGTGCAATTCTCTTGCCCCAAATAATTTTGCAAATTTTTATGTCTCCATCTTTAAGGTGGTGTCGTTGAGGGGGAAACCAGCAGTGTCTGAACAACATCGCTAAAGTTACAGTTCCTCATTTTCTTCTTCGTAGTGACGTTTTCTAGTGCAGATGAAATCCCTTCTCCTCCCCCCCCCCCCTCCGCCCACGCAAAGTTGGAAGTATATATGACAATGGAATAATCTAAACTATTTTTCGTGAGGTCAGGCGACTACGCTACGGGCTTGACGGTCCGGGGTTCGAACCCCGGTAGGGGCGAGATTTTCCCCATCTGTCCAGACCGGCCTCGAGACCCACCCAGCCTCCTGTACAATGGGTACCGGGTTATTACCGGAGGCAAAGCGGCCGGGGCGAGACTTTGATCAACCACCCCCATCAAGCGCCGAGGTTAAAGAAAGAGTAGAGCTATACCTCTACTCCCCCCTCAGGGTCTTCATGACCCGTTATAGGGCGAAATTTACCTTTGACCTTTATCTTTTCTCGTGAACAGATAACCTCTTATCTGTGGATAGTTGCTCATTGAATTCAAAATCTCTCCCGATTTTTGTGACCAAGCCACTAGATTCCTTTTCGAATTGTGTGCACATGAGTTCCAGGAAGAGTTAATGTGGAGACGGATTAAACCAGGGGATCCCAATTGTTGTGTCGGAATGGTAGTCTTTGTTCAGAGAAGGCCGCGAGCGGCAGTGTCCTTTGCCCTGTCCCCCCATCCCCACTCTATTCAAAACTACCTGGTAGCTGTAAAAGTGATTATCGCGGGTGTTGGGGGGGGGGACAGGACAAACAAACTTCCGCATGGGAATTCGTAGTTTAGTGGAAGAGATATTTATTCAACAAAGCTGCGGTCAGATGCCTCCCCACTGAGAAGAATGGGCTCACGAAAGCAGGAAAGTAAATTTTTAGGTGAAGGAATGAAGGAACCTCGGAAGTCTCGACTCGGAACTCCCATCGAGTGTTGAAGGGCTGACCGCCGCGGATGACACCAACGCCGGGCGGACAAAACCAAGTTTAATTTTTTTGTCATTAAACAAAGCACCCACCCTCCGCCCAAACAACTTCCTGGAGTCGTCATTGCGTAAATCCCTCTTTGCATACAACCCTGCCTGCGATGTCATAATCACAGTCAAAGCTGTTACATCTGGTAATGCAATAAGGTAAAGTTGTTCCTGTGAAAGCCATGAAGGCATATGGGGAGAGGGAGGTATAGTTCCCCTGTTTTTTTACTTCGGTAAGCAGTGGCGGTGAGTAGTCTACTTCACGCCTCTGTCGATTTACCCCCGGTGCTCCCGGTACCCACTGAATAGGAGACTGGGTGGGGCCCCAGAGCCGGTGTGGGGAAGACAAATATCTCTTGCACCTGCCGGGATTCGGACCCCCGTACCCACTGAATAAGGAGACTGGGTGGGCCCCAGATTCGGTCTGGACGTTGTGGAGAAGCGAAAAATCTCTTGCCCCTGCTGGGATTTGAACGCCGGATAGTCCAGCCCGTAGCCTATTCACGTAAGCGTAATAATAATGATAAATGGTTATTTTATTGCAATGCACTTCTCTTGCTCGCGCGTTTTTAGATCGTGTTTGGGCCCTAGTGACGGACATTTTGAACATGTTCAGTGAGAACCGAATATTTCTCTACTACAATTTTCAGGCGCGTTCACAAAGATTCACCTTCATTAAAACACCTTGTGACAAATCAGTGCTTTTTCTGGTAGACGTGGTCCAGTTAATTATGCACCTTTCTCTCTTTGTTGTGTCAACCAAAACAATATAGCTTCACTCGTCTTTTCTTATTCACATTTTTCCATCTTTCTTGCTTCCTTTCATTCCTTCAGGTCTTCATGCGAAACTCTGGCAGAACACTTCTCATTTTCACTTCTTTTCCTCTGCCAATCTCCAACAGTAGCACAGCAAATGTCATATTATTATTCTGCAAATTCTTGCATAGTTTCTCCTTTATTCAGTGTTTGTAAGGCTTCAAATTTTTGTTCCACAGAAACTTCTCTTTCCGTTTGACATGTTAATGAAGAACACCATTACGTTATGAGAAATTAGTAATTCCATCAACAAACTAACGTACAACTGCACCTGTGTAACTGAAGCCGGTAAAAAAAAACACACCAAAGAAACTAAGAAGTAGTGCTTATGTAAAGTGCAGAAAAAATGTAGACACACGAATGTGGTCAGGAGTGCCATTCCAGTACACCCTGAGATGACTGGTGATAAAATATAATTATTTTGTAAAATGTATGTTGATAAATGTAATGCAGTGTTCTGATGACACAACACACTGGGTAAAATGTAAAGTCTGGTAATCAGGACTGTACTGTTGAATATGGGATGTTTAGATGATTGTGGGCTAGGGGATATTTCTAATATTTATAATGCATCACATTATAAACAGTCTTTTTTAAAAAAATGTGGTATCTTAGTTCTAATCTTAGTCCATTAAAACAATTTTCAAGCACCATTCATAATATGAGGGATAAAAAAATAGTGGCATTGCTGCTAGATATAAGTATAATTAACAAGAGTGACTAAATGCACAGTTCCCTGGTAGTGGCACAAGCAGTGAGTATATGAACCAAGTAACACTCCTGCATGCAGATGTCACACATGCGTGCCAGCAAAGTTGGACTGTCATAATGTAAGGCTATAAAATCATATGTATGAAGAGCAATGTTCTCTTGGATAAACTTTGAGGTTGCCTGAGGACATAATATGATACCCGGTCAGGGAGGTGTGTAGGAAGGGCATAGTGTTAAAACTCTGCCATTTTGGATATTCACGTGGTGGGTGTCAAAGAGTTTTGTGATGGCTGGAAAAGGGCACTGGGTAAAGAATGTGCCAGATGACCTGACAGGCAATGGATGATGCAATAGTTAGCCAGTGAGGCTGAAGTAAGCCACACAATGACATTGCACATCTGAAAGACATCCCTGGGTGTACAAGACCGTATGATGCAGAGTCCTCCACCAGCTCTGGAGAGCTAACAGAATCACAATGCAGTGGTCAGACTCCACTTATAATACCTCCAGTATGAAAGACTTTTCTGGCATGGTGGCAGTGCAAATCTGTAAAATATGCATCACATTCTCTAGACCAGTGGTATTCAACCTGGGAAGATATCTTAGGGGGTACGTGAAATTAAAAAAATATATATATTATTTCACGATAAACACTGAATAATCAGGGCCAGATTTAGGGTTGGCCACAAGAGACCCGGACGTAAGGACATGCGATTTGGGAGCGCCATTTCTCTCTCTCTCCTTTATGCGATTCTTATCTGGGCGGCTAGTTTAATTTTATTCCACATAGTGCATATAATTTTGCTTTGCTAAAATACTTTGTTCCTTTATTAATTTTTATATGATAGGCAATAATATATTTGTTATTTAATAGCTTGATTCTCCTTTTTCTCATTTAAGACTTATTATTTAATACATTATTTTGGATGTAATTTATTTAACTTATTTTAGATGTAGATTATAGACTATGTATAACTTGAATTATGCACCAACAACTTTGGGGGTACAAAGTTGAAGAGAAATTATATGTGGGGGTACATGAACAAAAAAGGTTGAATACCACTGCTCTAGACATAAGCCCTTGTGACTTTAATCAATGAACGAACATTTTTGGGAGAAGTGGTTCTGTAGACAGGGAGGAAAAACCAGTCTGTTGATGGTATCCACTGCTGTCTGTGAGTGTACAAGACCATTCATGGGCAAGGAATATAATGTGTTGTAATTATTCTTGGATGCCAGTAAGAGTTACATGTCAGCTGTGTTGCCAATATTTTCTTTCCAGTCTTCCTAATTCAGTTTTAATGTAACAAGTCATTGCATTATGTAACATGAAGCACTTGTTTCTGTGACATTTTTACTTGGATGTAAGCATATTTACAAAGGCATGTGTAATACGTTTACAGCAATGTAATTTCATCAGTGACAACAACGAACTTCAAAGAGAGCATGTCACTTTAAATCCAACATGAACATTATCAAGATAACAGAGCAAAAACTGTTACACATCTGAGTCACATGTCAAAATATGTAAGTAAATACTGATCACATTTCTTAGTAACACTGAATATCCTTTAAGAAAGTTAATTTTGAAAAGCAATTGGCTTTATTAATGTTAGGTGTGCTGATAGTCTTGGGGTTAGGTCTACTTCACTTAGTGATTGCTTTCAGACAAGCACTACACCACCAAACCCAAAACTCAGAAAGAGGATAATGACTGGCTTGTTAAAGTACACACTGTCTTGTAGGATGTGAGGTTCTCACAGCTGTGGTGCTGAAGATTCAAATCCTCTGGGATGTTTTGCTGTGTCAGCTGGTAAATAGTCACTGACATCTGGAAGGATCGTAGTGCCTTATCTTCAGGGTAAAGTAGTTGAACAAGAATATTGGACTGCTTTACCCTGAAGATGAAGGCACTACAAACCTTTGAAATGTCAGTAACTACTTTCCAGTCAGCACAGCATAACATGCCAGAAGACTTTAAATTACATTTATCTTGGAACGGAGAGTGTACCATTGCTGTAAATTATATTTATGCATAACACTGGAATTCACAGACTATAAGGTGTGTGCATTCTGTAGCATGTACACTATTTAGGAAAATAGACAAAGTAAGGCATAAAAGGGAAAATAAGCAAACGAAATGTAAAAAATAGAAATGCATACATGGAGAGGACTGTGCACTGTGACATCTAGGTGTTAAAACAGTGAGCAGTTACACAAATTGTGTATTAAGAACTGAACTCAATAAATACCAAATATCAAATTTGCTGTATATTTTATTTCCATAGAAACATCTTAGGATATGAAAACATTTGCATAAAAATGACGGATTAATATTGTTTGGACATGCCTATTTGGCATAACATGTCAAAAAATGTTTCTAAAATAAATGCTGAAATAAATAATTGCTTCTGAATGCTAAGCAACCTGTCAGGCACCTCTGAACAGTGACCATAACAACCAGGTCAAAATTGGAAATACCAGGAAAAAGAAAAATAAAATTATTACAGTTTAGAGCATTTTAAATTTAAAAGAATGTTAACTGCAATTGAAGCTCTTTTAAGGTATCTGTATTTTAGTTTCTGTAATTATTTAAATATGATATACTGTAATTGTTTCTGTTCCTATACATTATACATTTTTGAAAGTTTTTAAGTTCTGTTGAGTCACTCATCCTCTGTCAACAGACCTGCAAAAATGTAACACTATTTAGATTTGTTTTTAAAACACTGTTGCTTCCATTTAATGTCTCGTTCTTGATGTTTAGTTAACAGGGATGCCATGTTAATTATTGTCTACTAATTTTAGGGTACACTTTTAATGTTAAAATACTAAATACACATTAGAATTAATTGCTTACATTTCTCATAAATGTGTTTCTAAGCTTTTGGTTACCTATGATAAGTCATGGTTTGGAAAAAAGACTAACTTTGCAAGTCGTGTACTTAAAAATTACAAATATAACTGTCAGCAGTGTGGACTCAGAAAGTATTAGTAACAATCAAATAAGAAAAGAGGTACCTTACTATTATAACTTGTGCTCCTACCATATCTTATGCAACTACTGCCAAAACAAGACTCTCATTGTTACGTACAAAATGTATTAAAAGCACACAGATTTTGTATTTACATTATGTAACTTCTCATAACATCAAACTCATAATAAATTAATGTATTTGAGCTAAATCTAAATGTTTCTGATGATGGTGTGTTACACAAACATGACTTATTTTGGACATCAACCAGGGCTTGGGTTTTGTTTTCAGACATTTTAGAAAATGAATCTGTGTCCATCATCAGTCATACAGGTTCCTACTCTGTCAATGGAAACTTCTTGCAGTGCCTGTGATTGAGACTAGCTTTTTCTAAGGAGGCAAGATGCATAGGAACCTTTTTATCTGTTTACAAACAGATCCAGTTCCTGAAATGTTGATGTCATAAATAATAGCCATGTTTAATTAAAATACTGCTTAAACAAAAGTGTGAATTGACACAAGGACTTCCCTGCAATATCAGTTATGGTAGTGCCCTGTTATGGTACAGTGGCACACATGATATACAGATATGCAGTCCACTCAAGTAGCAGTGAATGTAATAATTCTGCTCATGTTACATGTTTTATTCATAACTTTTAACTATTACTAATCAATGCAGTGATTTTCTTGATCCACCAGAAGTTGCCTCTAAAAAATATCCATCCTGAAATACAACTGGTAAGTGACATGTGGCAGTGGGCAGAAAGTACAGAGTATTACTGTTTTGAGAAGAGATGTGAAAACTAACAACTATGTTATCCATTAAAATTACATGTAACTTTGAATTACCAAACATACACTTCTTAAACATTTGCTGG
Organism: Reticulitermes speratus; assembly: GCA_021186555.1. Taxonomy (NCBI): domain Eukaryota; kingdom Metazoa; phylum Arthropoda; class Insecta; order Blattodea; family Rhinotermitidae; genus Reticulitermes; species Reticulitermes speratus. Next base: position 42,416,067 of record JAJKFL010000042.1, on the reverse strand, counting down.
CCATAGGAACTACACATCACTGATTGTCATTTCAACCCAAACACACTTATGTCATTACTCTTGTGATTATATTTGGATAAAATTTACAGTATATTCCATCCTGTATTTCTAGAGCTGACACTGCTTTTGAGGTACATTGCTTAGTGACACAACATCCATCACAATTAAATCCATTTGACCAACATCTTTGCTTTCACTCGAATTACAAAATTATGCTTGAAACAAAAATATTCTTATATCAGTGCTCTATGAATACACAAATTTTGAGTTATGCCACATTTCCAGATGTCACTTAGTTTGTGGATGTGCATTGATCCTATGTGATGACTGTTCAGAATTTGAGATATATTGCTAATATTGAACAATTACTGTAAACATACGTGAACCTGTTAGTTGGAATAGCGAACATGTCCACATTTCAGCCAGTGACATGTTCCCTTTTCCAATCAGTAGATTCAGCTGATGTCACGGTCTGAACAGTTCAATTTGTTTTAAGTGTTTACAACAAATGTACCTATTAAACAAAAGTTTCAATGGAGACAGCTTCTGTTGGCACAGAACATAATGGTGATTATTTTGTAACATCTCCAAGGTACGAGAGTTAGGCATGAGGATGACAAACCCACCCCATGAAAGAGGAATCATTACGCAGCCTCTACCACATATTACCTGAAGGAAACCACGATGACAACTTGGCATATGGCACAAAGCTAAAAGATTTTAGGGGAATGACATGGGGGAGAATTTCACAGTACTGAAGGTTAACACCTTGCAGTACAAGGTGCTGTAAGGGAGTTGCAGAGAATGTACACAGAGGAGGCCAAGATCCAAACTGCACTACAGTGCCAGAAAGAAGAAAACAATTTTGTAACATGGCATTTTGTCTGTAACCATCTATAATAGACAGACAAAATGCTTAGCAAACTGTATAAACTTACATTACAGGTGGGTGGAATGATAATTACATTTTTTCCATGTAGGAAGTGTACACTTTCCTGTTAATAAATTACACATACAGTAAGGTACGATTTTATAGTTTCCTTAGCAGCATTTCAGACTTGCAACAAAACTGTGGAATGTTCCACCAGCTACATGGTAAGCTATACATCCTGTAGTCACCATAATGCAATATCCTGGCAAAAGTGATCCCAGATATTGTTCGTCCTGATTCAACAATGTGAAACATGAAACTATCATATGAGTACCAATTACCCACGCAATATGCAGGTAGTTTCTATTGTCCATTCCAGAAAAAAAGATAACACTCCAGAATGTGTGAAGCAGGATGAAACAAAGAGCAGTGGCTGCTGATGTGAGGAAGAACAAATCAGACCCATCCTTAAGACCCATTGTTGCAGGACCTGGAATAACAAAAGATTAATGCACATACATGTTATAAAACGTGACTGGATGTATTAACAATTCTGGAGGGCTACATGTGACCTTTGCATTGTTACTTATGACTATGCTGTCCCTTAGTATAATGTAATCAAAATTTATTACAGCAATATTCAAGAAAACTACCCATGTCTTATGTTTTAGACTTCATCTACGTTCATGTCTTAAAACATGTGTCTGTGTGGGATTTGTGGTGGACAAAGTGGCATTGGGACAGGTTTTTCTCTGAGTACTTTGCTTTTCCCATCAGTATCATTCCCCCAATGCTCCCTACTCATTCAACATCCATTACTGATGCTATGTAATCTTAGAAATTAATACAGTCATTAACACACTTAAAACAAAGCACAAGTAGAGTATGTAATCACTTGTAATACCAAACATGAAGACTACTGAATAGCATGGACACTAGATGAGTGAACAGAGAGCATTCCAGAAATAAAACATTAACATGTACTTTTGCATTAAGATCTTCACATGGATTGTTTTCACCATCATGATACATCCATGTTTTACTGCTTTGGTTACATTTGTAAAAACACCAATGCCAAACACAGCAACAACAACATTAATCTGAGCCCAGGTAACATTAACTGAATCTCTGGTCACTAAAAATTTGTCAACATTGTTTGGAGCAACATTAAAAAAGCACTACCTGGATAAAAAAAAGTAAAGTTTTATCATATGTACAGGTTCCAAATGTAGACACTTTCTTGTTATGACACTATTCAGGTTGTAAAGAGACACACTGCAGTAACCAATGGCTCAAGTTTGCTAACTTACATACAATTATTGTGTTTCTTTATGCCAACTATAGAGATAAGCTAAGCAGTCAATTCTTTGCACAGTAAATGTGAATAGATCTTGTACTCTCAGATCACAGAAGGTAAAGTTTTTCTTTCAGATAGTATGCAGTATTATGCCATAACAGCACTTTTATCATAATATGCAAAAATAAATGTTAATAAACAAATGCTGGGGAATAACAAAGTTTGCTGTTTGTTGGCTCTCCTGTGTTACCATTGTTACTAAACTTACTTTTTCTCCAAGCTCCCACACTTGTGAATTTAACTAATGTTATCCCTCTGACAAGGGAAAAGAATAATGCATATTTATAGTGTGACTGCAGTTGACTATTGTTGCAGTGTCTGCCTCCTTTACTATGCACCACAGTTTAATGCTCCAATATGCGAAAAATACAGATATGTACAAATATATATTTACACATGCAGATAATACACCAGTACATGAGATGTAGATCATAACCGAAACTGGTAATCACGGACACGATATTATGAAGGCATCACCCCCTTTTCAGAACTGGTTGTCTATTATCTAAGAAGCAGCAACATTAATGGTAACTTTCATCAAACAATAGCATTATACAGCCAGGCCAAGCAAGTCATCACAAAGAATAACACTGCAATGACAGGACAGTGTTAAGGCAGAGTAGGGGGACTTACTGCAGATACTGAAATGTAATGCTGTGACTTGTTTCAAGCAGGTGTGCTATATATGGAGTGTGAAATTAAGACATACATTCTAAGACTAACCTACAGCATCAGCTAGCACATTGACCAAGGAAAAAGCTCCACTGATGATTCCAAATCCCAATCCTGCCACATATGCAAGGATATGTTTGTTGCTTGTTATTTGTTCAGAGTTATCTGTAACTTTCTTCAGACCACTTTCTGCTTTCCTGAGAAGCTTGTATATTAGAAATCTGAAAACTTCTTGTAGAAGCACAGAAAACACAAGGCCAAACGCAAGTTTGCTTCGTAAGGGGATTACAATGAACCACAAAAGTGATGATATTAAAAACGATAGTAGCCAAAAAAAGGCACTAGCAATTAGAATAATTATTCTGATTGGGTCTTTGGCTATAGTGAAAGCAAACATTGCTAGAGGAGGCCCAAATGCCAGAAATGTACAACCAAAAAATTCCATTATCGTCATGGCTGAAATATCTTGCTGTTCCCACTTGAACGAATTTTAATATAATGTTCGTCCCTTCAAATCAGCTTTTGTTATCTCTTCGATGGCACACATTAACACAATGGAAGTTCACTTTGCCGATGCTAAATCGTGTTGGCAGTACTGTTGTTTGTGCTGACATGCATACGGCTTTGCTCTTGTCTGTGAATACAGCTTTTCTATGTAAGAAAGCTAACGAGCCGTAAAGTGGCACGGAATAGATATAAAATATGGAGTTATCCATGCATGTTATCGACCACGGAGTAGAGGCTCAGTGTAGGAATTATAAGCGTGGTAGGGAAAAGTCAGTGCTATGTTATGAGTGAGAGCTCATGTTTTTTGCCCATGAACGTTGATAGGTAAGGTAGTCCGCAATTACAGACGACATATGAGAGAGTATAAGAATAAGAAAAGTTGATGTAAATGTAAGTCAGTTGTGGTTGAAAGTTGTCACGTGGTTATGTATAGGTTAGTTATTGGAGTTTCATATTATAGTTTCGAAAAGAGGAAGTTATTATTTCGTGTTCACTTGTGTAGAATGCGATGTATAATACGTAATTTAGACGCCTATACTATGTTTGACTACTGACAGTTGATCGCAATGATCAAATGAGGCTTTGAATGGGAAACGCAAGAAGGGGGGGGGGAGGAAAATGAATTTACAGAATCATCAAAATAGTCCACATCATGCTACAGAGCGCTCTTAAATTATGTAAGTGCAGACCTGCAATACAATTGGCAGTCACAATTGTAATGTCAACCATTGTGAGTTACCTGGTTAAGGTGACATGTGAATAACAGATGTTGATCGCAGAATATGATTCGATGCCAACTCTGGTGGGCGCAGGGTATGCTAAGGCGGCGGGAAATTGGAAGAGACCAAATTATGAACTACGGTTATACTGACGAAACCTGAATGCTGTGTTTTGGGCGATAGGTTAGGTGAATTATTTTTCATTAGGTTAGTAGTTTAGTTAAGATTTCAGTGTAACGCAGTAAAGCTGGCGGGTATTTTAGTTTGGGTTTTAGCATGGTACAGTGAAATTCACTGATTCAGGTCTATGACAGTTTGAGAATGTTACTGTGGTGCAACAAATTTCACCACTCTTCATTGGGTGAAACTACCGGTAGGTGACTTTAGATTTCATTAGGTTAGTTTAGATCAGTGTTTAGTTTTGGTTTTCGTTTTACATCTCATTACATGAAGCTAGTCTTCAGTTACAGTTCTTAGAGGAAATGTCCCTAATATTGTCCCCCTTCGTAAATCCGTCCCCTGCAATATTGACACTGGGGACTTGTGAAATCTGACAGTTGGACATGAAACTTACAGCATGAGATGTAAAAATCATCTTATGTTTCAGGTGCGTCGGTGGTACGATGGCAAGTGTGTTGTTTTTACATTTGTTGTAGTTTTGGACTATCAATATATTTTCAAGACTCTTGTTCCTAAATTTGCAGCAAGAGGGAAGGTGTGTTTTAAGAACAAGCTTATATCATGTATACATCCTAAATAACACATCATTTAGTTGGTAGTAAATGTCATCTAAATGCCACTCATTAAACAGACTTGCTAGGCTGTCATGCTTTTTATACTGATGTTCCTAATATTGCTCCTTGCATGTGTTCATGATGTAATCCAGGGATGATATTGAGTGCAGTACTTTTGTGCACCTGTTTTATTGTAATTCTGAATTTTACATTGCAGTTGGACGAGAGAGCACAAAATTGACAAAGTGAAAATGGCAAAAGCCATAAAAATGTTAGTAGTAAGGATGATGTGTGATTGAAGTGAGCATTGAGGGTGTTTAAAGTACTGATATCAACACTGAAAGATGAAGTTGGCAGCAAGGAAACAGCTATAGAGAGATTACTCAATGTATGACTTGGTAGGGACCATTATTACCCTTTTACCTTGAAGAACTACTCAGTTATGTCTGATGATGAAGAGGAACCTTTTGGGCTCACAACAAGAGATATGAGAAGAATGGCCATTGAACTTGCCATGAATTTGGTATTGCCTGTCTATTTTTAGTACAACAAGGAAACACAGGTTGGAAGTGGCTGCATGTCATCATCCTCAGACTCTGAGGAATGTGAAAAGCCCAGTCTCATAGATAACAAAGATCAAGATAATGACATGGAGTGCTTTTATGTTTGCAACTGTATTCTAGAGTTGATGGTGGTGATAAGTGGATCAAGTGCACAAAATGCTACAAGTGGTTTCGTGAAAAATGTTCAGGTTCATACGACTGGGAAGTGTTTGTATGTTCATTCTGCCACATTGACAAAGTGTTGTGCCTGATAACCTGAACTGTAATATTTTGCATATGTGTTTATACCGAGCACTCAATAAAGTTCTTTCCTTTATTTTTTGTCTGTCCAGGTATTTTAATCCAATAGTTTTAGAGTCTATGTTAGAATAGTAGAGTTTGACACTTCTTTGGCTTACTTAGGTCTAAATTTTCATTCCAGAGCTCACTGGGTTTCTATTTCAGTGTATTATGTTCTGTTTAAGCCTTTTTAAAATAATTATTTGGCAGTACAGCGATAGGTGCACTGTATTCCCAATATCACCTATTGACACTTATTTTTTACCCTTAAAAATTACTTTTCCGGAAGTATTTTAAGACAATAGGTCTTAGAGGTTCAAGTACTGTAACCCCAAATTACACCCATGTCATTTTCATCCTTTCTGTTTAATCACCTCTTGATATATGAAATGACAAAATGGAGATGATATTAGTTACATTTCCCCTATGTGGTATAACTATGTAATTTTTGGTCACAATTACTTCAACTGGATATAAAGCATACTTAGTACTGCTACCTTATCTATCATATGCATGTTTGCTGCTTTAGATCTGTAGAAGTAAAATGTTATTACTGTCATATCTTTTGAATTTTGTAGTCCCGCTATGAAGTTTGTAATTAGTACTCGCTACATTTTATAGCAACAGAATATTATGTACACATGTCACTGTATTCTGGAGGCATATCTGTGATTTCAGATAAAATACTTCCAGATACTTGGACAGTGCAGTGATTAAAGTACTGTTCTATCAAGTGTTTTTTTTTTAATATGTCGAATGTAACAGAGGAACAACAGTTACTCCTAACTACACTATACATTTATGGTTAGCACTTCCAATTCTAAGAATTTCATTCATCTGTGTGTCTGTGGTATTTTCAGTTATTTCAGATCTCATTCATGAAGTTTGATTGCATTTCACCAACTAATGTTTAGCATGATTTAACAGGAACGCATGATGCCGCCAAAAGGTAGAAAGTCTGCATCCCCGTGGAACCTGTGTGAAAATTGTAAAGTGATAGTGTCACAGAAGGACTTGGCAACTCATGTGGAGAACTCTTGTCCACCATTATCAGAGTCATGGACTCATGGATATATTAAAGACAAAGTTTTGTATGGGGTATTGGAAGAAGTGAACCCACAAGGTAATGGTCCTGAAGTTATTCTAAATAAATGTATTTGAGGTTAGAATAGGATCGAGGATAGCACAGTTGGTGTAACAACTGCTGTCTGGGATGGACGGTCATGGAATAGTGGTTTGATATGCAGCATAGGGCAAGAGATTTTTCCCTTCTCCAGACCATGCAGACCAGCTCTGGGCACCACCCAGCTTCCTATTCAGTGAGAAGCAGGGATACTTTGCTGGGGTTAAAGTGGCTGGGGAGTGAAGCTGATCACTCACCTTCATTTAGTGCCAAGGATAAGAATGAGTGTAGCTGCACCTTTAACTTTATATATCCACAAATCCATAATAAATGCTGCTAGAAAACTGGTGGTAACAATTAAGGAAAAAACACTTATAATAACAGTATCTTCTGCAGGTAGAAAGAAAAGCAGAAGGTGCCACTTGTAAAAGGAATTGGAAGAATATAAATGAAGTGCATCAAGGTAAAAAATTTGCAATCTAGAATTAGGCAACATAGGTTTGCAAGAATGATGCTTGATCTTCCTGTGTTAATGTGTTGAGTTTTGATTTACGTAGTCTTATTGGCACAAAAGTTAGTACAGTGACTTGTCAATGGACCAGACAACCAGAGGATTAGGGTTCAATTTCTGGAAGGGCAGAGTATTTTCTCTTCATCACTGTGTCTGCACTGGCTTTATTGTCCACCCAGCCTCATATGAAAAGGGTACTGGGTGATCTTTCCAAGGGTAAAAGCAGCAAGAACATCTAGTGCCATGGTCAATGCAGAGAGTTATACCTCCAGTCTGTCCTGTGTTTTAATAAGGGTGCAGTGTGTAGTTAAGCAGAAGTTATATAAGGGTGATTTGAAAATTAATGGCAACACTGTTCTAAAGTGAACAGAATTTAGTTTTTGAAATTATCTCCTTACAAACCATAAATATAGTCTCCTACCACATTGCAGATGCTTTTCCAGATTTGTGGAAGGCGTCTGGCACCATCTGCAATGTCCCTTCTTGATGTATCAGTTATTGTGTGCCATACCATCAGTTTGCTCCCAGTAGTATCCTCAGACATGTAATGTGGACCTTGTCAGCTGCTGTGAGTGTCCAGTTGGCTCCCAGTTTGTGTTTGCCACTTTCCATCCCACCTCCAAAGACACATCCATCTGGCAACAATGTGATAAGGCAGAAATTTTTCATCACAAGTTTCTAGTAATCATTCATGATGTTGTGCATTTCATCCACCTGCACCTGGATTTTGATGAAGCAGCATTGTTCATAATTCCTGAACATGTGTTTAGGGCTCCTACAAGGGATATATGATGATTGACATCTCTGGGGACACTTAAAACAGGTTGCAGATTCACGCAGAGAGGCTGACATGTGTAACAAGAGTCACTCTTTTCAATCAGCATATACACATGCCCAAGATTGGTAGGAGCGCTGCACAGCATCATTGTTGCCATTAATTTTTGAATGGCCTTAGTAAATTATGAAATGAAGACCATTAAATATTAAAATGGATCTTCAAGAAGTGGGATGGGGGGGCATGGACTGGATTGATATGTCTCAGGATAGGGACAGGTGGCGGGCCCTTGTGAATGCAGTAATGAACCTTCGAGTTCCATAAAATGCGGGGAATTATCTAGCTGAGGACCTGCTAGCTTCTCAAGAAGGACTCTGCTCCATGGAGTTAATTAGTTAGTTAGACCATTAAATTGATAATCTCCAAATCCTAGTTGCCATTGAGTTGTACCAAGTATGAGAAAAGTTGTATGATTATTTGCAATAGTGTAAGCCAGAGAATTCAGAAGGGTCTTTCTTTTTGTCTGATAACATTGTGTGTGTGTGTGTGTGTGTGTCTGTGTTCAAAATTAGTAATGCTGTAGAATGAAACATTATATGCCAAGAGTTTAAAGGTAATTCTTTGATAATGTAATTCAATTTTTGCAGATGGGATGAAGAATGTTCCAAAGTTGGAATGTGACAACTTGGTTTTATTATCCCAATCTGCCCTGCAGTTATGTGACATTAGTATTGGTGAACCTGTTGTAGTCAGTGTGCAAGGAGTGTCCACTGTCAAGATAGCATGGCCAACTTTGGAGAAGAGTCTTGTTTCTGTTCTCTTGACCAGATCAGGTATGTTACTTTTGGTAGTCATTTTTATTACATCAAGAGTTGTAAGATTTTAGGTTCTTGTGGTGGTATCAGTTTATGGTGTGAGTTGTGACACCTTCTAGTTTGGTAAATGGGTACTAACATTTTAGGTGAACTTGCTGTCTCCATTTTCCAGTTGAGGATGGAGGTGGCATGTTTTCTGAAGCATTGATACCCATCTACCAAACTACATGGTGTCACGTATAAGAAGACTGCAATTTTGAACACTACTGTTGGTCAGCCAGTCAGTTGATCTGGTTAGACATTGGTCAGTTGACCAACAAATCCTTTGGTGCCTAATGTTTATATTTGTAATGCACAGTGTGATTTTCAAAATGCTGATTGTTGTATAATTATGACTGCTGTTTTGCAGCCCCTATTTAAATTCTGGTCTGCTGCAGATCACATCAGGAATTTAATTCTGGCACCAAAGGGTTGTGAAAATATATGCTGACTTGTAGGTCTGTTAGGGAAAAATTTGTAGAACACATGAATGATGTAGTTGATGTTCTGACATTATATACCAATGTTAAGGATTTGTGGGTAAATACCTAGTTCTCTTATATAATGAAATATTAGCCATATAATGATAACACTATCTCACATGCATGTTAGACAGAATTTAACATTAGTCTCCTGAATTTGATCAAAATGTCAGGTAGTTTGGGCACTTTGACTTGTGGACAGATGGACCAGCATTTTGAAATTATGCAAGATATGAGGTGCTCACAATGGTGGTGCTGAGGATACAAGTCTTTTGAGATGTGACACTTGTGTCACTGGAACCACTTGCCTATCGACGTAGTAGTATCTTCCTACAACACATGAATCCATTATGAAATTGGTACATCATTTTCAGAAAGTTACTTTTAGCAGACCTAAAAACATGTCATGCATTGCTACGAAATAACTTTTGCAGCAATGGATTTGCACTGGGGTGGCAGTTGTGATGATCATGTGTCAGTGAAGAAGCTGAGTGAGCCGCCTTTGCCAGCTGGGTCAGTGTCTGTTCAGATGACAGAAAAGATGAACAGTCCTGTCACAGACCTGGCTGTACTTCTGCAGGGAAAACACAGGAATAGAATCTTGAAAATAGGAGACAGACTGCTTCTGCAACATTATGGTCAGAATCTCAAGTTCATCGTGAAACGAATCTACCCATTTAAAGGTGCGATGAATTTGACAGAGAAAGCTTGGTAAGGTAACCAACAATTACCCTTTGAGACAACATTAAAAGGTGTACTTTCTTTATGTAAAATTCTTGTATGCTGTATTTGTATGTGCAGTCACATGGATTACGGACAAGACTTTTCAACCTGCTATATTTCAAACACTTAAGTATCTTGTTTTGTAGATAATTTTACCTGTTTTATCTTCATACTGAATGTATTCAGTGTGAAAAGTATATCATAAGCATTATGTCAAATGTGCTTATTGATTTTACAGATGTTGAGCAAATTTTCACTTCAGTTTTATGTTGCTGTTTCTCTTTCCTTTAGATATATTTGTAAGGGCCTGAGTTGGGCCATGCCATGGCTCAGGCAGTTAGTCGCCGGCCTCTCACCGTGGAGGCCGGGGTTCGATCTGGGGTCAGTCCATGTGGGATTTGTGGTGGACAAAGTGGCACTGGGACAGGTTTTTCCCTGAGTACTTCGGTTTTCCCCTGTCAGTTTCATTCCACTGGTGCTCCATTACACGGAAAAACGAAAAAACTAATCATCTTCATCACAGAGTTGCACAAGACGCCTCAAGGCTGCGGTGCATCCGGAGCATCTGCTGCGGGGATGATAGTCCTATGAAAGATATCTTCAATAGTCCTGTGAAATTCAAAACTGCTTTAAAACACTTTTTATATTTACACTCCTTTTATACACTTGAAGAGTATTATAATAGATAAATTTATCTTTATATCATTCTGGTGTACCTCTTTGTTATATTGTCCCATGGCTCCTTTTACTATTGCATTTATTGTTATGATTTGCATTTGTTTATATTTGTGTCTTGCTTTGTACATATTGGTTGATTATACATATGTTTGTATCCGAGGTTTTGTGCTGTTGGTCGGATCATGTGTGTGCTGTATGACTGAAACTCAAACGAACGTTAATTGTGTGTTGTTTGTGATTCTGATTTGTACCTATTTGTATATATATATCTTCATTCTATGATTTCTTATTTGTTCCTTTGTATCTATTATGACAATTTCTATATCCAATGGATTGTTATCCTGTATATGGATTTTATTGGAATGCAAATAAACTGAACTGAACTGAACTAAAAAAAAAAGGCCTGAGTTGGAACCATAAAGTTTGTGTATTTTATCTTTCTTATCCTGTGTTAGAAGGCTGCTGACATTGTGATTTTTCTGTTGCAGCACTTGCTCAACTTCTGATTTTGTTGTTGGGGATATGTTTGTCCATTGTAGAAGTTACCTTTTTATGTCACATAGACTAATACAAGGAACATCAAAAACAGTAGTGTAGATAGGGTCCCTGCAGTCAAGGGGGACCCTGTGGGTTAGGGGCCCCCAAACATACAGAATACTAAAGCTTGTTTTGTGTTCTTTTGGATTGGATTCCATTCTTCTGATAAAATGCAGTATCATGAATCCCTGTTTTGAGATCGTGAAGTAGCTTTTGTAATACTTACAGGGGGACCCTGATCTTCGTGACTCACGGGCCCCCCCAGTGTCAAGTGGCACGAGTTTGGGGGGGGGGGGGAGCCTGACCGGTTTCTGTGCTACTGATCAAAAGGCAAGAAATCTGAGACATCAAAGACAATTTTAATTTTTATTTATTATTAATTTTGTTAAGGGCCATATCTTATCCAGTTCTTTGGCATTCCTTCAATGCATATGTTAACAGCTAATCTAACTTTCAGGCTTGTCACATCATTATGAGAGGTCGCCAGAAGTTGCTGGTCAGCTTACTGAGGAACTGCATAATCTAAAATTGTCACAAGATGGTGGTCATGAAGATGAAGTGAATTTGTTATATAGAACTGTGGAAGGAACAAAGTGGAATGTTGAATCGGCTGGATCTCTGGACCAGAAAGAAATTTCACGGAATGAAAGTAATTGCAGTTTAGCTTTGGTTGGTGGACTGCAGAATGTAATTGAGGAAATTCGTGAAATTATCCAACTCGCATTAAAGGGTTCACCTCTGGTTCGAGGTATGTATTGGTTTTGAAGTAGACCTTTCACACAACAGTGTCAAAGGAATTGAATCTCCTGAATTTCACTATATGGCATATTTATTGTATTTTTGGTAGGGAGGTCTTATGGCCTCAATATAAGATGGTGGATTGTAATTCACAGAGGACAGAGGTTGATCGCCACTCAGCTGCATGCAGGTTTTTCTGCTGACACATTCAAACTGTCATCACCATCAATAATAAGACTCTGAGAACGTGATGAATCCCTCCCACTTTGGTTTGTAGTCAGCATTAATCTGTAGGTCTCCTAAACCAGCCATCTCTTACATGGATATTCTGTCACTGTGGTAACACTGTCTCATGGATTCTGCCACCTCAAAAGTGGATACCCTTGCCTAGATGGGAAGAGGCTTGAAACAACACCACTTTATTGGACGGCAGTATATTTACCATATTTCTTGCCTCATAAGATGCTTTTTTTCCCCCTGAAAATGTCCCCAAAATCATTCTGCTCCTTAACACCAGAAGGCGTTAGGATGTTAAATCTGCAAAAATGCCTGGCTAATTGTAGGGTGCTTATTACTTGTAGCATATTGTGAGGTGAGAAATGTGGTATATAATGTGTGTATATGTACAACTGGAGCCTAATTTAAATTCCAGTTGAATGACATACAGTTCTTAAATGAGTATGTAAATAATACTAGTGTGTGTGTGTTGCTGTGAAGGTAGAAGATTGAAAAATCATATTGTGTGTTAAACAGGTGGAATAGATTGTGATAATGTATAACATTATTGTCAAGTATGCATTTTGGCAATACTGGTAGATAGGTTTTCATAATCTGATGTGCTGAAATTTTAGTGTATTATGTTTTTTTTTCTCTCCAATTTCTTCAGAATATTACAAATGGTTTAAGCCCTGGTAGAATTTTTATTTTCATCTCTTGAGAGCATAGCTTGAAATCAGGTTTAGGAAAGTTTTAGTGTACATAGTTGGTATGAAATTGATCTGCTGGTTCTTGATTTGGATCTCATTTGTTTCACCAGGACAGATTGGCAGGAATAGGTATACTGGGTATGTATATTCCACCCCCCCCCCCCCTTCCCTCCTCCTCGTCCTCTTCCTCCTCCCTCTCCTCATATTCCAAGTGTTTCCTGAAAATTTGGTATAACAGAGGACATTTATTTGGCAGGTTTGCCTGTAGTTCGAGGCATCTTGCTGTATGGAGTTCCAGGAACTGGAAAGACAATGTTGGCTGAGGCTGTGGCTGCAGAAAGTCAAGCAGCTGTTGTGAGAGTGAGTGGTGTAGAGATATACAGCAAGTTCCTGGGTGAGACAGAAGCCAGGCTGCGGCAGTTGTTCAGAACTGCAGAACGGCAGGCACCCAGCATTATTTTGTTGGATGAGGTATAGATTGAACTTATTAGTAACCAGCAATGCATTACTGGGATTTTTAACTTGTTTTAGTATCTGTGGTAGCCACATGAAACTCTTGTCTTCCTGTAGTGTGTGGTTTCATATACGTTTTCTGTATCAATTGACTTGGCACTTTCTTCATCCAAATAATTTTCCAATAGATTGAGAGTAAAAGGTCTCCCCATAGGGGAGTAGAGTAGAGCTCTACTCATTCTTAACCTTAGTGCTAGATGGAGGTGGGTGGTCAACACCATGCCTTGGCCCCTTTATCCCTGGGAAAGAGCCCCAGTACCCATTGTACAGGAGGCTGGGTGGTCCTCAGGGCCAGTCTGGATGGGTGTGGAGAAGAGACAATTTCTTGTCTCCACAGAGGTAATAGGTGGAGAGTGGTTTGCATAAATTTCTTCAGATAGTGGCAGATTGTTTAAATTCTACGTTTGTCTTTGAGGTAAAGACATGTCTTCATGGCAGGTATTCACATCTGTTCTGCAAAGGGATGTCAGTAATACAGGTTAAACTGGACAACTTCAGTATGTTCAGCAAATGTATGTGCCTGTAGCAGAGTGGTATGACTTACTGTTTCAGGTTGATGCATTATGCCCCAGACGAGGCAGTGATGGGAGTGGAGGTTCTGAGCAGGATAAGCGGGTGGTGTCAACCATGCTTACATTGTTAGATGGATTACATCATCCTTTACTGTCAACTGAGGGAAAAGATAAGAAGGCTGTTCTAGTTATTGCAACGACCACTAAACCAGATGCCATAGATCCAGCCCTGAGGCGACCTGGCAGGTACACTGGGCAAATGCTAACTTCTCCTCCTCTTTCTACATAAAAATCTCCAATCTGTTCTGTCTTTCGAATTTCACGCCAACTCTCTTCTCACTTTTGATGTGTTCCAGTACCTGGGCAAACCTTGTTTGAAGTTGATCCATATGCCTCTGTCCCTTATGTTTTAGTTTTAATGCTCTTCTTGTTTTCCCTGTTCTGTCCAGTCTTAACACACGTTAATTGTAAGAAATTCACTTTTTTCAGACTGGACCGAGAAATTGAGATCAGTGTACCAAGTCCCAATGCTCGGCTTGATATTCTGCACAAACTGTTGTCTAGAACATCACATAAAATAACCGAAGAGGAGCTGAAGGTTGTGGCATATTCAGCTCATGGTTTTGTGGGGGCTGACCTGGCATCACTCTGCTCTCGTGCAGCTATTCATGCCATTAAGAGGACTAATGCAGGAGGTGGTTTATTTGTCAGTGACTCAGTTATCGTAATGACGGAAGATATTCTCTGGGCTATGACTCAGGTGAAACCGAGTGCCATGAGAGAAGTCCTCATTGAGGTGCCAAATGTATGTGAAGTTTGTAACAGGAATGTTCAGAAAATGTACCCACTATTGATGTCTTTCTCCCTGGTGTTTTCTGGGTTCTTGCTGCCTGGAATTTGGTGAAGGAATTTATCTCTGAGATGGAAACATCTGTAGAGTGAGAGATTGTCATTTACTAATTCCATCTTTCTAGTATCTGTGCATGAATGTGGGTTTATTTTTTATAAGTTTTTTATATGTATCTCTTTTGCTCACAAACAGTATCCTGCTGTTCACATCACATTAGTATCCTGCTGTTCACATTGCATTGGTGTAGTCCAGTGCAAAATTGAGAATCTATTGTAAAATATTTTTATAGGTACGATGGAGTGACATTGGTGGACAACATGAACTGAAACTGAAGTTGTGTCAGGCTGTGGAGTGGCCATTGAAACACCCGGAAGCTTTCACTCGACTTGGAATTTCTCCTCCACGAGGTGTTCTAATGTTTGGACCTCCAGGATGTTCAAAAACAATGATTGCAAAAGCTCTTGCTACAGAGAGTAAACTGAACTTCCTGTCAATAAAGGTAATTATGTTGTTTGTCTAATTCTTCCATATATTGTCAGTTTGGATCTTTCTGATATCTGCTGACCTAGGCAAGGATATAGAATCCATTGCTGAGGTGGGGGCACCCATGAGACAGATTCTGCTACCACCAGTGATAGAGTGATGATAAAAATGATGATAGCAGTGGGAACTTATAGCTTCATGTGGCTTCCAAACCAGGGGTCATTCATTATTCTTTGCATTCTCAGAGTTCTATATTTGGAAGAGGTGGAGGTTCAATTTCTGAGCACAAAATTCTGCAGACATATTTGCTTGAAGGTCTTACTCACTACCACTGACTGAGAGTCCTGGTGTTTTACCCAGAGATCACTAGGTAAATAACTGTTATGTACAATTTTGGATTAAACATTTTCCAGAAACTTGTTTCAGTGTGAATAATTGATGTTAATTTACAATGTAATCTTAAAACACCCTGCAAATCAACATGGTTTCAAAGGTAGCTACAGAAATAATGTAAAAGTGATTCAGTTCAATTTATTTTACACTGCTGCTTAAATTCATCACCAAATTCCATTGTTGATAAAAAGAAAAATGAGTTATGACCAATGGAATGTTTCTCAGAAGAAATTTGCCATTTGCTGGAGAAGTCTGGCATTTGTCTGCTTTCACTGCAGCATGTGTTGAAATTTTTGTTGCTGAATTTAATGGTGCTGTTAGTTGTTACATAATGTCAAGTAAATAGTAAAGTGATTTTGGGAAGGACGCAGGAGAAAGTGGTCTGTGTGTTGGACTGGTCCAGTATCTGCTTTGAGGAATGGAGGAAAACCATAAAAATTGTAGCTGAGGATAGTTGGTGAGACTGAATTCATACAAACATCCTTCAGAACATTAAGTAGAAGTGGCAGACTGGTATGTTACAACAGTTGGTGTGTGTGGGTTGAAAATGGTGTGTGTGTGTTTAAGATTAGAAAAGATGAAATGTTATTGTAAACAGAGAATTTGAAATATTTTCTTTATATTTTGCCAGCATTGTATTCATTTTATAGATGTCAATAGACAAATACCTCAAATCTCTTTTACCTTCTCAGAATCTCTTCTTTGTTTGTCTTGCCAGGTCTTTCCTCTCTTCCTGATCTCTTCAGGTACCTGGCTGAAGAAAACTTATTCTAGGTCATCTCATAGGTCTCTTTCCTTAAAATTTGAATCCTGATGTCCTCATTATCTTTGCTCTGTCCAGCCTGTTTTGGTGGCCAAACCATTGCAGTTGTTAACAAGTTTTGAATCTCAATACAGGAATACATTTCACACTGTTGACACCGTGCATCTTCGTCATATTAAATTAAGTTATAAACCAACTGATGCACACTAAAACCACTTTTTAAGTAGCTTTATTATAAAATTGTTAAAATTGTACCCCTACACGTGTTTCGATCCTAGGATCATCGTCAGGGGGGTTTTTTTGCTAAAAGCTACAGTCACTTCAACACATGATTTAAAATATTCTATCTGCACTTTGAAACATAAGTTAAAATCTTGTAAAAAGATTCGCTAAAAGTTGTAAAATTATAAAAGCACTGTAGATGGTAGATTGTGGAACTGCTGGCGTGTGGTATTAAAAGCCGTATTTTGAACAACCGACATGAATACGGCCCAATACAGGATACATTGAATTTAATAAAAAACTGTAAGAAAGGCAGGCATATGAATATTACCGAAAATATGTACATCCAAATTTTTCATAGGGAACAGTTATTGATCCACGAGCAGTACGCAATGGAAATAAACCCGCTGTTCCAACTTATCAAACTCCCCCCTTCCATACTGACCTACACACAACCTCCCGAACCAGACACTCCACCGTAGTACTCCTCACCGCACAACACGTAGTACACTCCGCTCCACGCAAAAACATTTCATATGGTAAGTCATTCATATACATTAAATAGAAAATCAATAATGATTACTGTTAGCAACCAATATATTTACAAATTCTATATTACTTACAAAATCGTTTATTTTACAGCTTTTAATACCACACGCCAGCAGTTCCACAATCTACCATCTACAGTGCTTTTATAATTTTACAACTTTTAGGGAATCTTTTTACAAGATTTTAACTTATGTTTCAAAGTGCAGATAGAATATTTTAAATCATGTGTTGAAGTGACTGTAGCTTTTAGCAAAAAACCCCCCTGACGATGATCCTAGGATCGAAACACGTGTAGGGGTACAATTTTAACAATTTTATAATAAAACTACTTAAAAAGTGGTTTTAGTGTGCATCAGTTGGTTTATAACTTAATTTAACAGGAATACATGTTTTGAAATGTTCGAAATTGATATATACGGCAGTAATGATGTTTCTGTGTATGGTGAGACCATATATGATGTATTATGAACATAATTTTCTTGAAAGCATGACATATGATGCTTCAAACATGGGTATATTTTGTTGATCTCCTTGGATCTCAAGTGTTGACACCAGCATATTGGAAGAATGATTTTCAGCCATCATGTTGAAATATTTAAATTTCCAGGGCCCAGAGCTGTTCAGCAAGTGGGTTGGTGAATCAGAAAGGGCTGTTCGGGAGGTGTTTCGTAAAGCCAGGCAAGTTGCACCAGCTATTGTGTTTTTTGATGAACTGGATGCTCTGGGAGGTGAACGAAGTGGGGCTTCAGGATCTGGTGCTAGTAATGTTCAGGAAAGGGTTTTAGCACAGTTGCTTACAGAGCTAGATGGAGTGGAACCTCTGGGAAATGTGACGGTGGTTGGTGCGACTAATAGACCAGATCGGATCGATAAGGTATGTCGAGGCACCATAGTAATGTCACATAAAATGGAGGAGTCATAGTTTTTGTATGAATAATAGCTGGAAGATATAGGTTCATAATGCATGCATTGTATGTTTTCATGTATAAGACTTTTTGTATGTTAGGCCTTATTTTTTTTCACATGGATTTGGTTTGAATGTGTGTAGAAACTTATGTTATCAGTTTATATCAAAACATTTTTGAGCCTTATGGTTTAGACTCTTTTGTTTGCTTCTGTTATAAATAGGTTATTTAGAATGCTTATATAATGTTAAAATTATAGCATAACCATGCATTGTTTGTACATTTTCCTGTTCATAGTGTTCAATTTCTGTAGTCCAAAATAAACATAATCCATGTACTTAGTAAATGTGGTATTACTGCCTCACAGAAAAGTTAGTATGACAGTATTATTATAAAGCAATCAGAACTTACATTATAGTGCTATTTGTGATTATGTCACAGTGTAAACATAGCCATATTTAGCTACTTAATACTGTAGAATATTTGTTGTATGTTTGTTACACTTTTCTTCTTAAAACTATATTTGTTGTCACGTGTTTATATAGTAACATTTTGTGGAAGTTATCATAAAAGTGTAAAAGTGCATAAAATAATACAATTGCTAAAAATATAAAATGCAAGGATATTTTGGATGATTAACTTTTGTTCTGTGGTGCCACATTCAGTATACATTTGGAAGGAAATGCTGTAACAGCTTATCACGGTATGTAGTTTCAGTGTGAACTTGAGAGGCACTGACATTAGTGTGAACAAGAACTTTGTCTCGTTGCACAGTGATATCACTGGTTTATTGAGCCCCTTGTGTTGGATACTTGTTCATTTGGTCATTCACACTTGTACAATTTACAATTCATTAACACAGCATTAGAGACCCAAGATGGCTGATACTTGTTTAATGCAGGGCTATGCCATTATGGTGCAGGTCAGAAGTGATTATGTAAGAAACAGACAAAGGGAAATTTAGTGTTTTAATAGCATCTGTTGGTTTGCTACAATTAGATGTGACAGAAATAGATTTGTGCCTGCACACCCTCAATTTACCATGTCAAAAATGTTTTAGCTGGCACTATTGTACTATTCATTACAGGCACTGCTACGCCCAGGCAGGTTGGACCGTATAGTTTATGTACCATTACCAGATGCCAATACTCGCCAGGAGATCTTGGAAATGCAGCTTCGTAAGATGCCAGTAGCTTCTGATGTGAATATTGATGAACTGGTGAACAGAACTAAGGGTTACTCTGGAGCAGAGGTTGGTTTTGTTACTGTACATTATTGAGAACTTGTCCTTATTGAGGTTAGGATGTGACACTATGTACATAGTTTTGTTATTATATGTTATGAATTTTGAGGCACAGAACTTGACATTTGGTAGGTGCCTCCAGAATACAAAGTATACAACATCTTAAATGAGTTTAATGAGGATATGTTGCAGTTTTATTGATAACTTGAACATGGATATCCAAAATACCAAGGAATAATAGACAGAACCTCCATTTCTTAGCACAATTGCTATAAATGTAGGGACAATGTCACACCAATACGCTGTGTATACTCAAGTCCGTGATTGAGCCTGGCTGTTTCTAATGGGCTTAATTGGGTATGTGCCTCCAACTTTTCACCTGAATGTAGAAACAGGTGTAAATTTTGAAACACAGTGTTCTGTTCTGTGAGATGTTCAGAAATCCAGTAATCCTCAGTGTAATATAGTAAAACCTCAGAATCCTGAAATGTACATATCCCCTCTCCCCCCAGCTCCCTTTCTTTCAGTCCCACTGTGTATCATGTCATGTGAAGTTCCTGAGTTTTCCACCATTCTTTTTGTGCCCAGCCAACTTTTCTTTTCAGCTTTAATGAGCAAATTGTGATCTTGCAAGTAACATTTTAGCTTGTGGTGTGAGATCAGTTTAAGGTTGGTCCTTATTGAACCAGTTACCTGAGTCTATTGCATGCACTTAGATATTTTATCAGACTTTGCATGTTTTATAAGGCATGATGGCAACAAAGGGTGAAGGAAAAATGATTGACTTAGAAGAAAACAAACTACTGACTGTCAGCAAACTTATGAAGAGCTATGTTTCCTTGGAGAAAGAACTTGAATTATCAGCCTTCAATGCTGGCATTCCATTGTGCTTTGTAAAAGAATTTCAATTGAAAATACTAGAGTTTTTTAGTCCCCTCCCAGGGGACACTGCCTTAACGAAGCACTGTCCGTGCGGGCGGAGAGGGTTTGAGTGCCCCAAAGAAGCTGGGGGCTAAACCGGCGGTAGTTTAGCTACTGGTAGGGTCTCCCAAGCCGGGCAGGCCTCAGCTGAGGGGCCAGATGAAGTGTGTTCCACAGCGACCTGTCTGAACCAATAACCTTTCCATAACATCCTTCCTATTCACCCAAGTCAAGGTGTGAGGTATCGTGCCGAGGACTGCATGGCACTGGGGTGGAAAAACAGCAGTGCATTTACGATCCCCTTGGGGAACCGGGCAGCACCCCGTTGTATTTATGCCTTCCACCCGTAAGGGGCTCTGCGGGTGATGACTGTTACTTCCCCATTACTTGTGGGAATAAAATGGACACAGTAATTAATGGACTTGATCAAGGAGTGGCTGAGGCTGTAGACTTGATACAAGTAAGTTCTGAGGTGAGTTCTAATGAACCTGATCAAGGAGCAACTGTGGCTGCAAACTTGATACGGAGGCTGTAGGCTCTTAGCCTTTCGCTGTTTCTTGTGATGAGGACAGACTAGCTGCAGGTGTCTATATGACTAGACTGCAGTCCAGGCGACTCACAGGAGTGCAGCGTAAGAAGCTCTTTAAAGTAAGAGAAGGTGGTGGCGAGAAGTAGTGGGGGTGTGAAAAGACCCCACTCTTACTCGAGTATTCCACCTTCGATGAACCTGTGAGCCTTTTGCTATCTCTTCTGATGAGGACAGACTGGCTGCAGGTGTCTTTATGACCAGACTGCAGACCAGGCGACTCTAGGGAGCGCAGCGGAAGCAGCTCATTAAAGTAAGAGAAGGCGGTGGCGAGAAGTAGTGGGGGTGTGAAAAGACCCCACTCTTACTCGAGTATTCCTCCTTCGATGAACCTGATCAAGGAGCGGCTGTGACTGCAAACTTGATATTGGGGCTGTATGCTCTGAGCCTTTCGCTGTCTTCTGATGAGGACAGACTGGCTGCAGGTGTCACCAAACTGCAGTCCAGGCGACTGTCGGGAGCGCAGCGGAAGCAGCTCATTAAAATAAGAGGAGGCGGTGGCGAGAAGTAGTGGGGGTGTGAAAAGACCCCACTCTTACTCGAGTATTCCACCTTCGATGAACCTGTGAGCCTTTTGCTATCTCTTCTGATGCACAATAAGCCTAGGGCTGTGGTGCGTCCGGAGCTAATGCCGATGGGCCCATAGAGGGGCTGTACGCTCTGAGCCTTGCGCTGTCTCTTCTGATGAGGACAGACTGGCTGCAGGTGTCTGACCAAACTGCAGACCAGGCGACTCTCGGGAACGCAGCGGAAGCAGCTCATTAAAATAAGAGAAGGCGGTGGCGAGAAGTAGTGGGGGTGTGAACAGACCCCACTCTTACTCGAGTATTCCACCTTCGATGAACCTGATCAAGGAACGGCTGTGGCTGCAGACTTGATTATTGAAAAACTAAGGGTTAGCACAATAAGCCTAAGGCTGCGGTGCGTCCGGAGCTAATGCCGACGGGCCCATAGACAGAAGAAGAAGAAGAGAAGAGTTTTTTAGTCAGCACACCATTCTTGATTGTGTCATAATCGTTTACATGTAAGTTACAACATATTTCAATTTACAAGTTATTCTCAGGTAATGTCTCAAAAGCAAAGGAAACTTTACAAATACAGTCTTCCTTTGTTTTTGAGACAACTTACTTGAGTTGAAACATGTTGTAATTTATGTGTAAATGTTCATGATGTAATGAAGACTGTTGTGCTAACTAAATTACTGTAGTATTTTTAACTGGAATTCATTGGGTTATTAGTATATACTCTCATGATGGTCAACAACCATAAGGCAGAAAATGCATTTCTAATTATGTGCAAAAATTTTCATAGTGTTAACTTACATTATGGTACTTTGTCTTTTAGTTTCTGGGAATTACATGTTATAAAAATGTTCATACATGGCTTTGTAATTTACGTGCATTACTTGCTGAGGATTGTAATTAAGTGTTTAGGTAAAGGTAAGCACTAAACATATGATTTTTTTTTTCCATTTCGTACAGTTTACTCCATTTTTTTGTCAGTCTTCAGAACCATTTATAATTGACCTACCTTTGCTTGAAGATTTAGAATGTTTGTGGACAGTATTCATGACAGAGTTGTTGATTTCAGGTCATAGCTGTATGTCATGAGGCAGCGCTTAAGGCTTTAGAAGAGAATCTCAGTGCGACCTATGTTACACATAGCCATTTTATGTCCGCACTCCAATTGGTCACTCCCCGTACACCATCATCACTGCTGCAGTTATACGAGACATATCTCAAACACAGCTGAGATTTGTGAGTAAATAAGATTAAATTATTTCAATTACAGTTTTTTAAAGAGCAGTTCTCTAGTTTTATACCTTTAAGTGCTTGTTGATATGATAAAGGAATGTATTAATTTTGAATTTGTAATGACTGAAAAGCAAGATGTCATGTTTTTATAGGTTTTACAGTGCCCATCATTGAGGAAATTCGGTCATTATCATCATTTTCATTTTCAGTGTTAAGAACTGATGTTAACATTGGATGTTGCAAATTTTGTGGGTTTTCACATTGTAAATTTTTCACTGCAGTATGTATGCCTTAACCTTGCTTTTTGTAAAAAGTTTACCCAAGGAGGTGTGGAAATTTCATATTGTTCTGTGTTCTGAAGTATTACTGACAAAGAGTTTAATTCTTTTGCAGATTGAAGATCCAGGATTAGAATTTTTGTGATGAACAGCTGGACTGTCATAGAGTGTTCTCACATTGTTAAATTTTCCTTTGTGAACAAATACTTAGTCATTACAACTCAAAGAACATACCTTCGAGGATCAATAACTCTGTGATATCTTATGCCATATGTCTTTTTATGATGATGCAAGTCCTGTTTTAGAACTTGATACATTTTGTACATGCATGCCAAGGTTGGTGTGTGCTTTTCAAATGCAGTGGAACCACCGTTTAGTGTTCCTGTAGTTCCCAAATTTGATGTTCAATTTCAGTAATGAAATATGAGTAAGAAGTATCGGCGGAATAATACCGACTGAGAAGAAACCTGTTCCAGTGCCACTTTGTTCACCATAGATCCCACATGGACTGGCCTGGGATCAAATGCTGGTCTTCACAGTAAGAGGCCAGCAGCTAACCACCTGTGCCATGGCATGGCCAGTATATGCTAAAATTCATGTAATATACCATGTATAATTGCTGTTCCTGTTAGATTTTTCTCGTTGCACTTATAGATGATTTGGAATGCGTTTTGTTTTCTGGAAATAATGTTTACTATGAAAGTGATGTGTAATTGGACTAGTCGGTTGGAGTGTATTTGTGTGTTTCTCAACTCATACTGAACTGATTTACAAACTCTCTTGGAAACTGAACAAGAAAGAATGATTTGATACATGAAATATGCATGTATGAGGTTGATTTACCTTTCATTTGCAAATGTTATCTTCCCTTCCTGCATACAAGATTTTAGTGGGGAGACCTGAGGGAAGGAGACCACTTGGAAGACCAGGCGTGGATGGGAGGATAATATTAAGATGGATCTTCAAGAAGTGGGATGGGGGGACATGGACTGGATTGACATGGCTCAGGATAGGGACAGGTGGCGGGCTCTTGTGAGTGCGGTAATGAACTTTCGGGTTCCACAAAATGCGGGGAATTTCTTGACTAGCTGAGGACCTGCTAGCTTCTGAAGAAGGACTCTGCTCCATGGAGTTAGTTATTCTGGGTCTGTCTTCACAGGCAGTCGGAAGATGGAGGCAGTATGCCCTGACCGAAACTTTGGTACCCACCAGTTAGTGTAGACGGTCCCGTAACTCGGAATACTATAATTTTGAATCTTAATATTCTGCATTTTCCGTGCATTGTGTCACTATTACAAAACAACTGAATACAGATAGTAGGCAGTAAATATACCTTATTATTTTACATTATATTTTGATTCAGCAGAAATATGTTGGAGAAAATATAATGTAAAATTATATTTCCTAATAAGTGTATTTAGTATGTTTGTAATAATTTCGAAGTTCGCTATTTTTGTTGTGCCATTATGAATTTTGGGGGGGTGGCTGGGGTCCGTGAAGGAATGGGTATGGCAAAGCAGGGAGGCGGCTTTGCTGATGTCGTGCTACATAGTTCCATAATTTACCACCAAGAGCATGCTTCATCCACACAGGCAGGGGTTCTGCCGGCCGCAGAAACGCACGTAGGCGCCGCAAATGGCGTGTAGTTTTACGTTTCCATGGACTTTCCAATCTGTTCAAGATATTATCATGTGATCCGTGCTATTTGAGTGTTTGAAATCATGTTGCTATGTGAAGTTTTCGGTTTCAAATTGATGAAGTATTGAAGTTCATAGGTTGACATTTAGTATGGAGATACATTATAAGCTTAAATACGAATCAGCCATTAGGGTGTCTGCAGTTATAAACATGATGTGACGGTTTGAGGTTAAGTCTGACATTTTCCGTACCCAGAATTTACACGTAATAAGTTCTTCCCAAAAGATTGTATATTTGTGGCACAGTTACAGTTGTATGATTTAAAATAAATACGAACTGGAGTAGGATTCGATTGTGTCACTCGGTCACAAGTTTGGCATGCTTACACGTGGCCCAAGTTGCATTTTGTTCTTGGACCTGCTTATTTGACTTTTTAAGAAACAGTATTTGTAGGACAGTTAGTTTGTAGTCGGAAGGTAAACTTTATTAATTAAACCTGGGACTTAACTTTACGCTTCATATTACAATTTTTGTGTCTTGTCTTATGACCGCTAAGCGACTCTGACGTACTGAGTCAGTCGTATGGCAATTGTTAATTTGGAGCAGTGGCAATGGGCATTTCTTTGCCCTAGGTCTCTCGTTTGAATTTCAAATTGTTTAAGACATAACGTGAACCAAACACAAACATGAAAGTGAATGACCATGAAAGTAAGGTTAGTTGTTTAACGAAATTGAAATATAGCTTGATATTAAGCAGAACTCAAGTCCCACATAGAAGTATATTCTAAAGTTGCATATACTTATTTGTACATGTAATTGAGGTGGAAGAACTTTTGAAGTCTCAGTGTGCTATACCAGTGCCTTATAAACTTATTGCACCATTTGTAGACATATAATCAAAGTGCTTTCTTCTGAGACGTGTCCATTTGAATGATTTTGTTTTTAATAAATTGAGAGATATATAGGATATGACCATCGCTTCTGTTTTCACATTATTAAAGTATGGAAGACTAGCTTTTTGATTGCTGAACAATGACACACAGATTAATTTTTTATTATTTCAAGATGATCCATGGAGTGCTGAAGTAGCCAGAGGATGAAATAACCGCTTACAATCATGGAGTTCATCTTGAAAGTTCAGATGGAAATGAGTAAGTTATTGTAGTACAAGTAACTTGTGTTGGGTATAATTCCAAGTAGTGTTATTATGAAACTGATACACACTTCCAAATTAATCATCCGCAAAGTATGTGTTGAGCCTGTTTTGACTCAGAAGAAATCCACCATACTTGAAATATTTATGTAGTCATAATGTTGTCAAAATAAGTTCCATGTGTTTGGCTTCTTTATGTTCAATTTAATGCACATTTTTCATACCCATATGTCAGTACTGGGATTTCCATAACTGTGCAGTTTGAGATTGTTTGCTGGTTTTATTTAGTAATGTTCTATAGATGGTGGCTCAGGCATATAGTCTGTGCGCTGTCACTGTGGAGGCCTGTGTTTGATCCTGTGCCAGCCCATGTGGGATTTGTGCTGGACTAATTGGCACTGGGACAGGTTTTTCTCTGAATACTTAGGTTGTTGCCAGTTCGTTTACTTCCACCAATCCTCCATACTTCATTCTTCTACCACTGACACTATCTTAGCAATTGGTAGCATTATTAAGCAGTGCATTTCTCTGCCTCTCTCTGTTGATAGTGTTACACATGTTGAAATGTATGCAGTTTATTAGTCCTATTACTGGGATAGCGTAGTCAGTGTAGTGACTCGCTACAGGCTGGACGGTCTGGGTGCAAACCCCAGTGGGGGTGAGATTTTCTGGACCAATTCAGACCAGCCCTGAGGCTCATCCTGCCTTCTGTACAATGGGTATTGGGTATCTTTCCCAGGGGGTAAAGCAGCTGGGGGGTGGTGTTGACCATCCACCCCTTTCTAGCACCAGGGTCGAGCATGGGTAGAGCTATACCTGTACCTCCCCCCTGTGACTGCTTGTCATGTAACAGGACAGCTATACCTTTCATGAGTCCTATAGATAGGCCATATCAATATGACATATCACAGTCCAAGCAATGAATATGTTTTAATTATTCTTTGTGTGATATTTATTATTATGTTTGAATTTATTGGCTATTTCTGTTAAAAGTCTGTTACATTTGATTTTTCCAGGTGTATCTTTAACTAGCATATATGCACTAAAGTGAAATTGTGCTTTCTTCTCCCACCCCCTTGCAACTTTCATTGTTTTTGTCTTCCTTTTTTGGTTGTCTGCAAACAGTGTTGTATTTAAAATACAGCCTTATGTCATCATCTGTGTTTTGCTGGTAATTGATGCTCCTTTCAGTAGTGAGAGCTGTGTTTTTACAAAGGCTCCTTGTCACTAGAATTAAATGTTCATGATAAACTTTCTTGCTCATTGCATTTTTGCAATTAGTTTCAGAGTACCCTACAAAATTCTTTGGTATGGTCTTATAAATAAAATATATTTCCAAGGTACAACTGTTGCCCTGTATGTTAAGTACACAGTCCATTCATGAGCAGCCTTTTTGGAATCTTTTTATGTTAACATTTTTTTTCATCTATGGTATTTAAATGTTTAAGTATCATCATAGACTTCAATGAGCAAACTCATTCTTCCATTATTATTATAGTCCTGTCTGTCACTGGGTTTAATGAATGCTGTTGTCCATTAGTGTTATCTGTCTTATATTGTCTTATATTTGAAATAGTGAAAATCCAGTATTATGTTTGTTAAACAGTTTCAAATAATTATGTCTGTGCCTGGTGCCTTCCTGTTCTTGAAGGCATTCATCGTTTTTGTCCATGTTATGTTGTACACACACACACACACACACACACACACACACACACTTTTTTCCATTCTTCCCAGTATCTGGCTGTATAGCATCATGCCGTACCTTTTGGTAATATAAATATGATGTTCAGTCTGTATGTTTTTTATTTTTATTCAAATGGTTCATCACATGATCCTTAATCCTCATGTGTTTTTTATTCTAAATTACTGAACATGTTTTTACTAGCCTTATCAGTTATGTTTGTTGGTCTCTCTTTTAACTGTAGCACAACTCCTATTCCAGTTTTTTAATTATACTATGTCAGAAGAATAAAGAAATGAAAATCGCTCCATTTAAAATCTTTATTGCAACAAAAACATAAATGTTTGAGCAATTTACAAATCATTTTCACACTAGTTGCACTCAAAACTTGTACATTCACACACAAATGGGAGACAAAACATTGCTAACGGTTGTTTATGATGTCCTTTTAAACTGAAGAGAATTACAGGGCATACACAAAAGAATGGTGCGGTTTGAATAGTGTCCACTATTAAAACCGCGCCATTCTTTTGTGTATGCCCTGTATATGCAGTCAGAAGTGGAATTTTTAAAAATGGCATGAGAAGTGGAGTTGAGGAAAGATTTCATTATGTTACATTACACAATACAAAATTTATATTTTTTTATCTTGTGTGTAGACACTGCAAATAGTTGCTTCAGTGTGGTGGATGCAGTAGCACATACTAGGGAAACACCAGGTGGGTTCTCAGAAATCTTGAATGCCCTATAATCTAAGTGGTTTTGCAAATTTTAGGTACCTACAATTTCATTGGTCTGTGTTTTACACAAATGTTCATGAGAAAAGGTAATTATTTATAATGGGAATTTAATTGGTATAGTTTATTTTGCATTGGGATGATTGTGTTGATTTTCTGGTGTTAGCATCATTGCATGAATATGCATTAAAACTGAATGAACGTGCATTCATTACAACTGTCAGTGGGCTGTTGGTTATTAGCTTATCCTATAACTTTTCTGTTGCATTGCTTCAGGTCTCACTACAACTTGAGAGGATAGGCAGAAGATTAAATTGGTACGGTTGGAAATATACAGCTCCTTATCATCAGCAAAAAAGTAAGTGTTTGTAATTTTGACCATTTTTCATCATTATGTTAGAAACAGGTGAAGATGAACTTAACAGAATAAGATAATTCCTGTGCAGATGAGGAAAACTCTTTCAAGGCGACTCGTTTCTATTTTAATCATTGGCTGATTTGTTGCTTGTGATAATATGGACTGTGGTTTATAAATAAGAGTTAGAAGTTTATTTTTGTTTAATGAGGACATACTTAATTTGGACATCAAACATATGTCAATTGTAATCTAAATGTGTCTCCACTTCTGGCCAATGGCTGCTGTGTTTGCCACAGAATCTCAGTGTTTGTCCTGTAAAACAGCTGTCGTTATCATAAGTGAGTGAAGATCCCATATAGAGACATGTCGTGTGGCATAGGCACTGCATGAGAGTACATGTTACTTAGTTTTCAGGATTGTAGGCATCAGTTCCATCCACCCCAGTTCCTCCAGAATCTCCCAGCCATGGATAACGAACTGGACACTCGCGACACGTCACAAGGTATCTGAAAAATTAGAGCCTTAGACTCTTTACATACTGACAAAGCAGAGGGTGTCTGAGAGGTTGAGCTGTAGTGACATACATCTCTAGGGTAAGGGGGAGAGACTGCAGAAGATGGTGGCAGAGCATACTTCTGCCCGTTGTGAGCATCACTTTTCAGCGTTTGCAAAATTACAGGGCCCTTTAATGATACAGAGTCTCCTAATTTGTTGAGTACAAATGAAATGTAGAGAAAATTTTAGAACTGTGAAAGAAGCAATATAGTTGTTGTATCTCACAAATATAACACAGCTATAGTGTTTATTCTTTTTGAACAACTAGTTCAGAGTTATAGGAAACTTTTTTATTTTATTATGCTTATGTTTATTATAGTCAGCCATCCATTTATATGGTACACATATATGCAGTTCCACTCTATCAGTTAAGCATGCCGCCTCCTCTCACCTTCTCTGTTCTAGAACACATTACTGTTTCAGTCTGATACATTACAATTCTGTGGTCTTGTACCATTCATGTTACTGTCCGTGTTGTTGCTGTCCCACCGTTTCCTCCTCTGGTTTCCCCCTCCATTTCATTACACAGCTTCCTTTGAAGCTTTAAGTATTATAGATCTTAACAAATCCTGATTCTTCAACGTAATTAGGTTCATTTTCTGTATAACTATTTTGGATGTATTTTAAAATGCAGTGCTTGTTTAGTTAAAGACATTAACACTTACCTGATGGATGAAACATTAGCTTCTGGGGGTCTGAATGGCAGGGCACAGCTGTTAGGCAGGTTGCAGGGACGCGGTGGGATGTTTTGTCGCTTGGCACAGTTCCATGCATCAAAAGTGTTGAGATTTTTTGCTGGTCGTGGATCTGTCATCCATACCAGTGCTTGGGTGATGGTTACAAACCAAATGTCTGGTCTGGAACAAGTGTTACATGGTTGAGGTTTTAGATTCTCACAGCAGTAACTATGATGATTCTGTCTTCTGGTATGTGATGCCGTGTGGTATATTGGCACATTACCAACATCTTAGAAGAACTGGCTCCACCCATGTTCGGGGTAGAGAGTGAAGAACCCTGAAGATGGAGACAGCAGGTTCTTCTGAAACGTTGGTAATGAGCTACCATTCCAGAAGACAGTAATCTTTAAGATGCTGCCTGGCACATCGTACCATGTTAATATAGCCCTTTAATGTTTTAAGAAGCTTGAGTAGTAGTTGGCATGAATTTGTGAGCTTCATTTTCAGTGCATGCTGTTTCTGATGAGGTCAGTACTGTGTTGGGGCATGTGAGAGAGAAAAAGAGGAAGACAGAATCTGCATTGATGCTGTCATTTGCTGTAGAAATGAAACAGTACAGTGTCTTGGTATCACTTCTTTTCTTCACAGACTGCATCTCTCTGGCAGCATATGACTACCGTATATTCTCGAATCTAATGCGCATCCGAATCTAATGCGCACCCAGTTTTTGGCGACTTCTTAAACGAAAAAAAGTTAGTTCGCGATTCTAATCCGCACCTTTCCTTCAACCACCCCTTGCCCACGGGGCGACTGATTGAATAATATTGGATGTTACCAATGCGTTAAAATCCGACGCTACACCTGTGGCCGATGAGTCATACCGATAGAGGCCGGGCCTTTCTCAACAGACGTGCGCAATCTCGTCTGAAGCCAGCTGAACTTTAGTTGTTGAAACGTGGGAGGTGCTTGTTCCAATTTGTCGTGTACCGTAGTTATGGAAGAGGGACACCTGAAATCTAAACGACTCTCATATACGGCGAAGTTCAAACGTGAAGTTATTCGGTGCGCAGAGGAGAATGGAAACCGCAAAGCCGCTGCAATTTTTGGAGTTAATGAAAGCAACGTTCGACTATGGCGGAAACACAAGGCAGCGATCAGCAGGTGTGAGGCATCACGAAGGAAATTCACTGGACCCAATTATTATATTATTATAATAATAAATAATAAAATAATAGATTATTGTATTGTATTGTTCTTACGGCACGTACAGCAGCTCAATCATTTTTCAAAAATCCAGCTCTAGACCGCGAATCTAATCCGCACGCGAATCTAATACGCATCTGATTTTTTAGCCCTCTAAAACTATAGAAAGGGTGCGCATTAGATTCGAGAATATACGGTACTTAAAAACTTTTGTGCAATATACATTAAAGCAAGGATTATGCTGTGGTATTCCCTGCATGCTGAGTGTTGATTGTTTGATTTTTGTATTTTGTTCAAGATTTTGTTTGGTGCAAACTAAACAACAGTTGTGAAATTTGGTGTTTTCACACTGGTGTTGGTGAAGATCCAAGACGTCTGGGATATGACACTGTGTCAGCAGGTGCTGCAAGCTGCAGGCTTCTCCAAAACATAAACTTTGTACCAGCGGACATGGTGTGATATCCCAAAAGATATGAATCTTCATAAACAACATTTCACAGTACAGTATATACCTCTTGACCCTTTAGCACCTGCATAGGTTACGTAATGTTGAATGGTAATATGTTTATGAATTGTTAATTTGAAAGGATGTGGAGGGAAGTGGTCATGGCCTTTTCTAAAATACTGTACCATTATTTGTCTGAAGCAGCTGGGAAAAGTCACAAAAACTAGCTGAGACTTGAATCAGGGACCTAACAGATTGACATAGGAGTGCTAAACCACTGGCTGCAGTGGTTGGTACCAGACAAGTAAGGCTCAAGTGTTTTTCATTGTATACCATCTACAGCAGTTCTCAGATTTCACACAGCGGCTTACCATTGCCTTGGTTATATTCTTTGTTGTTTATTTAATGATGTTTCTATCTCAGACTGTATAGCATGAGATTGCAGAATGGTAAATGAATGAATTGGGAAGGTATCTTATAGGGTTGTATATTACCATGTACTTCTTTTTTTAAGTCACAGAATGTAATACCAACAACCCACACATTATTTAGGGATAAAACTCTAATTGTCTATAATTAGTCTGTAGACTAATTGTAGACAGTCACGGCTTTTTTCCTCCTTCACAACACTAGACCAACAAAATGTACATTACTGTTCCTTAGATATTTATATTACAGTATCACATTGAACAGTCATACACGTTTTGATCCCCAAGGGATCATCATCCAGGAATCGAATCAAAGTAACACCACACAAAAACAAACTGGCAACCTTTGCATATAGTAGAAAGATGTAAGACAGTTAAAACAGTTAATATGTAGGCACTTCTTTGTAGTATAGTTGTATAAATGTAGTGGATCCTGGTACACAGTATCTTGGAGGTAGCGTATGTACTTAATGAAGGATAACACAATGCTTAAGTATGTAGGCTACCTCCGAGATACTGTATACCAGGATCCACTACATTTATACAACTATACTACAAAGAAGTGCCTACATTTTAACAGAAGTGCCTACATTTTAACTGTTTTAACTTTTTACATCTGTCTACTATATGCAAAGATTGCTAGTTTGTGTTTGTTACTTTGATTTGATTCCCTGATGATGATCCCTTGGGGATCGAAACATGTAGGAATGTTCAATGTGATGTTTTAATATAAATATCTAAGGAACAGTATTGTACATTTTATTGTATTGTATTTTATTGTATTTATTTCGTCCAAGAAATCATTACAGAATGATATTGGACACGTCCATAGAGTAAACAGTATAAGAATTACAATAAAAGCAAACAAACACGTAAATCTAATATAATTACATACATGTACAGGACCTCACCAGGCCCTGATTGGTCTAGTGTTGTGAACTGGTTATCGACAGTGCATGGAATGAACAATATAGACTTCCTCCCTAAATAATGTGTATTTTGTTGGTTTTAATTTCCGTGAAGTGGGAAGGAAGCCTCATTAGAGTTACTTTAATGGCAGTTGCTTGTAGTAACTGAGGGAAACCACAGTCAATTGGGACAGTTGGTATTCTGCCTGAGATGTTACTGCTTGAGTCAACTTGCTCAGGTCCATTCATTGTCAGTCCATACACGATTCTTTACAGATACAAATTAGTCACCTACATAGCCATTTCTTCTATTTAGGCATATTATGGGTACTCGTGCGAAGAGGCCTAGGACTTCACTAACTCTAGAAGCAAAACTTGATATTATTGAACGACTTGAGAGAGGTCAGACTGCCGCATCACTTGGACGTTTATATAATGTAAATGAATCGAGCATACGCACTATAAAGAAGAGTGCAGAAAAAATTAGAAGCTCCATAGCTCACTCATGCTCACCAGCTGCAAAGAAGTCACTGAGATTGAGAAATCCATTGTTGGAAAAGATGGAAATGATGTTGGTAACCTGGCTGGAAGATCAGAAGGAAAAAAAGATGACTGTTAACACCACTACCATTCGTGCGAAGGCACTAAAGCTGTACAAAGAGTTGCAGCAGGAGGATGGGGGTCCTTCAGCTACCGAGCCTTTCTTGGCAAGTAAAGGCTGGTTTGAGAAGTTCAAGAAGCGGCAAAATCTTTATATTACAAAACTTAAGGATGAAGGTACCAATGATATTCACAGTACTACTTCACATTTTTCATTTGAAATGAAGACTGAATGCTCACTGCAGGTAGAACAGGAGAAGGAAGAGCAAGAGGTTATTACTCCAACAGATAAGCTGACAACAAAGAGACTGGCCCTCTTCTTTACCCTTGCTGACAGACTGGCCCAAGAAGCAATGGATATGGATCCAAATCTGGAGCGGAGTTTACAGTTTGGGAGGAATTTGTCATCCGCCTTGGCAGTCTACAAAGATATCTACAGAGAGAAACAAAGAACATCAAAACAGTCCACCTTATCCCTATATCTGAAGGTCCCCAGCTCTACTGCTCTCACACCAACAAATATACCATCATCTTCCATCACTACTGCTAAACTCCTCACCCCCCAGACTAGTTCCTTTATACTTTCTGGCACTGAAAGCCCACTGCAAAAGTCCAGTTCTGAGACACCACTGCTTGTTACAAGCAACATGGAGTCTAGCCATGCAGACTATTCACCGCTATCTCCTTCTTCGTCATGTAGCAATTAAATAAACCTGCACTGAGTACAGGTCTATGTTGCTGAGCGGTCACCATGTTTCTGTATTGTTATTTGAATCCTTTGGGTTAATAAGTTTGAATACTTTGAGAAATGGAGACAGGGATATGGCTCTCTACTTGTTATACACAATTGAATTCACAGTCTGCAGTCATTTTTCAAAGTCAGTTCTCTGATTTGTTTGACGAATGAATTTTGTTTTAATATCAACTTCATGTGTTAAAATGAAAAAAATTCTTATATGTAGATTTTGAGAAATGGGCCCCCTTTTATAAATTGTATCATTAACATTGATTATTTTGGATATGTTAGTACTTACAGTGTTTTGGTCCAGTCAAGGAACTTGTGCAAGCCCCGTTCCAACTCCTTGATCTGGAACCAGTTTGTATGGAATGGCATCATGTAAGGAGCTCTGTTCTGTAGATAGTAGCGATTGAAGTCTTCACGTAGCCACTCAAATACTTCATCTGGGTCATGGCTATGAAGGACGCACTGGTCTAGATAGGGACAGTGCCCACCTTCATAGGTTTCTACATAGTGAGCATTAAGTGGTACTTGCCATACACCTGAAGAAAAGCTCCATATGTTACACATCCTGAACATTATGGCTTGAATTGAAGAATTCTAACATAACCTGTATGACATAAAATGTCTTCAAAGCCTTTGGTGTGATACACTGTAGTGTTGTATGTGATTGAATCTGGGAGGGATTAATACCACTTCACTAATGTTACATGTGTTTATACATCATCAGTATACAAATTTTATATTTCACATTACAATGATCATGTTAGTTATTATTACAAAAAGTGCTTTGGAAATGCTTGCCTTACTCGAAGGATGCATACACTTGACATATAGCACTCAAAATTTTGAGACACCACACTGAGTTTTTTTAGCTTCACAAGTTTTAAGCCGTGATGTTGGCCAGGGGCACTGTGTTGATGCTGGGTTTGGCAGACATCATTTTACTGGTATCTAATAATGACATCTCTCATTAAATCAAGAGCCATATGCACAGACAGCTCAGTAGTAGGGTTCCAGAGAAGGAGCTTTGTTCTGTTAGAATCCTCAAAGCAGTATACAATAATATTTGGAGGTAATTTCTTCAAAATATATTTTTGACAACTTTTAGCATTTTTAACCCTTTATTTCAAGATGGGCCAGTTTTCAAGGATGCGGGCATTTGACAAAGTCCCTGGCCAGCTGCATGTATGCCATTGGTTTAGAACTCTTTATTATCAGAGAGCTACAACCATACAGCTGAGAGTATGGCTTTTTTAAAGCTCATTTCTTACTTAAGGATCCAGTGTCTCAGATTCTTGTTATTCTTTTATTTGTGAAGTTCCAACATTTGACCTTGAAGTAAACAGGATAAACACAACTGGTATAAATAAATGGACACTGTCAGTGCAGACAGATGCGACTGATTGGGGTGCTTATGGACCAGTAATAGGATAGGTTTGTAATTGTGTTAACCACAGAGCAGCATGTGTGGTGATATAAATACAGCACAGTTTAAGGGTATAAAGATTGCAGCAGAGTATACAGTTACACCCTCCACAAGGCACATCTTCTAATGTCTTGTGAATGGCCAGAATGTTTTACATGCCATTTACACTAAGCTGAAAATTTGACCATGTAACTTGAAATTTTGACTGTATTGATAAATTTAGAGCAATTGGTAACATGGAATTTAACAAGATATCAAAATTATTGTTACAATTTGTAAGATTTAAATTGTTCACAGCAAATGATTGCACGTAAATCCTGTGGCAATTAGCCATGTCAGAGATGGGTTAAAAACCAACATTTTGGAGACCTGTTGGCTGTCATGTTTGATAGAGCAGAGGTCTCCAGAGCAACTCTGATGTGGCTGATCACTCAAGAGGATTGTAGCACATTGGTGTAATTTCTTTATACTTTTGAAATGAATGAATTAAATTATAAATGCAGAAATGTTGTAATTTGTACGCATAATAAAATATATGAAATAATAACAGCATGTATGTAATAATCCAGACCAAAGTTAAATAAATAATTTTTAATGTGTGTCTTGTTTGTTGGTAGATTTAGGCTGTAGTGTTGACATTTCAGAAGCCTTTACTGCCTTTATCTTAAAGGTGAAGTGATGGCCCAGTTACTACTGCCAGTTCGGAGCAGTTCCCACCAATCTTTGTACCTATATTCTAAGTATTAGTAGAGTTCACTAAGTAGTCATGTCACCTCAAAGGTGAAGCTGGGATCTCTGAAACGTCAGCAGTACGGCCAACATCTGCATAGGGTTGTCACCTAGAAACAGGACCCACGTTAGTCTGTAGCTGGGTTCAATGCCTGAAGTTTTTCCTTTCATTCTTCTTTTAATACTTGTATCTCACTTGCAATTTATTTTTACGTGTGTTTAAATACTATTCCAACTTATATTTTCAGAGGCCATGAAAAGAACTTGAGAACTCAGTCATATTGTTATGATCCTGTAATCACCAAGGTCTGTGATTACCGGTAATTACAGATAGTTGCAATATTATTGAAAAAAGTGTATTATAACCCAAGTTGTTTGTACATGGGCATCCTTGAGATAACCAGTTTAAGAAGTCTGTTATTATAGTATTTGACAGTTTGTTACTGCCACTACAAATGGTACCTTACCTTTGAATGCCATGATCATCTCCTCCAACCTTCTGCTCTCATAATTTGCTATCATTTTACCATATCTTTTTTGATGCCATATAAGCTCAACAATTGATATGTAATGGTAAAATAACTAAATAGAGGCTGCAGAATGCATCATTTTAACTCTCTCCATCCAACAAGATAAGGTATGATGAGGTTCTCACACCGGTGTTGCTGAGGATTAAGGTCTTGTAAGATGTGATGCTGCGCCTTTGGTGACTAGTTCCCAATATTTAAAAGGATTGCTGAGCCTTCATAATCATTGACCCTGAAGATGAAGGCATGATGATCATCCAGAAAGTCGGGAGCTGCTCACCAAATGACACATTGTCACATCCCAGAAGACTTTAATCTTCATCCTCATCTCTGTAGATTTTGGGATTCCCTTAACATGGTTTCGTGCCTTGTTTTATCGTGTGTAAAGACCTGCTGATGATGTAACTTAAAGTACTGCTTGTGCCATATTTTGGCAGCATGTTGAATGATGCGCCATTAATATACATGACCAGTGTCCAAGAGAGTATTTTTTTCGCGCTTTTGTAAAAAAAATGAGTTGTGTAGGATGATGGGTGTTACTTTATTTGGCAGTTTAGGGTTAAATACTTAGTCAAGGCAAGAGATTAAAATGCATGAAACCAAATGACAATATTTTACCTTGGAAAGAGCGAGTGGGGCATGTACCTGACCGACACTCATGTGGTATCTTGTAGTCCAGTGTGTAGGGCCAGATTGGTATTTTGAGTGGCGGTATCCCAACTGAACTGTCGTAGATGTATCCAAAATCTTCCAACACCTGTCAGTAAATACAAGGTATGAAAATTATATTTCTAAAATGTAATGGTAAGTCTCAACACTTTTATAATTGTCATAAAAAAACTGGTGTTTGGTACAGAAGGGTAACCTGTGTATCTTCAAACATATCATTCATATTCCCCATACCAGTGGTTTTCAATGTGACAGACTCAAAAAATATGTAAGACATGGAAGTAAGTTTATTCATTCTGCACATGTGTGCACACCAGTGAGCAACATGAATGTGAAGCAGGGGTACACACATTTTCCAAAAATCTAGGAGCCACCTCAAAAGTCTAGGCACAAGCTGGGTGACATGAAGCAAATTCTGTATTGAGGGCCCACAAATATTAGGTGCCACCACACAAAATTTAGTCCCCTGGCTACCTGACGCCCGGGATTCCTGCAGTCCTGATATTAAGTCAGAAATGGATACATTAGTGTGTGAGAAACATGCTCAGATGTATCACAGCTTCTGCATTTTCCTGCCCAAAAATGTGAATCTCTCACATGCCCAAAA
Source organism: Reticulitermes speratus (assembly GCA_021186555.1). Taxonomy (NCBI): domain Eukaryota; kingdom Metazoa; phylum Arthropoda; class Insecta; order Blattodea; family Rhinotermitidae; genus Reticulitermes; species Reticulitermes speratus. Next base: position 42,377,960 of record JAJKFL010000042.1, on the reverse strand, counting down.
TGCTGGGCATGGTTCTTATTGAATGCATCATATCCAGCTGGGTTATTCATTGATATACCCTTGCAGATGTGGCATTGTGTCCTAAGAAACAATTTATTGCATCTTACATGAAATGGTCTATAGAGCAACTGTCATATAAACTGCAAAGCTAATGCTGTACTTTGTGCCAAATTGCATATTTCCAACCATTTATCTTTTGAAAAGGAAAAGTTACACCTAAATCAGCAGCTCTGTTTCACAGGTGTGAATATGTCAGTGGTTATGAAAAATTACAAAAAGATACAAAATTGCAGCCATAGCATGTAAACCATATTGTGTCTGTAGGCAGAGTTGTGTTTTGACTATACCTCATATTGTGTGTTTCGTCCAGGTTTAAGGTATGGTGCTCTCATACCAACAATATCATTTTTTGATACGTTGGCAAACTGTCTGAGAATCTCGCGCATTCCAATCATCTCTCCTACCCATTCTTCATACCCCTTGTCTTGTAAACCTTGCTGCAGTCTTGAACAAGAAAACAAACCACTGTTAGGTCAGGTACTCCATGTTTTGTGGAAACATCAGAAACTGCATCTTCGTCATCATAGTAGAGATACATAAGGTGGTGTCAGTACTCGGGTTAACTGCTTGTCAGAATTTTGGCTTCAGCACCTGCTACAGGAAAACCTGCTTGAAATAGAGCAGTGTAACCTAGGGTTATTTCAGCCAGTTCCATTTTTATACATGCCACACTGAATTATATGGGGGAGTGGAGGCATAGTTCCGTACATTAGAATGTTGGCACGAGTTGAGAGGTGAGTGGTCATCTTCTTGTCCCAGCCACTTTACTTCTAAGGAAAGACCCCAGTACCCATTGAACAGGAGTGGTGGGTGGGGGGCAGTGAACTAATATGGACACTGTGAAGAGGAGAAGTATCTCCTGCCATTGCCAGGATATTTAAGCTCTGATTCCTTATATTTTTATAATTATCAAAAGAAAAGTTTAGAAGACAAACAGCATATCAAAAATTTGCAACAATAATGCATACACATTTTGTGTTGGCAACACTTAATAGATTGATGATGCTCTACATTTAATTTGAAAAGTTCAGTTTCAGGTTATTTACATCAAATTTTATAAAAATGAAAGTATTTAGGTCATGAGAGCAGATAGTGGAATATTCTTTGTCTTTGAAGTGCATATGCAATGATGTAACTGAAATTCAGATTTATTCAACAGATTTAGTCTAAATTCTTGTTTCAAACTTTGTGGAATTTCTTTAGTAAGTGGACATTCTGGAAATAACAGGGGTTACACACTTTTGGTGAGTTGTAAACTTTGTTCATGTTATGAAACTTAATTGTTTGCATATTTCAGTAGATTTATTTTATCAAGTAAAATGTTTTGAGTTTAAAGTATGCAAAATTAGTTGTGTTGGTATAATTGTTGGTGACGTTTATGGTGTCAGTAAGTGCCTAAGTTCAGAATTGTTGTGGCTGTATCATATTGCATGTCACAGTGTCACTGTGGCAGCTGACAAAAAGTGTGCGATACAAAGCATTCATTGATATGATTTAGATGCTTTCCTACTTACGAGATCGTTTCTGTTGCAATCTCATGCCCATCATATGCTAACTGCTGGATCATATTGTAGTTGCTGTATTCATGAGAGACGAAGAAGGTACCTCGTATTGGACAGCCATTAGGATTTTTCCGGTCACTTGTGAAAACCCGTTGGTAATGATCAAAGTTGTTGAGATTTACAGCTCCATCAAATGTCATCATTACTATCTGAGGAGTCTGAAATGAAATTAATTTCAGAGTCTGAAATGAAATTAATTTCACGGTAATGTTTGTGTACTTAAAAAACTGATGAATAATGAAGCTCGGTGATAGCAGTGTGCCCTGTTTAAACCACTCACCATGTACACATTTCTGGTAACATAGCAGTTAGTTTTCCAGCACAAAACGAGATGCTTCTTTCAGCTTCATTTTATAGCAGTCATTCTCATAACAATTCACTTCACTGAGAAAGTGACATCAAAGGATGATCTTGAAGGCCCCGTTTTGTGCAGCTGCAACTAACTTTTGAATAAAAGCGTTGTTACTAGTAACACAGATCCTCAAGTATTTTATAATTCTTTTAGTAGGAGACAGTGCTTAGTTAAGTGCAAGGAGGTTGTCTTGCTGTATTTAGAATGGCTGAGTGGTAAGGTTAGGTACTTTCCCCATCATTTGGCTGGAACGATTGTGGAAAACTGTGAAGATAATCAGAGTAAATGCCTTTGGTCATCATTGAAGCCTTGTTAATGAAGTTATGTATGAAAAGCATGGAGCCTATGTTCAAATTAGGCATGTGGTATTTCTCAAAATAATACTCTGAATGTCTATGATATTGGTTGATTTAATATCCACAGTGTTTCCAGCATAGGAAGTAACCCATTCTTCAGCTGATGATTTGTTGTACTGACAGACCCCTAACCAACTAGAATTCAGAAAATCCCATGATCGAGGTGTAAACCAATGTCTAAGAGACAGGCCAAGTCTGTAGCTGTGCAGTGATGAAACTAACTGCTTAGAAGATTTCAATATTATCATCCTGTCTGTTGTGGTCTTCCAGGTGATTTGTTTCAGCCAAATTTTTGCTTATATCCATGCCACCCACATGTAATCTCCACTCAAGTGAAGGTTCCCATTATGTAGTTTTCTCCATTTTCTGTAAGTTGGAAATCAGTACATGCCTGAACCATGTGGTTTAAATCTTGTGGTATTTATAACTATACTGATGCCACAGAAAGCAGTACTCTCTCTCCCTCCTCCTAGCTGTTGTGATTCCCCCTTCAGCATACTTCCCTGTATTCTCTAATTGTCTAGCCATTCTGTTCACACACATTTTGGTATTGACTTTCATGTGATAACCTTTAATAGCAACAAACACTCTTGGATGGTTTATATATGCCATACAAGCTGGGGGGGTTCACAACAGCTGGCAGAGACAGGGGAGTCTTGAGTATGGCCATCTTTGCCAACAATGGAACTTTGTTCCATATTGTCAGTTTAGGTATCAGGTGTTTGAATCTGTTTTAATTGTAACTGGAGTTATAAATATGCTGTGCTACTTACATCTGCTGGATCAAGGTCACCAGGAATGTGTGTTCCATCTCGGGAGCAGAAACAGTAGGGCAGTTCACAGGCACTGGTGTCACATTTCTTGGCCAAGTCAACTGGTGGCTCTGTGATAGGTGCAGGGGCTACACAGTATGCATTGGTTCAGTTCCAGTAGGTTTGAAATTCAGTTGGAAGTGAAATGAAGTGTGTATAACAGAAGAGGCTAACAATATATATCTGATATACAGGAAACAAATTATAACTAAATTTAGTATGTGTTCTCTAATGTGTTGCATTTATTAGAAATCACTGATACACACAAAACTGTTTAGTAGTTTGTATAGGGCAGTCATTGTCCCTGTCATCTTCTCAACATATTCCTTTAGACTTTTCTCTTGGTGGCCCTTCTCATGTGGCAAAGTAATTAGTCATATACGTAGGGATCTAAACCACACCTCATTTTACATTTTAGTAATGAAGAGGTCAAAATTAATGTTATGTGTGAAAGTTATAGTTTTTCATAAGTGCAGTAAAAATTTAGATTTACAAATTTTGAAGGAATTCATGAAAAGAACTTTTAATAGGTGAAAATTTGTATCAGATTTGGAATTTCAATAATTGCTATTTAAATTCACTGAAAAATTCCAGACAAATAAATGGTTCCAGCATTAAGTTGGAAAAACTTAAGTACGGATGGTGTAAAATATATGCACTGATTATGACTAATAATGATTGATGTTTGTGATGTATCTTTAGGGTTGCCCTTAAGGTGGCTTGAACAGGGTCCCATGCTTCAACATGACCATGTATGATACATTTCATGCACATCATTGTCTTGAGCTGAAGAAGTAAAAATGTTAAATAAAAATAATACAAAAATGTGACACACAACACGTATGTAAATGTACAGATGAGCTGTGTTTTAAAGTCTGTTAAGTTCAATGTAATCACAGAACAGAGATAAGAACTTCTTCTGGCATTATGGCCCATTTTGTTTGGCCTTGACTCCCCTGCGATAAGAACACAGTGTTCAGTAAATATGCAGCTCAGTGCCATTAATATTACTTAATTAAACATGCAGATTACTGGCTTTGATTTTATTCTTACTCGTACAAATTTAAGGGAGGTACTTCATAGACTGCTTTGCCCTGGGCCGTGTGCCCCTCTAGTGGTGTCCCTGTGTATGTTAGAGGTGGACTGCCAGACAAAACCACACGGGTCTAAGTGAATTTGCTTTAAATAGACACTTCTGTTTTAATTTATATTAAGTCAGTTGCACCTTTCCAATGTAGTTCCCCATGAAGTCATCATATTTTGAATCATTGTGTAGTGTGATTATCACATTTATAAGGTTACCAACATGAGCAAATGTAACGAGTTCCTACCTAAGTCAGTGTATAAATGCAGTTAATACGTTTCTGTTTCACATCTGTGGAAAACCCATTAGAGAGCTGTTAAATTGATCCTTTAAATAATAAAATAATATAATAATAATAATAATAATAATAATAAACAGTAATAACATCATCAGCATTGCCATAGTCATTATTGTTTTTGGTAAAAATATTATAACAGATGTTCCAAGAATCTGCTTTGTCACCTGAACTTCTCTCATGTGACTGTGGAATGTAATTTAACATACGCAGTGCTTACTTGTGGCGATGGGGCCACACCGTGCCTCATTTTTGAAGGTACACAGCTTGTTGATGTCATCGAAGTAAAGCCCTGAAGGGCATCTGTTGAGGTATGGATACCCATCTACACACTGTAATATAAACAACAACAAAACAGCAGTAAGAACAGGGTTGTGTTCAGCTGGCTCGCTTATTTGGAGTTACTTGTGTAATCTTTGTGGATTGTGTGTAATACAGAGTGTATACAGACATCATAAACAGAATCAACCGTCCTAATGGATATTATAGCAACTGATCACTCCTGCAAAAAAGAGTTGTATGTACACAGACCGCCTTTTTTAGGCACGTTTGCAAACTTGTGAAAAGCAATTATTAGCTTTGTCATGTCTGTCTGCCTGTCAGTCTGTCCGTCCAGCCATCCGCATGGAACAATTCTGCTCCCATTGGACAGATTTTCATGAAATTTGATATTTGAGGATTTTTTCGAAAATTTTTCGAGAAAATTAAAGTTTGATTAAAATGTGACAAGAATAACGGGTACTTTACGTGAAAACCCATGTACATTTATGATAATGTCACAGTTCTAGAGAAAATCAAAACACACATTTTATGTTCATTAACTTTTTTAATGAAAATCATGTCATTTATGAGATATTGTGGAAAAATACGGTAAGAGCCAGACAGGCCACAGATGACATAGTATGGCACATGAGCTTTGCATGCTGGATAACTAAGGCCTCAGACACGCACTTGGAATATGTAATACTTATTTCTTTTCCATGGCAACAGTGGTTATGCGAACACACCTGACTGTTACATTATATGTACATTGCCTGTCTTGCTTATAATTTTTGGGATGGGGTGAAATGAACTCCTTGGTACTGTGGCTGCTAGTGGGCCTATTTTAGCATCCTCAGATGACAGATGCATGAATTTGGAGCACTGGTGGAATGTTAATTGGCAGAGGAAGAGCACAGTACTTTTAGAAAAAATTGTCCCAGTGCTATGTGGACTACCTGGAATCGAACCAGAGCTTTCGTGGTGAGAAGCTACTAACCACTAGAGCTGTGGTATGGCCTTACACAAAATATATGACTTGTATAAGAGATTAAAAGAAGGAATGAAATGGTTAAAACGTATTTAATTGTAAATTACCAAAATAAATGGCCAACCAATAAGAGCGTTTTTCTCAAGATTCTTTACCTGATAAAATCTCCTGCATGTTGCAGGATCAGCAAAATTTCCATTTCCGGCACCTTCTGGACAAACAAATCTTTCTCGTCAGGTTTCTTCTGTTGGCATACTCCTGCTGTAAGTAAGAAGACAAATATTTCAGAATTTTTTAGCAGACAGACAGAATAAGATGTACAGGAAAAAATGATCAACAGCCTGTTACAACTTCTGAGTGTCCTGTATTATATGCATCTGTGGACTGATAAGTTTATATTGCAGTGTACTGATTAGTAATGTGGAGGACCGTCCTGGCAGGACATAGTAAGAGACACAGTCATGGTGTTCACATTGAGTAAATAAAATAGACCTACAGTTCTGTAACTTTGTATTCCCAAATTAAGGCATTACCTAAATTGTCTGTTGTGAGCTAAAAGTGATTTTAGTTTCTAAATTCATAAAATAGAAAACTTCAGAATTAATTTGCTGATGTAATTTCTGCGTATCATTACCAGCATGATAAATATTTTCTTTATGTGTCTTTGCACCCCTCCTCCTTTCAGCTTTAATAGCAAAATGTAAACAATAAACAGATGTGCATGAAACTCAATGTAATAAAAAGCTAGCCCACTTTAATATTATTCAGTTGCATTTTTTTTTGTGGCATAACAGCCTGTAGTGGGCCAGGACCTCCTCATTATTGAGGCTTCATGATCACACTCAGTTAGGCACACCATACTCGGAGGACTCCACTGGACAAGTGATCAGCCCAATGCAGAGAGCTCTACCTGACAATGCACAACACTCACAAGAGACACACATCCATGTAGCCAGCGGGATTCGAACCCACAATCCCAGCAAGCGAGCGGCCACAAACCCATGCCTTATACCACTCAGCCACTGGGATCGGCATTCAAGTTAATACCATCAGTAATACCAAAATGGCAACTGAACAACTTTTTGAGGTATTAGTGACATGTATACTTAATGTAGAGCCCAAAAAATTTGATTGGTGTTAAGTGGTCAAAGGGTTTCAGCTTATTAACGTTACTGTTTTTTACAATTTGAAATTAGATGATAGTAGCCCAGATTCTGTACATAGCTTCGTCTTTCAAGGGAATAAGTTTTTTTTTTTTTGTAATTAAAATAAAGAAAAGTGATGAGGGTGAAACTCACATCCAGAAGCTGTCCCACAACACCTGGATGTTATTTTAAAATGTTGGGAAGTGTATGAAGTGAATTTTGTAATATGTTGTGGTCTAATATGTCCATTATAAGAAGGCAGTTTACAAATATGAGTGTTTGAAGGAAAGACGTTCTTCCCATAACTTTATATCATCATCAGCAGCAGCAGCAGCATTCGTTGTTGTGTCATACCCAAACACTTGAACTTGGCCCCAGAAAATACACAGATTGTGTATACGTTTTTACTCATGGCTAATTTTATTATAGATTAAGTCTCTTATAATTTCCCATTATACATCTTTGTTTTTACAGGAGACATTGCAAAATTTACTTGCATTGTTTTTGAACAGGGCGTCAAAATGGTCCTGACCTCTCCTAATATATAAGACCGTGACATTGGGGTTTATCATTCATAATGAGCCTGTTTGCATATTCCGCTCACTTACATAAGTGGTGAAAGTTGGCACATGAAAAGTTCAAGGGTTAATTCTGGCTCTTGAAGAGCTTTCATACAACATGCAACTCTCTTGACCCTGATGAACATTTGCTGCTTAAATTATAAAACAAAGTGTGTTACAAATTCTTTGTCCTGTTCGTATATATCCTGTTACATATGAATACAACTGGTTTTGTTTCCCAGAATTCTGAAAGGAAGTCAGGGTGACATTAGTGTCACAAGTTATTAGCCTGAAATAGAAAGCAAGAGAAGTGGTTGACAAACTACCTCCCTGGAGTACAATCCTTAACAAACTAATAGCCACTGAGGTGGTTGACAAATATCCCACTTTTTTTTAACAGTGGTATGTTACTGTGTTCTCAAGAACCGACAACTGGCCCTTATCTGAGCCAGGTGAATCCAGTCCAGTTTGTTGCGGCCTGTTTCTGTAAGATTCATTCTAATATCGTCCTCCCAGCTGCATGTAGGTCTTCTGAAGTTGGCTCTTACCCTTAGGTTTTCTGCCTAAGGTGTTATAGCTGCCATGCTTGCTGCATGTCCTACCCATCTCATACTTTATTTTACAACCCCAATAATATTTGGTGAAACTACAAATAATGAAACTCATTATGCTGTTTTATTCATCCTCCTGTTACTTTCTCTGCCTTGGTCCATATAGTCTCCTCAAGAACCAATTTTCATACATCTGGGGTCTTTTTCCCTTAAGGGCAGAAACCAGTTTTGACACCCAAATGTTACAGCAGGTAAGATTATAGTTTTGTGTGTTCTGGGAATTTATCATTTTAGATAGGATGTGAGAAGACAAATGATTCAGAACTGAATGGTAGCAGACAATCCTCCAAATTTAATCTGACTTTAATTTCTTAATTGCCTTTTCATTTGTCACCATTTATTCTAAATGTTTCAGCACTGCCACATTTACAAACAATTTGTCTGTCCTTATGATTTTGTCCTGAATTTTAGTGTTAAAACATGAACATGTAATTATGTTTTTCCTGTTTATGTCTAAACCAGTCTCCATAGCAGCATCTAAACAGTAATTAATGTGTGTGACAGATATTCATAAGATGTTTGAAGAAATATTGGTATAATCCTATATGACATTCTTGTGTGATAAATTATCATCAGCACAGACAATCAGCATTTGATAACCATACACAATTTTCCTTAAAATTTTATAATGCAAACAGTTGTGCAATTATATGCACAGATATGGATTTATTCTGGTGAGTACAAATGTACCTATCTTGTTTGTATGAAACATGTTTCATGTGTTTAAACGTAACAGGATGGGGGCAGTTTGAATTTTTGAGGTTGTGTCTGTGCATGTATTTTTGACAGATGTAAAATCCAACCGGAACAGAAATTATATTGGAATTGTATGTTGTATCCTCTGTTCTTATTTCAATTGTCACATTTGTAATGTAAGTATTTCATTTCAAACCATACATTACAGCTCTATTTATGCTGTTTTACTCATTTCATTATTTCCACTTCCTTTTGACTTTCTATTGATAACCCAAATGAAATTATACTCTTAAAACATAGATGTTACTGTGCACAGCATGTCCTGCATCTACAGGTTAACACAACTGCTTTGATTTTGAAGTTCTTTATTTATATATAGGTTATTTAACAATGCTGTCAGCTCAGTATCAAATGTTGGGATGATTAGTATATGATGAATGAAAAAGGCTATGGAAAGACGTTTGCATGGCATAATTTGAGATTCTGTCTCCAGAATTTATTTAGAGGGAGTGAAGAAAACTGTAAGAAACCTGTCTTTGCATTGATATTTGAATCCAAGACTTTCGTATATGATGCAGGTATGTTATACTCAACTATGACTGGTGATTTTGTGTTTTTGACTGGTTGAAATTTGTAAGTTATGTGGTGACACTTGCTGTAGGAAGTTGCTGTATCAAAACAGCAATTCGTTATATATAGCTAGTTGTAGAAGCATCAGAATATGGTGATATGTCAGTTGAGGAGAGACAGACAAGAAGAGCTAATTTTCTACCTCCATCATACAGTTCACAGACCTGTTTCTCTTGGCTAAGGGCACAATCATTTGTTGAGGACATTTGAGGGAACCAAACAAGATCTAAGCGTACTCAGTTTCTGGACTTTCTCATTTCATATTCAAAAAGAAACAACATTTTGTGAAATGGTTCTATTCCCATCCTCAGCAGAAAGAGCAGGAAGCCATCCTCCTAAACAGGCATAGTAATAGGTTTCTTACAAAAGGTAAAATGTCCTGAAACTATACTGAGTGAAGTTTGTGTGTGTGGATCATGAACCAGATATGCAGTTCATACACACTGACTTAGTAATCCAAGGAATACATTATTTAGGTTTACAATGTACTATGATGATTCCACTTTCCCTCTAAATCATTTTTATGACATGTAGTGTCATATTGCTTTAACAATCATTCAGTAACACCAGTAAATGCAGGTGAAAGTTTATTGCCTCATGTTTCAGTTGTTTTGTTTCAGAGCAAGTGGTACAGTGTCTTGATGTCATAATGAGATTCAGTTGGTACGTGGACGATGTGTTATGGAGCGAAGCTGCACAGTGCAAGTTTCTTCATTTACTCTATTGCTAATTTTGCCATTGTTCTTTTGTTCACTAATCAACATCTGCATCATTAATATTAAGTAGTCCTTACAGCTGATAGTCACAAACAGTGGTATTATGTAACAGTAAATTAAGTGAAGTGGGGGTTACCTTCAAGGTTAGGTTGTTAACCTAGTGAAAATAAACTTTATATTATTCATACCATGCATTTTCATTCGATCACACATTTCTTAAACCAACAAATGCACATTTGTCGGTTTAAGAGATGTGTGATCTAGTGAAAATAATCTTAACAAGCAAATAATGATGCAAGAAGCTGGCTAGCTAACTAACTAACTAATTAACTAAGCAACTAACTGACTGATTCTGTGGAGCAGAGTCCTTCTTGAGAAGTTACTAGGTCCTCAGCTAGTCGAGAAATTTGCCACATTTTGTGGAACCCGGAGGTTCATTACTGCATTCACAAGAACCCGCCACCTGTCCATATCCTGAGCCAGATGAATCCAGTCCATGCCTCCCCCATTGCACTTCCTGAAGATGCATTTTAATATTTTCCTCTCATTTATGCCTAGATCTTCCAAGTGTTTTCTTTCCCTCAGGTTTCCCTGCCAAAACCCAGTATGCACCTCCTCTGTCCCCCATATGTGCCACATGCCTCACCCATAGTGATGCAAGAAGATGTAAAAAAATATATTGCTATCTTCTGGGTTGTGCCATCATGTAGTCTGGTAGAAGCATACTGACGTTTCAGAAGATTCTATTGCCTGCATCATCAGAATGGTTGATTCATCTGCTACATGTTTCATAACCTTCATAGTCACAGGTGTGAGAACCACATTGGTCACTAAATGGAATGATTTTGAGATAAGCTGGATATGCGTGTTATTATACAAATATTCACGTATGGAAAGCAGGGAATTACTGAGCTGTAGGATGTTTTGTAACATTGTGCTGTTGTCCCTCCAGATATGGGAGGTAATTGTGATTATAGTGAATACGCAGCCACAGCCTACAAAGGGTGGTCCTCCAGATTGGGGTCTGGGTGGGGGATAACAACTCCTTCCTGTAAGAAACCACTTTGTTAAGGATGTTACACAAGGTCTCGGACTTGTATTTGACCTACATGTAGACAGGAAGATAATATTAAAACGGATGTTACAGAAATAGGGTGTTTGGTTGTGGACTGGGTTCAGCTGGCTCAGTGGTGGGCTGTTGTGAACACGGCTGTGAAGCTTTCGGGTTCTTTAAGGGATTGAAATTCCCTGACTTGCCAAGCAGCTGTTACCTTCTGAAGAATGAATCGGTTCCACAGAGTCAGACAGGTAGCTTTTTCAAATTACACTTTATATTGCAAAGAATGGAGCTGAAATATCTCAGTGTAGTGATCAGACTACGGGCTGAGTAACTGGGGTTTGATTTCTGGTGGGGGTGGCTTTTTCTCCACTCCACCCGTCCAGACCGGCCGTGGGCTGACCCAGCCTCCAATCCAATGGGTGCCGGGTCGTGAAGCTGGCCACTAGTGCTGATGAGGTCGAGAATGTGTGGAGGTTTACCTCTACTGGCCTCTTCGTCTTATAAAGTGGTTATGTGTGAGTAAATTACTTTTTGGTTGGGGCCAAGAGTGGTTTTGAATATGGATTTTGCCGTCTTATGGGTTATGACGAGTTTTCTACCCTGAAGATTGGGGTAGCATTTTTCTCCGAAACGTCGGTACATGTCTACCAGACTACACGGAATTACATTTGAGCAGACATTAATCTTCATAGTCACTGCCTTGAGAACCTCAAGTCTCGCATTGTTCTCAGCATGCTGACCTGCTGCTATGTCTAGACCGAAGGCCGCAGTGTGTCCTTCCTCGGAAAATAAATTCCATATCAAAACCAATACTTTTTGCTGATGACACTAGTGTCATAATACATAACAAATTTAGGAGATTTCTGTAAAGTGGCAAACTTAGTTCTCACTCATATGATTGAATGGTTTACTGCTAATAAGTTAGTACTAAATCTTGATAAAACAAATATTATGAAATTTATAACAAATAATTCACCGCACTGTGCATTACATGTTGATTATAGAGGAAAGTATATAGAAGAGACAATAAACACAAAGTTTCTTCGTTTACAAGTTGATAACCACTTAACTTGGAAGAATCATATTAATCAAATGGTTCCTAAGTTAAGTGGAGCGTGTTATGCAGTTAGATCAATGTATCATATCAGCAACATCAACACTCTTAAATCAATTTATTTTGCATAGTTTCATTCTATTATAAAGTACGGAATAATTTTTTGAGGTAATTCCTCCAACAGTAAGAAGATATTCACCTTACAAAAGAAAATCATCACAATTACGGTCGGTGCACAACCAAGAACTGCATGCAGACGTCTGTTTAAAAAATTAGAGATTTTACCTATTCCATGTCAATATATATTTTCAGATGAACTTTATTTTAAACAATCAAGAAAATTTTCAAACAAACTCATCTATATACAGTATAGACACCAGAAATAAGCACCACCTGCATAGACCAAATGCCAACCTATCTTGTTTTCAAAAAAGTACATTCTATGCCGGTATCAGAATTTTCAACAGACTCCCTCTGAGTCTCATAAGTCTTAAGAATGAAAAGACAAAATTTAAAGTAGCATTAAGAAAATACTTAAATACACACTCCTTTTACTCAGTAGATTAATTTTTTATGTATAAAGAAGTTTCATAGTGAGGTATGTAACACGTTCATAGTGTTTTATTTTATAGTGTTCAAATGTAAAATTCTATAGTCTGTATAACTGTATATTTGTATATTATGACTTATTCCACATCCAGTTGTCACTTCGACAGACTTATGGATCCATGGAATGTATGTATGTATATGTACATGGTGGTAACTTCATAATTAGTTCAGGTCTTTTGCTGGGATCGCAGAGGAGTCCTACTTTGAGATTGATGCTGTTCTGAATCTGCGTCTGGTCGTGCTACGAAACCTGGGGCGTGAGAGAGAAGCGAAAAATAGCGTCGGGGATTCAGGTGTTCTGGAATGTGACGCTGTGGCATTGGGTGAAGCGGTCCGACGTTTCGAACGAACATAGTGCTTTCATACTTAAAGGTCATGCAGTTGTTCTTCTTGGACTGCTTGACACTTGAAGATGAAGACGCTACTTTCCTTCGAAACGTCGGGGTCACTCACCAAATGACACAGCGTCACATCCCAGAAGACCAGAATCCTTATCAGTACCGCTGTGAGAACCTCAGATATGAAAAATAACGTCGTTAATGATCTGTGGGAGTACCTTTTACCATAATTTCACAGAAAATACTTATTTTTTAAAAATAAATTTGAATTTAAGTACACAATGACCGTGACCCACCATATTCAATAACGAGTTCAGTTATTTATACTATCCATTTCCGGCTAAGCGGATTGTGTGTGAGTTGGGTCTGGGGTGCCACGCCCTGGTCTGTCCGGGTTCATGTCGTATGCGCCGCGATGCACTGGTGACGTGACACGGCTTAGTGCCAAGGAGATCGACCGGTAGTGGATAAAACCTGTTTACATGACTCTCCTAGGACTGTAATGGTTTACTTCTGTCTGTGGCCACTTCTACGGAATTCGTATTGACGGTAGAGGATTTAAGAGAGTGGTTGAAGGATATAGCATGACGGTTTTGTGGGACGTGACGCCATTTGGAATGGTAGACAGGTGCCAAACTACACGGCGTCACACAGGGGTGCACCCAAGGGGGGCTGCCGGGCTGCATCCCCCCCAAACCCCCAAAACCGAAATTTAAAAAACAGATTTTGTTATCAAAATTTTATGTGATTTACCCTTCAGCCGAAATCAACCACTGAAATCGGCTGATGACATTACAATTTTGATAAATAAATTAATAAAATTAAAAAAACAAGAAGATAGGACGTGATTGAGTCATGGAACATGTATTTATATTTGCATGTATATAAATGCAGTTGCAGACAGTGTTATGTTATACTTACGACATGATTTTTATAACAACTTTAAAATGAAACAAATTATATATAGCCTCAGGGTCAGTCTCCCCCCACCCCCAACGAAAAATTCTGGGTGCGCACCTGGCGTCACATCCCAGCAACACAGTAATATTAATATTTACCGCTATGAGAACCTCACGTCCCATATAGATCAACGGTACCTTAGTGTGGCAACAAGTTTAGAAAGGGCGTACTGCGTAACGGATTACACAGAATTGGCAATGGTTTTCTGTAAAACTCTTTAAGCTTACCTAAAGTAGGAATAATGAAATGCAAATTAGTGAAAGTATCTCATATCGAATTTTAATATCTGCAGAAAGTTTATGGGAAAACAGAAAAGTCCTTGCCCTTATGCAGTATGGCTGCAATCGGAGTGAATGGGAACTGTTGGTACAAGTCTCAGATATCAAGTTTCTTTAAAGTCTGTGAAAATTTATCGGAGACATGGTAAGGTCCATTTATATAAATTAGACATTCTTATGGAGCGATAACAGAAAACAATACACCATCAATCAGCAATATTACTTGTTAGACAATATGTTTTTAATATCTAAAACTTGCTACATGTTTCGGCTTTTAAAGCCATTATCAGGCATGGCTCTCAAAAGTATAAGAAAGGTAAGCCATTGTATACAGAACGTTACTAGTTAAAAAGGACTGAGATCCCAATCCTAAATTTTTTACCAGATAAAACAAAATAGTAGACCGTCACTTACAACTATTACTTGTTAGACAATAGCTTTTTAATGTCTAAAACGTTAACACAATGGGATGTCCCATTCGTAAGATCCTTATAGATCACTGTGGCTGCAACTCGGAATTACACGACAAATTTTGGTGGGAATGTCGAATGACAAACGAAATCTGTCCGATGCTTCCGGTGCTAATACCAGCACGTGGAAGTACCTCAACCTAAGGTGTTCTTTCAGGCCAACCCTCTGCACTATAAAGGTAAAGGTAAAAGTTCACCCTAGAACAGGCCATGAAGGCCCAGAGGAGGAGTAGAGGTATAGCTCTACTCTCTTTTTTAACCTCGGCGCTAGATAGGGGTGGCTGGTCAACGCCACGCCCCGGCCGCTTTACCTCCGGGAATGACCCAGTACCCATTATACAGGAGGCTGGGTGGGCCCCAGGGCAGGTCTGGACGGGTGCTGTAAATCTCGCCCCCACCGGTATTCGATCCCCGGGCAGTCCAGCTCGTAGCGAGTCGCTATACCGACTACGCTATCTGCACTATAGACAGACAAATGCCGGCTCTTCATGCCGAAGTCCGCACAAGACTGTAACGGTACACCAGCTGGCCTTGCCAAGAGCTCCGGTTAATCAGTATGTGAGGAAGACGTCAACATTTTGAGCTGCTCACATTCCGTTGTAGAATTCTGGGCAATACTTGGGAAGACTGGCTTCGTAAAATAATTCGTTGCGCTTCTGTAAGTCCCGAATTGAAACTCTTCCATCCCGACTAAGTTACATGGATTTTCTCGGCCTCAAGCAGTAAAATGTTAGGATAACTAATACTGTGCTACAACAAGTGCCCGCTGTTCCGTCATCCCGATACAACCAACGTCAGTGCACTGTAACTTCATTTTAATGCTGCATTGTGTTTCCTGCTACAATTCAGTCTACAAATTTATGTTAAGTAACTGCATGATGAAACGACCTAGTGAATCGCGTTTAAACTGGTTTTCCGACTTCTAGCAGATTACAATTTTGTTCTGGTTTTGTAGTGTTGCTACTGGGAGCGATGAAAGGTCAGTACATGCAATTACCGAGTGGTGACGCCTTGTCTAGACGACAAGTGTAATGAACCAATTGCAGTGAGATACTGACATGTTCAGTAGGATGAGCACTTTCTACGGTAACCTTAATTTGCTGGGAAGTTCCATCTTCGACCCGTTAGAACGTCCTGTTAGTGGATCATGCTTGTCTTCAGAATGCCGTAACCTGCTCTTGTTTTATCAGGTCGGTTGTTCTGCAATGTCGTGGGCGTTGAATTGGGCGGGGTATGTAACACCCATGGGTAAGATAAGAAGTAACTACACAGTTTTAACCGGAATACATGACGAGACCACTAGAGAGACCTAAACATAGATGTAAGAATAATATTAAAATTGTAAGGTGCGAGGGAAGATGGCGCGATATGACGGTGCATTTAAATCAGCCATATTCCTTTCCGGACTAAGGTGCACGCGCGCGCACAAATAACACAATGTATGAGGTCACGATAGTAGTATGGGCCTAACTTTCTTTTTAAAATTCGGATAATAGGTTAACGTACATTATACACGTAATTATAGCATCTTTTACTGGGCTTTAAGTGGCCGAAAAATTGAAAGATGAGTAACGGTAGTCAGGGAATTTTAGTGTCTCTGTAGGATATTTCTTGTGAGGTAACCCTGATGATGTCAGCCACAGGTGTACAATATACTCATATGGCGACCGTGACTCTTTTTTCGTGTATAATCGGAAGTGTGTTTTATGTGCGTGCGTGTTTTGTGGATGTCCTCGAGATGCACATACGTGAAGTGATTGAACTATGTTGGTGTGTATGTGAGCTGAAAGACTGTAATCTGTCGGTGTCTATACTAGCTGAAGGACTGGAATCTGTAGACGTCTGTACGAGCTGCAAGCATACATAGTTAACGATGTCGCCTGCAACAGGTAACTACGGTTTTTTTTTATTGAAGGGCCTCGTAGCAGATGCTACGGACGCACCGCAGCCATGAAGGCTTATTGTGTTACCCTGTGAGAAAGATGAAGATGATAATGAGGGTTTTTTTTTCTGCTTTTCCATTTTAATGGAGCACTGTTGGAATGAAATTGACAGGGGAAAACTGAAGTACTCGGAGAAAAACCTGTCCCAGTGCCACTTTGTCCACCACAAATCTCACATAGACTGACCCAGGATCGAACCCGGGCCTCCGCGGTGAGAGGGTGGCGACTAATCGCCTGAGCCATGGCACGGCCAGTATTTATTATTAGTTATGATACAACTTACACGAATGCTACTATAATGACTAAATAGTTATCGCCATCAAACAAATTTATTTCGCTCAGCCGCCATGTTGTTATTTTTTCTTTATTTCTAAAATTCACATTAATGTCAATTATATATTTTTCCTAATATTTTTTACAATTACTAATTCATACGCGTGAAACCGAATCTGGCGACAGACTCACGTACTGTTATTTAAGATGAACTTGAATAAGGAACATAAATTCGAACTTACTAAGAAACGTTTTTAAATAACGATTTATACATTGCATTTCGCCATAATTCTTCTTCTCGTTATTATTTTCCACCTTTCACCAGGCCTCTGTTCGGATTCAGAATTAAGTCCAAAAATGTGTCCTTTCATATACAATTAGACTCCTTGGAAGGAGGATCGGGCCATTGAAAGACCAATACAGACATAGGGCAACACATAACACAGAGTAATGCATCGCCTGGTTGTCGTTAAGTAATATAATAATAATAACCATGGCTCAACAGCCCAATATGGGCTCAGGCCTCCTCTTTCCGAGGTTACTGGGTCGTGCGCATTTGTGGCAGTTGGTGACTGACCAACTGGCCGTTAAGTAATATACGAAGCTATAAATAACTATCTGAATATCGTGTGGGTATCATTACGTAATGAACGGAAGGTGTGGGACATCTGAAGTTCACAAAATGTGATTTGGATACTTTCTCAGTGTGGCCATGCACCAAAACAGGTGCGTAGTTCAACAAAATAAGAAACCAATAGCTTGGCGATAGACCTCGTTCCCATGAGGTCAGGGGGACACGGTTGTTCTCTCTCGCACGTGCAGTACTGGTTCGTGTGTGGCATTCTGTTATGATGAGGTGAACCTTGATTACAAGCCTCCAAAACATTAGCCTACTAATAACGAGAAATTAATGTAAGTATGTCACACTGCATTTACTTCAGACGTTTCACTCAAATGAGCCAAATGAGAGTCCAAGAAACGTATCCCATCAGTTTATACAACTTTGTAGCCTCTAATGCCATAACGTTCGTATCAAGTTCCGTGAAAATCGGTTAAAACGTTGAAAGGCGGATAAAACATTCTACTTTCTTTCCTTTCGAAATAAAACTTTTCAGCACTGTACGCTGCGTAAATACACTCACACCATCTGGGTACACCTGATAGTCACAGACACTAGCACAACAGCTTAAGGTAAAGTTCACCCTAGAACATGCCATGAAGGCCCAGAGGGGGAGCAGAAGTATAGCTCTACTCTTTCTTTAACCTCGGCTGTAGATGGAGGTGGGTGGTCAACGCCACGCCCCAGCCGCCTTACCCCCGGGAATGACCCGGTACCCATTGTACAGGAGGCTGGGTAGGCCCCAGGGCCGGTCTGGACGGGTACTGAAAATCTCGCCCCCACCGGGATTCAATCCCCGGACCGTCCAGCTCGTAGCGAGTCGCTATACCGACTACGCTATCTCGGCCCTCAGCTTTTACTTTATATCTGAAAATGTAGTGACAAATACTAAGTCATTTTCTTAAGAAGTGTCACCAGCATTTACATTATAACCTCAATAATGTGACAACCGAAACAATCCAAACATTCCCAAATGATCGCCAGTACACAGAGGTTCTGTTGTTAGAACGTAAACAACCATGTTCTTCACGGATAATCAGCAAATAATTAAGAAACTATTAGGAATTTTATAAAATTATCTTCGGCAGCCAAAATCCTTCTAAGTGCATCAAGATTTGCGGTGGCGTATTGTTCGCGGTCCCTACTGCAGAGCATTCGAAGAAAAAACTGTAGATGGAGTTGGCGAGATTGCAGGACAGGTGTCCGTGGTATAACTGTCATTATTTTAGCTTCCTTTTCTTCGTTCGTTCGTTCGCTAACATTAAAACCAGTAACTGTCATATCGCAATCGGTGCAGCTGCTGTGGTTTGCATTCACACTTTACAGCACAGCGGTAAATATGGCGGGCTGTTATGAGCATAGTAATGAACCTTCGTGTTCTATAAAATGCGGGGAATTTCTTGACTAGTTGAGGAACTATAAGCTTCTGAAGAACGGCTCTGCTTCATGGAGATAGTTATGATTTCAGTTTCCATCAGTGCCTTTTGAACCCTACAAAGCACGTTCACGTTTTAAAACTCTCAGATGTAGGGTCCATATGGGTTGATGACCCCAGCCTTACTGTTAAGGTTCTGCAACAGCAAAAGTAAGATAATGTTTTGTTGTTTTGTTTTTTTTGTTACTACTGCTTCTTTAACTTTCTCGTCAAATATCTCGCCAGTCCCGTTTTCTCTATTTTCCAATCCAACGGCACACAGGCGACCGCAAGAACAAGTGATGGGTCAGTGGTGGATCGCATCAGTGACAGTCAGTTTTGTCATCCGTTACCAGTCGGTACGAGCAGTCAGATCAAACTTTGGATGAAAACAAGTAACATATAAGAAGTCTGGAAAGATGCAATGCGTACCATAGTGCACACAGGCGTTCTTTGTATCTTGACTTCTGAATGCACGTAGCTTTGATGAAGACCTTGACACTATTCAGTACAAGTTTCCTTACTGTGGTTCCTATTGCTGATGATAATTACTGGATTTGAAAGTGTCGCTAGTGTCTCTCCCACCTCAGAATTTCGCCCGTCTCCTATGTTATTACCGATTACAGGAAATTAAACAGTACAAGCTTGAGGTAGCTTCCAGTGGCGTAAATTTCCCATTACAGTTCATCAAAATACTTTTAATCTATTCTGATTTGAAACTTGCAGACTGACAGAAATCAGTTCTCCTGTAGCTCACGTGTGCGTTTTATGCACATCATCCAAAGACCGCATAAAACTGTGAAATGTTATGTTTGTTTTTTGCATTACTATAATATCTTACGTACCTTACGGTCATGAATAGAACTAGTAATTCTCGTAAGCAAAATTCAGCTGCCATTTCTCACCCAAGTCTCCTGACTGACTGCCAGATGGCTCTGGCAGTCACATCAGGATTGAGTCGAACAGCGCGGCCAGTGAGCTGGTCACTCACTGCCACAAATGCACAAGACCAAGTAACCTCGGAAAGAGGAAGCCCAAGCCCATATAGGGCTGTCGAGCCATGGTTATTATTATTATTAATATTATATCTTACGTAAACACAACAGTGGGTAAATGTCAAGTTGTCTCTGTGTTTAATGAGCACAACGCCATGAAGGCATATGGGGGTGGAGGTCTAACTCCATGTATTCTTAACCTTGGATGTAGAAGGAGGTGAGTGGTCAGTTTCAGCCTCAGTCACTTTAGTGGAGCTATACCTCTACTCCCCCTACACGCCTTCATGGCGAGGACAGGGACAACGTTACCTTTACCTTCTAAATTTATTACCGTGTTCAAAAGTACCTGCCAGTCGTTCCCGTCCCCAGCCATATGGATGTAATCCATATCATCTCTCCGTGTTTTTCAAAGATCAGTTTTAATATTATCCTCTCATTTAGGTCTAGTTGTCTTAAGCGGCATTTTTTCAGGCTTCATTGACTCAGATTTTACATTCATTTCTCGTATCTTCCATGCGTGCTGTGCTTCCTGCCAATTTCATCCCCCTAGATCTGATTACCATGACTATTTCATGAAGGGTACATATTACCCGTTTAAACTCCTTATTATGCATGTATATTCCGTGTACTGTCACTTCCTGGCTTTTAGCTCCAAATGTTCTCCTCATGACCCTGTTCTCAGACACCCTCAATCTGTGTTCACCCCATAAAACGAGAAACCTGTTTTATGCACGTTTGTACTAGGGGTAAATTGCTAGTTTTGTGGGCCTCTTCAACGTCTTTACGTTGTTAGACTTAACACACGTTGTTTGTACAGCCTTCAAAATACGCCCCATTACAATGTTCACTATAAACATACATAGTGGTTATGTATTCATTCCCGTCACAGTACCTGTGCTTTTATTATGGGGGAAATAATTGGAACATAACTTAACTTAACTTAACTTGGACTCCATGCATATAACGCAAATTTGTAAAAATTTCCAAGGTTTCCTTTCTAAAACGAACAGTTTCTTTTATTTACACCTATCCGCTATCATTATTGGTTCCGGAGATACAGAGCGTGACGAACGGACGGACGCGGAATTATGTAGAACATAGATTATCAGTGCTTATGATCACGTGTTTCTGTGCATGCACCACGTTTCAGAACCCACAGTATGTTTTAGAGGTACGTCAGCGCGTGCTGACGGCTGACCTAGTGCAGTGAGAGTGAAGTGTCTTAATTTGGTGTCAAGGACCGAATGGACTGCAGCTCACAGTACAGTGATTGCTGTAACTGTCATGGCTTCCACGTGACATCAACGCAAATAAATATAATAACACTGTGTCAGAAGTGGCAACAGAATCTCACAAGGCTGCTTGACGAACTGACAGTTGGCAACTGGCGCAGTGCCACGGTGCAAGGGAAAGACCTGGACGCAGCACACCGCATGCTTCAGACACCGTCTTTAGGAGCATGGCAGTTGTCACGTGATATCCCTGCTGATGCAGGCTTTCTATGCGACAAAGTTGCCATGCTCAGGGACACGATAAAAAGGACACCATATATTGACTTTATTGACCGTTAAGAGTCGGCCTCGGTGCACTGTACGGTCGTGGGTGCATTTAAGGGTACTGTAAATTAAAAACCTCTCTGTCTTGGGTGGTAGTTGGAATTTAAATCGCGGCGTCACTG
Organism: Reticulitermes speratus; assembly: GCA_021186555.1. NCBI lineage: Eukaryota > Metazoa > Arthropoda > Insecta > Blattodea > Rhinotermitidae > Reticulitermes > Reticulitermes speratus. Next base: position 42,356,141 of record JAJKFL010000042.1, on the reverse strand, counting down.
AAGGGTTAAGTTCTACATTGCTGGTGGCCAATGCGTGGCTCTGGTAACTAGCGGTGTACTCGCGCATGGAAGCACTACGTTCGTCACGTAAGCGTGTTAAATTCCTATGTTTCGCACATACCATAAAAATTCTATTTGAAATAGCCTAACAGACACTGAATCGCAGGCGTCTATTAGCCTTTACAAGACCAAAATTGGGGGAATGCTTAACAAGGCACGGTACTGAAGTGACCGACGCATTTAAAACAGCATACCTTTTGCAACTTATGAGGGAAATAATAAAAATAACTCCTCTGTAGTGAGGGGTCCGGTTTATTGCATCGCTTGAACATATGGTTGGACATTCGGCTGTTTATGAGGGATGGAAACGTAACAAACAATGTGTGATTTCAGGTTTTAACAGTGTTATTAATGAAGATGTCTTCTGGGATTTCCCACCGCTTAACAGCAATTTGTTCCCGACATTCCGGAGGAGGTTACTGCTTCCACCTTTGGGTCATTATTATTCTTCGACTACCTTGCAGATGGAGGCAGTAAGCTTCTCCGAAACATCGGTAAAAATTACCAATCAAAACGACGTCGTACCCCAGGAGAATGTAATCTTCATAAATAAAAGGTTGGAAATAATACGGCGCACAACATTTCTAACGGCGTCCTTTTGAGTTTATTAAGTATGCTACTAGTGTGTTTTATCCCTTTATGGCTTTAAGTATAAAGGGCAATTTAGTGGATCAGTGTAGCTGAAAGTTGGAACTGTCCCACAACGTTTAGAGAAGATCTCCATATTAAACTTTAAAGAAGTCTGTTCAAAGGTTTAGGCACTGACAGACAGACAGACAGACAGACAGACAGACAGACATATGTATAGATATGGCCGCCACTTAGGGTGTTCTTTTTTACTATGTACAAACCCCCCGATATTTTTATGTTGTTTTGAATGGCAAGAACTTTCATATTTCACTGTCATTTCCGCTTATAATGTTTAGGGAAAGTCTATTTGTTGGTCTGGGAAAGGATTTGTGCATTATTAAACACTGCATTATTTTCTTCTACGATATCTGTGTAAGGCATAAAATAATTTCTTATTCCTCGCGGTGTTTACATTGTTAACAAACAGAATATCATCGCCATATGCATGCATCTGACGCCTTTTATCAATTTTTGTGTGTATATGAACATCGTGCCGATCCCAGTGGCCGTGCGGTCTAAGGCGTGGGTCTTCGGCCGCTCGCTTACTAGGATCGTGGGTTCGAATCTCACCGGGGGCATGGATGTCTGTCTGTTGTGAGTGTTGTGTGTTGTCAGGTAGAGGTCTCTGCGACGAGCTGGTCCCTCGTCCAGAGGAGTCCTACCGACTGTGGTGTGTCTCAAATGTGTGTGATCGTGAAACCTCGACGAAACGAGGAGGCCCAGGCCCATATAAGGCTGTCGAACCATAAAATAAAAAAAAATATGAACATCGTAAATACCACTATCTGGATTGCGTTCGGTAGCCCAGTATCTGGAAATTCACAGGATGTTTATGCTGACGGCCCAGAGAAATTGCCTAAGGCTAAGGTCACACGAGCATTTTCCTTTTTGCCGTCTGTGAACGGACAGCAGAAAGAAAGAGACTGTATGACATTAACCCAATAGGTACAGCAGCACGAGACCAAAATATGTATCTTGTGAACTGAAATTAACTCCATGAAGTAGAGTCCTTGAGAAGTTAGCAGCTGCGGGTTAAACTGATTTTAACCCTCGACACCCTATTGGTTACTCTGTGTACTACCAGCTTTAATATTCAGAAATTCTACGTTCCGCCCATACACTGCATTTATGTGTTTTTATGGATCTCATAATAAACAGCGATAACTTCCCTATATAGCATTAACTGACTAGTTTTTAAAACTGAAACGCAGTGTGTTTACTGCGCGGTAGGAACTGCATCTTTAAATATAATTCACATTAATCTTCTACATTTTCATAATGCGGATTCAACTTGCCTAGGATCAAGTCCAGTCACTGTTTTGAATTAGTCACTTTAGCGACTTTACCACATGGTTAAACTAATTGCTTTATTAGGTTGGATTTTTAAGTTCAGACAAAGGAAAGGAAAAAATACACACGCAGTTGTTAGAGTCTAAGAAACTTGTCATGTAATTTAACCCGTGACATCGCTTGTTATTATACATAGTCAAAACATTAATTCACTACAGACTTTTCGAATTATGCCATTCATTGCTTCCAGTAAATACGTCTTCTGTTCGGGGTGACCTGAGGTAGGTTATATTATGATTCGTGTTTAAACAGTAGCGCAATAATTGTCTATAAAATATTAGAACTGTGTTACAGTTTCAAACGAAATGTATTATCTGTTTCATATAAAAACCTGTACTAGAGAATATGTCAATGTGTTTATCTTAGTCCACTGCTGTACCCTCTGTGTAGATCCCATGGTCAGAAACACTCGTGTTAGAAATGTGTGGAGGTCAGTATAAACTTGTGCTTATTCTTAATTAAGCATCACATGATGAAGCGTATGGGGCAGTGGAGGTCTATTTCCACGCATCTTTAACTCCAGCTTTAGATGGATGTCAGTGATGGGCTTCCATAACCCTACGCTTCACCTCCGAGGAAAGAGCACCCGGTAATCACTGGATAGAAGTCTTGGTGGCCCCAGAGCCGGCCTGGACGTTTTGGAGAACAGAAAGACATCTTGTCCCTGCCGGAATTCGAACCCCTATTCCTCGGTCATCAGTCTCGTAGCTTAGTTGCTATACCGACTGAGCTAAACGAAACGATTTTAATTTAATGATGGCTTTTACAAGATATATTTTTTTTTTTGGCTCGACAGCCCTAGTAGGCCTAGGACTCCTCATTGTTGAGGTTTCGACATCACACTCAGTAGGACTCGGCCCGTCGCAGAGACCTCTACCTGACAACACACATTACTCACAGGAGACATACATCCATGCCCCCGGCAGCATTCGAACCCGCAATCCCAGAAAGAGAATGGCCGCATACCCACGCCTTAGACCGCGCGGCCACTGGGATCGGACTTTTACAAGATAATAGAAGTAAATTTACCACTTCTTTTAATCTGCTACTCTGTGATTGTTACATGTCTCACTACAACTTTCAGTAGCCTATAAGGTGATATACACTGGGTAAAGATTTCAGTCCGCCACTGATGCGAGTAGCTGATTTTAGCAACAAGAGAAAGTGACGTTGTGTCTAGTATTTAAACATCTCTCTTCATTTGCGCCTCGTCTGCTTGTCCATTACAACATACAAAGAATAAACGTACAGGGGCGTACAACAGACGTCTCACAGCCAGCTTGCCAACAGGCCAGCGGTGCAAGGTGTGGCGCCGTATCTGTAAATATCTGGTTCAAATCTTGGTCGAGAGAATCATTTGTCGCGATTTTAGTTTAAGTTAACTGTGTGTCATTACATCCAGATAGGCCACGACGACGACTTCATTCCGTGTCATTTCCTGTTTGCTGTACATAATTATCCTCATAGGCGCCGTCACATAACGTGATTGGTCGATTAGACGTCAGGTAAAAAGTTTCAGATTGCGTTCGTGATTTAATGGTTTGCTTTAAATTGTAGCCTGCCGTTGTACAGAGTGTTCCTTTTATCGTTCCCCTGAACACGGTAAGTGTCATGGGATGTCCTGGCGGATACAAGTTTTCTGTGGCATAAAGCTGCCATGCTGAGGTACACGATGAAAGGGACACCCCCTCTCTCTCTCTCTCTCTCTCTCTATATATATATATATATATATAAATATATATATATGTGTGTGTGTGTGTGTGTGTGTGTGATTACAATGTACAAACAACAACGTTCTCCGTGATAGAGTGGCCATACTTTATATTTACGATATACGCTCCCGCCTGAATGTTCCAGCGTATCTGTGCCATTAGCAGATTACTTCTGATTACACACAAGACTAATCGTAAACAGCAAGTCTATTTATATACACGTATGTACCCCTGTAGCCGATCCCAGTGGTTACAGGTCTAAGGCGTGGGTCAGCGGTCGTTCGCTTGCTGGGATTGCGGGTTCGAATACCGCCGGGTCCATGGATGTCTGTCTTTTGTGAGTGTTGTGTGTTGTTAGGTAGAGGTCTCTGCGACGGGCTGGTCCCTCGTTCAGAGGAGCCCAACCGAGTGTGATGTGTCTAATCGAGTGTGATCGTGAAGCCTTGATAATGAGGAGGCCCTGGCACACTAGGGGCTGTTGCGCCATGGGGGAAAAAATGTACCCCTGTAGTGTCAATCTTGTGGATATTGGCAGTAAAAAGTAAACTGCCATGAAATGAGAACTTACGGCCTATATCAGGGTTGTCCGAGTTCTTTTAGTAGTGAGCCACATGAGTTAAAACACATAGCGTGCGGGCCGCTTTCATTTTCTATTGACAACAGTTATGAATCATAGCTTGTTAATTTTTAAAAAAATATGGATTCTTCTAGCAGTGAAGCATATTTTAATTAAGTGACATGTGATGGAAACGTGTAGCACAGAGGCGACGGCGAGCACGTGGCTACGCTCCCCTGGCCTGTTGGTTCATATAAGGCCAAGGTAAAGGTGTCCCTCTGCACTCCATGAAAACGTTTGAGGGAGCGGAGGTATGTATCCTCTAGTTACTAAGCTCTGCAATAGATGAGAATTGAGTGGTCAGCTTCACGACTCGGCCGCTTCATCGCAAGGGTAAGAGCCCCCGGCTGGATGGGTTCCAGAGCCGGTCTGGACGCTTTGGCAAAGAGTGAACTCTCTTGCTGCTGTCACGAATCGAGCCCCAGATTCCTTTGCCTTCCACCCCGTAGCCTAGTGGCCATACGGACTATGCTATCCTTCTTGCTTAGTGAGACCTCTTTACGTCTTCATTGTTGGTGAAGTGTTATTGGTGCACCTGATCACACTTAGTGACACACACACACACTCGGTAGGACTCCCTTGGACGAGGGCTCGGTCCGTCGTCGAGGCCTCTACCTTCACATCACACAACATTCACAAGGGACAAACATCCATGCCCCGACAGGATTCGAACCCGCAACCCTAGCAAGCGAGCGGCCGCAGACCTACGCCTTAAACCGCGCGGCCACCGGAATCGACTTGTTATCACCGCTAGCTAATTAAGTAGGTAAATATTTCTCTGCTAAGTATGTCAGGCTTGCATGGTGGATGCCGCAGGTCTGTGTAGGCTATGTCTAACTAAGCAAATCAGTAATATTTGTGTCGCATTGATCACTATTGCCTTTAAATTTTATGGTAAGTGTTAATATGCGCAAATACATGAATACGGCTATATCTGTACTCCCCTCTGTGCCTCACGGCACGTTACAGGGAGAACATTACACGGATTAATATATAATTGAGTTAGATGTCACCCCATGACATGCCTGTGTAGGCACAGAGGGGATGCAGAGGTATAGCTCCAACCCATTCACAACCTCGGAGCTAGAAGTGCGAGGGTGGTCAGCACCACGTCCCGGCCGCTTTGCCCCAGGGAAATAACTGGTACCCATTGTACAGGAGGTTGAGTGGGCCTCGGGGCCGGTCTGGACGGTCCGGAAATTCCACCTTCATCGGTGGTTGGATCCCCGGACCGTCCAGCGCGTAGTGTAGTCGCTAAACCGACTAGCTATCCCGGCCGTCTTAATATATAAGTACAGCCTGTAAGATGTGTAAAGTGTTCACCGAAGGTGACTGTTGACGACTTACAATGGGATCGCATGAATGTAACAGATCTACCGCACCGCTAACATTTGAGGCCGTGAAATTCGACTTTAAACTTATAATAACTAAGATTGTTTATACGAGGTTTGAGATTGTCGTTTTCACTGAAGACGGGTGCGGAAGTTTCCTTCTAAGCCTTGAAATTTCTCTAGAAAACTACACGGTGTCACATCCCGGAAGACCATAACCTTAAAATTATTTCGTAATTTCGCTTAGATCGTTAAAACAATAAAAAACAGATATATTTATGAAGGTTTCAGCTTGCTAAGAAACCACCTCAGTTAAGGCAAAGCAATCCCTGTACAGGCCTGGACAAGCCCTAAGGGTTCCAGGAGGTTGAGGCTCCCAGATTTCCAGACAAGGTGGTAAGGTTGTCAGCCCTACGCACCGGCCGCCTTTACCCCCCCCCCCCCCCCCCCCCCCAGGAAATATACCTAGTATTCATTTCTGTTAGAGGCTGAGTCGACACCAGGGTTATAGTGCGGTCGAATGAATTAAGTCAATGAAAAATTCCAATGACACCATCGGGAATCGAACCTGCAACCTTCCAGCTTGTAACGTGGGCAAACCACCTCAGTTAATCCTTCTAATTCATGAACACATCGCGTTCCATTCTTTCGTTTTCTATCGCAGATTTGTTGTTACACGAAGTGAAAGTTACAGAACAGGAATTCTTAGCATCGAAGTACGGAAATCGGTGCAGTAGTTCTTGTAAACGCGGTTCATTCTGAACAGCAAATCATGTGACGCATTGCAGTGAAGTGGAAGGAAAGAACGAGAGTCAGCGTAGGCTGTCCTTTGAATTGGAACATTAGAAACAAGCGAATTTTAAATTCAAGGGCCCATGTGATTTCTATTGAGGGCAATGACGTGAAGCAATAGCCAGAAGCTGGCAACAGAACTCATACAGATTGCCTGATTACCACAGACACCCAATAAAACAGACCTGTTGATATTATTACTGTTGTTTTATTTTATTTTTGTCAAGAACTTGTCATTTAAGTACACATCCTGTTAATGTTAAATTTTTCTTAAGTGATAGAGCCTCAGACTTCCACTTTGTCACCATGTACCCTATTTCTTTTACATGTGACTGTTGGTATAATGACAACAAATTGCAGATCACGGGGTCAGATACAGTGTCTAGAGTAGTGTTTCCCAAATAGGGTTTTGTGGAACATTAGGGTTCTGCAGAACATCGTTAGGGGTTCCGCGAGAAATCGTAGGATAAATAATTTTGAAATACCGCGAAAAATTCCAACTGTCCTTCAAAATATCGCGGTAATTTTTGTCAGGCAGTTGGTAATTCTGGAAGAATCTCGGTGCGCTATCAACTGCCTCGTTGTTGTTTTTTTTTTGGGGGGGGGGGGGGTCAGGATTTTGACAATAATTTAGCCGTAACTGAATTGCGCTCCCTGCTATAAACCTTTTCTGACCTGTAAACGTTTTCATAGATAGGAGTTCTTCGGGATATTAAACATTATAGGGTTTTCTCAATAGGGGGAAAAAGTTGGAAAACATTGGTCTAGAATGTCACGTATATCAAACAAACTGAGCTGCACAATCATAGTGACTTAACTGCTGTCAAGTTATTTACATACAGATTATATAGTGCCCTTATTGTGGTTATTTCACGACAGTATCTGTCTCAGAATTACATGATAGCAGAGAAGTCACTTCACAGTAGACGCAATATGTTAAATATCATGTGTGAAGAGACTTTTGCGCCACGCTGTGTAAAATCAAATATTACGAAAGCGGTAAATGATGAATTAGAAAGGATTTGAAAAGAAATGGTTTTTGCTCAGTCGAAGTATCATCCCGGCTTTTAACAGGATAGACTGACGAAAGGCAAGTAGAACATCAGTCAGTATGCCCCAGCCGAGATTCAACACTTTCCAGATACAGTTCTAGAGCAGGGATGCAGAAATCCCGGGCGCCAGGTCGCCCCCAGGCGACTAAATTTTGTATCCTGGCGCCTAATTTTTGTGGGTCCTCAGTGTGGAACTTGCTTCATATCATCCTTCTAGCCCCTAGAATTTTTATGTTGATTCTAGATTTTTGGAAACTTTGTGTGCCCCCTGGCCTAGAGCATTATCGCTCCGCCAGCGTCCTGTGTCGAGTGAAAAGTAGGAATGTGGAAAGTAGCGGTCCTGTTACATTTGCAGGTACCATCCCGGTATTCACGTGCCGGAGAGCTTAGGAATTCCGCGAGAAACGTTTGTCCGTGTATGTTTTCGTGTTAAGATTATCTTAGGGCACCAAAACGCAAATTCTTGTCTTTATACTCCGAAGAACTCTAATTAGTAGCTGATTCGGAGCTGTTTAATATCTGATCAACACCAACTGGCTTTATATTTTGTAGTCAAAGAGCTCTGTAAAGAGTTGAAATAACAAGTGATAAATTACTGCGAAATTTTATACGTCGCTTGAGTCTTAAGCTACAGTAAAGGAAGGCCACCTGTGCAATTCCTCTTTACGTACTTTTGCGTTTAATTCTAGCAACCATTGAGTCACTTTCACAAGACACACTCCTTCCTTCTCAAGGTCGTGTCTAAAATTCATCCTGTTTTAAAACTTGTTTTCCCAGCAGCAGTAATAGAGTGAAGTATTTCGTTAATACCTGACAGCACTTCCCATTTATACATTATCAGCGAAAGCGCTCTCCTTTATCCGTAGTGTTATTAAAATACACTGAATTGAAACGGCTTGTTCTTTGTGACAACCTTGTGAAGTTACAGAGTTAAGAAAACACTCGCCTGACAGGAAAGTATAAGTCGTGCTCAAGATATGCCTAGATGCAGTAACACGTTTTCCAGGACGGCACTGGTTAGGTGGATACAAATGTGTCAATGATACGTTCACAGAGGTGTTTTAGACCAGTGGTACTGAACCGGGGGTACGCGAAGACATCTTAGTGGGTACGTAAAATTAAAAAAAAATGTATTATTTCATGATAAATACTGAATAATCAGGGCCAGATTTAGGGTTAGCCACAAGAGACCCGGACATAAGGACATGCGATTTGGGAGCGCCATTTTTTCTCTCTCTCTCTCTCTCTCTCTCTCTCCTTTATGCGATTCTTATCTGGGCGGCTAGTTTCATTTTATTCCACATAGTGCATATAATATATTTGTTATTTAGTAGCTTGATTCTCCTTTTTCTCATTTAAAACTTATTATTTAATACACTATTTTGGATGTAATTTATTTAACTTATTTTAGATGTAGATTATAGTATATGTATAACTTGAATTATGCACCAACAACTTTGGGGGTACAAAGCTGAAGAAAAATTATATCTGGGGGTACGCGAACAAAAAAGGTTGAATGCCACTGTTTTAGACCACTAATCTTCTCAGAGTACCACTTGAAAGGCAGAGAAATACGAGGTTAATTCCGAAAATAAGTTTATGTGGCGTATAACTTCGTGCATAAAGAACCTTGGAACGTCCCGCATGCAGCCATGATTTGGCGCCGAGCTATTACCAACTGTTTGCCAGCGCTGAAGCAAAGTCTTGGCGGTCACAAATTTAAAGACCATCGCAAGGTGGAAACAGATGTGACACGATGGCTGATAACACAAGACACGGGCTGATATTAGCAGGAAATATAAAAGCTCGTCCCACGATATGATAGATGCCTCAGTTTTGGCGGCGACTATGCGGAAAAGTAGAGGAATTGAAGTACAATTAAATGTGATCTGTTCTTATTAGAAAATAATATGAAAAGCCCAAAATGCACGCATTGTAAACTTATTTTCTGACCAAATGTCTTGTATAAAGGGTATAATAGGCCTATTTTAGTAGATTTTTATAAGGATGTGGACTTGATTAATCTGTCTCAAGATAGGTACCAATGGCGGTCTCTTGTGTATACGTAAATGAACCGTCAGTTTTCATAAAAGGACATAAATGTCTTGACTACCTGAGCGACTGTTCTTCTATCAAAGGACTCTGCTTTATGAAGCTAATATGCCTGCCACCGGTTAGACAAAGCAATACGAATCTGAATACCTTCAGTACCGCTTAGTGAAGTGGAGTGAAGTGAAGGTCCTGGGGAAATGTGTGTGTGCATCACTTCTTCAAGATATGGATTTTTATTTTTGTATAGTATGTTTGACCCATTGCTTTGTATAGCTAATTATTTTTAACTCTGATTCGTCTACGTTAGGTTTTTTTTTGTTAGACTTAGCTATTCTTTTTTTTTTGTAGTATGTGTTTTATTTTTTCATTTTTTGTAATTTTGTGTGTTGTGTATTGTTTTGAGTGTTGTGTGTTCTTTGTGATGTATGTTATTCTGTGTTGTTTGTCATTGTAGTACCACCGCCATCGGGTATAAACCCACTTTCAGTAATAAATAATATATATATATATGTATATAATGGGCGCTGCTAGCGTAGCTGTGTGTTTGTCTGATTACCAGTTTAATTGAAACTAAATAGTGTCATGGAATGCTGATCGGTTGCATGAAGCTGTTGTGGCTATAAATATCTTTAACATTAGATTCTATAAAACTTAGTGTGTTGTCCGTGTCACTTGCGAGAGCAACAGAAGAGGTATGTCAAAGAGAAAGAAAGTTTGTGAAATCCACTTTCCATGTGACGGAAAGTACGGACTACGTAAGATAGTATGGAAACAAGAGAGAACTCTTCGTCGCTGCTTTGACGTGTCAAGAATTTTGAATGAACTGTGGGGGAACCTTTTATTCTACGTACGGTCTAAGTACCATTCTTATCGTATTACACGGTATGCCTGAAGACGACCCATAGGTCGAAACATGTTGGTTTGTTTCAATAATTAATTTATGTATTTGTATAAAGTGTACATTGTTGGTTCTAGCTTTTGATTGGATTAGAGTACACGGTAATAATGTACTACAGACTGATCTATATTGTTTAAAAACGCTGTATCACTTGTAAGATTATATTGCTTTGAAAGAGATGAGACAGTTGTTATACAGGATGAAATGTAAATGGACTGGGGAGGAAGCGATTGTGGCATATTGCAGTGTAATTACTAGCAGGCAATCGTCTGCAATGATTGAGGGAAACCACGAAAATTATCGGGATATCGCATATCCGAGATTAAAACCGCGTATCTCCCAGAAGCAAGAAAGATATTTCGTTCTTCCCACCTAATCGGCGAGACTATTACAAATATGTCATAAAATTATGTACATGTTGTGTAAAACTTATAACGAGGGTTAAGATAAATAAAAATGGAGGAGGACAGGTGTGGACAGGTACTTCAGTCTTGGAGATGTGTTCAGAAATGACTGAAAAGTGTCTTTAATTTCAAAACTGGCTAAAAGTAATGCAGCTTTTCACAGATGGAGTTTTATCAAATTTGGTGATAGGAATTTTTACTAAATTTAGAGTAAACAAAAGAATATGTGAGTACCGAGTATAGATTGTATGACGATTCAAGTGTTCTGGGATGTTACGCCATGTCGACAGGTATACAGTTACCGACGTTTCGAAGGAACCTAGTGCCTTCATCTACAGGGTCAATTAGTCAGTATTCTTTTTGGGATGCTTGACCCTAAAGGTGAAGGCGTTACGTTCCGTCTAACCTTCAGTAACTGTTCATCAGCTGATACGGTATAACATCCCAGAAGACTTGAATCTTCAGCAAGTCCGCTGCGAGAAACTCAAATCTCGCACTGAGGACCGTTCGTGTGTATTTCTGCGGAGCAAGTTGGTTCGAACGGCAGGTGCTAGTTCGAGCTTCTGCCTGAACATAGTTTATCACCACTGATGTTTTTCGTGATTTTCCTCAGTCCTTTCAACTGGATGCTGGGATAGTAATTACGTCAGTCTACAATCGATTTCTTACACATTATTTCAAATTCATCCATCACTAAATATCTACCACGCGACTCTGTTTAATTCGAGCTACTGACAGCGTCGTTAAATAAATCACAAATAAATAAATAAATTTATATCTGGCCTATGTTTTGAAAGAATGGCTGCAGTTCAGTATTGTAGACTCACTTTATAAGCAACATGGCTGTGACATCCAGCCATATGTAAACTGACTGGCCTAATGAGTGTTTCAGTTCGGCACTAATTTGCACCGTTCGTTACGAAGTAAAAAAGGAACGCTTTATATGGATACTATGTCCTTCCGTCTGTCCGTGTGCCCGTGACCTAGTATCAGCACCAAAAACGTTTGTCGGATTTTCATGAAATTCGATACTGGGGCTCTTTACAAAAATGCGTGCAGCAAGTGTGAGTTTCGTGAAATTTTTCTCAGTGACTGCCTCACTTTACTTTACTTTCCATATCCCTTGACCGATTTGGGCGAAATTCCGTATAGATCTCCATGCAATGCTGCTGAGCGATTGTGATTTTCGTGAAAATCTGTGTGGTGAAAGCTGCACTTTACTCAGGTTCGTAAAGGATTTTCTATCCGTACTTTCCACATTTATTGTCCGATATGGGTGAAAATCGGTATGAGTGATTTGCACATAATGCTGTTGAATCTTGGTGAGTTTTGTGAAAATCGGCTTAGGCAAGGCGTAATTTTCTGAAGGGTGTAAATGACATCACATTTACGTGCGTACCGTGAAATCATGTAAATAAGGCTGTGGTAAAGAACGTGTACTGTGTCACTGAGTACCTCACCTGCAATCTTGTCAGAAAAATCTGGAAATCTTGTGCCTTGATATAGCGAGTATAAATCTAGGCATATCTTAGGATCCGCGGCCTGTGACGTCCTATAACATGACTACGAACAGTAGTCTTCTCCCCTTTGTCGACGTGGTGTGTGGTATAAATGTACCAGTTTTTGGGGCAACATGCTGCCTCCCTGTTCAGTATGTTTTCTCTTACGTCTCAATAACGATGAAATATGACTTTGATTTTAAACGATAGAAGGAGACAGTGTAAAAATGTTGTAATATTTTGTTGCTGTAGTCACTTTTTAGCCACGTAGCAGAATAGTGTAGTCTATAGTTGCGACAGAGGGAAAAGCAATGGAAATAACACTGGCCTAATATATAATATAGAGGGAAAATAACTTTGTTCGATTATACCAGGCACAAAGCACGATAAAGAGTAATTGAATAAACAAGACAAATACGTATCTCTTACCTGCTAGGAATGCTGCCAGTAATACTATACATCTGCCATGCGTTCTGTAAAGCGTCATGATGAATTTTTTTTTTTGTCAAAGGATTGTGATTATGGAGGGGGTGGGGTGAAGGTGGGCCCCCGGTACCACCACGGGCTACTTGAGACAAACACGACTCGTTCACACACACTGACTACTGCGATGTTGTTAGGAATGCTTCCCAGACTTCACTGACCACCTCGTTGGTAAGGTTTTTACCTGTCGACAGCTGCTGCCGGCTAGGTTCCACGAGTTTCACTTCTTGTAGCTGCAGAGAAGGGAGACAACAAGGCTACAGGAGGCGGCGTGAAACAGAAACGTTTGAGAGCAAGTTCGAAAGCAAAAAAAGATTGTATTGAATTCCAAAACATGCCAAATTTGGAAGGAGCCGATATAAATCTGCGATCACTACAGTACTCCAAATTAAAAGGCGGCAGCTCCAAAACACAAATAAATTTAATAGCAGATGAATCAAATATTCTGGAATTTTACGCCGCGTCGACTGGTAAATAATTACGGACGTTTCGAAAGATAGAGCAGGGGTACACAAAGTTTCCAAAAATCTAGGAGCCTCCTCGAAATTCTAGTCGCTAGAAGGGTGACATGAAGCAAGTTCCATACTGAGGATCCACAAATATTAGGCCCCACCGTACAAAATTTAGTCGCCAGGGCGACCTGGTGCGTGGAATTTGTGCACCCCTGGAATGGAGTATTACAGACTTACCATTGAATCTCGAAATGCTGGGTGTAATATTAAGGGGAATTGTGGTTGATGCAATTACTGAGCGGTAATATAGGAAATCTGAGAAGAATATGGCCTATATTACGAAACAGAACTATAATTTTGCCTGTTGTTTTGTATGGGTGTGAAACTTGGTGTCTCACATTGAGGGAGGAACATAGGCTGAGGGTGTTCGAGAATAGGGTGCTGAGGAGGATATTTGGGCCTAAGAGGGACGAGGTAAGAGGGGAGTGGAGAAGATACATAACGAGGAGCTTCATGATCTGTACTCATCACCAAATGTAATTCGGGTGATCAAATCAAGAAGAATGAGATGGGCAGGGTATGTGGCACGTATGGGAGACAGAGAGGTGCATACAGGGTTTTGGTGGGGAGACCTGGGGGAAAGAGACCACTTGGAAGACCGAGGCTTAGATGGGAGGATAATATTAATATATATCTTCAAGAAGTGGGATGGGGGCATGGACTGGATTGATCTGGCTCAGGATATGTACAGGTGACGGACTCTGGTGAATGCGGTAATGAACCTTCGTGTTCCATAAAACGCGGGGAATTTCTTGACTAGCTGACGACCTGTTAGTTTCTCAGGAAGGACTCTGCTCCATGTAGTTAGTTATTTAGAAACAGCAAAGTGAAAAGGAATATGGATATTATGTCAAGTATTCTACCATAATAAAATAATGCAGATTATCTTCTCCATTCTTCTCAGCACCACATTTCAAAACTTTCCAGATACTTCTGATCTACTTTCCGAAGTGTCCACGTTTCAGCACCATACAAAGCTATGCTCCAAATGTAGCACTTTGCTAGTTTCTTCCTTAGATTTAAGTCCTTTGCCGGCGAAAGTCTTCTTCTTGTTGAATGCTGCTTTTGCCATGGCAATACTGGATTTAATTTCACGTGTACATCTTGCATCATTTGTTGTCATGATACCCAAACAGTTAAAATATGTCACGTTCTCCAGTTGTTTTTGATTTATCATATTTTTTTTTGGGGGGGGGGGGGGTTTGCCTTGGTTGAATATTTAGCATTATAAAAATCGGTACATTAAGAGTACCATATCATTTTGATATTACGCCACAAATATTTGGTGTTCTCAGCCATTCCGTTTTGTAATAAAAGAAATGGCAGTACATACGCATTTTAACGGAGTTACGATGTTACAGTCACCTTTTCTGGCCTTTAGAAAGCTCCTCCAGTACCAAAATCCAAGTTACAACATTACTTCAGTTTCTGTTTTTGTTAGTATAGGAAGCACTTTGAAATCACTCATGAAGACCATAACTAACTAACTAACTAACTAACTGCATGGAGCAGAGTCCTTCTTGAGAAGCTAACAGGTCGTCAGCTAGTCAAGACATTCCCCACGTGTTATGGAACCCGAAGGTTCATTACTGCATTCACAAGAGCCCGCCACCCACCCATGCCGTGGTGACAGGGACCCACTTATCATGGCATGAAGACCATAATTGCCCAAATTATGTATTGTAGGGATGACCTTTTCCACGCCGTTAAGAGCGATTTCTCAGTGAAAGTGAGTGTGTTTTCTCATACCTGAACAATGAAACAGCGACAGAGAAAGACTGGAAGCAGCGCAGATGCAAATACGGTCCTTCGTGTTCGTACGGTCTTTGGTGTCCGTTTGGTGCTTCGTGTTCATACCGACTTTCGTGTTCGCACGGTACTTCGTGTTTGTTCGGTCCGTGTTCGCATGGTACTTCGTGTTCGTTCGGTCCGTGTTCGCACGGTACTTCGTGTTCGTTCGGTCCTTCGTGTTCGCACGGTACTTCGTGTTCGTTCGGTCCTTCATGTTCGCACGGTGCTTCGTGTTCATACCGACTTTAGCGTTCGCACGGTACTTCGTGTTCGTTTGGTCCTCCGTGTTCGCACGGTCTTTTGTGTTCACTGGACAACATCCTCCTTCCTTTCTACCTTTATTCTTGTAGGTCAAGGAAGAAGCGCATTTCCATCCTCTCAATCGACTAAAGCTGTTTCGAGATGCGAGGATTTTGGTTGAAGAAGGAAGGTCGACACTAGCAGGCACGTGTTGCTTACGACAAAGGCAGCCATTGTTGATTACTATATTTATTTAAAGATGGGGAAGGGTGGCTGTTAGGGCTTCTTAATGACTGGTAAAGAATTAAACTATAATAACAATGCTTTTAAAATATACGCAGAGGTTATACCGGGCAGGACGGTCCGGGGTTCAATTTCCGGTAGAGGCAAAGAGATTTTTTATGTTCTTCAAACCGTGCAGACCGGCTCTGGGGCCCCCCAGCCTCCTATTCAACAGGTAGCGGGGTCCTTTTGTGGGAGTAAAGCGTCAGGGGCGTGATGTTGACACCTCCATCTAGCACTGAGGTTCGGAGTGAGTGGAGCTATACCTCTATTCCCCCTATATGCCTTCATGGCATTACGCAGAGGTTATAGAAAAATTCTGGAGAAAATAAATGCCACTAGACTACATAAATTTACTGCTAAAAACAAATCAAAGAAGATTTATAGGAAGGGTCGGCTTAACCCCCTAAGTGAAGTAAATTTTTGGAGGCAGAAACCAGGAAGCCAGAAATGAACTTCTTTCATCGTAAACACGAAGAGATGATGTCGATTGTGAGGGGAGGGGGGGGGGGGGCGAGGAGGCGGCGGCAAGTCTATTTTCGTCTGGGACTGCAAAACACTGAGCCATATTTACTTACAGTATCAGGAACAAATTCAACGAAGAACTTTGAGATATCACGGTCAAGTGTACCAGGTTGGTTAGTTAAATTGCAGAATGGAATTTTTCAGGTTAAAGTGCCACACATAGAAGTACGTAACGTAAAATCTGTACAGCATAATCGGAAAGTAACTTTAGCAAATAGGCTTATTTAAAATGTTGCGACAAGAGGGTAATATGTAAATAACTCTCGACTCGGAGGCCCGATTTCGATCCCGGGTCAGTCCTTGTGAGATTTGTGGTGGACAAAGTGGCACAGAGACAGGTTTTTCCCCGAGTACTTCGGTTTTCCCCTGTCAATTTCATTCCACTGGTGCTCCATTACAAGGAAAAACGAAAAAAATACTAATCATCGTCATCACAGGGTTGCACAATAAGCCTCAAGGCTGCAGTGCGTCCGTAGCATCTGCTGCGGGGCCCTTCACCACACACACACACACACAAAACTCTCGACTACTTGCCACGATCCTCTAACAGGATGTAAACTACAAGGTGAATTTGTCTGAGAACTTGTCCCACTTAAAAGCAAACAACAGTGGACACATTTTCGACGCATTTACACATTTTCTCACCGAAAATAGCAGTACAGTATGTTTAGTATTCGAAAGGCTCTTGGTTCGATCTTAAGACGGTGACAGGCTGTACTACTTCCATGATCCCGTTTCAGTACCTTATTATAACTGTGAAATAGCACAAAAAATAGCAAGTCTACTTGTGTACATGCTTCCCACTATTATTCTTAATATTCAGGCTACTTACTCTCCCTTTCTTCAAAGCTACACAATTTCTTCAGGACATACGGCACAATTAAAGCAAAGAAAAGAAAAATACCCATTAATATTCCGAAAAGGGAATCCACTCTCTCTTAAACCAATACATACAGTTTCTCTAATGTTTGCATATAAGAGTGCAGTTATTTAACTTCTTCGTTGGAGTGATCTACAAAGATTCCTTCCACAAACTCAACACAGTTAGCGACATTTTATCTACCTAACTTATATATTTTAATGAGTACCATACATCTATAGCTGGTGTAATAAACAATTGAGTCCCTGAAGATGAACTGTAACATAGTTCGAAACATGTTGGATTATTTTTAATATAGACTGTATTAAATAGCAGATAATGAAGAGTGTACATTTGTCGGATCACGATTTTATGTAAAGATTCCTTTATTGCATATATATTTCTACTGACTTGAGTATCTAAGACATACTTGTATACAGAAAGACAAAAGTTATCTTGAACAGATGTTTGTAAGAGAAGCCACTTTTTAATCAAAATTCTTGATCGAGATTTCGATTATTAATAGTCGGCTGAGGAGACAAGTTTTGTTATCGACCGACTGTCTTGTTTAAAAACTCCTCCACTAGATGGCAGAGCACACTGTCAACATTGCAATGCCACCTCTGGCGCCAAAAATGAAATCCGAAAACATATTCATCTGGCATAGCTTATGAAGGAGAAGAATGTTAACGTTTGAAAAGAAAGCACTGAAGTTCTACTTCGAGTCTTGTGAAGAGGTAAAAAGGTAAAGTTCTCCCTAGAATGGGCCATGAAGGCCCAGAGCTCTACTCTTTCTTTAACCCTGGCACTAGATGAGGGGGGGGGGTCAACTCCACGCCCCGGCCGCTTTACCCCCGGGAAAGAGACGCGGTACCCATTGCATAGGAGGCTGGGTGGCCCCAGGGCCGGTCTGGACGGCTGCGGAAAATCTCGCCCCCGCCGGAATTCGAACCCCAGACCGTCCAGCCCGTAGCGAGTCGCTATACCGACTACGCTATCCCGACCCACATTGTGAAGAGGTAATGTTCATATTTTCATTAGCATGTTTCAATTGAATCACATTCTATGAGCTTAAAAGGAAGCTGAATTTTATTATGTGGGCTCCACTCATCTCATTGGTTTATATTCCAGTCCCAGACTCGGTATTTTACCTTCACTCTATGTACTCATATGCGTGACAGTTGATTATTTTAGCAGTCTTCCATTTCACAGATAATATTTGGAACATTTCACTGTTTATGATATCTGTACTTCATTTGTGATCTAGCCTCTTAATATACAGCAAAGGTCATGGAAATGCATTTGAGCTGCTTCCAGTTCTTTGATGTTCCTTTTATCAATACCAGGGCCTCACTACAGTATTTAAAATTTGCTTTTGCTGTGATATTGTGTACTATAATTTTTCTTTATGATATTTGTTTACTGAAATTATTCTTTATAATGCCATTTAAGGTATTTTGTTTTATGATTATAGTTTTATTTCCAGATCCCTGTTCTGAGATAAATCTTACCAAAAAAAAAAAACATGACAAAGAAAAACATGTAGAATAAGGAAGATTATATAAACTGTATATTGTTTTATTTGTTTGTTACAGTTTTGACATTTTATTCACAATCATTACACAACACATGAAAAGCAATTGTATGAACACATATTGACTTACTCTTTTCATATGTCACGCAACTGACAGGAATTCAAAAAGAAAGTACCACAGTGATTAGAAGGCCAACTGTCCATTCCTAATTTGTAGCAATAACTGGCATTTTTAGAGTGAGGATCTGAAAATAAGAAATGTTATATTAAAATATTTCATTCATGCCATTTTGATTGGTTTCATGCAATACAATACTAATATTATATTAGTTAGGTGACAGAGATGGGGCAGTTTTATTAAACTGGAATTAACATTTTTTCAAAAAACTAAAAGGAATGGGACAACTGTATAGCATAACATTTAAGTATGTACCACTCTTTAATTACACAATTAGCAGGAACTGCCAGCATATTTTTTGTATATTTACCTGTCATGCTTACGTTTCACACAACTTCCCAACCGACCTGTCTGTCATCAGCAAACACAGGTGTTTTTTTTTTCCAGTCGTAGAAAGGGGTGTGGTACTTTCTACTATATGGCAAACATCCAATCAGACCATGCATTGTATCCACAGTCAACAGAAACCATTGCCACAGATGCCCAGATTAAAGGACACCTATCCACATTGCTTCGAAGTGATTTTTAGTGGTCAAGAGAACACAAAAGGAAGGGCAAAGCTGCCTCAGCTAAGCAAAGTGTTACGAAGGTGTATATGAGGTTCACAGTGAAAGTTACAGATATTTTACTCCTCAGCAATATGTAACTGTGAATGGTCAGCTTTATGCTCTGGCTATTTTATCATTGTACCCCATGGTATGGTCTGAGAATCAGACTTGATTCAATGGCTAAAAGAAGACTCCCTAAACATCTACAGGAAGATGTGATCTGCAGTCCCGTACATGTTTATCAATATTTCAGAGGAACCCATTATCGTAACCTTCTTCTACCCTCAAGACAGAGGTAGCAGACTCTTCTGATATGTCAGTAAATTTATGCCAGAGTACATGATGATACATCTTACAGACTGCAGTCTTCAAGTCATCACCACGAGGAGAACCTCACACAACTACAGGATTTGAACTCCTGACATCTATTCTGTAGCCAATCACTTTACAGTTTGCACTACTCAAAAGGGATATCCTGTTTTGAGCCAGTTACACAGTACTAGCATTTACAGTGAAGTCTTTTTAATTAAACTATTTTACCTTTGTGTCAGTATTGAAGCTGGCAGAGCACCTGTTCTGGTCTACTGAATATGGTATGAACACATCCAGTTTGTAAGCCCGCTGGCCAACTAGTCCAGGACTGTCCAAAACAATTCGATCTTCTCCAACATCTAGTGTCAGACCATGGCTACTTGTCTGTTACAGAACATGAAAAGATCAAGACAATAATGTTCCACTGAATATCTTACTTATATATGGCACAAGGATTGTGATACGTCATTCATTCTGTAGTCTGTCTTACGACATGTCCGTAGCCTCTTTCAAAGCGAGATTGTGATACGACGGATCCTGAATGTTTCTTAGTCATTTATCATTTGATAAAGACACACAGAGCTGAATGAAGGGTGTCAGAATGATGAAGAATGGTGGATGAACAGTTTGAGGATGCAGCAACGTGGACTTCTGTAAATACATTCTAGAAACTGTTAAAATGAGCTGTATCAGAAACACTTAACACAGTCTACACTAGTAAGAGAGAAACATTTGTTTCAGTCAGAACTTGACCACCTATGACAGTTGGTGGTTGAGTGATTTGGACTTCAGATACAAAATAAACACCAATAGACAGTTTACAGATTTCATTCATAGCTATTATTTCAACATAATTATCATAATCCCCATTGTCCACATTCACATTTTTTTAAATATTTCCAAGTACATTAGGAATGCTGTCAAAAATAAAACAAATGGTTGGAAATGTATTGAACAGCTTCCTATCTTGTTACATCATCTAGCAGTACAGCAAGCATTTGAAATAAATAGTACTAATCTCTAGCTACCGTTTCCACTGTATGCTCCTCCACTGAGCCATTACATTTTCATATTATTTCACTGAACATGCACACTATCAACTACATAAATCTCTTTCTGGCAGTTACTGTTGGTTGGTGGTCCTGCCAGCTAGTGGTACCATCCGTAATCTGTATGACACTGTTTATGGAAATCACTGCCACCTGGTATTACATACTGTAGAACAACTTGCTATATGTGATGTGAGCAGAATAACAACATAATTGCATCCCTTGTGTTTTTATATACGTGATGATTCATAGCTTTATGTTAATTTCAGGAGATTAGTGATGAGATCATTCACAGCCATAAATTTCACATAAACATATGTCCAGTTCTGAACGAAAATGAATAAATAAACAAATAAATAAATAAAGAACAAAGCAAACAAGTACTTATGTGAAGCCTTTGTTGATGAATTTAAGAAAAATGTTCAAAATGACCAACCTCAGCCTCAGTACACATCTTGCAATGTCTGTGGCAACATATCTCAATTATCACTTCCTGGTCAGTAGATCCAGTTGTGGTGATCCACAGTACTGAAATCCAGATCTCTGGACCTGAAACCCCCCGTGGGACACATTAAATACCTTATGTACAATCAAAACATGGAAACACAAGATTTTGGATGCTGCAACCTGTGAAAAGGACAATTCAGATGAACACAAGCAAACTATACAGCTGATTTTTCAGGATATGTACTGAGGCTGAGGGTGGTCAAGTTGAGTATTTATTGTGAATTCAGAAATTAGAATTTTGTGTAATAACTTAACTGAATTAAGACATTAACTCATGAATCATGCTGTGTATAGGTTGACCCTCTTTTGCACTGCTGTAACAGTGCATGTTCATGACGCAGCTGAGGCAGCTGCAGTCATTTTCAAAACTAATAACATTACCCCCAAGTTAAAATCAGGCCATCAGCAGTGTAGCATTGGCAGATCTAAATATTTAAGACTGACATGCTCTCCAACATACCAAGTCTTTCATAAAGAACTCTGCCAACAAATAATCAGGTAGCTCAGCCTGTGGTGGCTCTTGGCGGATCCTGTATTGTGGCTCACGAATAGATGCAGGTATGGGTGGCGTCATCTCCTGAATCAGGGGGCAGGCTGGCTTCCTTTGTCCTCCCTGCCTTATGCGGTGGGGAAGTAGATCACCCATTACCTTTCGGTTCTTCAAAATCACATAATCTGTAACAGTTTGATGCCATTCAATGGCATCACATTGAAAATCACGTCTTTGTCTCAGCATTGATCTTCATGTGCTTTTAACAGTAATGTGAGACCCGTAGAAGACGTCTGCCATTTGAAGCTGGTCACATATAACAATGTCTCATCAATTTTATCGGTTATGGAGTGTTTATAGATTATCGGTCTGCTATAATGTACAACACTTCATTGTCTGTTTTAAGGAACTATCCCAGTAGTAGTTCTCAGGGGCTCAAGAATACAGTGTGAGGGACCTCAGATAGGTTAGCCAGTCTCCTGGATGAGAACAAAACTTGTTTCTCTACTTTCAAGTTGTTCTGACTCACCACCAATCCATATACAAAGTATGTAATTCATCTATCGATGTCATGCAATGTATCAACCAAGCAACTGAATCACATATGTATTAGTGTGTCTGAGAAACATATACCTTCTTGTATAACACAGCTGTAGGGAGGTTTCATAACTCTGAACATACTTTACCTTCTGTCTGAAGATGAAGACTGTACTTGTCATTCAAACCTTCCATCACAACAGTAAGGAGGAAGGTGAGAAATACTTTGCTGTTTTCTATTTTCTTGTAGAACTCACAGTTGATGGCCACATCATAAGCAACAGTGGGGTTACCAGCTGAAATAATTAATAATTATATGTATAACAGTTAAGAATACTGCTGTCCTGAATAAGAATGTCCAAGCTGGTAGTTGCCACTCACACTCTAGGATCCAGCTTATCCAGCATCTTGTGTGTTGTTCATTTAATTCATCACCAGAATGGTGCAAACATAAACAAAACAAATTAACCCTGTGCAGCACAGTCTTTTTTGAAACGCTCATAATTGCTCGGCTATTCAAAACATTCCCTGCATTTTACATAACCCAAATGTTCATCACCACATTCACAAGAGACCACCACTGATCCCATCCCTGTGCCAAATGAATCCCACCCACACCCTCTCATCCTTTACCTTTTAAGACCCATTTTAACATTATCTACAAATAGTTCTTGTACGTGATCTCTTTCCTTCAGGTCGAAAATTAATGTATTCTATTGCTTTAAGATCAATTTTAATGTAATCCTCCCATCCACACCCAGAGCTTCTAAGTGGTCTCTTTCCTTCAGGGTCTAAATTCCCCTATCTTATTTCTTTAAGATCCATTTTAATATTATCATCTCATCTACGCCTAGATCTTCCAAGTTGTCTCCTTCGTACAGGTTGTGAGCACAAAGACACTTCTCTGGAATTTCACAGGATACCAGAAGCCAAGGACTAGCCTACCCACTTTTGTAAGATTTCAGGCTTTCAGTAATCCTTACATGGCTTCAAAATGCCTCCTTACAAAATGAGAATTGTGTACACGTTCCTATGTTAAAAGACAAGCAATGCCATGAACTTGTTTCTCTCTGTAATGTTTATTTTGAAATTACATTTTATGTTAGAAAAATGCTTATACAAAAGCATGAGAATTATGTTACAACTGACTGTCATAAAACCGGAATGAGTTACTACTGCTAGATACTAATTTCTCTGTGTGTTAGAACTAAAAGCAGTAATTGAATATCATATTACTGACATAACACAGACAAGACGGGTAGTATTTAAAGAACATGTGTAAATGCAAAGTGTCACAGTATTCAGAAAACAGAGAAAGAAATGACAAGAGATACAGTATTTTTATCTGGTAATTCCCTTTGATATAAAGACAGCTACTGACAAAACACAAACAGACATTAATTAAGTTACTGTCTTCTAGAATATGACGCCGTGTCGGTTGATACGGGTTCCTCCGAAATTTTGGTACTTACCTACCAAACTAAACAGTGTCACATTTCCACTACTTGAACACGGAGGCAGCGGATTGCTCCGATAAGATGGCACTTCTCCATCAAACTACACGGTGTCATATGTTTTGTATAGTGAGGCTAGGGTAGCAGGTTTTTTCGTAATATTGGTACCTGTCTAACAACCTATGCTGCGGCACAGTCATGTAACTTACGTACGAGTGGTAGCGGCAGGTTCCTCGACCAAACTACACGGCGTCACGTACCAGAATACCGTAACCTCAATATTCAACATGGTTAGAATCTCAGATCACTCAGTAGTCTGTCGGATGCACACCTCATGCTGCAGTCTAGGCTACAGGTGGCCAAATATTTGATCGCAATCTACCGGTCGATCGCGGCCGCTTTTTGGTCTCTTATCAAAATTTATTTGCCACCTCAGTAGATCAATAACTCTTCGTTTCACAACATTTTTTGGATCAGCGAAGAAGCCTTCTCCTAGATGAAGAAAATTAAATCGAGATACTGAAGCCATCTGACTGATGAACATTTAAAATACTGCGTTCACTTGTGCCTAAGTAATTATGAACCCTCTTTCAGTAAGCTAACGCAAGATAAGCAGTGTCATGCCTCAACTTCGCAATAGGAAGGTTAATGAAAAAGGCCTTGTAATTATGGTAAATTTTTTCAGTTATAAAAGATCAATTTTTAATAAATGAAACAGCTGAACTTTTATACGTTTGACGTTATTACGCTATTTTACATTTCTTTGCCTATCTGACCTAATATTAATACATTACGTACTATGGTAGATCGCGAAAGATTTTCTGTCTTCAGAGTAGATCACTGAGTCCAAAAGTCTGGCCACCTATGGTCTAGGCTGTCTCTACATTAATTACCTTTGTCAGCTTCCGCGTGGCCCTCACCAATACTCATGGGTACCCTGAAAGAGGAATGGTCCTCCGAGGTCCATATCTCCACAAGAGCTGCTTCACTGATGTCCTCCGGAGCAGGCACATCCGGTGTATGACATACATTTATGAACACCTTGTCTCCCTCCTCGGTATGTGTTTTCACACACATGCCTGTAACAGTCAGTGGGAAGTACTGTATTGCAGGATATGTCCTACACATTTGGCTTTAGAACCAGCTTCATCAATCGATAATAATGAAGTAGACTGTAATGTTATTCCACTTGCTGCTCCTGCCTTGTTTTCCAGTTCTCTAGGCAGTCACGTTCGAGTATAAACATTTATTGTCATGGGTACACGAGTTACGAACGTCTACCATACAAATAGGGTTCTCATTCGTCCCGGTTTTGCGGGGACAGTCCTGGTTTTATGGGTTTAGGGAGCCAAATGTCCCGGAATTTTTCAAGTCATAAAATACGACATTTCTGACAATGCGTACGAATATTTTGACTTTGGCACGGTGAGAGAAGACATCTGTAGGAATAGAACAGCCATCAGGCAGTAAATAACAGGAAGGAATGAGATAAGGAGAGGAAGACATGTAGATTAGTGGTTATAGAGTCTGGACTGAGACTGCGAACTGTCTGAATTTATTTCTTTTTATATTATTATTGTTATTTCATTTTTTGTACATGTATGTCATAATTTTTTATCTGAGTTACCTTGTTGTAGTTATATAAATGAGTTATGCTGCCTGTCTTTCAATGGGAGACAGGTTAAAATTTTTATCCTCCTATCCCCCTCCCCCTTGATACCTAAATGTTTTTATGTGTCCTGCTTTTTGGTTTTTTAAAAAAATGGATCCCTACATACAATGAATTCACAGACTTCACAACACAGAGTCAGTCTTCCGAAGATAATAGGCACTTAGTTCTTTAAAATTTTCCCCTACGTTTATGGAACCTAAAGAATCACTACCGTATTCACTACAGCACACCATACATCCCTATTGTGAGCCATATCGATCTGGCTCACAGCCTCCTATACTATTTTTTTCATATCCATTTTAATATTATCCTCTCATAGGCCCAGGTCCCCCAAATTTCAGATTTCTCGACTAACATTTTTATGCATTTCCCATGGCTCTCATGCGTTCTAAATGCCCTGTTAATCTCGCCTTGATGTGATTACCCTAACAATATTTAATAAAAGTACAAATTATAAAGCTCCTCATTATGCACTGTTCTCTAGCCTTGCGTTAACTTTCCGCCTCTTCCACTATACACAAGTCTGTGGAACATGTTTTGTGACTTAGCGCCACAAGTTTTACGGACAGTGGCTGTTATTTCCTTAAATAACAATAACAATTATAGATACCAGGGAAGTTGCCAATAATTAAGATTCCATCGGTAACCCGCAGATCAAACTCATGGTGCCAAGTGGCTTGGATGTGCAATGATGTGTCTGACGTATGTGGGAAGTACCCAGTTCCACTCTTCACAGCAGCTTAAGATTTCGTGATTTTCCTAAATCTTACCAGGCTATTGAAACGGAGATACCCTTAACAGGCCATGTTAGCTGTTTCCATAATGCATTTCGGTTCACCGTTAAGTCATCCTGCAATTCCACACGGCAGTCCGTAATGTTTGCAGTTGGTAATGCACGGTTAAGTTATATCGTAATAAATAAGACAGAATCTGTACCTGATTCCGAGCCATATGACGTGTAGTGTAATTTTGTTTGCACCTAACGGATTGTAACAGAGCAGATGGCGAAGCGCGCTATCAGATGTGACCGCCAGCTGAGTAGATAACACGACACACAGTACTGTCACATAAGTTGTCGCAGAAGAAAGGCGAATCCTGTACACTGCTGCATATTTGTACCCATCAGTGACAATATTAGTTTTTACTTCAGCAGAGGTGATTGATTGGCAAGAAATGTACAGTAGCTGAGAACGAGAAAGTACGACAAAGTCATCCCTTTGCCTAAAATTATGTAACACGGCAAGAATATGGACTGGACGTATAACTCCATGCATTCTTAATGTCAGTATTAGATGACGAGGAGTGGTCAGCTTCACGCCGCTACCACTTTACCCCCGGAGGAAAGACCTCCTGTTATGAAGTGCAGGCTGGATGGGCTACAGAGACGCTTAGGTGAAGTCTCTTGGTCCTACGGGGAATCCCACTCCTATTCCTCCGTCGTTCATTCTTAGCCTAGTCACTGTATCGACTGAGCTACCGCACCTTCCATTCAGTACGACATGTACGACACAGTACAAATGCCATGCGTAAATTACAGTGTGTTATTTAACGGTGCTGTTAAGTGCTAAGATTATATAGCGTCGGTGACGGATGAATGAGTAATCAACATTGGTGGAATGACACCGACAGGAGAAAACCGAAGTTCTCAGAGAGAAGCATGGCCCTCTGTCACTTTGTCCACCACAAATCCCACATGGGCTGGCCTGGGATCGAACCCGGGCCTCCGCAGTAAAAGGCCGGCGAATGTAAATACAATTTAAGTGACGTAAGAGGTAAGGTTGTCCATGTGCTTAATTAAGCACCTCGTAATTAAGGCATATTGGTGAGCGGAGGTATAGCTCCACGAATTCTTCATCTCGGGTGTACATGAAGGTGAGTAGCCGAATTGAAGCACCGATCGCTTTACGCCCCGGGGAATGGGCACCTCATAGCCATTTAATAGGTGAAGTAGAAGTAATTGTGTGTGCGTGCGCACGGCATGAAGACATGGATTAGTGGAACCATAGCTCTACTCATCCTGAACCTCGGATAGATGGAGGTGAGTGGTCATTTTCACGCTCCGGCAGATTTACCCATGGAGGAAGAACCTCCGGTACCCATTGAATGGTCGACCGGGTGGACTCCACAGCCGGTCTTGACGCTTTGAAAAACGGAAACATCCTTTGTCCCTGCTGGGAATCGAGCCACGATTCCTCGACTGGAATATGAGACCAATTTACGTTAAGGATACTTGTGGTCCGTAATCTTGTCAAATTTATCGTGATCAGTTTCGTTGCTGTCATTAACCGCAAGCACTTCTGGCTACAAATTTTTATCCGTAACCATGGTCCCGGAATGACGTTATTCATCTGTCGGGCTCGAGACGATCTGCTGTCACGCGCTGTACGTCTAACCGGCTGGTAGAGGCCGGTACGAATGGTTCACTCACACAATCCGTGCGCTCGGAGTATCAGGCAACTAGCAAGTGTAAGAAGGTAACGTGGCATTCCGTACGTAAACACGGGTAATGGTGCCTGTAAAAAGAACCGACTTCAGCGTAACAATACTGTATGTAAATATACTCTTTTATGACGAATTTCGACGACTTCAGTCATTCTTTTATCAATATGTTCCGTACTACTAATTATACTGTGCTGACAAACCGCCCATAAAATGTCACATAAGTACTGAAAATGTATTTTTCTTTACTCAAAACAAATAAGGCATGTCTTTACCTATATATGTAATCTGTACACTCCACTGTGTTACCGTGTATATTTGCCTTCATTGACAAAGAAACTTTAATTTGGATGTTAAATCATAAACGAGGACAAGGTTATAAAGCAATCACGGACGATGCGGATGTAACTGTTTCTAAAACTGTACAATATGTGAGTCGATATATCGCAGTCGGCAGAGTCCAGCGGAGCACTTTGGTGCAGGGCTAACGTTCTGTATTTGTATTCAGGGGGTCACCACTTCGAATCCCTTTCCGAGACGCGCGTTGTCCCTCCAATGGAAGCCGAGATACAGCCGAAAAGGCACAATACTCTCCAAGTAAAGTTCCCTTAATTATTGATCAATTGCGACCAAACTTGCACCGCATGTAGCGCATGCGTGGAGAGTAAGGGGAATGAATTTTCAAAAAAATCCCTAGAGTGTAAGCCGATATTCAGCCAAAAAGGCACATTGCTCTCCAAGTAAAGTGCCCTTAATTATTGACAGATCGCAACAAAACTTATGAAGTTTATAGCGCATGCGTGAGTAGTGCGAGATATGAGGTTTTAGGAAAATCCCTCCAACGAAGCCGAGATAAAGCCGAAAAGGTACTTTGTTCTTCAAGTAAAGTTCTCTTAAATATTGACCGATCACAACCAAATTTGCACCGTTTGTAGCACATGCGTGGAAAGTGCAAGGTGTGAATTTTCAGGAAAATCCCTCCAGTGGAAGCCGTGATTCAGCCGAAAAGGCACATTGCTCTCCAAGTAAAGGGCCCTAATTATTGACCGATTGCATCCAAATTTCAATTTATAGCGCATGAGCAGGGAAGCCGAAGTACGAACTTTTAGGAAAATCCTTCCGATGGAAGCCGAGATAAAGCCGAAAAGGTACTTTGTTCTTCAAGTAAAGTTCTCTTAAATACTGACCGATCACAACCAAATTTGCACCGTTTGTAGCACATGCGTGGAAAGTGCAAGGTATGAATTTTCAGGAAAATCCCTCCAGTGGAAGCCGTGATTCAGCCGAAAAGGCACATTGCTCTCCAACTAAAGTGCCCATAATTATTGACCGACTGCATCCAAATTTCCGTTTATAACGCATGAGCAGGGAAGCCGAAGTACGAACTTTTAGGAAAATCCCTCCGATGGAAGCTGAGATAGAGCAGAAAAGGCACATTGCTCTTCAAGTAAAGTTCCCTTAACTATTGACACTACCAGACAAATTCCGGGATGAGAGTTTCAGTACCTCAATTCGGCTACGACTGCTTCTTTCCAAATCCTCTCTAATTTATCAGTCACAAATCATCCTACAATTCGGCGTTACACAATTCGAGCTAGACAGTGTAATTACATAAACCATAGCCTAAATAAATACGCAAACAAACAAACAAACAAGAAACGTAATCTGGACTCTTTAGTATTGTATACGACTAACAGCACGCACACAAAATATCATTCCCTGTAGGACCGTGAGCATCCCTGCTCAGTGCCTCTTAAAATCGTTCCGTACGTCCGTCCGTCTGTAGGTACGAATATAACAAGTCGAGAGCAGCTGAATGGGGGTTTTAAAATGAAAATTGACACTGGAGGATTTTTACGAAAAATTCTCGAGCCATTTCAATTAGATCAGAAAATTTTAGTTTTATATGAAAAACGTACACGCGTTCCTGCGCGAATAAGCGTGCGCATCCCTCCTCTGCACATGCGCAGTTTCTATCACGCTTTAGACCCATACGAAAATCTGAAAAATGGATTTCGACTTTCAATCGTTTAAATCCAGACTGCCAAATTGACTAGCTATAGCGTAGATGATGGCATGGTGACATAAGTCTCGATGTTATGGCGACTAACTACAGCAGTGGTTCCCAAAGTGGGCGGTACCGCCCCCTGGGGGGCGGTGGGATTACCGAGGTGGGCGCTAATAGGTACGAGAGGTGGAAGGGAGCGCTGTTATTATCACAGGGGGCGCTAGTAGACAAATAGTGCATTTATTTTTATAATAAAATTCAAATAAAGCAATTTTTGTGTTAAAAATAAAAAATGAACTAAATTTCTTAGTATTTTAATTTATGAATCTTATTCAAGCACATATTATTTTTTTAATAAAACTATTGGTAGATGAATTATTGTTAATCATAAAAAATATAATAAATTTTAATTTATTAATTAACACATAAAACATTAAGTTTAACTCTTATAATTTTAGTTAAACGATTTTTTAAATATAAAATAAAAGTGGAAATAAAAGCGCATTTATGTTTTTTTTTAAAAGATAGGGGGGCGCTGTGGGTGTGTATATGGAACCAAGGGGGCGGTGGACCGAAAAAGTTTGTGAACCACTGAGCTACAGCCTAGATGATGTTATGGCGACTAGATTTGGCCTAGACGATGGACCTTCGTTTAGCGACAAAGGCAAGGATTACTTCTTTCGTCACCATATTCCCCCAAGTGGACTGTAATACACTCGACCCTAGCTCCCTCTCCACGTGTCTCGTCTGTGAGAACACGCGTGGGTGTGTAGTTGTCCAAAGTAATCGCAGCAAGTACGGAACGCAGCACACAGCGCCGCAGCTGACGGCCCGATTGTACTAGTATTTACGCGCATTGCCGCAGCGTCTTCGTTTAGAAGCACAGTTATGTAATCGTAAGTGGAAACTCTCGGGACATGTTTCAAGGACGGAACTGACAGACGCCTCCACACAATGACCATGCACAATCTGCACCGACGCGTTTGAGTTTAGTCGATACCGCTTTACTGGATGCTTCATATTGCGTAACATTAATTTATTTAATTCTTAACGCACTTTTCCTTTTGAAGTTGTCCCTCTCCTCGCCATGAAGGTGGTGAGATGTCAACATCACACCTCTGACGCTTTACCCCCGGGAAAGAACCCCGGTGTGCATTGAATAGGAGGCTTGGTGGACCCCAGAGCCGGTCTGGACGCTTTGAAGAAACGAAAAACTCTTGCCCTTCCCTGGAGTCGAACCGCAGATCGTTCAATCCAAAACCTAGTCACTATACCGACTACGTTATCCCGACTCTCCTATTGTCCAAAGAGGAAAAACGTTGGCTTAGGCGATCGTCTTGCTGTCTATGTGTCTATATCCTCCCCCATTTAAAGTTTTGAAATGATAGATTTTCAAGAAATTTCGTGTGAACGTTGTATCATATAAGGACAAACGAGTACCGTTATTACTTTCCTATAAGCAGTAATGTGTGAGGCAGAGGCGATAATAGCGCACTTACCGAAAATTATGTATGGTAATACATTGTGGAAATATATAAAAGTTTTGTTGCCAATGAAATAATTGTATGCAGTACGGTAAGTTAACGACATGACGCCTCTGTGAAACTTGTCTTTAGCTTGCAACCTGACGACAATGACTAATAAACCAATGCAGCTAGTCGTGCGAAATTCAGTACGCAGTTTGATCAGGAATACACACACCTTACGAATAGTAATAAACCTTGGACGGGACCTAACTCATGTAATAGACCTTAAGCCGACTTAAAAACTCAGGTACCGTAATAGACGTTTGCCGAATTAAACCCCGATTATTAGGCCGTCGGGTAAATTAATACTCCGATAATCGACCTTGGGGTGGGGGGTAAAGATTCAGGCAATAGACTTCCGTGGGACTAAAAAACTCAGGTAATAGCCCTCAGAACAGAGGGGCAATTGTTACACCTCTTTACACATGTTGTCTTCCTATAAATGTCCACTTGGACCTTCCGCTTAACGAAAGTAATCCTGCAGTAACTATGGTTATGACTAGACCAGTCAGGACTACACCGTATATCCACGTACCTCGTGAACACACTGAAAATAAATCAATCGGTTATCAACCCTACGCAGATTGTTGTCAGCGGCTCGTAGTGGAAGCTATTTGTAGTGCAGTGGGACATTGCGCAACAAGTTGTAAGAGGAACTTCCATACAGCTACGCTACAGGGCCAGATCCATAATCAACCTTACTTTGTCAGTGCCTACGGTCAGGAGAAGAGCGAACGTGTGAGTAGCAGCTAGTTTAGTACTGTTGGGTCTGAACAGTTAATGTGACGGTGATTTTAAATGTAAGAGTTTGTGAGTCGGTGTAAATGAGTGATTGTTTAGCACGAATTATTGAGAAAGAGAAGGTAGAAGCTGTTACGTGAACATCGGTGAGGATATAAAGTAAGTTTATTCATACTCACGTACACAAAATAGTGTTCATGAGATTCACAGAAGCAAGACTCGCGAGGGATGGATATCAAATTCCGGTTGAACTGATACAAGCAGGTGAAACATTACTGTAACCTATTTTTAAAAGAAGGGTGATAAAACTGGGCACAGTAGTCCTACATGTAGAGGCACGTGACTGTTATTAACTATACAGAACTTATCGAAAATTATTCTCTCAGGGTTAATTACGTATGTAGATAAAATTATTGGGGATCATCAGTGTGGATTTCGACGGAATGGATCAACTAATGATGCTACTCTGCATTAATTACGTATCTAACTAACTTAACTACATGGAGCAGAGGCCTTCCTGAAGCTAACAGGTCCACAGGTAGTCAAGAAATTCCCCCCGTTTTATGGAACCCGAAGGTTCATTACCGCATTCACAAGCGCCGACCACCTGCCCCGATCCTGAGCCAGATCAATCCAGTCCAAGCCTCCCCATCCTACTTTAAGATCCATTTTAAGATTCTCCAATTTACCTCTAGGTCTTCCAAGTGGTCTCGTTCCCTCGGGTCTCCCCACCAAAGCCCCTTGTCTCACATACGTGGCACATGCCCCACCCATCTCATTATTCTTGATTTGATCACGCGAATAATATTTGGTGAGGAAAACATTATAAGGCTCCTTGTTATATTACGTACAGGAGACAAAATGGGGGGAATAGAGTGAGACCTTGTATCAGCTATTTGTAGAGCCTCAGTTGAGTTATTATGCCTACTGAGTGTGTTATATCCATAAACGTACACAGTGGCCACAAAGTCCCTATGTATGCAAGTCAGAAGTTATTGTATGGTCCCCTCCATTATGCGCACAAATTTTAATTTTTTTTAAATTGTTTTGTCCTATCGTATACTCGCTCGTGTCCTCCATACCGATGCCCTACCTAGAAAGAATATAAAACAAATGATTAACAGAGGACACAGTCTCATGCATAGGGACTTTTTGGCCACTCTGCAGTAGTTGGGCTAAGTCGGCACAGGTAAACGGTTTATTTAAACATGGTTTGAAACGAGAAGAAACAGTGATGTCATTGCTTTATAGCTTTGCTTTAGAATGTACTATTGTTAAGTTCTGCAAACCAGGCAGGACTGAAATTCAGTGGGCTTGTGGCACGAATGAGACTTCTGAAACAGGACAGATACCACGTAGATCTAGTCGCAGATGGGATGTAATATTAAAGTTAAATTTATAGATGTAAATAGGATTGGAAGATGTGGACAGGATTCGACGGGATCAGGATAAAAAGTGGTGGGTGAATGTAAAAGTCAAGTAAATGTGTCCCTTTGCACGCTGTAAAGGCGTATGGGGGCGTAGGGTATAGCTCCACTCATTCGTAACTTCGGCTGTAGATGGTGAGTGGTCAGCGTCACGCCCTGGCCGCTCCCCCCACCTGGGGAAAGATCCTCATACCCGTTGAATAGGAAGCTGGTTGGACCCCAGAACTGTTTCTGGGCGCTTTGCAGAAGAAATAAATCAATTGTTGTTGCCGGGAATCGAACGAAAATACCTCGGGACGTCCAGCCTGTAGCTTAGTGACTATACAGACTGAGCTATCCCGGATGCCGGTGGGTGCTAGTGAGGAAGGTAATGGTCGTGGGGGGTCAATAAAGTGGGAAATTCCTTGATCAGCCGAACAACTGTTAGTTTCTCATGAGGGATTCTGCTTCATGCAGTTAATTGGTTGGTAGTGACTTCGTAAGTCATGAATATCATATAAACCGAAGCATGACAGGTTTTCCTTGAACCTAGGCGTCAGCTCAGTTTAGAACCCCAACTTTTCTTCCCCCTTCTACTGGTTCATGTTGCTGATATGTGTGCGTGTGTGTGTCTAATAAATTACTGTACACGTTGAGGATATTCTTAAAAAATGATAACTTTTTGCAATTTTTTTGATCAAAAAAACTTCACAGAAAAGCTTGAAAAATCAAAATGTAAAATGGTACAAATACACCGAAGTAACTCTCACATTACTCCTCTCTTGTGCAACATTAAAATACAAAGAGAACTAAGCCCCAAAATGTGTACATACAGTAGTCGGCCGTAATGACCACACCATACACCAGTGACGACATCCAGCTTATCTGTTGTTGATCTATTTATTTTAATCACTTCTCATACATTCCATAGATCCGTGAAGGTAAAAACAACCAGTTGGATATAGAACATGTCAAGAAAACACACACACACACACTTATGACAATATACAACAAAAAATGAGGTACATATAATGGAGTCCACATATAGTTGGTTCCAAGACCGAAGTAATAGCATCACCATGGATCTGACATGTACAGAATACTCATTACAAGACAATTTTATAAATGATGAGTAAAAACATTAAAAGACATTACTGTTTCCGTAATAGACATACATCGTAGTAAATAACTCATTGTACATAACACTTTTTACAGTAGTATTAGTGTAGTAAAAATTAATTTAAAATATATTAAGATGATATATGAATGAAGAAAAAATAGAAATAATTCGCAGTGATGCATTATACATAAACAGGAATGCTATCAATGGAGTAAACAGAATAAACGAGTCAGAAAATAGTGTCAACATTAATAAACCTTACAAAACCTTAAAATTGACGACCAGTCATTGTGCACGTGTGTGCGTGCGTGCATAGAGTAGGGTGACCTGACGCCAGTGTTCAGAGACTACTGTGACCTAACGTTCCAATAATCCTAGATTAACACAGTTGTATGTGGAATGGTGCGATAGCCTCCCCCCCCCCCCCCCGCCCCAAAAAAGTGTGGGGACTTCCTGTTGCCTCTCAAAAATACTGTCACTGTAAGCCATGAGATTCCGGGAGTCGTGGAAATTTTCTAAAATGTCGTTTACCCTGTTAAATATTCGTTCTGTACATAGCCTACACAAGTAGGAACTTGGATTTTATCTACGATGAATTCAGCAGAACATCGCAGTGCTCACCTCCTTGCGTCACCTGTCCCACATACTGAATGCGTCTTACATTTTGTTTGTCCCCCCCAACCACGTGGAAATGCCTATCTACAGGCGAAGGAACTCGTTTCCTTCAGGACCTACATATCAGTTTCGTGATATCGCACGAATATTTTGACGATGCATACGGTACGTTATCTGAACTGGTTTTGTGTTTCCTTTTCCGCGAAACAAAGATGTCAATTACTGTTTGGAAGAGAGAAGATTGTATAATCTGGCAGTTTATATGACACTTTTAGTGCCAGATAAAATCTGCCAAAAAAATTGTATTCATATGATTGCCATCTGGGGTTCTACGTAGTATAATGCGTTCCTTCAGCATCAGTTTGAACCAAATTGTTACCCTGAAGACGGAGGGAACACACTGCTCAGAATCGTGGGAACAAGCACAGAACCATCATTTGAGTAACACTGACCGTGAAAACCTGAAAAGTTGTATACAAAACTGTACTAATATTAGTACATTTTGTAGATAACCTTGCGGGGTTCCGTCTGTACCGGAATCAACATGATTGTCAAATATTCACCATATGTCTTCCTTGGTGGGACACACGAACAACTTTGTCTTAATCTCAGAAACTCTGAAATAAAAAAAAAATTATGAACCGCTGAAAAAAACGAACCAACCAAACAGTCTTCATGCCACACCACATTACACAGGCCAGCCGTTTAGTGCAATCAGGGAAATATTCGCTTTTCTGAGTAATCGTATAAACAAATAAATGCACTGTATGTGCGTACTGTAGAGTCTTAGAATGTTAGACGTGGAGGTACCAAAAGGAACCGTTGTGTTTCGAAGGGTGAAGTCACGAAGTATCTGAAACCCGTCACACAGACATACTAAGACCTATAATAAGTATCCAGAGACTCCGAAATCCGAAAACAGTGGCATATAATCCAATCGTAGAGCAATAGATACAGTAGAAATATGTGGTATGTACATTAGAAACTGATGTCCAGTTTTTTTTTTCATGTAGTCTTTCTTGGGAGTACTGAACGTAAATATAAGGATAATATTAAAATGGAAGTCAAAGAAATGGATGGAATCATTTTGGTCGGAAGAGTCCATTAGTATGATCTTCATAAATTCGGTAATACAGTTTGTTACTTCCTGTCGCCTCGTTTGTTGCATTAACGTAACTCGTCCAACCGACCGACCGTCCACACGTGCGACGGGATACCGGCAGCGGCAGTAACAAACGACATTCGTCAGATAACGTAAGGCCGTTGTTCAAGATGTAAACAATTCACCGTCACGTGCATCAGCACTGCGTATCTCTGTATTGAAGAAGAAACGCATCCAGCTCTCTAGTTCCCAGCATGACCTCGTTACAGTGCAGCAGGTGGTGACGTCTTACCAGGGTATTCGGCTGTAGTTTGCGCAGTCATTATTGTCAACATCTTGCGGACTTTTACGTATCACAGCAATAAATGAGAACCAATTCAGTGAACATCAGCATACAAGTTATAAGTCAGTTCGTTAGCGTAAGACCTTGCGCAGAGGGCGGTAACAAATGTATCGGGTGCCCTCAAATCTTACCAATGTTATTAAAAATGACCGCTGAAAGCATCACGTGTTTAGTTCAAGTACCGCACGTCTTAGGCATTTTAGTACAATTAATATTCTCCTTCATTTTATCTTTCACGCAAAGATGTGAATCTTGATACATAAATAACACTCCATATTCCGTTTATTTGTTACTGTTTTTTCAAACGCTACACCTTTCGATCAAGCCGATCATCATCAGGTGTTTATTTATACAAAAACCTAAAATTGAAGGTAAACATGTAATTTTGCGAGATTTTTACCTTGAGTTTTGAAGTTTTGGTATAAATAAACACTTCAGGATGATCGGCTTGATCCAAACATGTAGTGTTTGGAAAAACAGTAACAAATAAAGGTTGTGTCAGACGTAATACGTAGTGTTATTTATGTAATTCAATATACACAACGGGATGGAGAGCGTCAAATTGAATATGGATACGCTACGCTACCTTTTGCCTTCACAGTATCATCATCAAACAATTATAATAATAATAATAATAATAATAATAATAATTACAGCGCATGTGGGATGTAAAAACAAAAGTGATACCATTAATAACGGGGGCAACTAGAACCATCTCAAAATCGTTCAGAAAATACCTGAGCAACATACCGGGAAAGTACGATATCAAGGAACTGCAGAAAACAGCCATATTGGCACTGCACACATACTGCGGGAAGTGCTGATGTGAAAGTACAAAACATTTAACGTGAGAAATAACATTACATGTAGCGTATACTGTAACTACAGAATAGCTGCAACACTATATACCCTAGAACCTAGAAACATGGCTTGTGGCAGGTATATAACTGTGATTACCCTGCATAAAAGTCATATAATAATAATAAATTACGTAAACCGACAGTAAATTTCTTCCTGTGCGTTATTAAGCACCACGACATGAAGACGCATGGAGGAGTGGAGGTACGGTGCGTACGTTATTCATCGCGGGATTAGGTGGAGGCTTACTGGAATTGTGGGTTCGAATCCCGCCTAGGGCATGGATGTCTGTCTCTTGTGAGTGTTGTGTGATGTGAGGTAGAGGTCTCTGCGACGGGCTGGTCCCTCGTCCAGAGCAGTCCTACCGACTGTGGTGTGTCTAAAGTGTGATCGTGAAGCCTCCAAAAATGAGGCGGCCTAGGCCCCCAAGGGGCTGTCGAGCCATTGGGGGGGGGGGGGAATTGGGTGGAGATGGTTTGGTCAGCTTCACAGTCCGGCCGCTTTATCCACTGTATAGGAGACTGGGTGGGTCCCAGAGCTGGTCTGGACGATTTGAAGAAGAGAAACGAGTTGTTTTCCGTTGCCGGCAATCAGACCCCGATTTCTCCGTTGTCCAGCCCGTATCGTGGTCATTATACAGACTGAGCTATCCCCTCGGTTGTCCAGCCCGTATCGTGGTCATTATACAGGCTGAGCTATCCCCTCGGTTGTCCAGCCCGTATCGTGGTCATTATACAGACTGAGCTATCCCCTCGCTTGTCCAGCCTGTATCGTGGTCATTATACAGACTGAGCTATCCCCTCGGTTGTCCAGCCCGTATCGTGGTCATTATACAGACTGAGCTATCCCCTAGCTTGTCCAGCCCGTATCGTGGTCATTATACAGACTCAGCTATCCCCTCGGTTGTCCAGCCCGTATCGTTGTCATTATACAGACTGAGCTATCCCGGTTGCATAATAACAACGTTGATTAATATCACTGTCAGTAGCAGGGATTTACAAAAGGATTACGAAGTACGTATAACCTGAACATTATAGATCTGGGTTTCTCACGGCACTACGGCTGTGACTGGCATAACCCTGATCATGGAGGCAGCAGAATTCTCTGAAACGACGATACACATACCAGACTGTACGGCGTCACATCAAATAAGACACTAGTCTTCAACTAGAAGATTGTTCATTTAAGCATATCACTAAAATATATCCAGTTAACCTTTCAGTGGAGCCGGGATAGCTCAGTTGGTATAGGCTACGGGCTGCACAAACGGGTCATCGTGGTTTGATCGCCGGCGGGGATAAGAGCTTTTCTGTAGTACAAAACGTCCAGACCGGCTCTGAGATCCATCCAGCCTCCTAATCAACGGGTGGGTCGAATCCCGGTGGGGGGGCGAGATTTTCCTTGCCCGTGCAGACCGGCCACGGGGCCCACCCAGCCTCCTATACAGTGGGTACCGGGTCATTCCCCGGGGTGCGTGGCGGTAACCGCCTACCCCATCTAGCGTCTAGGTTAAAGAAAGAGTAGAGCTATACCTCTACTCCCCCTCTTCGCCTTCATGGCAGGTTATATAGGACGAATCTTATTTTTACCTTACCGGGTCCCTTGAACCCGGGATTAAAGCGGCCGGGTCGTGAAGTTGGCCAACTCCATCTAGTGCCGAGGGTACGAATGCTCGGAGTAATAACTCCACACCCCCATACGTTTTCATGATGTGGCGCTTATTCAGCACAGGAACAGCTTCCACGTCGCTCAATTGATCGTACTCGGGACCTCTTTGTAAACCTCTGCTGGACGTTTTGAAGTAGTGTTACTCTTGTTGTCAGCCCTTAAAGATATGTTCGTGCATTTCCCTAAATTGAAATGCGTCAGGCATCTGTGCCGTGAGTAATATCTACCTTCAGTCACAATGCAGCTGTAGATTATTTGTGGAACATCCGTCTTGCCCTTGAAGATCGTAACAGCGCATGGCAGCTGGACTGCGGCGACGGACAGACAGAAAAATGACTTCGTCATACACGTGTATACACAAATCAGCTGCAAAGTTACGTTTACCGGTTAATTCCGTATATGAAATGCCAAACATTAAATCCACTGTAAATAACTCGCCATTTCATATTTAAATTAAAAACTGTTTAAAGTATGCAAAGCTGTTATGAATGATAGTGATAAAAACGCATAATGTCCAGTAAGGTCCAGTCCGTCCCTTGCGATTTGAAAGCTCTGGAACCCATCGGCACGACAGGTAACTAGTTACCAAACTGCTATTAAAATAACTTCGTTCACATCCGTATTTCCAACCAGAGTTCTCTGTTTATTACGGTGTTTGTGTATGAAGCTGTTCCAAACTACTCGCCTACAAATGTTGACGACTTCTTGGAATCATTTTTAAAAATTAATCATATAATCATGGAACACACACACAAAAAAGCTCGTCTCCTGTAACAGAGAATAGCTAAACAAAATGTGTAGTAAGTAATTTCTATTGTTGGCCGTGCCATGGCTCAGACGGTTAGTCGCCGGCGTCTCACCGCGGAGGCCTGGGTTCGATCCCGGCTCGGTCCATGTGGGATTTGTGGTGGACAAAGTGGCACTGGGACAGGTTTTTCTCCGAGTACGTCGGTTTTTCCCTGTCAATTTCATTCTACCGGTGCTACATTACTTGGAAACATGAAAAAAAAAAGCTGATCATCTTTCTCTTCGTCTTTATGACAAGGCTGCAGAATAAGCCTCAAGGCCGCGGTGCGTCCGTAGCATCTGCTACGGGGCCCTTCAATAAAAAAAAATCTGTTGTTAAATTTATATGACGTAGGTGTGGACAGGAAGGGTTTGTTCAGGTATTACGCGGAGTTCAAAGTAGGGGCCTACCGGGGTCTGGCCCTGGCAGCACAGATATGTACGAGTTTGGGCCCAGTTTAGGTGATACCAATCAGCATAAAACATTTCAGGCCTTCTCGGGCCATTATTGTTTTGGAAACGAAACATTTATCCGTGGTTGCATTCATCTTATGCTCGTCATACGGTCGGAATATTAATAACTGTAATTAGCATAGATAGCTGTGACGGTAGTTGTGAGCTGTCAGTTGACCGGTCAGTTACGGTGAGACCCTGCACGTGCATGTAATGTGGTGATTTCAGAATTTACCGAAAGGATGAGCTTGGGGTGTTGGGTTCAGTCGGGCTGCAGATATAAACCCCACACTTGATTTTCTGGGGGATTTTTGTAACTGTCCCCACCAAGAAATAGTTCGAGATGATACCTGACACATTTGGCGTCCGATATACAAGTACCGTTGCTCCTACGCCAAAATAAGTATGTTCCCAGAGCATGGTTAAATAACTCGTTCAATGATTATTGACATAGTTAGCTTAGGAAGCAGCCTCGAGTCAATTAACACTTGTCGCAAGCACACGTGTTCACTTACAGAGAAGAATGTACAGTAGAGAGATCATACACAGAATGTACGAGGCCAGGGAGAAACGGGATAGCATGTTTGTTAGCAGGAATGTGAAAACTAAGAGGAATCGGAAGAGAAATGGATAACGGAAGCCGTCCTTTTTGTTTAGGTAACGAAGATATCAAACGTGTACTGTTGAACTGTCCACAAACAAGGGAAATGGAAAATTACGTTTATGAACAAAAAAAGACGTTCTATAATGTGCGAGATTTCAGGCTTCCGCCGTGCCGTAGTTGAGAGGCCTTCACTTATCTGGGATGTTACGCGGCGCTGGTTGGTAGTTGGTTACCGACGTTTCGGGATGGCCTATCGGGTCCCATATTGAGTCAAGCTATAGAACAGGTCGTACCGAAATGTCTGTAACCAATTACCAACCAACGATGGGCGTAACAACCCAGAAACACAAAGCCCCACGTTTTGTACTATCCTGTGAATTTCCTGTCAGCGCGTATGACGTCATAAAACCATATGGGACTTTTTTCCTGTTCGATTTATTTCGGAAACGCATGTTGTGGTATGTGCCAGCAAACGAAAAATCGATTCCTTGAGTTCCGCCTCCGTTCCGCTCAGTTCTCTTTTGGTATAGTCTACGCCCGCCTTTATGCGAGCAGTTGGTGAGAGACGACGACCGACCGACCAACCAACTCGATTCTCCGAACGTGGCGTATTAACAAGTGGGCGCAGGCGGGCGGTTACGGTGTTGGCGTGTAACAGAGGTACGTGGCACAAACTAACGTACTAACAATTAACAGAATAGTTATTTATTATATAGGTGTGAACTCGGACATCTCGAAAAACTGCTTCCTTCAATTTCTTTGCTCTCTCAGCTGCGAAAAACGTAACGAACTATGCAATGTGGGACGAGCACCGTTGCAATTTGCTGGAGAACAGAGCGTGGAGTTCGTTGTCTAGGTACCATATCTGACAACCCAGCATTCCACGTTGAACTTCAGATGCTCACAGTGGCTGTAGTAAACAGTGGGTGTCTAACGCGATATATTTTGATAAGGCACGTGTAAGCAGCGTCTCCATTATGCTGCGTCCTGGCTTGTACCGCCTGACGTCAGTAAACAAAAGGATGCT
Organism: Reticulitermes speratus; assembly: GCA_021186555.1. Lineage (NCBI taxonomy): Eukaryota > Metazoa > Arthropoda > Insecta > Blattodea > Rhinotermitidae > Reticulitermes > Reticulitermes speratus. The sequence continues at coordinate 42,314,076 of JAJKFL010000042.1, read as the reverse complement.
AATAGGCCGTTGCGGCCCGCACTGCTGAACATGGTGGAGACGGCAGACACTGATGGTCGGGGTCGAAGATTCGCCGTAGCGGGTTGGAGAATTCAGTATCCAGCATGCCCTTGCTGGGCGGATTTCAAATGTCAAATTACGTATATATCTGCACACCTTGCTTGCTCTTGAAGTATGTTATTTCACGAGGGTTGCTAAGATCATATAGTGTTGGTGATACGCGAGTGGGTATGGAACATTGGGGGAATTGTCGTTTTGTGCACCGCACATCTCATAGATACTGCCCTGGAATGGGAGGTGGGCCTCCGCGGTGAGAGGTCGGAGACTTAACAATCCTCTTGTTAAAATAATTTGTGAAGATATTTATGCCGTTGCAGCACTGAGTACTTTGAATATGTACGAACGCAGCAGTTAACGCGTATAAATAGTTACTTTGTGCATGTAGTAGAGTTTTTAATATTTAAAGGAAATTTTTGTCTCTACAAATTAGGGCAAGTTTAATAAGAGGACATCGGTTATGGGACGGGAAATATGCCACTCATGCCACGATTGGATTAACTTGGCAACGTAAATATCTTCCACGAACCATGGCGCAATGTTACAGCGGACACTTAACCGCGTGTGCTTTCGCTGGCAAGCACAACTTGTAATACGATCTGTCGGTGAGGTCACACCACAAGCGTTTGATCCACCCAGTGTGAACAAGAACCACCACATCAAGGGTTTCAAAATTGCATTTTGAGGCATGAAAAATACGGCCTACAAGTTCCGATCTGGGACTATGGAGCTCACCCGGCCTCCTATCCAATGGATACCCGAGGTAAAGCGACCGGAGTGAGAAGCTGACTACCCATCTTCAAGTTTTACGAATGCGCTCAGCGTAGTGTCCATTACTGACCGAAGAGTTACATAAATGCATATGGAAAGGTTTTGTTTCGTGGGATATTTCTTTCTTCCATACATGGAAGGCCTCGGCGGGGGCTTGTAGGCTGTCTCCGGGCAAAACATTTTAGAGAAAGGGAATTTCTCTATTGTTTGCATTCTCCATATCAAACAAGGAATTTATTTGGCGCACTCTTTTAAGACCTTGGGTAAGTTTTCGCGCGGGTTTCAGAAAGGCCAAAGAATTTCCTGATCAGGCGAGCAAGTATTATGTTGTCGAGAAGTATTCTGCAGAGTAGAATTCGCTGTTTAAATAAATAAATTAAACATGGAGTCTAGCAGCACAGAGTAGGTTATATCTAAAGGTGCTAAAGTCGCGGTAAATTGGAATAGTATAAACGAGAGTAAATCAAAGTCAATAAAAGGGAATGGTATAAGCAATAATAGAATAATATGAAAAAGGAATTTACCCCAACAAGCATTCAAACGAAAACAGGTGTAACTGTAATTTCCGAAGCTACATGTCAATGTACATAAGATCGATGCCTAGAAATGGGCAGTGCCTTACGTGATTGTGTCATGTCAACAGAACCTTGCACGACACAAGTATGTCATGGTGCCACATTCTCCGCAGTTCGGCACGATTAAACAGTGAGACGCTTTGGACAGCTTTCGTGTGAGCCAAGACCTTTCAAATGAAGAGTCGAGTATCTGTGGGCTTATCCGGCAGTCAGCCGGAGGCAGAGAAGTCGTCTGCGAACACGACCCGAATGTGAGATGGCCTCATTATTAAAGTTAAATGATCGATATTACGTTCAATAACGTGGATGAGCGTACCCCGAAATGTAATTTTCCTTCGTAGGTTTGTGCAGATCCGGCTGGCAAAAATTCCACAGAAAGTACGCTAAGGCCTTGAACTCGAATGCAACAGTCCATGTGACACCTTGTAACACGGGTCTGGGGGGGGGGGGGGGGGGGGGAACAGGCATCAGACTGGAAACGGGATGAATCTGAGACGGAAATAATGAATGCATGTGATGTGTTATCTCTATTGTCACTGGTTTTATTACTGCATGTGTGTGACCTGTCACATCATGCGTGTAAAGGTGACGAGTGCATTTTCCAACGGAGTCAGATGTCAGGATGCTGCAGAAAACTGCGTGATGAACTTCCTAATTTGTACTGTTTACCCGATATTATTGGGGCGATAGAAACAGGGAGGATGGAATGTACGGTGTAGGTAGCACGCATGGAGGAGGTGAGAAATGCAGTATTTGGTTCGTCGTCCTAAGACAAGTACATGGATTTAGAGTGTTCGAGAACATGGTCCTGAAGAGAATGTTGGAATCTATGACGGAGGACGTAACAGGAGGCCAGCCTGTTCGCATAATGAGGAGCTTCATAATTTGTTATCTTTATCCAATAGTAGGGTGATGAAATCAAGTGTGATATGGGTGGCGGGACATGTAGCACGCATGCTAAGGTGAGAAATTCCTGATCCCCCACGCAGGAGGTAGGAACTAACAGAAGGGGAAAAAGACCTGCCAAGCGTCGTAATTCGTACACTTCGCTAAACAGGCCTTAAACAGGCCTGTTATTACGTTGACTGTATCAAGCAGGTCGAGATGGGTGAGGCATGGAGTACGCCTTCATATTCTGGAGGTCCCAGGTTAAAATCTTGGCCTTCAGAAGGGTTTCGTGGCTCTCCTCAGGCAGATGCCGGGATAGCTAGAACTAATTTACAACACGACTGCTTCTCTTCACATCCTTTCCAGTGAATTGTTCGTTCATTATCCTATCAGTCGAAGCTGCTGCTGGTGATGGCATAACGATTTTTCATGGTTGCATCGTACTTCATGAGCAGAAACATGGGACGCAACTGTTCGGACTGGGCAAGAGTAAGATGAGTTGAATCCATTCTTGTTCACTGCTCACTTGGCTGAGGAAACGCACTTAGCAGACAGCGGGTATTCTACCTTGAGACCGGAAAATCTGTAGAGCTGTTGTCACTCCGTCTGATGTGACATCAAGGTCAGAGCGTCCGGTAATTATTGCTGTTGAATGGACGCACAAAGAAGGCAAGTGAGGTAACATAGTGTCGTGTTATATTTAATGAAAGGTTCGTGCGACCTTTTCGCAGCATTGGCGTTTCTTGTAATTCTGCTAGAACCTCAGGAAAATGCTTTTCATGATTCACTTCAGTATATTTAACTTCCGTTTTCTGTAAATAAAATAGAAAATAAATAAACGAAGAAAAAAGGGAAGAAAGAAAGAATTTGCACTCATAAATTCGTCTTCTTTGTAAGTAAAAACATGGAGCTAACTCAGCGAACCACAATTCATCTTGATAAAGCTAACAGTCGCGTATATCGTGGACAAATAGCCCACCCGCACTCGTCACGGGAAGGCTTAAGCCTCCCGCATAACCAGTTTGGTTCGTACCATCTTCCCGTTTCTTTTATAACCTTTTTAATATTATCTTTTCATGTATGAGTAGGTCTCGCAACTGCATTTCTTATATTCACAATGCACACTACGTGCCCCACCGATCTCGTATTCTTCTTGATTTGGTTACCTGGAGAGTACAACTGCTAGAATCCTCCTGATGGTACAGGGTAGAAGTGTACTACGGTATATTGTCTACCGCGTTGCTAACCAGTACTGTGCATGTAAACAACTAGTTGTCATGTAAGGGGACTCCACGAATGATATGTTTATCAAATGACGGCGATAGTGCGAAATGCTTCAGGAAACAATTTCAGGGAGGCGAACTTATGCTGTCTTGTGGTAGACGTACATAAAGCGGGTTCTTAGCCGGAAAGAGTTGGAGCATGCCGTGTTGCTACTCCAGTACCGCCGGCTTGGCTTCCTGTACTGCTACACATTTTTAAAATCTGTAGGCGCGTTCGCAAAATTGACTGTCATGTAGCTCAACAACACTTTCCTCATGGCGCAAAAGACCCTAGTGGGCCAGGGCCTGCTGGTTATCGAGGCTACACTCGGAAGGACTCCTCTGGACGAGTGATCAGCCCGACGCAGAGACCTCTACCTGACAACACACAGCAATCACAAGAGACAGACATCCATTCCCCCGGCAGGATTCGAACCCGTAATCCTAGCAAGAGAGCGGCCGCAGACTCACGCCTTATACCGCGAGGCCACTGGGATCGGCCAACAACACACACAAGAATGCATTACTGCGTTTACATTGCAACATTGGTTAAGCGAACGCGCCGCAATATTAGGTTATACGTACATTGCGTGTCTTGTTCTGTTCTTGCTATGTGTGCGGTTGTTTCGACAGTGACACACGTGGCAGTCACTGCGTTTGTTGGGACGGGTGCTGATTTAGACAAGATAATACAAGTATACGGTGTATAATATGTAAATATGATAAACGTCTGTCAGCATATGTATAACATTTATTGTAAGTATGTTATATTTGGGCCAACGGAAGTCTAAAATCTACTACACACATTTGCGACTGACCCTTTGAAGACTAGTGGTTACTATATGTACCACCATGTTTAACATTCACAAAGTCTTCGTTCTGCCCACACAGTGTCTTTATGTGTTTTGTATGGATCTCAGAACAAACAGCGATTATTTCCCTGTACAACATTAACTGGTTTTTATAACCGAGAAGGAGTGTGTTTACTGTGCGATACGAACTGAATCTTGAAACAGTAGAATTCAGTTTCATCAGTCTTTTAAAGTGTTGCACAATGGGATGTCACAGACGATAATAGGTCTATTTTTGTTGTGGCTGTCTTTCTATTATTATCTGTCAGGGTGGATACATGGGGTAAAGGCGAAAATGTATCTTAACGAAAAAGAAATGTAGCTTGAAGAATTGCTGAATTATCAAGTGGCCTCAGATAGTGATAGTGCGTAGCATTTGTAACTTACAGTCGCAGCGGACGTTTAGCCATCCCTGGTATAGTTATGTTTCTTCGGCAGTGTCTCCAAACGGCTTCATTTGAGGTGACCAGACTTCAGTTGTAACAAGAATTTCCGGAAAAGCGACACCTGGCTTCTTTCAAATGCTTCCATCCATACGCAGGCAAAGGTAGAGGTAAAGCCTTCCGTGTGTGTAATTGAGCACTACCACATGAAGGCATATTGGGGAGTGAAGGTATGGCTCCGCGCATTCTGCAGCTCAACATTCTGTTGAGATGCGTGGTCAACTTGACGCCCCCAACCCTTTTCCCCCGAGTACGAAGCCCCCGGTACCGAATGAACAAGAGGCTGGGTGATCGCCAGAACCGGTCTGGTCGCTTTGGAGTTCGGGACACTGTCGTGCCCCTCCCGGGAATCGAACCCCGCGTTGTCTGTCGTCCAGCCTGTACAGCCACAATACCAGGGGTGCACAGATTTTCCAGAAATCTATAAGCAACCTCAAAATTCTAGGCGTCAGAAGGGTGAAATGAAGCAAGTTCCTTACTGAAGATCCACAAATGTAAGGGACCACCGTACAGAATTTAGTCGCCACGGCAACCTGGCACCCGAGATTTGTGCATTCCTGCACTATACCAACTGAGCTATCCCGGTTCCACATAGCGAAGATGTCACTGTGATACCGGCCACCAGAAATTGTGTGTTGTGTAGAGTAACGTCGGCGTTATCGCGTCGTACGTAAAGCTGTTTCCCAGTGTTTCGATGTATATTGACATTCTCATCGTCAGGGTGAGTATGACCAAGTCAGGGTCTCATTACGACTGACAATCTTGGTGTGAGCCAATCCCATGTTTCAGTTCAAGGTCTTAAAAGTTACCGTTAATTGTCTTTGGGCGTCTAGTCACTTGTCAGAGATGGCAGTCTGTCACTGAATGTATTTATAATTGCACATACTAACACACTATTAAGATTTACATAAACAATGCTGAACAAGCTGTGCAGACACTCGATTTAACGCAGTTTCAAGTTGCGTTAACTTAAGATATAACGCAATTTCAGAAGAAGAAAAAATCTAGATATTAAATTTTTTTTCTTCAAACGCGCGCCGTATTTGTCGTTTCGGGAATGAAAGCATAATGAGACGGTGACGGAAGAATACTGCTGGGTGATAACACAAACGACGGGGCGGTCATGCTGCGGGCGTTCAGTTTTGGATTTCACCGACTCATTGTAAACACATACGTAGTTGACCATGTGTGTAGTCAATTCCGACTCGGAGCAGACAGTAACTAATGCGTAAGTCGGAGAGCGTCTGTATACAGATGACGCTTAACTCGTTTAAGGCAGCTTGGTCACTTGATCGACCGTAGGTCTGACCCCAGCCAAGTTTAAGCCTCCAGTGTGTCGGGGCTTCGCCTTGTCCTAAGTTACGAACAGCATTTGTATGATTTTATATGACTTCTTGTTAGGCTTAAGGGGGATGGTCCTATATGTAGTTTTCGCGGTGAGGAGTGACACAAGTTTTATGTTACGACGCTGTCAGTTGCCAGCTATGTAAAACGTGTCCCATTTCCACTTCATGCACCACAGATCCCACATGGGTTGACCTGAGATCGAACCCGGTCCTACGATGAGTGGAACATTGAATGACACCACGCTCTACCCTGACCCTTATTCATGCCGTGCGATCCATAATCGGCCCCGTTTCCTTCATCCGCTTCACATTCATCCAGCAGATGGCGATTAAAATATACGTCGAAACACGATTAACAGTTCGGACATACGACGTGGCTAAACCCCGAAAGCCGAAATTTCGTATTTGACTGGGGCCGAGCAAACCGACGGGCAAGAAGTTTGTTACGTACCTCCCTGTCTTAAAGGTACAGTACATGAACCGTTTAACACAGTATGTGGTGACCTACCGCAACGACGAACATTTGTACAATTCCTCCACAGAGTGCGTTTAGTATGATTCCCACAATAAACGCCGATTGTTTCCCTAAACAGCATTAACTGTTTGACGACTGCGAGTTTGGTAGACGTGTCACGACGTTTCAGTGATACCTGGGCCTCCCATCATCAGATCTGCCATGATGATGGAGGCAGCAGGTTTCACTGAAACGGCGGTACGTATCAGAAGACGTAGCATTGATAGTCACTGCCGTGAGAACTTAACGATTCCTCACGAAGCGATTGTTTTCTTTTTGTAATGGAAAAGCATTATTACTTTTGTGACGTAAGAACTGAATTGTTATATATTATGTGAGTAATTTTCAGGTTTCAGAGGGTGAATATGAAATACCTCCTGGTAGAAATGATTTCCCATTGCATATCGTTGTGCAATGCATTGTGTTTGTGTTATTAGGTATACCTCGCTGTGTAACGTTGTGCAATGTGCTGTGTTACGTGTGTAAGGGGGGGGGGGAGGTATATCGCTGTGTGACGTGAACTTTTATACCGGATGTCTTAACATTATAAAACGATTAAGCCAAATGTTTTGCAGTTCGGATGTTACATAACACAGACTGTATTTCACACATCCGTGCTTCGCGACTTTTCATCTTGAGCAGTGCACAAAAGTTTCCGATTTACTTAAGCTGTCATTTATTTGAGTGCTGTTTAAGGACTGCTGTTGGAAATGCCTCGAGAACTACGTAGACGCTGAATATCGATATGAACGCAGGCGGAATGGCCAGCACATGCGTGTTACCGTGGTGCAGGTTTGGAGATGCGTGCCTAAAACGGAAACGTGTTTTGTGTGAGGTAGGGACTGACTTTTAAATAACATGTCGGTGCTCGCCGCGCGCTTTGGTTAGTGTTTGGAATAAAGAATTAAAATTTATTATAAAGAGTATATTTATTTGTAAATAATGACATTCATTGTGGGAAAACGTAAAGCAGAAATATGATGCTTTATCAGTTTAAAAATCTTCGAAACATGATGTAATTGTGACTCCTCAGTTTTAGCGAAGACTGTATCGAACGTCACCCCATTTCTTATCTTGGCGTGTGTGCGGGTGTGTACAAGGAACATCGCGATCGTTTTCAGTTTTAACACATACATCCTACGTTTGTCTCCGTTAATAACAATTCACTCAGCGTTTCGAAATACTGAAACAACTCGCGTGTATCAGGAAGCGATACTCAGTTGGGGGTCGTCCATAAATGACGTCATACGATTTTGGTGTAAAATTGACCCCACCCCCTTGTCACATTTCGTCACAAAAGTCTGACTCCCCTTCCAAAATTACGTCACAAACTTGACACCCCCCCCCCCCCCCAGCCACAAGAAAAAGACTTACAGAAGTTAGTTGCCGCTGCTTAATGCTAAAACACTTGCCAGTCCCTACTACTTTACTATTTTTTTTTCCAATGGCTCGACAGCCCCTTGGGGGCCTAGGCCGCCTCATTTTTCGAGGCTTCACGATCACACTTTTTAGACACACCACATTCGGCAGGACTCCTCTGGACGTCGCAGAGACCTCTACCTGACAACACACAACACTCACAAGAGACAGACATCCATGCCCTGGTCGGGATTCGAACCCACAATCCCAGTAAGCGAGCGGCCGTAGACCCACGCCTTAGACCGCACGGCCACTGGGATCGGCCCCGTACTACTTTACTGATGCAAAACATCATAACGAACACTGTGCACAATTTAGGCCTACTGGAAACAGTTACGACAGGCCGTATCGTTCTTCACATCGAAAATTGGGGGGGGGGGGGGGGGGGGGGGGGGGAACGAAAAATAGACGTTTCTAGGAAAGTCTCATAACCGTCATCTGCTGTCATGTTTACATTTACCTCAGATCGTTCGGAATATCGCAACCGAACAAGCTCATTAGAAAATACTTCATTGGAAATAAGTAATCACTTTTATTAAGTGACCAGTAACAAAACATATAAGTGAAGTTCAGTGTTCTACACATTTTAGCCAATATCTTCCATACAGCTCAATAATTCGATTTCAGCTCTCACTGACACATTTGTTTATCGTCCAGCACCCAGACGGTTAAGAGGCACGTTTCTTCCTCCAGTCTACGAAAAACCACTGCCTTTAGAACGCCATAGCATTGTTCACCTTCTCCGTAGCTCTTGTTTATGGTTCCGAACATGAACAATAACCTTGACGAGCTCTTCTTCACGGTATCTTGGTCCAGGCCTTTTCTTTACGTAATTGTGAGGCAGCTGTAACATTGGAGCAGTTTGTACTTCATACTGGGCTAATTTTTGTTAATTTTGTAGATGTAACTTACATAGAATGTACCTTTCGTATTTACAGTTGTTCCGATTTTTTTTAGTTACGCCCAGAAAAACTTGTGAACGCGGTAATTACAAACACCCAACTGTCAAACAATACAGGAGAGCAGCAGGAGATATTCGTGCATGTACGGACCCGTTCCTAGTTCTTTTATGGTGAAACTGATAATTTTCCTTCCCTGTTTACTGAATGAATTGATATATTCTGGTGCAGGTGAGAGAACGTAATAACAAGCTTAAACACTTGAAACAGTCACATAAATGAACAACAAAGCGTTCGCGTGATGTCAAGCCTCTGCCGCGATGTAGATTAGACTTGTGCTCATCTGGGATATTACGTAGCGTTGGGTGGTAGTTCTGTACCGACGTTTCTGGACAACCTATCGGTCCCATTTTCAAGGGTCAAGAAGTGCAAGAAGAAACAGACTTCTTGACCCGTGAAGATGGGACCGATAGGTTGTCCCGAAACGTCAGTACAGAACTACCACTCAACGCTTCGTAATATCCTAGAAGAATGCAGATCTCAACAAAACGTTTACCATGGAGGCAGAAAGTACATGGATGATGGTCTCAGCGGCTGCTACCACCATAATTCAAGTAGCAGACGACATACAACGGACGTGACAAGTTCCCTCGGATTTGCAAGTATCCCACTTGACCTGGCAGCACGTTGCGTACATGAAGGTTCTGTTTATGCAGACTGTCACCTAAGGGAGGCGCGAGGTAACCAAACAGCCATTGTTGTAACGCTACCACCAACAATGCTGCCCACTAACTCTACCCTTGTTAGGCTTAAGCTAGTCATATTGCCTGCATTTTATGGAACCAGAGGGTTCATTACCGTGTTCACAAGAGCACGACAGTGGTCTCTACCCCGAGCCAAATAATTCCAGTCTACGTCCTCCGATATTATTTCTTTCAGATACATCTTAATGTTATCCTCCCATCCATCCCTTGGTATCCAAGCGGTTTCTTTCCTTCAGGTATCTCCACAAACACTATGTTATGCATTTATGTACTCTCCCATGCCTTTACTGCTACTACCTCTTGTTACCACTTGTTTCAAAGCTATAAACATGTTTATTGTCATGTTGTAATTAGTAATAACATTTGCGTAGTTGCGGATAATAATGCGGTGTTAATAGTTACTTGACTCTTTTAAAAATTTGTCTTGTCATTTTATAAACAATCATTTTTATATTGAAAGCCTCGCGGCACTACGGTTGAGAGCCACTGGCGCAAGGTGTAGTTACAACGGAACGCTCTCGAACTACGTAACAGCGTCTGTGCCAATTTCCTTCCCTGTTAACGATGCTGCATTAATTGTAACGTTACGTAGCTTTGAAGTAAACGAAAAATTATAAAAATGTGGTAAAACTGATGGGAATAAAGCCGAGACAGTGATCGCAGTGTATTGCTAAGCGTTACTCAGGAGTAAAGCGTTGGCCTTGACAGCATGTCTGGAGGACCTTTACCTCCGGCCGAAGCTTGAAAGAAAACATAGATTCTGTCCAAAACATGTCTCAATTCACTTTCCACCGGTCGCCATTTGTTAGGTGTTCAGTTTCTAATAAGGCTGGACTCAAGTATGCATAGCGCTAACACGACAGAAGACAACCGAAAGTCTGTCTCGCAAAATAGAATTAGCTTGCCCTCACAATACGCGACTGCAATTCAGTGAAATGTATTTTTAACTGGAATGCACCGGTTATTGGCTATAAACATCAAAAGGTTGGATTCCCTCCTCCAAACCCCCCTTAGACGAAACCACTACCAAGGTCAAAGTCGTAAGAAAGCCGGGATTAGACGGCGCCTGGCGCGGCGCGGAGTGTGATTGGTGGAGCGAGACTCGTGGGATCGCCTCAAAAGCGGTTTTCTCACGATCCTCAAAGGGACTCGGCGCGGCCAGCTGTTGCGGCTACACGGCGCTTGCAGTCTACGCGCCAAGCCAGTCTCGTCCAACCTGTATACACTTAGGTCTGGTCTTTGCTTTCTGCTGTCGGGGTGCGCGAAGAGTGAAAGTTTCTGTCCCACAATTGGTATTGGCTAGAATGGAGTGGTGAAACGAGGACATTTTTAAGTTCATAGAACAACACGACTTAATCCACAAGCCGAGCTGCGCCGCGTCGTGTAGCCAATTGTCTTTTCTGTTCCGATCTGTTGGTCGAGCAAGTGACGTCACGGCACTGGACGAGCCACGCGCTGTCTAATCCCGGCTTAAGCCAGATGCCGACGTGCTGCTTTCGTTCGCAGAAACCATTAAAAAGGGTACGAGGCGAGATTTGAGGTTCTGATGGGGGGTTTGAGGCTCAGTTTATAGTATGTGACGCCGTGAATGTGGTAAATGTAATGACGTTTCAGAGGATCCTGCTACTTCCATCCACAACATAGGGAAAATAAACGTCCATACCGGGGTTGAATTCGAACTCGTGATCCCAGTGTACGAGTGGTAGAACATAGTATACGCCTGTGACCTTTGATCCATGTTATAGACTGCATGGAAGATAGGCACCACTACATTCCGAAAAGGCGGTAAACTACCAAACCACACGGCGTCACATTCCAGAAAACAGCAATTTTCAGAGCACGGGTTTGCAGGTTAATATCGCAGACTATAGAATTATAAAGGTGTTCCTGTGTTGTTATTGTTGCAATATGAACTGCTGTACCGATCGTTCAGCACTGGGGATTAGATTAGAAAATTCAAGTCTCACACACCGTATAATTTAACTTAATATCACTAAATTAAGTAACAGTGTTCATATATACATGACCTGGTGCGGGTTTCACCAATTTCCATGGATGATCTGTTTGTTGTGAGGTCCGTGTTGGAAAGAGTTCTTCAAGACCATCATTTTGGTTCTCCTAAAAGAAAACGCGTTTTATTTAAATCACCTATCAAAACAAGCTCAAACTGCGAATATATATTACGTGCTTCATGACAACTGTCGTAAGTCCACAGTGTTTTGTAGATGGGATAGCGAAGCTACTTGGCTTCTCAAGAGAATATACAGAGTATCAGCTCTGGCTTTCTGTCCATGAATCCATCCCTCTATCCCATCCATCGTCAGCATTTAAATCTGGTCGAAATGTAAGCGCCTACGTGAAGATGCGTTAGCCGCTCTTAGGTTCAGGGTAGGTTCCGTTATCTCTAGTTGACAGACTCATGTTGCCAAACTTAAATATTTGTAATGTTGGTCATCCTGTCTGTGTTCTGTAGGAACAACTTGTACTTAGGGGTAATTTGAATTGAATTTACCTGAATGAGTAGATTATTTTCAATTATAGATCTGTCGACTTCTAGGAGCACACTGCTCTTCTTCGTAGACATGCTTTTGTACAAACATTCAAGCAGACACCATTAGGACAACTATCACACACCGCCTTTTGTTTGTTCCAACAGCTTCAACATTCAACCAGAAGAGTGCAGCACTGTAGTCGTGTCCGTGGGAAATGGCGAGCGAAAGAATGGATGGGTTTTGTAAATCAACGTTTTGGGTGAGTTATTAGATACTGATATAATTGTTTTTGTATCTGTGAAATATGAAGTTTGTGTTTCTGTAGCCAAAATGTTTATAGATGGTAACAAACGGGAAAGGACAACTGCTGCTGCTGCTTCATGTCAAGAAGTAATGTTACATGACCCAAATGTTTTACATGTGACAGTTCGAAAGCACCGTTGAAACGTCTGTTGTCAAGTATTTGCTTCTCATAGTGTGCGAGCGGACATTATGGATTGTAATTATAAATTAAATTCTATTTGCGCAGGCTTGGGGGTTGTTTATCAGGTACTCTGAGGTTTCTTACGGTTTTCCTGGGGTTTTGTCTGCCTGTCCGGGCGGATACAGGGGTATTACCTTAAAATCGCCATGCCATTTGCCGCTTGCGTGCATTTCGTAACTTTCACCGTTCATGATTGTCTTTTTCACATTATTTGCAGCTTTAAAACCTACGAATCATGAAGACAAGTGTATATACTGTGTGCCTAAAATTGTTTACACGTTTTAAATAATGCACTTATTTATGGTGTAACCAAAATTTAGTATGCCCTAAGAAGCGTGGCATACATTTAAAATAAATTACGATACACGCTCATTGTGCGTATTTCACTTTTCCTTGCCTCGTGTATTTGGGGACTGTTCTTGTGACTTTCAGGCTAGTAGATGCTTATCGATCGCAAGATCCACCACATAACCCACAGAGACAGTTTTAGTCTGGGGAGTGGAACGATTTTTGTTTCTACATTCTGTGGTGTAAGTCGTATACCAGAGTGCAAATAGCGGGGTGCTTTGGTTCGAAATTGGCGTTGCCATTCGGAGTTCATCGCGTTTGTACCATAGAAATAAGGGGGTATTTTCTTCTCTCCTCGACTCATTTGTTGTTTCGAGGTGATGGTGGCTGGCGGCAGCAATTGTAGTCGTTAGGTGTGATGTCTGTTATTTTATGCGCTGTTTTTGACATAGGCTAGTTAATTTCTTGGCGAGGGTGGCGGTGACACTTCTAGAGGTGTCTAGAGTCTTTAAGCTCCGTGTTGTCATACTACCTCTAGACTGTCTGTTAACACCGATGCTTACAGAAGCAATTCATTGTTGCTGAGTGACGGTATGTTTAGGTTCTTTATGGCCTGCATGATACTTTCGGCCATTGTGTTTTGTATGTGCCGTGCGTAGGCGTGGCTTGTGGTTTGTACGGTGATGTCAGGAGATTTGTACTTTATTTTGATGGAATCCATCAAGTTGTACTTGTAATAAATCGGCGGTAATTTGTATTTACCGCCAAAGACAACAATTTATTGTATTCAACACTGCTCAACAGTGCTATGTGTTTCGGTCTGTACGACCATCTTCAGACAGAAATGTGCCTTCTAATTTTGATATCTGCATAGTTTGGAATTAAGTTCATATTTAAGCATTGTTTATTGAAATATATATTTGCATTGCATTTCAACACCTTGTGTTTTAAATTATTGTACGTATTGGTAAGGTAAGCTTGACTAGCTGTAGCTATTTTGATGGAATTCATCCCGTTGTACCTATATTAAATCGAAGGTAATTTGTATTACTGTCAAAAACAACAATTTATTGTATTCAGCAATGCTCAACAATGCTACATACTTCAGTCTATGCCAGAAGATGGTCGTATAGACTGAAACATGTAGCATCATTGAGCATTGTTGAATACAATACATTATCTTCGACAGTAAATACAAATTACTGTTGATTTATACGCAATGACCGGTACAAGTTTGTTGTCATATGTGCCTATCCTAAACATTAAAGTTCAGAGATTGAGATTCTGACAGCGGTGCTGCCAAAGATTCAAGTTCTCTGGGATCTTACGTCGTCAGCATGAAGGTTCTTTACAGTTCGCCCTTTTTCTTGTCGCTGTTATCGTGCCATTTATGTACACCTACTCGTATATTGATCATTGCATACCTGGCGTGTTTAGTACCTTAACCATACGTCTAGATTGTTACATTAAGTACCACGGGGGTAGAGGGTCTTCTTGGAGTGCTCTGTATGTTGTGAGGAGTTTGGGTGTTGTCTATTTGGACAAGGTAAACAGGATTATTTTACAGCGTGTTCAGCATGGCTGTTTATTTCTTTGTCCTATGGTATCATGTAGGTTTTATACAGATTCTTTCCTGTTCATTTCATCGAAAGCTATGGTTTCTTAAGTGTTACTAAGATTACGTAGTGGTCTGCCCTGCCAGAATGATCACTCATGGAGCAAACATGGAGTATCAAGACCTGGGTCTCCGCTCCATCAAAAACAGGAGATATTGAATACTGCAAGATGTTTGGAGACAGCCTTTTACACTTTAACATTTTATGTTTTAATACTGTACATGTATTTTAATCTGAGTAATTTTAGTGATACTGTATATTGACTGTTGTAAAAAGCCAATGTGTGTATATTTACCGTTTGCCGATGTACAGTATGCTGCTTATGTCTTTATAATATTGGCGCCCTGATGGTGGCTACAATACATAGCCGAAATGTAGGAGAGTAAAAATTGCTTTGTGCAGTAGTTGGAACTAAAACTTTGTGTGTTCAGTACTTTGTTTTATGAGAGCCTGCCACAGGTCCTTATTGTGAGATAGATGAATACCGTAGCCGATCCCCATCCTGTGTCTTTAAGTGCCATTGTAATGATACCCTCCAATCTGTGCCAAGGTCTTCCAAGGTTTCTTTTTGTTGGTATTTTCAAATCAGAACCATGTATTACTTTTCTGTACCATGTGTTGAAGATGTCCTGCCAGTCTTAGCTTCCTTTCTTTAGTCACCTTAGTAATATCTGGTGATGAGTACAAATCATGAAGCTCATCATTATTCAGTTTTGTCCAGTCTCCTGTTACTTCTGTCTTATGCCAAAATATCTATCTCAGCACCCTGTTCTCAAACACCATCAGTGAGAGACCATGTTTCACATCCATATAAAAGAAGCAAAATTGTATTTCTATGTACAGGTGTCTCACGTCATGTCCCCTGAGCATGACAGCTTGTCAAAAGCAGGCAGGAAGAGAGAAAAGATTCTACTGAATGATAGGAAGCAGTCCTGGAATTTAATCCCCTCTGAATTTCTTACAGAATGCAGTTTTGGTTTGTGAGTGTCATTCCCAGTATTTGAACTTGGTATGTATTTTGGAGGATTTATTAGCTGTCATATTGTGATATTGTCCTGCATTCCATTGATGAGACATTGACATACATATTCTCTCAGCATTTACTTCTGGACTTAGCTAGGAACTGATTAATAAAACTTCTATGTTTTCTTTATAGCATTTTTGGTTTTGGCCAGTAAATTAACATCACCAGCATAGATGTGTCCTCTTCAGTTTTGGTACTTCATGGTTTTCTTTAACATTTCTAATGGCATATTCTAAAGTAAAGTTGAAAGGCAGTGGCACTGGCAATGCCAGATGTGTATCATTTCCACTCTGTTTTTGGCTGGTAAGCATCTGAAATGGTGATGAAATCTTTGCCGTTGTGGGTTGTGTTGGTTTGTTACCAGCATTGTAGGACAGCCTTTGGCCTCGTCTTCAGGAGTCGGGATGTTCAAGGAGATGTTTGGCCTTTAAGGATGGGGTCGATACACTGTCTCTGAACATTGGTCGCTTATGAACGTATAGTGCAAAACAACCTGGAAGAACAGCATCTCAATTATGCCATGGTGAAAGCATGAAATCTTGCATTTGAAGTGATATTGGAAACCCTATGTAATTTGTGAAGACGAATGTTGTAACACATGTTTGCAGCTTGCAATATAACAATGCAACCCTTACCCAAGAAACAGGTTTGGTAAAATTGATATACAATTTGCTGATTTTGCTACGTATGCCTAATTTCCTTTCATCATATATTCATATAGGTGCATTATTTCTTAATATGTCTGTACTTGTATCAGTGAAATTGTGTTTTAAAACTATCTGTTTTCATCCTTGGACACAGTCTTCACATATGATCTGGATTCAATAAAGGCTAAGGAGTTATGTAAATTGTGTTATGCAGATCTGTGTAAACCGTTATGTTTGTTTTAATTATCTCATTCTGTTTGGGAGTGGTGGTGGCAGTGGTGGCACTTTTTGAAGGGACGTTATTGATGAAATTTTGCTGATAAATATGTCAATCATCTTAAACTCTTGAAACGTAATCAGAATGGTATCTTGTTGATGTAGAAATTCCACGTAACAGATATTAGAATGCTAATGATGAGGTGATGGAGAGAAATGCTGATTTAGCAACAGAGATTGAATGTTAAAAGATTGTTTTTCATGTTCTCAGTAATAGTGACCTATTCAGAATGTCTTCTGATTTGAACAGATCTGCGACATTGCACAAAGTAAATTTTATGTTACAATCTTCTGTTGCACAGTGCAAGATATTAGGCTCCAGGACAAAGGAAATTTATTGAGCAGTTGATATCTGCTTTTTTACTTCTGATGTAGGTATTCTGGGGGTCACCTGTCTGTTTGCAGGAAACATGCCTTGATTAAGTAGTTACACATTGTGTGCTGTTTGTTATAAAATTTGCTGTAATTTTGGTGCCATCTTGATTTATATCTTGCATATCTGTCTGAGCCAGAACTAGCTAATTTTGTGCCAAAGACAAGAATGTAAAATTGTGCCATATTCATTATGGCATGGCATGTTTGGGATAGTACATGCCAATTTTATACCTTTTTTTTTTTCAGTATCACTCAGCATTTCACACCCAAGGCAAGTGCGTCACTCTTCTCGCCTTGTTATGGCTATGATCTCTCAATGCATGGTATTTGTTTTGTTCTGTTAATAGTGTACAATGACATTTGTGTTCAACAGGCTCCTCTGAGACAATAAAAATAATGTGCATTTGCATGTAGACCAACTAGATTTTGAACCACAAAAAACATTCGCAGTGTTAACCCAATAATTAGGGATTGAAGTGTGTTTGTGTATGTCCGTGTACTTTGGTAAGCAGGTTTTTTAACATCACAGGCAGTTGCTAAGATATGCAATGCTGGTAATAGATGAATGAGTAATGAGCATTGGTGGAGGGATACTGAAAGGAGAAAACTGACATACTTGGAGAAAAACCTGCCCCACTGCCACTTTCTCTACCATAAACCCCACATGGATGGCCCGGTATCAAACCTGGGCCTTCATGGTAAGATGCCGGCGACTAACCACCTGAGCTGTACGACACCCTGTTTGTGCATGTAAATGAAAATTGTTATGTTTGTCGATTGATTGTCATAAAGGATTGCTGGACAAAATTTCATTCCCTTGTACAATTATTGCTACACATAATGAAGAAACTTATTATCTGTTTGTACTGGTTATCAGGAATGTTTCGGAGGACAAGGTTTATGTTTATTTTCTGTGAGTTGAATGGGCTGTGGAGGGATTTTGGATGGCACTGCAATCCCCTATGGCTTGACAAACATGCGGTAAATTATAAACTATTTACTCTTCTAAGTTGAGAAGTGTGACAGTTTACTTTTCATCTTCTAGGGTTTGGTTGATTGAAAAAGAATGTCAGTTTTAGTTGCAAGTTGTTTTTCTTTTGTCCCATTTAACTACATATCATCAAGGTGGAAATATATAATTATAATTGTATATGACAGTGTTTGTGGGAGAAAGCAGTTTTGTTGCGTTGTTCTTTGAAATGATACGTTGAATAAATTCCTGTATTGAATTGATTTTTGTTGTGTTGCTACACATACCAGACAAAAAGTACAGATGGTACATATAAAAACAAAGTGTAAATTTAGAGAAACAGTGCCGGCATGTGCATAGAATGTTTGAATCTGAAAAAGAAAAGTGGAATGTTAGAAGAAAACATTTTTCACTATCTTGTATCGGCCTGGGATAGGTTGGCTGGGGCAAGATGATCCCATTGGAGACAGTCCGGTGTTGATGACATGCAGCAGGTGGAAATGGCTAGAATATTTATTATAGTAATAGAAATGTACAGTTGGTGTAGAATGTTGGTGCTGAGAGAAATGCAATACCTGATTAAGCAAGGGCAGTTGTGCCTTCTGAGGTTTGTCTATGCATGGAGCTGGTGTAACAGCAGAATGAGAAGGCATTTTGGAGGGGTCATTGTTACATCTTTACATACTGGTTTTAGTGATGGCCAGCCTTTGAGGTGTTTTTAAATAGTATTAGTCATACAGAATTGGTCCTGATTTCTTCACCTCGCAACATGACAGTATGGCGTCTGGTAGACTGGTTTGGTACTTGTCTTTAGTGTTCGACCGACAGTTGTCACCAAAGCCTAATGGACCGTGGGAATCCATAAGTTATGGAATTGTTCTGGGAATACTTCTTTGTTCCCTTTACCAACAATTTTAAAAGTTTGTAATTTTGGATCATCATAAACTGTTGCCTAATCAGCATTGTGCCTAAAATCTTGTGGCTCTTACAGATGTGGTATTTTATGTTTCAGCTAAATTTCAGTGTCCTTGCTTTGAGCTTGTATTTCAAGTTTTTTTTTTAAACAAGAAGCAAGTAAGTCTATACATTGTGGTTTAGAATTCAATAGTGTGCCCATCCTGTATTTATAAAAACCATATTTTGTGCAGAAATGAAGTTAGTTCATGTGACTGATGTTCCATATTTGCATTTATCTATCTGCTGTCAGCAGTATGTAGTCTATATATTGAGTGTGTTGCTCAACAGTACCACCTCTCTAACCCCCCCCTCCCTGCCTAGATCTCCAACTGCATCAATATGTAGTGTCAAATGAGAGTGTGACAGTGATGAATTGGGAACAAGTAGTTGCAGCGTATTTGGGTTTGAAACTAAAGCTCTCCACTTTGTTTAAGTTGGCACCATGTTGTGAAGATACATGGATGAATGGATGTGTACCTTTACTCATTGTTAACTATGGCAGATGATGGTGAGTGTTCAGCTGCGTAACCAGGCTCATATCCCTAGTGAAGGAGCCGTGGGTACCCATGAGATAAGCTACTGGGTGGGCCTAGGTGCCAGTCTAAGCGATGCTGTGGAGAAAGGTCTGTGTGCCCCAGGAAATGAACACTGATTCCCCAGTTGTTCAACCCATGGCCTAGTCACTGTAGTTACTGAGTTACACTGGTTCGCATGGGGATGGTACAAGGTTAATCAGTGTCAGACAGCAAAATAGTGAATGTATGGTACCAATACAAATTTGTTTAAGGACATGTCGAGGGATGCCAGAAGCCAGTCAGAATTGCAGAGTTAATAGAAATAGAACTGAATTTATAAGTCTTATACAGATCAAGTGTCCCAGTTCATCTGAAAGTTTAGGGCCAAGAATATTGACAAAAAACCTTAGAAATCTAAGTTGATTAAAATAGTAGGGCCTGCTTTGTCATGTGTATTTGCTTTGCTTACAGAATGCCAATGAAACGTGGTATACTGAAAGTCCAAAACTGTCACCATGCTTCCAGAATACAGTATTGGTATGGACTCCATGTCTGTTTCTGTGGGTGTTTGCCCCTCTGGAGACATACTACATCCTTCATAGCACGACAAGGAATATACCTTGGAACTGGCTGAATGTTAGCAAACTTGTAAGTGTTCAGGAGAGCTTTATTCTGTTTACTAGTACCACTGAGGCTTATATGGCATCACACTTAACAAGAACTTAACTCTTACTCCATTACAAGACATCTCATTCACTGGAAGTTTATGAATTCTGTAACTTACAATCTGTGAAATGAATGAAATGAAGATGTGGTTTAATTGGTGTTGGACAAAACTATGACTTCAGTAACTGTAACAATACACCTGTCTTTTGCATTTGCAAAGGGTGTGTTGCAGACATGATCACTGATGATTAAATTTGCAAATATTGCTTGTTCTGTGTACAAGGTACTTTAATGTAACATGATGTGTTGTAGCTCATTATCAGGTTTTAGCTTCTAACTTAACCACGTAATAGATTCATAATACAGGCTAAAACCAACCTTCTGTTTGTAGAATGTAGTAATTCCAGAAAGGCAGTGTATGAAGTTTATACCACACTTAAACCTTTGAAAGAAAGTGAGCGAATGTGGGGTGCTAGGCTGTGAATAAGTGAAACCACAAATAGGGAATTCATGAATATTGAGGGACGTGTGTGTGTATCAGTGGTGGCCATAAAATGACCTGCGAGAGTGCACAGTCGTATTCTGAACATTGTGTTGAGGAAGCTGGCAGTTGGAATGACAATTTCTTTTTTTACATGCCTGGGATAACAAGTGAAAAAATTTACTGGACAGTGTAAGATGTGATCAAGGAATTATAATGTACCATATAAGCCCGAATATAAGGTAACCCTGAATATGAGGCAACACTCTCTTTCCTGTTTGGGTTGTTAGAAGAAAAAACTGAGAAAATTTAGAAAATGTAATAAAAACAATAACCTAAAGTTTCACAGAGGCAGATAAAAAACTAAAAATAATACATATAGCTGACCTTACATAATGTGTGAACATGATGCAGCCTTGTAACATGACGTTGCACTTCACATATGACCTCTCAAAATGTCTAAGGCCATGCTTGAAAGGTGACCTCTGCTTCTCTGTGTGGCAGATTCCAAAAAACTTGCCTTATACTTGAGCTTATACTGCAGTTAAATAATACTAATCATATTAGACTGGTGGTTATGTATGAAGAAATTAGAATACTGTGTTTTTTTGCCAATAGGTTTTGACTGTTTTGCTGGTGATACTAGGAGCTGCAGACTTAGGACATTCAATTGAACAGAGTGCTAGTGGTGAAGATGTGTCATCTGCAGACTTCTATTCACCTTTAATTAAGATAGGAACATTTGTAAGTATTTTACCTTTCTGTTTGTTGTAAGGTGATGATAGGTACAATGTACAATTTTGACTTTACCACTTCTTCATTCCTGAAGATATCTCCAGATAATTCATAATTTATGACCTAACCTCAAATATTTTTGTTTGATTGGGGTGTGTCCTGAAGACACAGGTATGTGTTGCTAGCTGAATGAGGGGCAAGCAGGAAGGAGATTCAGAATGGAAGGAGGTTTCTGTAAAAGTCCTGCAGGAAACATTGCTCTTTTCCAGTCATTTGACTGTTTGGTCACAGTGTTACTTACTGTGACACTCATCAGCAGTGTCTGATGCTAGTTACAACAAAAACAATAATTATACTTGTATATAATGCTAACGTTAATGCTCCTGCTGCTGATGATGACGACGACGACAGTTATTCAGTTCAGGTCTCATTTGTTAATGTGCTGAGTCAACAGTCAAGTGGCCAGTAACATCATGTTGATGACACTGCGACAATGACGGTGTAAGGTATGATGATAATGAACGGTGTCGGTGTTTTCTTAACAGTTAGTAGAATGTCTGCTTGTGTGACTTTGAAGCCACTGGACAGACTTAGTTGCAATAAGGAAGGCAGCTCTTAAGGTAATATGAGTATTGAGCAGTGTCAAGATATGTTCAGTTTCTGCTAATTTCCTCCTCTTTTCTTCCTCAGAGTTTGTCAGGAGTATTGGTTACGTACAATCGTGTTCGTGGATTGAGAACATCAGGCCTTCTTTTTCTCTTCTGGTGCTTTTTGGCTTTGTGTGGAGCAGTCCAATTTCATTATGAGCTCACTGATACAAACACTGAACAGGTATGTGTATGTTCCAAGTGTCAGTTATCATCTGTAATAGACACACTGTTTCTGTTTTACTGAATGGGTAGTGCTCTTGGTTTACATTTGGAATGCTCTTACTTGAAATCTAAGCCCAGAGATTGGTTGTCTTGACATTTTCCATTTTCTTCATTCCATCCAGGCAAATGGCCAGTGTAGGATGTCAAATTAGGCCATGGCTGCTTCCTTTTATGGCTCAAATGTAATTTGTTAACTCACTAATTATCCTATCATTTAACACTGTGTCCACTTAGCAGTTGTTTGCTATTTGTTGTATGATTTGACACAGTTTTCTTAGCTTTATGTTGTTCATCCCATAGTTATTGTTCCCAGTCTTAGCAGATGTACACTAGTCATGTTATCATTTGACACTGTGTCATAGCAGTTGTTCACTAATTATGTTATCATTTGACACTGTGTCATCTTAGCAGTTGACTGGTTATGTTATCATTTGACACTGTGTCATATAGCAGTTGTTCACTAGTCACATTATCATTTGACACTATGTTATCTTAGCAGTTCTCCACTAGTCATATAGCAGTTGTTCACAAGTCACTTTATCGTTTGACAGTGTGTCATCTTAGCAGTTGTCCACTAGTCATTGTATCATTTGACACTGTCATATAGCAGTTGTTCACTAGTCATCTTGTCATTTGACACTGTGTCATCTAGCAGTTCTTTACAGGTCATATCATTTGACACACTGTCATCATAGGAGTTTATTAGTCATTCTGTCCTTTGACACTTTATAATTGTAGCAGTTGGAAGTGTTGTTAACATTTCATGAAGGGCATTTAACCCTTTGGAGCTAAAATTAAATGCCCCTAGTGATCTGCAGCAGACCGAAATTTATATGGGGGCTGAATAAGAGCAGCCATAATTCTATAATGTTTGGTGCCAGAGGGTTAAACCTCTCCACCTGCTGTGCCATAGGGTAGTATTTTTGAATGTTTGTGTGTGAAATTTTTAAATTGGGGTCAGTGTGTGTGGTATAAATGAAGTGTTCTATATCACAGTTCCTCATGAGACTGATGCATAACATTACCTTACTAGTAGTGCATTATGTGCATATGGGAAACAGGAATCAGTTCGGAAGTAGGGATTTGTAGGTTGAGTCTTGAAGCAGCCATTGAAACACAAACCAGCTTCAAAGTCACCACTAGACTGAATACTTAATCTTCCATTGTCTTGGCCAACGCATGCACACACGCACACGCGCGCGTGCACACACACACACACACACACACACACATATATATGCTGTGTTTGTGTGCGTGCGTGTGAGACAGATGGCACCCATGTATGGGTGAAGGTACTCTCAGTCTGTGTTTTTCCACGAATCCTCTGATTTGAGATGCAGTCAGAATGTGAGATGCATTACTTTTGAATTACAAATGACATAATTGAGTAGCCTCATGGATCATTTTATGTACCACTTGTAACTTTCATTTTGTTCCAGTAGCTATACTTGCACCATTTTATCTTTTAGGTCGACGTCCCCTGTGGGGTCAGTCATATGAGCTGAAATAAGAGTAATGTAAATTAATAGCAGATATGGAATATCTTGCATATGATACTGAGAGGCAGAAAGGTGATTGCCGAATATTTCTAAAATGATACAGGTAAAAATCTTGTGCAGACTGTATTGTCTGTGATGTGGGAAGGGTTTACTTGTTTTCAAATAAAGTGTGTAGGTCTTTGTTACTGATATCTTGTGACCGTCTGTTGTGCTACCCATGTGGCATGTAGAAAGTGGGCTAATTAGTAGTGTTTGTTCTGTTTTTAATACAGGAGGACCGAGTGTTTCCATTTGTCACTTACATGATGTATTATCCTCTGGTTCTTGGTATGTTGATATTGAACTGTTATGCTGATGCCTCTCCTCGATTCTCTGAGTACCCACCTGTTGAGGTGAGTAAGAAGGTAGATTAACTCTGTCTCCAGCATGCCTTAACATTGTTCATGTGTATGTAGGATCATAATATAGAAATGAGAACTTCACTGTCAGGCAAACATTGTTGCATGTCTTAAATTTTGTTGCTATGAGTTTGACAAGGTATAATATCTAGTAATTTGTATATCTGGTTTTGAAATGTTTATAGAGACCTTGCCCTGAGCAGAGAGCCTCATTTCTCTCAAAACTCTTCTTTTCGTGGTTTGATACACTTGCTTGGAAAGGATTTCGTAAGCCTCTTGAGGCAAAAGACCTTTGGAACATGAATCCTGAAGACACAGCACGTGAAGTTATTCCTGTCTTTGACAAGCATTGGAATGAAACAGTTCGTAAGACATCAAAGTAAGTGACTATACTTTTATATTATTGTGAAGATTGATTATAAATGCCCTGTGAAGTGATCATCAGTTGTTTCTTTGGCCTCGGCTTGTACCCCACAGGGAAGACAATGTGCTTCACTTGTTAGTTTTAGATTGTAAGCTGTTTCTGTAGCCTCAGTTCATACCTTAACAAAGAACACAGTCTGTCTCCTTTATAAAGACAAATTCATAAATATATGTAGGTCCTCATGTAAAGTGTGTTATTTGTGTCTGATTTAACAAAAATCAGAATGTGTTGACAGATTTTAGGAGGAACTCTCATATGGGAAATATCTCAGAAATCTGTCTGGTGGGAGTCAACACTTTGTGGGCGGATGGACAGACTTGATGAGGCTGATAGTCACTTTTCACAACTGATTTGCAAATGTGTGACTAGCATTGTGTAACAAATGCTTGTGGGGTTGTTTATCTGATGTCTTATACCTGGTATTTAATGTGTGTTTGGCTTGCCGAAGGATGTTCTGGGAGCGTTTTGGGTGAGTTTGATAACCTTGAATTCTTGGAAGATTAAATATATATTATTACAGCAATTTATATGTGAATTATGTTTTGGTAACTTTATGTTAACTTTTTAAATTGTAGTGTTCCAAGTCCTAAAGCATCCTTTAGGAAGAGATCAGGAAATGTGGATTTTGGTGACGGGAAGCAACGGAAGAAGTGCCAGGCCTCAATTCTGCCTGCTTTGTGTAAGGCTTTTGGCTCAACCTTTCTCTTTGGTTCACTCCTGAAACTGGTGCAAGATCTGCTGACATTTGTCCAGCCACAACTATTGAAGTGAGTGAACTGTGTATAAGTACTGTATAAAGTAAGAGACCTGTTAGGCTGATCAACTAGCTAGACAGGGTTCCTCACATCCATTTATAGGACCTGAGCCTGCCCTGGGCATATCTGCCAAGATTGCCAGAGAGTTGATCAGGGGCTGGACGAATAGGAAACACGTAGAATATTGGCAGTCCTTTCATGGACAAAGACAAGCTAAGGGCTTTCTTAAAAGACCCTCTGCTAAAAAAGCTGGAGAGCTACTTAGTTTGAGTACAAACCAGCTAAGAATACTGACAGGGCTGCTGACAGGTCACTGCCACTTAAAAGGGTACTTATTTACATTGGGGCAGGTAAACAGTCCCGAGTGCGACAGATGCAATCGGGCTTCTGAAACGGCCACACATTCTTTGTGACTGCGAGGCTTTGGCCGCATTAAGATTCAGGTACCTGGGTCGTTATTTTACGAAACCAGGGGACTTCAAGGACATCTGTGTTAGCAGGATACTGCACTTGTTCAAAGTGTGGGGCTGCTAAATATGTGAATGTAAGGGCTGGACAAAGGATCAAGTATAGTCGATGTGCAGGGGACACTATGGTGCCTGCACTTCTTGTATTATATTCTATTCCATTCTATTCTAACAGACCTGGTGGCATAGTTATAGTGTCTGTTACAGACCTTCAGAACCTCAAAACAGTCCTGAAACGTGGAATCCTTGTGGAAGAGCTGGAGGAGGAGGTGGGGGGGGGGGGGGGGAAGAGATTTGTGTTTAGTATTGTTACCTCATTAGTCTAGAATTGTAGATACAGACTTGCTAATGGATTACATTTCGGGCAGTTTGCAAATTTGTTTTTAATTTGGATTAAATTAAAAGTTAAAATGAGCACAGATTGAGGGAGTTAATATAAAAGTCAGAATTAGTGAATGTTATTATTTTGAGATGCGAGTTCTTTGCAGTGGTGGGCATTCAGATTCAGTGGTCTGGGATATGATGCCATGTGTACATCAGCAGGGGCCCTGGTGGGTGGGGGTGGGGTGGGGGCAGTGGTCTGGCCGCCCCAAGCAGCAGAGTCCAAGGGGTGGCTAAGTGGGCAGCAAAATATTCTAATGAGAAAAGGATATTCTTTGTGCTCAAAAAATTTTAATTGTTGAACCAAATAAAAGGAAATTCAATAAATAATTGTGATTTTCTTAAAGTTCATGATTTAAGTTAGGGGCAGCTATTGTGATTACTTGCCCCGGGCACCAAAAAGCCTAGCTACACTGCTGAATGTCGTCGTTTGATTTAAAACCGTCGCTGTTTATGGACTGCCATGTTTGGACTCTGAAAAATTTGCATGTTGTATGTAGACGATTTGATTAAATTTAATGTTAAAGAGTTTCTGAATGAAAAGGACGCTTAGAAGGGTTGTGCATTGACTTAATTTATTGTCCAAAAATTCTGTTATACGTGATTTCAGGCTTCTGCTGTGATGTAGATGAGGTCTGCGCTCTTCTAGGATGTTGTGCAGCGCTGAGTGGTAGTTCTATACAGAACTATCACTCAACGCTGCGTAATATCCCAGAAGAGCGCAGATCTCAGTTCTGTTATAAATTTCAGTTATTAGAAAAAATTTTCTACAATTTGTAGTGCAGGTATGAAATACGTGTGGCCGGTACGAGTAGCCTATAAGTACTTCTCTTATTATGTAGTGATCAGTGTAAAAAACGTAAAGTTTTACTGTGCTGTGTTAAGTTCCATGCTGTGAAGTTATATGGAGGAATGGAAGTACATCTTCAGACATTTTAAACCTCAGCACTGGATGGAGGTAAGTGGCCAGCTTAATGCCGTGGCTGCTTTACTCCTTGGGAAATTGTCGTCAGTGAATAGGAGGCTGGGTGGGGCCCCAGAGCCTCTCTGGATGTTTTGGAGAGGAGAGTTGCTGGGAGTTGAACCCCAATTCTGTGGTCATCCATCGCATAGGCAACAAGGATATTGACTGCATTTTGAAGACATGCAACATAATCTTTGACTTTATTTTCCACAAAATGCCGTTCATTTCATAATTTTCTCTTTTTCTGTTCAAATACAGTGAAACCTCTATCCATCGTTTTTCAGGGGACTGGAAAATAAGAACGATACATACGGGAAACGTTAGTACCGGGAAACCATTAAAAATTATAAATAAGAACAATTTAATGTAAATTATTACTTCTTGCTGAGAAAATCTTTGATTGACGTTTGTTTTGAGCAAACTTTACTCCTCCTCAATTCAAAGTACGATTTTTCAAGGCCTGGAACACTTTCACGATCACTGTCACTCGTGCTGTGCGCATAAAAGAAAGATCTTACTTTCATCAGCGCTTCATGCGTCTCTGCAAAGCTGGGCACAACTTCGGGTTCGCCAGCTTCTTCTTCTCCTTCTTCCCGCTCCACACTCCCGGACGCCACGAGGCTCACGCACAGCTCCTGCACTGTTTCTACACCACAGGTTGCCACGTGACTGTCCACAGAGACGTAGTCCTCGAATTTATCTTTGTTCATGCTACTTAACTTTTCCCAGTCTTGGCGGAAATCGTCGTCATCGTTGGTCAATATGACGTCACTATCGCCTGAAGATTGTCCCTGCACGTAACCAGCTTTCCGAAAACAATTTTCGATTGTCTGCTGGGTTACTTGTTGCAAGGCTGCCACAGTGTAGTGCAAAGCTTCCAACACGTTTATCTTCTTTTTCGTATCTTTGCCTGCATCCATTAAGCAAACAGCTGTTTGCACAAGGCGTTTTCTATAAAGCTGCCTATAACACTTTATTACCCCTAAATCAAGGGGCTGGAGCACACTTGTACAATTTGCCGGGTACCGTATGACTTTTACATTTATTAGAAACGATGTATCCTTTGGATGTGCAGCACAATTGTCCATAAAGAGGAGAATGTTCCTTTTCGTGCACCCATACTTGCGTCTAATGAACGCAGAAATGAAGAAAAAATGTCTGTGGTCATCCACTCTTCATTGTTCGCGTGGTACTTGGTGGGTAATTTTTTTACATTCTTGAAACATCGCGGTTTCGGAGATTTTCCGATAACAATCGGCACTTGTTAGTCAGTTCCATCACTGTTAACACAAAGTAAAACAGTAAGTCTGTCTTTACAGTTTTTCCCTCCATGACAAGACTCTCCTTTGAGAGCCAAGGTTCTATCAGGAAGCACGTTGTAGAAGAGCCCCGTCTCATCTGCGTTGTAAATATCACGTTCGTAGCCCTCCAACAAAGATGGCAGTCTTTCCAGCCACGCTTCCGTGCTTTCGCTGTCCACTGCCACACTTTCTCCGACTAACTTCTTGTATACTAGGCCATGCCGGTCCTTAAACCTCGCTATCCAGCTGTTGGATGCAGTGAAATTTTCTATATTCAGCTGCTCTGCAATCATCTTCGCCTTTCCACGAAGAATGGTTCCATCAATTGGGATATTCGACGCCCTTGCCTGCTGGTACCACGAGAAGAGTACTCTTTCCAACTTGGCGAATGTCGACTCCCTACCTATTTTCCTCTTCTTACTGGCGTTACCACATTTTTCTGCCTGCTCTCGGATTTCGTCCTTCTTTGCGAATATGGAGTTTAGTGTGCTTGGAGCCAACCCAAGGCGTTTGGCAATGTCGACACATTTCTCTCCAGGATTCTTCTCCACCTTTTCTACTATTTTCAATCGCTCGTGCAGAGTTCTCACTTGCTTTTTAGGTTGGGACATGGTCCACGGATTTCAAAATAAATAGCAGGAATAAAATATAATGAAGTAATAAAAACAGGAATGAATTAATAACAGAAATAAAATATTATAGGAAAAGGATAATAAAGGATGGAAATGATTAAACTAGGGTAACATATGAAACTATGAAGCACACCAGAACGCACAGAACCTCTTGCAATGAAGTGAAGCTCCACAACAGAGTTGCCAAGTCTTCATCTAGTCCAAAGAAAAGGATGGAGAGCAAAGAGTACAGAATGCACTCCATACTTTTTGATGGAGCCAATCCAGGTGGCACTAAGAAAGCAATGCATGCACAGCGCACTAAACCATTGCTTCAAATAAAAAAAAAAAAAAAAAAAAAAACTATCAGTGCGGGAAAATGTTGCGTCAGGACCGTGATTTTTCAACTATTGGTGCGGGAAAACGACAGTTCGAGGAACAATGGAGGCGGGAAAAAATAGTGTTGTTTATATGGGGCTAATTTCGGGACCAAATAAGGCAGACGATACATGCGGGGCAACGACGGTAACGGGAACGATGGATAGAGGTTTCACTGTAATATGTTTTTCATAAGCCATGCTCTAATATTTAAATACCCATCGCAGTATGATAAAGGTTAATGTAACATTTACTTTTATTAATACTGTTTTACACCAACCAAATGCACTATTTATGTAAGAATAATAAAATATTCTATAAAATATCTAGATATTTTATAGAATATTTTATTATTATTACATAAATAGTGCATTTGGTTGGTGTAAAACAGTATTTATATTCAAAAATGCACGGTGAAATTAGAATAAAATTTACTTTTATTATTTGCAGAGCGTTGATTTCTTTTGTTGAAACCAAAGACGACTTATGGAAGGGTTACTTGTATGCAGTACTGATGTTTGCCACAGCATCTGTACAAACATTAATCCTGGCTCAATATTTCAACCGCATGCTGTTTGTTGGTCTTCGGATCAGAACTGCCCTCATTTCTGCCATATATCGTAAGGTAAGAAAAGTACTGTAACTCATACATGACTACCACCCCATGGAGCAGAATCATTCGTCACTTGGATGCGTAAGAAATTCCCTGCCATATAGGAGACCTGAAGGTTTGTTAGTGTGTTCACAAGATCTTGCCACTGGTCTGTATCGTTAAGACACATGAATCCAGTTGGGGTCCTTGTATCATATTTTATTATTAAGTTCCATCTTAATGTTGTCCTCACATATACCCCTAAACCTGTCACATGGCCTCTTCCCATCAGGTTTTCTTACCAAAATTCTGTATGCAATTCTCATCTGCCACATGTTCTGCTGTCTCACGTTCTCCACCTTAATAATAATTGGAGAAGAGTGCACGTTATTGGTCATAGGTTTCAGTTTTGAATATATTCTGTCATATAGACACATCTATTATGTAACTGGGTGTGGCTATTTATCAGAAATGCAAATTGCTGAAAAGCAGAAGCCTTGGTTCAGAATTATATATTGTTGATAAGATACTATAGCTGTGACCACAGGAATTGAAGTCTGAGATAATGTGCAGCATGGCCACATGTGACTTAGGCAGCAGCCTATGTGGCACTCCCCAAGAAACAGCACTGTTATTTATCACGCATTGCATGGTTCACTGCATTTGTGTCAGTTGAGAGTGAAAAGAAATGGAGAAAGAAGTTGGGAGAAGTATAAATATGTAGTTATTCTGTACAATGTTCCATTAAGTTCTCTCCACTAATGATGCTTTATTTTGTAGAAGGTTCCTTTGGCTGTGTGGGTGTGGCAGCAGTGGTGCAGCAGCGTAAGGGGGTTAATAGGTCACAGTGCCTGTAGCAAAGATTGTAATAATGAATTTTGTAAGAATATTCCCAGCCAGTCTGGCATGTGCGTGGATGTGCTCTTTCCTTTTTTGCTTTGGCCTTCCTCATGGTCTTGCATTTATTTTTCAGTCCTCTGTGTGGTTCATATAACAAATTATACTTGTATTTAATATCAACGCTTTGCTGAGTGAAACACTAATTTTATCTTCCATTCTTCAAATTAAAACTCTTTTCCTGTTGTGTCTCACCATCTTACTATGTGACTGATGTAGTAAGTCTAGTACTGCGGATGACCAGGTGGTGATAATAAATGTCACCTGTTGGGAAGAGGAGCAGCAAATTGAGATATACATGTAATGGTGTTACTCATCCAGATGGAAAGTGTTGCCCTTTAGTGACGTAACTCAGTTTTCACTTGATTCGTAATTTTGAGGAGGAGAATTGTATGTTGTGCCTATCTCATTTTGGCCAGTTTTAGATGTAACCCTCTGTTCTGTAACGCCACAGAACTTTGAAGCGAAGATTCTGTTTTGTGTGCCATATTTTGGTTCAGTGAAATCTGCTTGGACTGACAGCTGCATAAAGTTGTTCAAATCAAGTAGTATCTGATAATGAGAACCCTGATGATGGAGATGGAGTCAGTCTGTGAAATGTTATTTGATTTGAACAACTTGGCACAGTTACCAGCTCAAGAGGATTTTATTCAGTTTGGTTACCGTGAAAGCTTCAAGACATGCATCAGTATTTTTGTGTTCTGGCGTACTGATCAAAGCTCCTGTGCATATGCTTTGCCTGTAATTTCATAGGCAAGTTTTGTTTTTGTTTGTCATTTTTTGTGACTGACTTGACAAGGGTACAGTAATTTTATGAATTTTGTCTAGGCCTTACGTATGTCAAACACTGCACGGAAAGAATCAACTGTTGGTGAGATTGTGAACCTGATGTCCGTGGATGCACAGAGGTTCACGGACCTCACTGCGTATCTCAACATGATCTGGTCAGCCCCTTTGCAGATTGCCCTGGCGCTGTATTTCTTGTGGGGCATTCTTGGTATGTGAATGCTGAAGAACTTGAAATAACATTATAGATGAGATTTGAGCTAGTATATGTTAAAACTGGCGTTTTGGGTTGTTATATTTTGTAGTCTGATAGATAGTTTCTAGTGTGTCAGACAAACCTGCTGCTTCTATCATCAGAGTCACTGCTTCTACCTAGGAAGATGGAGGTAGTAGTTTCTCTGATACATGGATAACCATCTACCATGCTGACCATGCATGACCACAGTCTTTAACATTTCACATTATTATTGTATGTGTTGATTTATTGCACAGGGGGAAGACATGATTTTGTAAATCATTCGAACTGGAGTGTGAACAGAGGAACACATTCCAGAGTCATTTTACTATTTTCTGTCTGTACTTTGCCTGTGTCTTGTAAACGTGAAAATATTATGAATGTGCTTATTGGAAGGAAAAGGTTGCCACCTGTGCATTTTGCTGATGGGCAAATTTTGGAGAGATATTTTATAGATTAACTTCATGTTACTGCTTGATACCAAAATAGCAATAATTGATCCTGTTAGAACTGTAGTATAGGAAATGGTGTGTTTTGCAGGTGCATCTGTTCTTGCTGGGTTGGCAGTAATGATAATTTTGATTCCTGTTAATGGTGTTATTGCCAACCGCGTGAAGATCTTACAGATCAAACAAATGAAGTATAAGGATGAACGAGTGAAGTTGATGAATGAGGTAGAGTTGTGTTTTTTAACACTTTGAAAATTTTGATCATGTGATTTGTCATTTATTGTCAAAACCAGGTCAAGACAATAAATGTTGAAAAATGGTTTTTTTTTAGATGGTTGGGTGAACATTAAAAAGAGTATTCTAGTTTGTAAGTATTTTGCATACACTTTGCATTCAAGTGTGCTGCCTGGATTCCTGAACAATACAGAAATGTTGATCCGAATAATGAACAGTACTGTTTCGTTGGTTGTAGTCAGCTGTTTTACATAAGCCAAAATGTGTTGCATCTATGTTATACTGTTATGCTGGATTTTTTACAGCAGTAAGTGCGACTGTTAATAACACTTACCTGATTGTTATTGACTTACGTTGAACCCAAATGAAATGCTGGTATAATTTTGATTTCATGCCTCATAAAATGCTATAGGTAATAAGACGCACTCTATAATCAGCAAGGTTATTTTCTTTGTAGATTTAATAACCTACTTATGTCCAATGTGAGATGCAGGGTGATTTTTAGGGACATTTTTCAGAGGGAAAAATTTTTTTATGAGGCTGGAAGTGCAGTTAGTTAGTTAGTTAGTTAGTTAGTTAGTTAGTTAGTTAGTTAGTTAGATAGATAGTGAGAGTGAGTGGGTGGGTGGGTGGGTGGGTGAGTGAGTGAGTGAGTGAGTGAGTGAGTGAGTGAGTGAGTAATAAGCTTTAAGTGTAGAATTATATTAATTAATATGATAGCTCTGTCTTCTTTAAATTTTAATTGTTTTTAAATGTAGGTGCTGAATGGTATTAAAGTGTTGAAATTGTATGCATGGGAGCCATCATTTGAGCAGCAGATTTTGAAGATAAGAAACAAGGAAATTGTTGTACTTAAGCAGGCGGCTTACCTCAATGCAAGCACAACATTTCTCTGGTCTTGTGCACCATTTTTGGTAAGTATTCAGCACAAATTTAATTTGTCAGTGTAGGCTAAAGTGTCAGAAAGTTTGCAAAATGTCTGTCTGCAGAAAAGATGGGAATCATGGTGTAACATTTTTCATCATTCCATATTTGTTTGAATAATGGAGTGAAACCAGATTGGTTGGTGTAGTCTGAATGCTGTAACGTGGGGTGGCCAACCTGCAGCCCACGAGTTGTACTTCAGTGATCTGCAAGTTGAGATAATTTGGAGGAGGAGTCTCAGAATTAGTGAGAATTTGTAAGGGGTCTGTGGTACCAGAAAGTTTGAGGAGCACTGGTGTAGAGTGTTTTTTAAAAGCATGTAGAATAACTATATCAGCCAGTCTGTCATAGCAGTTTGTTACTTTGGTAACAATAGTTGCTTGAAAATATTCACAATTTTGTTTTCTGAATGGTTGATGTTCACCTTTTTTTTCCTTCCTTGTACACAAAATAAGTTGGACATATATTTTTCTGTGAGGAAGTTCATGTAACTGTTCTGTTTATAGCTGTTGTATTTATGTATGATTTATTTACCATTGCTCTCAGTAACTTGTGCTCTATGTACGTGGTATAAAATGGTTGTATTATTAGTGAGTAATGAATTGGAAAGCATGTGGAATGCAACAGTCATGGCTTACTTTGAGGTCATATCCCATTATTTTCATGGAGGGATTGAGGAAAAGCACAAAAACATTATTCAGGATAGCTGATCTTTGGACTGGGACTTGAACCGAGAGCTTTCCAAATACGACTCTGGCATTCGGTTGCAGTTTGTCTGGACTTCAAACTAGTTTCTGGGTTTATTGGGGTCATTCTGATAAAAATTTGTGTCTCCACACAGTTCTGTAAGATTTCCTGGCTTGTTTTTAAGCTGTTAGGGATGTACATGTGGATACAGTTTTATCATGAGTTGGAAATTTTGTGGTGTTTATGGAAGTTGGGAACCTGGGATACCTATGCTAGTGACTGCATGTTAACTGGTTGGTGGGGTGGGGTTTGGCAGAGAGAATTTTTTTTTTTTTCACCATTAGACTGACTTTTGGACTTCTCAGCATGCATCTTTTTGGATGACTAGGACTATTTGTCCAGTTGTAAAATGGCCAGAGCAAGAAGCTGACTACTCACATTCATTTAGTGCTGGTTCTTTATCTCCACACACACTATACAGCATCATGGTGTGGTGGGAATGTATGGTTCCTAGTACAAATGTAGATTTGTCTCCAGCTTTACATGGAAAGTGGGCAGCAGATACATTATGGTGGTGGTGGTAAGTTTTTCACTGTCATATTTTAATTCTCTTAGCAGCACTTGCTCTTTGTTCACCCATTCTGAGTGCCATATTCACTTGCATTATGTATAC
This sequence comes from Reticulitermes speratus, assembly GCA_021186555.1. NCBI lineage: Eukaryota > Metazoa > Arthropoda > Insecta > Blattodea > Rhinotermitidae > Reticulitermes > Reticulitermes speratus. Next base: position 42,279,234 of record JAJKFL010000042.1, on the reverse strand, counting down.
TTTCACATAATTTATACATCCCTTTAAGTAACTTTAAAAAATTAGGTATTGTATTTTTACCCCCCAGTGTTTAACCATAGGCATTCGATTAATAAATTTAATGTGTATTGGTGGTGATAGCTTTGTGTAAGCTGGTATATTTATTTACACCGATTTTTTTAAATTGTACGTAAAAGGCACACTTTTCTGACTGACCCATCTTTTCACAATATTACACAGTCGTAATTTTCCTAACCTCAGCCTGATGTGTAAAATTATTCTTGGAAAAGTAGTATTTGCATATATTATATAATCCCCAACTTTTAGATTAGGATTTTTTGTTTAAATAGTGTGTAAGTTATATGAGTAAATGTGGTAGTATTTAGAAGTTATGTGAGTGAGTGAGACACATTAGTTCTTGAGGTGGACTGTGAATCCACTCTGTCCTTGCAGCTTTATGGACTACTATCCAGATATTAACGTGGTCTGGTTCCTTACATTTCTTTGAACTGCTGCAGTGGACCTCCTGTATCCTTTGTTTCATACAATAACATTCCTTTAAGGTGACTTTATATCTGGTTTATACTAGAATGGACTGATACATCTAATATCAGACATTTAGACATCTGACGTGTATAATTTTTCTCATATGTTCAGCTGAAGGCAATGTTTCTCAGTCGCGGATATGTGAGGTCTTGAAAATCTGTTAGTTATTAATAAAATACTAATTGTGTATGCAGGGCATCTTTTTGACAAAGAGTGCCCTTGTTACTGTAATGGGACTACTACTATTTTTTTCATTTACAAAATGACCAGTGGGGTTTAAGATTTGAAAGGTTGAGTGTCATTAGTTAAAAAGGCTTGATGATGACATATGTATGTACTTGTAAAGTCAGGGAGCTATGTCATTGAGGATATGATGCCATGTATATCTATAAATAGGAACCTTTGTTTCAGAGCACCTCGCTGCCTCCATCTTTACGACAGTCTAAGAAATGGACTAATTCAGCTGTCCAAGAAATGGACTACCCTGATGATGGAGGCAGCAAGTTGTCTGAAACATTGCTATCTGTTTACTAATCTACATAGCATCATATCCCCAGAAGATGGAAATCATCTTCAGCACTGCTGTGAGAGCCTCATATCTCAATGTATTCTACTCATTCTTTTTTCTTTTTTTCTTCTTGTAGTTTTATATGTTGGAATGGTACACTAAATCAGTGCACTGAAGCTTTTATGCATTCAAATCATCCCAGTTGAGATTTGAAATATGGCCATTCACTGAAATTCAGATGTAGAAGAGTATGAAATGTTTGGCATTTGTTTTTGTAACTTACATGAGTGAATGTATGCTGTTTTATTACTTGAATCTCTTGTTATCGGTGGGAACCAATTTTGTTAGAATGGTATCATCCTCTGTTCTGAAGAATTTGAAGGAAGCACTTAAAGAGTCAGTTTAAATACAAATAATTCTTCCTGTAGTCACTTGATTTTATATATACAAAATTTTTGCTCATGAAACATGAATGCACTTGCCTATAGGGAGCTGAGAATTTTTGTGTTTGTGAGGTGGTATTCAAATCTATCAAAATTCTCCATCATGTCCTCTTTAGAATACTTCCCTTGGGAGTTATAAACTTGTGGCAAGGATGCCTAGAAGTCTTCAGTCATAACATTTTAGGCTTGGGGGGGATATCCTAAAGCCGGGATTAGACGGCGCGTGGCTCGTCCAGTGACGTGACGTCATTTGCTCGGCCAACAGATCGGAACAGAAAAGACAATCTGGCTACACGACGCGGCGCAGCTCATGGCGGACCAGCGGCCTTACTCGGGTAGGTTCGGCTCGGCTTGTGGAATAAGTCGTGTTGTTCTATGAACTTAAAAATGTCCTCATTTGACCACTCCATTCTAGCCAATACCAATTGTGGGACAGAAAGTTTCACTCTTCGCGTACCCCGACAGCAGAAAACAAAGACCAGACCTAAGTGTATAGAGACTTGGATGAGATTGGCTTGGCGCGCATACTGCAAGCCCCGTGTAGCCACAACAGCTGCCCGCGCCGAGTCCCTTTGAGGATCGTGAAAAAACCGCTTCTGCGGAGATCCAACGAGCCTCGCTCCCCCAATCACAAGCCGCGCCGCACCAGGCCGGATACACGGCACGTTTGAATACGATTCTTTGTCAGTGACGTCAGTTATGACGTAAAACGAGCCGAGCCACGCACCGTCTAATCCCGGCTTAACAAGAAAGAAGTCTGAAATGAAATTTTTTGTGCCTTATTGTAAAACAGTTTATTAGTATCTCAGACTAGCATCACAGATAGGATGAACAGTGAGGGATGAATTGGAAGTGAGCATGGCCTAATTGAAGTATTGTCCTGGCATTTGTATGGAAGGACTGAGGAAAATTGCAGAATCCTCAGTCAAGATAGTTGATGTTACAGCCGACATTTGAGCCGTGCACCTTCCAAAGGAAAGTGTAGAGCATTACTGCTACACCAGCATGCTCAGTAAAACTGGGAAGTCAGTATTACATATTAAGAATAAGCTACTAAGTATACTTTTTTATATGTGTTGTAAATCTTTCAACTATTCTGTTGTTGCGCTAATAGTTCATTTCAGTCATTCAGTGTGTACGAGTATTTGAGGTTAAATGGAAAATTCTTGGAATTTTTTAAATCATGTACTTGCATCTGGATATTTGGTTATAGAGACTGGTACAGTTGAGATTAAATGAGTTGAAGTGTTGTGGGGACAGAGTATAATTATTTCCTCACTTGTGTTGGAGTAAATTACCTAAAATAACATTGAGAGGTTGCAGGATTTGCCCATATGATAATAGGGAATGTGTTTGTAATCTGTGTAGTCAGTTGTTTTGTGTGTGTAATTCCTTTTATGTATGTCCTTGTTCATACATGTTTAGGTGTCGCTGACTTCTCTTGCCACATATGTTCTGGTGGATCCTACTCACGTTCTGGATGCAGAGAAGGCATTTGTCTCCCTGTCCTTGTTCAATATCATTCAAAATCCAATATCTGTTCTTCCTTTTATCATCATCATGATGATACAGGTCAGTGATATGAAATTTGTTTTGTCTATTGCCTGCCTTTCTCATTATTAGGTATCACTGGTCACCTTTGCCACGTTTGTCCTGTCGGATCCAGAGAACATTCTTGACTCGAAAACTGCATTCGTCTCGTTGTCTCTCTTCAATATACTACGTTTCCCCCTCTCTATGTTACCTATGCTGATAACAAGTATGGTTCAGGTAAGCTGAGATACTTTCATCCAAATAGTATTGCTTCAGCTTGTGCATACCGCTTTGGCATGGCTTTAGTGGTCCATTATAAAGATGTGCCTTTATATTGTAGTGGTCTTATGTGCTATGATGGCATGTAGTCTGGCAGGTGGGTGCCAGTGTTGTGGTAGAACATACTGCTTCCATCTACAGGGTTTACCATTGTGAAGATGGAGGCAGTATATTGTACTGTGTTTACCCATCTACCAACTACTCAGTGTCAGTAACTGGGAGGACCATAATACAAGTCTTCACCACTGTCGAAGCCCTAAAATTTTATAATTATATATCTGTTCACAGGATAAAGAAATGTTGTTAGTGTGAGGTTAATTGAAGAGTAGTACAGGAAATGTTAATTTTTATTTTATTCTTTTGTGGTTGATTCAATAAGCTTTCGATTGTCATTTGTTTTAGCATATGACATTCCATCAGGTTCATTCAATTTTGCAGAATGTTAAAACCGAGTTTCCTGGTTACCAAATATGTAACCTAATGTTATTTTCATATAACATGTCACCACGTCACCCCAGTCACTGAATTATTAGTAATTAGGGAAGAGAAGTAGCTAGGAGGTTTGGTATTTCATAACAATATCTCTGTGATTCATCTTGGTTTAGGTTGTATAAATATTGCAACATTCTGGATGTGAAGTACATTCATTTCAATTCTAAGCAATATCTCATTTACAGTTAATGTAAGCTGCATGTCATGTAATCTAATTTTCTTTTCATACATTGTAGTTTATGTGAGGCGTATGTTGCATGTAAGGTACGAGGGTGAGTCAAGTATCTGCAGTGTAGATATATTTTTTGCGGTTGAGCATGACACAATACATGTGGTCTCTCTTTCCCCTACCAGTGTGGTGCAGGTTAGACCTTGATAGTGCATTTTTGTCATGAGTTTCATGCTGTAAACATGCATGCCCCGCTTTTCATTTGCACGAAGCAGTGATCTGCTTTTTTATGGGCCGAAGGTGTACCAGGTGCTTAAATGCTTAGAAGGATGTTGGTACAGTATGGGAATGGTTTGTGTCACAATGGAGTGTCTGTGAATGGATTGAGAGGTTCAAAAAATGGTCACACAAGTGTTAAGCATGAGGAAGGACCTGGACCAGCAGCTGAAGGAAACGGTGCACGTGTGGCTTGTCTCTCGGCCCAAAACTTCTTAGTCTGAGGACATAAAGAAGATGGTGCAACAGTGGATGATGTGCACCAAAAAGCAAGGGGACTGTGTTTAAAAATGATGTACCTGTAAGATCTCTACACTTGTAACAAATTTTAAACCTACATTGCGGATAATTATTGACTCGCCTTCATCCTTAAGGTCGTATATTTAGATAAGTATCAGTTTAAAATTTAGAATGCTCTTTAAAGTCCTGGCACCCATCACTGGCATACATTTGAAGTATGTATGTAATAGATAGTGTATGATGAGCCTGTCAGAAGTTCCCTGTATTGTGGTACATTATTTAGTAGTTTATGTGAGTGAACTGTCCTTGTGTATGGCATCAGTATTGAGTGCATAGTTAGTAGGCAGTGTGGTGGTTGTGTGCACATACAGTGTTGAAATGTGGGCTGAGAGTCTGCAGTCAGGTTAATGTAGTGTTGAATTGTGCAAGTGAGTTACATGATGTTGAGCTGTGGTCTCAGCAGTGTGAGTTAACATGGTGCTGAGCTATGGACCCATGTTACATGTTGTTGGACTATCATCTCGAGGATATGCAAGTGAGTTACATGGTGTTGATCTATGAGTTGGTGCTGAGCTGTGGTCTCCAGTGGTACATGGTGTTGGACTTTGGACTGAAAGTATACAAGTGAGACATGGTGCTGTGCTGTGGACTTGAATGTGAGTTACATGGTGTTGAGCTGTCAGTTCAGAGTAGTCAAGTGAGTTACATGGTGTTGATCTATGAGTTGGTGCTGAGCCGTGGTCTCCAGTGGTACATGGTGTTGGACTTTGGACTGAAAGTATACAAGTGAGACACATGGTGCTGTGCTGTGGACTTGAATGTGAGTTACATGGTGTTGAGCTGTCAGTTCAGAGTAGTCAAGTGAGTTACATGGTGTTGAGCTGTCAGTTCAGAGTAGTCAAGTGAGTTACATGGTGTTGAGCTTCTGAATATTAGTATTGTTACTCAGGAATTTAAATATGGCAGCAAGACGTGCAAAAGTTGCAGATTTTGAATACCCCGTTTGCAGGTAATAAACTGCAACTACCAAGTTGTGAATGTAGTCAACAACCCTGTAACAATTGGAAAGTTAAAAACCCCAGTCCTGGGGAAAAGTAGTTAATCTGAGGCAGAGACCTCCCACAGTGGTATACATGTGACATCAAGCATCTGAGTACACATGCAATATTGTGTGTATGATGATCGTAGCAGAAATGCGAATTTCTCAGCAAGCTTGTGCGACCTCACCAAACATGTTGGGAAGATCTGCACGCGGTAGAGTCCATATGCTTTTGAACAATGCTGTGTGTTCCATGCATGTGTTGCTATCCAGTGAACATTCTAATATTGATGAAAAGAAAGATGTGCATTTCTTGATTGCATTTTGTTGGTGGATAAGTCATGGACATGTCCATTTGACCTGAAACTGAAGTGACAAAGTGCTGAGTGAGTGCTTCATGTCATTGTTAAAGAAGATGGATGATGGAGAGAGAGTACACTCCATCAGAGGATCAGTGGTTTTCTTCCAGGTCAGTTCACCACACCATAGCCATTGCAAAGCATGCATGGAGTTGGAATTGGTAGATGCTAGCACACCCTCTTTATTCCTTCAGCCTCTTGACGTGTGATAAGTTTGTTTGCTAGGGCGCAGGAGCTACTTCGGCAGTGCAGGTTTGAATGCGTGGGTGCCATCGGTGAGGCTGTCTCGACATCATTGTGCTGTTGAGCATCTACTACATTGAGAAGGGTGCAGATGGAAGTGTATTGTGACTTCTGTTTCTGTTAATTTGTTGTGTCCATAGTGTGTACAGCTTGCATAAAGAGAACTTTGATGCGAGTCATTTTGTAGAAGTGCGTGCAATGCTTGTGTGAGTGTAATACTGGAAAGAGGTTGGTTTTGTAATCACCTTTAAATAAATTCAGACTGAGGGGTCTGCTTTAGCATATTATAGATGGCTGACTTAGGCACAGTCCATGTGTGTGTTATGCATCCACACAGTTCTTGTTTTCTTTCCAGGACATGTGAATAGAAAGAAACTTTATTGTAAATGTGTCTGTGTACAGCGCTTGGGCTCATATTCATTTTGCTCCATTTAATAAGAAGTTTGTAAGATGGAGACTAAATTTCGGGCAGGCACAGCGTACCATTACAAATGTTCTGAATTTGAAATTAATTTGGAGAAGATTAGTGGATGTTGTTTTTAGGCACCTGTTTTTGTGCTTGGTTGGTGTCATTCTGGCTCAGTTTTTAAAAGTAGTAGTGCATTCAGAGTTTGTTAAGTGGGTAAATTTTCTGTACATGATTTCGGTAGGTTGAGAATAAACAAATATTTTGGTAACTTTAAATTAATCAAGAGGCATCCATTTTCTCTTCTGAGTGAAACAGAAACTTACAAGTGTTACTGCATGACGAAAAAGTGTGTCATTGTTATGCTGCCTGATCAGATACATTATCACAGCAGACTATCCGAGATTTGTATATAGTGAAGTCGTGAATTTGAACTTGCTTTTAGGAAGTGGGATGTTGATGTAAATTGCTCCTTACATGGTTATTTTAAAAAGAAAGGCTTAATACATTTTTTGACAACTGCTGTTTAGTGATACATTTTGTCACATGTATGAGAATATACATATGATGTAATTTTTCTAGGCAAGAGTTTCCATCAAACGTGTGAACAAGTTCATGAGCTCTGAAGAACTGGATCCAAACAGTGTGCAGCGTGATGTGTCTGAAAGTGAGTAGCGCTTCTACACCACTTTCACATACCCTCCCAACATGCTGTGTTGTGACATGTGGAGTACGTTTGACTGCCCACAATACATTGTTTGATATACGCTATAATTCAGCTTGTCTTGTGCCACATTGTGCCATTGTACCCATTCCATACCTGGCACTTGTGATGTGTTTGGGGTCATTCAACATAGTCTGAGTGGGCTAAGTGGAGTTCTGTTCAGGTATCATTTGTTGTTGAATCCTAAAGGTAAAACAAACTTGCAACATGGATAAGTGGGGAATATGCATCCTTTATTATGAAATGAATATTAATGCATGAGGCTTGAGAAGTGATAGTGAAGAATTTTGGTCTTTTGGGTTGTGATGGTGCACAGTCTGGTGGAATCTGCTGCTGTAATCTTCAGGGTACTCTTATGTATCTCCAAACCTTTTGTACAAATGTTTCAAACTGCACACATCACATCCCAGAAGACCATAATCCCAGTCCTTCACTACATTGCCCTGCAGTCTTGTCTGTACAGATGGAAACATTTTAAAGGTTATTTTTAGTTACCAGTGCTTTGGACAAGCCTACTGTCTTCATGTTCAAGGTCGTCACTCTTCTGTTGGGGGCCAGCTTCCCCCTCTGAAATTTTGGTACCTGTATACCAATTTACACAGTGTATTTTCCCAGAAGATGGGAGTTTTCATCGGCAGTGCTGTGAGAACCCCAAATTTCACACAAAGTAGACAACATACCGTATATTCTCGAATCTAATCCGCACTTTTTTACAGTTTTAGAGGGCTAAAAAATCAGATGCGGATTAGATTCGCGTGCGGATTAGATTCGCGGTCTAGAGCTGGATTTTGGAAAAATGATTGAGCTGCTGTACAATATAACAATAACGTAATTAACGTAATTAATAAACAACGTAAGAACAATACAATACAATAATCTATTATTTTATTATTTATTATTATAATTTATTATTCATCAGACTCGCCGTCATCACTCATAATTCGAGGAATGTTCAAAGATCTGGCCTTCTTTATCGCCTCCTCGCGAGTAGATCATAACTCACAAACAGTCCAGTCTTGCGTCTCTCTTGAAAAAACGTGAAGACTGCATCATCAATTTCAGGAAATCGTCCTTTCTTGGGTCCAGCGAATTTCCTTCGTGACGCCTCACACCCGCTGATCGCTGCCTTGTGTTTCCGCCATAGTCGAACGTTGCTTTCATCAACTCCAAAAATTGCAGCGGCTTTGCGGTTTCCATTCTCCTCTGCGCACCGAATAACTTCACGTTTGAACTTTGCCGTATATGAGAGTCGTTTAGATTTCAGGTGTCCCTCTTCCATAACTACGGTACACGACAAATTGGAACAAGCACCTCCCACATTTCAACAACTAAAGATCAGCTGGCTTCAGACGAGATTGCGCACGTCTGTTGAGAAAGACCCCGCCTCTATCGGTATGACTCATCGGCCACAGGCGTAGCGTCGGATTTTAACGCATTGGTAACATCCAATATTATTCAATCAGTCGCCCCGTGGGCAAGGGGTGGTTGAAGGAAAGGTGCGGATTAGAATCGCGAACTAACTTTTTTTCGTTTAAGAAGTCGCAAAAAAACTGGGTGCGGATTAGATTCGGGTGCGGTTTAGATTCGAGAATATACGGTAACTTCTTCCAGGCACTTGTTACTTAATTTCAGTCTTTCAGAAAGATTTTCTAATTTGTACATTAATGTAACACTTAATGCTAAAATTTAGATGAAATGTTTTGAAAAATTTGTATTCATGTGCATGACTTGCTGGAACTGAAAAGTAAAATTTGTCATTGAGGAAGTGGTAAAATCTTATTATTTCAGGGGATCCTCTGGTAATTGAGAACGGTACATTTTCATGGGGAACTGATGAGCCGGCAATTCTACGTAACATCAATCTCAGCTTTAAGCAAGGCTCTCTTGTGGCTGTTGTTGGAACTGTTGGTTCAGGAAAAAGTTCACTTGTGTCTGCCTTCTTGGGAGAAATGGACAAAATTACTGGCAGAGTCAACACCAAGGTTTGATATGAAAATAGTGTATGAGATCTGTTCTGAATGTTTGAGTTTTGACACCCCCCCCCCCCCCCCCCCCCCCCCCCCCCCCCCCCCCTCTCTCTCTCTCTCTCTCCTTTATATATATAAACCTGAAGGATGACAAATCAAATTCATCTCCATCAGCTTGAAATTAAAATATTTTGATGTTCATACCATGCAGTGTGATATATTTCATTTTATAAAACCACATATTTGCAAGTACAAATACATAAATATTAATCCACTCCTGCAAAATACTTAGTATCATAATAAATTGTAGCCTTGTTAAAACATATAGATATAAAATTTAGAAAGATATGGTGTACGTAATATTAATACAAAATGTGTGTAATGTTGCAGCCTTGTTAAACTGTATAGATATAAATTACAGAGAGATGTATACATAATAATAATAATACAAGATATGTTTCATGCTGCCTTATTAACAGGTTTTCCTGTTCTAATTTATTAGCATATTTTCAATAACAAGCACGTTGCAATGTGATATTTTCCAAGACCTGTTCCTATGATGATGTTATGTATCACTATGACTTACACATGCTGTAAATTCCGACTGATGAATTGTTGCATTCTGCTTAATGGCATTCGAACGTCTGTGTTGTACAATCCAGTACAGATCTAGCCCTTCGGTTGTGCCTTGTATTTGTGTTGATGCCAGGGCTAACATACTGCGCCATATACCAGTACACAGCACAGCACAACACGGACTAGAAGAATACTGGATTGTACAACATTAATGTTCGTACGACATTAAGCAGAATGCCCCAGTTCATCAAATAGGGGTTGTCCCTCACTTCTTAGAACCTTCACATCAGTTGCTTGGTTATTGTTTACATAAAATTACCTCTCAGTGTGTTATTTTTGTCTTATTTTCACAGGGTTCAGTTGCTTATGTTCCACAGCAGGCTTGGATACAGAATGCAACACTGCAGGATAACATTGTGTTTGGTGGATCCATAGATCATGCTTCATATCAGCGAGTTATTGAGGCTTGTGCTTTAAAACCTGATCTTGCAATGCTTCCAGCTGGTGACCAGACAGAGATTGGAGAAAAGGTAATGATTATTGCATAACAGAACATCTTTTGTCTAGCACAAACACAAAACAACTATTACATGAAGACAGTACAGTAGAATTACACACAATGAAGACATGAAGATGTGGATTTGTGGTTTGAAATAAAGTTTTGTACAGTGCACCATTGTATTGTGTATATTCAGGTTATGAAATTTTATCCTTACCATAAAATTTCATCGCTTCATAAAAATTCATAAGGTAGACCATAAATTCACCCTTCCAGAAATGTGGAATAATAATTAATTTTTCAGTAAAAAATGGAAAACAAATTTAGCCCAAACCATTTTGTTTTAACGAAGGGATTGTGTGTTAAGAAAATCAGATTGCACATGTGTCTGCATGCGTGTCATTGCTGTGGCATGATGCATAGCTGGCCATTGGCTAGTGTATGTGAATGCATCTGATGTTGGAGGATGGCTGTCACTGACATTTGTACACCAATCTTAGTGGATTGTGTGGAGTAATAACCGTATTCAAGGTGCCTGGAAAGAGGCCCTGAAGTTGATATTTAATTTGTGTACCTACTTTTTTTTATGATGGGTAAAATCGAGTTTTTATTACAACTGTAGACCAAAAATAGCTCTAGGAATGCGTCTCCAGTTACAACATGGGAGCCAGTGAAAAAAACTGGCTTTGTCCACAATACAGATGCATTTGCAGGGATACATCCTTTTTGTAACATGGGGGCACGCTGTATAATATCAATGTTATGTTCGCAGTGTTAACGCTGTGGTGCTGGAATTAAATCTAGGGTGTATTCTGAAAAAGCCGGGAATTTAAATGTCTGCCATTATTTTGTGTGCTCTCGGCTACATATACATTTGACGTCAGCATTCTAGCTGCACACTGCATTTCGACTGTAGTTGACTTTCGGATCCAAAGGCTTAAGGGTGTGTGACAGAACAAAATCACTGGTTTTACATAAATTCTTCAGCTGTGTTAATTTTTGTTGGCATGATGCTGATGTATTTAATGTAATGGCTTGGGATTGATGTCTGTGGTTTATTGCACAGGTCAGTCATTTTAAATCAAAATATTAGGAAATTTTACAGTAAAACATGGATTGGGCAATGGAAATTTCTTTTTCTGAAATCTGTTGCACTGTAAGGTGGTGAAATGCCTCGCACTGCCCTGTGGGCAGGAATGTTGGACTGTGCATAAGGAAATTAGAGTCAGTTCTGTGAAAGGGGAAAACTTGCATTCCCTAGTATTGCAGGTGCTTTATATCAGTTTATTATGTACATTCCTTAGCTGGTGTGTATAACTGCTGTGGTTCCTGAGTGATTGATACTTGGTGATTCATTGTATAGAATTTGTCATTGTGCATTTTGGATTCATTGCAGGGTATTAATCTCAGTGGAGGTCAGAAACAACGGGTGTCCCTTGCCCGAGCAGTCTACAACAATGCGGATGTTTATTTTCTGGATGACCCTCTTAGCGCAGTGGATAGCCATGTTGGCAGACATATTTTTGAGAATGTTATTGGACCTAATGGCATTCTGCGCAAAAAGGTGTGTCACTGAAATTGTACTTTTTTAAACCTTCTGTGTTACTTGTGGGTATGTGCCCATAGATATAATGTGGAGAGGCTAAGCTGGGTTGTTTCATGTTAGATATGCATGTATGTGGTGCAGTCAAATAATTTCTGGATTTACCATGAGATGACGCTGCTGCAAGCATGAACTTCTGCCACTGTGTTTAAATAGGGTCTGCTGAGTCGTACCCTGCTTGGAATAAGGCTGTAGCATGTGTGATTGTTGAGTAATGTCTTGCTAGTTACAAGTGTATATTGCTCCATTTACAGTTCTGACATACACATGCAGCCTGTTTGGAAAAAAATGAAGCAAACCACCCCTTACGTGTATATATATATATACACACATACATACACAGTAGATGCTGATCATAGTATGTGAACTGTATCAGGATGTACATATTGTAAGGAATTAATGTAATGAAAGATCATTAATTTCCTGTACATATATTTAATATTGTGTAATTAGTGATGTTATGAGCCTGGATCTAAACAAAAACTGTTAGGCTTGATCTGAACAAAGCTGTTTTATGAAAATTTATGCTATGTTTGTAAGTCAGTTAAGTTGCCATCAACAAGTAAGTCAGGTTTCAAAACAGTGCATTTATAATTAGATATAATTGTTTCCTTTCAGTGTATTTCCATCTCATAAAGGGCTATAAAGAACTAGTCTGTGTGTGTGTGTGTGTGTGTGTGTGTATGGAATGGACCCAGCATTTTTTAATGAATCCATTTTAATATTATGTTCTGCTGTAGATGTTAACATTGTTTGGTCCTGTGCAAAACTTCTTAAGCAGGAACTACTGTATGTAATGTTTGAAGAGAATGGAAGGTACTAGAGAAATGAACTAACAGTTTGCAATACATTTGGAATATTAACTCTTACTTCGACAAAATGTAGCTCATATTTCCTTCAGCCCCAAGTGTCTTTTTGATGACTAGCTGTCACAGCAGTGTTTAAAGACAATGTCTGTATTAGAGAGACCTCAAAGTGTCACCAGCTGATGTCACGGAAGGACAGAATAATTTAATTTAAAATAATATTACTTTGTGGTAAACATTTTTATTCTATGGGTTAACTGCAGACTGCGGTGTTTTTGTGGATGTAGTTTAATTGTTAAAGATTGTCTTCTGGGGTGTGACATCATGTCTGGTGAACATGTACTGATGTTTCAGAGATGCCTGTTGCCCCCCATCATCAGATAGACCCTCTTGTTGGGGGTAACAGTGTGAAATGTTTGTACATGTCTACCAGACAACATGGCATTACTTCCCAGAGGATCAATCTTTGTAGCCATCTCCGTGAGATGTGTCTTACATGCTGTAAATCCTGTCTGAAGTTACAGAGTCCCTACTGATGAGGGAGCTTCTTGGAATAGAGTTACAAGTACTCCGGTTTGTGTAGTATCCCTTATGTGTTTACTTTGTATACAATAAATGCATTTTCTGTTTCATAGACAAGATTGTTGGTAACACACGGAATCACCTACTTACCAGAGGTGGACATGATTGTTGTTCTGAAGGATGGCGAGGTTACCGAGTTGGGCACATACAAACAGTTACTTGATAAGAAAGGAGCATTTGCAGACTTCCTAGTTCAACACTTGCAAGAAATTGATGTGGATGATGGTACATCAGAAGTTGGTAAGAGACTGATGTATGTTTTTTAAAATGAATGAAAGATATAGATGCTTGTTTATGTGACAAGTTCTGTGGCAGAGAAATGGGGAATACCGTATATTCTCGAATCTAATGCGCATCCGAATCTAATCCGCACCCAGTTTTTGGCGACTTCTTAAACGAAAAAAAGTTAGTTCGCGATTCTAATGCACACCTTTCCTTCAACCACCCCTTGCCCACGGGGCGACTGATTGAATAATATTGGATGTTACCAATGCGTTAAAATCCGACGCTACGCCTGTGGCCGATGAGTCATACCGATAGAGGCGGGGCCTTTCTCAACAGACGTGCGTAATCTCGTCTGAAGCCAGCTGAACTTTAGTTGTTGAAACGTGGGAGGTGCTTGTTCCAATTTGTCGTGTACCGTAGTTATGGAAGAGGGACACCTGAAATCTAAACGACTCTCATATACGGCGAAGTTCAAACGTGAAGTTATTCGGTGCGCAGAGGAGAATGGAAACCGCAAAGCCGCTGCAATTTTTGGAGTTAATGAAAGCAACGTTCGACTATGGCGGAAACACAAGGCAGCGATCAGCGGGTGTGACGCAGCTCCTTCAGAAGTGGCGCGGTGGGTGTCGGCTGCATGGAAAGCCATCCCGGAGACCATTATCGTCAGATCTTTCAAGAAGTGTTGCATAAGCAATGCTTTGGACGGAACCGAAGATGACATTGTATGGGAGGACGATTTTGAAAATAAAGATGATAGTGACTGGGTGGAGAGCACGGGTAACGATTCAGTTATGAGTGATGACGGCGAGTCTGATGAATAATAAATTATAATAATAAATAATAAAATAATAGATTATTGTATTGTATTGTTCTTACGGCACGTACAGCAGCTCAATCATTTTTCCAAAATCCAGCTCTAGACCGCGAATCTAATCCGCACGCGAATCTAATACGCATCTGATTTTTTAGCCCTCTAAAACTGTAAAAAGGGTGCGCATTAGATTCGAGAATATACGGTATATCTGAGGATTCTTTTCTTCTGGGATGTGATACTGCATCAGTGGGTAATCAGATTGCAACATTTTGAGGAAATGTATCCTTATTTTTTACTGGTTGACAGGTACTAGAAGAACCAGTTCACCTGTTAGACCTATGAACCGTTGAAGATTAGAACACTATTTTGCCTTGAAATATTGGGATTAAATTTGCCATTGATGTGGCACCATGCTTCAGAAGAATGAAATATTCAGCTACACTACTGTGGGAACCTCAGAATGCATGAAGTATTTCAGAATCTAAAAAACTGATTTTGAGGGTTTTGTTAAGTAGATTCTACAGTAATTGCTACTAGCCAGGCTGTGTATTTGAAGTTTGTTCTACATGCTTTTCTCTAACAAAGAGCAGCTAAATTTGTTACATCACAGTCTTAGATTTCTCTGCACTCAAATGGGTAGTTCATAGAACCAAACATTTTCATATATTTGGTACTGGTTTATTTCTTCCATTAACCCAGCCTCCTGTACAATGGGTACCGGGTCGTTTCCGGGGGTAAAGGGGCCAGGGCGTGACGTTGACCACCCAACCCCCATCTAGTGCCGAGGCTAAAGAAAGAGTAGAGCTATACCTCTACTCCCCCTCTGGTCCTTCATGGCCTGTTCTAGGGTGAACTTTACCTTTTAATTCTTCCATTGTCAAAATTGTGTTTTTGTATGTTAAGATTTTGGAACTTGGAACTGAGTGCTGTACTTCAGTCACGATAAGAATTTCTGGAACCATGAGTACAAATTCTGATCTGGTGTGAGGGAATAGAGGTCACTGTGTTATCGGTTCTCTAAAATGTTTTAATTTCAGAGCTGGATGAAATTAAACAACAGTTGGAGAACACAATTGGTACAGAGGTACTCCAGCAGAAGCTTGTTCGTGCACGATCAAGAGTGTCTGAGAGTCAAAGTGACATGGGCTCTCTCTCGGGTGAAAAGCGTTCATTGTCAGGATCATTGAACAGGCAAGTTGTGTTGTTAGAGTCTGCTTTCGTTTTATTTTTTACCTTAGCTTACATGCTTTCTTTTCTTTTCGACCCACCAAATGTTTGTTGAAATGATGATGCATACATTTACATTTTGTGCTTTCTGTCAGATTCTGATGAATTTATATAGATGCCTCATAATAAAACTTACATTAACAGAAGTTGTGTTTCCGACCATTTTAGTTGGTAACTTTTTTGATACTGAAATAAATTATTTGTGACAGAATGTACTGGAAAAATATTGAACATCATGGTCAAGTGTTCGGCTCTTCTGCTTAGTATTTGTGACATTTAAGGTTCAAAGTTTTACCTAGAGGCTGGCTATCTTGACAGTGGCTCTTTGTAGCATTCCACAGTCTGTCTAGTCAAATGCCTGGATAGTTGCTCAACTTAGGCAATGACCGCTTCCTTCAGAATTTTATCCAGTTGGTTATTCGCTAATTATCTTGCCATTGGATATCATGTAGCCTTAGATACTGAGTGTGTAAATAAAGTAAATCATGAACAAATATGCAGAGGGGGTGAACATTATTTTTGGTGTAATGGCCCAATTTTTAATAGTGGTAAAATAGTGTACCACATTATCTAACTGGATGTGTCACACATACCATGACTGACCCTTTTATAAGCACAGTTTCATTTCCTTAGTCATAAAAGGTAGACTAGAAGAATGCCATGCTGTATCTGCAGTGAATGAGATTAGCATGGTGCAACAGACTTATGTGAGTATGTAATGCTTTGACCTTTTCACCTGTGGAAAATGTTTTGTTGTGTTCAGTATACAAAGATAGTGGAGGAAGTCGAGAAGCTCATCAGCTTGATGGTAATGTTTGTGTTGGTTAAAACAGACTGTTGGAGTTACTAGCATTGACATGATTAGTGCTTTGTTATATAACTTTTTTCATGTGTAATAAGTTGTTTTTGAGATAAAAAGTATAATTGACATTTTTAAATTAGTGTTTGAAACATGTGTCCTGCACTTTATCACCCATGCATTTATTATACAGACAATATGGCTTTTTGCCTGCCTGTTGAAGTATTTTCCTGTGTCTAGACAAAGGGAATTACTTGTAATTCTTGGTCTGTAGACTGGTAGGACAGTGTATGTGAAGGTGGTGTGTTGCCTGACAATTTTAGAACCTCTTTTGAAAGCTCAAGTATGGTGAACAGAGGAAAACACATGCTGTGAATGTATCTGCTGTGGCTAGGTGAATTAAGAAAATCAAAGAGCTGCAACCGTAATTGTACGCATTATTTTATAGTTCTGAATTTATTATGTTATGCTGGCAGGCCGTTTGTAGACAAATTGCATTATTGATGTGAGAATTGTTACAAGTTAAAGTATTCAGTAAAAGTCATGGGCAGTTGTGTTGAAGGGAAAGGTACAACAGCTGCTAAGAAGCCAAAATCAGTACATTGCCATAACAGTGTTTAATGGTGAAATGAAACATGGAGAAGAAAGCAGCAACTGCACCATGACACAGAAATTCCATGTCGTGGAACACAACGTATGATGCCTTGAGAAAACAAAACAAACTATTATCAGATCAAACCCAAAAGGCATCTTGTGGACCCAGGCAGGGGAATTTCCATACAACTGATGAAGAAGTTCTGGAGTTTGTGCAGAGAGAATATAGGAATGGCCTTCCCATTACCAGAGAGAATATGAATAAAGGTAATGGAATTTGCTACGTCTGTGAAGATTGTGCAGGAAAGATTTCAAAGCCAGTAGTGAGTGGCTGGGCAGTAAGATTTTTGCATTGTAAAGGGTCTGCTGTTTGTTGGAGAACTACATTAGTGCGAAAGCTTCCCACAGACTACCTTGAAAAATTAATAATATGACAGCACTGTATAATTAGTATGTGAAAAAATATTAACCTCTTAGGACAAGTGGCTAATGTAGATGAAAACCCCAGTTTCTAGTGGAATTACATTTGAATGTAATGAGGAAGGGTGGATGACAGGAGAACTCGTGGTCAAATGACCAAGGGAATTGTGGGGCAGGAGGCCAGGTGCTTTACTAAAGAAAGAGGAATGTTAGTCTTGGATTGTTAGTCTTGGATGCTTTAAAGGGTTACATAACAAAGTGAGAAGTAACTTCTAGATTAAAATGGATCTAGTGATCATACCAGGAGGCATAACCTTTCAGTTATAGGTTCTTGATGTAGCAGCTGACAAACCATTCAAACACTGATCATGTCCCCTGTACTGGGAGTGGTTGCTGTTTGGGAACTGCCCACTAACACTAGCAGGAAACATAAGAAGACCATCTGAAGCTCTGCTTGGGCAGTGTATTAAGACTGCTTGGAATGACGTTTACCCATAATTTGTTGTAAGAGGGTGTAAAAAGTGCTGTGTGTCAGACGATGTGAATGGAACAGATGATGTCCTGTGGGAGAAAGCTCATGAAGAAAACTCTTCTTCTAATGATAAAAGCGTTGGCAGTGACCAGTTGACCAAATGACGTGTGTGTGTGTGTGTGTGTGTGTGTGTATATATATATATATATATATATAACTTTTTACTCCACTAATATGTTTAATATTTAACTGTGCAGTATTAAGCATGCAAACACGAAGTGACATAAAAACCTGGCTGATGTGATTATACATATTTTTCTGAAAATTGAAGGTTGTGGAGGGGGTTCAGCGTATGTGCGGGTAAATATTTTATATCATCTGCTAAAGTGCAATATCAGAGCCTTGTATGACACATTGTTAATACTGATTTATATTGCAGGCAGCGGTCAGTAGAAAGCAACACAGAAAGGTCTAGCTCACTGCGTAGACTCAATTCAGTGGACAAGGACACTGTTCCGAATTCTGTTACAAAACCTAGCGGAGACAAACTTATTGAAGTCGAGAGGGCTGAAACTGGAAGAGTAAGTTGTTGAAATGTATCTTCTTGTTAGACATGTTTTTACAACTGAGAATTTGAAGATTATTGTCTCATAGGATGTAACAGTCTCAAGTTGGGTAGATGCGTACCAATGTTTCAGAGGAATCAGCTGGTTCCATCCTCAGGGTAGAAAAATAAGTTGTGTGGGAGAAGGATGCCTGACATTGGCTTGTACACAACCCTGCTTCCTGTTCCCATTTATATGTATCTGGACATCTTGTTTCCATGTTACTGATTGACTTTGAAGATGGAGGTAGCAGGTTTGTCTGAATTGATCCCAATTTACGAATTTACATGGTGTCACATCCCATAAGCCCATAATTATCTGGATCTTTTTTCTTGTTATGGACTTTATTGGCTTCCCAAAAAACAATGTTTATGAACACATGTATGTGTATGCTTCATGTACATTGATCTAAAAACATGAAAGATTAAAATGTGCAGATATGTAGTTCTGCCTGTTGTTTTGTATGGGTATGACCCTTGATCTCTCACATTAAAGGAAGGTCCAGGTCTGGAGATGGTTTTTAGATGGTGCTGAGAAAGAGGTTTGGATGTAATGGAGAAAATAACAAGAGGCGGGAGGAAATTGCATAATGAAGAACTTCATGATTTGTACTCTCTACCAAACATTATTAGGGTGATCATGGAGGATGAGGTGGCAGGGTGTGTGGCACATATGGTGGTGAAGAGAAATGTATACAGGGTTCTGGTGAGGAAATGTGAAGGAAAGAGACCACTTGAAGAACTAGGAATAGGTGGGAGGGCAACATTTAAGTGCAAGATAAAGAGAGGATGGAAGTAGACTGGATTAATCTGGCTCTGGAAGGGGACATGTGGTGAGCTGTCATTAACACGGTAAAGAACCTTCGGGTTCCATAAAATGCAATGAATTTCTTGACCAGCTGAGGAACTCTTAGCTTTTCAAGAAGTACTCTGCCCATGGAGTTAGGTAGTCAGTCAGTGAGTCATTCAGTTTGTGCACATTGAGAAATGTGAAGTTAGGACTTCGTATAGTGCTGAGAGTGCAGGACCACTCGTTTGTACATTTTAGTTAGATTGTTTCATTCATTTGAAATTGCCTCTGAAGTACAGGATGAATACACATGATCTGAACAGTTTAAAAAAATTATTTCACAAAAACTGATGTGCCATGCAGAAATGAAACTGAATACCATCGGAAGCCGAACTTGATGCGGATGTAGGTTTTGAAGAAGAGAGATGAATGTGTTAAGTTCAAAGAATTTGATTGTGAGCAGAAAATCAGAATTGAGGAAGGTTCAGAGAGAGAGAGTCAACGGAGAAATTGGAGGGGTAGGAGCTATCAAATGAGAACCAATATGTCTGATGATCCTGCTGTCTCTGTGCTAAATTTAAGTTAGAGTACGGACAGATTCCACACCTTGGAAGATAATGATATTAATATTCGCCACTCTGAGATATGAAACTTCCATGTAATAGGTTTTAATAAATAGTGCTTAAGATCCTAATTTGTTTTGAAAAATTGTCATAATTTTTTCTATTTTTTTCCCCCCACAGGTGAAGTGGCGTGTGTACACCCATTATCTCAGGAATATTGGAGTTTTCCTTTCTGCTGCAACAGTATTTTTCAACATAGTTTTTCAGGGTTTCTCAATTGGTTCCAATGTATGGCTTTCAGAATGGTCAAATGATAAGAGTATGTATGGAAATGAGACAGATGACAGCAAACAAAGCCTTTATTTGGGTGTGTACGGGGCTCTTGGTGTTGGCCAAGGTAAGTCAGACACTTCTGTTTTGTCTATAATGCTCTCTGATTGAAATTGTAGCTTGTTTGATTGATAACACACCAAGCAATGGCAGATTGTGAATGTGGTATCTGGAGGACCTGCGTCCATAGATTTGAGGTATTTTCTGTTACATTATTTGAAGTCCGTGATAAATTTATGTGTGAGAACTAACAGGCATACTCCCTATGAACACCCAATGAATGTTACATGTTAAAAAAATGTGCGGTGTTAGTAATTTCTTTGCATTTTGAGCCATTCTCATGAGGAGCGGTCGCACCGTGTAAATGCCAGTAAGTTGAACAAGCAGGTAATGAGGGTTAATGTTTCCTGTTCTTTGGGTTAGTCTTGGGGGATGAAATCCATTCACCAGAAAAGAAAAAGTTCATAAAAATTGTGTAATTAGTTAATAAATATCTGGAAGGAATATTTGCTTGAATTGTGGTGCTTACATTATAATATGCAACATTTTATCTCATAAATTAAAGGTGTTACTGAAGTAAATTTACTTTACAGTAATGTATGTTTGATTTTTTATGACTTCTAATGGCCAGAACACATTGTGTTCTGTTTCCTGCAAGTATTTGTTTTCACATCTGTTATATAATCACATCCCTGCCAGCTAGTTACATGCAGTTAAGTCCATTAGTCTGCCATTTTACCCAGAATGTCTTCAGATAAAGTATAAAGTAATAATTTTGGTACTGCTAATTAGAGTTTACATGCAATGTAGTGATAAGGTGATACAACTTAATCTCCTGGAAATGTATGAGATAAGGATGGAGAGACACTGTTCATTCAGACATACTGTGGGGAAAAAAATTTTAAGGTCAGAGTTTGTTAGTAATGGAGTGCCCTTGATTTTTGGAGGATAGCACATTGATACTGGAGATACTGGGGATTGGCATAAAATGTGTTAATAGACATAAAGACATCAGTGTTCTGTTGAGTTTGAGTATGCTTGCT
This sequence comes from Reticulitermes speratus, assembly GCA_021186555.1. Classification (NCBI taxonomy): domain Eukaryota; kingdom Metazoa; phylum Arthropoda; class Insecta; order Blattodea; family Rhinotermitidae; genus Reticulitermes; species Reticulitermes speratus. The sequence goes on along the minus strand of JAJKFL010000042.1, from coordinate 42,258,084 downwards.
GTTTGAGTGGAGCCTGTAGCTGACTGCTCATGCTGCAAGTGTTCTGGACTTTACTGTTATTTCCATCCAGTTTTAATTTCTTAGGCTGTCATTACTTGTGCAGTCCTGACTGAGAACCAGTGAACTGTACTTTTACCAGTTAGTAAAAATATTGCATCATGAGTGCCCTTGTACATTATTATCCATATTATGTAGAACTGCAAGTACTTGAGCCACTGTTACAGAGTAACAAATGCTTACTGTTACAATGTTACTGAACTTCTGTTCTCTGCCCATTGAGTTGAAGAAGGGACACACACGTGAGGTTGAAGTCCCAGTGAGGCAAGTTGACCTATTTCCTGATAGTATTTTGTGAGGATGGTGGCTAACAGAGGGGATGTCATAGAGGAGAGGAGTTTGTACTGTGGTGCAGGCACCCATTCTCCATCTAAGGTCTTTAGTTCTCAGTGTTGTGACTGAAGCCTTGTGTGTTCTGGGATGTGACATTGTGTAGTTGGGTAGGTAGGTAGCAGCATTTCAGAGGAACTGTCTACTGCAGTACATGGCATTGCTTCCCAACCATTCTCCAGGTTACCAAAGTGTAAAACTTCAGAAAAGTTGAAGTCTTCAATATTTAAACAGAAAATCTATGTATACATGTGGCTGGGTATCAGACTTGTGAACCCGTGTCATACCTTCAGTCTGTGAAATCACTTCCGCCAGCATAATAGTATAAAATCAGTTGGGTATCAGAAACGTTTATATGGGTGTGTCTTACATGCAAGTAAATATGGATAGGCTCTCATTTATGCTGCAGCTTATATATTTTGTGACATGAAGGTGACTTTGAACTGCATGGTGGATTGTGTTCATTGAATTCACATACATAATCTGTAGCAGTGAAATCACTTGTCACTGGTGAAAAGAATGTCCCAGTTTATGTTATCTACATACTGTGGCTATTTAAATCCCACTCAGTGGACAGTCTGCAACGTTGGTAGAGGCGTGAAGGTGTTATGAGCTGTGACAATTCGTACAGCTAAAGACCCCGTCAGTATGTGTAGTATTACTGTACAAGAGCTACATACTGTATTTTTCCCTCCATTAACAGACAAAATGCACATTCAGAATAAATCATGATTAATGTATTGTTATGGCCATGATGGATATTTTGGGTTTTGAGGGAAAGGAATCTGTCTACATTTTTGTGTTCCACATGATGATATACCTTATTTAATAATATGGAATTAATACTGCACATGAAGTAAGGAAGCCATGTTATATTGAAGCCCTGTGACTGTCCTAGTTTAGATAACAAATAATGCTCAAGATCCCCATATATGAGTATTATTGTATGTATGCAATATTTGCTGGGATCTGTGAATATGCCATTTCTGTGACCATTTATATCAAATTCTGCGTGATTAACTTTGTACCTATGAGAACAGGAAAAAGTTTGAAGGCTACTCTCACAGTGTCACACGTGATGACAGATGTAATTTAAGCGTACAGTGATAATTTTATTGTTTTCTCTGCACGTAAGATGTGTCTTTTATATGTTATGTGTAGAAAATACCAACTTATTTTGTACTTGGCTGTTTGGCTAGGAAAGTTCGTATAAAGAAGTGTGTTACACATCAAAATATGTCACTTTCATTCTCAGAATGTAAAGTGAAACTGTTGTACAGCCAGCATGGACATGGGCTTGGAATTATCACTCTTAGGGACCATAGCAAGCATACTGGCATCTTCAAATGTTGCCCTCTTGGCCTAAACATAGTTTTTTTTTAATGCAGTAGTAGTTTGGGCTTATGGGAATTTTGTGCGTAATAAAACAACTTTGGGCATTGTTCAATTGAATCTGTTGCAGTTTTGCATATTTGGAGCATGCAGAGTAGGCTTGTATATTGGTGATTATTATTCAGGGTACATTGGTAACAATGTGTTATAATTTTATTAATCCTGGGATTGTTGGACGCTGGCTTCATTATTCTTTCCTGTGTAGCACTGAGATTATATTGGAGACAGTTGTCAAAAAATTGTAATTGCAGACCTGTTTAAGGTAAGAAAGCTGTATTTTGAGATTTGAGGTCCTCAGAGTGATGAATATAGGAATGTATCATACGAGTATATGACATAGACGTGGTCAAGATTATGGTCTTCCGGGATGTGATGTCATGCAGTGCGATAGATAGGTACCAGCATTTTAAACAAATCTGCTCATTCTATATTCAGGCCAGAAGCATGAAGATGGCAGTAGCAGGTTCTTCTAAAACATATATACCTATCTACCAGCACTATACTGTATCTCGTTCCAGAACTTCAATCTTAAGTAGTTTTATTTTTAAAAGTTTAGGGTGTGATTTACACTTCTTATCCAGAAATTGTTTGTCAGTAAGAGTTAAGTATGTGACTCCATCAGTTTCTTTCCTTTGCCATCAGTAATCTGTACAAGAAGGTAGCTTAGTTATATAAGAGTCAGTAATTGTGTGGATTATTGCACATATGGGGTACAGAAAGACGACCACTGTCTGGTTGAATATCGGGAAGTTTCTTTTTTGTTCGATATTCAGCAGTGTGAACGTTCGGTTTGACAGTTAATAGTATTAAATGTTCTAGTATGTTAGGATGAGCAAAATGTCAACAATCTAACGTTTTGTACAGTGCTGCACACTTTAATGCCCAAAATGCAGTAATTGGTAATGATATGCTTGTGTCTTAATTGTCATTTGGCTTCTAGATGCCTGCTAAAGTGACTAAGGTACTGTACCTAAATTTTCAGCCACAACACTGAATTTAATTGTGCATGTTAAAAGGATACTACATAATAGGTATGAAAATAGTGTATTGACCGTGTATTTTAGTTTCTTGCACGTTTTGTGTTCTATCTCGAGTTCACATACAAATCAACCATAACTGTGTAGAAAATGTTTTATAGTGTCTTAGGGGACAAATTACACATTTATCCTATGGGAACGGGCGTTTTATGCATCCTGTCACATTGTGTCAAGTTACATGATTTATTCTGCTCGTTTTTATCCCTTGTGGAATGTTTACTAATTCTGAAGTACATTTTTTTATTAAGGATATGGAGTTATCATTTATTCGTGAGAAACCTGCCTATGTAAGTAAAAATTACTTTTTGCTGTTTTCTCGTAATGTAGTAGGATTTATGCAGGTTATAATGTACTGCAGTCAGAGTTGAGTGTTGAAAAAGTTGAGTAGTGTATCAAATATGAATTGAGGCGTTGGAGGGGGAGGGGGGGGGGGTGGGCATGAAGTTCCCGTTTGTTAAATATTGTGCGGTCATAAAATTTATTAGAATCATACCACAATTATGTATAATGCTGTATATGTTTGTGTAGTATTATAATTTAATGTGATGTTACTTTTTTTTTAACTTAGATATAATGCCTGAAAGGATTGGCAAACAGCATTCATGCTAACATATCAAATTCATATTTAAGAACTGCTCTGTTTAGTGTATAAATTTTTGTAGCTTTGCACATGTGGCAGTTCTGTATATTTCACCACCCTGACAGTTTCGTCTTTCTTGCTGTCAGTATTTTTAGATGTCTGTTATATATATGATTTTGTAGGTAATTCCCAGATGTATCTGTAAGAAGAGGTTGTAATATTCAGAATGTGGGACCCTAAGCATTGCTGAATATGATGGTGTGTTTGTAGTCATTGCAGTGCTCATCTCGTCACTGTACCTGGCATTGGGCACACTTCAGGCAGCTAGCCATCTTCACTCTCAGATGCTCTCTCATGTGCTTATGAATCCCCTCAGCTTCTTCGACACTACACCCACAGGCAGAATCTTAAACCGATTCAATAAAGATATTGACACCCTGGACAACACAATCCCATATAATATCCGGGCATGGCTCAACTGCTTATTATCGGTAATGATAACTTTTGTAATATCCCTGTAACAAATTCAGTGAGAAATAACTATGCTGATTTTAAAGAAGTGAAATAGTGTCAGTGAGATTTGAGGTAATACCAGTTCAAAGTGAAATTTGGTATCTAGTCCACCACAAACATGTTCCTGAGTGTACTGTCTTCTGGGATGTGATGTCACAGAGTTTGGTAGCTTGTTCCTGAAGATGGAGGTGGCACATGTCAATGAATGTTCGAAACAGAGCTGATAAGAATATGTGAGGCCACACATCCCAGAAGAGAATCTTTAAAGCCTGTTTGATATCCTAATAGACTGGTGTAGCTTAAGGCAGCCTGCTGTTGAAACACACTTTAAATTTGTGAAAATCACTCTCACTGCCCTTTATGAATGCTCATATTTGATATTACAGCAAAATTCCGTTAATCCAACTTGCACAGTACCGGGCGGGTGCTGAATTATTGGATATTCCAGATTTTCAGGCGGTACCTGTACTGACAAGTTCTTGCAGGTAATTTTTTGTTGCTACTCCTATACTCCCCTTTGTTGGTATCTCCACCTTGCCATGGTAGAGGGGCTTGTGAGTTCCAGTGACCCTGAGAGCTAAGGTGGCGGTAGCATTGCTACCAGTAGGGTCTCCCAAGCTGGACAGATCAAGAGGGTAGGAACCAGATGAAGAGAGATGCCTAGGAGATGGGAAATACAATAAAAACTCCACTGATGCCAGAAGCAGCGACATCAGTAGCGACTTGAAGCACAGAGCAAATGATGCTCGAGATGGTTCATGATCGTGTAGCAACAGGCATGACTAGAGTGTTCTGAACGGCTGCTGTACTGTGATGTGGAAAGCAAATGGAAAAACTACCACATCATTACTTTTCCTGGATAGTCTTCCAGAAACAGAGACAAATGTGAGATGCTTCCTCTAGGCACAAAACAATTCGGAGGTAAACTACTCCCCCATTCACATCTCCGAGGGGGAGTGTTTCTAGGGGAGACACCACACTGTAAGAGTTACAGTGAGGAATACAAACAGACTCCTATACTATATTAAACAGAAGAGTATTCCATTTGGATATCACCTTCATCTGCTGGTTCAGGGTCACCAGGGTTCCTGGAGTTTTCATAGCTGAAGAAGTTTATGGAATAGTAGACAAGGGGTCGGGAGATTCCACTGACACTCAGGTTGAAGGCCATTTTGAATATGTTACTGGGATCTGCCTGTTTCATTGATGGAGCTTTTTTCTGGTAAAAACAAAACTGTTGGTCTTGGAACTACTCTCTTCAAGTGCCAGATTACCAGGATTTTAGACTTACTGGACGTCAGATTAAAGGAATTTTGCTGTATTTGCTTGGTCTTTGACCAAATTGTGAAAAATGTGAATAAATAAAACCTGGAACTCATCTGTGTTGCATTCCATGTATAGTTGCTAGTAGTGCATTGCCAGTATTTATGTTGATGTGCTTGTGAAAGACAAAAGTAACGGATGATAAAGCTGTTGAAATGGTAACATTGAATGTCACAAAAGTAACTAAATTTGGAAATTCCTGACTGCATGTTTATTACTTCATCTGGCTGTTTTGTGAACTTGGAGAGCAAAGTAAATACAGAGTATTCCACTAATCATGTCCCCAAGCCTAGGGAATATCATAGCTCAATTAGCCAAGGCAAGTCTGCTGGGAATTTCCTCTTCACATCAGTGCTGGAATGTGGGACAGGGGGTCAGTCAATTTCTGTTTCATACAGGGTAGTTGGACAATGTGTAAAAAATGTTGTCTTTTGAACAGAGAGTGTTTGTTTGCAATACTTTTGCAAACTATGCATCATGGAAGAAATGTTGCCAAAGTTTTTTAAAAAATTGCATCAACAGTACTGTGTGAAGAACAATATACAGAACAGCTGAAATGTTTTAAATGACAGGTTCACAACTGAATAAAAAGAAAATACAGTAACCTTATTTTAACTTTACAGTAACCTTATGTTGTGACTGAAGATAAATCATAGAGCCTGCATTTTTTTGAAGAAAAAATAAGTTTCTCCCACTGCATTCATTTAGTTTTTGTACCATTCTTTAAAGAATTAATAGAAGGAAAAAGTACACAGTTTTTTTGTGCAGGGCAGTGCAAACTTCTCGATTGCTGCGCTGGAAGAGGTATTCCCACAAATGGTCGATAACTAGCAGGTTGTGGCCTCCTAGATCTGTGTATTTTAGTCTGTGTGATATTATTTGTTAGGGACACTGACGGATAGAGTTTGTTTGAATAATGCACACTTACTGGACGAACTGAAGACATTCGAGGGGAAGTTGACAGTATTTCAAGATGAGCTCTGCTGTGTGTTGAGAAATGTTATCAGAAGTTGTGAGGTCTGCTTATAAGCTGTAGATCTACTTCAAGACCATTTTATGAAGAAATTTAATTTGATCTGCAGGTTAAAAGTGTACTTTCAAATTTCTGGCAGATGCTGGCTTTGTGTACAAGGAAGCTCATGTGGCAGCTGCTGTGCTGAGGGGCATGATTAATGGGATGCTCTGTATATTGTCTGTAACCAGATCTCGTGTGATGTGATAAATCATGCAGTTGCCATTGCTTTTCCTTTGTTGCTCAGTAGTAGTTTTTTCCCAGGTAGATAATAACTTTTATTTAAATTGGTTGAAAATGTTGCATGAGTCTGTTAGTAACAGCCACCTTCTGCATGATGTTATCTTTGAGCTTGGTTTGTTTGTGTTTGGCTTATTAACGTCAAATATATACACAAGTTGTGCTTATGTTGAATTGCTGTGTTTGTTTAACCTTAATAGTGAAACATGGCAGAAACTAAACATAATTTTGTATTGGCATTTTTCCTTGAGGAAATACCCTTGGCCTACTTACCACGTGAGATAACATTTTAGTAAAGGGATTTATGATGTGAATAGAGGTATACAACCCATATGTGCATTGCAGAAACAAAAATCTATTGATTTGTTCCAGATTGAACCTAATTGTGTGTGTTGTGAATCATAATGCAGATTTTTTAAATTTTTGATTGTTTGAAGTAATGTTGGTTGAAAAATTTGTACCAGGAACACTTGTTACAGGGTGGCTGTATGAAGCCAGTTTCAGTTTTGCTTGCTTGCTTGCTTGCTTGCTGCTTGCCTGCCTGCCCACCCTCTTTCCTGCTGGCCTGATGGCAGTATGTATGTTCTTGGTACATGGGATTGTTATGTGTTTGTTATGTAAGTTTCCAGGCTTTCATGGCAGGTATTGCTGAGATGATAGTCTTCAGTAATTGAGTAAGTTTGCTTTGACATTTTGGAGGAATGTGCTGCCTCCATCTTCAGGGTGACTGAATGTGGTTCAGGTTGATGCTTTCCTTCATGCTGGTAAAAGATTTGTTTGTGTCCATGAAAATTCTATAATAGAAGTTTATGTATTTTGTGCACAGGTATGAGAACAATATACTTGGTGCTTTGGAAATATTACTTAATGGAACAGGAGAATAATTTCTCGTTCTCTCAGGGGTTCGTGAATTTCTCTATCATTTTTCAAGGTTGTTTGACAGTCAAGACCTTCAAACTATCCATGTTTTGTCTTCACCATTGTTACTAGCTGGGTAAAAATAATGAAGGTTGCTGACTAAGTAAATCAAGCCTACACAAGATTTAACACTTCCATTTGGGGTAAACAAACAATATTTTATCGTTATGGTTAAGACTGGTTGTTTGTTTTGGTAAGGTTTTTTTTTTGTCCAGTTGTCTAAATTTTGTTGATTTTTATACATATTGAAGTAAGTTATAAATGCTATATTTTTTGGAAAGTTTTATGTTGTATGTACCGTGCATTTTATCATGAGTTTAAGTCAAAACCAACAAACTATTTGTATATATGATTTATATTCTGAGTTCATATGGCATATTTATCTGTAATCAGTACTTGAAATGTATGTATTATTATTATTAATTGTTAATTTTATAATTCTATGCGTCTGTATTTCAACATTGTGAGTGGTGTATATATTTCTACTGTAAAACCAATTATTATCACATGACGCTGTGTAATATCCCAGAAGAGTGCAGATTTCATCAACATCGCGGCGGAAGCCTGAAATCAAAACTTGTGTATTTGAATGCAATAAGTATTTGAAGTTCCTTGATAACACCCCCTGAGGATGGCAATTTATTTGCTGAAACATATGTAGGGGTTGTAAATGCATCTTATACTTGTTAATAATCTTGTGCATTTGTTGGTTTTGACTTAAACTCAAGCTGTATTTTTGGATTTTATATATGAATGGATATTGTTGTTATATTAGTCACTGAAATATTTAGTCAAACACTGAATGCTTTGGTATGAAATCTTTATTTCATTAGGTTCAGAATCTTGTGATCACCTTAAATGGGATATATTCTTCAAGGAACGTAACATAATTTGTCATTGTGGATTAATTTGAAACATTTCCTATGAACATGTTGTTGTGGTTTATTGGTTTGCAGTCTGAATGTTGAGTGCTTGCTTATTATTGCATATTATGTTCTTGGGAAATGGGGTAGTCTTGTGTTGGAATGGTTACACATGTACTTCCCTGTCTTCATTGGACAGTTTTGTGGGATGTTGAGTGCGTCTGAAATCCTGCACACTGTGTTGCTGGGTAACACATTGAGATGTCCCATTGCATTCTTTAATGTTACACCTGTTGGATAGGCATTGAATCACCATTCTAAAGATGTTAGTGTGGATAGTGTCTTGCCAGTGATGCTTAAAAGAATTGCAATGTACTTCTGTTTGGCATGTAGCAGGTCATTCTCACTTGCCAGGAGGCTGAATTTGTTGTTTAATTCAGTCTTCTTGGTTGCATTTTTGCAGAATTTGTGCCTTAGTTTTGCCAGAAGCAGCATGAATTTATAGACATATGTAAATAATTTAATGTTTTTCTGGATTATTAACAAGAATTGATCATTAAAATAATGTGTTGCGTACTGTACAGTACACAGAATTTGTCACATATGGATGGATATTACTGATGTCATGATCAGAGAACATTAGCAGGTATGAGGCTTGCATATGGAGTAACCATTATTGTATACTTAATATTATACATATTCCGTGCAGTTCTTTGCATATAAAAGTTTATTTATACCAACTACTGCACACCAATTACATATATTCATTCTATATACTCTACATGTTTTTGCTGATATTCTCTGCCATCATCAGGGAGTTGTCTTTTGTAGACTTAACACAGCATGCAGCGTGTCACTGAATGGTAAAATATGTACATATATTACAGCTTTAGTTATAAAATACAATAAAACCTGGTGTGTGGTTCCATGAAAGGTTTAGATATAAAACATGTATGTAAATGTCTGTTTCCAAACAATCACTATGTGCTATTTCTGTACTGAGATAGCACGTAGTGAATAACTTCAGGTACCAGAGCCAGGGGTCTCCACCCCACAAAACTGCAAGTTGTTACGAGACAGATGTTTGGAAACAGACAGTTACATACATGTTTTATATCTAAATATTTTGTGTAACAACACACCAGGTTTTATTGTGTTTTATAACTATGGCTGTAATATATGTATATATTTTACCATTCAGTGACACGCTGCATACTGTGTGAGTCTACAGCAAATGACTCCCTGATGATGGCTGAGAATATCAGCAAAAACATGTAGGAGTATATAGAATGAATATATGTAATTGGTGTGCAGTAGTTGGTATAAATAAACTTATATAACCATTATTTTATCTATATGCTGTGAGTTGGATGTGATTTATAAGTGAATATGTGAGTGCATTCCTGAGTGTGGGTTGTTAGTAGTAGTTATGAACACGGCCAAAGGATGGCAGCAGTAAAGGGCAGTGAGAGGACTCTGTGCTTCACTCGATACTGTAGTCTCAACCTTTGCCAAAATAGGTTATGTAGCATCCATATTCAGTGAAACTGTTGTCTCAAACGAGTCCCTCAAGAACTGCTACTAAGCCAGATCTCAAGTTATATGTGTGTTGGATTGAACTTGTTGTGGATAACACATGGCAGTGGGCTCGTATTGCAGTGAACCTTCAGAGTTAAACATGCTCAGGAGTAACGATATAAATTTGTGCTTCACTGATGAATTCCTGAATTCATAACAGTGAGTGTTATTTATCATGTAGAAGGCTGCAGGAATGTTAGCATTAGATATGCAATTTATTTGGTTAACAGCAGTGCTGAGTATGTTTTAGAATATGCTGTAGTTACTTCAGAAGGCCTTAATTTATATTATATTTACAGCTCTGGAAATTTGTGAGCGTGTACTTTAATTTATTTAAGTGCCTCTTCTTGGCTTCATGTTTTCTTTATCAGTATTTTTGGAAGTAAGTTGCCTATAATGAAACAGTCTACCCTAAATTCCGTTTTCATGTCTTTAAAGTATGTAATATATATACTGTATAATGGAAGAAGAAAGAGATTTATTCATGCACAGATGTTTCAGCATTTATGTCGCAACTTCTGAAACAAAAATACTGGATCACAACTTCGTCTTGATAATTGGGGTATATTTCTTACCTAACCTCTAGTTCAGCCTTATTATTGTTTTCATATTTTTGGTGCATAAACACATGTAGCAGACATTAACTTTAATATGGCTGGTGACTTTGTAAGAAAGAATGTTACATTACTACCTTTTGCTATGTTGAGGCCACAGAAGAAGTCTCATGGATCAAATCTTGCGTCTCCTTACAGTTGTTGTGCTTCTCCCACCTGCATACTTGTAACAGTTTCCTTCCTGTCATCTGGCCTGTTTTTCACAGGAATGTTGGTAGTGAGAATCACATGATTAAATTCGCTAGTGACAGTCTCTTTAGGCTGGATGATGTAGGCAGCGAGGAATATAACAAAATACTTTTAACACATATGCACTTAGGTTTTAAATTATGTACTTTAATGCCTGAAGATGGTCGAGGATGACCGAAATGTGTAGCAAGCAGTGTTGGATTTAATAAATTTGTTGTGTTTGATGGCAATAAATAAATTTACTGGTAATTTGTCACAGCACAACGGGATGAATTTCATCAAAAGAGGAATATAACAGTATGCAGAGAACAAGAAGTCATGAACACTTGTCTGCATCATCAGTATAGAGGATTAGCTGATTAATGATAACAGAATTACGGGACAAAACATGGAAGCATTAAAATAACTCTGGACTGGAATACATTTTGTTTATTAATTGTAATGAGGTTCTTTTTTACGTCTTTTCTCTAGGTCTTAAGTTCCAGTCAGAAAGGGAGGAAAAGATGCCATTCCAGTGCTTAATAGCTTTTCCTTTTTGAATGGAATGGGGCTGTACCATGTTTCAGGTAGTTAATCACCTGCCTGTCACTGTGGAGGCCTGGGTTTTGTCCCAGGGCAGTCCATGTGAGTTTTGTGGTAGACAAGGTGGCACAGGGATAGGTTTTTCTGTGCATTCATTGGTTTTCCTGTCAGTATCATTCTACTTTAAATGTTGTAAATTATTATAAAAGAGCTATGTTCAATTCTCATGGAAATGACTGTGAAGGTTGCTATATCTGTCTGTGGCATGTAGTATGATAGAAATGTGCGTATGTACCTGGGGATCCTGCTGCTTCTTCCATCAGGACAGATGAATTTAGTGTAATCACCTCATAGATGGTTACTAAGTGAGAACTCCATATCTCATTTCAATAAACCTTTTTAGAGAGGCTACACTGTATGCTGCTTCATCTACCCTGTTGGCGGAGGCAGTATATGATTCTCTGAAAAATTGTACATGTCTGCCATACTGCCTGTTCTACATGTTGGAAGACAGCAGTCTTCACAAATTGGCAGAGGTCTTCTGTAGTTTTCCTCAGTAGCTCATATGGTTGCTGGGACAATACCTTGAATTAGCATGTGACAGATTTCATACTAAGTACCAGCAAGCAACATACCCCTGCCAATTGAAGCCATCAAACATCAGTACACTGCTGTAACTTTGTTATGAAAAATTCGTCACTACGTTTGGTGGGCCTCTTGGTGTGGTTTATTTCTGTGGTATACTTGGAAGGTTTCACACCAGCTGTGTGTAACATGCACAGATACAAAGGATTGAATAGAGCAGAGAAGGATGTTCTGACTGAATCTTTATGCACCAAAAGTATGTTATTATTCAGACTGAATATAAAAGGATGTGCAATTAAATTGCATTACAAGCAGAAATTATATTGTAAATATGCAAATTTTTTATGGCAGAGAAGTGAGACCTTGAATAAGCTGATTTTCATAATGCACTCTCAGATTTAATTAATACATTGTTCTTAAAGATTATGAATTTTTATTACACATTATGTTTGTCCTATTTTTTGTTTTGTGTGAATGCTGAAGTGAGAGAATGTGTGTGGATGTATGGTTGGTGGGTTGAAGGTTGTAAGTTGGTTTGTTTGTTATTTTGCATGGCACATAACGAAAATTATGTGTGGACATGTGGTGCTTGAGTGCAAGGGTAGACATGTTGAATGTCTCTTTGAATGGTGAGTGTTTAAATGTCATTTAATTCACAGAGATATTGTTTGATGTGTTTGATGACATTTTCATGATCTCTGGTGTTCAGATGTTTCTCTTCTGTGTTGTTTTCTGTGTACAGATCATCCTTTTCATAGAATTTGAATGGTGTAAATACGGATTTTGATTGCGCACCTTTAGGGTATGTTATGTTACTGTTACCTATATATATATATGTGTGTGTGTGTGTGTGTGTGTGTGTGTTGTGTGTGTGTGTGTGTGTGTGTGTGTGTGTGCACGCGCGCGTGTGTAAGTAGTTATAAGTAGTTTCTTTTGCGCTTCATACTGTATCCTGTGGAGTAAATAGTATTAATTGTCTTGAATATTATATGTGTGCATGTGCATGGTTCATTGTGTGTTATGTGAAATTTGAGTATCTGATCGCTCCTTGTAGTTCGTAGACGGGCACCAAAAACGTTCAGAGGACGTACTGCCCGTCTTCTTCTGCCCTGAAGGTGGAGGCAGCTGGTGTCAACAAACTGGTGATACTGATTTATCAACTGCACTGCATCAGATCCCAGAATGTAGTTTGGAAGGAATTTATTGTTTGTGGAGATTCTGATTGGAACTGTGTTTCCAGAGCATAATAGTGTTTTGCTTTGGTGAACTCAGTGTAACGTTTAAACTTGACCAAAATGGAACTCAGTGGGAGCGTTGACAGTAGTAGTATTTGTATAACATGTAAAAATGACTTGACAGTACTGTTGTTCTGTATATATTTGTGTTCTTGCTTTCTTGTCTCTTATTATTTTGTTTGATGCTATTTTTGGAGTTTGAAAGCTAACTTACTTATTCTTGCCTTTGGTTATTTCAGTTAGTACAGGGCAGAACAGTCACATCATACAGTAGTTGAATCAGAATGTCAGTGTGCAGTCTGATAGAGAGTTGTACCATCCTGTTATCCAGACAGTGGGGAAAACTGCATAATTTTTTGAAAGCAGAGTAACATAGAGGTGTTTGAAAAATATTCATTTATAATCCTTAAACATTTAAGATTAACATAACCTTATATATTTTATTGTTTGTCACTCTTTGTTTTGTATTGTCCAATCTGAAGTTACAGGTCTTCATTTTTACCTTACATAGCCAGATAAAGGGACATCCACACCCGTTAGCCATGGGTTTGTTTGCTATGGCTCCGTTGTTTTCTGTGTGGTTTTCTGTATATGTCGTCATTTTGTGGTTTGTTTATATGTGGGGCTCAATGAATCCTGATTCTGAATTGTTGGATTTATTCTTCTCGGGCACTAGTCTGTTGTGGACCTTGGCTTCCAATTCAGTTTTCCTACATTCCCAACGGTTTGTGGCCATTACTTGCCTGTTTTTATTCCCATTATATTTCAGCCTTCTTCAACCTCATTTCACAATCTTTTATGGTCTTCCTTTTTCCTGTTCCCTGCATTGTAGCTGTTGCGATTTCTTTTGACATTCTTTGGTTTTGCATTCTTTCAACATAACCATACCATCTTAGAGGGATTTTATAAATTTTACAATATCTTCCCCTTGTAATATGTCCTTTCTGTCCTTGTTTGTGTTATTCTCAAGCATTCATCTTTTATGGGTCCATATATTTTTACACTCTTCCTTTCAAATATTCTGAGCGCATTCCTTTCTGCTGTGGTCATTGTCCAAGTTTGTGACCCATAGGTCAGTATGGATTGTATTAAAAGTTGTATGTAGTTCTGATTTAGTATTTCAGGACAGGAGGTAATTATCAGATTTACTGAATGAAATTGTAAGAATGGAACTGTTAGATATCTGTTTGGAAAACAATTCTCCAGTGGTACCAGAAGTTTGAACACATGTGTAATTATACTCATGTTGTCATGGAATAAGAACCAGTTATTAACTTGCTTTCTGCTCTGTTGACTCTCTGATGCAGGAGTTGTGAATACTGTATTCACCAACATGAGTCTTTTTCCACGACAATTTAGAGATTTTTATGATAGGTCTAAGATGAAAAACATTGCAGTGCATTGGTTACCATGGCACAGTACAGATATTTTAGTAAACAGTCAATTTGGACTTGGTCCAATTGCTTTCATTAGAGACAGTTGTGAGTATGTGATAAATATATTTTATTTTAGGTTAAACCTGAGGTTACTCAGTTTCATTTCTAGAAACAATATAAATGCAGACTGAATTTTATACTGATTTGATCCAACTATGTTGACTACATTATTTCAATGTTAAAGGCATCATATTTATGTTTTGTGATATTCGTTATTTAGCAAATAATGTCATTGTGCGCTGAATAATTGTCTTGTGGGACATGACACAATGCAGTCTGGTGGATAAGTGCAGGTGTTTAGAGGAACCTGATGCCTCCATCTTGAGTGTAGAATTGTACAGTAGGCTTTACATAGAGGTTTAACATGCAAGGTTTGATGTTCTTTTATAGTGTGACTGAATATTGCTCTCTTCTGGGATGTGATTCTTTGTAGTCGGTAGGTAAGTACTGACATTAGGTTCTGCCTTGAAGGTGGAGGCAGCAGGTTCTTCTGAAATGTTGGTACTTATCTGCCCACATTTGATAATGCAGTAATGTTCATAGTCAACACTGTAAGAACCCCCTAATCTCAAAATTTTTTTGTATGATCTTTAAAATGCTACTTTCTCATGGTGCTGTCAGATTGGTTATCCAGTTAGAAATTGGTTAATAGTGTAGTTTCTCTTCTCTTTTGTAGCATTGTGTGTGTGTTTGCATACACTTAGTGGCAGCATTGGATGCCTGAAAGCAGCAAAATTTCTTCATGAGTCATTGTTGAATAATATTATACATTTATCTGTGTCATTCTTTGATGTGACACCTGTTGGGCGTATCTTGGCACGTTTCTCAAGTGATACGAACGTCATAGATGTGACCCTGCCTCATCAAGTCAATATGTGGCTTCCAACTCTTCTTCGGGTTAGTAATCGTGTTCAGTTTCTCTGTGTGATGGTTGTTAAAATAGCAGTAATAGACCCCCCCAAGCTTCTGTGATGTGCTTCAGGTGAGGGGACACTTGTGACTTGGATATTGAACGTTCCAGATTTTCTTCATAAAAATGAAAGGCATTATATTCAATATGACTCAAGACCGCACTTTAGCTTCTTGTATAATTCTTATCACTTGGACCAGCATATGTTCTTGCTGCATGTTCTGTATAGTTTGTCTGCACAGCCCCATTAATGTGCCTGTTATTTTGTGCTCTTTTATTTGTGTAGTCTGTTTTAAGTGTGTACATATAAAAAGTAAATGTGGTGGCACATATTTCTGTGAAAGGAAGGTTCAATCAAATACATTGAAGCATAGTGTAATCAGAGTGAATTTATTGGTTTCAAATTGAGTTCATTGTGACTTGTTTGATGTGCAGACCATAATTGTCTTTTTTTTTTTTTTGGGTGTCTTTTCAAAACATTTTTCTTCAGGTGGTTTTGTATATACAGTAGCAACAGTGCCAATTCAGCGTATCACATAATTAATGCAACTTCTGTTTCTCTTAAGAACATGATACCACGTATTGAAGAACTGTGTACAATTGAAATTCATGATTAGAGTAGGTACCTTTAGGGCACAAGTAAGTTATTTATGGGCAGTAGCACCGAGATAGATGTAGGCCATATACCTGATTTTTGGGAGATACTCAATCCTTACATCTTGAATGCATAATGGTTGCCCAGTGTGTGTTGTTTGTACTTGCACTCATGGACCACATGCCAGTGGAACCACCTGTTGAACCCCTGTGGTTCAACAGGTGATAACTGATAGAAAATGAGACAAAATTGACCTTTAAATGGTTAGTCTCTTCCTGTCATCATATGTACATATATGTTGGGGGGGGGGGGGGGGGTGCTGAAACTGCATGAAATGTGCAGGCCAGGTTGAAAGTGGGACAGGGAAAGGAGGCAGAAGGGGAAGAAGGAAGAGATGTGGTAAAAGTGTGGAGTATAGGCTTGGGGTATTTTCCTTTTTGATTATCATTAGAAAGGACACCCCACCCCCACCCATAAACAGGATCTGAGGTGGAAATATGTTGTATCATATGAATGAAATTTTGTGGTACTGGCCTAAGAGCTGAGATGTAAGTACACATTTCAAAGGTTGTGCAGAAAGTCACAAAGACTAAGAGTTTGTAATCTAATGTGTAAGAAATGAAGAACATGCAGGATGGCACAAAAGTCACTTTTGACACTTGAGGCAACATGTTAAACACTGATTGTGAAGTAACTTCTGTGCCATCTTGTACAATGCTATTTCATAGTAAGGTTATTTCCTCGTGAACGTGGTAGATAATCTCTAATGCAAAAAAACTGTGCCCAGTAAAATATGATTTCAAGATTGTGTATTTGTTAAATTTGAGGTTCTCACAGGTGTGTTGGTAAAGATTTAGGTGTTCTAGATTATGATACTGTGTTGATTGGTAAGTTGTTACTCGTGTTTTGTAAGAGCTTGGTGCCTCTGTCTTCAGTAACCAAGCAGCCCAAGAATAGTCTGGACCAGTGGTTCCCAAAGTGTGCTCCGCAGATCCCAAGGGATCTGTGGATACATTTCTGTAATAGCTGCTTTGAAATTTACTTATTTTTTAATTAAAGGAATAATGTTTTGTTGAAATAATCACGGAACTTCTTTAATTGGTGATGTGTTTATTTCATGGGATGTGAGGATCCATGATTATTTTTCGAAGCCAAAAGGGGTCCGCGAGCAAAAGAAGTTTTGGAAACGCTGGTCTGGACTATTGGGAACCTGAATATGGAGGCAGCAGTCACCTCTCTGTAACATCAACAGCAAGTTTACCAATTGATGCAACATCATGTCCCAGAAAATTTGAATCCTCATTTGTGTCCTTAACGAAATTTATGTTAGCTGTTTTCAAGGTAGGATGTCAGAGTTGTAATATATGTTGGGAAATTTAAAATTCTGTGAAGGTTTATTTTCAGGTAAGCTTTTTGGTTGTGTGCAATATGGATTAATGGTTTTGTATATTTTACAACACTGCACCATATGACTTGAGATATGTACAGCCTCTGTAGTAAGAATTTTGTGTCGGTGAATGTCCAGTTACATGCCTGCATATAAAACGTACATTTATTTGGTAGTGTAATATTCTGTACCAGTTGATAAAACATGCAGCCTTGCACTATGCCATCAATAGATCAATCAAATAGGACTTTCGTACAGATGAGTGTTTCTTGGTCACAGCTGTATGCTAGTACTGTGTAGCGTTCCTTGGTATAGTCTTATTTCTTCCAATAATTCACAGGCCAGCGATGGGCCATAGCCCACAGTTTGAGTTGCACTGATGTAGAGTGTTCTGCAAGTCAGTGAGGTGGTGCAGTATCCCAGGCAACCTAGGCACTTTGCCATATTTCATAATGCTGTACAGAAGTTTTTGCCATACGAGTATAAGCTAGGTTTTTAAGTAATTGTGACTGCGGTTAAATGTGTATATAATATGAAAGATGAGAATGTGCATCAGATTTTACTGCTTCGAAATACAGATGGCTTTGGGTGGTTGTGTCAATAACTTTTTTTTTTTTAAATACAAGATGGGCACATGCAGATGACACTGCGTGTTGGCTGGTGCATACCAGCTGTCTGATGAAGTCTATAAATTAATGTATTGTCTTTAATTGTGAAGCATGGCATTAATATTACACTTATCACTGTGCAACAGTAGTGCAAGGAGTGTAATGTAGAGATAAATATGTGATAGTGACATTTGTTATGGTCATTACTATTATTTAAATTATTTACAGCATTTACTTCCATAAACATTTTAAATGAAGTCTTTGCTTTCCCAATGTTAACACTGCTCTATGTTTTTATTCCACGTCTGTGCTTCAATTAGGCTAGTGGTAACAAATGTTGTATTTATTGTATTATATGACCACATTTTATATTTGGTGTTCATTATTCAGCTGCTGGACGTAATGATAAAATATGTATAAGGTTAGGATGTGTGGCAGAAGTAATTCACAGCTTGATACTTTCTTGCTGACTCTTTGTTTCTGCCCTAGAGGCTGCACCTTATCTGCTTTACGTGTCCAGGTTCAATTTGAACACAGTATTGCATAGATTATGTAATGCTGGTATATTGGGGTTTGTGTTAGCTGTGTTAATGTAGTTCTGCTGGCACTTAGCATCGACTAGTTTTCAGAGTCATAGGAAAGAGATAGTGGAAACTAATGGCCCCATATTTCAATACATCACATGTACATAGTATGTTAAACAGTATGTATATATATGTATATATGAAATGGAGTATCATATAGATTTTTGTGTTATTGAAGAGATCATATGTTGAAGAGTGGTCACTGAAATTGAATGCTTTGTTAAGTAATTGTTTAGCTTCATTTGAGACTGGATTTCTGCTGTTATTTCTTGGGAACATCTTTTCGTTCTGTCAGTGGAAGCTTTTATTTTGGCTGGATGCAGACTGAAGTCTTATTGCTCTCAGTTTTTCCAGAGAATGCAACCTGTTAACTCCCTCCTTTTGTAGTAATATTTGTTTTTTATTCAGTGTTTTAGTGTGGTGTTCTTGTAATTTGCCATATTTGTGAAACATAGATAGAAAAGTAACTTTGTGTCTATCTGTCTGTATGGCAGTGTTTCCAAACCTTTTTTACGTGGAGTGACCTGCAGAATAAATTTTCATATTCTGAGGAACCCTCACCTATGAAAATTGGGACAGGCCAGAAAAATTGGTAGCAGGGACCACACTTCAATTACTGATAAATGTTTGTCACGAAACTTTATTTGCAAAGAACTGCAATATATATATCAGCTTACATTGCAAGCAAAAATTGAAGCACTCCCCCCCCCCCCCCCCCCCTCTCTCTCTCTCTTTTTCCTCCCAATATCAGAATATTAAATTATGGATATCACTCCAGTATTGCCAATTGCTGGACAAAAATTCCCATGATACTTCGAGGAATGTTTGGAATTTTTCGAGGTACTTGAAAATTGTAGTTATTTATTCCATGATTCCTGTAGTGAACACCAAAAGGTGTTAACAAAATTTATTCACCCAAATTTGTTAGAAATTTACTCCTTACTGTTACTAATATATGCAGCAGCTGTAGCTGTTAAAGGCATGTGCAAGTATTGTAGTAGAGTTTTTGGGTGTGATTCTCTTCCTCATTCCTCTTGTATTAAAACCGATTGTAAAATTCTTAATTTGAGTGTTATTCCTGTAAAGTTGAAGTACTCTTAAATTGTGATAATGAAAAGGGATGGAACTGTATCCTCAGTGAAAAACAGGTACTTCTGCTTAATTTATATAAGACACTAGAATATGTGTTGTAACTCTGCGTTGTGATTTTTTTTTTATTTTATTTTGAAAGTTACTGTATCTTTCATGGTACATAGGCTTTCATGTGAAAAGTGTCTTTATGTCTTTAACACATTTTACATAATACACATGATACAGAAATTTCTATAGAGGTCAAATGTGTTGTACAGAAGAATTTTATGTGATTTGCGGTTCTCTTGGTGGTGAGTCACTTTAATTACAGTCTTCTTGGATGTGACGACATGTAGTTTGATCGACACAATACCAGCACACATTTTTTAACCAACAAAATGCACACTTTTTATTATAACATACAACTTCTTTCTACAATAAAACTAATCCAACATGTTTCAGTTCTCCAATGGAACTATCATCAGGGATTTAAACCTCGATTTTACACATATTTATAACATAACAAACAATTGGCACATATTAATAGTAAAGATGTAAAATGTGGGTTTTCTCTGTACTGTCCCAGACTTCCTTAGACAAAAAAAAACACCTGATACGCAGTGGACCTACTTATAACAACAGAGAAAATGTTCCATTGGAGAACCGAAAGCTGTTGGATTAATTTTATTGTAGAAAGAAGCTGTATGGTATAATAAAAAGTGTGATCGGATGAAAATGCATGGTATGAACAATATAAAGTTTAAAACAGTACCAGCAGTTTGGAGGAACCTGTTTTCTCCATCTTTGTGGTAGAATAAGACCTACTTGTTGTGGTTAAGTTATAGCTAGAAATATATAAGAGATGAAAATTGGTTTGTTCTGTGATGTGACACCGTGTAGTGTGGTAGTTTTAGAGCACTGTTCTGCATTGGTCTTCAGGATAGGGGAGTGGACAGGAAGCAAAAGAGCCTGGTTTTCTTGATTTGAAGGGTTATGAATCTGTGGATGTTGCATAAGTAGCTTCTTAATGGAGGATTGCTATTGAGATTTGTGTTCTCATGGTTGTGACTTTGAAGATTAATTCATTACAGCATGTGAAGTAATGTGGCTCAGTAGATGGACAA
Source organism: Reticulitermes speratus (assembly GCA_021186555.1). Lineage (NCBI taxonomy): Eukaryota > Metazoa > Arthropoda > Insecta > Blattodea > Rhinotermitidae > Reticulitermes > Reticulitermes speratus. The sequence continues at coordinate 42,237,381 of JAJKFL010000042.1, read as the reverse complement.
AGTTTCAGTGACATGTGCTGCCTGTGTTTTCATTGTGTCTCCCTTGTGGAAGTATTTTTTCTTCTTGGGCTTTGTGAATTATTGCAGATACTCAACAGATCACTGAATTTCAGCATTGTGTTTGTTTCTTTAATTTAGTATATAAGTATGAAAACTGGTATATTGGGCTTTTTAAGGTGACATTCAAATCATTCAGGAGTCATGACATGGTTAGGCAGCAGTAGGTATTGCTGTATAGGTGGCATGTACACCCTGTGCAGTTCTTTATACAGATTACTTGACTGGCAGTTGTGGTTGGTAACATGTTACTTGTGCAGCATGGAATAAATTGCCAAAACCTTGGTTTGTGGTGGTAGGTGGTCCCGTAGCTCCTAGTAAAGAACACCTTAAATCATCAGCTGTCAATGTAAAATTATTCTTTGGTAATCCTAATTGAATTTTCAAAGGAAGCCCATTTCAGGTTTTGCTGTTTGTTCTTAGAAGAATTAAATGTCTGAAAGTACTAGTATTTTCAAACTTGTGGTATCATTAGTGAGCAGGGATTTTCATGTACCAAACAACACGGCATCACAACTCAGAAGACCTGTCAGAGTGTGTTCTAGTTATTCTGTCGTTACTTTTAAGAAGGTGGATTTTAAGACATTGCTGTTGCATTAGTTGAAGAATGCAGTTAAATTGTTGGAAGTTTCAACAAACACGAATACATTTATCAGTGGGTGGTATCGGAAAGGTATCTGCAGTAAGGGTGTTGCAAAATAATTAAGATACAAAGCTGCTGCTGCTGTTATTAATTTATATTTAAAGTACACCTTGTTTTTGTTGATGAACAGAAATGAATATTTACTGAAGTGGAAATCTGTAAAGACTTGGTGTACAAAATGACATGGTGTCACATCCCAGAAGACGGTATTTGTCATAGTCACCTCTGTGAAAACTTCAAATCTCACATAAGACATCTGGTTTTAATATTTTTATGTAGAACACTATCGCACATAAATGTACTTGTGTAGTGTGTGATATGCATGAGAATTGTGTGTAGGTAAGCATGCATATATGTTAAAACTTGAACAGTTCAGAGCACTTCAAATAACTGCGAATCTTAAGGGTAATAGAAGCCTTTAATCCTTCAGTGGGTAGTGGTAATCATATATGCCACCCAGTTTAGTGTTGAGCAACTCAACATTTCACTACAGAGAATATTCGTTAGTTTCAGTTAATTCTCGTAATGAACGTTATAACTGCTCTGAATATATTTGGTAAATGAAATCCATAGTGGGTACATGGTGTGTTCTCTGTGAGATATGTCCTGCACGTTTGTGTATTATTCATATCAGCCTTGTCTGTTAAAAAGGTTAATAAAAACATAGATTTAATTTTGCTGGCTCCAAGTTGGTGGAAAAGTTATGTGTATTATATTACTTCCAGCATTTGGATCATTTTTTTGCGACTTGATCCCACAACTAGGCTGCTGCACAGCTGCCAAAATCATGCACATTGTCATGTTGCGTGGTGTTCTTCGAGCACCTCTCACATTCTTTGACACAACACCTACTGGACGAATTATTGCCCGCTTCTCAAAAGATATCGACGTGGTGGACACAACAATTCCCCAAGAACTTAGTGATTTAATATATTGTCTTTTTGAGGTAATGTTAAAACTTTGTGGCATACATTTCAACCCCCACCCCCATCTTTCTAAAATTTCAGTGCTGTAACAGAGTGCTTTCTCTTTACTGGTCTGCTCATTACTATATAATTATGAAAGGTATGTTACTCTTGAAATGTCAGAATATTTAGAATTAAGTCATTTATCTCATTTAGTTTTTCAGTTTTTACAATACTCAACCATTTGCCTCAGTAACTCCAGGTCATGTTTACTGTCGCATGGAGATAGTAGTTGATTATTGCACAGTTACGGCTAGATAGTGTTGTCATTAGTATAGTTACACTTCTGGCAGTTATAGTAATATTGTAGGTTGTGTCTGGAGTTAGTGCAGTTGTACAGCTGAAGAAATGGGGTTGAATTCTTGTACCACAATGTTCAGTCCAGCTATGGGCCCACCCAGCTTCCTATCCACTAGATTCTGGGAGCTGTTTCCCCAGAGATAAAGTTGCAGGGTGTTCCTGCATAGTGCCAAGGTCAAGAAAGACTAGAACTGTAACATGCAGGAATGTGAAGGCTTGTAGTGGTCTGTACTGTAGTTGTGTTACCTTTTATATGGTGTAGCTGGAGGAAAGGTGATTGATACAAAGTAGGATATGGTGTTTAGTAAAGTAGAATGTCTCAACTCTGAGGTGATATGACATATTGTTTGTGTACTGTAAGAAGTTAATTATATAGGAAAATTTAATAGGTAGTAATTAGATGTTGACTTTGGAATGAATATATTCCACCAGTATCGGAGTCAAATTGTGATGCTTTCTGTACACCGTGAAATTCTAGAAATGTTACAACTGATTTCAGAGAAATTATTTGAACTGAAGTGCATTGTGTTTTCTGATGAGGGATGCGAAAATACTGAAAGATTTCATTTAGAATTGTGCGTTAAACATTGCATGTAGCTGTGAGACATCTCGTGTTCCACATGAGCTTTGGACGCAGTGCTGAGTTCTGCCTGTTCTCGTTTGTAGACAAATTCTGAGCACGGCGTTATGTTATAATTTTCAGAAATTAACTGAGAATAGGTGGGAGGTGTGTTGCAAAGCTGATAAATTGTATGGAATAAGTTGAGAGATTAAGCAGATGATATGCACAATCTGGACACGTGACATCTAGCCACAGAGTTGTATCCTTTTCAGTAGTTTTGCCATATCTTAAAGTATTTCCTTTTGATTAAAATGTATTGTGTATGCTGTAGTAAGCTTATTGTTATGAATGTGACCTGTATTCTATTTTAATAACTCAGTGACCTTGCCTCCTCCCTCTCTAATTATTGTAGATGCATGGTCTGGTATTAGAAGCATTATTTTCTTAATTTATGAATGTTGTGTTAGCATGTGTGTGTTGATTAGGCATTATATTTTTATATTTCTCTCTTGTCAACTGTATGACAAACTAGAGTGAAATTATACTGCTGTGTTGCATGCAGTAATAGACGTAAGATAATATTTATACTGTTTTTATATTACGAGTTATCTTCTTTTAGGGACACCTGAATATGAAAGTTATAATTAAGGCATTGCAAACAGTAAGGGCAAACTTGCAACAAATCAAATTTTGAGAGGAAGCCTTTGAAAGTTTATGGAGCTACAGAGTATTTTGTTATACATTTCCACAGTGTGCATCTAATGTGTAACTGTGGCTGTTGGAGTTTAGTTGTGTGTCTGTCCAATCTTAAAGGTACCATTCACTGTGAAGGTGGTTAAAACCCTGAAATATGAAGTTGCACACTAAGAATACAGTTCATACAGTGAGTTTGTATCCATGATTTTAAATAGATGTGGCACCTGTTCCATTCATTTTTCTGCATGTTGAATTTGCCTCATATTTGCTGAACTTTCACAGGTCATACTGCTTTTGTCCCATTTCTTCCTACAGTAGTTCCAAGAATATTAGGGATGAACTACACGCTTTGGTCTGAATGTGTCTTATACACAGTTCAAAGCATATGCCAAGCAAAGAAGGGGGGAACAGTTTGTTGAGTTTGCCCTTATTACTTACGTCTAGTTTTTCGAGTAAGCTACATGACAGCAAACACTGAGCGGAGGATACTGGAGAAGCAGACTGTCGACATGAGATGTGGGTCACCCTTTCTATGTATTGAAAGGAATAGAGATGTATCAATGGTTCATCAGTTTGTCTGAAATTCAAGTGAGGCCATTAACATTGCAGCAGTGAGATGAACAAATTATCTTAACAGCAAGTAGATACATAATGTTGATATTTAGAATGAAGACTGGTGTACGCACTAAGCCATAAGTTATTAACCCCAACCTAATCATGTAATGGATGTGCTGCCCAGGACATTGTAATTATGTGAAAAAATTTGGTTCTGATTGAGTGCAGTATTACAGGCTTTTATAGTCTGTTATTTTATATTTTGAAATGTTTGTTGTATTGGTAAAGGTTGAAATGGGTTTTCAAGTATTGGCCAAGGTTTTAGGAGTCAACATCAGTATCAGTTTTTGTGGCATTTATTCCAAGGAAATGGTGAAACTCATAGAACAGTATACTTTACAGTGTGGGGAGAGTTGCAAAACTTGATTTGATAAGGATTTGTGACAGATCGTTTAAATTAACTGTGAATGCCCATTAGTGTGAGATCGATTGTGTGCCTCGGTACCAAGACTTGCTCATTAAATATTTGGTGTAAAAATAAATGGTAACTGACATAACATGCACAGGTTTGTAAAAACTGCCGCGTTTTATATGGTAACATTTTGCTGATTGTTACTGTCGACTGTCACAAAGGCATTAACGGCATTGTCCACGTAAAATATGAGGTTCTTATGGTAGTGTGCATTCACATTATGGTCTTACACTTCCTCCATCTTAACTTCAACCCTGAAAATGTGGGTAGTGTGTTACACTCAGACATTGGTACACGCCAACAACCTATATGGATGTTACAACCTATACATCCATAATGTGAAATTTGTCCAAAATGATGGTATGTTCCTACCAAACTCTGATGTCCTATCCCAAAAGACTGTAATTGTAGTATTTACATTTTATTTCTATGAGGTTCTGTAGGGTAAATAAATGTTAATCAGTTTAAAATATTAATTGGTTGATGGCCCTAATTGCTGGATTCTTAAAACAGTTTTGTCATAGTGGTTACCTGGAAGGGGCTTGGTACAAGAGTACATGAAGGTTTGAAATATGAAGTCAGTGCTTTTCAGTTGGCTTGCCAGGAAGTGAATCGTATACTAAGCTGTGAGTGTTTGAAATATTAATTGTTTTAAACAGTATTTTAATTTTGCAAAAATATTTGTAACATAAAGAAATTTATTACTTCTTTTTAGACATGCCAGACATTGAGCATTATGGTCAGCTGTAGTTGGTCACTTGAAAAGTCATTGTTCTTTCTTGTTCCGTGTTCCAGAAGGGAAACCTTTTATTCTAGACAAGGAAAATGTTACCTTATTATATTATGTCATGTCTTTGTATTATAATTGTTATTTATTTACTTACTCAATAAGTACAGGAAGTCATACATACGTAGAATCATGTGATACAAATTATGGACACAGTTTATGACCTGTATTTTTACAAAGTTTGTGTAAAAAAATATTCCTTATTTCCAAGTGTTTGTCTTCGTGTAGTCTGATTTTCTGACGTATTTTGGCGCGCACACAGGATTTTTAAAGTTGGTCTTCAAGCTTCCGCTTTCAAGTGTCTGCTGCACCATCACTGTCGAGCTTTATTTTTATGTGACTCTGTACTGTGATCTGTAGTAGAAGTATTTACTCTTTCAGTAGTTTTTTTTTAGTGTATCTGTAGTGTAGGAAGTTGTTAGGTGCTGCATTTTTGTGTGCTTTTTTAACTGTGATTGATATTGCGATGCTTTACTTGTCTCAGGTTGTCAGCAGCGTACAGAACTTTATGGTCAAGGTTTCACTTTCATATGTTGCTGCTAATTTTAAAGTGCTTTAATAAGTGTCACAGGCCCCCCCCCCCCCCTCCTTCCTGTTACTGCTACACATTGGTGGTGTAATATTTATGTTCAAGAATAATTTCAACAGGTGATCTGTGTTTCAGGATGGTATCTAACCTTTCTTCTGATACATCATAAGAGGTCCATAAAATATACTAGTGTCCCTTTTATTGTGTCCCTGAGCAGAGCAGCTGTCACAGGATATCCCAGCAGATGCAGGTGCTGTGTGATAAATCTGCCAGGCTCTTGGGCATTATAAAAGGGGGACTCCGTGATTCTAAATTTTATTTAAAAAAAAAGCATTGTATTAGTACGCAGTCTTGCAAAATCTAAAAACATGCATGTGTGCACGATTTCAGGAGTCTGCCACAGTGTAAATGAGATCTTCGCTTTTCTGGGATGTTACGCAGCATAGATTGATTGATAGTGACATTTTGGTACAACCTATCGTCCCATCTTCAAGGGTCAGGGAGTTCCTGGACTGCTTGACCCTAGAAGATGGGACTGATAGGTTGTCCTAAAATTTCGGTAATTGACTACCAATGTACACTGTGTAACATCCCAGAAAGGCAAAGGTCTGCATGTGCACGTACGTAGTATGAATTTTAATGTATGAGGAAATTAACATATCTGCTCAATTCTGGTTTGCAACTTCCATTTTAGTATTGAAGCATGCGTTTCTGAATTCTATTTAGTGCATTAAAACATAATTTCCCACTTGCTCCGGTTCCCCATTTTTAGCACTGTTAGTGATATATAATTAGAACACTTTTTAAGTGATGATGATGATATAATCGTGTATGGGTGTTTGAGAAAATCATTACTTCTTATGTAATGCCTGCAATTCCAAATTGAATTTCCCTGCAATGACAAAGTGTGAGTTACTTTAGCAGTGTTCAGGCATATCATCAGGTGAGAGAGCCGTAGAATTTGTGACTGAGTAGGAAATAAATATTTTGCAACAGAAGATGAGTAGTTTTGCGCTGCAACTTCATTTATGAACTAGGTACATTTCCAACTAAAAACATGTTCATAGTTATCAGTTTAAATCTTCAGTTTTCTCTCAGAATGAACAGAATCTTTCAACAGAACAAATGTGGGTATAAAGTTTCCTTTTTAAGTGAACGAACTGTGCTGTTTTTTTACAGGCTGGAGATTATTTGGTGGTAGAGTATTTGGTAGTTTTGAATTTCTTCAAGTCCCCCCCCAGATATGAGGAACAAGTATCTGAAGAGGGCAAGGAAATGTGAAGGTTGTGTAAAATTACATTTTATTTATTAAACTGCTTATTTCTTCCATTTCACATCTTAGAAAATGGTATTCTTCATAGTCACTGCTATGGGAATCTCAGACCTCAGGCCGACTTCTCAATACTCTGGAAACTTCCGATATCACATGAAAATGAAGGAGTTTGGAATGTGTTCTGGTGATAATTCTGTCCATTCATTTGGCATTTTACTTCGTAGATATCAGTATTGTGTGTTACTGACTGTTGCTGTGTGAACTTGCAGGTGATTGCGACACTTGTGGTTATCGGCTACAGCACTCCGATCTTTGTTTCTGTGATTGTTCCTATTGGCATCATATATTATTTCATCCAGGTATGACTTGTACAGTTTATTAAAATGCAAATAACATCAGTGTGAGCTTTAGAATAATTACAGTTGTGACATAAATTGTGTTTAAATAGCTTATGTGAATTTTTATGCCAGTCTGTTTGTTAGGAAATACAATTCATTATACAGGGTGAAAAGAAATACACAAGATCTCCATAGTGTGATTCTTTGTTAAAATGTGAGTTACATGTTTGGAAGCACCTGTCCTGAGATACTTATGAGACAGATGTCACTCTCAAATGGTGCAAGGTGTCAGATGATCAGACCATGGGTGTCTCAGTTACAATAGACATAGAGGACAATGTCTGGAAACATCTGGGCATTCTGCAAGAAGTGGTATTTGATGCATTTTGTCATCAAGATGTACTCGGGAACCTCTGTTGGGGGTACACCCAGTTCTTCTGCAATATTGCATGAACTTCTACATGCTTCTTGTCCCACGTAAGCAGTTGTGGCACTGTCCTTGGCTGGTGTTCGTACAGTCTGTGGGACCTGTCCCTTCACAAGAACTTTCTTGTCTCACGGAGATGTTGCTTCGTTTGTTGAAACACATTGATATCTGGATTTTTATGAAACTGATGTAGTGTGAATACTTGTGCTTGATGTGTGTGTATTCCATGATCATTTGATCACAGCTGAGGCCTGCAGAGGACTGTGTGTCTAGAAGAACACTTGAAAACATGCTTTATTGTCCTGACAAATAACACTGGTGAGAAGTGTGTTACCCCAGTGAATGGTGACATCCACAGCCCAGAAACTAAACATCTCTGGATTAGGTCACAAAACATTAACTTTTTTTTAACAAGAAATCACACTATGGAGAGCTTGTACATGAATTCCTTTTCACCCTGTGCAATCAAATCTAAAATTAAAATTTATTATTGTCAAGTTGTTACGTAATTCATGCAAACATGTCCCTTCTCTCAGCAATATGCCAAAAAAAATTATTTTCTTTGTTGCAGTTCATGCCACTGGGAATTGACTATTGTCAATTTTGTTTTACTTCTTTGGTGCTGGGGTGAATAAATTAACAAAGGTTTTTTTTTAGTAATGTGTGTATCTCATATACTTGAATGTAAGCTTTAGACGTACGGTGTGTTAAGAGAGAGCACCAGTGAAAAGCAGATATTAATGATAAATTATTGAAAGTGATGTCTATTATGTTCCTCACATAAATGTGTATGACTATTTAAGGAAAAGTAGCAGCATGCGTTGCTGAAGATAGTACACCATTCCTATACTCATGAACTGAAACAGACATTTATGTGGTGTGTGTGTTGTTGAGCACACTGACACTCATACATATGTATTCTGAAATATAATTGAAAAGGCAGATTCCTCATCTCTGTACATTCCTCACATTATTGTAAAGTAAAAAGTTATGCAGAGTAAACAGTGTATCAAAATTCATATAGATGTGATTGTTGCAGCGGTTCTATGTGGCAACTTCACGTCAACTAAAGAGGTTAGAGTCGGTATCAAGGTCCCCTATCTATTCGCACTTTGGAGAAAGCATCCAAGGTAAGATGCCACTAGTAGAAGTGGGATGGCAATAACACAGGTAGGATGGTAATAACACAGTGTCATGTTGGATGTTAGGATGATTATATTGATAGGTCAGGTGTAATTAAACATGAACTTTTAACTAGAATAAAATTAGAATAAAAACTTAGAATAAAATGTTTAACTATCATATTTGTATTCCGAGTAATTGCAGTGTGTATTTACGAATTGGAGGACACATTAAACACAGGAGATTGAAGTTCATGATAGTTCTTGAAAGAAGCGTGAGGTTTACTGTTGCTGCCATAAATTGAGAGCCATGGGAAGTATCATTGCAGTAAATATGCAAGTTACCAAAGCTGCCTCGTGATGTGCATGTTATTGTAGCATATCTCTTGAGAGTGTGGTGAAAAGTTAAGAGTTATTTATTTATTTATTTATTTATTTATTTATGTAACTTCTTCATTAATGAAACAGTCTGAGGCAACACTTAATACTCATAATGGCATGGCATCGTCATATATGTGGATTACCATACTTCAATATTGTATTTAAAAATGCATCTCTTACTCTTTAATTTTTCAGTCTTCATCTTTCACTGCAGATTTTCAAAATGCTGTCTTTGCAGGAGCACAAACGATTCGAGCATATAACGTGCAACAGAGGTTCATACGGGAATCGGAGGAGAAGGTAGACTTCAATCAGATCTGCTATTGTCCCAGTATAATTGCAAACAGGTTTGCTATATTTATTTTATAACACACTTCTAATATTTTTATATTGTGGTCCATATTCAGCAGTTCTGATCTTTAATACTACAATTTCCAACTTCAGTTGCTTAATATGTTCGCTGCTACTCTGAGTGAAACACTTTTATCGTCTCGAGAGGTTGCTTATTTTGGATGGGGATTCCAGTTTTGTGGAATGTAATGTTGCATTATTCACTGAGTGGTTCCAGGGTGTGTGTGTGTGTGTGTATATATATATATATAAACGAATGAGGGACCCACTCAGCCAACAGTGCAGCATCACATCTCAGAAGACTGGAATCCTTAATTACACTGCTGCGAAAACTGTTAACTTCCACTGCTTATTTTGTTTTATAGAGAGTTGTATAATTTTTTTTGATGGGGGTGTTACATATTTTATAATAGTACTTGCGGTTTTTTGTACGTTGTACAATACTGTATGAGATCTTGAGTTCTTGGAGTAGCGTTGATGAAGATTCAGGTCTCTGCAGATCTTGTGACATGTTGACTGGTAAATAATTACTCCCTATTAACTGTTTATTGGTTTACACAGTATACCATCCCAATATCCCTGGCTGTCCATATGATCCTACTTGCATATGCCAGCTGTGATGATAAGAAACAGGTGTCTAATTAGTGTGTGCGTGCATGCAAGCATGTATTTCCAACCTGACGAACATTCACAGAATGAGGTGTGACAACTAAATAACTTGGACGGTATTGTGTTTTATTTGGTAAGCCAGGCATTTTGGATCAAGACATCATCATTCTGTGGTTCCATATTAAACTAGCAGGATTGACTTTGTTACATGGTTGCAGTATGTTTTTTTTTTTAGTGTGATTATGAATTTTTGAACAGATAAACCAAGGTGACAGTGGTGTAATGTGAACAAAAATATGACTTTTGCTTCTCTCTCTCTTGAGTGCTTTTTTTCTTATAGTGATCGTAGAATATACAAGTAGGTATAAAATGTTTGTTTTTGAAATTTGACACAAATAAAATATGACTTTCAATTTATATTTACGTGTTCACAGGTGGCTAGCTGTACGACTGGAAATGGTGGGAAATTTCATTATATTCTTTGCCTCATTGTTTGCTGTACTGGGAAGGGACACCATGAGCGCAGGTCTTGTGGGTCTGAGTGTCAGCTATGCTTTACAGGTACTGCTTGGACATCTTTATACAATTCTGTAGGCTTCCCATGCAACAACATGGGTTTCTGATGGAAGTACTTCATAATGTGGAAACAGCTGGTGTAATACTCATTTAATTTTCATCCATACTTGAAATTACTTTTCTCTTGTGGTTTCCAGTAATTTCATAAAACCACCAAAGGTGTTAGTCAGGTTTTTATAATTGTTGAACCTTCATTACAAGTGGAATGGCCAATATATGTTGGTTGTGTTTTTCATTCAAGCTGTACTTATAGCCTTATGTGCTGCTGCAGCAAGAACAGTTTTTGGCTGTACCAAGGCTCGGGCACTTAGGCACTGGCCCAGGTTCAATCTCAGACCAGTCCATGTGGGATTTGTGGTAGACAAAATTTAGTTTTTCTTCGAGTGTTCCAGTTTTCATCTGTCAGTATCATTCCCACCAATGCTGCCTACTCACTCATTCATCTGCCACCAACACTGTATATAATCTTAGCAAGTGACAGCATTGTTAAGCAAAAACTTCTCCTCTCACACTAGCATTTGTCACTCAAGATGCTTCATGTGAAATAACATTTCTGCATGATGTGCAAAACATAGAAAAGGGCAGATAATTTGGCATCTCAGCATAGTAAGAGCTTTGGTTTATTCAGTTGGGGAGTAAACTGTTTTAAAGTGTCTTAATACTGTGTGTAATTTTAGGAAGTTGTTTGTTGCTCTCTCTCTCTCTTTTTTTTTTTTTTAATTTATATATAAAAAGACTTGTTATAACTGAGGAAGCAGAATCCATTCTGTATTCCTGCGCTGATATCTGTACATTTTTTTAAACCTTTCTTGTTTTTATCATTTTTTTTAATAGTTTGTTTGTGGTCACTTCTTTCACGTCTCATTTTAAAGTATTTTGAGAATCCAAATGTGTGCACCCCATTCAAACTTTGTGGTCTGAGGGTAAAACAACTGGCCTCTTTTTCACTGGATTTTGAGTTCTGGTCCTGACAAAGATATATTTATGGATTTCTTGCTCACAGATTGAAACCTTTACCTCTGCCAAAGATGAAACTTTGGAAATGCTTTCACTGACCCCCAAAGTGGTTTAGAGCCCACATAGTATATGTATCCTTTGTTGCCCCTCATTTTCATGGTTACTTTATGAATGAGTGTGAGTGAGTCTTTCCTGTAGGTGGGTGCCCCTACCTAGAAATAATCCTGTGTCATTGCCTAGATAGATAGAGGTTAGAAAGGTCAACACACCATGATTAAATACAATTCAAGGTCAGTATAAACACAGCTTGTTTTATATATATTGAATTGTTAAGCAGCTACATGTTTAGACTGACCATGAATTTGATTGAATGATAGTAAAAGCACAATGGAATGGCAGTCATCAAAGCAACACAAAATGACTGTAGGCACTGAACCAACAAAGCAGTGTTATTTTGGATAATTTTTTACCTGGCATCTGTAGTAAAAATACATGCATGTTATCATCGTTGTTTCACTAAACACGTAAGGTTTTATTTAACATTTTAGATCACACAGACACTCAACTGGTTGGTGAGAATGACCTCAGATGTGGAGACGAACATTGTAGCTGTGGAGAGAATCAAGGAGTATTCGGAAACACAGCAGGTATGAAACTGGAGACATCATTGGATGTCATACAAATAAATATTCATGCATTTATTGGGTGAGTACAGAATTGCTGGTTTTAAGGCTACGTAACTCTTATGGTAACCACATCTTTACCAGTAACTTCTTACACAGTTATTTACTGTAATTATTATAAAGGGGCTGGGATAGTCCTCTTGGTATAGCGACTAGTGTATGGGATGGATGACCAGTGAATTGTGGTTTAGTTCCTGGCAGCTGCAAGAGACTTCTGTTCCTCAATATTGGGACCAGCTTTGATGCCTGTCTGTAGGGAATTTGTACTTACTAATTGAGGAAAATCCGTCAAATGGAAGCCACGATACAGCTGAAAAGTTATATAGCTCTTCACATAAAGTGCCTTTAATTATTGACTGATCGCAGCCAAGCTTAAGGCCTTTGTAGCAAGTGTGCGTACTGTCCCAGATATGAATTTTCGGGAAAATTGCTCTCTTGAAGATGAGGTACAGCCAAAAAGGTATGTTGCTTTTCAAGTAAAGTGTCCTTAATTATTGACCAATTGCAGGCAAAGTTACAGTGTCTGTAGTGAATGTACTCAGTGTACCACATACGAATTTTCAGGATAGTCCCTCGAATGGAAGCCAAGGTACCGCAGAAAGGTACGTTGCTGTTTAAGTACAGTGCCCCTAACCCAAACTTTGGGCACCAGTCTTGATAATTTCAGGACAACTTCCACCTGTTGTGCTTTGAGCTCAAGTTGCCCTACCATATAATTTAAAAAATTATTTCAGCTCCATGCCCATATGTCTGCTCATACATTTGTAATGTATGCACATTTCAGATTAGGTTTGCCTGGTGTTTGTTATATTAATCATATATATTTATTCCAACTAATTGCACATATATTCATTAATAATTATTTATTATGTTGTTGTAATTACTCCTACACATTCCAGTATGCAGAATCCATCTTCAGCGAGAACACTGATGTAAAGGAATACAGTTTTGATACAAGTTGTTGCGGATGTACATAACGTGAATGAAGTTAAAATTACAGTACCAAGCAGTTGAAACATAGTTACAATAGAAATGCCTGTATTATACTGGATGTACTACATATTTATGCAAGTGGTACTGTTCTTTTCAGTGTATTAGGTTCATGCATGGCGTAATGTTGTGTACTTTGTTGTGGGCCACTGTGTACTGAATCTGTTGAATGTGTGTGGTAAGATGAACTGTTGTGTTAATGTTTATACACATGTGTCTAAACATAAACAGTATACTACATCTAGTATAATATTAGCATATCTATTGTAAGTATGTTTTAACTGCTTGGTGCTGTAATTTTAATTCTATTGTATTTATGCACAACTGTGGCGACATTTTATATTAAAAAATGTATTCCTTTGTGGCATTGTTCTCCCTTGTATCAGTGCTGTCCCTCCGAAACATGTAGGAGAAATTGCTACGACATAATAAATAGTTTTTAATTATATATGTGCAATTAGTTGGAATAAATATATATAGTCAGTCTGTTGCACAGAACATCTACAATAGTAAATTTTGCTATATTTTTAATGTTCATCCAGTTGCAGACTGTGACACTTTGTCTGTTCGACAGACCTTCTTCCTACTTGTTCTTTGTAGTTTCTGAATTCTCAGCACAGTACTTACATGTAGAGGGGGATCAGAATCCAGTTCTAAGTTCTGGCATAAAAAATGATGTACTTTTGATGTTACAGGAAGCACCATGGGATGTACCAACAAACCAGCCATCAAACAACTGGCCAGAGAATGGACAAGTGGAATTCAAGGACTATCAGTTGCGCTACAGAGAAGGACTTGACCTTGTGCTGCGAGGCATCTCCTTTACTGTTAAGGGTGGAGAGAAGGTGAGTTAATTCATATGAAGGCACATAAACAAGCAGTTGAGACAGGACTATTAGAGTCTGAATGACTGTCCATGCTTTGTCGTAACAGAATTGCATGTATTACCCTCAACATGTCTCTCATTTTTTCATTATAGAAGTTACAGGGTTTAATTTCAAGATTTGGTTTATGTTTCCACAGTTTATGCTTACTTAAATAGTGTGCAGAAAACCAGACCTGAAACTTAAAAAGTAATGTTTTGAATCTGTTTGGATCCGTGAGACGTGGGGATTGGGTTACTTGAATACTCTTTACGAAATTTGTGAGATGAATTTATTAGTTCCTTTTTTATTTTTATGATCTATTTAATGACATCGTCAGTAGCTCAGACAGTATAGTACCAAATGGTAGGATTGTTACTGAACGTATGAAGTAGATGAAATGAAGAGGTTTCACCCTGAGCTTTTGCCTTGAAATCACAAGAAACATGAGTGAAGATTCTGTCCCTGGCAAGTGTCAAACTGGGGAACTTCACAGATGCAAGTCAGAAGTGCTCCTTCTTGCTGGCTTATGGGCATCATGAACCAGAAGATACAAGGATGGCTCCTGCCATAGCCTCCCATTTCCATTGTTTTTCTTTGCACACCACATGTTGCTTGTAGGATGTGTGGGTCTTCACTTGAGGTCCAGTCATTGCAAGGTCTGTGTGTGGTTACACCTCTGCTGATTTGCCATAACTGTTTGTAGAGGTGTACAATTATGTTGTCAGAAGGTAGTGCGGCTTTTATTGGTCTTTTAACGGTGCTTTCAGTAGCTTAGAGTTTATGTCATATAATTGGGTGTTGTGAATAATGAATTGGTAAGGATGTGGAAGGAAGCAGTTGTGTAATTTTAGATATTTTCCACTATTTGTATGGAGGGACTGAGTAAATTCATGAAATACCTCAATTAAGATGGTCAAACTGTGGGCTGGGAGTGAATAAAGTATTAAGTGTGAGATTTGAGGCTTTCACAGTGGTAAATGTTATGATCTTGGTTGCAGTTCTCTGCTGTAGTCTGCTATAGTTAGCATCATTTGGGAGGAGCGTGCTGCATGTATCTTCAGTGCACTAAAACCTGTCCACCTGTCGGGACTGCAAAATGATGTGACACTCCAGAAGAGTGCAGTATGAAAAGTCTTGCAGTTTGAGGCTCCTTAATTTTGCCAATTTTATCTTGCAGGTTGGTATTGTGGGACGGACAGGTGCTGGGAAGTCATCCCTTACATTAGGCCTGTTTCGCATTATCGAGCCTGCAGGTGGGCAGATACTTATTGACGGAGTGGATATCTGGAAACTAGGTCTGCATGCTTTGAGGTAAATGGATACTGACTGTCAGTGTTTTTATTGTAAAACAGCAGTAATTAAAATGTGCTTTAATTGGCAAACTTGGGTTTTCAATAGAAGATATGTGGAAAACAATTCAAGAATGTTTTTGTTCTATGTGTGAAAGAACTAAAATAATTTGAAAAAATGAAGTCTTAATCTCATAAACCTTTGAGACCTTTTTAAAGTAATATATTTCATGGCTTTGGAGTCCCATTTGAAATCCCTGAAGAACGGTATAATTCCCTGGCAGAGGTCACAGCAGACTTGTATAGTTCTTTGGCTTTCACTGTGCCCAAGATACCCAAGGAGGCTTGCTACCAGAAGTTCCTGTATTGTGTATAGGTACTCTGCTATTTGTCATATGACCTGACATCATGGCTGTTGCCACAGAAGCATACAACAGTCAATGTTCCTACAGTAGACCTAAGATACACTTAATGTGTATGTACATTATAAGGGTGTTTCAAAAGTATTGGTTAAACTCAATGGGAAAATAGAGCTTATTGAAACAAACCACAAAGTCTTAATAAATATAGGTCAGAACCAACTGTTTCAGAGATATTTGGCGTTGTTTTTGCGGTATCACAGTGAACACCTCTTAATGAAACAGTGAGGAAGAAAAAACAATTTACTTTCAAATAATGGTAATTTCGTGAAAAAATAAAGAAATTGAAATATCTGGCAGTTCTACAAAATCCCACTTAAATCCTTGAGATAGCAGTAGTTTTTGGACCATTGCATAACATGTTTGGCATCTGTGGTGTATATAAATAATATGGTAAAAAGCAGGTTTGCAAAATGATGTAACAACAATTTTAATTAGATAATTCTGTCATACTAGGTCACGATTAACAATTATTCCTCAAGATCCAGTCCTCTTCTCAGGAACGTTGCGTGTCAACTTGGATCCATTTGGCCGTCATTCTGATGCAGAAATATGGCTGGCTCTGGAGCATGCACATCTAAAGGCCTTTGTAAAGGCATTGCCAGATGCACTAGAGCATTCTGTATCAGAAGGAGGGGAGAACCTCAGGTATGCTGAGATTTTAAAATAGTAATTCTAATGGCAACCGATATGTAATACTCAAAGTGTTCATAGTGCATGGATTCAGTAAATTGTTCGTGGACTGTCAACCATTTTGTAGCTGGGTCAGAATTAAATATTTCTGGGACCTGCTTTGTTTCTCTCATCATGGTTGATGTAATAAGGAACTGTCATTTGATGTATATATAGTGTATGCCCATATCCATCCCTTGGTGCCTTTTCATCATCAGCCTGTTCATCTACCATAACCACATTGACCAAAACCAAAGCAGGTCTATGAAATGGTGGATTTTGACCGAGCTGTATCACAGCTGGTGGCTGAAGAACGTTTTAATGAACAACAAATGTGACAAGTGAATTATCCCATAACTGAATAGCCGTGGAATTAATGAGACAGATTTGGCCTTTTAACTTTAGAGTGGGACGATTGCTACCATGTATAAATTTGAACTCTTATGTGGATAACAGGAACTAACCAAGGGAATGATGAGCTTGTGAGGTTTGAGGTGGTAGCAGTGGGGTCGTTGAAGATTCCAGTCTACAGAGATATGATATGTAGATTAGTATATAGGTACCAGCATTTCAGGTTTTTCTTAAAGCTTCAGTTAGTACAAGAAGACTGGAATCTTCAATGATCAGCTTGTTTTTGTGTTTTAATTTCGAAAAATCTATTCGTGATTTGGACATCGATGAATTTTGTGTTTCTTGCAACTGACAATAGTAAATATGTTCAAAATATATAGATAATTTTCAAAGTCAAACCTTGCTTTATGTGTGGCCTTTAAACTTCAAACGTTTTCAAACCGTCATATTTATCCAACAGTAGAGGTGTATAAAAAAGTGTTACATTAGTGAGATCTAGAAATATGGTGAAATGACATTAAAAAAAACAGTTGCAAGTGAATGTGGTATTCATATATTCAGTTATGATGTAAAAACCTTAGTGTGTCAGATTTTGTATTGTTCATCATTCTTAAGGTGTTGTAATGTCAGGTGCTCTTATAAAAGCAAACCATGCGTCATTAATATACAGGGTTATTCAAAATGATTGTCAGGGTTTTAACAACTTGTCATACACAATACACTTGAGATAGGAGTATATGTATTTTTTTATTTAATAGAACAACACTCAAGTTTTTGTGACGTACCTTACAGGTGCTCTATATGTAACTGTATAATTGTAACTGACCGACATTCATGAAATGTAAGCCCACAAAACACCTTCTCACTGCCGTTCGCCGCCATCTTAGTAAACTGTGCTCCAAGCGGAGAAATGCATGACTACTGCACACCGCACATCATAAAGAAAAAAACTTCGAGAACTTCTTGATCCATCGGTGCAACTATATACTCCTATCTCAAGTGTATTGTGTATGACAAGTTGTTAAAACCCCGACAATCATTTTGAATAACCCTGTATAATCTGTAAGTATAAGGGGACTATGCAACAGAGAGTTTGGAGCAGTATGCAAAAAACAGGGACAAGCGAAGGAAATTACAACTGGAAGGGGTTTTCATAGATTTTACCCAGTACTGGTGGGAGGAGTATTTCTGTTATCACATATTTTGCAGATATGTGTGGTAGTGTTAGATGTAGAATTCATTATTCTGTTATTTTGTTTTAATTACAAATTCACCATTAGAAGGACGTATGGCTCTGAAGAAAATAGGGGGAAATATTGAATGATACCATCATCGTAACATGTCAGAACCTGACCCTAATGTAATTTTATGTAAATTCAGTTTTAGGTTGGTTTAAAAAGATGCAGAAGTTTGATTCCACATGCTGTGATGAACAGTTTTGATTTCATTCCACAGTGTTGGCCAGCGTCAGTTGATATGCCTAGCCAGAGCTCTGCTTAGGAAAACGAAGGTTCTCATTCTCGATGAGGCTACTGCTGCTGTTGATTTGGAAACTGATGACCTTATTCAGGTTTGTGTTCTGTCATATGTGAAGATACTGCCTTGTTTGTATTATGTGAGTATGAGTATGAGTGGTATGATTTGTACATGGAGTTCAGTTGAAAACTGAATCCATACATGTGGCAAGCTTAATGGTCCTACATTTCCTGATATATATAAGGTGTATATATAAGGTAACAATATATAAGGTAACTTACTGCATATTAGAGTAGGTGATGGAAATTACCACTTTTAGTTCTCAGACATTCTTGACACTTGATGAACAGACGATTAAATACTGTTTGAAGTTCTTGTCTAGAATTTGCCAGTACTGCATGTGAAGTTTAATGGCAGCTGAATGACTCAACACATCACCATTCCTATCACCATGTGTATGGCACATTGCAGTACATTGCATCGTCTTAGTGATAGTGCATTTTAACCTGCTTTCTGTAACAGACGTGTGAAGCATAGTGTAATACACATTTATTTTATTTGTTAGTAACCAGTATAGGTTAATACAGACAATTTTCATTGTGGAAGAAACTATATTAGGAAGAAATCATATGAAAGGTGTTCCAGAAAATTTAGAATACTGTTTCCCGGTGTCTCTGTGATAAGTGGGGCCCTGTCACCACGGCATGGTGCATCCTCAGGTTGCAGATGGAGGAATGGCCTCCAATATGGAGGGTAGATGTGAATATATTGAATAAGCAGTTGCAGACAGCCGACGGGGTAGTCCTCCAGCTTGGGGGTTGGGCGAGGTGGTAACAACTCCTGACTGTGAAAACTTACCATGTGACAAATCATTCACAAATTTCTCAGACTTGGACTGATTCTTTGCTATGACATAAGCAGTAGAAAGGGGACATGAGATTTGGCACATGGAACGTGAGGAGCCTGTAGAGGCCAGGGTCACTTGCAACAGTTGCCAGGGAATTGCAGGGTATATATTAGATTTAGTGGTTGAAGAGGAGGTCAGGTGGGACAAGGGAGGTACTGAACAATGAAGAAATTAAGAGCAGATTGAAGTCAGGGAATGCTTGCCATCACCCGGTGCAAAAACTTTTGTCTTCCAGTTTGCTATCCATAAAGATTAAAATATACAGAACAATAATTTTGCCTGTTGTTTATATGGGTGTGAAACTTGGTCTGTCACATTGAGGGAGGAAATAGTCTGAGGGTGTTGCAAGAATAGGTGCAGAAGAAGGTATTTGGGCCTAAGAGGGACAAGGTAACTGGTGTGGAGAGGACTACATAACGAGGAGCTTTATGATCCGTACTCCTCACCAAATATTATTCCGGTGATGAAATCAAGAAGAATGAGGTGGGCGGGACATGTAGCACATGTAGGTGAAAGGAGAGGGGCATACCTGGTTTTGGTGGGGAAATCTGGGGGGAAAAAACCACTTGGAAGACTAGGCATAGATGGGAGGATACTTTTCAAATGCATTTTCAGAAGTGAGATGGGGGGCATGGACTGTATTAATCTGTCTCAGCACAGGGACAGTTGGCGGGCTCTTGTGAATGTGGTAACGACGTTCAGGTTCCATAAAATGACTGTGCTCCGTGGAGTCAGTGAGCTGGCTAGCTAGTTAGCTGATTGGTCAATTGGTCAATTTCCCAGTGTCTCATTCCCTTCGAAATGAAGCATGTCTGAGTGTTGAAGGAGGTATTTCCAACACTTCTAACATGCAGAAAGTCGTATATATTATATACATAATGTGTGGAAATGTAAGGCTTGTCGTGCCTTGTGGTTCGGTTTGCAGTTGAACTTCCTGTATTATGTAAGTGTGAGTGAGTGGTATTCTGAATGCTTCAGTTTCATCTTGTGCTTATTTGACATGATATACATTCATCTTAATATCACCCTTAAGATACGTAAGAGGCCTTACCAGTGCAGTAGAATGACTGGCACAGTAGTTCTGTGCATGCAATTTGAGGCTCTTCAGGAGGTGTATATTAAGCTGTGGTCTTCAAGGGTTTGACACTGTGCATGTGGCATCACAGAGGACCACAGCTTAAAAGTTTTGTCTGTAATGTACAGTTTATTTTCAGGAGAAGTGTTTAATTGATGCACTACATTTTGAGGATAGGGTCGGTCCCCATCTTCCGGCTTCTTCCAAAACAGCTGTCATTACATGATGATTATTTAGACTGTAATTAACCCAGATGAATGTCAGATTAGACATTAATCTGGGTCCCTGAAGCTTAGTGTATTGTATTTCAGTACACATGATGGAAAAGTCCAAAAAGTCTATGAACTTATATGTCACACACCATTATCAGAGCCCTATAGAATTGTATAAACTAGTTTTTCCATTCTAAATATAACAGAAAATAGATAATATTATGTTGTGTTTGAAGATTTGTTGGTTAAGAGTTACATGTATTTGTTTAGATGACAATCCGTAGCGAATTCAAAGACTGCACGGTACTTACAATAGCACATCGCCTGAACACAATCATGGACTCTAATAGGTGAGTGAATGTGATGATGATTTCTATGCACTTTGGGAATTAATGCTGTTACTTATCACTCCCAGAAATTGAGTACTACTACAGAAAGTAGTGTTTGTTACTTGAGAACTGGTATTTATCTTCAAAGATAGTTTGTCAGTTCATGTGATGTATAAATTAAACTAATTTTAAGGTTACATATGCAGTCACTGCGAAATTACCGTTGAAGATGGAGGAACACTATGTCGTATGCACAAGCAAGGGGGGAAAAAGTGGGGGAGGGGTGAAGCTCAGTGGCATTCATGAAAAATTCTAGTTACGAAAGTGAAAGGAAATGACCACTTGATTAGATGGTAGAATAATATTTAACCTCTTCAACGAATGTACTTTTTTAAAATTTACCTGCAGTCCACACTGATTCTTTTCATGGAAAATGCTTCTGTGTTCTTTTGTTGCATGCACGCATGCCACCCTTCCCCTCCCTTCCACACAGACACCAGTTGAAGCAGAGAAACCAGCTGATATGGGTTGAGATCTGCGCTCTTCTGGGATATTATGCGGCATCGTGTGGTAATTGTTTACTGACATTTTGGGACAACGTATCCATCCCATCAACATCGCGGCGAAAGCCTGAAGTGAAATGGGTTGTTTTGCATTTTAAACCAAAGACTATGTAGATGCTGGGGAGAAGCAGTAGGAATGGAGTTCCCATGTTTACCAACAGATGGCAGTATATTTATATATGAGCCACAGGCCATTATAAATTAGAGGGAACATCAGTTGTACGTCCAGGTCAAGGTCTAGTTGAGCAGTAGATATATATATGATTTAAGGAACGTTGTAAGTTGAAGTACATACAACAGTTGCCATGCTGGTGATAATCTGTGTGGTCCTTTGATGATGGCATTGATGATGAGAGAAATGGTAAGGTCAGAGACCAGCAGTGATTTCCCTCATAGAATTAATTTATTTTGTCCCAGTTCAATTGAATTACAGGTTATATGTGAAATTCAATTTTGATGTAACACTCACTGTTACTTTGTGATCAGCCACATCACGTAGTACCAAGTGACAAGGTGGCCCCTGCCACCACATCAACCCTTGTACATTCAAAGTCTGTGTATCGCAAGACATCACCGGGTCTCAACGTACTTACATACAAAGCAGATAATGCGATAGTTAAAAGTAACTTAACATAGACTTCCTGTCATCTTTACTTCAAAATATCAAGTATAGAATGCTTCCACTGTCACAAGATATTACTTTTTCTGCTGCCCATTAAATTTAATTAATATCGCTAATGAAACCTCAGTAATTAAGGTGACATACACAGATATAACAGTACTGTAAGTTATCTCATTTCACATATTCTAGTATGGCTGATGTACAAAGTATGATTAATGTTGTTGGATCATTGTTCCATTTGTATTTTACAGGGTAATAGTCTTGGACCACGGTATGTTGGTGGAGTATGACACACCAGAAGCACTGCTACAGAACAAGGCATCCATATTCCATAGTATGGCCAGGGATGCTGGTTTGGTGTGAATCTCAGTGAAGTGATGGCTTATGCTTTTGTGCCTTGTTATGAGACACTGCAAGTTTTTGGTTGAGGCCTTTGTCTGAGATGTAATCAGACTGACACACAACAGAGAGAGCTAATGCTTCACACACTGAAAACTAAGGGATACAGTGCAGTGTCCATGGAGGAGTTATTCATGTTGTGTGATATTTGGTTGAAACAGAATATTTGAACAATTTTAATGATTTAAATGTTAAATATAGCAGAGTTTCATTATATAGGTGTAAACTCAATATTCAGCTGAGGTTTCATTTCAACATGGAAAGGGTGTCAGGTGAGTGTTGTCTTGGTATTGTTGAACATTAGCACAGTTTGTGCAGGGAAAACTTGCTTTAACATATTTAAGTGCATATAAGTCACTTCTTGCTCCATAGTTTCAATCCAAAAATAGGGTTGTGACCTATATGCATGTCGGTCCATTTTCATTTGAGAAAGGACAAAATTGCCATTTTCCGTGCACTTGGCTCGTATTAATTCGCTTCCCAGACCACATTGTAGTCATATGTGACATTACAGAATTGAAATATCTAATATAGAATATTTTTAATGAAAGGTAAAAGGAATATTTGAAAGAAATATTCAGTAACATTTCTTCGTAAAGTAAAAAATTATATTATTTCAACAACAAATTAATTGTCACTCATTTGATTGTATAAATATGATTGCGACAGTGTGATTTTCTAATTGATCCACTGCAGCAAGTGGCACCTGTACCTATTCTACACAGAATTTTTATAGCCTAAAAATGTAACTGTGAGCATTATGTGAAGTATCAGAATGGACATAATAGTTAAAATATTTCTGAATTTGGAGTTATAAAACTTACATTTTTAAACATTTTTGTGTTCTGTGTAAGTCTCATTACTTGTTACACATACCAAGGCAATGTGTTGATTGCACTTGCAATGTGTTGTCAGGCATGTACTTATAACATTCATGCCCACAGTTTTGTGCTCTGCAAAATTTGTATTACTTGTGACACATACCAAGGCAATGTGTTGGATGTACTTACAGTGTGTTGTCAAGCATGTACTTACAACATTCATGCCAGCAGTTTTGTGCTCTGCAAAAGTTGTATTACTTTTGACACATACCAAGGCAGTGTGTTGGATGTACTTACAGTGTGTTGTCAGGCATGTACTTACAACATTGATGCCCACAGTTTTGTGCTCTGCAAAAGTTGTATTACTTGTCACACATACCAAGGCAATGTGTTGGATGTACTTACAACATTGATGCCCACAGTTTTGTGCTCTGCAAAAGTTGTACTACATTGTACACATACCAAGGCAATGTGTTGGATGTACTTAACAGTGTGTTGTCAGGCATGTACTTACAACATTCATGCCCGCAGTTTTGTGCTGTGCAAATTTGTATTACTTGTCACACATACCAAGGCAATGTGTTGGATGTACGTACAACATTCATGCTCACAGGTTTGGGCTCCGCAAAAGTTTTGTTACTTGTTACACATACCAAGGCAGTGTGTTGGATGTACTTACAGTGTGTTGTTGGGCATGTACTTACAACATTCATGACCACAGTTTTGTGCTCTGCAAAAGTTGCATTACTTGTTACACATACCAAAGCAATGTGTTGGATGTACTTACGACGTGTTGTCAGGCATGTACTTAACAACATTCATGCCCACTGTTTTGTGCTTTGCAAAAGTTGCATTACTTGCTACACATACCAAGGCAATGTGTTGGATGTATTTATGATTTGTTGTCGTGCATCTGTTTGTAACATCCATGCCAAATTTTTAAAACAAAAAGGATTGCAGTTGAGTACTTATTTCAGTCCCTTATATTGACACTAAGATAGTAAGGTGGTTGTAGTTTTGGCCATTGCATAGTTACTTTAAGTCATTACTAATTATGAATTCAGCATTTGAAGGAGAATTAATCTTCTAATTGGAAAGATTCGGTTGTATGATGTGAATACAAACATTAGGTTGTGTGATGCAATTTGTAGGGATAGGTTTGAGTAACAGTATGGAGCTTATATTTTATATACCTACAAGTAATGTGTGTATAGAAGACAGTTGTTTCTTGTTACT
Source organism: Reticulitermes speratus (assembly GCA_021186555.1). Lineage (NCBI taxonomy): Eukaryota > Metazoa > Arthropoda > Insecta > Blattodea > Rhinotermitidae > Reticulitermes > Reticulitermes speratus. Next base: position 42,212,872 of record JAJKFL010000042.1, on the reverse strand, counting down.
TGGATTTGACATGCACAGACCTTTGCTGATGGAGATTAAAAAATTGTGATGGAACCATATGATCATGCAGTTTGTGTTTGTATGAAGCAGGTGGAGTGGAAAGTAATGAGCACCTTTCCTTCCTAAAGGATGAATATTTTGAAATGAAAATGATTTGTTCACATAACAGTCTTGCAGTTTGATAATGCCAAGAAATTGCCATAGTAGGATTCCAGATCTGGAATTATGTAAGGGAGGTAATGTATTATAGCTCACACATGGGCGGGAGAGTTGTTTAAGAATGGGCAGTGGGGCTACGGACACTGTAAGGAGTAGTGACTAAATTGTCATGTAGGTGGCAGGACATGTAGAAGTACTGAGAAAAGAATGGTGCGCCTGTTATTACCTTCATGTGCCGATTGTCTAGAAATCTGGGAGCCTCGACCTCCTGGAACCCTCAGGCCCTGTCCAGGCCTGTAATGGGATTGCTTTTACCGAAAATTGTTTGTATCCTATTGTGTCCCATAGACAGAATATGCTTCAAACATGTTATGCAAGAAAAATACTGGTGGAATTATGTCTACAGATGTGTTTCATGGTGTATGGGCTAAGACAGTGAAATTGAAAAATTGGGGGGGGGGGGGGGGGGAGGTGTCCATGACAAAACATTCACATGGTGTCAGCTGATTATACAGAACATGAAAGTCCATGCAGGTTGTAATTAAAGGTCACCCTGCAGCATGCCAGAATTGATCTAGAGGGTACTTGTACCCTAAAGATGGTTAAGTCCCTTTTCAGTATCAGGGGTTCAAAAGTGTGAATTCGGTTTAGGAGGGGCAAACAAATTGTGAAAGTGAAAAGTAGTTGCACTTTGTGCCATTCGCTGCTACATCTGATCCATGGCTATATCAGTCACGGATAGTAAATAGCATTGATGATCATGTGTACATCATGGTTACTGTGATTGACGTTCCAAACACGTGACCTAGAGTAGCGACGTGAGCCATTTTGAATGGCGAAAAGAAGGGTATGTTAATTGAAAGTATTAAAAATATGGGTGTCTTATGTTGTTTAAATAATGGAAATACGTCCAGGAAGACTGAGTACTCTTGATTTTGAAGGTAAGAGTGAAGTGGTGTTTGTTACGGTAATTTATTTATTAGAAATGCTGAAGCGTGTTGGGTGATAATGCTTGCAATGTTAATCCTATACAAGCAAGGGCAGCCATTTTGAGTGCCGAAGGAGGGGGATAAGTGGTACTCGTAATGAAAATATTAAAAGAATTATGTATGTCGTGTATTGTGTAAATAATACGTGTAGGAAGTTCAAGAAATTTTGATTTTGTAGGTAAGAATGAACTGATGTGTGTTGTAATGTTTGTGTTTGTGGATATGAAAATCTTCCACCTACGATTAAAGTGTATATCATGACGCGAACAAGGCAGTTACTGTGTACAAGAATTTGCCTCGATAATTTGGCATTCATTGTCGAAAATGTAACAAAGAATGATGAAGGTTTGGCGATGTGTGCTTTGGGGGGGTGGGGGGGATGAACCGTTTTGGGGTATTATCTAATGCTATATTGTCGAAGCTACAGATAGCATCGTTAGGATAAATCTCAAGTAGTGTCACCGCATCATACAGTGAGAAATTTTTACCATGTCCTTGTGTCGTCTGTTAGATATTATTTAGTAGGCACACTTTGTGGAACATTTTTAAAAGAAATTAATTTGAAATTAATTGGAAACGCACTATGGCCTGATTGTTGCACGTATTATGCATCCAGCAATTTGGTATCACTTTTACTGTCGTATGTTGAAAAGTAAAGTAGGACTTTCTTATACCTTTTAAATAAACTGTTAATAAGTATTAAATTTCTCGTGAATTTAAATAGAGAAGCAACAAAAACTTGGGCATTCGATTTTGTATCAGGAAGAAGTTTTTTCCGGTTTTGCGGAATGTTGTAAAGGAATGTGGGGGAGGGAGACTGGAGGTAATGGTCTGTGCATTCCTAATGTTGGAATTAGATAGATGGAGTTGAGTGGTCTGTTTCACAAACTAACAAATCCCCCCACAAGATATCCTCAGCACCCCTTAGTTAGGAAAAAAGCTTAGTGGATCCAAGATCTGCTTTGGATGTCAGGCATAAAGTCTTACTAACATGTTCTCTCTTCTTTCATTATTTTTTGAAACCACAGTGCAAAAATGGTTTGTTTTCTTATGCTGGCTGTGGAATAAGGTAAGGATTCCTACTCTATTAGAACCTTGGGAGAATTAATCTCATATCCCCTAGTGTTTAAATGTAACTGTGCCCAGAGGTCCAGTAGAGTGACATTCCTTATGTAATAAAATGGTGGATAGCTTGAGATTCACTGTAACAGAAAGCCAACAGAGTAGGATTACCTATGTTGCCCTGTCAGTTGAGAAAGGAGATTGCCAAAATACTGAGGCTTTAAGGCCCTCATACACGATCGCTCGATCCGTCCAAATGGTGTGGTGTCACTCCAAAATCGTATCGTTTGTGGGAAATTTGACGTGGATGAAGTGGCGCGACAGGATTAGTTGGATTTTCGGTCAGTCCAATATCCATCCGTTCACTCCATCAAGCCAACTGATAGTGTGTGGGGAAAACAACGTGGAGCGATATCGAGCCATCGCGCCACTCGGCCCGTGTGTGGTGAAAACCGTGGTCCAAACATATACCATTCTGTCATGCACCACCGAGCAGTGAACGTCGTCTCTGCGTAGTTCATGTATTCCAGCAGACAAGCAATAATTGCATTGCAAGTCTCGGTATGATATGACCCAACGATTAAGGGGAAATAGCTGTTGGATATTTCGGCTCTTCATAGGTACACCCCGAAGCCAAAAAGCGAAGAGTAGCCGTCAGCCTCTCGTGAGGGGTGATACCCTGCCTCATCACAGTGTCTTGCTTTTTAATCATTGGAGTTATTATTTCCAATAAATTGAAATAACTCTCTTCATCCATGCGAAGATAATTGCGCCAATCTGTTGGCTCCAAAGAGAGTTCTTTCACTAGATTCACATGAGAGAACTGCTTCCTCTTCAGTAACCAATCTTTAGACCATCTGGTCCTCTTTTTCTTTTTTTTTTTCAAAATGATGCAAATAGCAGCAGCCATAAACAATTCTTCTTCATCCATTTGAAAATCGCTTTGGGAAAGCACACGAACGAAAGCACATCCCACACTCGGCCTGTCTGGAGACTAGAGCGCAGATGGATTGGAGTGATGGTCTATGTGCTACGTTTTTGGATGTCATCCATTCGGACGTCATCCAAGTGGATGACGTCCGAATGGAGCGATGTGTATTAGGGCCTTTAGAGAAGAGGAATGGAAAATTTCATTCCATATCCTTTCCATTTCATTATTAGAGTCATCCTGTTGTTCAGCATGTCCCATGTGGATATAAAGTAACATGAATTAAGTTAAAGTAATTATGTATAGCTTGAATGAAATCATTGTGTAAGTGGACACAGCATTTAATATATGAATATGAATCGTGCAGCAGAAGAAATTTAGGCCAACCAAGGCAAAGATGGAGATACCAACACTGAAGATGAAGCCAGAATAGGGCTTGTACCCTGTTGCTGATGATGACAATCATTATACCATTTGACACTGCAAACAATGCATATCAGTAAATCAGAATCAACTATTTGAATTAAACAGTGTGATGAACGTGTCATGTTCCGTAAAGTGTGGGAAATTTTTTGACTGGCTGAGGAAGAATTGTCTTTTGTAAGAAGGAGTCTGCTTCATGGCATTAGTTATAAGAAAATTATTTTTTCCCCTGCATGCACTGGGATACCATTGAATCTGCATGAGTCCTCAGATTGCTACTGCATGTTTTGCAAGCAGGACTGTGCTGTGTGTTGGGTAACATAACTTACAGGAAAGGGAGCTGGAATAGCTCTGTGAGATTAGTGACTGGGCTATAGGCTTCATGAGCTAGAAATTATGGTTCAACCTGTGGCAGGAGAAGGAGATGTCTCCTCTCCACAGCATATTAGATCATCTCTGAGGCTCTTTCCAGCCTCCTGTTCAGTTGGTGCTTGGGGTAAAGTGGCTCGGCTGTGAAGCCAACCACTCCTGTATAAAGTGTCAGTGTTAAGAATGTGTGGAGCTATACCTTCACTGCCCTTGTACCTCCATGATGTGGTGCTTAATTAAGCGTGGGGGCAGCTGTACCTTCGTGAAATATTGTAATGTTACTGAGTTGTATTGTTTGCAGCACAGACTATTGTGAAGTCTAGGAGGTTGATTATAAGTTAAAATAATGTACTTCTTGTTGACAGGCAGCAGTGACAAAATGCCGTTCCAAGTGGCAGAAAGGGAGTGTGGTCGTTGCTTCTACACAGCATCTCCTGGGACCTCGGTGACCAGGACGAGGGAGGATTGCTGTCTTGTGGGCTGCAGCGCAGTGTAGTGTGGTAGAGACAGACCATGAGGGAGGCAGGTTTCCCCGAAACATTGGTACTGTGCTACCAGACTACACGGCACCACAAACCAGAAGACGGTAATCTTCAGGAGAATGTCAGGTCTCACAAGATGCACATCATCCACAGAGGGCTTTTAGTAAAGGTGTGTGTCATGTTAAGTTGCAGTTTGTGTTGCTAGTGAACTGATACTCAGTGTATCATCTTGTTTGTCTATAACTTGGGAGAGTGCACAGACATAGAATTGTTATGAATTTTGTGTGGGTGTGGTAGTGGGTTTTAGACAAGTGGGGTAGCGGAGATAATGGTAAGTTATTCTCCCGCCTGCAAATATGTGTCAGAAGCCATGCGTGGCACAACACAAAATAAGTGCCCTTAGCCAGACATTTTCAGATAGGGTGGTGTTTACCATATGTTAAACAGCATTCAAATTATTGCAATAATGGTAACTGACATCTGAAGTACGCAATGGTGTGGCTTATGCAGTGAACTATTATACTATACCACTGGATGGGTGTACAAGGGTGAATATAATAGGACCAAAATAGAAAGTTGACAGTGTACAGTGAAATCCCATATTTAGTCAATACTTTGTGTCCCAGCCAAGAATAGAGGAATAGAATAGAATATATAATGGGTTCGAGCCCTTAAAGGCCCGATGTACGTACCTTACTAAAGGCCAGGATTCATCTTGGATGAGTTTTCGTAATAACCTCTGGGTCTAGCTTGCCCGAGCCCAGGGAGAAATATCCAAGTGTTGCTAAAGCGTCACACTCATGTGGGAAGACTCAAATTCTTTCCCACTTCCCTGGAAGCCTGTGCCCCCGACTCTTAACAGCGCGTGACTTGCACCGTGACCAGTAGCCAGGGTCCCAGCCAAAGTCATATAAATATATTTGCCCATATTTAGTGAATTTGAATTTAGTAAATAAGACACAGTTAGTGTGAAAAATTTTAGACTTTGACTTAGTACGGTTGTGGTTGAAACAACAGTGTAATGTTTTTGTGCCACAGATCATTATGGCACAGTTGGCAAGTCACATAAACACACTGCTTTGTACATAAATTACTTTATCAGAATTCTATACAGTAGCATGTAATAAGCAGAACAGTTTCTTGATGTAATTTTGCATAATTCTCACACAGTGAAAACTTCATTTTAGTATAAGAAGAACCATTTCCTTGGTGATTCATTAAATAGAGATTACACCATGTACAGAACATAAGGCTGATTATTATGTTTATCTTCAAACAATCAGAAAATGCTGGTCAGTCTTTCTGGTGGCTTAAAAGTGTATTTTCTTATAAATTTGTCTGCTTAAATTAACTTCATTTTCGTGCTGTTCAGGACGGAATGTCGTGATGTAATGGACACTGTTTCTGCCTTATATTCGCAAGATTCTGAGTTCAAATCTCAGCATGGAGGCTGATGATCCTGACAGGTTCTCTGTGGTGTTCCTCATTACCACAGGCAAATATTGAGATCATACCTCAGATTAGGACACTCATTCCTTTTGATTTTGTTATTCACTATCATTTGATGTCATACATTGTTCACATTTAAAGGCCAGTAATGATAAATATACCTTTGTTCATTTAAGATAATTATATCACTTACTTTCTGTGTTTACTTTTGAGTAATTTTGTTTGTGGTGACAGAAAAAGGGATCAAACCAAAAAATAATATTAAATAAAGTATAATAATGTAACAATGACAGTGATCATTAAAAGCTTTGTATATATGGTTTGTCTCATAGGTCTGAGACACGATAATAATCAACACTTGCCATATTATGAGCTTATATAGTAATTGTTCCTGTTTGCTGAGAATTCAGTAGATGTATCAGTAAAGGAGTTGCTGTTGCAAGTGGCAAAGCATGCCTGTCAAATTTGGACTAGAAGGGCACAAAGAGACACCATTCCCAATATACCACCTTCACAGATTGCATCAGGTCAGACTTCAGGTTTATTGTCCTTTCACATTACTATGTACCAAGTAGGAGGGCCTTCTGTAGTAAAGTTACATTTCATGTCGCATCAAAATTATGCAGTAAATCTGCATTGTTTGGAAGTCTTAAATCATGCCAGATTAAGTTGCCATAAAGGTTGGGTAATACACCCTCAAGAAAGGGGGGTTTTATTTCAGTGCCTTGCTTCGTACATACTGTAAATTGTTACAGATATTAGTGTTAAGTCAGGAAACAAATGAACACCCCCCATCCCACACTCTCCCTATCAACTACCTGCCTCTACCCCCCACTTTCATTTTGGCTATTGTCCCACATCTGTGTTTCCATTCTTGGTTTGCTGCTGATGTTTACAGAAGGAAGGTATGCAGTGTAGGTAGGGTGGGTTAGCAGACAACTTAAACTGACACCACAAGTGTTCATTTTTTCACTGGCCCTTAGTCTGATAGGTGGATTGTTGATTGTGTATACTGTTGTATGATTGTGGATTAGTGATTCTGTATACTGTTGTATGATTGTTACCATTTCTTGACAGTCCTGGAGTAACACTGGTGAAGGATATGCTGTCACCAATGACGAACAGTGTCCAGTTCCTGTGTGAAAAAGGACCGTACGCTAACTTCATTTCTGTCCGTGTCATCAGCTGTGCACGATCTGTGAGGAGCCCCACTGTTAAAGGTATGTGCGTTGTCAGTGTTCACCATTGTAGTAAGATGTCAGGTAGGGGCACAAACGGCATGGGTGTATCCGGTGCGCCAGGGGTCCCAGCATGTGTGAGCCGAGTTGTACTGCTTGGTAGAGGATTCAGGCTGTCTCTCTGAGCAGGTTGGCAGTGCTAAGTGAGGGCTCAGGCAGGGATCTGAGCAAGCTTGGGGGGTGGGGGGCTCTTGAGTCACGGTATTCAGCTAATCATCAGCGTGGCTCAGACAAGTTATTAGGCAGACTGATGAGGTCTGAGTAGGTGAGATGTGCCCAGTGATGCTTCTAGGCAGTGCGGAACACAAAGGGGTCTGAGCAGGACTGGGCGTACCTCATACTGTAGCTCAGGGCCTGAGAAGGTCAGCAAGAGAGGACAAAATTGTCAAGGTGTGTGAAGTGATACAAGTGGAAAACGGGTAAAGCAGGTCAGAGGTTCAAGCCAGACATCGGAGCAACTCTGCAGGGCTACAAGGGGATCCTAGACAGAGGGACGTGTGTAGGAGTCTGAGCATGTCAGCACTGCTGAGGATGTCAGAAGACCAGATTATCAGCACTGTGTAAGAACAGTGCTCTAAGCTGGAGACCTCTGTTGCCAGAGCTGATCCTCGCTGTGTGTGTTTGAGAGAATGACTTAGTCAGTGTAGCTGAGCAGGTATCACCAGTAGTCATTTTTTGGAAAGGCAGTAGGGTCAAGTGCTGAGTAGGCCTACATAGCCAAGAAGGGAGAGGGGGGAGTAGCAAGAGCTGGATAACCCAGGGGTGCAGAAATCCCAGGTGACTACATTTATTACGGTGGTACCTAATACTTACTGGAACTCGCTTCATGTCACCCTTCCAGCACCTAGAATTTCTAAGTGTTTCCTAGAATTATGGCAAATTCGTATACCTGTGGGATAAACCTATATAGTACTTCAGCTTCAGTCTTTATATGGTGTGTGACCTGTTAACTGACAATGAATTTAGCTTATACATGTATGATCCTTCAGTTCTGTGTGTTATATTATTCTGTTGCAGACCAAAGACAGTCTCAGAAGTGTGTAGGTACTTTGGCTGGATAGTATTGTTAGAACATGGAGTTTGTTTTGGCAGCAGGGACTAAACAGGTCACAAGGGATTGGATAGGATTGAACATGTAGAAGTTTCATAATTGAAATAAGTTATTATCCCACGCTCTGCTTGTAGATATGTCTGTATAGAAAGTAAAATTGTTTATGTTATTTTGAAATTTGTACATTGGTAGTTGTGTTGTTACTTTATTTTAATATTGGTGGAGGCAGTTGGGTTTGAACCTCAGCTCTTTAGAATAGTAGGCTAGTGTGCTTGCCACTAGAGTATGGCTGCAACTAGTGGTGACTGCTGTTGTAGTGCTATGTAAATTCCCTTTGTACTGCATTACAAGGAGTCAGTTACATGGAGCTCTTGTCTTGGTATGCTGATGATCTGTACACTGTCTGATTCCTTCTTTGTGAAGGATTTCTTCTTCACCCCTTTGTGTTCTGTGGTGCTCTATAGTGACCACCACAGATCACAAAGGGGTGAAGAAGAAATCCTTCACAAAGAAGAAAACAGAATCACTAGGAAACTGACAGAGTGTATGCAGGAGAACAGATCATCAGGGGTCACAGGACTAAGACAGCAGCCCCATGACTCCTATAAGGCAGTACAAAGGCAACAACTTAAGCTGAGTTCAACAGCAGTCATACATAGTTGCACTGCTGTGGTCTTGTGGTTAGCATACTAGGCTGCTGTTCAGAAGAACTGAGGTTCAAACCCAACTGCCTTCAAGTTTATTTTGAAGTTTTAATTTTTTTTTAGTTTGATATTTTGTAATGACTAATGTGAAAATTAACAGCTGATTTTTGTTTTGCTTTTCAGGGAGGAGGATGGGAGGCAACAATATGTCAACACTGGAGAGGATATGTGCACAGTGCCAGGGAAAAGACGCACATTTCGAGATACGCCACTTTTTGTGGGACCCTGCACATATCCTCTGCAACGTGAGCACATCCTTAATTGTCCTTGTGTTCTCCCAATCTGCGAACAGACAAAATAAGAATTAGAATCCTGCATTTCCAATAACAATTTACTGCCTCCATCTTCAGGAAGGTGTGCACTGGGCACACCTTCCTGAAGATGGGGGGGGGCAGTAAGTTGCTTGCAGATATGAAGTACTGAAAGAAACACGAGAATTATGGGATGTGACTGTAGTGTGGTAGGTAAGTACTGACAATTCAGGGGAACATCTGTACTTATCTACACAACATAAAGTTATTTCAGTTACAATAAAGTGCTGCCCCACTACTATTTTTTTTTTTAGTGACACGGCCTTTAATATAGCAAATAAACTTGAAGGCAGTTGGGTTTGAACTTCAGTTCTTCTGAACAGCAGCCTAGTATGCTAACCACAAGACCACAGCAGTGCAACTATGTATGACTGCTGTTGAACTCAGCTTAAGTTGTTGCCTTTGTACTGCCTTATAGGAGTCATGGGGCTGCTGTCTTAGTCCTGTGACCCCTGATGATCTGTTCTCCTGCATACACTCTGTCAGTTTCCTAGTGATTCTGTTTTCTTCTTTGTGAAGGATTTTCTTCTCACCCCTTTGTGATCTGTGGTGGTCACTATAGAGCACCACAGAACACAAAGGGGTGAAGAAGAAATCCTTCACAAAGAAGGAATCAGACAGTGTACAGATCATCAGCATACCAAGACAAGAGCTCCATGTAACTGACTCCTTGTAATGCAGTACAAAGGGAATTTACATAGCACTACAACAGCAGTCACCACTAGTTGCAGCCATACTCTAGTGGCAAGCACACTAGCCTACTATTCTAAAGAGCTGAGGTTCAAACCCAACTGCCTCCACCAATATTAAAATAAAGTAACAACACAACTACCAATGTACAAATTTCAAAATAACATAAACAATTTTACTTTCTATACAGACATATCTACAAGCAGAGCGTGGGATAATAACTTATTTCAATTATGAAACTTCTACATGTTCAATCCTATCCAATCCCTTGTGACCTGTTTAGTCCCTGCTGCCAAAACAAACTCCATGTTCTAACAATACTATCCAGCCAAAGTACCTACACACTTCTGAGACTGTCTTTGGTCTACAACAGAATAATATAACACATAGAACTGAAGGATCATACATGTATAAGCTAAATTCATTGTCAGTTAACAGATCACACACCATATAAAGACTGAAGCTGAAGTACTATATAGGTTTATCCCACAGGTATACGAATTTGCCATAATTCTAGGAAACACTTAGAAATTCTAGGTGCTGGAAGGGTGACATGAAGTGAGTTCCATACTGAGGACTCGTAAGTATTAGGTACCACCGTAATAAATGTAGTCACCTGGGATTTCTGCACCCTGGGTTATCCAGCTCTTGCTACTCCCCCTCTCCCTTCTTGGCTATGTAGGCCTACTCAGCACTTGACCCTACTGCCTTTCCAAAAAATGACTACTGGTGATACCTGCTCAGCTACACTAAGTCATTCTCTCAAACACACACAGCGAGGATCAGCTCTGGCAACAGAGGTCTCCAGCTTAGAGCACTGTTCTTACACAGTGCTGATAATCTGGTCTTCTGACATCCTCAGCAGTGCTGACATGCTCAGACTCCTACCCACGTCCCTCTGTCTAGGATCCCTTGTAGCCCTGCAGAGTTGCTCAGATGTCTGGCTTGAACCTCTGACCTGCTTTACCTGCTTTCCACTTGTATTACTTCAAACACCTTGACAATTTTGTCCTCTCTTGCTGACCTTCTCAGGCCCTGAGCTACAGTATGAGCTACGCCCAGTCCTGCTCAGACCCCTTTGTGTTCCGCACTGCCTACAAGCATCACTGGGCACATCTCACCTACTCAGACCTCATCAGTCTGCCTAATAACTTGTCTGAGCCACGCTGATGATTAGCTGAATACCGTGACTCAAGAGCCCCCCACCCCCCAAGCTTGCTCAGATCCCTGCCTGAGCCCTCACTTAGCACTGCCAACCTGCTCAGAGAGACAGCCTGAATCCTCTACCAAACAGTACAACTCGGCTCACACATGCTGGGACCCCTGGCGCACCGGATACACCCATGCCCTGTTTGTGCCCCTACCTGACATCTTACTACAATGGTGAACACTGACAACGCACATACCTTTAACAGTGGGGCTCCTCACAGATCGTGCACAGCTGATGACATGGACAGAAAGGAAGTTAGCGTACGGTCCTTTTTCACACAGGAACTGGACACTGTTCGTCATTGGTGACAGCATATCCTTCACCAGTGTTACTCCAGGACTGTCAAGAAATGGTAACAATCATACAACAGTATACAGAATCACTAATCCACAATCATACAACAGTATACACAATCAACAATCCACCTATCAGACTAAGGCCAGTGAAAAAATGAACACTTGTGGTATCAGTTTAAGTTGTCTGCTAACCCACCCTACCTACACTGCATACCTTCCTTCTGTAAACATCAGCAGCAAACCAAGAATGGAAACACAGATGTGGGACAATAGCCAAAATGAAAGTGGGGGGGGGGGTAGAGGCAGGTAGTTGATAGGGAGATGTGGTGGGATGGGGGGTGTTCATTTGTTTCCTGACTTAACACTAATATCTGTAACAATTTACAGTATGTACGAAGCAAGGCACTGAAATAAAACCCCCCTTTCTTGAGGGTGTATTACCCAACCTTTATGGCAACTTAATCTGGCATGATTTAAGACTTCCAAACAATGCAGATTTACTGCATAATTTTGATGCGACATGAAATGTAACTTTACTACAGAAGGCCCTCCTACTTGGTACATAGTAATGTGAAAGGACAATAAACCTGAAGTCTGACCTGATGCAATCTGTGAAGGTGGTATATTGGGAATGGTGTCTCTTTGTGCCCTTCTAGTCCAAATTTGACAGGCATGCTTTGCCACTTGCAACAGCAACTCCTTTACTGATACATCTACTGAATTCTCAGCAAACAGGAACAATTACTATATAAGCTCATAATATGGCAAGTGTTGATTATTATCGTGTCTCAGACCTATGAGACAAACCATATATACAAAGCTTTTAATGATCACTGTCATTGTTACATTATTATACTTTATTTAATATTATTTTTTGGTTTGATCCTTTTTTCTGTCACCACAAACAAAATTACTCAAAAGTAAACACAGAAAGTAAGTGATATAATTATCTTAAATGAACAAAGGTATATTTATCATTACTGGCCTTTAAATGTGAACAATGTATGACATCAAATGATAGTGAATAACAAAATCAAAAGGAATGAGTGTCCTAATCTGAGGTATGATCTCAATATTTGCCTGTGGTAATGAGGAACACCACAGAGAACCTGTCAGGATCATCAGCCTCCATGCTGAGATTTGAACTCAGAATCTTGCGAATATAAGGCAGAAACAGTGTCCATTACATCACGACATTCCGTCCTGAACAGCACGAAAATGAAGTTAATTTAAGCAGACAAATTTATAAGAAAATACACTTTTTAAGCCACCAGAAAGACTGACCAGCATTTTCTGATTGATTGAAGATAAACATAATAATCAGCCTTATGTTCTGTACATGGTGTAATCTCTATTTAATGAATCACCAAGGAAATGGTTCTTCTTATACTAAAATGAAGTTTTCACTGTGTGAGAATTATGCAAAATTACATCAAGAAACTGTTCTGCTTATTACATGCTACTGTATAGAATTCTGATAAAGTAATTTATGTACAAAGCAGTGTGTTTATGTGACTTGCCAACTGTGCCATAATGATCTGTGGCACAAAAACATTACACTGTTGTTTCAACCACAACCGTACTAAGTCAAAGTCTAAAATTTTTCACACTAACTGTGTCTTATTTACTAAATTCAAATTCACTAAATATGGGCAAATATATTTATATGACTTTGGCTGGGACCCTGGCTACTGGTCACGGTGCAAGTCACGCGCTGTTAAGAGTCGGGGGCACAGGCTTCCAGGGGAAGTGGGAAAGAATTTGAGTCTTCCCACATGAGTGTGACGCTTTAGCAACACTTGGATATTTCTCCCTGGGCTCGGGCAAGCTAGACCCAGAGGTTATTACGAAAACTCATCCAAGATGAATCCTGGCCTTTAGTAAGGTACATACATCGGGCCTTTAAGGGCTCGAACCCATTATATATTCTATTCTATTCCTCTATTCTTGGCTGGGACACAAAGTATTGACTAAATATGGGATTTCACTGTACACTGTCAACTTTCTATTTTGGTCCTATTATATTCACCCTTGTACACCCATCCAGTGGTATAGTATAATAGTTCACTGCATAAGCCACACCATTGCGTACTTCAGATGTCAGTTACCATTATTGCAATAATTTGAATGCTGTTTAACATATGGTAAACACCACCCTATCTGAAAATGTCTGGCTAAGGGCACTTATTTTGTGTTGTGCCACGCATGGCTTCTGACACATATTTGCAGGCGGGAGAATAACTTACCATTATCTCCGCTACCCCACTTGTCTAAAACCCACTACCACACCCACACAAAATTCATAACAATTCTATGTCTGTGCACTCTCCCAAGTTATAGACAAACAAGATGATACACTGAGTATCAGTTCACTAGCAACACAAACTGCAACTTAACATGACACACACCTTTACTAAAAGCCCTCTGTGGATGATGTGCATCATGGAGGGGAACTTCTGCATCTTGTGAGACCTGACATTCTCCTGAAGATTACCGTCTTCTGGTTTGTGGTGCCGTGTAGTCTGGTAGCACAGTACCAATGTTTCGGGGAATCCTTCTGCCTCCCTCATGGTCTGTCTCTACCACACTACACTGCGCTGCAGCCCACAAGACAGCAATCCTCCCTCGTCCTGGTCACCGAGGTCCCAGGAGATGCTGTGTAGAAGCAACGACCACACTCCCTTTCTGCCACTTGGAACGGCATTTTGTCACTGCTGCCTGTCAACAAGAAGTACATTATTTTAACTTATAATCAACCTCCTAGACTTCACAATAGTCTGTGCTGCAAACAATACAACTCAGTAACATTACAATATTTCACGAAGGTACAGCTGCCCCCACGCTTAATTAAGCACCACATCATGGAGGTACAGGGGGAGTGAAGGTATAGCTCCACACATTCTTAACACTGACACTTTATACACGAGTGGTTGGCTTCACAGCCGAGCCACTTTACCCCAAGCACCAACTGAACAGGAGGCTGGAAAGAGCCTCAGAGATGATCTAATATGCTGTGGAGAGGAGACATCTCCTTCTCCTGCCACAGGTTGAACCATAATTTCTAGCTCATGAAGCCTATAGCCCAGTCACTAATCTCACAGAGCTATTCCAGCTCCCTTTCCTGTAAGTTATGTTACCCAACACAGCACAGTCCTGGTTGCAAAACATGCAGTAGCAATCTGAGGACTCATGCAGATTCAATGGTATCCCAGTGCATGCAGGGGAAAAAATAATTTTCTTATAACTAATGCCATGAAGCAGACTCCTTCTTACAAAAGACAATTCTTCCTCAGCCAGTCAAAAAATTTCCCACACTTTACGGAACAGGACACGTTCATCACACTGTTTACTTCAATTAGTTGATTCTGATTTACCGATATGCACTGTTTGCAGTGTCAAATGGTATAATGATTGTCATCATCAGCAACAGGGTACAAGCCCTATTCTGGCTTCATCTTCAGTGTTGGTATCTCCATCTTTGCCTTGGTTGGCCTAAATTTCTTCTGCTGCACGATTCATATTCATATATTAAATGCTGTGTCCACTTACACAATGATTTCATTCAAGCTATACATAATTACTTTAACTTAATTCATGTTACTTTATATCCACATGGGACATGCTGAACAACAGGATGACTCTAATAATGAAATGGAAAGGATGTGGAATGAAATTTTCCATTCCTCTTCTCTAAAGGCCCTAATACACATCGCTCCATTCGGACGTCATCCACTTGGATGACGTCCGAATGGATGACATCCAAAAACGTAGCACACAGACCATCACTCCAATCCATCCGCGCTCTAGTCTCCAGACAGGCCGAGTGCGGGATGTGCTTTCGTTTGTGTGCTTTCCCAAAGCGATTTTCAAATGGATGAAGAAGAATTGATTATGGCTGCTGCTATATGCATCATTTTGAAAAAAAAAAAGAAAAAGAGGACCAGATGGTCTAAAGATTGGTTACTGAAGAGGAAGCAGTTCTCTCATGTGAATCTAGTGAAAGAACTCTCTTTGGAGCCAACAGATTGGTGCAATTATCTTCGCATGGATGAAGACAGTTATTTCAATTTATTGGAAATGATAACTCCAATGATTAAAAAGCAAGACACTGTGATGAGGCAGAGTATCACCCCTCACGAGAGGCTGACGGCTACTCTTCGCTTTTTGGCTTCGGGGTGTACCTATGAAGAGCTGATATATCCAACAGCTATTTCCCCTCAATCGTTGGGTCATATCATACCGGAGACTTGCAAAGCAATTATTGCTTGTCTGCTGGAATACATGAACTACGCAGAGACCATGTTCACTGCTCGGTGGTGCATGACAGAATGGTATATGTTTGGACCACGGTTTCACCACTCACGGGCCGAGTGGCGCGATGGCTCGATATCGCTCCACGTTGTTTTCCCCACACACTATCAGTTGGCTTGATGGAGTGAACGGATGGATATTGGACTGACCGAAAATCCAACTAATCCTGTCGCGCCACTTCATCCACGTCAAATTTCCCACAAACGATACGATTTTGGAGTGACACCACACCATTTGGACGGATCGAGCGATCGTGTATGAGGGCCTTAAAGCCTCAGTATTTTGGCAATCTCCTTTCTCAACTGACAGGGCAACATAGGTAATCCTACTCTGTTGGGCTTTCTGTTACAGTGAATCTCAAGCTATCCACCATTTTATTACATAAGGAATGTCACTCTACTGGACCTCTGGGCACAGTTACATTTAAACACTAGGGGATATGAGATTAATTCTCCCAAGGTTCTAATAGAGTAGGAATCCTTACCTTATTCCACAGCCAGCATAAGAAAACAAACCATTTTTGCACTGTGGTTTCAAAAAATAATGAAAGAAGAGAGAACATGTTAGTAAGACTTTATGCCTGACATCCAAAGCAGATCTTGGATCCACTAAGCTTTTTTCCTAACTAAGGGGTGCTGAGGATATCTTGTGGGGGGGATTTGTTAGTTTGTGAAACAGACCACACAACTCCATCTATCTAATTCCAACATTAGGAATGCACAGACCATTACCTCCAGTCTTCCTCCCCCACATTCCTTTACAACATTCCGCAAAACCGGAAAAAACTTCATTCTGATACAAAATCGAATGCCCAAGTTTTTGTTGCTTCTTTATTTAAATTCACGAGAAATTTAATACTTATTAACAGTTTATTTAAAAGGTATAAAAAAGTCCTACTTTACTTTTCAACATACGACAGTAAAAGTGATACCAAATTGCTGGATGCATAATACGTGCAACAATCAGGCCATAGTGCGTTTCCAATTAATTTCAAATTAATTTCTTTTAAAAATGTTCCACAAAGTGTGCCTACTAAATAATATCTAACAGACGACACAAGGACATGGTAAAAATTTCTCACTGTATGATGCGGTGACACTACTTGAGATTTATCCTAACGATGCTATCTGTAGCTTCGACAATATAGCATTAGATAATACCCCAAAACGGTTTATCCCCCCACCCCCCAAAGCACACATCGCCAAACCTTCATCATTCTTTGTTACATTTTACGACAATGAATGCCAAATTATCGAGGCAAATTCTTGTACACAGTAACTGCCTTGTTCGCGTCATGATATACACTTTAATCGTAGGTGGAAGATTTTCATATCCACAAACACAAACATTACAACACACATCAGTTCATTCTTACCTACAAAATCAAAATTTCTTGAACTTCCTAAACGTATTATTTACACAATACACGACATACAGAATTCTTTTAATATTTTCATTACGAGTACCACTTATCCCCTCCTTCGGCACTCAAAATGGCTGCCCTTGCTTGTATAGGGTTAACATTGCAAGCATATCACCCAACACGCTTCAGCATTTCTAATAAATAAATTAGCGTAACAAACACCACTTCACTCTTACCTACAAAATCAAGAGTACTCAGTCTTCCTGAACGTATTTCCATTATTCAAATAACATAAGACACCCATATTTTTAATACTTTCAATTAACACACCCTTCTCTTCGCCATTCAAAATGGCTCACGTCGCTACTCTAGGTCACGTGTTTGGAACGTAAATCACAGTAACCATGATGTACACATGATCATCAATGCTATTTACTATCCGTGACTGATAGAGCCATGGATCAGATGTAGCAGCGAATGGCACAAAGTGCAACTGCTTTTCACTTTCACAATTTGTTTGCCCCTCCTAAACCCAATTCACACTTTTGAACCCCTGATACTGAAAAGGGACTTAACCATCTTTAGAGTACAAGTACCCTCTAGATCAATTCTGGCATGCTGCAGGGTGACCTTTAATTACAACCTGCATATACATCAAAATCAGAATAAATGTCTCGGAATCAGTGTGTTACCTGATTTTTATACATTTAAAGTAGTAAGCAAGCTACGACTAAGTATGTGCACTTGACTTCCTACTACTACTGCAGAGTTTAATTTTTAGTCCACTTTTCCTTTCTTAAGGGAAAAAGGATATGGCTTATGAGATCACCATTCTGCATCCCCTTGTTATGCATGGTGTACATCAAAAATCTATACCATTATGTATTATTATTCAGTACAACAGGTCTGAAGGAGTTATGAAAATGCTAGTCATCTTCTCAAAATTTTGTTATGTAAT
Organism: Reticulitermes speratus; assembly: GCA_021186555.1. Classification (NCBI taxonomy): domain Eukaryota; kingdom Metazoa; phylum Arthropoda; class Insecta; order Blattodea; family Rhinotermitidae; genus Reticulitermes; species Reticulitermes speratus. The sequence goes on along the minus strand of JAJKFL010000042.1, from coordinate 42,194,879 downwards.
CCTGCAAACTGCGAGAACTGAATGACTTCATCATCATGCTAATAAATCTAAACAATTCAATAATTGTGACAACTTAGAATGATGGTCTTGCAAATTTCTTTCTCATTCCCAGTCACTGTGGATTATATTAGGTTCACTTTCCTTTGGTTTATGTAGCTTTGGTAAACTAACATTATATCTTAACCTTTACATTCAATTTTCACTATGCAATTCTTTCTGTTATTTCTGGATAACCAGCAAAAGCACTGTCTCTCTTGTAAAGTCATTGTCATCTTAAGGTATATAGTGTTCAAGAAACCAACGTAGTATTTATAATACAGTGACCAATTTCTTTTAGTATTTTATTGACACGATGTTTTGATGCAGTTGGTTAGAATCTGATGCATATGGCAAGACTTCACATCATGACACAGACTACACAGCTTTCTGTTTGGTTAGAAATGCCTCATATGTTGGTAGTGAAATTACTTACAGAATATTCTATTGTAGTTCATGACCATCTTCATGAGCAGACAGAAGGTGGATGTGTCTGAAGAGGAAGCTTGTGATGGGATATATTTCCATAATTAGTAAGAATAGCCCAGTTAGTACACTGACAGGTTATGGGATTTAATTGTCTGTTTTATTCTGTGCAAAGGTAAGAATTTTTCTCTTTGCTACAACATCCAGAAGGGCTCACAGGCACACACAACCCAATTTCTTGACGACTAGTGTCACACGTGAACAACTGTGTACTGCAGCATCAAGTTATGATGTTTTTAACTGCAATGCCAAATCAGTTCATCCAGAACAAACGTAACTATCAATTGCAACTAGCTGTTATGAGATATTGTGAGAGGCGACTAAAATAATAATGTTGTTTGTTGATGATCTGATTTTCATGTTCTAATTCCACTCATGAAAGTGGAAGATCAGCACATTACTGGTTTAAATTTGCCAGGATTAGTTAAGAGGGGTTATATTACAAAATGAAGACAGTTATTAAGCTTGTTGTAACAAGTTATCATTATGGCAATCAAATTGATGGGCATTATCTGCCTATGAGGAAATACAAATTGCAACCATTTGAAATATGATGCTCCACTGGTCTTTAAAATTAATAATCATTATGACCTTTTCTAAAGATGCTATACCTATGAATCTTATACCATGTGGGATTATTCTTACTGCCTCATAACATAACATGAAGTGACCAATGAGGAAAAGGACCTTTTCTTTTGTAAAGTGCAGTGTCTTACTTTTCATTTGAGTTCCGTTTGCCAAAAATTAATTACCTACTGGTATTACTGGTAAGGATAGATAATACTGGCTATCAAGGACAAGAAGTTTGGTATTCTTGCACACTACAGAGGATGAGAGGCAATGTGCTTTTTATGCATCAAGTGAATACATGCAACCATTTTACTTTATAAATACACCACATTCCGTACGAACTGTTTAAGTTTTAGTGAGATAAAAAAATTATAAAATTGTCTCAAAGAATTGTTAATTGTTTAAAAAATGTATTTTGACAATGGGTAACTAACCTCTTTTATCATCTTTGCTATCTGCTGAGTTGTGATCATGCTTGGGAACACAATTATTGTATTAAGTCTGGCGATACTGGTATCTTGCCATTTGGTTCGGTACCATCTGTAAGCGAAGACTCATAACACACTGGGACACTCAACTCTGCCTTATAATTCAGATTACTTATATATCCACTTTCGGTATTGAATGTTTATTTCTTTTGTTCAAATTATTATATCAATGAGAATATTTCAACACATTGCCCATTTTCAGGCGACTAAACAAATACTAGCCAGAAGTGTGAAAAGTGAACAGATGAAATACTGCATATTGGCTTGTAAAATAAATGAGTTAAGATAAATTCAACAATTTTTTTTTGGCCTGATATTGTTACTGCATAAGTCTACATGGGAATGTATCTCTGGGATTTCATATACAAACCCTTCATCCAAAAAAGGCCAAATTGAAGTTACTACATGCCCAATTTAGCTCAGAGTTGCTCTTCAAATGCATGTCCTAGACATAAATAACTACCTCTACAAGCTGTACATTTCAGCTGTCCTAACGTGCCGATTCCAACAGGTTACATAAGAAACTGGGAAAGCCTTTGTACTGTTGTACTCTGTCCTGCCTCTAGTTCTTAGCAGCATAATCAGCAGCTGCAATATTGTTTAGTTCTATTTTTATTTGAGAATAAAGTATGATGTTCCAGACAGACACATATATAAGATTCCGCTTAACTGCAGAGTTATACAGCTTGGTGCGAGTTCATATATTTCATATGGATTTACAACTTTGTTTTTGAGATGGTTGCCCTGAAAGAAAAAGAAAATTTATTGAAGTATATGGCAAACAGAAGACAAAAAAAATCTTGCATGAAACTTTCTTTCTGGGAATTAATTTCATATTCTGTACCTAAAAAATAAATGTATTTGTCATGTCTGACAACTTAGGTGAAATACAGAGAACATCAGATATTTATTATGTGGTAATGTGATCACCATCTGCATAATCCAGTTTGAAAAAAAAAATGAATTTTAAAATATTTTTCTGAAACATGTCACTATTCACTGGGATGTAATGTCCACACCATGCAGGCATATGGTGGGGAGTAGAAGTATAGCTCCAGTCATTCTTACCTTTCATACAATATAGAGGTGAGTGGTTTACTTTCGCCTCTGCCGCTTTACCTCAAGGAAAGAACTCTGGTACCCATTGAATAAGAGGCTGGGTGAGCCCCAGTGGCAGTGTGGACATTTTGGAGAAGCCAAAAACCTCTTGCCCCTCCCGGTATTCAAACCACTAGCCTAGCTGGTATACCGACTATGCTACTCTGGCTCACGTTTACTGTGTGTGTCATGATATTCTCTTATTACCAATGTGCCTGGCTGGCAAGTGAATGCTACGAATTTGTCACTTGGAATGTCAAGAAAAGACCCCCATGTTCTAAAGTGAAAGTACCTATTTGATTAGACTGGGGTTATCTTGTGTTGTCTTCAGTATTTTTTATCTCAAGGCTGCCAACTAAAATTTTTGTGAGATCTCACACTTATATGGTTGTGACTCTGACAACTGCTGTCTTCTGTGATGTGATATAATGTAGTTTGGTACACAGGTATCGATGAATTGGGCAAACATGATGCTGCCATCCTCTGGGTCTCTTGAACCATGAATATGAGGATAACACATTCCTCCAAATATTGGTAATTATCTACTGAACTACATGGCATCATATGCCTTAACACAGTGATCACCACAATGCTTTTTGTTTGAAAGTTATTCTTTGAGTGAACCAATAAATGGAGAAAACAAGGATACTCACATTTGTTTACTGCCACTAAGGACGACGAATGGAGACTGTGTTTCTTTCTGCTTCTGCTGCAAAAGGTTAAGCGTTCCTAGAGGAGTGTCTGTTGAGCTCATCTGTTTCATTAACTGAAAAGAACATAACAATATTTTCCATAACAAGAACTCATCTCACATGAGAATAAGGTATCTGGTGCCACCCGGGGCCAGAGCACAGTTTGTATGCAGCACTGTCGCAAGTGTCTGCAGCATTAAGGTCACAAGGTCCAGCCCACCTGCCAGAATGTTGCTGCACTTCCTTCTGCCAGAGAACTTTGTGGAACATTTATCAATAACTAAAATTTACTACCAAAAGAAATATTTAGAAACACTAATCAACTCCATACTGATACTCACTCCTTCCTGTTCATTTTTCTTCATTCTTTTTTCCACTTTATTTTTCCCAGGTCCCTTTCCATGGAATTTATGAGACAGATATCTGAAATAGAAATACAAACAGCATTACAATCACTGGTATTGTGTTGTGTATTGTTATAAAGAATGTAACTATACTACTCTTGGGTGATGGTGCGGACGCACCTAATCCAACTGGGTCCGACCAACCAGTCAGTCCAGTGATGCAGAGCAGCTCCTTCTGTCAGACCCAACTCTGCAGAACCCTTCCCATCCTTACACAAGTGGACAGGAACACATTTGGTTCTCAAAACAATGTGTTATTTCAGTGTAAGATGATGGGCATAGTCCAGAAGCTTAGTAATACTACATGCTACAACTTCTCCAGTTATTCAGAATTAAGTACCAGCTTGAAGAATGACCAAATAATGGTTAACCTACCTTTCCCTATGTTACCAATATTAAAAATTAATAAGCCTAATCAGTGCTCACCTGAAAGCCTCTTTGGCATTAAGTACACGTCCATCATCATCTATATAGTCAAGTTTAACATTTGGTTTATAGCCATCCTTCTCCTTGAAATCTGAGGTTGGCCCACTGTAGCGTTCACGACGTCCAAACTTATCATCATCTCTGAAAAACAAAAAGCAATGCTACATGTTACAAATTTCTTAACTGGTCTTGAACTCAGCAGGCCCTTACCAATGGCAGCCAAATGCATACCTCCTAAAGTAAAGGGTTTTCCTTACTCCACTCTAATGAACACAGTTAATGTCTTTCATTTTATGTTTCCTCTTACTTCAGGGTTCAAACCACACAGTATTTTATTACACCATACTTGCAGCACTGACAGGACAACAGCAAAACAAAGGAGCACTTTATCCCACCTGCTGTTCTATGTGTGTCCAACCACTGCATTCTTTCTTTCCTTCTTTCTTTCTGGTCAGTTTATATACATTTTCACAAATGCAAGTGAGCTGTCAGTACTCACATGTGTGTCTTATCCTCAATGGAATAGTTCTGAGCTTGGAGGTGAGAAAAACGTGAAGCAGAGGGCTTATTCATGTCCTCACGCTCCAGGTAACCCTTGCTGACAGCCAAGCGGAGAGCCCTGCAACTCCTACACCCACATCGGGTTCCACGTCCAAGATTGGTACTTCAACAGGTAGAACATCTACTGGTGTCTCATCTGTTCAAATCAATGAACAGACAGCTTATGTGGAGGCATTAAATATTACATTTATAATATTATATGACTGGTCTAAGTGTGCAGCTTGCAAGGACAGAGCATGGTACTAGCAGCAGGCCAGTATAACAAGAATGGGCAGTGATGGTGAGGTCTGGCTGTAAAGCAATACAGACACTTTGAAAGAATCCATGGGGACAGACAAAGAGTAGACTAGCTGACATTTGTTCTGTATGCACAGTTAGGTTTGACAAGCATTACTTATGCTACTGCATTAACAAATGTAATACAGTGAATGTCCACTTAATGCTTCCTTGCAGAAAGAGCTGTAAAAGTCAAGTTTATCCTACAACCTGCCATGAAGGCACAGAGAGGGAGTAGACATATAGCTCTATGCTTTCTTTAATCTTGTCGCTAGATAGGGGTGGGTGGTTAATGCCACGTCCTGACCGCTTTACCCCAGAATGAGCTGGTAGCCATTGTATGGGAGGCTGGGTGGGCCCCAGGGCTGGTCTGGATTGGTGCAGAAAATCTTGCCCCACTGGGATTTGATCCCAGACCATCCAGTTCATTGCAAATTGCTATACCGACTACACTATCCTGGCCCATGCACAGAAGTAACTATGGTAAAGGATTCACTGTTTAAAACACCAACAAAATGCACTTCACTTAAACTTTTATTATGTATTACTAGACATAATAAAAGTTTAAGTGAAGTGTTTTGTTGGTGTTTTAAACAGTGAATTGTGAAAGATGCACGGTGAGACTAATATAAAATTTATGGTAAAGGAATTTCTCAAAACCTTGAAAGAGAAACACACGCTTAAAATTCACATTAAATATGTCAGTCTCTTAATTAGAATACATTACACCTGCACAGACACAGGACACATGATACTCACCAATCTCAACTTCATTCCAAGCTCCACGTTTGCCCTCTTCTTCTTGACGTTTCTTCTCTTCAATCATCTCTCTCTCAAAATCCTGCAATTTAAGTAGGTAATGGAAGATAAGCAGAATACAAATGCACAAGACAAAAATTACCAGTACAAAATTACCTTATGACTGCAGAATGTGTCCTTATTGACTACCAGTAACATTTTAAGTACACTAACATTTTACCTACCAACCACCACATAAAAAACTGCATTAGTTGTCTTCAGACAATTTTTACGAAATATAGAATGCTGTGTCATTTGGCTGACACATATATTTTTACTCTTGGATGTTCCATTTTTTGTTGAAAACAAATCACTTTGGGACAGGGCTCCCATTCCTTCATCAGGTAAAATAAACATGATGAAAAGTCAAATACACGTGTCATCTCACTTCTTTTAATATCATGTTATGTTTTATACAGTTAAAAAATTACATGTTCTAGTTTTCCAGGTAATGGATATATAGACTACACAACTGTCAACCTAAGTATAAATCATCACTTTGTATTGAACATAGGAGGAGACAGCGAATGTTTTAATGAAAAATTAAAAACCGTCACAGTCTGATGAATTTAGATGTCATGTTCTGAACTGTTTTCATGCCTGTTTCAATATCCCATACAGAACCTGGTGCTGAAGCATTATCTTGCATATCTCTGCGCATAAAATCACACAGTATGTCACACTTTCACCTTCTCTCTCCTCTTATGCCATTCACTGAGGAGAGAAAACTGAAAAATGAAGAGGCAATAAAAGAGTTGCTCTCTCGTTCTAATTATATAAAGGGTGCCTTCACTTACAGGAACTTTTGCAGGATCTTTAATGAGCTAATTAGATGTAAAAACAAGGTAACATCCCTGTCTATGCCATGAATGCATACAAGGAGAGCAGAGGTACAGCTCCACTCATTCTTAACATCGGCATGTGGGCAACTTATGACCCAACCGTTTTACCCATGGGAAGAAACCCCAGTACCCATGAGGCTGGGTGGGAACCAGAAACGATCTGAATGTTTTAAAGAAAAGAACATTTGCTTGCCCCTGCCAAAATACGAACCTTGGACCATTCAGCTTGTGGACTAGTCACTATACTAACTATGCTAGACCATGAGTAAATGATGTTTCCATTATCATAATAATTAATTGTAATTAAAATATTTTAAAATTCTGTTGCAGTTTTAGCAAACTTATTAACCCTAGTTTGGATAAGAAATGGATCAGTTTGACACATGCAAAATCAAAGAGTCCTTACCAAGCATTAATTTGTTCATGGGTGGCTGTATGCACTCGCTTTATTAAACACTTACAAGTAGTTCCTGAGCATCCTCATCTCTGTTGCCAGCCAGACCATAAGTGGGGATGTCACCCAGAGTACGACAGAATTCTGCTGTGGCATTCAGTACAATGGAACCACCTTCTAGGTTTCCCTCTGAGTTTCTTTCCAGTACAGATTTTGCCACCTAACCAACACACACACAAAAACAATTCCAGTAAGCATATCACAAAAAGTTAAAAGTCTACTGCTATAAATCATGAAACTTTAAAATAAAATTAAAGCCTCAATTCCATGCTGCTTATAATGAATACGGACACCATGCTGCTTGCCTACAAGATAAGAAATTGGTTAAACCCACTGTACATAATATATCATTCAGGCACTAAACAAATTCTGGAATTTATGAATATGCTGTGGAATACAGTTGTGCTTCTGCGTGTTGATATAGACCTGTGTTGTTTGAGATGCACCAAATTACCCATCCTCTTGTGCCAGAATTAAATGCTTGGTGTACTCTGAAAAAGGAATTTAAATCGCCATCATTACTTTGCATGTGCTTGGCAACAGCTTTATGTAACTTTGGTGTTTTAGCTGCACACTGCATGTTGACTTTAGTTGACTCGCAGCATCAAAGGGTTAGGCAGTTCTGGAATACACTTTATACCAAATATTAGATTCCTAGTACTATACATGCAAAGGATTTGAAGTTGACTAAATCATACCTTCTGATGTGCTAGCAGGTGCAGAAAACTGCTTGTAGAGAGTTAATTTCAGTGCTGATTTAATGCTCTTTCTGTCATATTAGACTTCAACATCTTTGCCCCCCCTCCCCCCTCAAGCTCTCTCTCTCACACACATACGCGCGCACGCATCTTGAATTACAACATAATATTACCCGCATTTTGTATCTGAAGATTCAGACTGTGATAAATGATTGTTATACACCATATATGGCATATGGTAACAGCCTAACATCAGTGATCACGGACTACACAAATTCTATCAGATTATGTACCTTCTCTATGCTGTTTTTGGATTCTGTAACAGCTTCCTGCAGCTTCAGTTTCCGCGCCTTCTTCAGAGCTATCTGCAGTTCCAATTCGCTTTCCTCAGGCTCTATTTTGATGTTGGACAGAACCTCCTCTGGAACTGAAAGTCATTACTCATCATTAGTAATAACTGACGGTAAAACTGCCTCTAGGAGATGGCATAGCCAAGTCAATATAGTAATACATTACAGGCTGAGATAACCAGTGTGATAACTGGTGTCTGATTTCCATCACAGCAGATATTCTGCTTCACTACAGACTCCAGACTATCTGGGGCCCATCTAGCCCTCTAAACTGGTAGCTAGGGCCCTTTCCTGGTAGGGAATGTGACTAGGGCACGAAGCTGACCACTGACATCTGTCTGGTAATGAGATGAAGAATATGTGGAGCTACACCTATACTCCCCTGTATGGCTTCATGGCCCAGTGCTTAATTAACCTTTAACAGATGAACAGGACAGTGCTGTCCCATTGAATGTATATCCTTTTCATCTAAAAGGGAAAACGCTGTCCCACAATGGGGATTTAAATTGAACAATGCTCTGGCTACAGCAGAAACATGAGATTTAAAAAGCCATATGCTAAAGGTTAAGATGTGCGACTTCTTTACTTGGCTTTGTCCCTGTACCCAAAGCTTCATGTATACATGAAACTGTATACAAGGCCACCAGCTGTCACTGACTGACAGCGAATGAGTGATTGACTTCACATGCCAACCAATTTTATCATTATACCAATTATTCTATCACATTATACTTCCACTACATTTAATTTGACAAAACTGTACTTACTTGACACATCATCTGTTTCCATAACATCATCATCATCAATAACTTCCTGTTTCACTTTAACATACTCATTTTCATTGGAATCACCACCTGCAGCATGTCGACTTCCTCTAGATGAGCGAGATCCAAAATCACGAGCCCAATCAATGTCAGGTTCTATATCATCAGCCTTCAAAGGATTACGCCGGTTCTTCCGCACCTGGTAAAAACAATCTAATGGTACACTTTGCATCCAAAACACACTTAAATATCTGTAGGTCAGCAGACATATCATATGTCAAGTTACATTAATCTATGTAATTATGCAACTAATCTCTCAGGAATTACATTTTGACAAATTCTTCATAATTTTATCCCAGGAAAGTAAAATACTGCAAACTGATGTAACAGTACTAAATCAGGAAACCAAGTCAACAGGTAAAAAGGGCATTAATTCTAGAACTTCTCACATGGCTATGGTTTTCTCATCGAAATCTGTAAATGTTATTCATTCTAAAATAAGATCTATCCAGGTCAGTAGGTGGTTAGATGATAACTTCTAAACTATGAGTCAGGCTGAACCTCATGACAGCTCATATCACATTCACAGAAGTCCTCTGCCAAATGCCATTCCATCAATTATCAATACCACTTATCAGCCCTGATGGAACAAAATAAATTCTCCAAATTACACTTACCTTTTTTTTCGGTTTCTTGAATTTAACAGACATTTCTTCCTCTGTATAATATTCTGCGGCCAACTGAGGCGCTGGCAGATCCAGAGAGACAAGTGTCTTTCCATGAAGTTTTTCTCTCACAGCCTGCAACTTTTTCCGCTGTGCTGCCTCTGATATCTCCTCACCCAGCATAAAACTTGACACCTTTACTCCCTGTATCTCCTCATCATATTTACTCAGAACTGACGGTCTGTCTTCAAGCTCATCACCTTCTCTGTACACATCATAACCATGTACATTTGGCTTCTGTTTCTTCTTTTCAACGTTCTGGTGGGGAAAAAAATGACACAAATCAGACATACATAAAAGAGTTCTTCAATCCCCACAACAATTCAGTTATTCTCAATCTGATATTAAGTCTCAAAATTTGACAACCATGGCTATGTAGAATTTAGATGTGCACATAACCTTTACACAATCTACAAAGTTGCTGGGAGCAACTAGTCATGTCTGGGCATTTGTCACACACTTTTTTAGTATGTAATCTCTGGGCATTTCATGATATATTATTCTCCAACCATAAGACCACTGAGTGCCCCAGCGACTTGGACCCAGGTCATATGAAATACACACTTCCTGTTAAGATCATAACATACCATCTTCATGTAACATTCTGTTTCACAGCTTATGCCACAACTGACTTACAGGAATAGCAGCAGGCTGATAAGAACACTCATAACCAAGAATTCAATAAGCAGACAAATGTAGATAATGAGGCAATTTAAGTTAAACTATGTAACTCAAAACTACAACTGGTCTCTTACCTTTTTGTACCGCTCATCATCCACCATGTTTACATTCACAAGGACATCACCACCCTCATCCAATACTCCCTGATCTTTCAATGTCAGGATCACAGTCTTCCCTTCAGAGAATCGATCCTAGAACATGCACAAATTAGGTTACTGCTTTGTAAAGTGTTATAAGTAAGCAGATGGAAAATGACTAGAGACAGTTGTCAGATAAAATAATGTCCCTATGAATGATGGACAAGATTATGAAGCCAGTAACACCAAATATGACTTGAATTAAGAAGTCATATTTCACATTCTTTTGTCTTACAAGATGAAATTATGTGAGGCACTTCAAATTTTGGATATTACTCTTTAGCTTTTTCACCTTCGATTGTCTTGATGATTACATCGCCTGTCACAAGCTTCTGCAAGAGAAACAAACTGAAGCTTCTCAGAAGGATAAAACAAACAATTGTACAAACATAATACTCACAACTTCATGTTCCACTTTGAGGCCTCTCAAGTCTCGTGATGAATAAGCTTCTCTGCGTTCATTTCTCATCTCATCTTCCACCAGATCACCTACACCAAACTCTGCATCCAATTCCTCAAGAGCTTTGGCCTGCGGAAACAAAATTTGCCACTCTAATACATTTTGTTCACTTATAAAAACCACAAAAGTACTAAGAAAAATGCATCACTTTATAAGGGTATACTCATATTATCTTAAGTGAAGCGCAGAAGTTTAAATTCCTTGGCCAGGAAAATGCTGGTACAAAGACACTACAATTTCCTTTTAAATCTCATAAGATAAAGATTAACAGTGACCACAATACAGTGCATTTAGAATATTTCATGATAAGAAGAGGGATATTTCACCTGAGGAAGGTACAATAGTACCAAAACACACAGCAAGTACAAATACGTAAAAGGATTTCCACAATAATCACTGTGTGTAACTGAAACACACGGTATTAAATTCAGACAAACACAAAATGATGTGAAAATATACTATTCTTACCCGTTTCTCAGCCTGAACTCTCTCTTCTTGCAGTATGCGACTGCGAGCCACCCAAGCATGAGCTGAGTCATCATCTTCATCTGACTCTCCCAGTGGTTTAGTATGAGCTAATTTTGACTCAATCTGTCTCTTTTCTTTATGTTCCGTTAATCTCTGCTTCACTTTTTCAGTATGAGCTTTATGGGAGAGATTTTCTGTGGTAACAGAACAAGACAATCAATTTTAAAATATTTACTACACTGCTGTGTGGAATCAGGTGCATTTACCTGGCAAAAGTTCCAACCTTGAATTTGAGAACTTACCAGCTGGCTTGTGAACAAATTCTCCCATGTCAGTACCACCTTCTTTGTCAAAATCCTTTTTAACATCTGTGCCATCTTCCTTAAATGCTGGAATGTCCTCAATACGAAGTGGCTTAAGTCCAAGTCGAGCCCTTAACTTGTTTGTTTCTTCGATGGACAAAGACTGGTCAGACTTTGAACTGACAGGCGCTACTGGACTGTCACCACTCGATATGGCAGGTGGAGGTGGCGTACATGGACGAGAGATTTTAGGTGGAGGAGGCACAACAACAACATCATCTGAAATCAAATCAAGTCACTCATTTTAATGCATGTCTTGACATCTGACAGTAATATTGAATACTTTTTCATAATACCGGCATATTTATTGAAACAGGTCATTTTTGAAAGTGCCTTAGTTTTCAAAAAATCAAACTGACCAAGTCTGGTAACAAATATGACAAGCTTTCTGTGAGTTTTTTCTAGGGGTGTGTAAAATATGTTGTTGCAATATGTAAATATAAATAAAATCCTTCAAATTATACAGAACAAAATACTGGGATTGTTCTATACCATAAATTGCTTGCCTAGCAGGAAGAACTGCTCAGTGGAAAATGAATACTTCAAACACTAAAAGAAACAGAATTCTCTGTATAATGTTACACTTGAAATTCAAACCTTACAACATACAGCTCTCAAATGGGACATTAACTCTTATTACACAAGCCACAACAGTGAAGCATGGGTCCTTATGCTCTTATGCTCACTCCTGCTACCCTTCTACACAGAAGTTACCATTTACAAGAACCAGAGTGTCAAAGGGTTACACAGTATGGCTGTGATTTGTAAGAAAGTACCTTAAACAATTTGGAGTATATTAGTGTGAAAAGTTTCTTTAAATTTCCTTTACAATAACACACCTTCACTGCATATGTAGTGGGATCATGATGATGTAATGAAAAGCCACTACAGTAGTTGCACAGCCTGCATAAGTGCAATGGTTCACTTGTACATCTAAACACATTACAGCAAGCTGCAAGGTTTGACAATATCAATTATGTTTCCTCTTAGTGTGGGTATCAATAGATATGCCATTGCATTTATCAAGAGACAATTAATATAACACATATTTTGCCAGGGCTGCAAAATTTTAAGAATTCTGCAGAATTCCTGTTTGTTTTACAAGCAATCTGAGACAAGAAATTTCCAAAAGACTTTTTGTTGTGGCATATATTGCATGTAACTATCAGTTAACATACAACGAGGTGTGAGACAAAATGTCACATAACTTAAAGATATAGCAACCACTTACATCCTTCACATGACTCATTTTCAGACTTCCAACATTTGTGCAGGTCTGGAAATGAAGCAGTAAGTTTCTACGCAACACACAAAGTTGACATTGGTTCACACTTTCAGCATCACTAAGACATGGCATATTAAACAGGATTATATGAATGTAGAGATAATCAACTTAAAACCAGACACCATAACAAACCTTTCAAACCCCAATTACAGGGGTTGTGGTACTGAGCTGCCTAACTGGCTCATTGTGCATCTCTGGAGCAGTGACAGAGACTGCAATGTTGGTACGATACTGATTTTCAGGTCAACAGATTAAAATGCACTACACAAGAGTACATTAAAGAGTGCACTATGACATTCTCCAATCAACTGAGCACCCCCTTGAATGAAGGGTGGTATCTTGCTCAGTGGGGCCTTACAATAGTCACTTGGTTTCATACAGTGGGTTCCCCAGTGACAAACCTCAGTCACACAAAGAACATACAAAGCTGTTTCTTCTTTGTCAGAACATCTTTCACAAGTGGGACTGTTCATCAGTCCCAGTTTTTGCAACAAAACATTCACGTACCAAAGAACAACCTGCCACAGAACCAAGCTGAAAGCCAACATGGTATGTACTGGAATTGAATACAGACTGGATAATGAGAAACCAGCATCCCAGATAAGAAATGACTTCACTCCCTTAATTATGATCTTTCAATCAGTGTTAGCATACAGTATCTGCACAAATGCCAGTGCTGATAACGAAGCAATAACACGTGTCTAGTGACAAAGTACTATAACTGCTAAAGTACTGTAAACAATTTTAAACAAATACTATTATACTTATACTGAAGAAGGGGCAGTACAGAGAAAGTGAAGCAAGCCAGAATTAATGACCCCAGTCAACTAACTGCCTTCAAGATGTGGCTGAACATACTGTTGAAAACAGCCATATTACTCGTATGTCTATGAGGTGCTTGAAGTTCACGCTTAGTTTGTGTTAGAATATCATTTTTTCACCACCAAATGGTAGCCCTATGCTCTTCTGTGGTCTTATTTATTCAAAGGAGATATTTTATCTATCACAAAACACAAAAACCTAAGATATAAGAACACAATGCTACAGCAGAGACATTCTGCCATTTAAATGTAGTTGCAAGACAGGCAGCTTACTGTTCAAAGAAATCTTAAGAGTTAAGCCCTTTTTGTCTAACAATGCCTTGCCCAGGATTACATATATACAGCTAACAGCTGGAAAGCATAATGAGAAGTCTATACACAGCACAGGATGTAATTCTAGTGCCACAGTTGCCATAGGAAGGCTTGATATCAAGAAGTATATTAGCAATGTGATATTGCAATGCTCTGTCGGCTGTACTGTGTAGCTGCTGTTGCAGTAATGCAATACACAGATGGTAAGATCTAACATATGGTTACTCTGTACTTAGGACTTAAAATACGATTCTACAAACATCAAAATGTAAGCTAAGAACGTGTAATGCATTATTGTGCTGTGCTTCATGTTTAAATAGGATTTTACAAACATCAAAATATGTTTCCTTTCCATAATTCTTATTAACATACCCAAGTTCTGGTTACAAGATATGCTTCTGTAATCTGACTGTATATTCCTTAATACTTCTTCTTCTGCCTTCTGTGGCTTCTGCTCTAGCTTCATCCAATTTCTTCGTCACCTCTACAATGGTTTCTCTATATTCACTCAGCAATCCCATTACAGGCCTGGACAGGCCCTTAGTGTTCCAGGAGGTTGAGGCTCCCAGATTTCTAGACAATCGGCACATGAAGGTGGTAAGGTTGTCAGTCCTACACACCGGCCGCCTTTACCCCCCAGGAAATACTACTGGTACACATTTCTGTTAGAGGCTGAGTCGGCCCCAGGGCCATAGTACAACCAAAATGATTATGTCAATGAAAAATTCCAGTGACACCACCGGGAATCAAACCCGCAACCTTCTGGATTGTAGCGCAGTGCCTCAACCTCGGTCCATTACAAAATAAAATTTTTGTTGGTCTGTATCATCACATATTATGTTCATGTGGATTAATCAGTATCCTTTGTAATCATCTATCTTTGTTTCCCACTTACTAAATAGATATCCACCATCTCCATTTTTTACTTTGTCTAATTTGGTACATTCTTTGACACTGTTCATAGAAATTTAATATTCCCTACATCTCTTAAAGTAGCTACATCCAACTTGAACCCCAGACAACTTAATTAGTTTAATTTGAGCAGCAAAGTATTTTATTTCAGCTGTCACAAAGTAGAAACAAAACAAAGAAAGTTCTTATGAAAGAACTATGGTCTTCTTGGATATGAAGTTGATCGGAGTGATAGGAAATTCTCACACAAGATCTCCATAGTCTCTCCCTGTTAATGAGCAAGTTGAAAATGTTACACAGAATGTCGTGAGATGATTAATTTTTGAGATACACCTCAGTGTCAAATGGCACAAGGTATCAGATGATCAAACTATTGATGCCTTGTAGTTAAAATGTACAACAGGTGTGGAGGATGATCATCTGGAAAGAGACGTGCATTCTGCAAGCAGTGGTATGGATCAAATTGAATGTCGAGGAGCACTTTGAGGACCCTTTGTTGGGACAGCTGCAACTCTTGTGCCATATCATGCAAGCTTCACCACATTTTACGCTACACAGTTATGAGCACAAAATACTGACATACTGCACACTGCAGCTACAATGAAAATTTAATAAAAATTTACAAAATTGGCAACTTTTTACACGAACAAATTAAATATTCTTGAGTTGCATCAAATGCCCTTCAAAACAAAAAAGTCTTGAATTGTAACTATCTTTACTTTCTTTTCTGGTCAATACACAATCATCCTGTTGTATGTATTTTCATGTCAGTGGCTTTAGTTCTAGTTTGGGGTTAAATTTTGGGGCCAAAAGGACCCCTCAGGAATAAGTTTATAAAAACACTGTACCAAAAAAATCACACACACACACACACACACACACACACACACACACTTGCTGTGTAGTAATCCACAGTCGGCTAAGGATAACTTTTCTGAGTTATAAGACGAAGGCGTAAGGTGTACAAAGCATCTGATCGATCTTCTGGGATATCTGGCTATTTCAGAGGAGACACAGGCAGAATGTTCCTTTGAAACACTGGTAATTACCTGTCAGGCTATGTGGCATCACACCCCAAAACACTGCTCTCAACATTCATCACTATGAGACCTCAAACCTCATATTTTTTGTCAGTCATCCACATATAAACCACCATAATTTACAAACTCCTGAAGAATGAAATTAAACCTTGCACACAAACTCAAAGTACTCTGGGTAGTGATGTTTCCTCTGAGGAGGTTGTGGTGGTGGAGAAAAATAAGGGGAGAGAGCAGGAGACGAGAAGAACAAAATGAACAAGAAGACTGACCTCTGCCTTAACTATGTCTTAACCGTGTCCCTCTATGTGGTTTGCTATGCCTCAGTGCATGTGACTGGGTAAGCCTGACACTACTCCAGAAGCCAAATCCTGAATGTCAAGTGCAAAATCTGTCACCAGTGAAATATTTTTGGTCAACACTAGCTAACTACTAACCAAACTTCTTTGATCCCTGCCCAGTACTTTAGGGCTAGCTACCTAAATGTAACTCAGTGGAAATCACAAAACTCAATGCTGTCAACTGTACTACATGCATATAAACAGCAGCGCAACACACAGCTGGTAAAAGGTTAGAAGTTGTTTTCTGGACTTCACACACAGCTGTAATGACTTTCCTTTGATCAGGGCAGTCTGCATGCTCTGCTTGCCTTTAATGTTTGATTTTTAATGCTATTACTGAGCGGTATATGGATTCTAAATTTTAACCTGCTAGTGCTCTTCTCAGACCTAATCACTGTCCACACTCTTAGTTCTTAAAACGGAAATACTGAACTGGATTTCCTGCATTGGCTCCACAGATATATTCTCAGCTTAATCTGAGACACCTGAACTAACTGTGGTTTGCTCATTCTTCCCATGTACAGTCAGCACTTGTACAGGGACATAATTTTGTCAGACAACTCCAAACACTCTTCACTCACACTGTTTCACATGATGTCCACATATTTTACTTCAATGTACCCGACTTAATA
Organism: Reticulitermes speratus; assembly: GCA_021186555.1. Taxonomy (NCBI): domain Eukaryota; kingdom Metazoa; phylum Arthropoda; class Insecta; order Blattodea; family Rhinotermitidae; genus Reticulitermes; species Reticulitermes speratus. The sequence continues at coordinate 42,177,763 of JAJKFL010000042.1, read as the reverse complement.
TTAGGTTTTTACTTACAATATTTAAAGAAGGGGCTAGAAATATTTTTCTTTGGCTTGCAGCCACACATCACATCTAATGAACACACTGTTCATTGCATGTCAAAGTTTTATAAGTTAAACAGTTAAATGAGCCAACGGTGACTAGCGGCAGTAGTTAGATAAAATAATGTCCCTATATATGAAAATTCCCATCCTTTCTTTTCTGATTAATAATTTATAAGAACTGGCCACAACATTCCACGACTGATTCTTTTCTTTTACACAACAAAGAGGAAGAACAGTTAAGTTCATTCCTTCCTGCCCTGCTGCAGGGAGTAAGGTGAGATGTCAATATGTGCGAAGCATGTGCTTCCAAAAGATGCTATCCACTTAAAGTTGTCCCTGTGTACGCCATGAAGGCATATGGGTGGCGTGAATGTATAGCTCCACTCATTCCCAACCCTGGCAATAGATGGGGGTGAGTGGTCAGCTTCACAACTCAGGGGCTTTACTGTGTGTCTGTGTGTGTGTGTGTGTGTGTGTGTGGAGAGAGAGAGACAGAGATAGGAGGGAGGGAGGGAGACCATGTTATCCATGGACTAGAGGGCACGGTGGCCTCCTGAACCAGTCTAGACACTTTGGAGAAGAGACAAGTCTCTTGATTTCAGGCTTTCACCGCGATGTTGATGAAAACTGTGCTCCTCTGGGATATTAAGCGGCGTTGAGTGGTAATTACCACACGACGCCGCATAATATCCCAGAAGAGTGCGGTTCTCAGACAAGTCTCTTGTCCCTGCTGGGAATCAAACTATGATTCCTCAGTTGACCAGTCCATGGCCTGGTCACTGTACTGACTACAGTATCCCAGCTGACATCACCTACAAGACTAAATGGTGTCACAGCCTCCAAAACAAGAATCCAAACACCCACTGTTGTGAACATGTGAAAAGTTATGTTTATAGATTTCTGTTGTTATCACAAGTTTCACGCAGAATTTAACATATGTATGCATGTTTTATTAAAAATTCTATCAACTGCTAAGATTACAGCATCAGTGGTGGATGAATGAAATATGTGTATAGAACACTGGTGGAATGTATTGTATTTTCCTAAAGACTGCTGTCCTAATCTGCAGGAAAAGGCAGGTTTCTTACAGATGACCCAACAAATGAACATCACACAACTGACTTACAGATGTAAATCTTATAACCATCACTCCACAGATCATAGCAATAATGACACCTCACTAACAGTGCTTGGCTATCGCAAAAATAATTATTTTTAAAAATTATGTTCAGCCTTTCTCTACACGAGCAAACCGAGTGTCCCTAGTTATATCAATTAAAAATAATTTGGCTGTTCTTTATTATGCTATGTAGCCTTAGTAGTTACAAAGCACAATAAAGTAACCCAAAAACAAGTCATCTGGAAGTTCACTGTGGGCAAAGGGGCAATTTTGCAGTGTTGTCTTTTGAAGACTATGAATTCCTGTGTTGCAGGTGGGATATAATGCAGAAACAATATGCTTTCAATCGCTCGAATATTGTTAACCCTTTCAAGATTAAAATTAATCTACACTGTACACAAAGAATAAATTTGTACCTCACAGAGAACACCATGCATCTTCATCAGGCAGACCAAAATAGTTAATACTTTACAAGAAAAACAACTGCTGTTTGTTGTGAGAATCATATGGAACATAAATACACTGTGTAGGCGGGCAAATGCAAAGTTTTTAGTGTCAAACTGGGTGGTACTTATAATAACCACTATGCTTTGAAGGGATAAAATCCTTTGCAGGTTCAAATACTTAACAATTACTACATCCATCTCCTGGTCTACAGTTTGCTTGCAATGATGCAGAATGTTTCAATATCTGAGTGCACTCATGGACAGTCAGGTGTAATGATCAAGAGCCCCAAAAAAGTAAATTTATCTACACAACAGAAAGTTTGAGCAATTACTCGGCTTTAATATAACTGATTATAAGTTACTGTAATAATTGGTGGACTGCAAGAGCTGAGGTACGATGAATAAACCTGGCAGTTTGAGACATCTAATTGACATAAATTTTTATTATGCTGTATTGTGACAGTCCCAAAATACAGTAAAACCCCAATTTAATGTTCCTGCATTTAGTGAAATCCCGGATTTAGTGATGATTTTTTTCATGTCCTGACAATAGCTCCATATAAACAAATAAACCTCCATTTAATGAAAACCTCGATTTAGTGAAACATATTCTAATTCCCCAGCAATTCATTAAATAGGGGGTTTACAGTACATTGATAACAAAATGGTATGACTGCCAATGTAAAAGTTGTTTGAAGTTGGTCTTTCAACTACAACAGGCATATCCTTTATTTACATGGAAGGACTTATACAGCATTACTGTTAAACCAACAAGGTAGCAAACAATTTTCACAAAAACTATTCACTGCCCTTCAAACTATTCAGCTAAGTCATCTCATTTCCCAATTATGAAAGACAGGTGAAAGCTTCAGTCTAACAACCCACAGAGCCATTTTACACTCATACTTGAAATGCTAACCTTTTCAATTCCTTCCTTACTTCCGGACACATTTATTTATTTATGGATTTATTTATTTATTTACTTGATTTAATAATGTTGTCAGGATCCCAAACACTGTGTCCTAGGACGACTGGTGAATGCTGAACTGGAAAGGATTTTCAAGGAATTGGTCATGGCCTGGCTGAGGCACTACACTAGCATTTGCCTGAAAGGACTGAGGAATAACACAGAAAAAAAAAAATCAGAAAGGTTAGCAGGCATCCTGGCTGAGATATGACACAGGTACCTTCTGAACACAAGTCAGAAGTGTTGCTGTTTCATCCAATTTGCTCAGTTTCAGGGAATAGAATCTGGTGAAAATGGTGGACCAACCTCAGTCCTGACTGTTGGCAATTTTGATAGCAGTTTGCAAAAACACTGTATCTGCCCTGCTGCTACCTTGTGTACCCAATCACAACTGACAACATTATGAACCAGTCCATAACCCATATAAACAATAGCAGATATGTTTCTCATTATGACACAATGGTAATATTTACTAAGTTAACAATATTTACTTCCAGATGTGGCTAATCAACCCACAGAGGGGCTTGTATTTGCTTCACATTCCCCAGAAAATACTGTATGCCTCTTTTACCTACATATATACAAAATTGTATTTCATACTGCATTAAAACCATGGCAGGTTGTGTCCTCTAACCAAATGCTGCAGTTGAGGCAGTAACACCAGTCTCATACGTGGGATGTCCCAGGTTCAAATCTGGCCTGAAAACCAGCTGTTCTGACAGAGATTTTGTCATTCTCATCAAGTTCTCCAGACAAATGCTAAGACAGTACTTCAAATTAAGCCACTACCTCTTCTTTACACATCATTTCCAATTCATTATTCACTAATAATGCTTTCATTAGATGCTATACAATCTGTGCTGTTGACACTGTCACTAAATAAACCATAAACAAACAAATAAAAATGTTTCTTGTTGGCAAACAGATAAGAATACAATAGGCACAACTGAACTGAACATGCAAACAATGTAGTGAAAAGTTATGACTTGTGGGACATTGGTATCAGCCTGATTCAAGATGGAGTAGTTCTGTCCTCACAGCATCAAATCATCCCTCAAACACTTGTAAAGAACTTAAGAAAGCCAAAGGCAAGGAAAAGTCTAAATGCTGTACTCAAATGTGTGTTCATGTTGCATGAAGGCAATTTGAAGAGTTGCTGTAGCATGTCTCGTTATTAAATAACATCTATCTTAGTTGTTCAGTAATGTTATTCTGAGAGTTTCACTATGGCCCTTATTTCTGTAATGCCTTTATCTTACTTGTGAGCTGTGATGACTCCTTAAGCTTTCTGAGTTCAACCCATGTTAATATGCTGTGCGATCAAACAGCTTCTGAACTGACCGTGAGATGACACGACTGTGCTAGCACAAATTTCTAGACAGGTGTAGATGTAGCAGTCTGCTGAGTCATTTGTTTGGAATCAGGCTGCAGCATGTGGATTTTTGAGTAATGTCTTGTTAAGTACAAGTGTGCATTGTTCTATGTGCAATTTTCGCATACCTAGAAAGTGGAAGACTTGAACAAATGTGTGTCTGCATCAAATCTTGCTTTAAACTGGGGAAGAATTTTACAGTAACTTTCAAAATGTTCAAACTAGTTTCTAGAAAGCAAACAATGATAAAAATGGGAGCTTCCGAGTGGTTTTCCAACTCAAAATTGGCGTGACCTATGTAGAAGATGCCAATGTCCAAGAAATCCATTGACAGCAAAACAGATGAAAACATGTGTCCTGAGTGAAGGAACCTGTCTTCAAAAAGAGAGGAATCATTATCCATAAAGTGGCTAACATGCTGAGAATTTCATTTGGGTCAGATCAGATGATTCTAACATTTGGAACATGTCAGATTTCTGCCAAACTTGTGCCCCGTGTACTCAGTGAGAAGCAGAAGAAGAATCACGTCAACATGTGCCAGGACCTTCAAAGAGATGCTTTAAAAAGACCCAGAACACCTTTTGCAGATAATCACAAAGTGATGAGATGTGGGTTTACATGTATGACCCACAAACCATGCAACAGTCACCCTAGTGCAGAAGCCCATCATCTCCATGCCCAAAAAAGCAACACAAGTTTGCTCAAATATGAAAAGTATGTCTGCTGTTTCTTTTGATATTCATGGAGCTGTGTACTTATGAATGTGTTCCACAAGGACAAACTGTAAACCAACGTTACTACACTGACACCTAATCACACCCGTGGGAAGATGTGCAGCGGAAATGACCTGAAAAGTGGACTACAGGATATTGGTTTTTCCACTAAGACAACACACCTGCTCACTATACTTTGTCTGTGCATAAATATCCGGCTAAAAACAAAATGACTGTCATTCCACACCCTCCCTACTCACCAGACTTAGTGTCATGTGAGTTCCTTCTTTTCCCATAACTCAAGATGGCATTAAAAAGATGATGATTTAGAGTATCATCACAATAATTCAAGTGTGGGCCATATTGAGATCCAAACAATGCACTTACAAAATCCTTCGAACAGTGTCATGACCCCTGGGCTCAATGTACGGAGTTCCAAGGACACCATTTCGAAGGGGGCAACACTGATTAGAGGATAAGTGTTGTTATGGAGAAATAAATTCAGTGTGGAAACTCTTTGATCACAGCATGTAGAGACCTCACTTTTACTCAAACTTACTTGATTAATGCAACCTTAAAAGTCTTGAAGACTCTTCCTGAATATGGCAGTTTTTATACAGGACCCAGTTACACAAACTGAAAATATTTTTGCATGCAGGACATTGACCATAAGACAGCTGCATAATGACGTTCAGGATACAAATTCTCTCCATTCCACGGTCACAAATTACTATACTGACAGGATACTGCCTAGAATTCTCCAAGAAGCCCAGATATTAAACCCCATATATTTATTGATGACTGTGTTTCCTATAAAATTACATGTCTTCATCACGTGTTTTTCACTTTATACTATACATACCAGTTGTAATAATGTTACAATGTAAAGACAACATTACAATATTTTGTGTGACTGAAGATGGATGACCCAATAGTGTCAAATGCACAGGTAGGGCTATAAAGATGCATTATAGTTACACATACAACAGTGATTGTGTCGACTGATTGAGACATATGCTACACAGTGTGCTTATGAGGAAGCATCCAAAATAATATGCATACTGTTCACATTCATTCTCAGCTAGTACAATCAAGTAGTTACTCCTGTCATGACACTAAATTACTGTGGATTTCTATAAGCCAGTACTATACCTTACAAACATCATCTTTCAGGCTTTCCGAATGGAGGCCCTGAAGACTCATTCTTCAGGAATGCATAACTCTGAAAAAACGGACAAAAACGCAGGCAAAATTACAGCCTTCTTTTAATGTAGTCAGTCAACACAAATGGCTAGATATTGCTTTTAACAAACTTTATGAATCTATACTGAACATATTGCAGTGATAAGACTGGTGTATCAACCTAGCCATGTGTGTCCAATGACAGGTACTAAGACATATAAACTGTTTTACAGAGGAACAGCAAGGTATGAGAACAACATGAGGGTATAAATGTGTGAACCAATGTCATTCAAGTCTCAGATATTTTGAAAAAATAAACAGGTGACACCATGGTACCAACCCTGTTATCTGTAGTAAATTTGCAAATACATCACAGGTGTCTGTTATTGGGTACAGTTCCCAATAAATGTCACCAAAACACAACAAAACCACTTACCATGTTCACTATGGGTATAAATCTATAGTGAAGTTAAGGACCACTCTAACATTCCAACTATGCTTTAAAATGTATTTCACAACATACCAATAAAACCCCACACCACTGGATTAAGGACATTCATTAAAGTTCCATGAGGAAAACAATACATCATCATCATAATATTATTATACAAATGTCAAAGGTACATGTTCACATATGCAAAAAACTGACTCAAACTTTTAAAAGCAAACAGGATTCTTCATACAGTGTAAAGCCACAAACATTTCTTCAAAGCATTCTCTATCATGTCAACGACAGCAATCACTATACATACTCATACACATTTCTACCCGCATATGTGTGGAATAATGCTTCATATATACAACATCTGTAAATTTGAATTGACTACCTAACTAAAAAACTTACTGCAACTGAAAAAGAAACTCTCCACAACTGGTAAATTTATCCTTACAATTCTTTGTCTTCTATCAAGTAACACATTTTCCCATTCAATTTGCCACATGCTACAGCAATCAAGATCTGTGTAAGACTGTAAAATACAGCATGTAACTTGTAAATATGAACACCTGGTATGTCCAACTGAAGCCTTTTCAAGGATGTTCATGGGTGAAGGTATTGCAACAGTTAAAAAAAAAATCACCACAGACATTTAGACAGGAGTCCAATTGATGCACAAGTCAACATATCCCACAAGAAGTCCTTGGGCTGCTTCCTAAACCACTGTATCACAGCCTCCTACATATAACTGTCTTATGGGAATTTGAGGGCTTTCTTTAACGGTCCAAAGACATGAAAATTGCATGGCAGAAAGTCCTGGCTATATTCAGGATGTTTGAGCACCTCCTATTGCATGGCATTCAGTTGGTCCTGAATGCTGTGGGCCACAGGGGGACATGCACTGTCATGCAGCAAGAGGCTGCTGTCAGTGAGTTCACAAAGTGATCACAATGAAATGAATGCCATGCAATTTTCACACCTTTGGGCTGTTAAAGAAAGCCCTCAAAGGCCCATGGTCCTGTCAGCAGCTGTGGTACACTGGTTTAGGCAACAGCCCATGGAATTCTTTGCACATGGGATATGTCAGCTTGTGCACCAATGGGGCTCCTGTCCAAATGCCTGTGGTGATTTTTTCTAACTGTTGCAATACCTTCACCTAGGAGCATCCTCAAATGAGTTTCAGCTGCACATGTATCACAATCTTTCTCTGCAACAACTGGCAAAGCATATGTGCAATATTGCAAAAACATGCCAGAGAAATGGTTTTCAAGGTGCTTGGCTATTTCAAGCAGGAAACTGACAATGATGGGCCACTTCATGATGCTGAAAAATGTAACCAGCAGATGATCGCAGGACGCTGTGTTTAACTCAAAACTATGCAGCATATTGCTAACCAACCAATTCCATGTACCAGACTGCTTCTTAAAAATCATCTTATATTTTTCCATTAAGATTCTAATAGTTCCTCAGTTAGTCCCAAAATTCTCTGAATTTTATGGAACCTAAATATTCATTACCATGTTCACAATAGCTGGTCACTTATCCCTATCCTGGGCCATATGAATCCAGTCCATGCCCTCCCACTCTATTTCTTTAAGATCATCCCAATATTATCCTTCCATCTACACCTAGGTCTTCAAAGCAGTCTCTTTCCTTCAGGCTTCCCACTAAAACCCCGTACACATTTCTCTTCACGCCTCTATGTGTCACATGACCGCCCATCTCATCTCCCTTGATCTGATCACCCTAACAATATCTGGTCAGCAGTACAAATCATGAAGCTCTCTATTACACAACTTTCTCCAGCCTCCTGTCATTTGCTTCCTCTTAACCCTATTCTCAAACACCCCCAGTCTATGCTCTTCCCTTAACCTTTAGACACCGTGTGTCCTATATATGGGATGGGCATACTGTTACCCGTAAGCGACTGCATTTTATATATTTAGTCAACAAATATACTTACTGAATATCCACAAAAAGCTGTGTATTTCATAATGTTACCTTTTTTGGTGCATAATCACATTTTAATAAAGGGCATGTTAAAATTTAAATGTCCAAATTCGTTGTCAAAGAGTTGTGACAGATGAAGTTTTGCACCCACATAAAACAACAGACAACAATTACACTTTTGTGTACTTTAAGCTTTATATTTTTAGATACCGAACAGGAAGACAAAGGTTTCTGAACAGAATGGTAGCAAGCATCCCCTGAATTTAATGCAGTATGTCCAGACTGGCTCTGGAGCCCACCCAGCCACACATTCAATGGGTACCAAGGATTCTTCACCCCCCATCCCCCTTCCAGGGGAAGAAGGGCAGTAAAGCAGCTGTGGTGTGAAGTTGACCACTCACCTCTATCTAGTGCCAAGGTTAAGAATGACTGGAGATATACCTCTACTCCTCCTACATACCTTCATGGCATGGACAACATTACCTTAATTTGGTATACTGTCAGAAAAATGAAATTATCATTTAATGCCATAGGAAGTGCAATTCTGTACCCCTGCCAGTAGGGTGCAGTTGAACTGATGTGGACACAAAGAGGTATGTGGCTTGCAGAAACAATACAGTTACGACTGCAGACGGCAAAAATATATCTCATGAGGTCACAGGAAGCATGGTCACTGTGCTACAGTAAGAATGTGTGTTTGTATGTGTGCTACATTGACAGCTCACAAGAAGAGAATGTCAACAATCTGATGAGTTCTCATTCAGATTCTTTCACCTGGGATCAAGAACATGATGATGACCAACGGTGTGTGTGTGTGTCTATATATACACACACATACATACATATAATTAATTCCAGAGGTTCACAAATTTTCCAAAAATCTGGATGCCACCTCAAAATTGTAGCAACCAAAAGGATGACATGACTCAAGTTCCATACTGAGGACCCAAAAATATTTGGCACCACCATACTAAATTTTGTTATCCGTGTGACATAGCACTTGGGATTTGTGCATCCCTCATTAACTACATAACATCTTTTAGAGCATTTATCTTGTATTCCCTTACATTTCAGGATTTTATCTGTAACAGTTCGTAAGACACGTGAATGAGACATTAATATACATGTAATAATGATAAAAGAATACATTTCAAACCAAGCACATGTGCAAGCAGTACTCATTTGGAAATGCTGCAATAATGTAGCTCTCAATGCCACCACCTGCCAACTCAGATGCTGGTTACTAAGCACTTGCACACCATGGTAGTCTCCTTCAAAACCTTTTCCTATCCACCATTTCATGCTACATAACCACAACAGATAAAACTGCATCATTCTGAGTCAAAATGACAACTTCTTAAAGCAACTGTGTTTTGAAAATAAGAAACTGGCCTGAATTGTGGCCAACAATGCCACTGCTTGTAATATATCATGTGCTGATGCATAGTCATGGTGAAGAATCTAATAAACTGACAAAATTCTTGGCCTTTTCCTCTGAACTGCATCTCCCAGACATTAAAGAACTTTCAAGTACATATAGATTGTCTGGTTCAAAAACTGGCCCTCAGGAAAATTATCTGAATGACCAACACCTTGTATGTCAAATGAACAAAACAGCATTGCTTCAATTTCTGACTCTGACACACAAGCCTCTTTCAGCCTTGGTGAACTGGAAGACACCCAATGATGACACTTTATGTCTCAGTTGCACAGAAAACTTCAAGTTCCATCACCTAAGAGATTTTCATAATTTTGGCACTGTGAAGATCGGACAAACTTCCATCCGTTTCTGCTTACTCGACATTTTGAAAACCATCCTCAAACAACTATTTAACATATTAGTTTTCCATTAAAATTCACTGCGCCATTCCTGCTGAGACATATGAATTATCCACCATTAATATGACACTCATACTTCTAACACTTTCAACCAGTTCTTTTACTCTCTTGACACTATCACTAGTTACCCAACATTTTGGTCATCTACATTGCTTATCATCATTCACACCACCTCTGAACCTTATTCAGAAGCTAATGTTTCTCATATACCCTCATGACCATTGGCTACTTTCAACACACTGTGCAATTCTGAAGAAGTGTTTCACGTGAGACTGTCTGACCCTGAAGATGAAGGTACTATGATCCTTTCAAACACTGGGAACCACTTGCCTGACATAGTGTCACATTACAGACAATTTGCATCTTGAAATAGTTTTTGGTTTCAAACAAAATTTTAGATTAATTCTTTGCTTCAAAAACCTGCCACCCATGTTTACAGAACATAAACAAATGGAAGCGTACAATGTTAACTTGCGAACAAAACAAGTCACAAAGGAAACTCATACAACGTTGTAGTGTGATGAAGGGCGCAGGTACGTCTTTTGTGGCTGACAAATTTTCCGTATTTTTAAATGGCTTCTCAAAGAAAAGCCAGTACGGGAATATTTAGGATGGATTTCGTAATGCAATGGATAAAACTGGGGCCCGCGTGCCAGCAGGTATCACGCATTTCCCGAGTTTAATATGTAAAGTGTTATAAGTAGAAAGTGCGCAAAAATCAAGACCATTTCAGTAACAGAACTCTGGAAACACAACGTTTTGCTGCTTTTCCTATTCATAAAACGAATCAAACAACAGTGACATAACTTAGATCGGATGAACTAGACGATCTTCTCATAACAGAAGAAACACTTTAAAAGGGATATATCATACAGTTGGCATACATTATAAAAAGAACTTGTAAGATAACTTTTTATTCAACCACCAATATTACTATCCGCAGTACGCAGGATGTGAATTACACAAAGCACACAAAAGATAAAAAAAAAACTTGCCACAAACTTACGATGCAATTATAAATACCTCTAAACACGAAAGCAGAAACAGTTAACTTACCTTCACTATCATAACTGTTGTATTTTTGGACGCATTCCCCATTTTTATCCTTTATTATCTTCTCCTTCTTCCTATCTTTATGATGCTTTTTGTGATGGCGATGTTTATTTCGGTCTGGAGACCGAGATTTACTTCTGCTCCGGTGCTTCCTTTTCTTAGATTCTCGAATCTTATGCTTCTTCGTTGAACCCATGATAGGAAAAAGAATATTACAACTCCCTAACAGTGAACCAAAATAATACGTTCTACCAACACCTATTTTCACCAGCCATCTTGTACTACCCAACCACAGATTAACAATTACTCCTACCACGGCAAGAATGCAGAATACCCCTGCCACAGATTATCTAGTGACCTCTTCTAACGTTTCCTGCAAGAAATCGATTATCTCGGGAAATCGTCGATCACTGCACGAACTAAGAAGTGGCGGCGAATTTTAAAATGGCGGGGTTCAACTTAGCATGAAAATAACACAAGTTCCTAGAGACAAAATAGTATCCTATGGAGAAAAATATGAGGAACAGTAAAAGGCTCTTATATCTAAAGCCCACAGTTCAAAAATATAGTATACTAGATCCTTATAACTTTGTGGAGAAGTTCTTTCTGCCAGCTGTGCTATCTTTTAATTAGTACAATACAAGATCATAAGAATTATGATGCCAAAAATAATACTTCTCACAGTACACATTTGTCACAAAAAATTTCTAGTTCTAGTACTATTTTTACCATATGCCTTATGGTTACTCTTATATCTTCCCACTGGAGAGACCTACTAAACCATATCACTCCTCTTGCTCACAACAGATGATGTAAAGATGAAAATCCTTCTAGGCCAATCACAAAACGACATGCTCATGGCGGCTGTTTCTCATACGGTTTAATCAAGTAGATAATGTAACTTTGTAAGTTAAAAGTAGCTGTAAAATGAGATTGGTGGTTTTCGTATAATGTGTAACATGAATCAGCAGAAGGGCAACACAACAACACTTAAAACTCTTTACATTTCATACGAATTCTGTACGTTATGTCTAGCCCCACAAAGCAAAGTCCTAATAGTTGGTCAGCTAGTCAATAAATTTTGCCTCTCTTATGGAATATGAAGGTTCCTTACCAACTACACAAGTCCCTATTATGAATAAAATGAAACCACTCTTCATTCTTATAACACTGTTATTTAGGGCCAATTTTTATATCATCCTTCTACTTTTTCTTTCAAGTGGTGTCTTTCTGTCACGGTTTTTATACAGTATTCTCTGTGCACATCTTATGTCTCCAATGGTTCTACATTCTCTGCTTATTTCATCACCTTTGACTTGTTTCACCCCAGTACAGTACAATTTGATGTAACAAAAATCTTTCATTTTCAACAGTGAAAGCAAGAGGATGTATGAATCTCCATTGTGTCTAAATAATTGCCATCAATGGAAATGAGACATGTGTACTTGTACATTAAAATGAAAAGAGTTACAATTTATACACAGAATTGGTGCCAGTTTTCTTCTTCCTATTCTTTTTCTGTCCATTTTCATTGACCTAAATTTTCTAACAGTAATTGCTTTCAGTTGTTAAGCCTCAGATAAGGAAATGAATGTGATGCTTGCCCATGCTGTATCTATTGTCCTGTAAATTTGCCTAGTACATCCTGCTGCCAGCAGGAAGTTTGTTCAAAATTTGCTATTAGAAAAAAAAAGAACAAGGTATTTCACTGATGGTGCTGAAAAGATAAAATCATAAAAAACCAAATATCTTTCATGATAAAATTATTATTATCATTATTATTACAAAGTTCGTATGTCTAATACATGTATGTACAAAATTTGAATATAAATTTGGCACTACCACTTATGGCTAAAAACAATATTGAAACCATATTCTTCCATTTTCACATTATATGCACATTCTATATAAAAAAAGTCATGCACACATACAATACTTACAAAATGTCAGTTAAAAAATTATACACATTATATTTACAAGAAGTTTATTTTATTGCCAGTATATTCTTCTCAACAAGACAGTTTTATTAAAATATGGCAACAAACACTGTTAATTTGTACCAAAACTGTGGTGGCAAACAATTGAGCATATAGTCTTTAAACTTTTTTAACAAGAGGTGATAAGGCAAAAAGTTATAAGAATCCATTATCTAGATTCTGTTTTAATCTGTGGCTTATAAAATCATTTCAGCAGCACAGCTATGGGAGGAGTGGAGACGGAGTGACTGCATCCGCCATTACAGGAACTATAAGGCAGTGCTGCCACATGTCAAGTTGCTACCTTAAGTAAGATTTGAGGTTCTCACTTTTGGGACATGACACTGCATTTTAATGGCATCTTAAACTTTAGATGCTGCCATTCCTTGAAGTTACACATCAAATCTCAGTTCCTACCACAAAAAGAACAAATTCCACCTTTATTATACAGACAAAACAGTTGTTTAGGAAAATAATTGCTATTGACTGTGAAAATCATACCAAACACGTGAATACTGTGTGGGATGCAGCTTTGCTAATGCAACAACCACTGGTACATATAGTTATCACTGGGCTTTAAGTAAATAACTGATATAGCAGATCCTCTTCCTGGGAATAGAGCACCAACAGCATGAATCAGACATCTCATCTCCATCTAGCTCCAATGTGAATAATTTATGAAGCTTTACATATATATAAGGTGTGAAGATATAGCTTTATGATATGGTGCTTGCTTGCAGGGACAACTTTAATTTACCTTGTTTGTATGTCATATTTAGTTATACGAAAGGCCTTTAAGTATCTGTATTAGATCATTAGCATTTTAAAGGGCAGACTGTAGCAGCTCTCTTTTTCTAAATGATACCAATTTATGTAAGTACCTATTTTAACAATATATTACACAGTAATTAGAAAAGAAAAGAGCTCATACAGGAAAAGAAGCAAGGTAGGAATATTTACTTACAAAATGGTTTGAATGGCAACCACATGACTGCTGTATGCACCAGTGAATTAAACTGTAACTAACCAACTAACAAACAAATTAACACCAGATTTCAACATTATTTTTTAGTCTCACTCCTCTATCAAGCTGTGCTACTTGTAACTTGTGTATAGCGCTTTTGGTGATGCATAACACAATAAAATTTTATTAAAAAATTGATGTTGGCTTCCAAAAACTGAAGCCCAAAAAACCTAATAAACTTCAATTTGTAACAGGAATAACCTGATGGCAAGGAAAATCATCTGAGGGTATGGTTTAATTCTTTTATATAAGCCAATTACGTTGGCTTTAATTAAAGCTCTTTGAACATGGCAGATATCCACACTGTTTTACATACTGATGTAGTCTTTATACAGAGAGAGTGGAAACTCAATGGAGAGTATTCCTTATGACACCAGGAGAAAACATGAAATTTAATGGCTATAACATATCTGATGAAAATATGTATATAAAAATGTGTCAATGTAGTAAAATATTTTTATAAGGTACTAAAGCATATTAATACAGACAGACTTTTGCACATGGCTCATGTTCATTATGCTAGCACATTACATAAATCCCTGATCAATAGTTTTTAAGGATGGCAAGTCCTTAGAAGGTTAAACTGAATCCACTGAGCTCTATCATATAGAGAATAAATATTAAGAATGTAGCCTGCCCTTGTGTTTACAGCATTTTAGGCTGTTTTCAATACATGTATTGTACAATGGTTTTTATTATGTTTATATAACCCAGAAAAACAATGTGTTAGTGGTGATAGGCTACTTGTGGTCACATCAGGCAAGATTAATACCAACAACCTAGCCTTATTCGACAAGAAACATATCACCTTGTAATTCTCTGTGCTGAAAGATTTCCCTCGAAGAAACAGCATCTGTTTAACACAGAAGAAAACATACATTGAATGACACCAGCTATGTATTAAATCTAGCACAACTGTCATTAAAATATCATTGAAAACACACGATATAAAACCAGCCACATACTGTTCCTCAACATAACCTTTTATTGTATTATCTGTTAAATAAAAATGATGTAAAGCATGATTTAAGAGCTGTGAAAATCTATCATTGGAAAAAGCTAAAAGTAGGAACGAATGGAAACAGATCAGTGAGCAGGCCAAAACTTACAAAAATTTGTAGTGCACAAAAGAAGAAGAAGATCTGTTAAATAGATGATGAATATGTATCCTGAATTTCATATTAGTATCACCGTGCATCTTTATGAATTAATAAATTTATAACCAACTGATACACAATTGAACCACTTTTATTGTAGCGTCTGTATTATTATACGCCCCTACATATGTTTCGGACCTCAGTCCATCCTCAGGGGGTCTCGTTCGTAAAAGCCACTAAATCCCTTGACAACATGTATTTGATTTAGTGGCTTTTACGAAAGAAACCCCCTGAGGATGGACTGAGGTCCGAAACATATGTAGGGGCGTATAATAATATAGACGCTACAATAAAAGTGGTTCAATTGTGTATCAGTTGGTTACAAATTTATTAATGTATCCTGAACTTCAAGAGTAAATCTGTGGGAAACTCTACATCTTCTACAGGACCCCTTGAGTAGTTCTGCAATATAATTAATTATGCTCTTATGTACTATCTCAAAGATAACAAACATTCCTAAATGCACGAGCCATATCATTCACACTGAAATTTTAACATTTCCAGGTCTACATAACTACAAGAAAGAAAGAGGAGCGTGCAGGGAGTCCTCAAGTAGTTCTCTTTTGTTGTACAGTAATTTTGATTGGAGAGTCTTTTAATATTTTCATTTCATTTATTTTCCATTCATTAATTTCATTAATATAGCACAGTCAATCACATTAGTTACATAATTCATACCAGGATCATTTAAACGGAAGATGGATCTGTACTGCACAGCTAGATAATAATGGTATTTTCTTTAAGTCCAGTAACAGCATTCACAGAAGCAATTATCTAGACTCTGATGGTATTGTCCATACAAGATAAAGCTCAGTGTGGTTACAGAAGAGCCCGTTGTTTCACAGTCAACAGGAGCTCGCTACTTTCAAAGTTGGAAATCTTTTTTATTTGAATGTACCATTTTAATGAGAGAGCTGGATCATTAACCCGTGTTCCCAAACTCTTATTTCCCTTCACATTTACAATATCATTCTTGTATATTAAAAAAGGAAGTCATAGCAACAATTGCGGATTGTATTTGCCAACTTCACCAATCTCAAACAATTTTCACTGTTCTACCATCTGTGAAGTCAAGTAACTTAACAGGAGAAGATGCAAGTATTAGTGATTTAAAAGCATACTCCACAATTTAAAAAACATTCCCTGCACTTGAAGTTTAATGACTGTATTGCAGATCTTCAGGCAAGTGTGAAATTCACTCAAAAACAGTTGTGTAAATTCTTCACCACTTTACTGAATTTTTAAAGATGACAATTTCTTTTCACTATATATTTCTGTCAACACACTCAACATCATCATTCTGGTCACTTCACAAAATATCAGCAACAGCTTCACTTATTATATATTATTAGTTCGTATTCAGCTCGAATTTCTCAATTCTTGACACAGATACCAGTAGCGAGGGACTTTGGTGCATCAACAGCTGATCGGCAAGATTACGTAAACATAAGATTGGACGTTAGATCTGCTCAGCCAAGTGCTGTACTCCATTTTGTGGCTTAAATTAAAGCATGGTACTTCAGAACTTAGGGATAAGTTCAAAGATCCAACAAACTTTTCAAAACAATTTCAAACTCCCCCTAATTATATTACTTGTGATATATCCTCAAAGGTTTACAGCAGGAAATAATTTCATGTTCATAAAATTATCACCTTATAATACAGTGATCAGTGTTTGAAAAATCCTTGTATATAATTATTATGTTCCCTTACAAAGAGACAGACGTAATAACATAAACAGATCTGATGTCCATTCACCTACGGATGTGTCTTTTGTCACACATATTCTTCTGATGGTTTGGGAGCACTATTTGGAAGCCTTAGAGATGCAGCTACACGGCTATTCACTGAGTCCGGAAGCTCTGCAATGTCCTTGAAAACACCTACAAGACTTTCAAAATTAGGCCCCCAGTTTAACAGATAATCCCAACCAAGTGCTGCTCCTGCTGAAGGAGAACCATTGTGGGGCCTGTAGATTGGTGCTCCCATATGTGTGGAAAGGTCATCATCTGATGCAACAAGGGTGCTCAGGGAGCCACGAAATGAGGAATCAAAACCGTCATAGGATGTAGGGACAGGCGGTCTTGGAGGCTTGCTTCCACTGCCAGTTCCACCTCCACTTTCTGCACCCCGTCTCTCTTCATCTTCAGCTTCTGCTAAAGGTAGTTTCCCTGATGCCCCAAAAATGGCTTCACCACGTTTGGCATTATTTGTATTCTCTGAGTTAGTGTTGTTATCATACTCAAACTCAGAGCAGGTAAAGGAGTCATTCCCACTTTCATCTGTTGTAGTTGAGCTGTGGTTGTCCAGGTGTGGATCTGCACCTGTAGCTGCATGGTGCAGGTGGTTGAGATGATGGCCGACTGGTGGTGGAGGTCCAGCTCCTGACTCCAGTAACCTTCGTCCACGTGGAGCTTCACTGGAGCTGGAAACAGCATCCAAAGTACTCACAAGGCTGGAAGTTCTTGGTCGAGAGTTGAGTCGCTCTATCTCCTCTGCAGTGAGCCCCACTGCACCACCTGATCCCCCATCTCCAGCACCTGCACCTGCACCAGGACCGGCTTTACGACTTGCCGCTGAGCTCTGTCCACTCAGCTGGCTCATGACTGGGCTATTGAGGCTTCGCTCACTGGCATCCTTCCCACCAGACGATGATGTGGTAGCCAGAAGGGCTGACTGAAGTGGCTTCCCACTGATGTCCTGTAGTGTCAGGATCCTTGGAGTCTGCTGGGCTGACAGCTCAGAGCTGGGGCTTAGACGTGCCAGAGGTGTACTCTGAAGCAGTTTGCCACCTCCACTAGAAGTTCCACCAGCACCAGTACTAGGCGGGGAATCTACCCTGGAGGCTGGAGGTGGCGGTACAACTGACCGTGTTCCAGGTGGGAAGTGATGTGGTGAGTGTCGATGTTGCTGCTGCTGGGCTGAAGATTGGTGCTTGTGGTGGTAACTTGCCACTGGACCTCCTCCACCACCACCACCCCCACCACTACCACCAGCATTGGGTGGTAGATGAGGTGGCGTTGCCTTATATTTCCTAACATTCCCCCCTTCACGGTAACCCTTATAATGGTAAACAATGTCTATGTCAGAGGGTGCTATGGAACTTGCATTCTCCAAGTCATAATGTTCTGGCACCTCTAAGTCCACTGCTCCACTAGAGGGCTGAGGTTGTTCATGTGGATGATGAGGCTGTCCTTGATTCTGTGAGGTAGAGCTGGGAGGTGGGAGAGGAGGGTGCTGAGGCAGGGACTTGCTTACAACTTCCCTTTCAATTATATCAGGTCTCTGAGGTCTCATTTCTGTGCCAATAATCTCTCTTTCTTTATATTTCTTAGATATTAGTTCTGGTGCTACAAGATGGTGTCCGCCTCTCAAAACATCATTAGTCTCTGACAGAAAACTGGGCGGACCTTCACAGGAATCACCACCGCCACCAGACACACCAACACCACCTCCTGCCACTAGAGTCATACTTCCATTCTGTTTTGCAGCACCTGGACTACCCCCTGGTCCATCACCTTTCTCTTTCTTCTGCCGTCGCAGACGGAAGACAATGAAACTGACAAGTATGGCAACTAGAAGAATGATAAAGAATACAATGACAAGGGTGATTCCTATGCTCAGAGGATCTGGTGCTGCTGCAGCGCTCACACCTTCCACAGGGCCTGAGCACCCTGTTCCAATCTTTCCATGCTGAAGCACTTCAGACAAGATACTACCAGACCCGTTGAATGGTTGTACTTCATTGTTGATGCTGAAGTTGGCAAAACAGCCTTCAAATACTGAAACACAGAGATGGTATTTAATATTAGCAGTGCACCATTCCCTTCTTTGTGCATATTTAGTAAAGTTACGATCATAATGGTGAAGTTATCCCTGTGTATGTCATGAATGAACATGGGGGAGTGGAGATACAGTTACACATCACAGCCAAGTTACCCCCAGGAAAAGAGCCCATGATACCATTGGATAGGAGATTGGATGGGTTCTGTAATCAGTCTGGATTCTTTGGAGAAGAGAAAAGCCACTTACCCCTCCCAGAAATACAATAATGTTCATGCACTTGGTTTTCTGTTCCACAAATAAGTCACTACGCCGGCTACGTTATTTTGGTTCTTGCAAAATTATAATTGTCAAGCCAAATAGATCTAGAGATGACAGACAAATTAATACTTTATTACAACAGAATGATTCTAAGTCTATGAATGCATTGCTGCACATATTTCTACCAAACTTTATTGCTGTGTTAATCTAAAGATTTCAATGGTCATATGAAGTCCCTTGATTGAAAACTACAAAAGCGTTCATCAATGGTCTTGCAGAATGTTCCAACAGTTTCTTTGACATCTACACTTACAAACTGGAGCAGAGTCCTGGATGGCAAACATCTCCCTCTTTACTCCTCCTAAGAAAACAGCAGTGAGGTAAGGATCCAGGAAGTCATGTACACCAGCCAAATCGAGTTCATCTCCAACTCGAATGCCATCAAGCAGGAGTCTGAGCCCACGGTTGTGAGAAGTGAGAGTCACATTATGCCAATTTCCATCAGCCAGTCCGCCACCATTACTGCTGCCAGAGGGAGGTATCACGCTCATATTGACTGGTGTCCGTGCTGCCCCCAGCCTGGACACATATACCAGTTGGCCACCTCGAAGCTGCCGCAGAGGAATCCAGATTAACTTTTAAAATGCTTGAAATTGTGTACTGTACTTGATAAGTGGAATGGAAGAGTCAAAATAGGTAACATTCATCATTATGTTTTAGTGGAATATTTGTGCCTCATAAGCTAAATCTTACGTACTCATAAATAACTGTCAATGACAAACTTTTTCATATTACTTATAACAATAACATCTTCATTAACTTTGCAAGAAATAAACAAAGTATTAAATCCAGTCACACATAAAAACTAAATCATAACATAGTTCAGGTTTTTGCTAATTATGTGAAGTTCGTTTAATACCACTGTCTGTAAATCAGACCAACACCATACGATTGGATGATAGTAACTAATAAACTGGAAAGACATGGAAGGAAAAAACATGGCCTAATTTAAGATACTATCAAGGCATTAGTCAGGAGGGACTTAAAAATCCTATGAAATTCTGCAGTCAGAGAGTTGGTGTCCCAGCCAATATTCAAACTGGATATCCCCACATACAAGTCAGAAGTGTTACAGAGTGAGCCACCTTGCTCATTCCTTTAGACTGTTATTTATCAAACAACGTTTCATTCGAATGTCTATTTTTATACTTAGTGTTTGTTACAAGTCAAGTCTTGATGATAAAAGTTAAACATTTTAAGATTTTATTCTGGTGAAATATGTTGGAAATACATTATAGAATGGGGTTTAGAAAAATGGAGACAAATTTGTACTGATTATTAACCCACAGTTATAGTACTTCTTACTGTACTTATTAAACATCAGCTTTAACTTTACCTATTCTTTTATATGAAAGTGAAAACTAGTCTTTCGTATTAGGGAAAAAACAAAGACTACAGGTGTTTGACAGCAGTGTGCCGAGGGGAATGTTTGGACCTAAGTGAGAGCAAGGAACAGAATGATGCAGAGAAATGTGTAATGAGGAGCTTCGTAATTTGTAATCCTCACCTAATTTCACCTGGATTATAAAATTAAGGATGACGATAAGAGTGGGAGATGTAGCATGCATGGGAGACATGAGAAATGCACTCAAGATTTGAATCTGAATACCTGAAGGAAAGATATCACTTGGAGGACATGGGAGCAGATGTGAGGATAATAATAAATATATCATAGATAAACAGGTTATG
The DNA here is from genome assembly GCA_021186555.1 of Reticulitermes speratus. Classification (NCBI taxonomy): domain Eukaryota; kingdom Metazoa; phylum Arthropoda; class Insecta; order Blattodea; family Rhinotermitidae; genus Reticulitermes; species Reticulitermes speratus. The sequence continues at coordinate 42,156,690 of JAJKFL010000042.1, read as the reverse complement.
AATTTGTGGGCTTGATTAATCTGGCTCGAATGCTCATGGATAGTGAGCTGTTATGAACATTCACATAAATATTCAGGCTCCACAGAAGGTTGAGAATTTCTTGACTAGCTGAGTAAGTGTATGGTTCTCAGAAAGGATTCCAGCTTATGGAGTTAGTTGATATAACATATATATGTGTCACTTTAGAGACAATAACAGGAGGAACAATTATTAGGAAATGTGAAGAGAATTCTGTATCCTTTGTCCCCTAGAAATAAAACACTGGAAAAGTATAATGTACTGATGATATACTAGGAAGGTACAGAATTCTTAAACTTGACACTAGATAGAGGTGAGTGGTCAGCTACATGCACTAAATATCCCTCAGGATAAGCACCTTCAGCACCTACCACATAAGAGGCTGGGTGGGCTCCAAAGCCAGTCTAGACATTTTACAGGACAGAAAAGTTTCCTGGTCTTGCTGTGAAATGAACCAAGATTCCTCAACCATTCAGTCCAGAAGTTCACAAACTTTGGTTGCGAAGTCACTGAGGTGCCTAAATTTTTTATCATAGTGCCCTTGCATCTTAAATATGGAATTGGATCCATGTCACCCTTCTGATGCCTATAATTATAGGGTGGCTCCTAGACTTCTGGAAAATGTGTACACCCCAGGTCTAATCTGTAGCCTAGTCACAATACTGAGTATGATACCCCAGTTCCTTTTGTTTTTGAAAGTAATGACACCAAATCAAGAAACAAATGACAGTATGCATACCTCTAACAATGTGAAGTCATTATTAGTAGCAGTATAGACAAGCAATCCATCGGCTTGTACTGTCCTGAAGACAACACTGAGGCTCTTAGCAGGAGATGAACTTTGAGTGTCCATGCCTTTCCCTAGTACACCTTCTTCCCTCCATAATGTAGATCCCTTATACATCGACTCTAACAACTGCATACGCCGATGTTTATCTGATACCCGATACTCAAGGAATGCTCCTTCACCAAGGCTTATAGGTTGAAGAGATTCACGACAATCAGGAGCCACAAGGTGTCCGCTGGATCCTGAAAGCACAAACATTTATTATTACACTGCCTAAACAATAAGTTAATACTATTTTTTATAATTTTAATACAATTCCTAATGTTTCCTTTTACAAAAACATTACTTGTAAAAATGTACAAAGAAAAACTCCTGCAAATATGTATGTATTAAGTGAGTCCATTTGTCATCTTAATATTTCTGAGCTTCCAAATATTTTGCTTGATCAGCAATGACAACTGCAAAATATCCGCACAAAATATTTGTATGAACAAAACACTCTTACAGTGAAACTAAATAGCAATGAGTAAACATTTATTTTTGGTAAAACAATTCATGTTTCATGAAACCAACTTATCCAACTGGCATGCTAACTGATTTTTGAGGCAAGAGCAACTACATAAGATTAACCCAAAACTTTCAAAACATATTCCTCAAACCTCTCGCACAAAAGTTCCACTGTGTTTACTATAGCCAACATCTCTTTTCCAGTAGGAAAACTATTTTGACTTTTGAAAAGTCACATTTTGCAGTTATTAAGGTAGCAATGTCTGGCTAAACTAGAGGGCATTTATAGCTGGTAAAGTGTATTGATGTGTCAAGGGTAGAGTGACACACTGTGATATCAGAACATGGATACAAGAGAAATACCACTAGGAAGTGAGCATAAAACGCTGGTGAACAGAGGAGTTATACAGGAAAAATTAACTTTAGAGGGACTTTAACACTTTACAAGGGTAAATGAATGAAATTGAAAGAATATATGTTCTTCCTCAACTAACTAAATTTAAGTCTAAAATAACTGTGCCCTTAGCTGGAGTTGGCACACATAGGCCCCTTCAACTTTATTTCCAAAACAACAATCACCTATTTGTGTCTTTTATTTGTAATATCTTTAATGACACTATTAGTAATTCACACTAAACAGCATTTAATGATTGGATTATAGTGAACATGGAATAGGAAAGGATGTGAAAGGCATAATTTAAGGTAATATTCCACCTTTATCTGGAGGGACAGAGGAAAATCATCAAAATTCTCAGTCAGGTGGTTAGTCTGTGTACTAGCCAAGGTTCATACTTGGCACTTCCTGGATACAAGTCATAAGTGTTACTGACTGAGCCAGGTTCCTCAGTCACTGTTTGTGTCATATGGACTTTGGCATTTAAGTTATACTTCCACAAGTTTTTCACTTACGTATTCCACTTCTAGGACAGACACAGGCAACAGTCTTCCAGCGATCCAGACAGGAACCCATGGGCCCACATGGAGCCGTGTCTAACACTGTGTTTTCAGGTGCAGAACATGGACTACGACCACGAGATCTGCCACAAGTTGGGTCAACTTCCCGGAAGCGCAGAGGATTGCTCAAATTTAGAGCTCTACCATTCACTGAGACACTGTGCACACAGCCTACCAAGTCATCAGAATGAACCTGCCCAGGTCGCTCAAGGATTGCATCTGCAGAAGCCAGACCTCCCACCCACATTGGTTGATTGTTGAAATTGAGAGTCCTGGAAGAAATGTTAATATAGCTATAAAACATCGATAAAAAATACATAGTAAACGAAAGCAAAATACTTCCCATTGAATTCAGTTTTTCCAACTGATAGACTGCAAGAAACATTATCTACAAATGACAAGCTGTTGTGAACACAGTAAGGAAACTTGTGGTTTCACTGCAAAAGGTGGAGGAATTTCTTGATTAACTGAATGAACATTCTCAACAAGGATTCTCCTCCAAGGAGTTGGTTACACAAGACTGAATCTCAGGTAGAACTGTGGTATCATGACAAGGAAAACATACCTTGGTCTCTTTAAATGAAACCATAAAAATATACACATGAAGAACATTTATGACTACTTGCATATTCTGTTAAGACAGCTAATACGTCTCATATGTTGGTTCAGAATAATGCAGCAGTATATGCTAATTTAATATTCAAATATCACCACTGGATGGATTGAATTTTGCATGGCAACAGATACATAGGTTATATAACAAATCAGGATAGGTGCATTTAATTGTCAATGAGTATTAAACTAGTACCTAAATACATCCCTGTTCTGAAATCCTTACTCACCCTGCGGGTCCAATTTCATCAGCATAGCATGAAGCATCTCCAGGCCGACAGTCCTTGCAGACATCTCCGTGCTCTGTGCAGGATGCCACACTCAGTGACACAACCCGTCCATTGCGGGTTGCGGTCACCTTATGCCACTCCCCATCAGCCAATGAATCACTGTCCACCCTCACAGAAGTGATTGCAGTGCGAGCCCCACCATATGAGAACACTGCACAACCGGCCACAAGCTCCAGAGCCACAAAGTCCGACCTCCCACCTGTCTGGGCCCCAAAGTTGTACACCAGTAATGCATCCAGTTTTGTTGTCGCAAACACCACAGAAATGTCATTTGTACCACCATCCAGGGATGGAAATGTCATGAATGAAAGTTCATTGAAACCAAAGGTTGACCTCTCACAGTGACGGCCATATCTGGCCTCAGGACAGCTGCAATGGTACCCAGGCTTCAAGCTGATGCACAAGCCACCATGCAGACATGGGTTGGGTCTGCAGGAATCAGCTGAAGCTTCACATTGGTTCCCTCGATATCCAGGACGGCAGAGACAGAAGAAGCTTGAGCCATCAGGGCTCTCACGGCAAGAACCACCATTTAAGCATGGATTCCCATCACACACATCACCACGTTCCAACTCACAAAGCTTGCCCTCTCGGAGAGGCGGGCAAACACACTGGAAATCAAATCCCTGGCGTCTGCAAGTTCCACCAGCTTCACATGGATTTGGAGAGCATGGGTCTTGCCTTCTGTCACACCGTTTCCCAGTAAAACCATCTGTACAACGGCACGTAAAATCATGGCTCACTAGCGGAGATGTGAACACAATTGTTTGGCTGTCAGTGATCCTGGTTTCACTGTGCACGCGAATTCCATCACTACACTGACCCCCATTCTCACAAGTTAGTTTCTGACATGGTGTATAACCTACTGTGAGAGCTGCAGACTGCAGAAGTTGCTGGATGGTGGCTCTTTTTCTACCAAGCATTTCCAGGATCTGAGCCTTTGCACGATAACCTGTAGGGCTTCGTGAAGCTACTGATACTTCCAGTCCACCATTGCTTTCATGCAGGCTGTATAAGTACACAATATCACCAGCACCAAATGTTGATTTCAGCACATCAAGAAGACCCTTGTAGAAATGTGTCAGGAACTTGGAAGCAGTCATATTTTCTAGACGGAGAGTGACACTGTGTTCTACTGTAGAGTTGTCAAATGAAACAAACTCAACAGTAACAGTAGAAACAACATCTGGATGCCTGCTATCATTGCCAGATACACTCAGGGAGTACCCAGATCCTGGTGTTACCTTGGAAGTGTGAAGGTCACAGCTGGTGGGGATTGTCAGGATGCCTCGTGATGGTGGAGTGCTGGACAGGATATTGCAATGATATTCGCCTGAAGTGTCAGCATCATTTGGATGCACATCAGCAATCTTTCCTAGTGGAAAGGCATCATTGAAAGTGTGGACCAGAACATGGACTGCTCGAGGTGTGGAGGGACTGTCATTCTGGTCCAACACCACGATGGTGACTGGATGCTGTGATTTCATTCGAGGTTCTCCACTGTCCTCTACTTCAACCTGCAATAACAAATAATTTGATTCAATGTTAATTTATGTTCACTAACAAATGGAATATTCCTGTCTAAGGCATTATTATGTACACCTATTGTACAACTCAAATTAATATTGTTTGCAAGATTACACATGCCACGGAGTGAGAATGAAACTGACATCACTGTTGTGCTAACATTTCCTCTTGACAATTTAGAATATAATTTTAAAAATTCCTCCTAATAGCAATACCAGGTCTATGAATGTGGCAGATCTATTAATTACAAACTTATATTCAATATTAAGAAGTTGAATATGTCCAAATATGTCTACAGTATGTGTAGGTAATCATCAGTGGTGCCATTTCCATAAATTAGCTCCAGGGGAAGAATTCCATTTCGACAGGACTGATAATGCATGACTGCAAGTCACAATAATCAAAGGCTTGCAGAGATTTGCCCAAATTGAAGCAGTTACTGTCTGCAAACACACATAAATTAGAATGAAGAAAATGCCTCTTGTATGCTGTTATTTCCAATTTATTGCTTACATGTAACACAAGTCAAATTACATTAGCCCTCTGAAGAATATAACTAACCTGAATTATATTTCAAGGTTTAGTTTGTAAACTCTCTGTCTCCATTGTAAAAACCAATCTGTTAATTCTGTATAGGAAAAAATTCACTGTTTGTTGTGAGAATTACATGAATCATATATACACGCTGCGGTCAGGAGGTTAAAGTTTTTCAGTATTAAACCTGGTGGTACATACAATAAGCACTGGGCATTAAAGACTTAAGAATGAACACTACTAGGAACATAAGATGACAGGTTTGATTCAGAAGCCAGTGCTTGTATGGTCCAACTGGGAGAAATAAACAGATAACAGAATCAGATTGCAAACTCACCAATATATCAAGCCTGGGTGTCATCTCTCGGTCTATGCTTCTGGTAGTCTTGACAACACCACTTTGCCTCTCCACAGTCACCAGATCTTTCTGACGCCCTCCAACAAGCTGATACGTGAAGGGTGCACCATTTGGTGGTAGATCAGGGTCTGTTGCACTCAGTGTCATTACGCTGGTGTTGGGAGGCTCATTCTCCATCACATAGCCTATGACTTCAGGAGGATCAAACAAAGGGCCATTATCATTCACATCCTGCACAGCAATTCTGATGGTAGTTGTTCCAGTCTGTGGAGGTGAACCTGTGTCTATGGCTCCCAGGGTCAGAGTGTAGGCAGGCACAGTCTCTCGGTCTAGTTGTGATGTTGTTTCAACATCACCAGTTGCAGGATCAACCTTGAATGCGTGTCCTTGGTTTCCACCAATTATAGAGTATGAGAACTGGTTGTTTTGTGGTCTCACATCCTTGTCAACAGCCTTCACAGTGATTACTTTGGTACCTGGTGAAGCACCTTCAGATATCACAGCATCATACACAGACTGTTGGAACTCTGGTGGATCATTTCCATCCTGGATTGACACTATTACTTGAGCTTCATCTGTATCATTACCTCTTATACCACCAGCATTTTTTGCCATTACAGTCAACACAACACGATTCTGAGTTTCTCTGTCCAATCTTCTTGAAACTTTGATCATGCCCGTTTCTGACCCTATACTGAATCCACGATCATTGCTGGATCCAACAAACAAGTAAAACACTACACCATCATCTCCTGCATCCTGATCAGTAGCCTGAATCATACCAACACTGGTACCAACCTCAGCAGACTCTGATACATCAAAATGAAACACTGGTTGCATGAATCTGGGATAGAATTCATTCTTTCCAGTGATATGAACAACAACCTTGGTTGAGCCATACATGGGTGAATCTGGATTAGCAGCCAAGATATCAACAATGTAGGTGTTTTGCTCCTCATAATCAAAACTTGTCTTGGAAAATATTATGCCTGTTTTTGACTCAATACTAAAGACATCTTTGCCACTTCCACCAACAATGGAATACTGAATTATAGCGTTCTTGGCTGAATCAATGTCATGTGCTTGCACGCAATAAACTGTTGAGTGTGGTGGGGCGTTTTCTGGTAAGAATGCCTCATATGATGTCTGGTTGAAGACAGGGGCATTGTCATTGATATCTGTGAGGGTAACAGTGAGCATAGCTGTTGCGTGATGTGGTTCAAAGCCTAGGTCAGAAGCAGTGATGTTGAGGCGGTATTCTGGCACTGTGTCGTAGTCCAGTGGTTGATGAATTGTGATGGCACCTGTGGCAGGATCCACACGGAATTTTTCTCGTTCGTTGCCGCTTGAGATGGAGTAACGCACAATGCCATTTGGACCTTCATCACCATCTGCAGCAGTCATGGTAACAATAGTGGCTCCAATTGGTTCATTTTCTGGGACAATTACCTGAAAAAATAAAATATTTATATATTAAGTCTGTCTGTCTGTCTGTCCATCCATTCATCCATCCATCCACCCATCTTGTCTGACAGTAAGGTTATCACATTTACTGCCTTCCTCACCTGAAAAATGACTAAGGTGAAATAAAATTCAACCATACTGTTGGACAAAATTTAGAAAAGAAGACAGAACTTCATTAAAAAAAGGACAACAATTAAGTCAATAAGAAAATCAATCCCAGTATAGCCAGTTCATGAATTACTTCAGAAACCTGTATCAACTGCAGACATTATTTAGCATCCCATGGGATGTCAGAATTATTTACACAGACACGGAAATAATAAGGCAGGAAGTGTTTTGCCTATATCACATTCACCAACAATGACTGTGGAAAAGTCTCTCATGGTAGCCTGTGTGATAGCTGACAATTGTAGCCTGTACACACTGAATACAAGTCACATGAGTTAGTGCTCAGCTAACCTACTCAATTATTTTTTTGTTGTGAGAAGTCATGTAATACATATAAGGGAAATAGTCATGGCTTCATTTAAGGTGCTTTACAGATTGTAGATTATAAATTACTGTCCACTGTGTCATATGTGGACAGAATATAAGGATTACTGTTCTTTTCATTCACAGTTTCTGACAATCAGTACACTTCACACAGACACGTTCACATATAGCAATTACTTGTATTCACCTGGTAGCTGAGAGCTGTAAACACAGGGCTGTGTTGATTCTCCCCTGTTATCACAAGCGTGACGATGGCCTGGTCGCTCTGAGGTGGAACACCCTTGTCTACTGCCTGCACCACTAAGGTGTATGATTCCAGCAGCCTGCCAGCAAGGGAAGAACTGGTCACTGACACCCAACCAGTTGTCTTTCCCATGCTGAACAGTTCGGAACCATTCCCACCAATCTTCACATATTCACCTCTGCGTTCACACCAAAGTCTGCCTCATCCTTTGCTGTCACTCGGATAATCTGTAGAAAATTCAACTGTATATTACCTGAGAAGTCTATAAATCTAACAGCACCACTATGGCTAAAATGCTGTCAAGGAATTCAGACAATAGTATTACACAAAGAACCCTGCCATACCACTAACATTTTACTAATACTCCAACACTGCATTACATTAGCAGGCAGAGTGAAAGGAAGCATAAAGTGTAAAATTCTCTGAGTTCAAGATAAGGATAAAAAGTACAGGTAAGGTTGCCTCATGCACATACAGGGGCGTGGAGGTACAGTTCCACTCATACTTAACCTCAGCACTAGAGGGAGGTGGTGAATTGTCAACTTCACTCTCTGACAACTTTATGCCCCGGGTAAGAACCCCTGGTACCCACTAAACAGGAGGTGGGTGGGACCCAGAGACAGTCTGGATGATTTAAAGAAAAGAAAGATCTCTTTCTCCTGCCAGGAATCGAACCACAACTCCTCAGTTGTCCAGCCCATAGCATAGATGTTATATCGACTGAGCTATCCTAGCTGCTGCATGAATATGGAAGCAGCACCTTGTTCCAACACACACACAGTATTTCTATTCATAATTTAAAATATTTATCAACCTTCCGCTACTTTGTCTAAATATCAGAAGGGGGTTCACTACATGGGTATAAAGATATTTAATACTGTGCCTGTGCATATAAAACAAGAGTCTGATAACCCTAAGAAATTTGACTATTTTGAAGAAATTTTTTTATGAGAATTCTTTTTATTCTTTGGAAGAATTGTATAGACTGTTGAAATCTTAACATTTATATATTATTATATTGTTAGACAGTTGTTTTACACAACTTTATTTAGTACTTTTATATAAGGATACATTATAAATAGCAGTACATATGATAATCCTGTATTGTATGAAGCAGTCTAATTGTACACATTATTACTCCTATGCTTTAATATGTAAATATCTGATTTCTCTGTATCTAACAGTTAACAATCATAGCATATTTTGTTTAAATTTGATCATTTCTATATCCATGTGGTCTTTGACCCTGTAATGTATTTACGGAAAGTGAAATAAATTGAATTGAATTGAATAAATATGTCACTCCAACAAAGTTTTGACCATGAACATGGGGATTAAAGTTGAAAATACTATATTAAATGAACTGGCCTGTGCAACACAACAAGAGAAAAAGCCATTTCATGGGGAGGAACAGGTATGAATTTCAGGCAGTGTATTCTCTGTTTGTATGTAACACAAGATGGGTAGATTTTATTCACAGACTGAAGGCAAGTGTATACAAATTGTAACCAGTAAGGCAAAGTAATTGTTGCAGAACTGACAACATCATAGTTTAATACGGTGTTTATTAGACCCTCGCCACAGCACAATCCCTTGTTAGACTGATGGCAATATACAACAAAGTGCTAAGGAGAATATGTGGCTTAAAAGAGAGGAAGCAATATAGGAAAGAAGAAAATTTTTTTGTAAGTATCAATTTGTATTCATAAGCCAATTTAATGAGGGCACAGTAAATAATTCAAGAAGAATGTAATTGGTAGAACATGTGGCATGTACAGAAGAAATGGAAAATATCTGTTCAATAAATACTAAGGGAAGAAATCTGTTGGAAGACTTAGATGTTCATAAGTAAATAATATTAATATGAATCCAAATGAATAGAGTGAGTAAGAGTATTGAATTGAATCAGCTTGGGGGCAAGGGGCAGGGTTAATTGAACATGCATCAACTGCTCCAGGAAGACTCTTAATTACAACATTTGCGAAACACATTATGAAATACAATCACCATATTTAAAAACTGAAAGGGAATGCCAAACACAGAGCTATTTACCACCAAAATGCCTTCCTAGTTTTTGGTCTGTAACTCCAGAAAATGAGGAAATGCAAAAACGATATTACTCATGGTGGAAAATATTTGTATCAGAACTGAAAAGCATGTTAAAAAAAGACAAGAAATGCTTACTAAGTTTTGGGTGGAAAACCTTAAGGAAGAGGAACACATGGAAGACCTATGCATAGACAGGATGATAATATTAAAATTAATCTTATGAAATAGGTTGTGAGGGTGCATGCCGCATTCATTTTGTTCAGGATGGGAACCTAGTGTAGACCCTTATAAACCTGGTATTGGTCCTATGGATTACATATAAGCAAGGGAATTTATTGATTAGTCGAGTGACGACAAGCTATTAAAGAAAGATACTGTTGCCTGGAATCATTTTGCTTACATGCTATGTTTCTAACAGGTGAACATTTAGACTTCCAAACCAGGAGCAACTTAAAGCCGTCCTCTGTAGCAGCCCAGAGTTGGATGACATTTTAATGAGAAGTGCAGTTCTATCCTAGTTGTCAATCTGTCATTACAGCACGTTTAAAGTTAACACTTTTTCATAATTTCTTTTAAGTGTTTTACTTCAGGATGCTGTTAATTACTAAGATTACATAGTGTCAATGACAAACAAAATATGAATATGGAGCACTGGAGGAATGCTAACATAACAAAAAAACCAAAACAACTGGGAGAAAAACCTATCTCATGGCCAATTTACCCATAATAAGTCCCAGAGGGGCTGCTCTGGGATTGAACCCAGGCCTCTGCAGTAACAGGCCAGCAGCTGACTGTCTGAGCCATGGCCAGTCTGTGGAAATGTCCCTGTGTTATCATCTTTGTTACTATTACTTCAACATCATTTTACTGAAGATACCAGAAACAAGAAAGGGCATTAAAGAACATAAGCATACTGACAACAAGTGATTTGGTAAATATTCTTACCTGCTGCCCTGCTATAGCACTTTCTGGAACAGGAGAAAAGTATTCTGCCTTCTCAAATTTCGGAGCATTGTTGTTTGCATCCACAACATTGACAGTCACCAAACATTCTGAAGACATGGGTGGCTTCCCATTGTCTGTAGCCATCACAGTAAGGACATATTGGTTCTCTGGTGATGGCTCCAGTGCTGTATGCTTGTAATGGAGGGATCTCTTGGAGAACAGTTCACCACTGGCAGGATCAACAGTGAACAGATCAGATGGATGCTGTAGTGAATATGAGATGACAGAGTTTGGGCCCTGTTTGTCTCTGTCAGAGGCCGACACTTGTCCCACAAAAACAACACTGCGCTGAAGCTCCGGGAAGTTAAAACTATAGTAGGAGTGCTCAAACTCAGGAGCATTGTCATTCTGATCTTGGATAGTGATAGTCAATGGTGTCTCAGCCCTCCAAGCTCCATCAACTGCTGCCACCTTGAGCAGATACTCATCCTGGGCTTCTCTATCCAGTGGGCCAGCAACAGTCACATTACCTGTAGTGGGATCAATGGAGAATTTCTCTCCAGGATTCTCAGTAAAACTGTATGTTGCATTTGCATTTTCTCCAATATCTAAATCAGAACTTGTAACCTTAATTACAAAAGCACCAGGTTCTGCATTTTCTGTAACATTGACACTGAAGAGCCGTGTAAAACGTGGAGGGTTGTCATTCTTGTCCAGGACTGTGACCACAACAGTAGCACTGCCTGTGAGTTGAGGATGACCCTGATCCACTGCTTCTACAGTGAGCTGGTAGCTTGACACACTCTCTCTGTCCAGGCGGACATTGGTGTATATATCTCCAGTTTCAGAATTCATCTCAAAAGCACCATTCTCATCATTTACAAGACGATATGTGAGCTGTCCATTAGTTCCAGAATCAGCGTCTGTGGCTTGAACTTGTAGCACTTTCTGTGGAGGGGGTTCTTCCTCAATGATACTGGCATTGTACATGCTGTTCTCCATTACAGGGGCATTGTCATTTGCATCTGTAACATTGATAACAAGCTGCAGGACACTACGGAGAGGTGGGACATCAGAGTCCCTTGCTTCAACCCAAACAATGTACTGTGGTGCTGTTTCAAAATCCAAACCTCCACCTGCCACGAGCACTTCACCAGTAGTTGGATCAATTCTCAAGGCATCTCCAACATTACCGCCTGCAATAACAAAACGAATCTCCCCAGTTGGTCGTGGTTTAGGAGATGTTGCACCAAGTTGTGTGATGACCTTGCCTGCCGCAATGTCTTCAGGGAGAGAGAACTTGGTTTCCCGAGGTGCTGTGAGGCTTGGGAAGAGTCCTGAAGGACGTAGCTGAACTGTAAGCTCAGCAGTGGCTATTTTGGCTTCTTTGCCACCATCTCGAGCCAGAAGTTGCATCCTGAATTCACGCCCTCGTCCACTTGCCCCTGATAGCTCTTGAGCGGCTTTCACGACCCCAGTATCACGGTCTACAGAAAACAAAGCTGCATCCTCTCCACTCAGAGAAAAAGCCACTCGACTGTTAATGCCCTCATCAGCATCCACAGCTTTGGCTCCAAACACAAACTGGCCTGCATGAGAGAAAGAATAAGAAAAGAAAGTGCTAAAGCAAATGCAGAAGTTTGGAACACATAATACATAATTTGCTGTGTGCCCAAAATCAGGAAATTCTTGCTTAAAATTACATGATATGCAACAGTGTTTACAAAGCTATGCAGCTGTGGAACATGAGTGTGATCTCCTGGTGTTCCATAAGTTGAACTGGGGTAATCTGTCACTGAAATCAAGTAATGGTGGTCTTCCATCAATTAACCATAAATATTAAAGTTAATGGCTACAATCTTCTACATTCTACACTTTCCCCACAATCTCTTATTCTCACATAAAAGCCATCCCATCTGACTGGGTCAGATACAGTATATAATCCACTACTAACTCTTCCTAGTTTGAATGGTAGCATAAAAATCAATTATTCATGGTGTTCCATTAACCAAAGAAGCTTGGGAACTATTCATTTATGCCTACTGTGACCAACACAAGAGTGAGAGTGACAATCCTATGTATCTTGTTATGTTGGCCTCCACTACCTAGGCTGAATTGTATTCTGTCTTGATAGTTGTCTTTTAATGGTCTCCACATATCTCTCAGTTCCTTTTGGTTTGTAAGTGCAAACTGAAGGATTCCTAATTTGTTCATTTTTTTTAAACGGGTTGAGCATTTTTCTCTGCAATCAACTTTTCTTACATTTATTAAATAATTATTTAATTATTCCATATGTTATAATATTTCAGTCCATATACAGTAAAAATATAAATTTTAATGTGACCCCTTTAAGCCGTTATAAACCTAGTCACAAAGCACATACCCATATTACTACCCAAACACAGATCCAAAGCACAATGATGACCACTCACTGTCCTCCACATTATGGTGAAGCCTAGAGCTCAAGGGACTCATATCCTCGGTCTAGTATTTGTCCTTCAACAAGATATGCCGCGAGACAAGAAGGAGTTTATATTTTAACTTTCATAATATAGCTTTGTGTACAAGCAGCAAGCTCTGAAGGTCTGTAGGATATATGGAAGTGAGATATTTGCACATCCTTAAACCCTGGCACTGGATGGAGGTGACTATTAAAATTTGTGTTCAGCTGCTTTTACTCGGAGTCCCTGCCTGCTGGATAGAAGGCTGCTTGGGCCCCACAACTGTTCACAGCATGGCAGCAAAGTATAACAGTCAGTATACTACTACCACTTATTGATCCAATTTGGTCACTTTATGGGTTTATCATGATTCAAAATGAAGCTCAGTAGCAACTTCTTATTAATGGACATAGTAGTAAGTTACAAATTAAATTTTATGTTACAGATGACATCTTTCTAAAACAGTGGTTCTTGGTATCAGTTCCAAACTAGAATCATGATGAACCATGAAATAATTTTCCTTTTCTTAATGCTAACAATTATACCAAATGCTGAGAATAAGTAAGTCCTTTTGGTGGACAACTTAAGGTTGCTGCTGCAGCAACTAAACTGATATGAAACATTCTAAATTGTTGAGGTTGTACGTACCTGGCTGCGTGTGGTCAGGGACATGTACCATATAGCGCTCGCTGGAAAAATGTGGTGCATTATCATTCTCATCCAGGACAGTGATGGTGAGGTTCACAGCTGAGGCACGTGGCTCTGTCACACTGGAGTCTTGTGCGACCAGAGTGAGGTGGTACCCCTGCACCTCCTCACGGTCCAGCTCCACAGCTGTTTTTATCAGCCCTGAGTCCGCATCTACCAGGAACCGCCTCACATTGTCACCCAGCAAACTGTATCTGAGGGGACCACAAACAGTGACATGTTGAGCCATGACAACAGAGGAACTTTGGGGCATATGGATCATTGCACATTGTAATTCCATGCACTAGTGGTTCCCACAGTAGAAGGTGTGTTAAAGACCTATTGAAAATCTGTATGATGTTGAGGGGTGGAGCGGGGGCCAGCAAGAAATAAAGAAAGATGCAATTTGCCAGGCTGGCCAGTCTCTGGGCCAATGTTCCAACCTGCAACATACCAGATATGAGGTCTAAGTGGTATAAGTGCTAACCACGAAACCTATGCATTTATCTGCCTGTCAGAAGGATGAAGATCCACAGCCACACACAGCAATTGGAATGGAGCTGAAAAGGCAAAATGTAGGAACATACAATGAAGAAGCGATTTATTAGTATAGAGGAGATGAGAAATTTGTGAAAAAAGTGTCTGAACTCTCTGAAGAGAAGTGATTGCTTGGGAGACTAATGCATATAGAGGACAATACTGAATACTTGTATGAGTAAAACATACCTTAAAATAACTATTGTAATTGTGGGGGAAAGGATTAATCTGGCTCAAGGCAGGATACAGTGCAGGGTTCTAGTGAACAAGATAATGAACCTTTGAGTTTCATGAAGGGCAGGGAAAGTTCGTGACTATCCAACACACATTGCTTCCCCCAGAAGGCCTCTGCTACATGAAATCAGTATTTCCTTGCCCCTTTTGGTTTACATGTCTCAAAACTCTGAAAATCTAAAAAACGTCAGGCAAAGAGGGCAGAGTATGAAGTCATTGGTTATGCTGTTTTATTTTGTTTCAATGTTTCTTTAACATTTTCAGGTTAAATCACTCTCCTAACATTATGGCATGCAGGATTTGTATTTATTTCTGCAGTACACTGAACCATTTACAGCACAGTGGTTACTATATCTACCACCTGCTGCCACATTAAGAAACTTCGCACTTTCACCACCCAGCGTATTTACGTGTTTCATGTACGAGTAATTCTCACAATACACAACCATTATTTCCCTAAGAGGCACTGGCTGTCCTTCATAATAGAGACTGTGTTTACTGCGCGGTAGGAATTGAATTTCTAACCATAATATAAATTAATTCTACCCTTCACAAGGCCGTGCCATGGTTCATGAGGTAAGTCGCCGGCCTCTCACTGGTTCGATCCGAGATCAATCCACATGGGATTTGTGGTGGACAAAGTGGCACAGGAACAGGATTTCCTCCGAGTTCTTCGGTTTTCCCCTGTCAGTATCATTCAACCAATGCTCCATACTCATCTTCATCTACATGTTGCTCTTACCAGAAGGACAAATGGGCGGAGCCTGGGTACCTTCCAAAAAGCAATGATCTTTCGGAAATAGGGGACATTGGATAGAAAAGTACTTTCACTGATTTTTCTACCCTTGAAAGGGATAATAGAGCCAAAGGCGGTAATCAAAATTTGAGAAGCATTCAAGGGTAATTTTCGTGCGTAACCGCTAATTTTTGTTTAGCAATGACAGCCCTCTCTGTCAGTTATTCCTCTCAGCATCCACTGTAGGTGTGGCTATCATGCCAGACTAAAACAAAAATATCATATCGTCATTCTTTGTCCCATTGTTCTCTTCAGAACGGGAAACAGCCAACACATGCCTTTACACGACGGCGACGGAGTCCATGGGTGGAGAGAGGGGGGTGGGCGTGAGTCCTCCTCAAATATTGAATACGCAACAGGCCCTCCTGACAGTTTAATCAATTGTGCAAAAAATAAGTATGCTTATAACAGGGCTACACAAATTCTCCATAAACCTAGAAGCCACCTCCAAATTCTAGGCGCTAAATGGCGACAAGAAAGCAAGTAACATACCGAGGGCCCACAGTTCTGCAGTGACCTGTGAATCACTGTTATCTGGCGCTTTCTGTGCGGTGCGTGTCAACTGATACACATGTTTGTATGCAAGGAAAAGAACTGCAATAACTATGCTCAGAACATTAGGCGCCACCGTACAAAAGTTTTTCGTCGGGGCAACAAGGCGCCCACGATTTGGCCACCCCTGGCTTATAGCACAGTAAACGAACATTATTCTTTGTAGTATTAATCTACCTTAAGAGTCCAGGCCTATGTCATTTATCAGGAATTAAATTTAACTAAAACCGAAGGCAACTGGGTACAGTACAACTACAAGGACGTGAGGGCTTGTTGGCATCTGGCGCAAAGGCAGGTCTGCCATCCTGTTATTTTGATGTTTATACGGCTTGAAGTATGGCGTCTCTCAAGTTCAAACGTTTTCCGCCTACCGTGACTGAATTGTCTTGCGCCTGTACAACAGCCGCAACTGCCATCTCACCTTATCTTGGCGTTGAGGTCGGCGTCTTTGTCTGTGGCAATCGGCTGCAGCACTGGGGTTCCTGGCGGCATATTCTCTCGCACTGAGGCACTGTACGCTTGCAGCCCGAACTCGGGACTGTGATCGTTGACATCCTGGACCACCACGCGCACAGTGCCCGAGCCTGTCAGAGGAGGTGTGCCTGTTAGGAGAAAAAAAAAATTAGTAGCAGCATCTATCAAATAATATAAACTGGGCGATATTGTGGCAAGTATGGGGGAGATATAAAGTGTTTTGAGATCTGCGCTCTTGTGATGTTACGCGTAATATCCCAGAAGAGCGCAGATCTCATCAAAATCGCGGCGGAAGCCTGAAAACAAAGTGTTTTGATGGTAAAGAACAATAAAAATCCTGACATACATTGGAGGATAACATTAAAACGGATACTAACCCCGCCTTAAGACTCAGCAGTCGGAGTAACCTGCAATTGTTACCGAAGTTACGTCCACATCTCTCGTAACAGGGAACCAGAATACTGCCTTCTGTCTACAGTGAAATCCATTCCCAAAGGAATGGACAAATTTTAGAATTCTGATTACACATTTCTCATACCAACAAATTACACTTCTTATTTATTATATAATACAACTTCTTTTTATAATAAAATTAGTCCGACATGTTTCGGTTCTCCACTATAGAACCATCCTCAGGGACCTATATTTTGAGTTACACAAAATTACAAAACAGTCAGTAGTGGTACATATGGTACATTGGTATGAGAAATGTGTAATAAAATAAAAATGCACAGTATGAACAATATACAGTTTTAGACTTCTCTTCGTTTAGGGGCGCCATAACTACGTGGGTTACCGCGCCGCGGGGTCTGTGGGAGCGTTATCCACGCCACTAATACTAACACTTCAAAGTACAGTGGCTACTGTACTGTGCAAACTGTACTTCCCCGCACAGAACACGTGTGCGTTTCGTAGCTTCTCACAATACACGCAGATGATCTCTGAAGTGCGAAGCGGAAGTGCCGCTGTCTTTCGGCAACAGTCGGCAGTGAGGACATATTTGGAAACTCTACTTCTGCAAACTGAAGCAAATCATTCCACACTTGTTGTTACATCACTAACAACGTCTGCATCTGTACCTCTCGGGAAGCAAAAGGACTTGCAGCCTGATACTATATAATTCAAAATTACCTCGGACGTCCCTACCATTAGCCTCAAAGCAAAACTGCGGGTCGTTAGACAAACAGAATCAAGCCAGTCAACACATAATCTTCAGATACTATGAATATACAGTGTGTTCAAGCTTTGTTGTTAATTATCTTTGCCGTGATTTTGCCCGGTACTCGCGGCGCGTTTTAATGGACCCGGAGCATCCCTGAACAAGCGCTTGTCAGTTCTGTTTCATCTCGCTCTGACAGGATAATCGCTCAGACGAGAACCACGCCACCATGTTCGTACTTCCGCCTCTCTTCCCCCACGCAGAAATCTCCGCACGTGAAGCGCTGGATTTACATCACCTCTGCAAGGCTAAAAACGACTATACTGAGGCCACATTTGGGAACAACCCTAACAAATCAAAATTCCATTCAGGAAGAAATTAAGAGCAGATTGAAGTCGTGGAATGCTTGTTATCATTCGGTGCAGGATCTTCTGTCTTCCAGTTTGCTATCCAAAAATACAAAGATTAAGATATACAGAACTATAATTTTGCCTGTTGTTTTGTATGGGTGTGAGACTTGGTCTGTCACATTGAGGGAGGAACTTAGGCTAAGGGTGTTCGAGAATAGGGTGCTGAGGAGGATATTTGGGCCTAAGAGGGACGGGGTAACAGGGGAGTGGAGAAGACTACATAACGAGGAACTTAATAATCTGTACTCATCACCAAATATTATTCGGGTGATCAAATCGAGAAGAATGAGGTGGGCGGGGCATGTAGCACGTATGGGTGAGGGGAGAGGTGCATACAATGTTTTGGTGGGGAGACCTGAGGGGAGGAGACCACTTGGAAAACCGAGGCGTAGATGGGAGTATAATATTAAAATGGATCTTCAAGAAGTGGGATGGGGGGGCATGGACTGGATTGATATGGCTCAGGATAGGGACAGGTGGCGGGCTCTTGTGAGTACGGTAATGAACCTTAGGGTTCCATAAAACGCGGGGAATTTCTTGACTGGCTGACGACCTGTTAGCTTCTCAAGAAGGACTCTGCTCCATGGAGTTAGTTAGTTAGTTATACTGAGGCCACAGAAAGAAGTCTCATGAATCGATGCCCTCCACATCCCCTGTGGGCTGTTGTACATCCCCCACCAGAGCACTTCCTTGCATTCCCTTACAGGCGTCTGATCATTCCGTCTACAAGAATGTTGGTGGTGATAGCCACGTGATAACCTTCCCCAGCGACAAGGGCTTTGAGCTTAAAAAAAAAAAAAAAAAAAACAAAACAAAACAAACAAACAAACAAACAAACAAACAAAGAAGACTTTACATTTACGTTTCTAATGCACATTAAAAAAATCATTTATAGTGAAAAATAAACCTTAACACCTTCGTTTCATGTTGCTCAGTGAGAAATAGTCAGGGGCAGAAACACATTGGTTGGGTAATGACCAGTCTAGAGAAACATACGCTTTATGTTGAGAGAAATAAATATGTAAACTGTACTTTCAAAAGCATTAATAACCAAATCTCTTAAATCAACGGATTTGCAACTCACATGTATATCAATGTTGTATACTGGCACAGGTGTTTTTTTTTTTGTGAAGGGCCCCGCAGCAGAAGCTACGGACACACCGCAGCCTTAAGGCTTAATGTGCAACTCTGTGATGAAGATGAGTAGTTTTTTTTTTTCCCAAGTAATGAAGCACCGGTGGAATGAAACTGACAGGAGAAAACCGAAGTACTCGGAGAAAAACCTGTCCCAGTGGCGCTTTGTCCACCACAAATTCCACAAGGACTGACCCGGGATCGAACCCAGGCCTCCGCGGTGAAAGGCCGGCGACTAACCGCCTGAGCCATGGCATGGCCAACTGCAATGGTGTTGCTTGCAGCGGAACTCTACCGCGAATTAATCCGCACTAACATAAAATACCGGACAAACGTATTCCCAGTGTATCATTTTTCTGTTTCTAAAATGTAATCCATGAGGTTAGGCTTTCATATTACTTCGGGATACTAAACACTTAATACAGGGTCACTGTGTTAGCAACCCGCATGCAAACTGGTACACTCACAACACACACCACAGCACACCAACACACAAACAAAGATACATAGTTCAATTACATTACTACTGTCACTCAAAAATTATGTTTCCTTCGCAGGAAGGACACTATTCAAAGGCCTTAGTGAATTAACAGCCTTAAACAGCTCAGTGTTACCGAGGGTATAAGTGCGTCTCCCAGCCAAGGATAGTTCCAAGCGCTATTGCATCTGCTAATACCACGTAAGACCTGATAGAGTCTGAACTTAAGCACTCCCAAAATAAACAATGCGTTAGTAACCAATCAATGCTGTCATTCTCTGCAGCAGTAGGCGCTTCAATCTCACAGTAGCAGATGTACTGAAAGATGACTAAAAAGATTGAAATAACAAAAAAATTCAAAACTTGAGGGACATAGTGTATTACACGAGCACAAACAGACAAGGCTCTTCAATACAGCGACACAAAATTTTTAGAATACAAGTCTTTGGAACACATAAGTAACATCTTATGTCATGAAATGTCACTAACACTTGCTGATTTAACTTACAACACTTTTTCTTGTGGACATGTGACACACGACTTCCACTGAACCACTTTGAACAAAAGTTACATTTACCATCATCTGGGCCATTCTCATGATGACTGCTGTGCCAGAATAAACTGCTACTACGTGGCCAAGAACCTTAGGGACTAAAACCATTCATCAAAAGTGCGACGAAGCAATCACAGGTGCGTTTTAACCTCACATTTCTCAAGACTTTGGAGCAGCAAATTTAACCCTCTAAAGAATAATAAAAAAAAGTGAAGATACTTTTATATCCAGTGCTCCCCAATTTCCGAAACAGTAATGCATTTTTTAATGTTCCCAGGCTTCGCCCGTTTGTCCTTCTGGTAAGAGAAAAGTGTAGATGAAGATGAGTATGGAGCACTGGTGGAATGACACAGACATGGGAAAACCGAAGTACTCGGAGAGAAACCTGTCCATTCTTGCACCGTTTGACTCTTGAAGATGGGACCGATAGACTGTCCCGAAACGTCGATGAACAACTTCCAACACACGCAGCGTAACAACCCAGAAAAGCGAAGACCTCAACCAGTGTTTGTTCTGAGACTCATGCAAAACATAAATACATTCTGTGGTCTACGTAAAACACACAAATGCGCTCTGTGGGCAGAAATAAGAACTTCTGAATTTTTAACATGGTGTTGCATAAAATAATCATTGGGCTCCTAACTAACTCCATAATTCCATGGAGCAGAGTGCTTATTGAGAAGCTAACAGGTCCTCAGCTAGTGAAGAGACTCCCCACATTTTATGGAACCCGAAGGTTCATTACCGCATTCACACCTAAAAGGGTTAAACAAGTAGGGACGGACAGTTATCAGAAAAAATACAAGTGAGGTTAGGGTACTTTTCTTTTACAAACAGTAATCACAGACATCGAAATTAAATGGTCGGCCATGTGCTTCACTTTTTACTTTGTCACCTCCACCAAAAATAATTTGTCTTTTGCCCGCCAGGCAAGACCCGTTTCACTCGAAGCACAGGTCTGCATCAGTGATCGCTGTCATCATTATATTTAATATTGGTCTCCCTGTGTACATTAAAATCGTTGCTTTATGGCTGGCATAAGGGATAAACAATCAGGCCCTTAACTAACGAATTCCGTACGTTTCTTTAACCTCTGTCGAGCAGATGTTATTTAATAGTCACTCCGTAAGTCCAAGGCGTAACAATAATTTCGAAAACATTTCCTAATCCTTGTCAACAAGTTGGCTATAACATATATAAAATAACCATGTAACAACATAAAAGGTGTTGTTTTATTTTATATAAGTGTGGGACCAATCCACATTTGGATGGACCGACGATCTATAAATTTCAAGCATAATAATATTTTAAGCAAAAAAAAACGGGGTCTTGTTAGCAGCATCCAATTAAATCAGCTCTCAACTTATGAAACACAGTGTAGCAGGGGAACAAACAGGTTCGTGATCGGCTGGACTACGGTATAAATTAGTCATCGAATTCTGTTGCAGCTACTTCTTCTACTGCCGTCCACAGCTCCAGCACACTTAGACGTTTTCACAAGCCTGCCTGTCTCTGTTACTCAAACCAACAGTGAAACCACGGATATTTTCACTCGACATTATAATCGATATATTGATAAGATTTTCAGGACTATCGATACCGTCTAAAATTCGTTATTTATTTATCATTCGTAGCAATTTTAACACTACATAAAATCGGATTGCTGGTTTTTAGACGAGGCATTTGTTTAAGTCCTGCCAGTGCTTCAGGGCGAACGTCAAGTACAGGTGAAAGCATCGGTACAGAGTACCAAAAAAGGATACAGAAGAGGAAAAGTGCGTCTTTGGTAAGTTTTATGTTCAGCTTGGCTGAGTGCTGGAGTTTAGGGCGAAGAAAGAATAGGTGTGACCTCAGATAGCAGTGACATTTCTTTATGTGTTATTTAACGACGCTGTCAGTTGCTAAGTTTATATAGCGTCGGTGGTCCATGAGTGTATGAATACGGTGGATTGGTGGAATGATACTGGCAAGGAAAAAATACAGTACTGGGAGAAAAACCTGTCTGGTTAAATTTTTCTCTATTGTCGTGTGGTGAGACAGGTCTTATAATGACAGTAACCTTAGTGATGAGCAAAATGCGGCCCTTCTACAAGTATATTTGCGACTGCCAGCTAATCGGACGTTTATGTCACTATTTCGCTTTACTGAATAATCAATTCTCCCACAACCGAATCTGTCCAAAACAAAAACGTTACACAATTCCTACTAGGATAGCTGTAGCCATATGGTTCGTATATTCATTGTCATTTCCTACAACCGTAATGCCAAAATGTCCTTTTTTTCAGTACTTAACATCACGATACAAATCTATGTAGCATGAAAGATGACTTGGAAACCTTACGGAGAGGAAAATAATAAATTTTTATCACCTTGCTATATTTGGAGCATAGTTTTTAATGGTGCTGAAAATTAGACACTTCGGGCAATATATCAGAAATACCCTGAAAGTTACAAAATGTGATGCTGGAAAAGAATGGAGAAGACCAGTTAGACCGATCGTGTGAAAAATGACAACGTATGACACACAGTCGAGGGAAAAAAGAACATCCTACATACCATAAAACGAAGAAAGGTTAACTGGACTGATCGCACCTTACGTCGGGACTGCCTTCTAAAACACGTTATTGAAGAAAAGATATGAGGAACGAGAAGACGAGGAGGAAGACGTAAGCAGTTACCGGATGACCTTAATGAGAAAATGCTGAAATTTGAAAGAGGAAGCACTAGATCGCACCCTGTGGAGAACTCGCTCTGGAGGAGACTATGGACCTGCCGCACGACAGACTACACAATGATAACAAGAAAGTCAACTGTCCATGTCTTCTTTCCTGATTCTGTTTGTTGTTAGCGTTATCATCTTAGTCATAATGGGGGGGGGGGGGGGAATGGGTTGACAGAAATACCGTTTTCAAGCCACATTACAAGCCGCCACTGAGACACCACTTTCTTAACGTGTTATGTCCAATGACCTTTTCTCCACATTTGTACAACGCTGACAGTCCTTTGGATCGTGAGCCAGACTGAAGACAGAGACACAAGTAGTATCTTATCTTCATTGGGGCAACCAGATTGTAAACAAGACCATTACGAATGCTGTAGTGACCCAAATCCTTTGTTTTAAATCAAAGTGAAATTTCTGTTCCCAATCGTGGGTGACTGTTCTGGTGCCTGCTGTAAATAACTGAGAAAGTCGGACGCCAGAAGACGCATGTCACATGTAATTTTTCTTCTAAAAGTTTTTACAATTCCACAAAGAACTGTTAGGGGAAGAAAAACGAAAAGGTCCCTGGAATCAACATAAGATCATGCAAATGAACTTCCGGTATAATCGTTCAAAGTTCTCTTTCAATTCAACGCATTTCCAGAAGAACTATTTAAATACGATGTTTCAACTTCAGAGTTTATATAATTTGAATCTTTGGGCGTGTTATTTAACGACGCTGTCAGTTGCTAAGATTACACAGCGCCGTTGATAGGTGAATGAATGACCACGAAGCATTGATGGAATTATACTGACAGGGAACAACAGAAGTACTCGGAGAATAAACGGTCCCAGTGACATTTTGTCCACCTCAAATCCCACATGGCCTGAAATGCGATCGGACCCGGGCTTCCACGGTGAGAGGGATTTCGTATATTGTCGAATAAGATGAACAAGAACCTTGAGGAGACACTGTCTATTTCTTTAGCTTCTTATGCTTTATTTAACGACGCTTTCAAGAGCACATATTACTGGTGTCCAATGATGGATGGTTAATGAATAACAAATTGCAAAGTATGTGGACGGAAATGGTGGTGGAATGATTTCCGGCTCTTTCGAAACTGATACAAATGACGTACATAGGCGTAATGTTTTACGATTTTTCTTGCATTCCTCGAATCCAATAGGCGGATTCTTTGCCTGTTTGCCGACGGTGCTACAACTGCAGAGTTTATATAGTGTCGAATGAGGTAACAAGATAATCATGAAATATGAATAGGCAACGTGGCCTCTCAGATGCTTTACACTGCAATAAAAATGTAGGTTACGATCTTGTGGATTTAGACTACGGGCAGTCCTGTAGGTTGTTACGACAGTTTCGGAGGCTCATCCTGCTTCTTTCTTCACAGTAGGCGTTGGCAAGGAAAAACTTTGAGAGACAAAGAGGGGAACGACGGCGTAGACGGGAGAAAAAATATCAAAATGTATCTCAGAAAATTAGATTAGAAGGCGTGGACTGGACTCATCTGGCTCAGGATTGCAGCTATGCAGTGGGATTCCCTTATGACACCGGCAATGAGTATTCGGGTTGCATAAAAGGCGGGGGATTTTTGGCCAGCTGAGCGCCAATTACGAGATACATTCTTGAGATGTTTCTGCTCTACGGATTTAGTAATAGCGTCAACGCTTTTACCCGACAAGCCATTTTTTTTAAAAAAAGAGAGAGCTTTATTATCCTTTCCAAGTACAAAACATGTATCATAGACTGTTTGCATGCTGTACCAAAAACCAGCTTCCGTATGACTCTTAATAGCCGGGAACATCTCCCTGGTCACTAATTTTAACCATGACAAACCAACGAAAAGTAGGAGTAGTGAAAATGACAAAAATAGCAGAAAAAACACTACCTTTCACCCTGCTCTACTCAGGGCAAGCAGTGTTTTGGACGTTTATGCTTATATCTTTTGTACATTCTGGTCAAATCACACAGATTATATTGGCCGATAAACCCTACTAGTGGATTAGGATGCAGGTAACAGTTAGTGTAAAAACGAGCCGCTATTCGTCGGACATATGCCTGGATGGGTTCAACACCCAAGGATTTTTAGATACTTAAGGATACTATGGGCTTGCTGGTGTCAGACCTCTTATTATGTCCATGGGTACAATGTTGGATATCAAGACAGGAAAATAAAATAAACACGACAAGGAATAAGATGATAAAGACATAATAGTTATTTAATAAGATCTATATTTTAATATTTTAAAGAAGGAAAATCATCTAAATCTTATTCAAAAATGAAGTTCATGCCTTACTGCAAACTCACTGCTTCTCCATTACAAAGACGAAACACATAATACTGCTTGGGGAATTCATACGAAATACATACATTTGTACTATATGGGCAAAAACACAGATTCTCTAAATGTGAAAGCAGGTGTTATATATAGTTACCAAACTTTTTAAAGGGTTACATAACTTTGTCCCACTCACGCCTCCCTGAGGCATGAACCAAGGATCTGACTTCCCAAAGGGGAAAATAATGTTCGAACAGAGAATGCACACATGTATCTACTATATAAAAGCGAAGTTCCTTGCATTTGTAATTCCGCATAATTCATAACCATTTGCCACAAATCTTATTGGCAGCACAGAGGTGGTATCAAAACCAACAATCATGCAATAAAACAAGTATGCCTGAAGGTAAATCTTACTATGAAACATTCCACAAAAGATCCCACAAAAAGACAACTTACTTTTTCTATAGTTACAACTGTTCCTGTAATTACAATATCACGACCTATGTTCCTTTTGTTCTTGACGCTGGAATCTTCTGTTGTAACTCTTTAAAATGAAGATTTTAAAGTCTCTGACTCATGGTAGTAAATTTTGTATTAGTCCTCTAACTGCTGTATTACAATGCAAACTGCACCCCCCTGCCCCGGCTCATTCAGACGTACAATACCTACATTTACATCTTCGGAGATGATGTTGACCACTGTATAGGGTGACCTACAAGTTCCAACTCAAACTATTCTCAGCACTTGTCAAGACAAATCACTGTGAAGATAAATGTAAAATTGTCCCTGCGCACGCCAAGAAGGCGTATGGGGAAATGGAGGAATAGCGTTACTCATCCTTTACCTTGGCACTACATGCAAGTGAGTGGTCAGCTTCACGCTGCGACGGCTTTACCCCTGGAGAAAGAGTCCTCATTACCCACTGAATAGGAGACAGGCTGAGCTTCAGAGCCGGTGTGGATGATTTGGAGAAGGGAAAAATCTCTTGCCAGTGCCACAATTCATTCTGCAGTCTGTCTTACGACAGGTCCGTAGCCTCTTCCAAGGCGAGTTCTCCACAGGGTGCGATCTAGTGCTTCCTCTTTCAATTTCCAGTATCGTCTCTTTTCCTTAAGGTAATCCAGTAGCTGCTTACGTCTTCTCCCTCGTCTTCCCGTCATTTCTATCCTTCCTTCTAAATTTCCTTCAATCACGTGTTTCAGAAGGCAGTTTCTACGCAAGATGTGACAAATCCAGTTAGCCTTTCTTCTTTTCATCGTATGTAGGATATTCCTCTCCTCCTTGACTCTGTGTAATACTTCTTCATTTCTCACACGATTGCCAGTGCCGGGAATTGAAAAACGACACGGTCAGCCCGTAGCCTGATCATTAACACTAAATGAGCTAGCTCGATTCCCCAGACAAAGCACAGAGTACCCAAATAGCAAACAAAGGTGTAACGTAATGATACGTATGTGAATTTCTACAAGACTTCAGAGCGTCGCACCTCGGTAGTCAGTCGTCGAGGTTACGAGTGGCCCTCCACTGATATCCCACACTGCGCTGGTACTGTGTTCCCTCTAACAAGCCCCATACACAAAACTGCTGGACTAGATAGACGTAAAGAACGGATGTAAAAAATACACTCGTGTTCAACCAGCTGTATGTAATGTATTTAACTCTAGTAGCTGAACACTGCTACAAGTGCATCCCATATGACAGCGATAAGCAACAGTATAGCCTATGCATGTGAGGTGATATTAATGCTATTGCTATACCACGTATGTAGCACTCTCTATGAACGTTTTCTTAATCACAGCAGAAAATTTCTGCGAAAGAATTTCAATAGTAATAGTAATAATATTAGCATTTCTTTTTTATGGCCACAAGACATTGCCACATTGGCGCAACGCCTGCATCTAGAGATGGAAAAACTGGTTACTTCAAAACACTCGCAAGTATCTACGACGTCCCAGAAGGCAGTATTCTTCAAGAACTTGCAAACACTCTTTCCTGTCTGAGAGAGTAAAATAAAACAAAACCAATCAACAAACGTTAAAGCGGAGTTGCACGGATTTTTGAAAAATCTAGAAGCCAGCTCAACATTCTAAGCGCCAGAAGAGTGACACGAAGCACGTTCCGTACTGAGGACCCACAAATATTAGGCGCTACAGTACAAAACCTAGTCGCCCGGGATTTAAAGCGAGCACTAACTAACTAACTAATTAACTAAAACCAACTAACTCCATGGAGCAGAGTCCTTCTTGAGAAGCTAACAGGTCTTCAACTAGTCAAGAAATTCCCCGCATTTTATGGAACCCGAAGGCTTATTACCGCATTCTCAAGAGCCCTCCACTGGTCCATATGAAGTAAAGGAAAATGGGGGAAAGAAGATATGCGTATGGTGTTTTGGTGGGGAAACCTGACGAAAAGAGACTACTTTGAAGACCTAGGAGAAGACGGGAGGATAATATTAAAATGAATTTTCAAGAAACAATGGTAGAGCGTGAACTCGATTGATCTGCCTCAGGACAGGGCTCTTCTGAAAGCGGTGATAAAGCGTCAGGTCCCACAAAATGCGCAAAATTTCTTGACTAACCAAGGAACTGTTAGCTTCTCCAGAAGGACTCTGCTCCATAGAATTAGTAAGTCAAAGTCAGACAGTAAATAAATGCAGAAAAACGAATATTGTATTCTATGACAGGATGGGGTATAATGAGGAACGCCAACAAAATGGGCACAACAGCCTGTAGTAGTAGGGTGTAAGGAAAATATGTGCATACTGAGAGACACACAATACAGGCAATTAAAGTGCCTGGATAAATGCTGTCTAAGCTGATGTTACAACGACACAGTTGTGCGTGTGATTCTCTGGCACCATAGGTTCCGGGGGCGGGGGATCGCGTGAGGTGCAAACACCTCGATAAATTGTTCATCACTCAGTGTCAAAAACATTAACAAACGATGCTAATTAACCAGCTTAACCGTGTCTTAGTGATGTTTATGATCTCGCATTCTAGTTACGAAAGTATTTACCATTTTTTTGCCTCGAATAGTCACTGCAATTGAAAATTTTCAAGGAAAATCAAATTACTGTTTGAATTATTATTAATATGTGTAAATAGAACTGATCCAAGTTGGCAGGGAGTGTAGCACACATGACAGAGCTAAGCAAAGCCAAATCTCAATGGCAGAAGACGAGGGGACAGGACCGTTAGATAACTGTAGGTTTCAGGGCAACAGTAAATACATTTTAGAAATGGGATGTGAGGGTGAGGACTGAACTCGTAGGCGAATATGATTGCCCTAAGCCAATAAGGGGAGTGATTTATTCAACAGCTAAGCGACTGTCAGCTTCGTAAGAACTCTGCTCCATTGAGTTAGTGCATTGAAGGCAAGTCCAAAGTATGCCCTTTCTTATGTCATATGTTGAAAAACTACTGCAGTCACGAGGGCTCCGTTCTTCTGAAATGTGTCGCATGTTCATACCCCGGAACAAAGGAAATATCAGCTGCAATCACATTTATTTTGTGCAAACTTTTCGTCTGACGCAGTAAAGCACGTCTAATTAGGGCTGCCACATCGACGCGCTAAAAAGGCTCAGTAACCCAGTGATTCAGACGATGTCGTCTTTTCTGGACAACCGAGGAGAAGGGCAAAGCAAGGCGTAACTTCGAGGGAGAGAGCCGATGCTCACGGCGCAGCGATCCGTCCTATGAACGGGCTGGTCTGACAAAAATGTGGCATTCCACACTGCAGCTGAACAAGTTCGTGTCCAACCCTTACAAAAAGTCCCACTACTCAAGATGCTTAAACAAATTTTGGTCGGCAGCAGCCCAATTGGTTTTGCGACGCTTGGTGCGACTCCGATAAGGATAGGGTTAGTTAAGTACACGAATTTCAAGAGACTATTCAGAGGCCATTAAGAAATAAAGGAGCCGGAATAGCTCAGTTGCCGGTCCCAGTAGCCGCGCGGTCTAAGGCGTGGGTCTGCGGCCGCTTGCTTGCTGGGATTGTGGGTTCGAATCCCACCGGGGGCATAGATGCCTCTCTCTTGCGAATGTTGTGTGTTGTGTACGTAGCGGTCTCTGCGTCGGGCTGATCACTCGTCCAGAGGAGCCCTACTGAGTGTGGTGTGTGTGTTATCGTGAAGCCTCGATAATGAGGTTGCCCTGGCCCACTAGGGGCTGTTACGCCATTGGAAAAAAAAATAGCGCAGTTGGTTCCGTGAGTGCGCTACGGGGCTGGGCACCAGAAAAATCGTGGTTTGGTTCCAGACAAGGACAAGAAATGTCTCTCTTCTCCGCAGGGTTCAGATGGGCTATGGAGCCCAACATGTCTCCTACTGAATGATGAGGTTCTTTTCCCTGGGCAAAGCGACCGGGGCGTAAAGTTGGCAACGCAAATCCATCTAGCGCTGAGGTTAAGAATTATTCGAACTATATCTTCATTCCCCGAATTACATTCATGCTGTGTACAGGGTCAACAGTACGTTCACTGTATCTACATCGTGGAACTGAAGGAGGAGAAACACATGGCTAAACATAACATAAAGAAAGCCATAATATCATCACAAGGACGCTAAAACTGTGCTTAAAAATACATAATGCTGATAAGGACGAGAAACAGACCTTTCAGACGTGCTTTTGGAGATATGCGTGATGCCCATATACAGCCTATACCTATAGCAATAAAAGAAGCAGGGCATGGTAAATGTTTAAGCTAGAAGAAAAAAAAAAAGAGAAGAATGAGTGGATAAGCCATACATATGGAAGGCCTCTCAATTATTGGCCCGCGGGTCATATCCGGCCAGCGAGACGCTACCGACTGCTTCACGGACAAACACAATAAATATTATTGCCGGATTGTCCTACTGCACGAATTTCTGTTTTTGTTTCAACCCATTACAGCCGTGCCTTTCGTTGTTAGCTTTTATTCTATTTTAAATAAGTTAATACTGTGTTAAGCCGATCCCAGTGGCCGTGCGGTCTAAGACGTGGATCTTCGGCCGCTCGCTTACTAGGATCGTGGGTTAGAATCCCGCCTAGGGCATGGATGCCTGTCTCTTGTGAGTGTTGTGTGTTGTCAGGTAGAGGTCTCTGCGACGAGCTGGTCCCTCGTCCAGAGGAGTCCTACCGACTGTGGTGTGTCTCAAATGTGTGTGATCCTGAAACCTCGACGAAACGAGGAGGCCCAGGCCCATATAAGGCTGTCGAGCCATAGAAAAAAAAAATACTGTGTTAAACAAATGCAGCTAACCCACTATACCTACACACAGCGCGGTCGATAGTGACTAGGCTATGGGTCGGACCATCCGGGGTACGATTCCCGGCAGAAGTGAGACTTTCCTCTTCTCCCAAACGTCCAGACCGGCTCTGGGGCCCACCGAGCATACTATTGTATGGGTACCATAGATTCTTTCTGCTGCCGATGTTACGAATGAGTAGAGAAATATCTTTACGTCCTCTGCATGCCTTCGTAGCATGTACAGGGAATTTACCTAATGGCAATGACGTAAAATCCCTGAGCAACATGCTACGAAGTTCTACAGGCATTCAAAACCCGACAGTAGATGAAGGTGAATGATCAGCTCCACGTTCCGGCTGTTTGTCTCCCAGGGAAATGGTCCCTGGTAACAATTGAATGGCGCAGTGGTTGGACCCCACTACTTATCTAGACGTGGGCGCAGAGGTGAAAGTCCTTACCTCTTCAGAGGAATCCATTCTCCGTAACCAAACACTATACTGACTGAGCTACAAAGAAATATCAGCGTAATTTTAAGAGAACCGTCATTAGCTTCATTCTGATGACGGTTTGTATGGTGAATTGTTGGATGTGATATACGGACCGTCCTACACAATGGAAGATGTGCCCATTCTCTGTAATTTCCGGCTTGGCATATGTTATTATCACACTGGGCGGTCCGGCTGACAATCGCCAACTACTGCGCATGTGTGGTCACATCCTCAACATAATGAACCTCAGCAGTTTTGGACGCCCTTGGAAATGAAGCTTTTGAAGACTTATAAACAAAAGTTGTAGTACTTTTCCTTCTTCATGCTCCCCGATTGTTTGGAAGATCAGTACGGACTGTTGTTGGAATGATACTGAGAGGGGAAGACAGAAGTATTCGGAGAAAAACCTGTCCCTGTGCCATTTTCCCACCACAAACCTCACATAGACTGGCCCTTGAAGACCGAAATTAATCTAAATCAGGGATGCACAATTTCCGGGCGCCAGGTCGCCGTGACGCCTAATATTTATGGGTTCTCAGTATGGAACTTGCTTCACGTCATTGTTCTGGCGCACAGAATTTGCCGGCGACTCCTAGATATTTAGAAATTTTGAGCACTTCTGAACTAAATTATGTACATAAATATTTCGTTCTAACTCACAGAGAAAACAGTCTACTCGAATATAAAGACAGATCAGTAAATGCCGTTTAGACAAATATTCGAAGTTTACGGCGAGACTCACACTAACCACGCAAATACACTATGTGGAGGAAACAGCTTTCAAAACCTACGGCAGGTGGCGTTTATAGTTACCACTGGCCCTTAAATTTCCTACGATCGGTAATAATAATAATAATAATAATAATAATAATAATATGGCGGTCACACAAACTTTTAAGATGGGAGCGACACTAGCTCCACTTCCGGAATTTCAGAAACGACAGCAGCCAAAAGTAACAAAAGGTCTACGCGTCCTAATTAAGTCTATTCGAAACAGCTGTGCGCACTGAGAATGTCAAGTTGGAAATAACGCCTGTCGAAATCCTGTGTTCTCCAGTAAGGACTAAATCTTTCCAATCTTGTTATGAAGATCGGCAGGGCAGGGTCTGTGTTCATTACCCTGTTATTACACACCGGGAAGCAACAGGTTTCTGAAACACGACTTTCTTTTATTTGATTAAGAACAGAAGCTTGAAGCGAAAGACTCGGGTACGCTGCAGGTAGCCAACCCAGTGATCAGCCCCGGTTTCTCTAATTGCAGATTACATACAAGCAGGCCCTCGATCGCGGTAACATTGCCACTGTGAAGGCCCACACATTCCTGATTGACAGCTGTGTGCGTCTATAGTATAATCATCCACGGACTACTGTTTTACAATGATAATTGACGCTTTAAAAGTACATAATGTTAAACACAAAAAATTGGGACAGGCTCCTACCGGTAACCTGCAATGACGTGCTCCAAACGCTCTGTACCCTACGTAATTTAATTAGCACCGTTATCATTCAGTTGAAGAGCCTGTGTATACCTGCATTCTCATCTAACGTAAAGATTATTTATTTACTGAAGGTCCCCGCAGCAGATGCTACGGTCGAACCGCAGCCTTGAAGGCTTATTGTGCAACGCTGTGATGAAGATGATTAAGATTTTCCTGCTTTTCCATTTTAATGGAGCACCGGTGGAATGAAATTGACAGGGGGAAACCGAAGTACTCGGAGAAAATCCTGTCCCAGTGCCACTTTGTCCACCACAAATCCCACATGGACCGACCCGGGCCTCCGCGTTGAGAAGCCGGCGACTAACCGCCTGAGCCATAGCACGGCCAATGTAAAGATTAACTTATACAAAACTATATGTACAACGCTGACTCTTATTGTGTATGGGTTTGAAACTTGCTTCCTTCCTAACAGAGCAACACAGACACACAGTTCCGGAGTGTGGGGAAAAAAAAGGGAAGGAAGAGAACATTTGGAAGACTTAGGCTTAAACCGAGGACTTGATGTTAGAATGGGCCTTCTCCCTATACATGTGATGTAAATCACATACCTGGTTTGCCATGGTTACTATACAGACTGGTTTGTGAGTGACACCACAATCAAGGTTTCCATGGTTACGATCGAGCTTGGTTTGTTAGTGACGTCAGAACCAGAATTTCCAAGGTTACGGTAGAGATTGGTCTGCGAGTGGCGACACAACCCGAGTTTCAATGGTTACGACAGAGGCTGACGAACGACGGAGTGGAATAGCACGTAAATAATGTTCACCCCGTCATAAGACGAGGTCGTGACTAGTAAAGGAATATGGACTTAGGATGTATATTCAATTAATATGGCTCAGAGTAGGAATGAGTAACACGGCAATGAACTGCGGGTTCCTAAGAAAAGGGAAGAATATCTTTGTTAGCTGAGCAATTTTTGTCTTCTGAAAGAGTATAAAGGTAAAGTTCACCCTAGAACAGGCCACGAAGGCCCAGAGGGGAGTAGAGGTATAAATCTACTCTTTCTTTAACCCTGGCATTAGATGAGGGTGGGTGGTCAACTCCACTCCCCGGCCGCTTTACTCCCGGGAAACAGACCCGGTACCCACTGTGTAGGAGGCTGGATGGGCCCCAGGGCCGGTCTGGACGGGTGCGGAAAATCTCGCCCCCACCGGGATTCGATCCCTGGACCGTCCAGCCCGTAGCGAGTCGCTATACCGACTACGATATCCCGACCCACTCTGAAAGAGTATAATCTAGGAAATTAATTACTTTGGTCTGAATGTGCAAATACGAGTAGTAAAGATGTTTTGTGTGTAGAATGTATAAATTACGTAGGCCCGCCCGGCTCTCATTTAAGGTCTAAATATTCAAACAGTAATAAAGGCCTTCCGTGATTTCAAGCTTCGACCACGGTTTAAATGAGATCTTCGCCTTGAAGATCGGACCCGATAGGTTGTCTCGAAACGCCCGTAACTAACTACCACTCAACTGTGCGTAACATCCCAGAAGCGCGAAGACCTCAGTAAAGACCTTGAGGGTGTACCGTGTACACGTTACGTAGACCTACCAGAATCTTATTTGAGGGGCGTAAATTGGACGTGATACGAACGAAACTTTATTTTGGACGCGTGTACATTATTCTTCACAAGCTGACAGTCGCTCAGCAAGCTTAAAAATTCAGAGTTTCAAAAGAGACGGATGTGTCATCAGACATCTACACTTATAGCCGCAGTTACGTAAAGTGATCGCTTGATGCATTGAATGGCTAACTAACAGCGAAGTAGCTGAGGGTTTTATTATAGTGCTTGCGCACATAATCCTTCCGGCCAAACATACATACATACATATATACACGCATACGTACATCATTCCAGTGCTGTTAGGATTATCTACAACTAACTCCATGGAGGAACGTCCTTCGTGGGAAACTAATACCTCATCGCCTATTCAACAAATTCCCCGTATTTTATGGTACCCGGAAGTTCATTACCGTGTTCACAACAGACATTTATCCCTACCCTAAGCCACATCAATACAGTACATACCATCATATTTCTTAAAGATCCATTTAAATATTATCCTCCCACCTATTACCAGGTCTTCCAAGTGGCCTCGTACCCTTAGGTCTCCCCATCAAAACCCAGTACACACCCGTCTTCTCCGCATACGTGCCACATGCCTCGCCCATCTAATTCTTAATTTAATCACCCGAATAATATTTGGTGAGGCGTACAAATCATGAGGGTCCTCATGCAATCTCATCCAGTCTCTCTTATGCGCAAATATCTTCCTCAGAAACCTATTGGCAAACACCCTGAGCCTATGTACGTCCCTCAATGTGGGAGACAAAGCTTCGAATATTATTCTATTTAAGAATTAAAATAGCTTTCTACACCCAACACGTGTCTAATGTTCACTCCTTGAATGAACTTTACATTTTGGCTATATATTTTGTCTGAGCAAGCCATCTTCGTAGCCACTCGAACTGTCTATGACGATGCATTTATTCAGGCGAAACACATTCCAGAAGTCAATAACAATACTGTGTTGTGTGTAGACCGCAGCAATAATCCGTACAGGTACCTCGGTACTTATAGTGGTCAGGCCAGGTTTGGACGGCCGAGAATTAGGAGATGGATTCACGGCAGAAGGCCCAGACCAGCTCCGAGGCCTACCCAGTCTTCTAGCAACATGTAAAAAAAAAGCAAGCAATCCCATTACAGGCCTGGACAGGCCCTTAGGGTTCCAGGAGGTTGAAGCTCCCAGATTTCTAGACAATCGGCACATGAAGGTGGTAAGGTTGTCAGCCCTAAGCTGGACAGAGAATGTGTACTTAAGCTAATATATGATTAACAAGATCAAGGTGAATGTAAAGTGAAGTTGACTCTGTCCACGCCATGAGGGCATATAGGGGGAGTAGAGTTATAGCTCCACTCATTCTTAACCTCGGCACTGGATGGAGTTGGGTGGTTAAATTCACGCCCCGGCCGCTCTACCCCCCGAAAACAACCCTATACCCAATTGAGTTTTAGGCGTGGTGGGTTCTAGAACCGCTCTGGACCTTTTGGAGAAGAGAAAAATATTTTAACCCGTCACCACGTTAACACTCCAGGAAATATTCCTGTACTGATTTCTGTTAGAGGCTGAATCGACCCCAGGGCCATAGTGCGGCCAGAAGGATTAAGTCAATGAAAAAGTCCAATGACCATATCGGGAATCGAACCCGCGACCATCCGGCTTGTAGCGCAGTGCCTCAACCAACTGAGCCACCGTGTGCCCCATCCAACAGGTACCGGGGGCCATTTCCTTGTTGGTACAACGGCTGGGGCAGAAACCTGACCACTAACTTCCATATACAAGTAGTTCCCAGGTCAAGAAAACGTGAAGCTATACCTCCACTTCCCTATACGCCTTCATGGTGTGGTGCTTAATTAAACAAAGGGACAACTTTACCCGATTTGCCTATGCTGAATTTGTAAACAGTAACAATCTTATGTAAGAAATGAGGGCCTTTTTTTTGAATTTTCTACGGGCTCTGTACTAGTCATAAGAAGGTGCTATTTGGAGCGAATACAAGGATGTCAGACAAAGCAAAATACGCTCGAGAGTGCTTGTTAGATTGGCATTACATTTTTGAATGCGTGGAAACCATATATGCGTGAGTATGCACCCGTGAGCAATAGAAATGTATGGAGCAGGAAGACATGAAGCAAGGGGGCGTGTTCCCAAGACGGGCGGCCATGTTGGTCTGGGCGTCGTGACGTCAGGGATGCCTTCAAGCGCCACAGTCCTCCTCCTCCATGGATGCCAACATGACAGCAACCCGAGTTATGACACATCATTATGCTAATGCGAGAAACAGCATCGCACTCAGTTTTCGCCTTGCCTTACGATGAATGCTAATGTAGGATCGCGAAAAGCATGAATATGTAGAATGATAGCAAGTGGTCCAAATTCGGTGGGAAGACTACGGAATATATAACTCACAGCATCGACGAAAGGCGTATGATTTATTTGGCAGTTCCAAAGGTTTCTCTTTTCAGAATAGACTTGATCTTGTTAGGAGCTGGAGTAGCGTACGGGCTGGACGGCCGGGGGTTCGACCCCCGGTACGGGTTAAAATATTTTTCTCTTCTCCAAAAGGTCCAGAGTGGTTCTGGAACCCACCACGCCTAAAACTCAATTGGGTATAGGGTTGTTTCCAGGGGGTAGAGCGGCTGGGGCGTGAATTTAACCACCCAACTCCATCCAGTGCCGAGGTTAAGAATGAGTGGAGCTATAACTCTACTCCCCCTATATGCCCTCATGGCGTGGACAGAGTCAACTTCACTTTACATTCACCTTGATCTTGTTAATCATTTATTAGCTTAAGTACACATTCTCTGGCCAGACGTTTCTTAAAATAAAGTGTTCTCAAATATGACACTACTCATTTCTTACAATACATGTCTTTAACAAAGCCTTTCCTAAAGTGTATTACATAGTGTAATTAAGCAGCGATTGTGTTCTTTACCACACAATTCATTTCAACGGACAGCGGTAATCGAACCACAATTCCCCAGTGAACCAATCTGTAACCTAATCACTACAGTGCCTGCGTCATCCCGTCTCCTAGCTGTTCCGAATAAACTTGATAAATACTTTAACAAAATTAAGTACAATTTTGGTCACTATCATTACTGCAATTCTTGTGCTCAATGGCCGCTGATTTCGCTCCTACATCTAATCACAAGTTAGTGCTTGTGCCATGTTGTAACTACCGATTTCCCTCCACTGACGTAAAGATCTTTCATTCTTTCATTCATTCACTCATTCTGTAGTCTGTCTTACGACAGGTCCACAGTTTCCTTAATATCATCCAGTAGCTGCTTACTTCTTCTTCCTCGTCTTCCCGTCACTTCTATCCTTCCTTCTATCTTTCCTTCAACAACGTGTTTTAGAAGGCAATTCCTATGCGAGATATACTCAATACAGTTAGCCTTCTTTTTTTTTGTTGTATACAGGATACTCCTTTCTTCCTTGGCTCTATGTAACACTTCATTTCCCACACGATCGGTCCAACTGCCCTCAATCCTTCTCCAGCACCACATTTCAAAACTTTCCAGGTATTTCTGATCTACTTTCCGAAGTGTCCACGTTTCAACACCATACTGGTCCAAATGTAGCACTTTACTAGTTTCTTCCTCAAATTTAAGTCTTCTTCCTGCTGAATGCTGCTTTTGCCAAGGCAATCCTGGATTTAATTTCACGTGAACATCTTGCATCATTTGTTATCATGCTACCCAGATATTCGAAATGTAAAGAACATATCAAATTCAACAATATAGGCTATATTTCCATAGGTTCTGGATCTGAAATAGACTAACGAATAAATGAACTGTAATGACTTCCTCTCTATATGAGTTCGTTGCAGTATGTGCATTATAAAAGGTGTTACGCGGTCCCCTATTTGAAAGGATATGTACCTGGTTCTGTAAAAATATGTGACGGAAGGCACACAATTCGGCACGAACCACAGGCGGCCCGCAGACTGCATTACCTACCAGTGCAACATGTTAGTCACCTGTTGTGTAACTCGACACGAGTGTTCTATTTGCTCTGTTATTGCAGTGAGGGGGTCTCTCAAAGTGACAGCAGTGGCTGATGCCCTCAAGGGCCGCGGGGGAGGGAAATACGTTTGGGTCGTAACTCGCATCTCATTTGTTTTATTTCTTTGTTTATGTTTTGTTTTTATTTTCAATGCTCCTTTACTGCAACGTTTCTCTCCTTGTAACATAGCACTGCCTAATAACAGGAATGTATATGCAGCAATGGTGGATATGCCAAGTCTCAAGAAACCAGCAACGCACGTAAAATTTTGAGTAGGCAACCCGACAGAAGAAAACGTCTCTGTTTTCAACAGACTCTTCTGGGAGGTAACTTATAGTTTCCTTCGGTCCAGTTGAGTACCGTGAACACCCCCAGCACATCCACGCGCTGCTCCAATTTCCTGTGTCACAATTCTGTCCGCTACACACATCACTCCACACGGAAGAATTTCCATCAGTTCTTCTACATATGCAAGAGATCAAAATATTGTTAAGTAATTGTTTTATACAACAAGTAATGTGCTTCCTGATAATGGACCAGTAAGGTCCGAAACATGGGCCGTGCCATGGCTCAGGCGGTTAGTCGCCGGCCTCTTACTGCGGAGGTGCGGGTCCGATCCCGGGTCGGTCCATGTGGGATTTGTGGTGGACAAAGTGGCACTGGAACAGGTTTTTCTCCGAGTACTTCGGTTTTCCCCTGTCAATTTCATTCCACCGGTGCTACATTAAATGGAAAAGCAGAAAAAACTTCATCTTCATCAAAGGGTTGCACATCGGAAAAACGAAAAAAAAAAACACTAATCATCTTCATCACAGGGTTGCACAATAAGCCTTCAAGGCTGCGGTGCGTCCGTAGCATCTGCTGCGGGGCCCTTCAATAAATAAAGGAAAGGTCCGAAACATGTACAAGTTTAGTGTTTTTAAAATATTGTTGTGAGTCTAATGACAGTTGTGTGCATTTGTTGGTTAAAAATACAGAAATTGAATTATAATGCGCGGAATGAAAAATAAAAAGAAATTATCATAAATGTACACAGGTCTTCATGTAAATTATCCGTTATTCTTGTCAGATATTAATAAAACTTAAATGTTCTCGACAGATTTTCAAAAATCATAGAATATCAAATTTCATGAAAATCCGTCCAGTGGGAACCGAGTTGTTCCATGCGGACGGACTGACAGACATGGCGAAGCTAATACTCGCTTTTCGTAATTTTGCGAACGCGCCTAAAAAGCTCTATTTATTTAATTTCCTGTTTTTTCAACGTTTTAAAAATTACTGGACGCAGAAAATAATTTTTTCCATTTAAAGTACTCACTTTGTTGCCCACTTCGCTGCCCCTTGGACTCTGCCACACAGGGCGGCCGCAACAATCTCCCCCTAGCCCTAGCTAGGCAACACTTCATGCGGCGTGCGTGCGTGGCGCTAGGACACGCATAACATTGCTCCCAAAAACGGAAGTAATTTCTTACAAGGTGCAAGACTATTAGCTATTCTAACAATTTTTGTACCAATGAGTTAATTATAAAAACATTTTCAAAGTACGAGTATTTTATACAGGAGACTAAAAAATGCATTAACTCAATGGCAGTAAGAATTTTCTAGCCATAGAACAAGAGCCTTACATTTGACCATTTAAAGCTACAAAGATAAAATGGTTCTTAAGCACCACACCATGAAGATGGATTGGAAATGGTGGTATATCTCCACGCATTCTTAACGTCGATCCTTTTTCCTCGTGCATACAGCCCCGATACCAAACAGATAAAAGGCTGGGTGACTCCAGAGCTGGCCTGGATGCTGTGGCAAGAAGACAAATCTGTAAACCTGTCCGGAATCAAACCCAGGTCCTCAGTCGTTTAGCCTAGTCACTATACAGCAGTCATGTTAACAGCGTAATCCTAACGCAGATTACTGCTGTGCATTCAAGTTGCCTCAAGCGAACACAGTAATGGGTCTTCG
Organism: Reticulitermes speratus; assembly: GCA_021186555.1. Classification (NCBI taxonomy): domain Eukaryota; kingdom Metazoa; phylum Arthropoda; class Insecta; order Blattodea; family Rhinotermitidae; genus Reticulitermes; species Reticulitermes speratus. Next base: position 42,116,706 of record JAJKFL010000042.1, on the reverse strand, counting down.
GATTCCATACAAGCCAGGAAATTCTGGGCTAGATGAGCGACTGTTAGCTTTTTAAGAAGGAACCTACTCCACGCACTGAGTAATTCGTATGTCTAAGAACACAGCTGCATGTTGTGGAGAAGAGAAACTTGTCGGAAACCGAACCCTGCCTCCCCGTCACACATCCCTTGTTCTTGTCACTATACTGACTGAGCTATCCCGCCCCCACTAGACGTTAGAAACGAATAAGCAACTAAAACAACTTATAAATCTTAACATCTGAATCATAGCAGACATTAATAATTCATGATGACAAGTCATCAATAAGGAACCGAAGCATCATCCATTGTGCAAATAATATTGCAGCAGCTGCTATATACTAGCCTTCTTGTGTTAACGGTCCTACAAACAGCATATGGTGGAATAGCTCAGTGGACATAGTGACTAGGCTACGGAAAGGACGACCGAGAAATCGTGGTTTCATTCCCCGTTGTGACAAGAAATTTCTTCTCAAAAGCCTACAGAACGGCCCGCGGGGCCTTTTCTCCGTGGGTAAAGCGGCTGGGACATGAAGTCAAGCACTCAAAAATGAGTGGAACAATACCTCCACTTTCACATATGCCTTCATAGCATGCACAGGGATAATTTTACCTTTACCTACATAACAGCTCTCAGATATTAATTTCGTTTCAAGAAATACTTTCTACATGGATTAGGCATACAAGTAGATTTCGTGCTATTAGTTTTATTAGGTGTTACCCATTAATAGGGGTTAAGTGTAAAACCGGTTATAATCAGGCCGACAGATCGAAGCGTCCAGCAAGCTGCTGCATATAAGAAAGGATGATATCCTTCTTTTGTAATCATCTCATCTTCAAATGCAGAACCTCAGTAGGTATAGGTCAAAGAGAAAGAAAGAAAGAAAGAAAGAAAGACAGACAGACAGACAGACAGACGGAGATCTCAAGTGTACATCAACATGCATCGCTACTCTCAAATATTCCGTATGTAAGGTACTGCACTTGTGTCGCTGTAAGAACAAAAGCATTGCTTCATGTATGTACAAAATCACCTTCAGCGCTAACTCCATAAAGCAGAACTCTTCTTAAGAATCTAATGGTCGCTCAGCTAGTCAAGAAATCCGCCCGTCTTTTATGAAACCCGAAGGTTTACTGCTGTATTCACATCAGCCCGGAAGCCGATGGCATCCTGAGCCAGACGAATCCAGTCTGCGCCTACACGTTATGTTATGTTATGTTGACATACATTTCAACAGCATCCACTCAATTTGACCCTAGAACAACTCCTGAGATTAGTACGTAATGCATCTGAAGGTTACCACGAAAACAAAGGTAGGTTCATATTTTAGCACATTTTGATCTTTACCGATTTTTAGATGCGAGACGGTAAGCTGAAATGGAAGGTTGGTAGAACGCATTCACCAAAGTCTTTATAAAGTCCAGTGGTGGCTATACGAGTACGTGCGACAGGCTTGACATCCAACGCCCCCACATTCTACACTCTGTATTTACATCTGTCCAACAATTTCCACAACAAACAACCACTACTTTGCTCTACAGCACTGGTATTCAACCTGGGGTACGCGAAGACATTTTAGGGGGTACGTAAAATTAAAAAAAATATATACATTATTTCATGCTAAACACTGAATAATCAGGGCCAGATTTAGGGTTAGCCACAAGAGTAAGGACATGCGATTTGGGAGCGCAATTTTTTTTCTCTCTATCTCTCTCCTTTATGAGATTCTTATCTGGGCGGCTAGTTTCATTTTATTCCACATAATAATATATTTGTTATTTAATAGCTTGACTCTCCTTTTTCTCATTTAAAACTTATTATTTAATACATTATTTTGGATGTAATTTATTTAACTTATTTCAGATGTAGATTATAGACTATGTATAACTTGAATTATGCACCAACAACTTTGGGGGTACAAAGTTGAAGAGAAATTATATCTGGGGGTACGCGAACAAAAAAGGTTGAATACCACTGGACTACAGCATTAACTGAGTGACTGTTGCTAATAGCGGCTCATTGTGTTTACTGTGAGGTACGAACTGAATATCTAATTGCAATTCAGGTTAGAAGATTTTAGATTCTTACAGTGGTGCTGAGAAAAGTGAATTCTTCCGTTATGTTACGTCGTGTCGACTGGTAAATAATTACCGACGTTTCTGACGAGCGTAATGCCTTCATGTTCACAGTTAAGCAGTCCAATAAGAGTTGGCCTTAGTCTGAAGAGATAAATAGAAGCACAAAGTTCAGTTAACAATAGGCCTATGTAATAAATCAGAACCTATCTCATATACATATATGGCACTGCATGACGCACAGCTTCCGTGTAGGCTAAATTTCAATAAACTGTGGTAATTTAAACCAATTATTATCGGTATTTCTCTCCAGCGACACATACGGATTTTATGGGAAGCAAGGATACGACAGACAAAAATATGGAAGAGGTAAATATGGGACGGAAAAAAGAATGGACAACGATGAAATAGGGAAGCGGAATAAGAAAAGGAAAAGAACAGAGATAAAAAAGGGAAGGACGAAAGAAAGGAACTACGGAAGGAGGAAACGAACAGCGGAAATAATAAAGAAATTAAAAAGGGAGAATAAAAGGCATGAAGGACAAATAAAACAAAAAAATACAAGGAAAATAAACGGAAGGAAGAATAAAACACAGCAAGAAAAGACAAAGGAAGGAAGCGTCCTGGGACACAAATCAATTTTGTGAGAAAAGCGGAGGAACGTGAGGCTAGTCTGCTGGTGCCACATACTTGTTTGACTTGCAGGCCAATCCTTCTTAACCATATACCGGTCTGACCAGCCAGTCTCATAACACATGATCTGCTCCAGTCTCATCTTCATTGACAGGACTTGTTCCTACGCTCCCAATCACCGGTACACCAATATACGTACTCAGCCTAAACACAATGTTTTCTCTGCCAGCATGTTTGATTAAGAATACAGGCTCAGACACACAGAGCACTGAGTAAAATAAAGCAACTAAGGACCAGCAGCAAAAAATTCGACCCCCGTGTTAGTCGTTTTGTTAAATTATTAACCAAAAGGATAATTAACTAATTATCTGCATCACCACTTTCACGATGCTTGTGGAATTCACCTAGTGTTGTAACCGAACATTATTGGAGCAGTTCGGCTCTCCCTCCCCACTCCTCTATATATAGTAAGAAGAAGAAAGGACCAGGTGTCCCGCGTCAGTTGGCGTTCAGTAAAGGAAAGGAGTAGACGAATGGTATTGTGCTGACGTTTGTATTGTTATAATGGAAAATAAAGTTAAACCTTTGAAAAGAACAGTCTCGTAATTTGATGTATATCAAATTAAAAAGTAACCAGCAACGATCGGTTATAGTGTCATGCACCATAAATACTGGAAGACTGTCGGAGGGTGAAGCTAAAAGAACTCCTTTCCACATAGCTCCAAGCCTAAAAATAAAAGGAGCTATACGTCCACGACCTCAATGCGCTTACAAGATGTGATACATGGGCGTGCGGGATACTTATCACGCACGTTGAGGTACTCAGTTCGTCAATTCGCCAATACTGATTGCAAGGGTGACTGTCAATAACAAGATTACAGTGACTTGAAGGGAAGTGGTCGTGGTCTATTTATGACACCACAATCACAAAATACCTCATTCAGAACGAGTGCTCCCAGGGTCAGCAAAAACAGGTAGCACAAGCGTTAAAAATACAACGTTGAGTTGAGCAACAGGCAAACATGCAAATAAATAAATAAATTTACATGGCGTAGGCTTACAACTTCCTTAACTAAAAACCCTACACTGACTGTGACTTATATCAGGGGCATCTGCCGCGGCGCCACAGACATAAAGACGGTCGCGTGGTAACAACACTTGTGACATGACTGCTGGTAACACATCAAGGCCGATACCAACACAGAATAAAAAAACTCCTCCCAGAATATGATGAACGCCTCGGTTCTGGTGATGACTATGTGGAAAAGTTAAATCTGAACTGTTTTACGGGTTCAAAATATACAACGCATAATACATGCACTGCAAACTTATTTTCTGACCGGCTGTAGTACTCGTATTACAATGGGGCGCGCGGTGGCGCAGTTGGTTGAGGCACTACGCTACAAACCGGAACGTCGCGGGTTCGATTCCCGATGGTGTCATTGGAATTAATTCCTTGACATAATTGTTTCAGTCGCACTATGGCCCTGGGGTCGACTCAGCCTCTAATAGAAATGAGTACCAGGAATATTTCCTGGGGGGTAAAGGCGGCCGGTGCGTAGGCCTGACAACCTTACCACCTTCATGTGCCGATTGTCTACAAATCTGGGAGCCTCAACCTCCTGGACCCCTCAGGGCCTGCCTAGGCCTGTAATGGGGTTGCTTTACCTGTGTAGTATTACAGACAATGACCACCAATCAATGAACTTCACGGAGTAGAGTTCTTGAAAGTTAACAGTCGCACAGCTGGTCAAAATACCCCCCCCCCCCCGTTTATGGAAACAGAAATTTTACTACGTTATTTACAACATTACAACGATTAAGAACATAAACTTCACATTAGCCGCTATTTCAATAAAACAACACAGTCCAGCAAAAGAACGAAAAAATAACCATGTGGCAAGAGTTTATGTTTATAATAAAATAAAGTTTTAATTATAACCGATATACAACGAATAGTAAATTTAAACATATAACAATCTCTACGCAATCTCATACAGTAACAAGAAAAAGGGCAACGTAACTTTTATAATTTTGTACATTTTTATAAGTATTGATTTGGCCGGAAGATAACTTCCTGGAGTCGAAACATGTTGCTATGTGATGATGTGACTAATTACTTTATTTTAATGTTCATAAAGTTGTGTTGACCTGTGCAGTACTCTTTACTATTCCGCCACTTGTTCATATATTGTCTTGACCCTGTATGCGTGTTTCTTCAACGCCCATTTTAATATTATCCATATACACTCAGTTCTCCCTTCAGATATTCAGACTACGTTTACTATAAGTTTTTCATGTCTCCCGTGCATGCCAAATGCACCGCCCATCTCGCCATTCTTGAATTGATGAAAGTAATGGTCTAATGAAGAGCACAAATGATGAAGCTCCTCATTAGGTAATCTTCTAATATCTCGATCTTTGGTCCAAATATTTTCTCCGGCACTCTTCCATCTAAGTTCTCTCCTTGGAAGTGATAAGTTTCACGACCATACAAAACAACAGGTCAAAGCATCAACAACACTGATAAATCCTGTTTATATATTCTATTGTCTTATCACAAATTGCACCGTCTATATAGCACCAAAATATTTCGTAGCAAAACATGATATTAAGCTGGAAATCAAGCGTAATAATATGACAAATTTGAGGGTCTTATAGCGATGTTTATGAAGATTCAAGTCTTCTGCTACATGACGTCTATATACACGGCGTAACATCACATAATACATACGTCTTCATGTATAATATATATGATTATTTAAATGGATTTGAATATAATATATATGGGAGGTGTTAACTTTTTTATTTACCAAGTATGTAATATACTTACAGAACCTTCTAATTTACGACGGTCTGGGTTGTGGTACCGCACTTACCTTACTTTTAACTGCCACATTTTGTTCTGTGTAACCCACCCACTCTCTGTCAAGCGGTTTTTGTATCATAAATTACAAACCATTAAATACAAAGTGCAGCTCGGCCAGCCATAAGAATTACATTAAAACGCCTGCAAGTTATATTCCACAAGAAAGGAAATAAAAACAGCCTATTCGGGCTACAACACTTTAAAGCACAGTGGTTACTATATATACCACCTGCTCTAACATTAATAAACTCCGCATTTTGCACACATACAGTATATTTGTCTTGTATGGCTCACACAACACAGAAAGGTAGAGAACACATTCACCAAGTTGCAAGGACAGACGTAACCCTCTGCAGACTTTATACTCCTGGTCATACTGTACGCTGCGGGCTGGACGACCGACGAGCTGTCGTTCGATTTCCGTCAGAGGCAAGAGGGTTCCTTCTTCTCCAAAAGGTCAAGAGCGGCTCTGGGTACACCAACACTCTTACTGAATCGATAATTTGGGATTTAGCCCGGAGATAAAGCAGCCAGGGCACGAAGTTAACCACTCGCCTCCACGTAGCGCCGAAATTAAGAATTCGTGGAGCTGTACCTCAACCTCCTGACGCCTTTGCGGTCTGCACAGGGACAACACCATTTGTCGTTCTTTGGGAGGAACAGGGATCCGGAAAATGTAACAGAAACCTTTAGCCAGAAGTATCAAACTGGAACTGTACACGATCCAGACGGATACATTTTAAACGTAAGGCGGGTTGCATGTCGCTTTAATAATATAGATGTAACGTTGAACTGTTAACAATACTTCACACTTTTAATAAGAAATACAATAGGCTTAGCCCTTGCTTTACTCCCGTTTCTTTTACGCCTTTCTGCTCTAACGCCCCCTGCCAATTTACACCACTTCTTAATTGGCACTCTCTCTTTTTCGGTTTAGCGGCCTTTGGCTGCGCTCTATTATGCTAACCCCTTATATCTGATGGCAATATCATTTTTGATCTACGCCTCTTTGACTTGCACCACTTTTTTCAGGAACGTAACTAGGGCGTAAAACAAGAGTTGTGTATTATTAATGAATTTAAACTTTTTATTGCACTGTTATCTGCAATACGTTCTACAGTGCCATCCAGGAACAACAAACTTTTGTAGCCTTCTGGCCCACGACAAGAAATATTTTAAATAAAAAATTTCTTCGACGCTGAATCGTGCCAACTGGAATAAGATCAGCTACAGGGTCGCATAAGAATGGCCTGTCGGGCCGTATGCGAGCCGCTGTACTTCGCGCGATATATTCGTACAACCGGCACAACATAATCGCTTGGTCTGAGGCTCTCTCAGCCCGTTCCTCTCTAGAAAACAAAGCTAAAGTGTCACTATCAAGTGGTAAAATTTAATGAAATGCAGTAAGCAATATCGAAACAAGGCAACAGCCTCCTACAAGACATGAGTCTGAACTACACAACAGGCTTCTTAAACAAGATCAGTAACATCTTCTGTAGGCCCACTCCTCTGACTGTAACTAATTCGCGAAACGGTTGGACCATTTCAGAGCAATACTAGGATCTACTTTAGGCTGATGGGGCACGCAGTGGCTCAGTTTGTTGAGGCACTGCTCTACAAGCCGGAAGGTCGCGGATTCGATTCCCCATGGTGTCACTGGAAATTTTCATTGACATAATTCTTTCGGTCGCACTATGGCCCTGGGGTCGACTAAGCCTCTAAAAAAGAAATGAGTACCAGCAATATTTCCTGGGGGTTAAAGGCGGCCGGTGCGTAGGGCTGACAATCTTACCACCTTCATGTGCCGATTGTCTAGAAATCTGGGAGCCTCAAACTCCTGGAACCCTAAGGGTCTGTCCAGGCCTGTAATGGGATTGCTTTACCTTTACTTTAGGCTGATACGGCAATGTTGTGTTCCAAAAGGGAACTCAATTATCTGCCTTCCTGAAGACAATGAGGTTACGATGTGTGTGGTGAATCCTTGGATTATTATCAGCAAAGTATATAACGTAGTTACCTGTGCATAGCGTATGATTTCAAGCTGTACCATTTCGAAATTAAGTTCTGTGTGAATCGTATCTTACCAGCAGGACCAGCTTAAATGTTATCGTCCATTCCCCAACGTACAGCGTTATACGATCCTATTGTTATGAATTCCGACAGGAGCACATCGCTCCAAGCGACACTAAATTTGATCAAAGATAAGAATGTTTCTTGTTTCAAAATGCAACACGAAATATCACAAATATTCTGATGGTGCAAGCGGCTCATTGTTATAAGCCCACAAGAAATAAAGTTTCCATGTAAACTTAATCACCGCCAATATGCAGCAATAGCTAACATGCTTGTTAAGCTATTTGTAATATTTACAATTATTGTCTGTAAAGACACTAACTTTTCCACAAGGGCCGTGCCATGGCTCAGGCGGTTAGTCGCCGGCCTTCCACTGCGGAGGCCCGGGTTCGATCCCGGGTCAGTCCATGTGGGGTTTGTGGTGGACAAAGCGGCACTGGGACAGGTTTTGCTCCGAGTTGGGGTGGGTTTTCCCCTGTCAATTTCATTCCACTGGTGCTCCATTACTTGTAAAACTTGGTAAAAACCTGCTCATCTTATCTTCATCACAGGGTTGCACAAAAAGCCTTAAGGCTGTGGTGCGTCCGTAGCATCTGCTGCGGGGCCCTTCACCGTGTAAAAAAAAAACTTTTCCACAAAATAACAATACACAATTGAACTTAACATTGTATTTACCGTGCATTTTCAATTAAGATATGTTCAATAAACACTAACTAATGCACATAAACTTTATTCACAATAGTTTATTCTTAAAATTAGGGGAATAAAATAGGGGAATTTTAAGAATAAACTATTGTGAATAAAGTTCATGTGCATTAGTTAGTGTTTATTGAACATATCTCAATATACAATTGGTTTAAATAACGTCAAATAATTCCTCGTTTTCTTTAAGAGTGGTTGTGTGGGAGAATAGCGTGATAATAAGGCAAATTGGTTGATTGTTATTAACACGCCGTTTCACTGCATTAGTTCCAATCCTACAGAAGGGAGAGGCAAACTGGAGCTCACGAAACAAAGCAGTATGGACTGCGGCGGAAGTACTCAGACAGCCAAGAGGTACCAAGACGTTCTCCCCATTTGCCATAGACCTACTGCCAGAATCACTTATTACTTATTAGGCGTGACGAGTAGCGTAGATAACCGGTAGGGGGCCCCCTGCGACTCGATAATATGGGGCCCTCTATAATTATTAGCGAAGTTAAACCAGATCTTGCAAAAAAGGATCCAGAATATTGCCTTCTGTCAGAAGAATGGAATATATTCAAAAAAAAAAAAAAGTCCCCAACCCCGACTCCTCAAGGTCTTCGTGGCCGATAAATTATCTCAAAATTTCCCCGTCTACGTAGAATGCAGCTTGTAATTATTACTACATCGGGTTGCTGTAGTAAACATTAAACGACCAATCGCCTCGTAATCCTTGTAAATATGATTTGAAATTCAGTTTCTACTGCAAGAAAACGCACTGCGACTCCACTGCAAAGAGCAGCTAATTAAGACTGATAAGGGAGGCATTGCTCTTTATTCTGAGAATCATGCGAAAAATGCACAGTTTTTGAGTGTTATATCCGGTGGTACATATACTAACCGGTGTGTCTTTAAGGGTTCAACACACGAAGCCGGAAACACCAACCATCCAGCCAACGAATCAAAACAACTCCAAGGCATTCTTGAGAAGCTGTTAGTTCCTCATCTAGTCAAGAAATTCCCTGCAATTTATGGAACCCGATTCATTAGCATGTTCAGAATAGCCCGCTACGTGTCCCTGCCATGATCCAGATGAATATAGACCACTCCCTCCCAACCCATTTCTTTTAAGAGCCATTTTAATAGTATCCTTCCATCCACACCTACTAGGTCTTCTAACTGGTCTCTCTCCTTCAGCTTTTATCACCAAAACCCTGTATGCGTTTCTCTTATCCCCATGCGTGCCACATGTCCCGTCCATCTAGTGCTTAAGTTGATATCCCTAGCAATACCCGGAAACACTACACTGTGAGTCATCATAATAAACTAATACATTCGAAAGTCGAAGAGTCTGTTGAGCCACTGTTGTACAAGAATGTAACCCTGATGGCTGACCGATGTGACGGTCAACCAAACTAAACGACTCATTGCATGAGCTGGACGAACAACTGAACCATTACAGAGCGCGCCCTCGGGGGCCCATATTTATAATGCAGCACCAGACGAAGGTGGGGCCAACTTAAGTGTTATAGACGAACGACACACTGGTACCATATTTAAGGTCTTATTTCTTTTTTGTATTTAAAAAATTATAAATTTTAATCTCTCGTCATACCTTGCTCCCGGAAAATATTTACGTCACTCCAGAACTGAACACTAACTGTCAACAGCGATAACTCACAACTCATTTCACCTGTTATTCGCGTAAGTTTTAAAATAACTTAAACTTATCACCGCTGAAAAAAAAATTAAAAAGCTTTTGGAAAACTGAATACAAACGTGAGAACTGACTTCAGTATTTCTGACTTTCACACGGTAGGCTCACATATTCTCACAACCCCTTCGCTGAAAGCAACAAAAATGTCCACTGAGAAGAAGCTTTAAAATGTGATATGGGACGTGGTACCGTAGACAGGTGCCAACTTAAAGGCTTAAGTCGTCCGAGTTGTTACGCTGTGTAAACGGTAACTCGTTACCGAAGGGCCGTCGCGTTGTAACGATTTACCAGTCGACACGGCCTAACATCTCACAAGACTTGCACCGTCAGCAACAGTGCTCTGAGCACGACAAATCTCACTAACACCGACGGTGTGGGTGAAGTCTGCTGCCTTCATCAGTTTCGGAGCACAGTGAAATATTATTCACTTCCTTCACCGGCCTTCCTATCTTAACAATTTCTAGCATTGTGCCTTGGAGATAACCTTTGCCTACCCCTCTCCTTCATAACCCTGGCCCTTATCCTCATTTTCATTTACACTTACTATTTTATTGTACGTGGTTGAAACTAACCTGAAGAATGAAGCAGCAGGTACCTCCGAAACGCCGATACCATCTACTTATCAACATTGAGCCTCAAGAAGCCTGACCACCTTCCTTCCTTCCTATTATCAAAAACCCAACTACTTGCACATACAAAGACTGTAAGGTACATACATACATACATACATACAATTACATAACATAGCTATTGCGTCTTGTAAAGTAAAATGTATCAACTGATTACAAGTTGGGGTTAAAATTCTTCTCTTCTTCCATGGCGTTACAGCCCAGGGTGGGCCAAAGCCTCCTTGTTTTGAGATTTCATCCCGAAGGTTTCCTGGTCGGTAAGTGTGTTTCTGTAGTGAGTGACCGGCTCACTGACCGCACACGTTTTTGCTCGATCCTGATGAGACTGCCAGAGCCATCTGGCAGGCAGTCAGGAGACTTGGGTGAGAAATGGCCGCTTGAATTTTGCTTACGGACACTACTAGTTCTATTCATGCCCGAAGGTTCTTTTACATGCCGTAAATCTACGACATGGGACCGACGGCTTTACTTCCCCTCCGAAGGAAGTGGTGCTCCGGATTTTTATCACCCTTAAAAATCCATCGGTCGGGATCGAACCCGCGAACCTTGGGTCCAGTGGCGAGCACGCTAACCACTAGTCCACCGAGGGCGACGTTACAAGTTTTTATGACCCCTTAAATAAATAATGATGATGTAATTATGAGGATAAGCACTGTATGTACTAGCAGTAAATGCAATGTCTAAGTTATGTTATTTTAACGTATATACTTACACAAACAATGGCTTCATTAGGGTTTAAACTACATGGAAACCTCGATTATCTTAAATAAAGGGGGCGGACCCGATTTCGGATAAGCAGTATTTCGGATAATTCGGAAATTCGGCTTGATGTGATAGGTGCAATAAAAATAACATTTATTCAGAAACACGTCTTATGTTATAAAATTTATGGCACAAGAAAGGATATGATATTTACAGATACAATACAACACTACAAATTTCTACGAAAAAAAAAATTGATGTTTCAGTTTGAACTTTTTCTTCCGCAATGTTTTTTGGCTGCAATGTCCCTCCATTCGGCATTTTAGACGAATGTTCTTCCAGTTTCGGTTTCGATTTTACCCAATCTGAAACCGTTGATATGCCAACACCGAAATCTGCCGCGACATTTCGCAAGATCTCGCCATTTTAATTCGTCTCACAGCCTCCAATTTCTGTTCAATTGTTATTACAACACGTTTCGTTTAGCCGACATTGTTTGGAATCACCGTTAAATGAAATGTTAAAACTGCACTGTAAGCAGCACACACGTCAATTTGCCACTCGTCAACCTTTCACAACAAACTGACGGCGAGAGGCTCAGAGGTGTCTCGCAGCAGACAGTTCTGGGAATCGCAGCGTCTAAGAGATGTTTCGGTTAACCCGAGTTTCGGTTAAGCGAAGTTCGGATAACCGAGGTTCTACTGTACATAAGTTTTAGGTTCTACTCCATGATGACGGCGGTCGACCGCCGAAACATGTAGAAAGGAATATTATATGTATATATACGATACGCTTTTATGTGCAAGTAGTTGGTTTTTCAATAACAACAAGTATAATAAATTGCACGGAATGAGTAATATTAAAATTCCTTCCTTCCTCTTTCATAAATCGGGAACCACTGGATAGAAAAGTACCTTCACTTAAGTCTTTAAAGGGTTAATCGGACATAAAGGGCCGTTTACAATGCGCAATGTTACGGACTGTATTTATTCAGCGTAACATAGGCCTATACGAAACCTGTTGCTAAGAATGCGGCGCGGTGCAGGTGCCTCTGAGTACGGTACGCAGTTACAGAACGTGTCACGCCGCTACACCGTACGATGGTCCGTCAAGGCTTCTTGTGATCGGAATGTCCTCCATAATACCTGCAGAAGGGCCATGTGGCCGGACGCTGAAGAGAGACGGAGGATCCACAGACAGGAGGGTCCCTGATGGGGAGGTGCCAGAAGCCCGTACAAGACACTGGGCGGGGCAAGCAGTTATCCATACACAACAGCTCCAAGTATAACCAAGATCTAAACGATGATTACGTAATTTCCTTCGCTTTCTTTTTAACAGAGTGTATATTATTATAAATAAGTTTTGCTGCAATGTTACGAAGGGCTTCAGAAACCAGTAGGCTTGGCGATAAGATATTCGCCAATGAGGATGCGTTTGGGCGTTTTGAAAACAAGTTGCAGTACTTTAGGGGGAGGTGCTTCGGTGTTACGCTTCATGGTCTTGATCATGTGGAACACCGACACAAAAAAGGAAACAAGATCGGTAGTGCAGTCTTCTTTATTACTGGTCATGCCCCTCAAAGAGCGTCTAAAGAGAGTACCACGAAAATCTTACAGAATTGTGACGACTTGGCAACATGCACGATATTTTGGCGCAATAATATAATAATAATAATAATAATAATAATAATACATTGCTGTAATTCACCGGTTAGATTTGCGGTAAAATCCTTTGTCGGTTTGCTTTTCCACAGCAACAATGGTTACGCGAAAGCACCTGATACGTTTATACCTACATTGACTGTCTTGTTAGTCTTCAGAGAGCCAACTTTGCAGTAAAATCGGTTAATGAAGGTTAGCTGTTTTAACTGAACATTTATCAATGTACGGAGTGATTAACGTAAAGCAATATTTTATTGATGATCATATGGGAAAGCGTTTAATGATAGCTATGGGTTTTGGCTTTTAAAGCACAGTAGTTACTTAAAATATCACCAGGTTTAACATTAAACAATTCTGTGTTCTGTCCACACACACTGCATTTGTTTTGTATGGATCTCAGAACTACAATTATTACCCTATACAACATTAACCGATAAATTTTTATAACCGAGATGGAGTGCGTTTACTGCGCGGTACGAACTGAATTTTTAAACATAACTCAGATTAATTTCGTCTTTAAAGGCTTCACACTAAATCCACACACACACACAAACATTCTGTGACAAAAATTCAGAGTTTCTTGGTGTCACAGGTAATCTTATATATTCGACTTAGAGTAGAGTAGATTAGAGTACATTAGAGTACATTAGAGCTGGCACGGCAGTGACCCTTGCACCTCTACCATTTCCGATCTTTTGTGAAACACTGTGCTTAAGCATTCAGTAGTTCCGCAGTTTGAGCAAAGTGCAATACCTTGCTAAGGGAGATGTCATCAAAGTCACCTAGTTGCAAGAAATGTCGACCCAGGTGCCTACATCTTAATACAGCCAGTGCCACACAGTAACAAAACATGCGAGGCCGTTTCAGACGCCTGTTTGCATCGATCACACCATGGACTGTCTACCAGCCCCAGTTTAAATGACAGTGTCCTGTTTATTCTACGACGTAGTGATGACTTGATGACTGTACTTCTAAGGGTTAAACCAGTGGTTCCCAAAGTGTGCTCCAGGGCATTCGTGGATACATTTCTGTAATGGCTACTGTGAAGTTTACTTATCTTTAATTAAAGGAATAATGGGTTGTGAAAAATAATCGCGGAACTTCTTTAATTGTCGATATGTTCATTTCGTATGACCGTTAGAATATTTAATTAAGAAAACCCCTATATCCACGATAAGCTCAAATCATGCAATTCATTGTTACGTATGCTACTGGTATGTATTGCAATCTACCTAAAATCAGTTCTGAAATACAAATTTTTAATTTTGGATAGCTATTAGCCGGACCCTATATTTACGTGAGAAAGGACTTTATAATCCGTGGTTATTTTTTGAAGCCAAAAGTGGTCCACGGGCAAAAGAGTTTGGGAAACACTGGGTTAAACGAAAACCAGCTCACGCATAGACCGTAATTTAAAATACTCTTCACACTCCATTGCTAACATTAACATGACTCAACAAATCTTACTGCAGAGGGGTTAAGCTAAGTCGAATCGCGTGTGGTGGGAAATGGTGTATATGCTGTATATGACAATAGGTAATTAAAGCGGAGTACTTCATCACTTCGATTACTTACTACTGCAAAACTACAATACTGTGGAATTTCTCGGATTACGTTCGCCTCACAAGTTAAAATGTTCGTGGTCAGCTTCCGGCTCCGGCCACATTTATTTACGGTAAAATATTCAATAGCAGCGATTGTACATAACATTAGACAGACGCATAATATATTTAAAAAAGAAGGCGTTTCAGAACGGGCGTGTTATCGGCTTATGTTGAGGTCGGCCGGCCAGACTGGTCTTAAGTAATTCCATGCGAAAGCAAGTTCAGCTCATTAAAAATTCCCCGTGCCTGGGGGACTTTTAAGAAACATGTAACGTATTTTGGAGTCCAGCGAAGAATTTAGTCTAGATATCACTGAACAAGAAACGAAGAATGTGATGTATGACATACAAAGGTTACATGGCGATCTTTAACAGACAACAATGTAAATCGACCAAAATAAAAGAAAGGCACATTTCAAAACAAAGCAATATTACAAATCATGAAAATACTGATATTAGTAGCAATTATTTTAAAAACGTAAAATATTCCAAACAAATCTAAACACAAATCAACACCATATTATGCATGATGATGGCAGAATTAGAAAGGAACCGTATTCAGGAAAGTTCTCGCAAAGGTGCGGAGTGTTGCTTCTTGCCTTTTTACCAAACGCCACTGCGCAGTATCCTAGAAGACTTCAGTTTTCAAATCCAGAAAATTTAATTTAAATATCAACGATCTCTGCTGTTCATAAAATTAAAATTTCTGAATACAATAAGTCACCTGAAACAGGAGCTTTAACGGGTACTTTGCTTGAATCGAAAAACGCATTACGTTAATCTGAGAGCAGAGGAATTCACAGTATTTCAGCAAAATGTAATATTTTGACACAGGAGAGCAGAATGGAGCACATGACAATTACTCCCCTAAAATAGACCTACGATAGCGGTGTGTTACGGTGACACATATCTATCTTACCTATTTAACTTCCAGAAAACAGGCAAAAAAACTGAACAAAACATTTAAAGGCTGTGTAGCGGATGTTAGATTTACTTACAGCTAGTTAAGAGTTGGTTTTATACTTCGTACAATCCACGACTCTTGGCAGATCCACCTCTGTTCAAAAAAAGTCCCATTATCTGCTTACTGCAGTCTCTTTAACTTTGCAATCCCAGCCCCATTAATTCTCAATACCATTCCAGCTGTACTTCAAAAGATTACACAAAAATGCCTCTGCTACTCTCTACATATCCCTAATAACATCAAAAGCAACAAACAGGAGTATTTTTGATTCACTGGTAAAATCAGCGACTTTGATTCTAAGGAACAAAGTGTTCCTGTTCTAATCCAGCGTTGACGTCACCAACACCAGCAGCGGGTGGAATTTTTCCACGACTCACATTCCCACTGAATTGGTAACCGCTCGTGCATTCATCATTATTGCTGAAGGAAACTGTTGGTCCCACAGCTTCATTGCTGGCGTTCTCACTGTGCAGGGTGTGCTGCGGTCATTCCAGACTGTACAAGTGTCACCAGCTGTGTAGTTCATAGTACGCTGAAAAGCAATTCCAGTTATTTCGCTCAAAATTCTTAATGAATTTTTTCCGCGTTTCAAGTAACGAACCAGCAGTTACGAGCTTATCTTACACAGCAACTTTCTTATTTCAGACAGTTCTAACCCTATATAACTGCTGGTACTTTTACTACAGTGTTATTTTAATCGTGTGAAGAAGTACTTACTGATATGGAGATTATGTGTACGCAAATTTTTCCGGATGGATTGTTTAAGTTTCGCTTCTTCGCCATGCATACTATTGCTGAATTACAAGCAATATTTCACGCACAGTATGTAGGTATGTATGAACCAGATTTCACACGCCCAGCTCTGTGTCCAATTGGGCCTAAATTCGGCATTCTGGATTTAGACAAGTCGCGCGTTGACATGTTTGTAATGCACACTGAAACGTTTGTAATGCACGTTTAAAGGTTTGTGGTGCACGTTGAAAAATTTGTGATACACGTTGAAATGTTTGTGGTGCACGCTGAGATATTTGTGATGCACGTTGAAATGTTTGTGGTGCACGCTGAGATATTTGTGGTAAATTGCATATGACGTTGAAATGTTTGTGGTGCACGCTGAGATATTTGTGATGCACGTTGAAATGTTTGTGATACATGCTGAAGTGTTCGCGATGCACTTTGAAATGTTACAATGCCTTCAATACAGAACGCAATTAGACCCCGATAACTCACCACACCTCAACACACTTGGCAAACTTTTGGATTATTTAGACACGTGACTATGTTTCTTGATTTATTTCCTTCACCAAAGTCAAGATTCTCGTTTAAATTCATCAAGAGGCATTTAGCCATAATTTAAAGTTTTGCCCTCCGCACGAAACGCAAAATACCTATTCCAAACAACTACACAGCAGCCAATCAGGTTGATGAAAAGAAGTTTAACACAATTCTGCCATTATCTTCCACAACTAAACTTCCCCACAATCTACTACCAGGATTAAGAATACGTGGCGTTATATATCCACCCCCATACGTCTTCACGTTGCCGCTCGTATTTAAACACAAGCGAAACTTTTTAACTTTTATAGAACGTACTGCTCTCTTCTGTTCAACGTTACAAATCCTGAACTGGAATATGGCTGTTAAAGGCACGTACACTAAAATGATAATCCGTCGTTAGCAACATTTTCCGAGACGAAGAAGCCAGGTGGCCGATTTCAAAGACATATTCAGCCAAACCATAACGATTTATTTAGCAGTCCCAGTTACATTCCATCCCATCCTACTCTCCTCGACTTAACTACAGTAGCTACACGAGCAGTCCACGTGGGTAATTCGCGGTCACGACGTACAATATATCGCAAGCATTATTCTGCATTTCTAAATGTCTTCATCTCACTTAGATCCGCATAGTTTCCTTGTCACTATATTCTCTATCACTTTCAGTTGACGTTTCCAACAAAATACCACTTACTGCGAATATAATACCGGTAAAATATTTGTTTATGTACGAATGATGCTATGCAGGCAAACAAGAAATTTAAGACATAAAACTTTATACAAAACTTGATGTTATGACACCGAGGTTCATGAGGATTTAAGTCTTCTGGGATGTTACGCAGTATCGACTGGTAGAGTAACCGGAGTTCTGAAGGTTCGCAGTGCATCTTCAGGGTCAAGCAATCCAAGCAGAGTGAACTGCTTAACCCTGAAGAAGAAGGAAATGCGATCCTCTGAAACGTCGGTAACTATACACCAGTCGACAGGACGTAACATCCTAGAAGACTTAATTCGCCATACTTTATGCATTCCTAATAACAGCAACACACACACACACACCTTCAATACAGATATGTATATAAATATATCTGTTGAGATAACCAACTATAGAGACAATTGTTTTGCAAAATCATCCACCCCTGCTCTTCTTCCCTTCTCAACAGTAGCACCTATCATGTTGAAATCCGCGCTCTCTTATGTGATTTTATAAATCGTACAATGGTAGTTTCTTACCGACGTTTCGGGACAGCTTATCGGTCCCATCTTCAATGGTCAAGCAGTCCTTTTAAGACGGGACCGATAGGTTGTACTGAAGCGTCGGTAACGAAGTACAATTCTAAGCTACGTAAAATCCCAGACGAGCGCAGATTTCATTTACACCGCGGCGGAAGCCTGAAATCACACCTACCATGTTGATGTAATTTTTTCACTCAAAATAACTAAATAAACACCCTCTTAATATGTCACGTTTCTTGAAGCACGTATATACAGAGATGTATATGAAGACTAAAGCGTATTTAGAAAATCAGTAATAACATTCATTTCTGAACCTCTTGTTATTGGGGTTTCCCAGTTTCGTAGGTCGGCCCCCTTGCTGCAGACTACACATTACCCGTGGCTCAGTGCAGTCTCCTTCCTCCAAATTCCATTCGTGGCTACACTGTTATTTCTATTTTTCTTCTATCCTTACAAGTGCTGTCCACTAAATTTGCATATTTTGCATCTATCCAGGGCCTACTCTGTCCAAAATAGCCAGCGCCCTGGCGTAGCTAACAGTTAACATTCCTTAAAGGCGTTATTAACGAAGTGAAAAAGAACGTTTTATGTGGGGGTCATGTCCGTCTGTCTGTCCATGACCTAGTATCAGCGACTAAGCAGTTTGTCGGATTTTAAACACATTCGTAAACGATTCTTTACAAAAACTGTCGAACTAGCATTAGTTTCGTGAAAATTGGCTCACTGACCGTCCTGCTTTACTTATGGGCGTGTAAGAACTTCTACCTGCACTTTCCAGCTTTCTAAACAGATTGGTAAAACTCGGTATAGCAGATTTTTGCATAATGCCACTAAAGAAATGCGGGTTTTGGGAAAATCGGTGCAATGAAAGTCATACCTGACTTAAAGGCCTAAATGAAATTTTGTTCTTATTTTCTCCACTTATCGTCCGATTTGACTAAAATTTCGTACACCAGCTGGTCACAACAATTTACTGAATGACAAGTTTCGTGAAATTCGTCGCATTACACCCATTCTTTATTTAGGGGCACAAATGAATTTCTTTGCGTATTTCCCATATTTATTATTCGATTTGGGTTAAATTCGGTATAAGAGATTTGCACATAATGCTGTTGAGTTCACGTAGGCATTGCTTCTCTCTCGTTTGTTTTATGCCTTTTTGCTTTAACGCCCCTTACCAATTCACACTACTTCTTAATCTACACACTCTCCATTTTCGGTTTAACGCCTTTTAGCTGGCTGCGTTCCATTACGTTAACCCCTTGTTTCTTATAACAATATCACTTCACAGTTAGGCCTTTTTGATTTGTGTCCATTTCTTCGGACAACAAGGCCTTGATATATTTGTACGTTTCATGAAAATCGGCGCAGGAAAGTCCGTAATTTTCTTACGGGCGTGTATTTAATTACATTTACACACGTGCCGTAACACCGTATGGCATTTCAAAAGCAGGCTAAAGAACGCCTTGGTAAACTCTGTACACTACGTCACGGAGTACACCATTTACAATGTTGTTCACGTTCGGGATGCAGAGCTTTCGAATTTCGCCTGGAATACAAGCAATTGTGGTTCGGCTTTCCATGGCTTCCTTCGATCCTTGAAAGTAAATGACGGAAATGTACCTTAAAATATGCCACGACCACATTCGGAAAATATCCGTTGTAAATATAGAACCACTCAAATTAAATTTACTATTTTTAGTTCACACTTATCATTGTCTGCTATTGTTCCAAATTATATGAACTTTGATAGAGTTCACGACAAGAGATTTATCTGTCCTCCGAAACGTCCAGACCGGCCCCTGAGCTCATCCAATGGATACTGGGAATTATTTCGTGGCGGTAAAGCGGCTGGGGCCACTCTCCTCCATCCAGTGCCGATGTCAACAATGCACGTGACTACACCTAGGCTCGCCTTGTATGACCTCATGGCGTGTATAGGCACAATGTAGGTTAGCCGTCCGCAAGTTAAGCAAAGTAGTGCTTTTGTGTGTGTGTGTGTGTGTGTGTGGTGTGGGTGTGGAGTGGGGGCAGGAAGATGTAATTACAGGTTACAGTTCCGGGTAATGGTTCTGCTAATGATGTCCGCACTCGACCAACCACAGAGCAGCTTTCATCTCGTGTTTACCCAATAGGGGGCGGGCTTTTCTCGCGATGCTTCAGGGGGCCCAGAAACTGTGGGGGCCTACCTAATTCCTGTACATAAAAGTATTTAACACAAAGTTTGGTAATTTCTTTATTGCAATTATAGTCCCGCGACGGTCCCAATACTAAAGCGTGATCTAGGGTTTCCTGGTTAGGTCAATGGATCCCAGCACTTTAACAGTTATCGGTTGTTTATTTACCGTTGTCTGGACAGTCAGATGTTTACTCTTCGTTGTCTGATCACCCAAATGTTTAGCCACCGTTTTCTGGCCACCCAAATGTTTAGCTACCGTTGTCTGGACACCCAAATGTTTAGCTACCGTTGTCTGGACAGTCAGATGTTTACTTTTCGTTGTCTGATCACCCAAATATTCAGTTAAAGTTATCTGGACACCCAAATGTTTAGCTACCATTGTCTGGCCACCCAAATGTTTAGCTACCGTTGTCTGGACACCCAAATATTTAGCTACCGTTGTCTGGACACCCAAATGTTTAGCTACCGTTGTCTGGACACCCAAATGTTTAGCTGCCGTTGTCTGGACAAACAAATGTTTAGCTGCCGTTGTCTGGACAAACAAATGTTTAGCTGCCGTTGTCTGTACACCCAAATGTTTAGCTACCGTTTCTGGACACCCAAATGTTTAGCTACCGTTGTCTGGACACCAAAATGTTTAGCTACCGTTGTCTGGACACGCACAAGTTTATCTACCGTTGCCGGACATTCAGATGACTTGGGACCTCTTTCTTTTGTGTTAAAGCTTTGAAGATCATCACAAAATAATAGCGTAAATAAAGTACAAACGTGCAGGCGTTGTGCAAAATAACGAGAGCGCTCAAAATGCAGAAGACGTTAAAGTGAAGAACACGGAAAGGTAGAACTTATGCCTACATACAGGAAACAGGCATAAAGAGAGGATGTTTACAGACAGAACTCAGAAAATGGAGAAGATTCATACGTCAATGACACAGAAACCTAGAGTGGACTGTCCAATACAGAACACAGAAAACTGCAGCATGTTCCCAAGCAGGACACATAAAAACAGCAATTATGTTTGCGTGTAGAACACAGCAGGAGCATACACTTACAACAGTCCCAACACAATTAAAATAATGACAAAATGAGATTTTATATGTTCATGTTGGTGAACATTTGAAATAGGTTCCTTTAGATTACGTTCGAAGCCGTGTAGTCTGGTATAAAGTAAAAAATCTTCTTCTTCTTCTTCTTCTATGGCATTACGGTCCTGTGAGTTTGAGCTTAGCCTTTCTTGGGCTTCTGAACAATTAAATGTTTTATAGGTGGGGGTTGTTAGCCCCTTGCCTAACCACCACTCTAGTGGACCGTGTTTTATATGAGTTTTCCTTCTCCAGTGTCTCCGTATTTATGTCCCCCGGAGGCAGGGTGGCCCAGTTATACCCCCAGGCACACGGTCCCCGTTTTAGTCGCCTCTACGACAGGCATGGGGTAAGTTGAGGCTATTCTAATTCCCGGCCACCACACGGGAAGAAGTAAACAATACTCCGGTTAAAAAGATGGTCCCCATATTCAGGGCAAAATGCAAGAATATGGATATGGTTATTCCAGAATGTTCGTACCCACCTACCAGATGGAACGGTGCTATAAGCCAGAGGACAATAATCCAAATAATCAACTAAGTCTGACAGGGAGGAATGGGCGACGGATGCACTGATATGCTACAGGATAAACGTTGTTGAATTTCAGCCAGACAAGTGAGGCAGCCAAGAATATTCAAGTAACAAACTTACACTGCCCGATCGACTAACTGGTGTTACTGCCAGTTCATATAGATTTTATTCCAGTCTTAAAAGGAGCCAGTTTCCAAGATAAAGAAAAAAAAATCGTGTTAGCGCTTCAGCCATCTTGTTCGATAAAACAGTGAAGATAAAGACAGTTGTCCCTGTGCCCATCAGAAAAGCACAGGCGGCGGAGAGTTGTTTGCGTCACATGCCGGCAGTTTTACCCACGGGGAGCATCCGACGCTCATTGAACAGGAGACTGAGTGGGCCCCAGAGCCAGTCTGGACACTTCAGAAGCAAGAAGTCTCTTATCCCTGCCAAAAATCGAATTACGATTTCTCGGTCTGCAAACCTTTGTCTAGTCACTATAATGGCTGAGCTATGCCTTGCTTCACATATTCCTTCTACATGTCCTGATAAACTTAAACGTATTCATGTAAATTCAGGCAACACATCAATTCCATTTTAGAAACTCAAATTTTGACGCTTCTGGTGATGCAATTTTCTCTGTTTCCCTCCCTTTTTACATAATCTCTTACACATAAGATATCCTTCTCATCTCTTTGCTCCTAAATACACATTACACCCTTAACAGAAAATGACAGATACTACGACAGCGAGACAATTAAAAATGTATAATATTCCTTTTAGTAATATTTCGTACAAAAGCACAACTCAATTCAAAACGTGCCGTAAATCTATTTGAAAGCAGGGTTTTTTACTGGAAGTAAAAATACTGAAAATGACAATAACTGAAGTGCTAGAATATCATTTTACAGTAAGCTGACAGATATTGTTTAAAACATATCTGATTTACGTCATACCTTGAGCAGGCTACGAATCTTACAGAGTAACCGTCTGAAGTATTCAACGAGATCTCCCGCATGAAGATCGTGGTAACTGCCGTGCCAATCATTTCACAATTCAACACCAATCATCACGAAATCAATAACATTTTTAGGCGCGTTCGCAAAATTGCGAAAAGCGACTGTTAGCTTCGTCATGTCTGTCTGTCTGTCTGTCCTTCCGCATGGAACAACTCAGCTCCCACTGGACGAATTTTCATGAAATTTATATTTGAAATACTTTTCGAAATCTGTCGATAAAATTCAAAATTTCATTAAAGTCTGACAAGAATAACGGGTACTTAGCAAGAAGATCTATCTGCATTTATGATATCTCGTTGAATTCGTTTTTACAATAAGAAATGTTTCAAACAAAAGCTGTATAGAAAATCAAGACACATATTTTATGTTCAAAAACTTTTTTCCGAAAATCGTGCCTTTTATGAGATACTGTGTAAAAAATATGGTACAGCCAGACAGATCACATATGACAATATAATACGGTGCATGCGTTTTGCAAGCTGGATAACTAAGACTACAGACACACACTCGGAATATGTAATACTTATTGCTTTTCCACGGTAACAATGGTTACGCCAACGCGCCTCAATGTTACGTTATACGTACACTGCCTGTCTTGTTACATGTACGAATAACGTGAGATATTTCCGTGCTAGGAAGCAAAATAAAAACACATTTGCTATAAATAATCACATATCAAATGCATTTTTATTTTGTTAATTTCTAAAGAATACTGCTCACTTCTGAAACTTTTCTTTCCCACGCCACTGTGGCAGCAACATTGCCGACATCGACCAGCTGTTTTAGTGGTGCCTCACGGAAATTCAGTAAGTGGACTATATCAGTGGCGGAAAGTAGTTCCTGCAGAAGTAATAGGTCAGTGTGCGTCTGCCTGAATACCGGATGTTGGTCCCTGTACAGAAAATATTCTAAATTTCTAATAAAGCCTTAACAATCAACGTCACTATGTGCTTATAAAATCCTCTTAAAGAAGATTTTAGACAAAGTCTGCTGACGTTTTGTAGAGTAGCGTTAGTCCAGTCGAGACAGATCGTGAACCTGATCCAAAAGTATTTTATTGTTCAAGGAGCAAACACTATATTGCAGAAGCAGATATTCAGAGTATCAGAAGGCACTTTCACTTTGCTGTGTGCTCTTGCGTTTGTCTCTCCTCCTCTCCATCTCTTTATAGGCAGGCTATAAAATGTTTCAGTATCAAGGTTCCAGGATCGATGTTTTAACACTTAAAAAAAAAACTTTAGAGGTTAGATCGGTGACGTAATAAAATAAGCAGTAACTATTCGGCTAAATCAATCAGTGTTGAAAACCAACGAATCGATGCAATGAATTCATAAGCAAGGCATATAAGGTACCTGTCCAGAGCCAAATAAATTCTATCATCTTCACTGTAATGCATTGTCGACACATTCATTTCATAACAACCCCAAGCTCCATCAGTGTCTCCCAAATGCATGCGTTTAAGGAACACTTTGCCACAAACATTTCTGTAAATATTTCTATTTCCCACATCCAAGTTTCACATCAAAAGTATCAAAAATTCTCTTACTTAGCTACTCACAGAATACTCAAACACAAGAATTAATTCTCTGCACCTGTATGTCTCTGTATTCGCTTCTATCTGGGGTCAAAACAGTTTCATTTTTATTAAAATTTCACCTTACAATTGATGTCTATCCTGGAAGCAACAGACAGACCGTCGTTACAAGGCAGTCTTTACTTTGCTTATTCCTGTTGTAACACTAGCGAGTTTTAATTGAATCCTAAAAGGTTTTGACGATGGTATATAACATTGTGAACCACTTGTTTCTTGGACTTTGTCCATCGTCTTTAATGTGAATGAAATATAAAATGTAAACTATAAAATATATAAAATCTAAAATTCACTACGTTTCGGAAGATGGCTCTTCTTCCGTCTTCAGGCCTACTCAGGTGGGTCATGTTGATTAAGCTAGTCTCAATCACTGGACAACTCAGTTAGTGGAATCATCTTTACTGTCCGGTGTGTAAGGATTAGCCGTCTATTAATAGACGTTTCCAGGGGACGCCGTCAATGGTACTTTCCAGATGGCACGGTCACAGTATCATTGCACAGTGGCACCAGTAAAAACAAATACGGTGAAATGGGGCAAAACAAACTCCGACGACCTGTATTGTGGCTGTGGAGAGGTACAAGATATGGGACATCTCCTGTCATGCAGGGACTGCCCCCTAAAATGCACCCTCGAGGATTTATGGCTTGCAAATAAAAAAGGATTTGACGTAGCCCAATACTGGGCAAAAAATCTTTAATTTAATGGTCCGGACATGATAAAGAAAAGAAAGAAGTTAGTGGAATCAAGGTTATAAGACTTCATGAAGTCAGAATTTACATTAAAGATGGACAACGTCCAAGAAACAAGTGGTTCACAATAGCGAGTTAATCTCAGCGCGAATAACGGCTATACCGAGTGAAGTGATTTTTGGGTATGATGAGCCCCACACGGAATATGACTAATGCTTTTTAGAATGGGCTAAGACATGTTCGTTCTACATACTTCAAACCCATCTTTCACCATCCACGTCATAATTTTACTATAAGAAACGCACTACTAGATACAGAAAACCGAATTAAATCTTGTGCAGACTAGGCTACTCCTAAAACGTAAGACGCAAAATGTGAGCTTGTACTGAATATAGTGGTATTATTCGTAGTTGACACAACCACATTCAGACACGTCCATAGGAAAAGTGTAAACGAGCATCACAATTAACAACGTAACTACATTCTTTTTTGGCGAAGACTGGAAAAGAAAGGTGAAATAACATTTCTAAAAATCAACCACCTTCAATAATGCATATGAATCATGTAATACTGGACTAACTCTTCTAGGAATGAAAGATGAAATTATTTCTTGCTTCCCACAAAATACATCTTCAGGATCACAACGATAAGGACTTGTCCCAAACTTAGAAATTCCAAATTTGGGAAGCAACTGATGAGACGTTAAGACAAGAATGCCATCTGGAATTTCCCGAGGAACACATGACTAACAAGAACATCAGTCCCTTGCAGTGAAAGAGAAGCGCGATAATTCCTATCGTGATGAAATTCAAATGCGCTGTTATACCCGGAAGAAAGATGGAACAGTATGACGCGTACCCGAGGCGGTCCAGCATTACTTACAGCATTGTGCTGTATTGGACAGAGCCTCTGTGATGTACGTACATTCAAACACGATACTGAACTTCGTAAATATTCCCCTGTAATCTACTACGTAACTTTTCTTCAGAGAAGTCCTGGCCAATTATTATCAAGAAGCTCGAATCAAGGAGGATGATAGAGATGAGGCACGTAGCACGTACGGAGGAGAAAGAAAAATGCATGCAATGGTTGGGTAGGAAAACCTGATGAAAACAGGCCACTAGGAAGGCCTCCGCATTGATGAGAATATAATATTAAAATTAACTTTAAAGAAATAGGAGGGTGTGAATTGAATTCGTAAGGCTCAGGATAGGAACCAGAGTCGGGTTCTGGAGAACATGTTAATGAAATATCAGGATACACAAAATGAGGCTGGCTAAATAGTTTCCCAAGGCAGGCTCGATACGCGGTGCTGTTTGTGCGTGTTAAAATTTCCCATTGTTTCGTATTTCTGAAACATGAGTGTAGGATATACAGTGTCACATTATCTTTATATCTACGCTTTGGTCCGCCAAATGGTTTGTTCCAATCAGGTTGTCCAACTAACACTCTGTATACATATATCACCTTTCCCAAGAATGCTACAGGACCCGCCCACGTCAGGTTGTATATGAAAAAAATCGAAGGAGATGTTACTACTTAAATCGCGCTTATACAAACAAAAGAAGAACAACATGACGCCGCCATCACTTGTGGTACCCAACAATTAGACAAGATACCGAATGATGTTACAGGTTCCAGCATCGTCTGAGTGATTTGTCACAGCAGGTTACGTAGAAGGGCTGCAGCCAATCATAAAATGCCAGAATTTGAGACTACAAAGCTGGCTTGGCGCTCTTTATTACAAACCAAGCAACCAGCCAAGCAGGTAGATTGGCAGGCTGGATGGCGCGTGCATCTGCAGAGATGGTCAACGGCCCCTCTGCTGGAAATTAGAGGGTTCCTCCAGCAGCTCCATGCAATCTCATTTCTTTCTCTTCCCATCTCTGCACAGTTCCTTTCATCGCTCAATATGAAGGAGCCAGACTATTTGCTTTTATTAGTGCATCTGAATGTTCCCACCGAATGAAACTAACTGGCAATGGGGAGGCACTACGTCACTCCACTTCATTTGCAATTCATCACTCACAATCATCCTCCCGCTCGACGGAGATGTAAAAACGTCGTTACATCAACCCAGAACACACACACACACACACAACACACACACAATATATATATATATATATATATAATAATTCATTTGGTAAAATATTTGCGACGAAAGTCCAGCACACCCACGAACTTAGGCGTCAAGTGGGCTTCTCTTCTGTTTCGTATGTAGGAAGTCTAAAACTTAAACCTCGAAAGCAGGCGGGCGGGTTTCTTGGGTTTTCCTCAGTCTGCTAATTCCCTCCACACAGATGCCGGGACAGTACCTCAAATCACTCTTCCTTTTTCGTAATTCACCTTTCATATACCATTCTGTCATACACTGTTATGGGTAGTGCCATGACTTAGGCGGTTAGGCATCGGCTTTTTACCGCGAAGGCCCGCGCTCGATCCCCTTATTGTCCACGTGGGACTTGTGGTACACAAATTTGTACTGTGACAGTTATTTTCTCCGAGTACTTCAGTTTTCACCTGTCAGTATCATTCCGCCAATGCTCCATACTCATATTGCATTCATCTACCACTCACGCTCTATATCTTAGCAACTGACAGTATCGTTAAATACCCCCCCCCCCCCAAAAATCGATTTTCTACACTACATAACCCGAGCTGTAGACAGCACCAGTGGATACAAAAGAGCAAAATTGTTTTAGATTGGATGTTCTCATGGTGATGAAATTGTAATTTGTGATTTTCTGGGTTATGACACCCTGTAGTCTGTTACCAACGTTTCGGAGAAACTTACTGTCTCCATTTTCTACCCTGAAAATAGAGTCAGTAGCTTCCCCCAAAATAACTGGTAAATATCTACAAGATTAAACGTTGTTGTAGCTACAAGATCACTAACTAAACAAGTACTTCTAATTCTATGACAATTTTTCAAACAAAAACAAGGAACAATGACTCAAGTTGCAGGAAACGCCTTCCAAACGACATCAGATCAATGGAACGAACTTTCAAAATTAAACTTCCTTACCTCAACAGTGGTAAGTCCTTCACAGTAATGACCGTCAACAAATATTATCCGCCTACGTAACGTGCGTTACATGCAAACAGAAACACAAGGATTAAATGACTGAGCATGCAAATCTGCTCAGTTATCTTGTATGTGGTCTTCATCATACCCAACGATTGGCTGCCCGCCTCGTATCTACGAACCTAAAGACTGCAGTGCATGAATGCGTAGAAGTATTTGTTATTATGGAAGCGAAATTTGGTCTGTCGCCAGAATAGCAGGACACTGGATGACGGTGTTCGCGAACGGGGTGCTCAGGAGAGGGGAAGTAACTGTAGGATGGATAGAACTGTTTAATGAGCGCCATAATTTGAAAATTTACCGACTAAAAATCGAGATCTGCGCTCTTCTGGGATATTACGCGTCGTCGTGTGGTGATTGTTTACCGACGTTTCGGGACAACGTATCGGTCCCATCTTCACGGGTCGGACTCTTGACCCGTGAAGATGGGACCGATACGTTTTCCCGAAACGTCGGTAAAAAATCACCACACGACGCCGCGTAATATCCCAGAAGAGCGCAGCTCTCATCAATATCGCGGCGTAAACGTGAAGTCAAGACTAAAAATAGGTTCCACTAAATCGATCACATAACGAGGGTGGAACTTATGAAGTGAACTGGGGAGATGAGGAATGCAGACCAACTGTAGCCGGGAAACCTGAAGATAGAAGCTTAATTACAAGTGTGAGAATAATATTAAAATGGATCTTAAAGAAGTAGGTTGTAGTGATGTGGACTGGATCTATCGTGCTCGTTGTTTTATTACCGTCCGGTTTTCTTTTCGCTGAGGATTTGAAGGACGTCTGTCTTCGTGTGTGTCCAGTAGTTAAACGTGCGGATGCTGGATTTTGTATTCTTACTGCACCACTCTTTACGGTACATTGCATACATACTGATAGCTTTCTTGGAATTGTGAGAGTGCTAAGAATGTGAAAGGGGGCTGAGGAGTAAACAGATTTTCAAAACCGAGGTTACATACCAAAAAGTAAATCAAGAGAATCAGCATAGGTGTCATGCAGAGGTCACACATAGCAATGGACCTTCGGGTACCAGAAGGAAGCGGGGGGGGGGGGGGGGGATAATTTCTTCACCAGCTAAGTAACTATGATCTTCTCAAGAAGATACCTATTTATTAATAGATTTAAGTGAAAGGAAGAAAATATAAAATTATTGGGCACAACTTCTTATCAAATGCAAGATTATGCGATATAGAAAATGGAAAGAATGAACGGACGCTGGGTTTTTTGGGGGCAGACTGAGGAAAATAGGTCTGCTGTCGGAAGAGTCGGTGTCATGTCTGTTACCGGACAGTTTGGGTTCGAGTCCTATTCTTCGTCTTGGTAGACACCCTAGTTTTATTTTTTGGCAAAACAATTAGAACATCAGACGTAGGAAGACGCGACTCAAAAAGGAAGGTCAGACCGGCAGCCATAAAAGGGGTTGGGAGAGTAGTCAAGAACTGAAGACTTGTGGCTTTTGTCAATTGTGGGGGAGAGTAGTCAAGAACTAAAAGGACTTGCTGGCTTTTGTCAATTGTGGGGGAGAGTAGTCAAGAAACTAAAAGGACTTGCTGGATTTGTCAATTCCCGGGTTTTCCAAAAATTTAGAAAGCAGACTCTTTGTTGAGAAACATTAATACTTGAAATTGAACCCCCATAAAATTTAGTACGGATTTTACCAGCTGGTGTCATAAACAGCCATCTGTAGAACGAAAACTGCGAAGATTGGGATCAACTAGTTCTAAGAGAACACAAGACAGGCTCGGTTGTTCATCTGGTGGAGTTTAGGGAACAAATTAGCTGTCCCACAAGATTGTCGGCTTCTGCTCAACTAAAATATAATAAATGAAAACACGTTCTAAAAATTGTCAATATTGCAGAAGTGAATTGTATTGAGTGCTATGAAATAATAATAAAGTGGGGAAGTGTTTAAAATACCAATTGAATTGTTTTTTTTGTTTAATTTTGGAGTGCAGCGTGCAGTGTAGGACGGCAGTCCGTTGACGTTCCACACGACAATAATCCCTGACGATAAGACATCATACCTACCGAACCTGACTAGTTGATTACCAAGCCTGTGTTTTCCGTTGCCTGCGGAAAAACACATCTAGAGACGTTGACTCTAGAAGGACGGTAGCATGTCCGAGGGTAAAACAGCGTGCCTCTGGGATGAGAATCAGGCGTCTTTAGCGCTGAGGTTACAGAATGATGGATGAATGTGGAAGGAATCAGTCGTGACGTGTTGTTGAGAAGGCATGGCATAGCGCCGGGAGACCTCGTGTGTACGCATTTTTCAGATATCTAGAAACCACCTGAAAATTCTATGCGCCAGAAGGGTGACATGAAGCAAGTTCCATACTGAGAATCGACCAATATTAGGAGCCACCGTATAAAATTTAGTCGCCATGGCGACCTGGCGCCCGGAATTTGTGCAGCCCTGCTGCAGACTATGAAGACATCGCAAATCCCTCATGATAACCAGCCAGCGAGCAGACATTAAAACCGCAGCTCCTGACTCAATACATGAAGGAGTTCGGGAAAGACACGTGTTTGTAGGCTGAGGAGGCAAACTATCTGTTAAATGAAGTCGGAGCAGACTGAATATTGCATAGTTCGTGGAGGTAATGTCATGTGACTTGAGACACAACGAAAGGGGCTTCGGAATAAGAAGTGTAAGGAAGGAAGAAGAACAAGAACGAGACGCAGAAAGAGAAGAAACAATGTATAAGAAGGAAATGGAGAAGGATAAAGAGAGGGTGTAGAGGTGAAAAAAATGTGGGGAAAGAATGCATAGAAAAGGGTAACAGAGAAGGGAAATAGAAAAAAAGAGAAGTGGAAGTGTCTAATGGCGGAAAAAATAGGAGAATAATTGGGAAAAGAAGCCAAAATTTATGGAGAGGCAGAAGCGGAAGAAAAACTGGATGGAGGAAGAAGAGGAAGAGAGCAAGAAAAAGTGGTGGAAGGAGGGAAGAGAGAAGTGAATGGAGAAGAACATAATGATAAGACTGTTGGTGAAAGAGGACGACGTACTTAATACCCAGTTTGCACTCGCTGCCAGTGTTTCACTT
Source organism: Reticulitermes speratus (assembly GCA_021186555.1). Classification (NCBI taxonomy): domain Eukaryota; kingdom Metazoa; phylum Arthropoda; class Insecta; order Blattodea; family Rhinotermitidae; genus Reticulitermes; species Reticulitermes speratus. The sequence goes on along the minus strand of JAJKFL010000042.1, from coordinate 42,085,359 downwards.
CAGTCACCCGAAGACTCTACTAGCTAATCGTACTGACGGCTGGCATTGTAGTTTGCGCCCCGCGACGGTGGGGAAGACGAAACCCGAGCCGGTAGGTGCGGAATACTGATCGGCCAGTCGATCGGTTCCTAGCGCTGTACAAGCCGTCACGATCCAACTAAATGCTCCTCTGACAGTCACAGCCCCCCCCCCCCCCCCATTCTTCACGCAACGCTCGGCTGGCAAGAGATCTAGTGATAGTTTCAACCTAACCCCTCATAAAACCTTTCAAATACCTTTTAATATCAAGATGCCTTACACATGTGCATTCCCCAACTCAAGATGTCGCTGTGTCTAACCTCCAACATCTGAGGATGGGAGAAAATGCTAAAACACGTCACTGAACACAAGGCTTATAACCTCAAAGGTTTGCATCTTCGCTGTACCTTCAATTGCCGACTAGCAAAGAGCATTTCACGACTAATGTTAGCATATTTAAAAAACACAAAATACTGTTTACAATCAACAATTACAAATATGTCGGCAATGCAAAACTGAGGTTAACAGGAATGTCTCGCTTTCTGCAACACCCGGTATAAGGCATGGGATTTTCCGGAGGCGAATATATACATAATGCCATCTGGTCTGGGAAGTACAGCCTCCATTTTGGGGTATACTTCTGCCCTGAAGATGGAAACAGGTAAAGAAATTGACAGCGCCATGCTCCAGCCGTCTATACTAGCTAGTACCTATTGGAGAGGAGCAAGACTGGGCCTCAGAAATGTTGTGGTCTTGGTACTGGAAAAAAAAGTAACCCATTTTCGAGAATCGAAACACGAACATCCTTTCGCCGCAGCAACTTCTAGTATACTCGTACACAAGATGTCCTCGCATACTGTCATCAGTTAAGTACCTCTTGTCACCACGGTATGGCGGGTGCTAAGACCCTGGCTTGAAAAACCGGCTTCCAGGTAAGGGAGGACACAATAATTAAACATGTAACACAATTCGGGGACACAAAAATGCATACATGTTATGCGTGCAGTATTGTTTGTAAGCCAACAATGACAGATATGGGGATCATGCAAAACTTGCCTGCGATATATTCAACATATTTAATATGGAAGTAATATTTAATGACGTTATAAGCCCACAACAAAAATAAAACAAGCCACATTAATACTGATAATGTACCTGGGCTACAAATCAATGCAGTACGAACTGCTCGGAACTGCTTTGGTTGCTAAATCTGATCAACCAGACTTAAGGTTGTGTTGTGACTTTTAGAAGTACATCAATCTAATTAACCCTATAAGATAATAAGACATGCAACGTACGTATAATATAACATTGAGGCGCGTTCGCGTAACTATCGTTGCCGTGGGAAACCAATAAGTATTACATATTCTGAGTGCGTCTGTCGCCTTAGGTATCCAGCATGCAAAGCGCATGCGTCGTATTATATCGTCATATGTGGCCTGTCTGGCTGTACCATATTTATCCGCATTTTCTCATAAACGGAACGATTTCCGAAAAAAAAAAACGGTTCGATATAAAATGTGTTTTTGTCTTTTCTACAACTTTTGTTCAAAACATTTCTCCTTCTAAGAAGAATTCTGCGAGATATTATCATTAAGGTTCAGAGTCTTCATGTAAAGTATCCATTATTCTTGTCAGAATTTAATGAAACTTGAATTTTTCGGAGAGATTTTCGAAAAATCCTCAAATATAAAATTTCATGACAATCCGTCCAGTGGGAGCCGAGTAGTTACACGCGGACTGACAGGGAGACACGACGAAGCTAATAGTCGCTTTTCGCAATTCTGTAAAATCGCCTAAAAACCTGAATTAGGCCAGTGTTTATAGATTCAGTCCGTACCGCGCAGTAAACACACTCCATCTCGGTTATAAACGCCAATCAGCTAACGTTGTGTAAGGAAGTAATAGCTGTTTGTGCTGAGATCCATACAAAACACATAAATACACTGTGTGGGCAGCATGCAGAATTTGTGAATGTTAAACGTGGTGGTACATATAGTAACCGCTAGGCTTTAAATGCAACAGCCAAGCGGCACATGAAAATTATTAGACAGTATACGATAATAATCAGTTGCTGAAAACAATAATTCACTGTGGCATTACGAAGATAGTGAGCAGAATATCTGGCCCTAGACATAAGAAGTGAGAGAAACTTGAGAACATTACACAATGAGGAGCTTCATGATTCGTACTGCTCATCATATATCCTAAAATGATCAAACCAATGAGGAAGCAGGAACGAGCTAAAAGAGAAATGCATTTTTTCCCCCCAATGGCTCGCAGCCCTAGTGGGCCTAGGCCTCTCCTTGTTGAGGCTTCCGCGATCAAAGACAAATGCATATAAATTTTTAATTGAACTTTCTAAAAGGACGATACCACATGGAAGAGCCAGGTAAAAACACGAGGAAAATATTAAAGCAGATGTTAGTGAAATACGATATGAACAGGACTGGACCCATTGGATACAGAACAGAGAGCGGCTCCAGCCTTCTGTCAACACGGTAGTGAAATTTCGGGCGCCTTTATATAACCCTGTACCTACTGGTACAGGGTTACAAGGGCCCCGCAGCAGAAGCTACGGACGCACCGCAGCCTTAAGGCTTATTGTGCAACCCTGTGATGACGATGAAGAGAAACATGAGCACTTTTTTCATTTTTCCAAGTAATGGAGCACCGGTGCAATGAAATTGACAGGGGAAAACCGAAGTACTCGTGGAAAACCTGTCCCAGTGCCACTTTGTCCACCACAAATTCCACATGGACTGACCCGGGATCGAGCCATGGCACGGCGTACCCCCGCACACAAGTTCATTTAGTCTTTATCGGTGCAGACAGAACACAATTCATAGCAGGTATACTTACATTGTTCATAAGTAAGATGAAGCTTAGTTACGTTGAATGGGCAGACTTACCTGAAAAAGACAGAAAAAAATAACGTAAGATCCCATTAATTGAATAATGATAATTTTCATTCCCGGCTTATTTAATGTTTCTTCTTTAACAGAGATAGAAATCAGCCTCCTATACAAAAAAGACACTGGGATCTATATCCTTGGGGTTTTGGAGATTACAAAAATATCTTGTCCCGAACTGTCGACACCGGAGATTAGCAGTAATACCGGCTACGCTACCCTGGCCCATTTAACCGCTCTGTGTTACAGAAAACGGAGCATCTCTTGGTTCGTATTTATGTAACATAAAAATGCTGTAGCCTATGTGGATGCGAACATATTCAACTGGCTCTGGATAAGCACCGTGGGCCGGGATAGCGTTGTCGATATACTGACGGGCTGGACGGTCCGGGGATCGAATCCCGGTGGGGGCGAGATTTTCAGCACGCGTCCAGACCGGCCCTGAGGCCTACCCAGCCTCCTGTACGATGGGTACCGGGTCATTCCCGGGGGTAAAGCGGCCGGGGCGTGGCGTTGACCACCCATCCCCATCTAGCGTCGAGGTTAAAGAAAGAGTAGTGCTATACATCTACTCCCCCTCTGGGCCTTCGTGGCCTGTTCTAGGGTGAACTTTACCCGGACAAGCACCAGTGGTGGGATTTTGTGAACACAGTTACACAAAGCGCGGGGAGTTGCTTGAAGGCCTGAAACACTGCTGGCTTCGCAATAAGATCAAAGGGTTCTGCCGAGTGACTAACACTTCTGATCCGTATTCAGGAGGATCAGTGCTCAAATCCCGGCCTATAGACTGACTAACCTGACTGTTAATGATTCTCCCACTATCCGACGCAATACGAACTGAGAAATGCCAATCGCCTTCAAATAAACCAAGAATGAAATTAAGGAAGGAATCAGCTCCTGGGATTTGATGACACTCAGAGGTCCACGGCAAAGTTCAAAGAATACTGTGGTGCCCAAACTGCAGTTCAAGGATGGGGTCCTGGCTGGTCGAGTCAACAACCCTCACACTACCCAATATCTTACAACCCTCTGAGAGGACACTTTTTCCAGCGTTTGACGAGTACAGCCATGTTGCTCAGGGCAGTCAGAGTATTGCTCAGTCTGCGAAACGTGGCTGCACGAAAACTGAACGATTTCATTCAACACCTGCATTTGATGCGGACGGTACGAACGTTAGAAGTGTCATAGCGATACAGAGCACAGAAGTTTTATATTTGATTATAATTTTATTTGTTAGATACATTACTTTGTACTTCATTACATGTGGGACATCTTTCACCATCCCATCTGCCAAAGATTCCCCTCTGCACACCTTCGCAATTTTTATTCCTGCCAGCAAACGCAGTTATATTTTATACAAAGCAACTGACTGTTACACACTAGCAATCCCTACACACATAATTCACACTCAGACAAAACTCCAGCTGCTATTTATATTTGTTAAAAGAACTTCGCCGATTAAAAAATGAGGCATCATTGCCCACTTTACCCTAATAATATTTACGTGAAGAAAATGGCTAGGCAATTGGTAGGGTAGGGCGAAGTACGCTGGACAGACAAGCATACCAGCTCGAGAGAGAAGCGGAGACGATCAGTAAGTAGGACTTCTCTCTCTTTCCTTACTACAGTCAAGAATTCGTCACCTTTGTCCTATTCGTAACAGCCCTCCACTAATCCTGATAGGAGCCCTGTAACATTTGCTAACACAAAACTGACACAGGCCTACATAGCAGTATTTAATAGCGTTTCGTCGCGGTTAGAAAGCACACCGTTTGGCATGCTGGCTGCACTACGGTTATCATATAAAACGTCTTGGAAAAATTAGATGGAGCTAAACCTCTATTGCGTGGGAAAAAGATTACATCGATATATTGCACCCAACACAGAGGTTTCAGACTTTTACCAGACGATGGAATCAGAGAAAACTTCTGCAAAGTGAGCCTCTTAACGAAGATGAGACCACGGGAATTGTTAAATATGCATGTGACAGTTTGAACACACAGCAGAGCGTCGAATGTCCGAACTAACTTGGAACGAGGAAGTTCGGGTAATCAAATTGTTCGTATAATCAAACATGCATGAGAATACCAAATTTATACCAAAGAAAGTGTAATCACAACTAAATTAGTGTACAAAAGGTTATATTTGTAAGCATTTAGTATTTTGAAGTGCGAAATATTATCATCAAATAATTGATTTAGGAAGTGGTTTGTAAATGACAACCAGCAAATATTAAAATAATGATGCATACTAAATTTATTTGGAACTTCTTTTTTAGCGGCGGTGGTTCGGATGACTGACGTTCGGATAATCACGCTCTACTGTATTTAGAGTTACTTCGTATCGTGTTTACAGCGAATTTTAGTCACTTCAGTCGACTTCTAAGGTGGAGCACCATCCTTTGTGTAACCGCACGTTCCTCGGCTGGGCTAGTTCGATTCCAGCCTCGTGAATCGAGCAGAACAGAAACAAAAAACAATGTGTGGCAAACGAGGGTCCAAGTTCCTCATAACACTGGTCCGTTCCAACAGGAAGTGACCACTGCCTGACACAAGACAAGTCACAAAGGACGAGCCTCACACATAATATAATTTGCAAATGGAGAGTGAAGTTGGATTCATTGAGATGGAACGCCGCAACATTTTTCAATAGGAAGCTTGGGCTTGACAATTTGAATGGCCAATACTTCTTATACAGATGTGTTCACAAACAACCACCCACTTCGGAACTACATGGCCTCGCTATGCAAGATATGTGCCTAACTACGCAAAAAAAAAAAAAACCTCGAACTCAGAACTCGAAAGAGTAGGCAAGGCGATGGTTCAAATCCACTCACACTAACAAAACTTACAGGAAATTGGCTGTTTCCGGTTCCGGAAGCAAATAATGTGGTTAAATTCATATTTGTAGAAAAGCCTGAAGAATGCTGGTCTTTTACTGTTCGGAGGAGATACACTTATTGTAACTGTTCTGAATTATATTTTTATGTGTTTGGAGCGAGCGTCCACATTACAGCCAATGTGTCACGTTTGATTTAAATTCATATAGATAATCATTAATAAACACCGCAAGCATAGTCACACTGAATAATGCATCCGTCAAATATTAACAAATCTCCGATCCGGTAAACACACATTCGTATCCCGAAGAGCTGAATCTAAAGGCCAAGCTAGGAACGGGCAACAGTAGGCAGATTTTGGGAGGAAGAAGTTCGGATACACAGCTGTATTGGACTGCTTTTCCAAAATATCACTATGAATAGGGCACAACTCACTTTAAATACAGGTAAATGTAATACATAATCGTGAGAAATACTTCCCTGAAAAAATTTCAACTGAGTTCCAGCATGCCTTCCATTGGACAATGGGAAACAGAACTGTAAGGCGCCTTTGTTTAGCATCCATTATGTACTTTGTTTTCAGCTTTTAATCAGGTACTTGTTTAGTAATGCAAAACAATAGTTACACCACGTTTTTGCGATGAGACCCATAGATAACAGAATGCCTTGAAGTCATTCAGACGAAATGATCACAAACGTGAGAATTGCTGTGCCGTTTGGAGGAGGAGGAGAAGACGAAGAAGAAGAAGAAGAAGCAGAAGAGACGTTAGCTAAGATTACAATCTCAGTTACCAAAATTATGACTTATCATGGGCGCTGAGGCATCTCGTGAAGTCAGGCCCTGATGGTGCTGGAGTGGCCTTCACGGAGTGGCACAGGGAAGGGTAAACTTTGGGCCGCGCGCCGCATGAGGCATGACATGCAGTTATATGTGATATCTGCTGCCCTTAACCCATTACAGCACAGTGGTCATACTCTAAACCAGTGCTTTTCAAACTTCTTTTTCCTCGCCTACCACTGTCACAGTACAAAACGTGTACACGTACCACTGTCACAATACAAAACATGTACACATACCACTGTTAAAATACAAAACATGTACACGTACCACTGTCACAATACAAAACATGTGCACGTACCACTGTTAAAATACAAAACATGTACACGTACCACTGTTAAAATACAAAATATGTACACGTACCACTGTTAAAATACAAAACATGTACACGTACCACTGTTAAAATACAAAACGTGTACACGTACCACTGTTAAAATACAAAACGTGTACACGTACCACTGTTAAAATACAAAACATGTACACGTACCACTGTTAAAATACAAAACATGTACACGTACCACTGTTAAAATACAAAACATGTACACGTACCACTGTTAAAATACAAAACGTGTACACGTACCACTGTTAAAATACAAAACGTGTACACGTACCACTGTTAAAATACAAAACATGTACACGTACCACTGTTAAAATACAAAACATGTACACGTACCACTGTTAAAATACAAAACATGTACACGTACCACTGTTAAAATACAAAACATGTACACGTACCACTGTTAAAATACAAAACATGTACACGTACCACTGTTAAAATACAAAACGTGTACACGTACCACTGTTAAAATACAACACATGTACGCGTACCACTGTCACAATACGAAACATGTACACGTACCACTGTCACAATACAAAACATGTACAAGTACCACTGTCACAATACAAAAAAAATTCAAGTACCACTGTCACAATACAAAACATGTACACGTACCACTGTCACAATACAAACAAAATTCAAGTACCACTGTCACAGTACAAAACATGTACACGTACCACTGTCACAATACAAAAAAAAAATTCAAGTACCACTGTCACAGTACAAAACATGTACACGTACCACTGTCACAATACAAAACATGTACACGTACCACTGTCACAATACAAAACATGTACACATACCACTGTTAAAATACAACACGTACGCGTACCACTGTCACAATACAAAACATGTACACGTACCACTGTCACAATACAAGACATGTACACGTACCACTGTCACAATACAAAACATATAAGCGTACCACTGCCACAATACAAAACATGTATACGTACCACTGTCACAATACAAAACATGTACACGTACCACTGTCACAATAGAAACATGTACACTTACCATTGTAAAATACAAAACATGTACACGTAGCACTGTCACAATAAAAACATGTACACGTACCAGTAGGTACTGCAAATATTAATGCCCACTTTCAGCATACTGGTCCTCCGGAATGTTTCGCTCGTTGGCAGGTTTGAAGACTTCAAACCTGCCAACCAGCGAAACAACAACGATGTGGAAACTTCATTTCGCAGTTGTTACTTCTCTAATTTAACGCAATTAGACGACAAATGAGTCTGTATATTCGAATAATAAATTAGTATCTTGGTTTTTCACACTATTACCACCGTGCATTTTTTTAATCAAATAATTAAACCAACAAATGCAGTACTTTGACCACTTTTATTGTAGCCTATGTCCCTTCAACCCTACACGTGTTTCGGAACTTTATAGTTCCATCTTCGGGGGTTACCATGTACTACTAAATTAATCACATATTAAGACAAATGTACAATATGTACGTATCACTATGTGGTACGATAGTCTGGTTAAAATTTAAAACCATAAATATAAATAAAAATAAATATAAATAGGACTTTATCATTACAAAATTGATGAACTGATACAGTTCGAAACATGTTGACTATTTATTGACATAAGCGCGTATTAAATAGAAGATAATAAAATGTACATTTGTCGGAATAAGACTATATATAATAAAAATGTACGGTGAAAATAACATAAATTTATCAGTAAATTCCTAACACGTTACATGGTGTCATCTGGGAGAACTGTACTCTTCTTTAATCCGCCGTGAGAACTTCTAAATGGCCATGTTATATTACGATAGCAGTGTCCTTACAACTGCTAACTTCGGTCAGCTGTGAACAACTCCCACGCGTACTTTCTTCACACTGTCACTGAACACAAGTTAGAAATAACGTAACTTATATGCTGTGAAAGAGGAAACTGATAAGAAGACAATGATTACAGTTACTGCAATAAACACGATGGGCACGTTTACCTAATAAGCGACTTACAATTTATAAACTAAATTATTATATGGTATATTTATACCAGATTACAGGTGGTCACGTCCAAGAATACGGCCATTTTCATAGCAACCGCAGTGAGAACCCCAAATCTGGCGTGTACAGTAGGTGTTTGTAAGGATGTTGGCAACAAAATGGAATAAAATTTAATTCACAAAAAGGATGCATCTGTTTAAAGATCAAAGCTAAAATTTGGATCTCAGTTTGCTGGAGTTACAGCATGCTCGGGGAGAATCTGTTCTTGTTCTCATCAAACCCCTCACGCCATTGCCGGATTGGTACCTGGATCAGACCAGGAACGCTTCCTTGCGAATTCTTCGCAATACATCATTCACCAGTTATCGTATTGTCAATGCTACTGACGATAATAAGTGTCGTAAAATAACACACTAAGGAAAGGCATAAAGGAGAGAAAGAAAAGAAAAAGAAAGAGATTTAGTATCTGAGAGCTCACGGACGTACAGCTTTGACCAAGAAATTATATGCAGTGAGTATCGTCATCTCAGTCATGGAAGTTCGTTAAATTATATGCAGTGAATATCGTCATCTCAGTCATGGAAGTTCGTTAAATTATATGCAGTGAATATCGTCATCTCAGTCATAGAAGTTCGTTAAATTATATGCAGTGAATATCGTCATCTCAGTCATGGAAGTTCGTTAAATTATATGCAGTGAATATCGTCATCTCAGTCATAGAAGTTCGTTAAATTATATGCAGTGAATATCGTCATCTCAGTCATGGAAGTTCGTTAAATTATATGCAGTGAATATCGTCATCTCAGTCATGGAAGTTCGTTAAATTATATGCAGTGAATATCGTCATCTCAGTCATGGAAGTTCGTTAAATTATATGCAGTGAATATCGTCATCTCAGTCATAGAAGTTCGTTAAATTATATGCAGTGAATATCGTCATCTCAGTCATAGAAGTTCGTTAAATTATATGCAGTGAATATCGTCATCTCAGTCATGAAGTTCGTTAAATTATATGCAGTGAATATCGTCATCTCAGTCATGGAAGTTCGTTAAATTATATGCAGTGAATATTGTCATTTCAGTCATGGAAGTTCGTTAAATTATATGCAGTGAATATTGTCATTTCAGTCATGGAAGTTCGTTAAATTATATGAGGTCAATATCGTCATTCAGTCATGGAAGTTCGTTAAATTATATGCAGTGAATATCGTCATCTCAGTCATGGAAGTTCGTTAAATTATATGCAGTGAATAAAGTCATCTTAGTCATGGAAGTTCGTTAAATTATATGCAGTGAAAAACGTCATCTCAGTCATGGAAGTTCGTTAAATTATATGCAGTGAATATCGTCATCTCAGTCATGGAAGTTCGTTAAATTATATGCAGTGAATAAAGTCATCTTAGTCATGGAAGTTCGTTAAATTATATGCAGTGAATAACGTCATCTCAGTCATGGAAGTTCGTTAAATTATATGCAGTGAATATCGTCATCTCAGTCATGGAAGTTCGTTAAATTATATGCAGTGAATATCGTCATCTCAGTCATGGAAGTTCGTTAAATTATATGCAGTGAATATCGTCATCTCAGTCATGGAAGTTCGTTAAATTATATGCAGTGAATATCGTCATCTCAGTCATGGAAGTTCGTTAAATTATATGCAGTGAATATCGTCATCTCAGTCATGGAAGTTCGTTAAATTATATGCAGTGAATAAAGTCATCTTAGTCATGGAAGTTCGTTAAATTATATGCAGTGAATAACGTCATCTCAGTCATGGAAGTTCGTTAAATTATATGCAGTGAATATCGTCATCTCAGTCATGGAAGTTCGTTAAATTATATGCAGTGAATATCGTCATCTCAGTCATGGAAGTTCGTTAAATTATATGCAGTGAATATCGTCATCTCAGTCATGGAAGTTCGTTAAATTATATGCAGTGAATATCGTCATCTCAGTCATGGAAGTTCGTTAAATTATATGCAGTGAATATCGTCATCTCAGTCATGGAAGTTCGTTAAATTATATGCAGTGAATATCGTCATCTCAGTCATGGAAGTTCGTTAAATTATATGCAGTGAATATCGTCATCTCAGTCATGGAAGTTCGTTCCAGGTCTCCTCCTTTTTCACTATGGCAATTATGGAAGTTGTCACAGTATCGTAGATTTGGTTTAGATGCTCCACATTCCGGACAGAAGTATCAAATGTCGGCAAGAGCCAAGCATTTCTTTATTTTTCTCATAATAAACAATATAATAATTCTTTAAACGCGAATTTCAAGATAGCATCATAAAATAAGCCACGATCCTCCCACGACACTACAACCCAGAAGATTCTCCCGTATTTGGATGACATATAAACCAGACGTTCCGTTTTCTTTCCCGTTTTGAAGCACAGCGGTCACGAGTTCAAATCTTATATCCAAGACAAGCTTATCTGATCTCACACATTTCCCAATTAATTCAGTCACTGTCATTTCACCATTCGTCTCTATTTAAAGTAGTATGCAGTTGAAGACGCAGCAAAAAATTAACTGAAATAACCAAATCATTACAAAATTCTAAGCGATAAATTACGTAGTGCACAGCGCGTCTTTAAACCAAACTAAGAAGGAAACAAACATCTTGATATGGACTAAGATAATCTGTCTTAAGATAGGAAGAGTGATTTGGGTCGTTTGAACATTGTAATTAATTTCCTGGTTCCATAAAAGAGAGGGAATTTTTGACTAGCTGCACGCTATTAGCTTCTCAAGAAAGAGTGTGGTCATTCACAGCATTTAACCGCAACATAACGCAGCATTTGACATAACGTATGGAATAAAGGACAGAAGCACTGACAATCAACTGTTGGACATTTTGAGTCGATAAGCCGAGATCCTTGAACTCCCCCCCCCCCCCCATTCATCATCAGAAAGCAAACTTAAAATTTATCGAGATCTGCGCTCTTCTGGGATATTACGCGGCGTCGTGTGGTAATTATTTACCGACGTTTCGGGACAACGTATCGGTCCCATCTTCACGGGTCAAGGGTCCAAGTAGGAAAGAAAGCCAGTAACATATAACGTAGATCACGGAAAGGAGGGCGGGATATTTCTCTTCCGCCCCCAAACTTACATCTATATTTAAAGTAACAAAGTCGAAGCATGAGGTTTTCGTAGACGTGGCTATGAAGAATACTCTTTTCTGTGATGTGACGCTGTGTTATTTGACGACGCTGAGAGTTACTAAGATCATAAAGCGTTGGCGCTAGATGATTGTGGGGCACTGACAAGGAAAAGCGGAAGTACCTGGGGAGAAAAACCTGTCTCTATGCCACTACGTCCACCACAAATGCCATATGGATTTCACTGGGATCGCACCCGGGCCTCCGCGGTGAGAAGACCGTAACTTCTCCTGATCTATAACATAGCACTGATGCTGTGTAGTCTGGTAAAAATTTGCCCAGATTCAGAGGAACTTATTTGGTCCTCAGGGTGAGGTCACCGAACGTGTGGCAAAACGAGGGTAATTTTGTACCAGGCTACAAGACGTCGCGCCCCAGAAGACGGTGTTCTCGTGCCATAGAACCAGACATTATGGGGAGGGAAAGTGCTGTGATCTGTTCCTACGGCAATAATGTCGTAGTTGAAAGCTCCAAGTCCTCTGAGCTGTTAGGCCATGTCGATTGGTAAATAGTCAAGCAGTGCCCGCAGTCTTCTTGAACTACCCTGCAGATGAACGCACGACGTTGCTTCGACGCGTCGGTAAGTACACGTATTGACCAGCCAGCATCGGGTGACAGTCATAAAGACTTGAATATTAAAAGCATTGCTCTGACAATCTCAAATCTCAAAACCCAGTAGTTTCTAAGAATGTGAGGTTAAAACCTGAGGGAAGTATAACTGTCCGAGAAACTCATATAAGGAATGCTGGAATGTGAATCAGTCGCGTGACTAAGCAGCCCATTTTTGTCCCTACGTAACGACATTTTTTCAGCTACATAGATCGTACTCGAGAGCAGTGGTGTGCAGCCCTTTTTTAAGCGCAGGCCACTCAAATTCGAGATATTTGGCGAATTGCAAATAAGGGGGTTTAAAACATATTAATATATTTAAACACAGAATTGTATTTATTTTATTCATATTTGTATTATATTACGATAAACTATACAACTTCTTTAAGACGTAACACTGATTAATTTATGTCTATTCCCGACGAACTTTATAGGAGGCTGATCCTCCTTAGGATCTCAAGAAACTAAAGTCTCCACGGAAAACTTAGGAAAGGGCCGAGAGCCAAAAGATGTGAACCACTGCAATATAGACAGACAAGATGACAGTGGAAAGTAAATTATGAAGTGTCCTGTCGCAGCCCATCTTACTTTCATACACAGTGACTGAGGAAAAACATGAAAGTTGTAAGTCAGGACAAAGTCTATCAAGATTCTGACATGGGACTTCCCGCACACGAACACTGCATCAGAGTGACATCTCAGTTGATGTATACCGTATCAGGAACAGAAGCCCTCGTCGCCATATCCAGCCTGCTACAACCCGGACGTGCAGTCTGAGTGTACAGACAGTAATGTCGTAGCATTCGGAAAGTAACGGGTTGGAATCCTGGTCCCGCAGTAGTTTTACACAGTCCTTTCAGGTTAATGGAGAGGAGTAAAGCAACAAGAAAACTAAAGTTAACCCTGCACTTATTAAGCACTAGGCCAGAAAGACATGGGACATTGAAGCAATACCTCCACGCATTCTTAACCTCGGCATTAGACAGACTGCTTAGTTTCACGCCCCGGCTCTTTCAACCAAGAGCAGAGCCCTTGTTTTCCGCTAGAGAGGAGGCTGTGTGGGCCCCAGAGCAGGTCTGGAAGCTGAGGAGAAGAGAAACGTTTCTTACCCCTGTCTGGAATTGAAGCCTGTCCCGTCTGTGATCCATCTCGTAGACTAATCACTACAACAACTGAACTAACCAGACATCACAAATACGCCATGACTTCCTTTCTACACACGTAACAAGTCAACGTGCTGAAGTTAGTACTTGCGCTTAACATAGACTAAATAACTGGAGTGTGGGGAAAACACGCATAATGACGATCTTCTTACCGTGTGCTGAATTAGATGGAGGGAGCATGTAGCAAGAATGTGAAAGATGAAAAATGCTTATGTGTATAATATTTTTGTCAAGCCAATAGTTATCAGGAGACAAAGTTGCAGCTGTTACAATAATATTAAAATGAATAGCAAAAGAATGTCGTAAGAGGCGTGGATTTGATTCATCTGAATCAGGATATGGACCGATGGAGGATTCTTCCGGGTGTCATTAGAGGCCATGAGTTTCTTTACCAGCCGAGCGATTCTTGAATTCTGCAAGAATGACTCTGCTTTTTGCAGTTAGTTAACCTCACTTGATCAATCGCCACCGGAATTTAATCCATGAATGTTGGATGTACAAGTACTTCCTATGTGGCGCCTTTTGGTAGCAATGCACAAAAGAAGCGTATAGGGATGATGTTGCCCTTCTTCTGGAATATTAACACCGCGTCAGTGGGTAATCGTTTCCCGATTATATCCAAGACACATGGAAACTTCAGTTATACGACGACGAAAACCTAAAACTTCGTACAAGCATGACCGTAATGTGTGTGCTCTGTCCACAATAACAAAACGCTGCCCCAAGCATAACAGAAGGCAGAGAGATTTGATTTCAGTCTATTTTACGATGCCGCCATTAACTCTACCATGCATCATGTGATTCAGTAGCTGTGCCTGAATTGGAAAGGTGTGGAAGAAAGCGGTCGTGGCCTAATTTAACGTGTTATTACAGCATCTACCTGAAGATATAGAGGACAACCATTAAATGTCCCATTCAATGTTCAAAATGAGATTCGAAAAAAGAAAATCTAGAACTTATAAGCCACAGAGGTCGTAAATTTATAGGTGATAATACTAGAGTAAGGCCGATCCCAGTGGCCGTGCGGTCTAAGGCGTGGGTCTTCGGCCGCTCGCTTACTAGGATCGTGGGTTCGAATCCCACCGGAGGCATGGATGTCTGTCTTTTGTGAGTGTTGTGTGTTGTCAGGTAGAGGTCTCTGCGACGAGCTGATCACTCGTCCAGAGGAGTCCTACCGACAATGGTGTGTCTCCAATGTGTGTGATCATGAAACCTCGACGAAACGAGGAGGCCCAGGCCCATATAGGGCTGTCGAGCCGTAGAAGAAGAATACTAGAGTGAGAGAGATTAATGTGTTGTATACCCCTGATGCAGCATCCTTTCATTCTCGAACCAGCATCCCAATGATGATGATGATGATGACGACGATGATGGTGGTGATGATGATGATGATGATGAAGAACAACAACAGTTGGAGAAAACGGGCTAATGAAATTATTTCTAATGATTCAGCAAGTTTTTCTTCTTGTGATGTTATAAGAAGCATTCGCGGCAAGGAAAACTTGACATGCATTGTACTGGCAGGGAGACTTTTGTTGGTATCGGCACCCAGTGTCAAGAAGGATTTTTTAAATCGATAGGTCAATACATCTACGTGAATTACATCACATTTATATATGAATATGCTATTAGATTGTTATTGTGCAGTACAACAGGAAAGCCACAACCATGTTCATTAAGGTGAGAGCACAGAAACGTGCGCCAAGTTATAATTCACAGCTCAATGCTGCAGCGCTTGCGAGCTTCGTTCGTGCACGTGACGAGGTATTGAGCGTGCTGACAGCGCGGTTGTTCCTGACTGACCGGCTGACCGAGCAACCAACCAAGCAACCAACCAACGAACCCCATGACTATATTACAAATTCGTTCTGAACTAACTAACCAAGCAAGCAAGCAAGCAACCAACCAACCCCATGACTAGATTACAAATTCTTTTTCAGCTAACTAACCAACCAAGCAACCAACCAACGAACCCCATGACTATATTACAAATTCGTTCTGAACTAACTAACTAACCAAACAAGCAAGCAACCAACCAACCAACCCCATGACTAGATTACAAATTCTTTTTCAGCTAACCAAGCAAGCAACCAACAAACCAATCAACCCCACGAATAGATTACACGTGTTTCCAACTAACTATCTAACCAATCAACCAACAGATCCCATGAATAGGATATGCATGTTCCAAACTAACCAATGAACCAACAAACCCCATAAATAGATTAAACAGTTGTTCCCAACCAACCAACCAACCAATCAACTCAAACAACCGCAAAAATAATTCACACATTTGTGCCAAGTATCTAACCCACTAACTGATAAATAAACCAAAAAACCAGGTACATCCCCCTGTTCACAACAGTCCACCACCGGTCACAGGCAGGTACAACCGGTACATCCCCCTGTTCACAACAGTCCACCACCGGTCACAGGCAGGTACAACCGGTACATCCCCCTGTTCACAACAGTCCACCACCGGTCACAGGCAGGTACAACCGGTACAACCCCCTGTTCACAACAGTCCACCACCGGTCACAGGCAGGTACAACCGGTACATCCCCCTGTTCACAACAGTCCACCACCGGTCACAGACAGGTACAACCGGTACATCCCCCTGTTCACAACAGTCCACCACCGGTCACAGGCAGGTACAACCGGTACAACCCCCTGTTCACAACAGTCCACCACCGGTCACAGGCAGGTACAACCCCCCTGTTCACAACAGTCCACCCGGTCACAACAGGTACAACGTACAACCCCTGTCACACAGTCCACCACCGTCACAGCAATACAACCCTGTTCACAACATCCACCACGTCTCCACCCTCACGACCTGCTTCTTTATATCCACACACTTCTGGCAGGATTAAGACAAAAAACCCAATAATAACAAAAACTATGAAGAAAAAATTAACTCACATTACACAAAAAAAACCTGCCTTTACGTCTACACATTATATTCCATTTACATGACCGAGTGTTAGGGTAGCTGACTGTACTGGACCATACAGTGTTCATTAATTACCTGACCCTGCCGTTACCGCTTCCTCTGAGTGTTGCTCTTTAAAAAATAAAACCAAATAAAATAATTTTCACACTTGATGGTGTATGTACACTGACTCCTGTACTGACATACTGTGCGTTCCGACATCACAGCCGACAGACTATCCGGTCCAAATCTGGGCACGACGTAATACAGCCTACTTTTAAGTAATTCCAAACGAAGCGAAAATCTAAATAAGGCATGTAAAAATAATAACACGTAAGGCATGTGTGGTGCGGAACTGAAATTCAGAAGGGTGTGGAAGGGAGCTGGAGTCGCGTTATTGAGGTAATGTGTTGGCATGTGCCTGGATGGACAAAGGAGAAAAACGTCTCGGGCAGACTACCTGACACAGTGGTCGAGATCTGAACCCGGGATTTCGCAAATATAGAAAAATACTACTTACACGACCGAGTGAGAACCTGGCGAAGACTTAGAAGTTATCTTGACGTATTCAGGGCAGTGTAATATTTGTCTGGAAGGAGTTAGGGGAAAAGTAACCACGACTGCCTGCCTGCGGGCCGAGAAGCAAAGTCAAGCAAGAGCATTGAAAACGGCTTTGGCTAGAAACAGAGGCGTGATTTGAGTCGCGCCATTTGGAATCGGAACTCACTTTAACACTCGGAAAACGGGCTGAAGAAAATAAGTAGCAGAAGAAGAAGCAGATGGGTGTAGTGAAAGACGCTGCATTTATCACATGATGGCACAAAAAAATCCACGGCTCTGTAAGTTCCTGCGCAGTGTTCGCTCGTCCTTCATGGCAAAGGTAGAGTGCTGGGAAATAAAGAAGGCGGGCATTTTGGCTGAACTGTCAGTTGTGCGTTTGGAGGGTTAAGATTGACATTCACGTAAATATCCACAAAGTTCAGTTCCTACACCACAGAGAACACAATGTGTCCATTATAAAGACCAGCCGATTAATGCTGTTTAGGAAATGACACGTGTTTATTTCACTTCATTTCATTTGAGTACTAAAGAACCATCACATGTATCTGAACCCGTGTTAACAGTGAGTTTACACACAGCTGAACCAATTAATATGTGATAATTGTGGGAATCATATGAAACATAAAATACAATGTGTGAACAAAACGCAGGGTTTCTTAATGTTACAGCGGGTGGAACAAATATTTACTACTGTCTTGTAAGTGGACAAATTATTCTTCGAGGAGTGTAAATATTGCACTTTGTGAAATAAAATATATTGTAGCAGCTCTACAATAGTGACAGCAGAATTAATTCACCATTTAAAGAGTTAAGTTAAAGTACTCTGCCATCCAACGCATCCGATTTCCGAAAGAGCACTGTTTTTTGGAAGGTTCCCAGACTTCGCTCATTTGTCCTTCTGGTAAGAGCATCATGAGTGTGGCGCATTGGTGGAATGATACTGACAGAGGAACCCGGAATTAAAGAGTAAAATGAACGTGAATTACATTTAAAGATTCAAATCGTACCGCGCAGTAAACACACTCCATCTCAGTTATAAAAACCAATCAGTTAATGCTGCATAGGGAAATAATCGCTATTTATTCTGAGATCAGTCAAAACACGTAAGTATACTTTGTGGGGAGGAAGAAGAACTGCTGAACGTAAAACGACGTGGTATATTAAATTACCACCGGGCTTTAAATGGTTAAATTAAATCAGGTAGGTCTATATTTCGCATACAAGTCATCTGCGTTAACGCTGTTCTAACCGGATACATGGCATGTAATCGCTTAACGCTGTAACTCCGGTTCATTCAAATTATATTCGACAACAAAGATGTAAAAGGAATGTCTTATGGTTGGTTAACAAGACAAAGAAACAAACGAAAATCCTGAACGCCAGAGAGACTGAATAAATTGTAATGCACCATTACTAGCCCACAGGGGATTCCAATTGAAATAAAATTATTATTGCAGCTTCAATATTGACGGTTCACTCGGCACAAAAATGTTGGAAATTATTTCATAAAAATCCTCGGACTTTGCAGTATGCATAATGAAATTTGCTTGGGGTTGGAAGTGGTTCACGGATAACAGTCATTGAATAACACTGGCCATGTAATCAGTACAGGCATTATGTACAAAACCCACTGAATACATAAGACAAATAAGCTACAAGGATACATATTTCACATACCTCCTATGCCCACCTACATCAGACAAATAGTACTTTACAGAAGGGCCACATGTAATTTGCAGACAATGAACGTCGGCGAATAAAGACGGGCGTCAACCCAAAATCACGTGACTGAAAGAAAGACTTGTCCAACAAAGAGTTTTACTATCTGAAAATTGCGTGAAAACGGCTCGTAAAGTTTCAGGGGTTGTTCACACTACAGAACACAATGATAGTCAGATCAACGCAAATAATGACATTCTCCGCCTGGCATTCATAGCCAGTGTGGGTGGAAATCGTATAACCAACTCCGTCGGGCAAGCTGTCTCTAGACATAACGTTTCTGATTCCTACCCGAGAAAGTCCGACTCTCGTGCCGGACACCTACTGTCCTCACGTTTGTCGCGTTTCTTCTCAGTCCCTCCAGCACAAATGCCGGATCTTACTTAAATTCGATCACGACCGCTTCCTTCCACATACTGACCAATTCATTATTCACCAACCATCCTACTTTCGACGCTAGCCTACACAGACTATGCTTCTGACAGCACTGTTAAATAAGCCACAAATAAAGAAATAAACTTGCCCAACGATTTGTCCACTGTACACTGATTTTCCTTCACCCCAAACTAAGATTCTGCGCATGTCATTGTATCTAGTATTCTCTTCTGTCATCAATGGCCAGTCAGTCATACTTCTTCCTACATCCATCCATCTTTCTTTGGGTCTTCCCTTCCTTCATGTTCCCTCTGGTTCCCAGTCTAGAATTCTCCATGGCAATCTATTTCCTGACATTTTCTTCACGCGTCCAACCATCGCAATAATTTTCCTCCAAAAAATCTAATATAGTCTTGACTCTTTTGCGTATCTTCTCCAAATATCCATCTGATGCAAGTAGTCTGTTACACAGTTGTGTACTGAGTGTCCATGTTCCTGCACTATATAATAGACTACTTTGGACTATGGCTTGGTAAATAAGTTTTTGGTTTCACTGAGAATATTTGTACTCCACAAAACAGTTATTTTATATGCCAATCACTCTTATTCCATCGTTTATTCCTTTTTATTTCTGAAACAGCTACACCGTTGCTTCCCAAAATGTATCCTAAATATTTCAATTTATTAACGGTCTTAATGTGTCCAGTTCCAGTCATGATTCCTGCCCCCCAAATCCAATGTTAAATATTGAGTTTTCCCAAAAATATAACTGAAATAAGTTCATGCAGAACAGTCAAGACTGTAGGTAGTTACTGTTACTTGCATGTATTCATTACAAACTGTGCAGAAACTGTATAACTGCAATTAACAACAAATCACAAGTAGTTTTATAGTCCATTATTCATTTTGCCGATCCCAGTGGCCGCGTGGTCTAAGGCGTGGGTCTACGGCCGTTCGCTTACTGGGATTGTGGGTTCGAATCCCGCTTATGGCATGGATGTCTGTCTCTTGTGAGTGTTGTGTGTTGTCAGGTAGAGGTCTCTGTGACGGGCTGGTCCCTGGTCCAGAGGAGTCCTACCGAGTGTGGTGTGTCTAAAAAGTGTGTGATCGTGAAGCCTCGAAAAATTAGGCGGCCTAGGCCCCCAAGGGGCTGTCGAGCTATTGGGGTAAAAAATTATTAATTTTGAAGTTACTTTTACTACTAATAACGCCAAAAGCTGAATTTCATCGTTAACAGGACCAAGACCGTACCATGGCCCAGGCTGTTGGTCGCTGGCCTCTCACCGCGGAGGTCCGGGTTCAGTCTCTATCCTAATGTCACGCACTTCTTGCAACTCGGATGATAAATAAGACAACGATGAAACAAGTACCAAAAAATCCCAGGTCAGTCCATGTGAGATATGTGATAGACAAAGTGGCAGTAGGACAGGTTTCTTCTCCTAGTACTTTAGTTTTATCCTGTCAGTATCATTCCACCAACGCTCCACGGCGATCCATTTATTTATCACTGACGCTATATTTTCTCAGCAATTGATTTCGTTAAATAACACACTAAAAATTATGAATGAGTTAGTGAAAAGACGTACTGACACATAAAGACGTACTGATACATAAAGACGTACTGACACACTAAAAGAAAAGTGTTTCCTGTTAAGACGCTGATATTTGTTAAGATTATATAGCATCGGTGGTGGATGAATGAAGTATACGTATAGAGCACTGGTGGAAGGATACTGGCAAGGGATAGCCGAAACGGTCGCAGAAAAATTAGTCAAGTGCCACATTGTCCACCGTTAAATCCCGTATGGACCTGCATGGGATCGAACACGACCAGTCAGCCTACTAAATTAATTACAAACAAGGCGCACTGACCATCAGCACGACTTGCCAATGAGCATAGACTGTAACACTGTTCGGCCACAAGCATCATTTCGACGATACAAACGTCATAAATAAGACAATTAATCCACGCTCCTAATACGGCCTTCCAGTATGGAGTTTAAATTGTTAAATAACACAGTAGGACCTGCTACTCTCTCCTTTCCCCCGATGAAAATTCCTAATTATAGTGTTCTTTTTCTGAACAAAAATGTCCTAGATGAGAACTGGTGGAAAGGAACCTTATAATGAAGTCCCGATTCCAAGGACGTCCAAGACATTCTCTACAAGTCGCATCCGGCTCCCAAACTAATCTCTTGCTTGTAAAATAAAATCAGAATCACATTCAGAAAGCAATCCAAACCAGATTAAATTTAAGGAATGCTTGTCACTATTCCGTTCAGGATATTTCGTGTTCCTGTAAGCTATAAAAAACCCCTAACGATTAGATTATGCAGAACTTCAATTCACCTGTTCGGAATAGGACCGAAATTGGTATTTTGTCGTAATAAAAGAATATAAATTAAGATATTTAGGAACAGGGCGCTGAAAGAAATATTCTGAAGTATGAAAGAGCATGTAACAAGAGAACGTTGAAAACTACACACTAAGGAGCTTCATATTTTGAACTCTTCATAAATGTATGAGGGTGATAAGATGGGGGAGACACGTAACAGTCAAGAGTCGTTGAGAAAGGCACACAGAATTTTAGCCTGAAAACATAACGTGACGAGATCACAGGCGTGTATGGGAGGATAATATTAAAATTAGAATTATCTCAAAGACATAAGGACAAGAAACCGGGTTCATCCAGCTGAGAGCAAGGCAATGAATGAGATTTCTCTCTTCTGGGATCCCATTTATACCGCGGCGGAAGCCTGAAATCACGCAAGGCAGTGAAAATGTTTGTTTTATAAAGGTGGATAATATTTTTTTGATTAGCTGAGTATCTGCTTCCAAAGAGTTTACTACGTTTAATTCTTTGCAGAAATTCCAATTTCCTTTCTCTTCCTGAGACTATTATCTTTCCCCTTACGTTTACCCTACAGTGTCGTAGAAAATCTGTTCCCGTAGAGAACCATGACTATATAAAAACGCACGTGTGGCAGACACGACGGCGTTTACATTCCAAAAAGGCGTGTCTTTACAATATAAGAGTGGGGCCAAATTTAACCTTGGTTTTGGCAGAAGCGTTAGACCTCGTTGGATGGAACGCGGATAGCTGTCGTCTGCGATACGAGATCGTGCAGTCTAGCAGTTGTATCAATGAGCCGTCACTTGCACTCTGAAGATGGAAGTAAAAGGTTCGTACGAATCGTTGGTAATCACCTACCAGACTAAAAGATATCACAGCCCAGAACAATTTTTCCAAAACCTCAAACGGAAGGTCGGCTTATCAACGGACATCACAGGGCAAAAGAGGGAAAGGAGTTGGACGGGAAGCTGCAGTGTTTGAGCGGGAAGTGGCAGCGGGTCTGTCGCCTCTCATGGCCACCCGGTTCAGCAATTAGTGAGCTTTAAGGTAACAATTAAGCTATAGTAAACTGGGCTTCTAAGTGCAATTCTGAGAAATGTCT
Organism: Reticulitermes speratus; assembly: GCA_021186555.1. Classification (NCBI taxonomy): domain Eukaryota; kingdom Metazoa; phylum Arthropoda; class Insecta; order Blattodea; family Rhinotermitidae; genus Reticulitermes; species Reticulitermes speratus. The sequence goes on along the minus strand of JAJKFL010000042.1, from coordinate 42,062,453 downwards.
CCAGGGCAGATTGAGTTGGACATCCCTACCATTCACCATAAGTTTTATCATAATTACACTCCGTTTTGAAAAGACCGTGCCATAATCGCATTTTACAATAATTGGATCATATTTTCACCTACTCTGCTGTACATACAGGAACGAAAAGATGATACAAAAAACAAACGGGGACTACCTGAAATGCTGTCACTAAGAATTTTAAACAAAAGTGTGTATTTTTATAACTATTAGCTAATATAAAATTATCACAGTGGATGTCACACCTCAACAACAGACAACGTACGTACGTCTTTACATTATGAAGAACAGAACTCAGCCAGTGCCAGGTCTGCACAAACCTGAATTGGAGTTCAGTACCCGTCGGTACCAGAATGGCTCTGGAGACCATCAAGCGTACAGAATGGGAACAGTAGAAGTACAGTGAATGGGGTTAATCTGGCACAGGACAGTGACAAAAGGCTGGATTGTTGGGCAGTGAATGAGGTTAGTCTGGCACAGGACAGTGACAAAAGGCTGGACTGTTGGACAGTGAATGAGGTTAGTCTGGCACAGGACAGTGAGAAAAGGATGGACTGTTGGGCAGTGAATGGGGTTAGTCTGGCACAGGACAGTGACAAAAGGCTGGACTGTTGGGCAGTGAATGGGGTTAGTCTGGCACAGGACAGTGACAAAAGGCTGGACTGTTGGGCAGTGAATGGGGTTAGTCTGGCACAGGAAGGACAAAAGGCTGGACTGTTGGGCAGTGAATGGGGTTAGTCTGGCACAGGAGAGGGACAAAAGGCTGGACTGTTGGGCAGTGAATGGGGTTAGTGTGGCACAGGACAGTGACAAAAGGCTGGACTGTTGGGCAGTGAATGGGGTTAGTCTGGCACAGGACAGTGACAAAAGGCTGGACTGGTGGGCAGTGAATGGGGTTAGTCTGGCACAGGAGAGGGACAAAAGGCTGGATTGTTAGGAAATGGAAAAAAGAACTAGTTTAATAAAGAGTATGAAATTTCTTGATTAGCTGAGCGACTGTTAGCCTCTCAAAGAGCAATTCAGCTACGCGACCAACTGCGCGTCACATATTTTACAATTTAACCTGCCAAAAAGTCAGAGCTTTTGATGCCAACATATACCGCGGATACTTTGTGATCCACGTCACCAAACCGGTAAATTCATGTCAACAACAGAAATTTATTCAAGGAAAGCGGAGAGCAGAAGGCGTGACGTACTTCAATACGAGTCGCTGCCAGTAAGTACGCCAAGTCTTAAAAGACGAAGTTTCATAAGCTGAATAACCTACCGCTATAGAAATAAATGCAATAACTGGATTTAGGCAGCTCTGGTCAAACAAGTAGAATCACTACAAAAAACAGATAACAAATCATTCAAAAAATGTCGCAAAGTTCAAATTTGAATTGCATTATTATTTACAATTTTGTCCCCTTCTGCGTACTATAGGCTTAAAAGCTCATACTTGGAAGCTCAGAGACCCGTGAATGTTCAGCATCGGCTAGCCAGACAAAAAGTTTCCTTAGTAGCTATATTTTTTATTAATTAAACCGCCTTACCAGGGGTAAAAATGTATTAATTCTAATTACGTACAATTTATCTCATTGTAATTGTAATTTTTAGTCAACTAAAATGTATTGCACATACTCTTCTTTTGTTCTTTTGTTTTTGTTAGATTTTTATGTATGTACGAACGTACGTGTGTATGTATGCATGTATGTACGTATGTGTGTATGCACGTATGTATGTATGTATGTATGCATGTACGTATGTGTGCATGCACGTATGTATGTATGCATGTATGTATGTAAGTTCTACGTATGTTCTATTTCTCTGTTAGTGCTGATTTTGTAATTGGCCATTAGACTGCTGAGTCAGCACGTAAATAAATATATGAATTATTATTATTATTATTACTATTACTATTATTTAAAAATCTCCATGCACATATGCTATATCTGTTTAAGTATGCAGGTTGACGACAATAGAACAGAGTAACGGAGAACTTCAAATGTAAACCTTTGTGCACAGCGTAAAATAAAGTGATAGGGCGCGCCCTGGGTCAAAAAAAAAAGAAGTGGCATGGCACGCCCTGACACGCCCCACTTCGACTGCACCCTGTGTCTTATTATACACGTGTGATACTGGGAACAGAGGTGGAGCTGTTGCCTAATACGTGTATATCGAACGGGGCAGCCCCACTGGACCCAGCATCGCAATTCTTAGGTCCCACCTTGCAGACTGTTTTACAGACACAGTACCGCGCACTCCAGGAGCTAAACTAGACGCACGCTAACTCAGCGTAACAGAGCCCTTCTTGAGACACAAACAATTACGCATTTGCTCAAGAAATAGTCGGGCTTGTATAAGTCCGCCACTGGTACTTGCCCTGAGCCAGATCAGTATACTCTACGCCTTCATACTTCATTTATTTAACATCCATTTCAATATTATACCACAGACACACTACGTCTAAAATACGCTATACGGTGCACGTGCACAGCGGCAATAATCAAATTTCTAACCACATCATTCTAAAACAAGTACCTGACTTAGGAAACCCTGACCTTTTAACCTTAAAAACCCATGAAGCTCATCTAAAATTAAATAACAAATTCAGTTTTCTCTTTGGTGTTCAGACCATCTTCGGGATTCGCCCAGCCTAGTATGAAATGGTTAACCGGGGACTCCTTCCCAAGGGCAAAGCGACAAACGCGTGAAGCTAACCACTCATTCCTATCCCTTTCCGAGGTTAAGAATGCATGGAGCTATACCCCATACCCCGAAATGCCTTCACGGCATGGTGCTTAATTAAGCACAGGGACAACTTTACCTTTCATTAAAGATCCAAGTCTCCTAAGTTATCTATTGCTCTCAGGTTTATATATTAAAACTTTATCCCTGCACTTAATTAAATAAGTATAAGGCGTTAAAGGGTACGTGGGGGTGGAAATACGCCCTTTCTTAGCTTCTGCACTACACGCAGGTGAGAGGCCAGCTTCACAGACCGGCCGAAGAACTGCCGGTACCCATCGAACAGAAGTTTTGGTTGGTTATAACAACGAAAACTTACGCGACATGTGAGTTCCCGTAGCAGCGGTGCTGAAGACTCAATGTTCTGGTATGTCACGTCGTGCCGACTGGTAATTAGTTACAGACGTTTCGAAGGGTAGCAAGGTGAAGCAGCCACTCTTCTTGGACTGCTTGACCCTGAAGATGAAGGCGGAAAGAAATTTTGAAAAAAATTGGCAACTACTTACCAGTCGGCACGGTGTAACGTCCCAGAATACTTGAATCTTCCAAGAAGAATTACATTTCACTGTGGAAACTCGTTCTTACTAGTGGATATTCCATTGTGTGTTAATGTGGGGGTCTCCGCCAGAAAACCGACACTCAGCAAGAACATATTAATCATACCACTTCATTAGGAATGTGGGTAGGAATTTTGAATTGGAAAAACAGAGCAGTTGATAAAGCGGCTATTCTGGAGAAAGAAGAACTGCAAATGTACTGTCATTAATGGCTGCAACGTGCCAGTGTATATTTCATCGTTTATCCAGTGTCATGAGATAATATGTAGGTATACGAAGCAAACGAATGAGCTGTCCAAACTACAGCGTCTTCATAAATTCAACAGTCAGATGCTGCAAACTTGTTAGAGAACGTTCTAGCACTGCCGTAATGGCCATTCGGCCAGTGTGACTGAAGAAAGGCACGTCCGTCGATGTCAATATCATAGCAAAGCACATTGATTTCGGGTCTTCAACAACCGACAATATTACTTGTTATCAAAGGTGAGCACGGAATTTGATTTAGTGAGATAGATGTGTTGTTGGTTTAACAACGCCGTATCAACCGAAGATATCATGTGCGGGAGAGTGAGAAGAAATTGGGAAGAAAGTGTTGTGGCCTATTTCAATATCCTGGAGGGAGATACATTCAAAATACACAGACAGATCTTTTGCTTTATCTTAATTTCAGTAGTGAGGTTTGGTACTAAACACGGAAACTTTGAACACTTGGGCAGTGCGGTAACAATTAATGTCAAATTAAGAATGTCATAGAGCTTCCAGTACAACGACAAATAATCACATGAAAATGGAGGAACAGACAACTAACAAAACGTCACATATATCAAAATGTCTCACGGTTTTCACACTTTCCAACATACCATTAGCGCATGCTCAATGCTTCGAAACCTAAAATTAATCTAATAACATTCAAAAATTCAATGCCTACGTCACAGAAAACACTGAGCTTGCATTACACTAATAACTATACTGAGCCACATGAACACAGTACCCCTCTCCCATACTTAAGATTTCCTTCAGTGTTAACCTGTCATCCAAAACTCTGTATTCCATATGGCCTATGCCTTTCAGGCTTTCGAAACAAAACTTCTATATATTTCTCGTCTGTTCTATGCATGATGCAAGCCGCGCATATTCACACCTGGAAAGGATCAACACCAAACATAACGAGATGTGCGAAAAGACAAGCAATGAGAGCTTCGCTCTTCTGGGATGTTACGCAGCTTAGATTGCTAGTTAATTACTGACGTTTCGGGACACCCACACGGTCTCATCTTCAAGCGTCAAGCAGTCCAAAATGGGACCGATAGGTTGTCCCGAAACATCGGTAACTAACAAGCAATCTACGCTTCGTAACATCACAGAAGAGCAAAAGACTTACGCCGTGGCGGAAACCTGAAAGCACGCAAGACAGGCAATGTACGTATAACGCAACATTGAGGCGCGTTCGCGTAACATTGTTGCCGTAGAAAAGCAGTAAGTATTAAATATTAAGAGTGTGTCTGTAGCCTTAGTTATCCGGCATGCAAAGCGCATGCGCCGTATTATTTTGTCATCTGTGGCCTGTCTGGCTGTACCCATTTTCCAAAATATCCCATAGACGGCACGCTTTTCAGAAAAACGTTACTGAACATAAAATGTGTGTTTTGATTTTCTCTACAACTTTTGTTTGAAACATGTCTTATTTTAAGAAGAATTCAGCGAGATATTGTCATAGTGTACATAGGTCTTCGTGTCAAGTACCCGTTATTCTTGTCAGATTTTAATAAAACTTTGAACTTTCGAACAAGTATCAAATTTAATGAAAAATCCTTCTGTGGGAGCCAAGTTGTTCCATGCGGGTGGACGGACGGACGGACATGACGAAACTAAAAGCCGCTTTTCGCAATTTTGCGAAATCACCTAAGAATGGAAAGAATCGTTTATAAGATACATGTACACTCCTTTAAAGTGTTCCTTGCCACCTTTACTGGCTGAGAAAGAGGAAGTATATCGCCTGACATTGGTCTAATACACCACTAGCTTCAATGATCAATTAAAATACTCAAGAATACAGGATATTTGATTTAAGTGTGCTCTGCAGTTCGTAGACTCTTACAACAAGTTTCCCGTAGCAACGCAGCAGGTGCTGTGGTCGCTGTAACAGATTACGGAGGCCGCACTACTCTTAAATTACACACCCTGTATATATTACGGTCATGCAAGGGTTCTAACAACGCAGGTCCAGGAAGTTTCATCCCACGCATTGTTAGTATACAACATTAGAAGGTTGCCGAGGCCATCAATTGATGGACATTTCAGATTGACCGCTGTTTGATTTGCTTTCTCCCGTGGCTAATTGGATAGAAATAGTAACATTGTAGCAACGCCCAGAGCGGGTTTAAAACCCACAGACATCACAAGAACTAATACAACCAACGCCGTGTAATCTATTGCGGTATATTCAACTTTATAATATTTTATTTTCACATTACGACTCTTTCCGCCCCTGTATGATAGGCTTCTTACATCGATCATTAACCTTATGCCTCATTATTAGTAAACAAAAAGGTTATTAAAAGATTTGAGTTTTTGACTGCGGTTGGTGTTAACACTATCCTCTTCTGGATGTAGTCTTATCAGCGTACACCGACGTTTCGGAGAACATGACGTCTCCAACGTCGGGATTGAAGTAATCAGGATGGAGATAGACGTTGTGATTTAATGTACGAAGGTGTGCACCTGATACACTGCGTCCATCGTCGATGTAATTAAGAAGGGCGCAGCAGTTTCGTCCGAAACGTCGGTATCCATCTATCAAACTACGAGACATTACATCCCGAAAGACCGGAGTCTTGACACTAACGGCAGGACGAAACTTCAAACACGATGCTTCAAAATATTTTATATTTCACTGAGTCTATTATCACGTGACTCGTGACCATATTCTTTGATCTCTGAATCAACAAGTTTTCTTCTGTGGAAGAAGTAGGCACACAGTTTGGCTGAGGGCCGTTCCAACAGGCTCGATCACATGCTGAAAGAGCAAAACACATTTATCGATGGTAAAGATAAAGATAGTTGCTCCTATAAACACCATAAAGATATGGGAAGGAAATTGAGGTGAGTAGGCAGCTTCAAGCCGCGGCTACTTTATCGCAGGGAAATAAACCCCGATACCCAATGACTAAGAGGCTGGATGGGCCCCAAGGCGGTCTGGACGTTTCGTAAAAGAGAAAAGCCTTTTGCTTCTGCCACGAATCAAACGCAAATTCCCCGGTCGTTCAGCCCGTAGCCTATTCACTACACCCTCTTTGTCGATACAAAATTTTAAATGATGAATTAATGTCTGCTTCTTCTACACAGCAGACGTTAATTTGAGTTAACAGAAAGGTTTAATCTCAAAAAGTAAGATTAAAATGTGATACATCCCGTAATACTATTTTAATCGTACAATAAATCACATTGTATTTATAATACAGGGTTATTCAAAATGATTGTCGGGGTTTTAACAACTTGTCATACACAGTACACTTGAGATAGGAGTATATGTATTTTTTATTTAATAGAACAACACTCCAAGTTTTTGTGACATACCTTACAGGTGCTCTATATGTGCACCCTTTGTGATTCTACAAACATCAACACGATAATCGAGTTCGTTCCAAACTGTTTCTAGCATGTCAGCGGTGATGGTTTCAATGGCGGTTCTGATTCGTACCTTCAGTTCCGGGATACTTGCGGGAAGAGGAGGAACACAAACCTGATCCTTGACGTAACCCCATACAAAGAAATCACATGGGGTTGCATCTGGAGAAAGCGGTGGCCAAGTTGTTAAAACCCCGACAATCATTTTGAATAACCCTGTATAAGTGCACACAGAACACAAATGTATTGTATATATTCTGTGACATTTTAAGTTTTCACGGCAGAGACAAGGAAGAATACTGTTTTCTGGAATGTGACACAGTGCAGTCTGGTACAGTACCAACGTTTCGGGGAAACCTTCTACCTATATTTTAGAGTAGAGAAGAAGCTACGCAGGTGATACAGATGTAGAATATGTGGGCAGGCATATACCGGGCGAATAGGAGATGCTGGTCCTAGAAGGGAAGGAGTGATATCGCATGAGAATATTCTTAAATTTTCTAATACGTTTTGTTGCAAAATTACTCAGCTGTCCGATTGCAAATTTTGTTGGTCGGTGTTTGCGCACCCCTGCAACATGGGCTCACTTGCCGGACGAAAATAAGTATTTTGGTATCGGCCTATGTGGTTATCGTACACGAACGTGGTCACAGGTAAAGGTAAAGTTCACCCTAGAACAGGTCAGAAGGCCCAGAGGGGGAGTAGAAGTATAGCTCTACTATTTCTTTAACCTCGGAGCTAGAAGGGGTGGGTGGTCAACGCCACGCCCCGGCCCCTTTACCCCAGGGAATTACCCGGTACCCATTGTACAGGAGGCTGGGTGGGCCCCAGGGCAGGTCTGGACGTGTGCTGAAAACCTCGCCCCCACCGGAATTCGATCCCCGGACCATCCAGCTCGTAGCAAGTTGCTATACCGACTACGCTATCCCGGCCCAATGTGGTGACAGGACGCAGGCTAAATGTAGCGTAATTTATGATGAACGTCGAGTCCGTTTTGTGTATTAGTCACTAATCGCAAGTATCCTTAAAAGACAGAACCTCAAATTCGCAACCGGTGCCTTGCGAATACAAACATCACTACAACATATTTCTCGTTGAAAGGATTAGAATTTATGCCTTCGGTTCCTCTTGGCTGTAAAGTTTTAGTTTTCAGAATGCGCATATAGTATGGGTCGGGCGGCGGCTGTCGGCTTTCTTCCCACGAGAGCAGAACCCATGACGTTCTGAGTCAGTGAACTCTGGCTGTACGTGGAGGACACACATTCACACATTCATTCGTATTCCGTGGCCGTCAGACGGCTGCTTCTTACATATATCGAAATATTGAGTGTCTTAAAAACGTGAGTGGTGTGTCTCTTGGTTACTGTTGCTGATGTGCGAGGTAAATGGCTTCATCGCTGTGCACAGTGCAGAGCCTACAGTGAGCACAAGGTGACGTGGCTCGGACGGCTGCCTTCGACGTATGTTTCTTTCTTTCTTTCTTCTGTGTGGCTTATTTACGACCCTGTCAGCAGTAAAGCCTTGGCTTTCAAGAACCGAATCAGTGAATGCGCAAAGCTTGACGCGTTATTCCGTCATTGCGAAAAGTTGACTGATGGGTACTATATGGTTGTGGCTAGTTACAAACCACGCGCGTGATTTCCACGTGATAACGCATGAGTTTTCACTGATCCATGTCACGCAGACCTGTTGGTATAAACAGGTTGGTTTCAGCAACGGAATATACATCTTTAACGATATGTTCCACGAAAATGTAATAGATGTTCTATACCAGTAAGGTCATGACCTTTATTATGGTATGGAACAAATCGTGGGACCGTGGAGTGAGGCAGTCGAACTCTTGTCCGCTCTACTGATAAAGTGACAACCTGAAACCCATTTCCCACACACATGGCTTTTGTCTTGCTTTTATACCCATTTCGAAAGTCTGAAATCGTACTAGGTCTGTCGACAATTCTTCGATTACACACACAGTGCACTCAAAATTCCGCCGAGACTCGCAGACAAGAGAAGCATGTATCAAAAACCACTATCCCGCAAGAGCAATTACGCAATCACGCATCGCCCATTCTTGGACGCAGGGTTCTTGAAAACAAAGGCTTAATACAGACAGAAGCCGGAAGCGTCGAGAATGCAAAGCTTGGTGAGTACTGAATTGGTAAGGGTTTGCAAGTTGCCACGGCGTAATCAGAGTACCATGCAGGCATTTGCCTGGAGACACTGACGAAAGCCATGGAATCCTCAGGGTACTCGGTATCACGGGCGAGATAGGAACCCGGTTCCCCTCGAATACAAATCTATGGCATCTTGATTTAATCCTGAGAGAAGTAATAAATTTTTCTCTTTTCCAAAACGTCCGGACCGTCTCTGGGGCTCGAAAAGCCTTCCATTGAATGGGTACCCAGGTTCTTTCCCTGGGGTAAAGCGGAACAGGCGTGATGTTGATCACTCACATCCATCCAGCACCGAGATAAGAATGAGTGGAGCTATACCTCTACTCCCCCTATATGCCTTCATGCCGTAGGCAGGGAATACTTTTACCATTATCGTACCGTTTGCAGCCATATAGTCTGAATCGTATTTCTTCCTCGTACGCTAATTTGCACTACACACTCCACGCCCTTGATTTGATCTCTATAACAATAACAGACCGTATTGTGTATAAGTGTTAACGGTTAAATTACAATGCATCAGACTGTTCAGCAGTTGAAAGACGAAAACGAGGTACAGAAAAAAGAGCAAGGTGTTCTTCAAGACGTGCAGACACGTAAGAAACATATAAAAACAGTAATATTTTAAGTGAGCGTACATAAATTGTGCCTCTTCTTACTAGGAAACATAAATTCCAACAAAGGTAAAAGAATCTCCAGCAAACAGAGCAACAAAATTATGTGAAGAAGAGACACGAAGAAAAATGATCCCTTGATGATCCAATGCAGCAGTGTAAATGAAGGCGCGACATCTGTAGATGAACAAACGCAACTCCGCTGTCATAGCAATGGCGACTGCAACCGAGATTACTTGCCGCCATGATGTAAAGAAGATAGCTCACTCGGCCACGGAACATCGTCTTGATTTTTTTTTCACGGCGCAACAGCCTCTAGTGGACTAGGGCTTCCTCATTATCGAGGCTTCACGATCACACTCAGACACACCACACTCGGTAGGACTCCTCTGGACGCAGAGACCTCTACCTGACAACACACAACACTCACAAGAGACAGACATCCTTGCCCCGACGGGATTCGAACCCACAATCCCAGCAAGGGAGCGGCCGCAGACCCACGTCTTAGACCGCGCGGCCACTGGGATCGGCACATCTTCTTGATTGCAGCTTATACAAATGTGGACTGTTACCACACCACTGTGCTTGGTTTAATTTTTGCCAGATTTTGCATTCTGCAATTATGTTAAGCCAATATTAGTTTATTAAGACAAGCACATTCCAAATCACCCATAAAATCACCATTTGACTCACATCCTACACGAGTCAGTCACAACGATCATAAATCAAAGGCGACATTAAAACAACAACGTGAACTTTCGCATGAATATGTCATAAAACGACTATGGGTATTTAAATCCATAGGTAAAAGAATCACAATTATGAGACATCTTAAAACACCTCTCAAAATGGATAAATTTTATTTTGGCATTTCACAAAATTCTTGTATTTCATAGCCCTTATCACACTTCGTTACGACATTGTTGCACGAACAGTTCTGTTTGTTAAATCTGTAAACCAGCCCACGCGGAACGCTTTGGTTTCATTATCTTGTGTTGTTAGTTTGAAGGTCCAAATCCTATAAACTGTCCAAATGTTACGAATGCCCTTGCATGTTTGTTCTCTTGTGTTGGGGTGTGCAATTATTATTTACTGTTCTATCTGGCAGAGACCAAGGTAGATTTTCCCTGCCCACGCCATGAAGGCATATAGACGACGAAGAGGTCTAGCTCCACTCATCCACTCATTCTTAACATCGGCATTATTTCTCTCTATATTGAACTACATGGCTACTGAAATGAATTAAATAATTTAGTTAGTTATTTTCAGTTACAGGAATGCATACAGAGTGTTAGTGATGAAACCTGAAGGAAAGAGACTACTTGGAAGACATCGACATATATGGAAAAATAATATTAAAATAGATCGTAAATAAATAGGATGTGAGTGCGCGGACTGGATTCATTGGGCTCAGAATCGGGAAAATGGCGAGCTCTTCTGCACCTTCAGGCTTCAGTGAATTTTTTGATCAACTGAGGAACTATTAGCTTCTTAATAGCGAATCTCAGTTATTTTTAGTTTGTTTAACGACGCTGTCAGTGACTCATGCCATATAACTTATAATAATTGGAAGACAGTGACTAATAAATTGGAGCGGACCAGGAAGTAAGCGGTTGTGACGTAACTGATGTAATATTCAGGGATGTCCCTGTAGCGAGCGAGAAAACCAGGAAACACCTCAGACTAGTTTGATATGCCGGCAAAGGTTCGAAACGGGCACCTCTCGAATGCAAGCGTTAAGGTTTGAACCAATTTGCTCGGTACGATGCAAGAAGAACCGGCATGTTAGTCTAACCCTTTTCAGGCACAGTAGTTATACGTGCCACCTGTTTAACTTTCGGAAGCTGTATTTTGCCCAGAGAGTGTTTTAACCCATTAAACACTAAGACTAACCTAAATTATATTTAAAGACTTAGTTCGTACCGCGCAGTAAACACACTCCGTCTCAGTTATACAAACCAGTCAGTTAATGCTGTATAGTGAAATTATCGCTGTTTATTCTGAGATCCACACAAAACACATAAATGCACTGTGTGGGCGGAACGTAGAATTGTTGAATATTGAAGCTGGTGGTACGTAAGTTGCCACAGCGCTTTGAAAGTTTCATACCTCAAATAGTTCTCACAACAAACAGCGATTACTTAAGTCTTCTGGGATGTGACGCTGTATTTGGGCAACTAGATGCAGAAGTTTCGAAGGACTGCAGCGACTTCTTCAGGGCCAATCAATCTTACTCTTCTCCAACGGTTTGACCCTGAAGACCAGACACTATGATCTTTCGAAACGTCGGAAACCACTCGTCCGACATAGCTTCACGCCGCAGCAAACTTAAATATCCAGCAACACCGCTGTGAGGAGCTCAAATCTCACAAAAACAACGGATACTTCGCTAAACATCTTGAACAGCTTGCTCTTTGTAACAGATACTCGGTGTTTTCTGTAATGTAGGAAGTGAGTTTTTCTTCGGTATGATTTAGATAAGCCTCATGCTTGGAGCCGTTAAACACGGACACGATCAGTTATTTCCTCTCTCCAGCCCGTAATTATCACGTCATTTCTCATGTCTGACTATGTAACCAATGCATTTGTCAAGACGTCGTTAAATAAATAAACACTTGACACTGACTACCTCTCACACTAAGTAAATACGCCAATATCCATTGCCAACCTAGGGTCATTATCTCATCTTTCACCACTGTTTGGAATAAAACCAACACGTCGATAGCCACAAATCAATCAAACTGAAATTCCCCACCCTGGATTGTTTTTCCTCCGAAGCACACACGCATTCCTGTAAATCAGGCAGAGCATTGTTAATAGATGGACTTATCGCACATATCATTAATCAAAATATCTATGTGTCTGTCAGTGTTGACCAAACAATGATACCATAGTGATGACCCACGCGCGTTGCCCATCTCATCCGAGCCTCCCCGCTGGGCCCACAACTGCATTGTATTGGCAGAGAAAAATCGCTTGATTGGTAACTACATCCTCTACAATAAAAATATGTTGTAACTCATCCACAGGTACTGGATCAGTATCAATACATGCGGGGTGGGGGATGCGGGTTCGAAGGTATGTTTCTATGCTAAGTTCAAATCGCACTGCCTTGTTGTGCTATCGGTTCTTGTGCACATTTGCAGTGCAGTGTCGCCAGTCCGTTAAGTTGATCTGCAATCTTTCAAAATTACAGTCTAGGTCATTCAAGGTTTTATACAATTTTGTGTTTTAGAAAGTAACACAGTCTCGTCCCATAACTTAGTCAATTAACTAACTATCTAAACTAACTAACTCTCTCAGTAACTGGAAGTATAACCCCAAATTTCAAGCACACTCACCAACTGAACGCAGTAGTTAGCCATTTTTATATATCTCACAGTTGCACAACTTGTTTCTATACGACAAATTTGTCCCTGTAAAGGTAAAGCAATCCCATTACAGGCCTGGACAGGCCCTGAGGGTTCCAAGAGGTTAAGGCTGCCAGATTTCTAGACAATCGGCACATGAAGGTGGTAAGGTTGTTAGTCCTACACACCGGCCGCCTTTACCCCCCAGGAAATATTCCTGGTACTCATTTCTGTTACAGGCTGAGTTGACCCCAGGGCCATAGTGCGACCGAAAGGATTATATCAATGAAAAATTCCAATGACACCATTGGGAATCGAACCCGCCACCTTCCGGCTTGTAAATTTTGTCCCTGTACACAGCATAAACGTATACCAGGACGTATAAATATAGCTCCACACGTTTTTAACCTCGGCACTACGTGGATGTGGGTGGGAGTATAATTTTCCTTGTTTCGCCGCCAATTCCTGCTTCTTGCGTCACAGTATTGACCTGAGAATTATTTTCATTAGGTGTAGCAGACCAAGACGCGGCTTCATTAAAAAGAGGGGTAATTACAGGTTTAATTATGTAATTTAACACGGATTCTGCTTGGCTCGATAAAAATAACACAGATGAACAAGATTACTGTAACAAAAAAGTAAACTAATTCCTACATTTATTCTGATATGTCGATCCAAATATGGACGCGAATATTTTGTATCGTGCCGCAGTACTGATGAAAACTGCAATTATTATAACTTACACAGGCGTTAAAAAATAAGCACTGCTTATTGACGCTTAGCAGAATTGGAAAGTAGAGGCTGTGAACCAAGCCACAATTTGATACGAGATTTGAGATTCTCGCAGCTGTCTTGCGGCATATTCAAATCTTGTGGTATATTCGGTTCTGTCCGACTGCTGTGCCCTCAAGGTGAAGGCACCGAGATGCTTTAAACGTCGGCAGCTATTTACCTAACGACACAGTGTAACTTGCCAGAAATGGCTGTGCCATGGGTCAGACGGTTAGTCGCCGGCCTGTCACCGCGGTGGCCTAGGTTCGATCCCGGGTCGGTCCATGTGGGATTTGTGGTGGACAAAGTGGCACTGGGACAGGTTTTTTCCCGAGTAATTCGATTTTCCCCCGTCAGTTTCATTCCACTGGTGCTCCATTACTTGAAAAAATGAAAAAAAACTGAGCATCTTTCTCTTCATCTTCATCACAGGGTTGCACAATAAGCCTTAAGGCTGCGGTGCGTCCGTAGCTTCTGCTGCGAGGCCCTTCTCAAAAAAAAAAAATTCCAAGACATAAAATGTTTTATTATTGAATAAAAGTCTATTTTTATTAAATTACGACATTACTTCAAATTGCGTACTAGTGGTATGTACGTGCACATGTCTTGCATACAAACAGGAATAAACGACAAAAAAAAAAAAAACTATTACGTGATACAAAATTTGGCTGTCATTTCTGCGACCAGCTACCGAGTTTAGTGAAAACCCAGCTTATTTGGTAACGTTATACAATAAACGCTGAAACTGCGTTGTGCTGTGCAATAACGAAGCAGCCAAGACTGCTTTAACAGGCAGGAATCTGGTAGCTATTCATAAAGAAGCACAAATCCTATTTCGTGACGAGACACGGAGTGCTGTACCGGATCGCACGACACGCTAAAGTTATCTGGCTTCGTCGGTCTCTTGTCCAGATTACGAACTATCATATTCAGAAAGTAGCATATAACAGAGTGTACATGCTTGTTTTATTTGGAATTGGTGAAATTATATACTTGTTTGGCTACTGACTTCTCTGCTGTAGTCACGCATTACAAGTCCAAGGCAATAATTTGGAACTACTACAGTTTTGAATTGTTAATCAACATCTTTTTATACTTGGGCTACGAAAAATAAAGAATAAAAATGCCTTCGTATGTAAATATTTTTATACGTTTTGTGTACTTTTTTTAACTTTGTTTTCCACGTCTCTTTTACAATCTTCAAGTTATTTTTCATGAAATCTGATCAGCTGATACGCAGCTCGCAGCAACATTAACATCTTATTTCTTTTATCTTTACAACTGGTTGGTGGCTGGTTTGAGGGTGAGATTAGTGGGGAATGTAGCACGCACGGGAGCGATAAGAAACGCGTAGAAAATGGCATTTGGAAGAACTGACGGGATTGGGACCACTCGGGATGCCGAAGTGTTAATGCGGATAATATTAAAATTGACTTTAAACAATTTGTGACGTTACAGGCAGGAAATACATGTGACTACGAACACTATTCAATTGTGGGATGTTGTAAAAATTTAGTAAAATGTCATACTTGTAACAGATAAAAAATTCCTGAATCTGTCATTAATAATTCACTCATTCATTCCCGTCGCTTTATTCCCGGGAAAGAACCCCGGTAGCCATTGAATAGGAGGTTAGGTGGGCCCCAGAGCCAGTCTGGACGTTTTGCCCTTGCCGGGATTCAAACCCCGCACTGCCCAGTTCCTAGCCTAGTCGCTATACCAATTACGATATCCCGGTTGTAATACTACTACTTCTGTCATAGTACTACTACTACTACTACTACTACTACTGCTACAACTAATAATAATAATTTATTTTCATTTATTACATTATTGAATTCATTACAGTCGAACCTGGTTATAACGACATCGGTTTATACGACATCTCGTCTATAACGTCACATGTTCGGTGGTACCAATTAATTCGTCGCTGTTAACCATAACATTATACTCCTCGGTTATAAGGACACTCGTTTATAACGACACAAAATAGTCAGCCCCTTTTATGACGTTATAACCGAGTTGACTGTATTTTCTCGTAACTGTGTTTATAATCAAGGCAATTACTCCGGAAAGCCAGCTACGAGACTGTCAGGTAAGAAACAGTCCGTTGTGTTAGGCGTAAGGTAGCGCCCATTCCTTCGAATAAATTTAGAAAGCGTAGAAGGATTCGATATCAGCACAGTCAAACGTCTCCTGTACAGAGCGGGATCTTCATATCGAAAGACATCCTCTGGCTGCCAGCGGTTTCAGAACTGTACAGCCTCGTCACTCCCTGCTCTTATTGCAAGCTAAACTCTCTATGGTTTGCTGCTACTCTAACATACAGGACACTTGACATCTTCAGCAAAAACTGCACTTCGCTCACTGATACGTTTCAGCCTTACACCGACTTCAGCTATTACACTACACAGTACGGTACTTTTATTTCGCCCTGACTCTTTACGTCACATTTTCTGTACACAGACGCTGTTCTTCTCTTGTCGGCATTCCTTTCTGTATTCGTACCGTACCATCTGCAATTTCTTTTCATATTCTGCCTCGTTTTCACAGTGTGCCTATAATTGGATTTTTTGCTGCTGTCGGCACTTTAACAAATGAATTCAATTTTCATGACAAAAATCTAATTTTCAAACGCTACATAGTAAATTACAAAGTTGTCCCTTTGCTTAATTAAGCATTACGCCACGACGGCATCTGAGGGAGTGGAAGTAGAGCTTCACGCATCCTTGTACTTGACACTAGAAGGAAATGAACGGTCAACTTTACTGACCGGCCGCTTTAACTCCGGGGAAAGAGATCCTGGTGGACATTTCGTATAAAGTTAGGTGGGTCCCAGAACCGGTCTGGACGCTTTTGAGAAAACACACACTTCTTAACCTTGCCGGGAACTGAACCACGATTCCTGAGCCGTTCAGCACATAACCTGCCCCCAGCCGACTGAGCCCTCCCCATTCCAAAAAGCTACACAGCTACAAGTCTAAATATTCTGTCTTCACGGATTATAAATTTCAAGATTTCATCGCCATAGGGCATTTTGTTTCCATCTTCTCTTCGGACACAAGCAATACTTCTCAGTTAAAGCTGATAGCAATAAGTCGTCACACATCAGCCGGTACAGGACTCCACTCCATTTCATCGTCAGCATTTCTTTGAACTCATTTATTGTCCATCACTTTGCAATACAGTGCCCTCGTCTGTCGCCTGTATTCATACATTTTACATAGTTTTCGGTTTCCCACTACGCAATCCTTCATGAACCTTGTCAAAACAAAAATTTTGACGTATTTCCGTGTGTCGTGATTTATTAAAAATGTCAGTATTAACTCATTAGTTAACGATTTAATGTGTCCATCGAATAAGTTCACTGTAAGGTATAAATAGATTAGTCTATTTACAGGCACCATATCTTTCAGCCGAAACACGTGGAATGCAATGACGTATTCATATCCCTTTTCTTTTCAAATTACAAATTGTAACTTATTTTCCAAATACACACACCTACAACACTAGTGTGAAACCTTGCCTGTCACATGAAGATCACATAGATTCAGGGTGTCCGAAACGAGAGCAATGGAGAGAATATTTCTACTTAGAGAGAAATTAACACAAGGGAAAAAAATACACACAGAACAGAATCATAACATGTAAGCCTGCTCTTGACCAAATACTGTTAAAAATTAAAATATGGAGGAAGAAATGGTTGGACCATGTTACACGACCGGGACATATGCACACACACCTACAATGTTTGTTGGGGAGCCTCAATGAAAGACGTTCCTTCGTAGATGTACGAGCAGGCGGTAAGATAATACTAAAATAAATAACGGAGGAATAAGTACTGAGGATGTGGGCTGCACTCATCTGGTTTAGAGCAGGTGGAGTGGCCGGCTGTTGTGCACACGGTAAAGGGATTGCGAGTTCCTTAAAGACGAACGATTTCCCGACCATCGAAGCGACTCAGGATGGCCTCCATGCCATGGAGTAAGTTTTCATACTAGCAGGGTAATTAAATGAGGAATGGATGACGCCTGCCAAACGGGCAGCTTTTCTAGTAAGCCAAATATTTAATTTGATACTAAACCAACAGGCTCCAGCCCTCTCACCATTATCCGACTACACGAAACTTTTACAAGACAACATAAAACAATGAAATGTTGTGGTTGTTACTGTGGACATCAAACCTCACCCAGCCGAAATCCCTTGGAACACTGGACCAACAGTTCAGGTCATAAAAAGGAGGTATATTATGTCGCAGCTGGAGGCAAAGGAATGCTTAGCAATGGCTGCGACATCATTTAAACCTTTAAAGCACAGTGCTTACAACATGTGTGTGTAGGCCCTCCACCTGCTGTAGGCCTACTTTGCCCACACAGTGTATCCATGCGTTTCGTAGGATTGCCGAAACAAACAGGAATTCCCTCAACAGCGTTAACTGGTTGGTCTTTGCAGAAGTGAAGGAATGTGTTTACCGTGAGGTTCGAACTAAATAGACATACGTTGTTCGATCTCACCGCCTTCTACTGCCGACGTTAAGAATGAGTGGAGTTATACCTCTGCTCCCCCTCTATGTCTTTACGGCAAGGACAGGGACAACTTTACCTTTCCTGTACCCTTTTTTATTATTTAGATGAACTTCATCAAATGGTTAACGCACTTTAAAATTGTTTTATGTAAATATATCTCCGTGCAGCCGGGGTAGCTCAGTTGGTATAGAGACAGGGCTACGAGCTCGACGACCTAGAAATTACGGTTCTATTCCCCGCAGGACCAAGAAATGTTTCCTTCCTTCAAAGCATGAAGACCGGCTCTGGGGCCACTCATCCTCCTATTCAAGCGGTGCCAAGGATTTTTGCCCCAGAGTTAAAGAGGCCGGGAGGTGAAGCTGAGCGTGCACCTCCATCTAGCGCCGAGGTTATGAATCAGTGGAGCTATAATTCCAATCGCCTATATCAGCGGTCGCCAACCGGTGGTCCGCGGACCACTGATGGTCCGCGAAAAAATTTTGGTGGTCCGTGGAGAAATTTGGACATTATTTGCAATTTTTATGTTTATTATACTGTTTCATTATATTCAGTATATTCATTATATATTAATATCACACTAATAATTTTGTTATAATAAACAAGTGCATTTTATATTAATAAAATGGAACTTTTATGATCATTATTTTATAGATGTTTGTACCTTTTTAAAAAAATTCATGTTAGTGGTCCGCGGGATTCAAAATTGTGAGTTTAGTGGTCCGTGAGGTCCGAATGGTTGGCGACCGCTGGCCTATATGACTTCAGGTCGTGGAATAAAGAAATCCTTACTTTTATGTTTAAGGGAATATGCCTCTTCCATTGTTAGACCTTTACCCAACTACGATGCAGTACAGTTGTAGCATAGGTAACGTGATTTAACACAGCCGAGACATGATAAGCATGAATTGTGTAAAACAGTAATTAGTGTTTGGCATTATTCATTCCCTGACCACTGTCCATCGTCCCGCGTTTAAAAAGAAAATTAAATCACAAGGTTTCTGGGACAGTATCGGTCCCCGTGGGTGTGATTTTTATACAACGACGCTGTTAGTTGCTAAGATTAGGTGCATAGCATCGGCGGTAGATGAAGGTAAGAGTATGGAGCACTGGTGGAACGACGCTGCCTCAGACGTCGGTGTCATCGTTCAGAGGGTTAGTCGCCGGCAAAGTTCCATCGCAAAGTCGGTTGACTAGACGCGACTGTCGGATTATCAAGAAAACACTCTACGAAATTAGTCACATGAGAATATTTTATTCATATTTGACACATATGAGCCTCTTTGAAAGTATGTAACTTTTGCAATTGATACAGCATAGTAACATAAGTTCAAAATTAATCGGTTATGACAACCACCTCTAAACTGTAATGCAAGTCAACATGATCCAGCGTTTTTGGCGATATCAGAATTATAATGAAGTAATAAGCCTAATGAGCATAGCACGAAGCGTTATGGTTGATATTAATTTAATTGGCAGTGACACTTGTCGAATTGATTGCTTGAGCACACACGAAGCAGTCACACCATATCACTACTTACATACATTATTATGCTAATGATAAGATAATATTAGATTAATATCAGCCGTCCGCTTTTAAAACTTATTGCAAATTGCAAGAGCACACATCAAACGCAAGCCGCTACGACTTGTCACCGGTCTGCATAAGAGTGGTCGCAGATACTCGGTTACACTGAGAGGTTTACAATGTCCCAGTGCAAACACCATATTCTGAAATAAACAAGTCCATCTGGAAGGAATGACCGAGTGCGAGTTAACAAAATCTGCAATATAGATATTCACTGTAACTTTTTATAGCTGTTCTTTTGTGGCCACACGCATAACACGATGTCCATACAATGTCAGGTTCTCATTCTACGGTGACAATTGAACACACTCGTACAACCAACCTTACATAATGCGCTTAGTTTGTGAATACGCGAATCAGTGAGTGAGTAGTTGATAATGGTTACGCCAGGTGGCACTTACCGTTATGAAGCAGTCAAAGAGGTAACGAGGTACCTACGCTTCGATCGGCATTGTAACTTCCTACGTTGCCGATACCATCTATTGAGATACCTCCGAAGAACTTTTTAAAATTCAAAGAATAAACATTCAGTGCAATTGTGGTTTCATAGTATCCCTATGACTATAATATACACGAACGAATCAACTGAAGGTGTATCTATGGAAATCATAGCCGGAGACGCCGTGGATTAAAGCATGCATATTACGTTAACACTGTCATACGAGTATGATGGCGTCGCAGCCACTTTAATATCATCTCACAGAGTCTCGAGGTACAGTGGACAGCACTCCTCTGCATTCGACAAAGGACCTGGTTCGAATCCAGTCCGTGACATCTACGACGGGACTGAGGGTCATGGAGCTTCTCTTCACTCTCTCCTTCCCAAGTCAAAGACTGAGACTAATTCAAATTGCTTATAAATTTATTATGCGCTCATCATCCTACCATTTAATATTACGTACTCTAAGCTACAGACAGCGTCGTTAAATAAAAAACAAATAAGTGTGTGAACTCGCTATGAATAGGCTGAATAAGTTATTGAACTGTCTATACTCGCTCCCCATGACCGCTGCAGTATCGGCGACTGCACGACTCTTGCTAGTGTCAGAGGGTCAGGACTTGTTACCATAACACACCATGAAGTCTCCAATCCAATACGTCATCGCGTATCTTGGCAATCTAGCAAGCGGGTGTTCCCAAAGAATTTACAGTAGCATCGCCTTTCTTCATTTGGGAGAAGAGATCATCCGTATCCGGGATATATGGAAACATCTGACGGCGAGAGCAACACAGTACAGCTAACACGATGCCAAACGATGTGTACTAGGCTTCAAATGTAAGGGAGGAATGTGATTATTGTCGCGCGGGACAGACGGAACTAAAGACTGTGACGTCACAAGAGCTTCGCTTTGAAACTGACCGTCTTGCATTGCAATCCAAAATATAAAAGTCAGCAGTAAAATGCATTAGCAGCACAGTGAACAAGTGCGCCACTTCGTGCGTGCCGTTAGATATCCTATAACTAAACATGCGACATTAGTCGGCCCATGTGGGATTTTTGGTGGACAAAGTGGCACTGGTACAGGTTTTTCTTCAAGTACTTCGGTTTTCCCCTGTCAGTATCACTGAACCGGTGCTCCCTTAAAACGGAAAAGCAGAAAATACCTCATCTTCATCATCTTTCTCATA
Organism: Reticulitermes speratus; assembly: GCA_021186555.1. NCBI lineage: Eukaryota > Metazoa > Arthropoda > Insecta > Blattodea > Rhinotermitidae > Reticulitermes > Reticulitermes speratus. The sequence continues at coordinate 42,040,875 of JAJKFL010000042.1, read as the reverse complement.
CGGTTGCACAATAAGCCTTCAAAGCTGCGGTGCGTCCGTAGCATCTGCAACGGAGCCCTTCAATAAAAAAAAAATGTGACATTTGAAGGTGCCACAGCGCTGTTGCTGAAGATTAAAGTTTTCTGGGATGTTATGCCGTCCTGATTGGTAAATAGGTACTGGCGCGTCAAATAATCATAGTACCTTAATCTCACACACAAAACAGTTCTTGAACAGCTTGGCCCTGAAGATGAGAGCATTAGGATACTTCCAGACTATTACCAATTTACCAATTGACGCGGCATAATATCGCGAAAAGACCTGAATGTTCGTAACTGAAGATCGGAAATACTAATATGTAGCTTGTTTGTGGAAAGCGGGAGCCTGAAGTAGGCTAATCGGTCTTCCATATTTCAAAGGACGGTAACATTCAACTACACCGAAAAAAACAAAATGAAACTTTTTAATACATAATTATTATTATTATATATTGTGAAAGCCGCGAGAGAAAGAGGGCGGTGAAACTACTCATTGTTACCCTGAGTGGTCTAACTTCTTTAACGCTGAAATTCAACTACATAGCATTTTACAAATCAATTCCTTCCTCACAGGAATCACACTGGGGCTGCATCGGCAAATGCTATTTCTCTTAGAATAATACATAAATACAGAGCACAATATAGCTTGAAGTGTTCAAGGTGTCTAAATTCAACAAAAATTTCCCGCGTCAGGTCCTCCAAATAAACCAAATTTTCAGGACCGTCTCCGTCTCCATAAAACCCTGATGATAATGATGCTGATGATGATGGAGTCGGTACATACAGAAACTACTGTGCTTTGAAGTGTAAAATCATGTCACACGATAGTTTTTGCTACGTAGCAAATAACGGCCACAGGCCACCTTGTTTGAATTCCAGCATAGCACTGGTAAAAACAGCTACTGACCACAATTCGTAATTTCATGTTTTGTTGTGTGTATGTTTTTGGACACATGCTGGGAATCGCAGGTTGCGACATTATTTTCTGTTCGCTCTTTCTGCCAAATTCTAATCTCTTTACGGATCACTAGCAATCACACGACGCTTTCTGTTTGCATAGGACCACCAACTGACACATCAAATGCTAAACAGACTGTCACAATGAAGCAGTCAAAATCCTTGCTTTGCTTCGCGAGTTCCTCAGTTCTAATCTCTGCCGAGTTACCTATTCACCGAATTGATTCGTGTTTCTCCTTAGTTTCTGTACACACATCATGTAGAATAAGAAGGCATAACAGTAACGTCGCAGACTTACCTTATATATATATACCCGGTCTGAACTCCTCCCATCTACCGCCTGTTCTAATATACAGTCTTTCCCGCCTCATTGAACGCTACAAGGGATAAGACGTACCCAAAAATTCGCAAGATATTTTTTACAAATTCAACAGTCTACAACACCTTCCGGTGGTAAGAGGCAGGGTGATTTGGGGGGACATTTTTAAGAAAGAATGCGTCTTGGGCGGGAAATACGGTAATTGCTTACGTTTTTCCTCAGACATGCTAGAGAAATTCAGGAATGACATAAAACGGGCACCTGCTTTTTCTGAACTGAATGGTGTCAAGCATTCAAGCACATTCAGAAAATGTTCTTGTCGCATTTACGCCCTAACCACATCTGCACTCTACCCAATCTCCTATCCAGTCGGTTCCTTAAGCTCTTTCGTTGGCAGTAAAGCCGCCAGATTGTGCCTGTGAGCAGTCACCTGCAGCCTTTTCAACTTTAGAAATGCGCAGAGCTTTCCCTTCACTGCCTCGTATAGGACATTATTTTATCTAGCAACTGCCACTAGTTACTTCCCGCCGGCTCGCTTAAATTATAAAGCTTCGAAGTGCAATGAACATGGTGTTTGTCAGATATAAAGCGTGATTGCGAGCAGAAGGAAAACGTTATCAGCACCTTCCTTAAATGAGATAAATATGATACTAACTGCAATACGTGGAACTAAAAGGCAGGCACTCTTTTGACAGACAGCAAAACTGAAATAGCGGCGAGGCCTGCGCTACCGGCCGTCACGCCAAACGTTCTGAGTGGAGTGATGATTGCAGCTATTGCATATATGAAACAATGTCCCTGTATAAGTAGATGGTGCGTTGCTTAGGCACGTGAGGAAATTGCACCTCTGTCTAGCTTCACCGATAAAACGTTATTTAAAAGAAAAAGCTGGTCGAAGCAGACTAACACGCTGTTATTGTATTACGCAACTACATGGTTAGAACAGGGGTGCACAAATCCCGGGAGCCAGGTCGCACAGGCGACTAAATTTTGTGTGGTGGCTCCTAATATTTATGCGACTTCAGTACGGAACTTTTTCATGTCACCCGCCTGGCGCCTAGAATTTTGAGGTGGCTCCCAGATGTTTGGACAATTTGTGCACCCCTGGGTTAAAACATGTTCGCAGTTCACCCTGGGTTTCCCCCAAATACTCGCACTAACCTTACAGTTCATTCAAAGTTCTATATATATATAAGCAGTAGACGATACAAGTTTACACGATATTTAGAACTAAATAAAGCACAAATCATTCACCACCATTCACCTACAATTTACTGCATCTTACAGATTTAGGCCTACTGTTTCACAACACCGTATACCCTGGTAGGTGGTTACTAGAGTTTCGAAAGAATATACTGCCTCCATCTTAAGGGCAGAACTTCTATATTTTGCGAGTCGACATAAGAGTAAGACTTCGTTGCTCACCACCACCAGAATATATATTGTCATAAACAGAAAATTGCTACATTTTCACCTCCGTGGAAACTTCAAAACTCACTGACCTATCTTTCAAGACCTACGTAGCCCTGTTATATGATAATTCTACAAACAAACCTTATCGATATATCGAAATAATGTGATTATCGAAAACTTCTCTGTCTTGCATCCCACTACACATAAAGCGAATAAAGTAAAACCAGCTGGGACAATGAAGTCAGGCAGATTTATGTAACTCACCTGTCGCTTAGCAACAAGTACAGCTATGGTGTACTCTCAGCAACTCGTGAGCTTGTGTAAAGCCATTCGGGATTTACGGCACCGTGTGGCAAGAGAAATGCTGCAGCAACAGCCGCACAAAAGCCCTCGCCTAACAAAGACCGAAGGTGTATGACATGAGATGATTTCACCGCAAGGAGGATTAATATTGAGATCTTCTGAGTTATGACACCGTGTAGTCTGGTAGGTGGTTACTGACATTTTGGAGAAATGTATTACCTCCATCTTCAAGATGCTGTTCTATCCTGTGTTACCTTTATATCACCAGTGAAATATTAGTGAGCAATCCTCATTGTCTCTGATACGTGCTACATGTTCCAACCACCTCGACCTCCTCTATTTGACAGTCCTAATATCGCACAAAGAGTAATAATTATGAAGCTCCTTACTATGCAATTTTCTGCAAGGTCCTGTTACTTTCTCTTCTGTATCATTTGACCGTGAAAGTAATTTTAGGTCCACTTCCCTTCCATTAAATGAAAGCCAGAGGCTCATTACAGCGCCTTGCATTCTGTGGGTGTCCTCCCCTTTCAATTTGTTTTAACCAGTCGACGGATTCTTATAAAATTTGGTATGAACGTCTTGCAATTTCAGACACAGCACCGTCGTATTTTTCAATTAGTGCAATCACCAACACAGTCATGTCAGAGGAGCTGACCTGTCACAGGATACTTGCTCCACTTACTTTGGAACCCCGATATAGGTAATGAAAAGTACACGACTTTGTTACGGTAATGTCTATGCATGATGTACAATAAAAATATGGTGGCCACGTAACAACTGTGTCTTAACTTTCGATCTGACGGCGACAAGAAAATAACCACTGAGGCTAAGCATATCAAATTTAGGTATGGAGACAGAACATTAAGATACCTACTGGTACACGTACGACGTATTGATTATAACTCAACAATTACATACGTATACCGACGATGCGAAATTTTGTAGTGAAATACGATGAACGTAACGTATACGTAAGAACAGGGGTACAAAAATTTTCCAAAAACCTAGAAGCCACCTCAAAATACTAGGCGTCAGAAGTGTGAAGTGAATCAAGTTCGGTACTGAGGACCCCCCAAATATTAGGCGCCAAATTACAAAATTTAGAGGGCCGGGTGACCTGGCGTCCAGGAGTTTTGCACCTCTGGCATATTGCACCTACGTAATCAGGTCTCCATAAAAACAAAATATCAATAACAAAACTACAGTGACAGTACATTTGTTGGGCTAGAAATATACGATACAGGAAAGCAAGCTATTATGAGTTATTAAGTTAACTCTTTGTTATCTGATACTCTCTTTTCTAAGTGCTTCAAATGCTGTACATTTGCGAACCGATTCATTACCATTATACTATAAGAACATTCACTAAATAAACACACACGGCAGAACCAGAAATAACGACATACTTTAGCAACCAAGCGGCAGTGAAGACATCGCGATGTAATTCTCTTGGCCACAACCATAATCTTCTCTTCATCATACTACTAGGAATGTAGGCGTTATTCTTTATTAAGACAGAAAGCAGTATTTGATTCATTTTATGTGCCTCTCGAGGAATTTTCTCCATGTCTACATGTACACGCTGAGTCTCTCATACCATCGCCAGTTTCCAGATTTATTGCTATCAACTACAGACCACGTTAAACAGCCATCGGTGCAATAATGCAGTCTAATACAGCGAAGACTACTGACTTATGGGATGTGAGGCCATGTACCACGGTTTCAGAAAAACCTACTGCGTCTACCTTCGGTAGCAAGTATTCTTCAACCCTAGAGATGTAGGGGAAATATTCCTCTGATGTTGACACCTATAGATCAAACTACACGGCGTCACGTCGTATAAGACAAAATTGTCTATATTCACGGCCACAAGAACCTTAAGCCGACTGTGATATTAAATGAAGCCCGTTAACAATGTTGTAACTGGCCTGTACAGTATTCGATATACTTTACGAATCTTCGCCAACAACTTCATCTTCTTCTTCTTCTTCCATGGCGTTACAGCCCGGGGTGGGCCAAAGCCTCCTTCTTTTGGGATTTCATCCCGAAGGTCGGTAAGTGTGCATTCTGTAGTAAGTGACCGGCTCACTGACCGCACAAGTTTTTGCTCGATCCTGATGAGACTGCCAGAGCCATCTGGCAGGCAGTCAGGAGACTTGGGTGAGAAATGGCCGCTTGAATTTTGCTTACGGACACTACTAGTTCTATTCATGCCCGAAGGTTCTTTTACATGCCGTAAATCTACGACATGGACCGACGGCTTTACTTCCCCTCCGAAGAAAGTGGTGCTCCGGATTTTTATTACCCTTAAAAATCCATCGCCCTCGGTCGGGATCGAAACCGCGAAACTTGGCCAACAGCTGGTCTTCATTAATTTAGTCCTTCGTGGTCTTTGTTGCTGCAGGAAGATGCCAAGATGGCACCTTAAACTAGGCCACGACATGTATCTTATACGGCCAACGTTCCTGCGGAGTCAAAATTTGTAATAACCCAACGATTTCGGCCCCTTTAAAACGAAGTAGTTACTATACGCGCATTAAATGCAACATTAAGAAACTGCATTGTTCCTACAGAATGCATTTATTTCGTACGATACCCATAACATTTTCATTCGAAACGTCAGGATATCTTATATTACCGGCTGCACAGCGCAGAATCCTCAGATTACTTCCCTATTCATCATTAATCGATTGATCTTTACTACAGAAAGTCTCCATTTTAAAAACAGGGCAGTTAATGATGTCAAAGGAAACAATTCCTGTCCTTTGCAAAAACCATACGAAACACATACATACAGCGTGTGGGCAAAATACTGAGCCTTTGAATATTCAAGCGGGCGGTCCACATAGTTACCACTGGGCTTTAAAGTTTTAAATGTGGAAAATATCGTTCATGGCATCAGCTTGTTGCGACTGATCCGATCCAAATTAAAGTCAAAGATTGAGCCACCATGAAAGCCATAAATCTCCTCCGAAGAAGAGATCGTGTGGTGGCTAAGAGTATTATCGTGATTCCAGTCGTGTCTCCACCCACATGGTGCGTGCATTATCTGTTGTTGGCTTTCAAATCACGTTGTGATCAAGAGTGATGCATTACTTGCCTCTGCAGGGGACCGTGTCCAAACAAACATAGATTCATCAATAGCGACCTTCTAAAAATACTCAATTTATTGTTTGTATACTTTTATACGTTAGAAAAACATAAACACGATGCTTCGATGATGGTGTTCAACGCACTTCAGGCTGTGAGAATTCAGATTTTCTTCGACCTATTACACCCATCTTCTTTTCTTTCTTAGACTGCTGCCTGTAAGCCAGTGTGCAGCTACGTGTACGGGTCTCGGTGCCCGTTTCCTCGAGTTCTGCGCACAATTTGATACACACGTCTCGTTCCGTACGCTCGGACATCTCGAATACAACGCAAGACGCAAACACTACCATTTCCTTGCGACGTCCGCGTCAGACTGAATGGTTGCAGTGAGGTCTCGCCGATTGAGGACATACAGGAACATGGCCAGACACGCTCTGGAAAAGTCCCGTCGCAGTGTGACAAATGAAAACAGTCCGGATACTTTTTGATCAGTCCTGTCCTATACCAAATGTCCTGCGACCGGCCAACTCGACACAGGGTGTCTTGGTTTTGCCGTCTCTTCAAGTCAATGAAGAGAAAGATCGCAAGTTCCATGTTGCTACTGCATGCTTGTCACGCATCACTGCCGACTTAAATTTATCAAATTTAAAACCTGGCTCTAAAATCCATCAAATTATCTTTCCAAATTATGCACTAGACAATTAATCAGAAACTCAACATACCGCCATCCCTGTTTCAAGTCAGCATTTCTCACAATTCTAACATTTGCAGTTTCACCTTACTGTTATCAGGCCTAGCAGACGGGCCTGGGAACCGTTTAACAAAGTGATGCTATTTCTTCACCCCTCCCCCGCCAAATAAGGCGCCTCAATGGTCTGCCACCTCCACTTGTACTATTATTAGTCTTCACTGAACACGCTGGCTAGTGACCATTGTTTAGAACTTGCATCAGTTCCAAGCTCGGAATGACCTACCAAGCCTTCTAACCCCCCCCCCCCCCCCCCCCCGCCACGATTTCTTTCTCTTCTCCCGATCCGCTTCAAATTTCGGTAAAGTCGGTCCCTATAATAAGTTGCTAACTTAGGCGTTTCTCCCATCCCCTGTCAATAAACCATAGTTACTTTAATATATATATACCATATTTATATATATTGTAATTCCTTAAGAGACCACTTCGAAGACCTACGCGTAGGTGGGAGGATGATATTAAAATGGAATTTTAGCACGGAAGAACGGATAGAGGGATATGTCCACCTTAGACGCCGCAGTTTTTCTTACTTTGTACACAATGCCCAGTAAGCTGGACGCTCATATTCACACGAAGGATCGCCAGTAGGTCATCCGTGCACCAAACTAATTGGGTGAAAACAGCCCTTTTCCTTATGTATTCTAGACCGTGTGATAAACTTTACATATTTTCACAGGCACAAGAGCTCATGCCTATTAACTTCTGTATGATAAACTAATAGCAAACACATAAAACGAAAGAATACGTTCTTCTTTAAACATGTGATTCGAATACTAAGCAGCATGGATCGCTGTCTCGGTCAAAGAACAAGCGTCAAGAGGATACGCCTCTACTGACAACGCCTTCCTACATAGAATCCACGCGGCCGGACCGTCCTGGTCACGAGGATATACACGTTACTCAAAATCGCGTGCAATATTCCACTCAATTTCCGAACCAACAGATCCAACGTCTACAGTACAGTAGCAAACGCATGCAGCAACCCCATAAAGGCCTACCCCTTCCTCCGATTCCGTTAAACAAATAACATGTGTAAATATTTTGAATAAAGTTTAACAGTTTGGATAACCCACAGCCACGCAGCTGTATATCCAAAACATCACAGTCACATAACAGGTACAAGTTCCCTAACCTCAGAGAAAAAAATAGACTGAGTTTGAGGAAAGGTTGCTGATGAGAGTATCTGGATTTGAGAGAGAGGCTGTAAGAGGAAAGTGGAGCAAACTACATGGTGAAGAGCTTCATAACGTACCTTGTTCGACAAATATTATTAGAAAAATGATATCAAGGAACATAAGTAAGCACACGACAACCACGGACGAGTCGAGAAATTCATACAGTAGGCTATTTTAGTTGGAAAGCATGTGCGAGGAAGACCACTTGGGAAATCTAGCTGTAGATGGAGGCGTTAATATCAAAATCGAGCTCCTAGATATAACCTATACATAGCGCACACACTTTAAGAGCTCAGTGCACAGAATTCATCCAGCTTGTGATAGCGGAAATGGCAGTTACATGTGAAAATATGGGTTGAAAGAAAGGGGAAGGACTTGTAGAAGAGTTGGACGATTATCAGCTTCTCAACAATGGCTATTCCACGGCAAAAACTGGTGTTACTAGTAAAGCCTCAGAAATGCCCTCCTCCTTAAACCTCATTTCTCGTAACGTAATTCAATTATTCGACGATGGCAAACAATGCAAAGGTTTCTTCAGTCGCAGATGGATAGTAACAATCACAAATACTTTTGTATGGTGGACAGTTTAATGCGACATGTTTCGGATTAACACGAAGGCATCATCAGGCCACTAAGATACAAAAGAAATTACAGTATTACGAAAATTGCATAATACTATTTCACACCATCCATGCATACGGTTAGGATCCCAATTTTACAAAAAAAAAAATATCATAAAAATATACGATAAGCCGCAAACAGTGGTCAAAAATTTGTTAAATCCAATAGATGTAATAAAATAATAAGTTTTCAAATGGAAAAAAAAAATTATTAGGATTAAAATAGTACAATAATACTCCCGGATGTCAGTGCAGGTTTTCTTGTAGATATTTGGCTTTGGGGGGGATGCTTTTTGTTCACATTCCTTAAAATGTGTGCTCTTGATTGAAGATCTGTTTAAGATGACCTCACTCCTTATTTCCCTTATATTTTGACCTCCGTCCTATATGAAATTATGTAACTGAAAGAAGAAATACAATTGCAAGGTGGCTAGATTGCAATAAAGTGTGTGCGTTAAAGAACTGATGTTTTTGAGATCGTATGTATTAAAACTTACGTAAATGCACACAGCAGCTGCACACCCCTTTGGTTATAGTGTAGGCCTCTGCGCACTGGCCTTGCACAGCAAGTGGGCCTACTGAGCGGCACAGGTGTGCTACGCGGTAGTTAGTATCGAGTGACACGTCAAAAATCTGTACGATGGTCTTGGTTTCAGGCTTCCGCCGCGACGTTGATAAAATCTGCGGTTTACTGGGGTATTACGCGGCGTCGTGTGGTAATTGTTTACCGACGTTTCGGGACAACTTATCGGTCCCATCTTCACGGGTCAAGAGTCCGAGTCTTTCCTACTCGGACTCTTGACCCTTGAAGATGGGACCGATAAGTTGTCCCGAAACGTCGGTAAACAATTACCACACGACGCCGCGTAATACTCCAGAATACCGCAAATTTCATCTGTATGATGGTCGTTTATGTGATTTCTTTTTTTTTTTTAGCTTCTCTAAAAATATAAAATCTCTCTAATGTATCAAGATAGGGCCTTTATTAGAGACGCATAGCGCCTTCATCGTATTGAACTATCCAATGTACAAAAAAGAGTTGTGATTGGCTGTTATTATCCGTGTATCTTCATCACAACGGGATGACTCTTATTAAAATATTTCTTCAATCGTCCTCCTCTGCTCCGCATCTTTCGAATCTGAAGAAACACCCTACTGAGAGACTCTAGCAGTAATTGTTACTCTACGCAGGTTAACCAGTGTCACCAGAACGAACTGGCAATGACGGTTGCCTCAAACATTATTCCACTGGTGCACGATTTTCGAAAGCCAGGTCGTCGTTGGAACTAAATTTTGCCTAGCCGTTCTCTGTACACAAGTTGGCAATGATAACCACGTGGTGACTTCCGCGAACTCCCAAGTGCTTCTGGCTTGACGACGGACCATAGCGGGGCTTAAGGGGAATAAATACGAGCAGTGGGAAGCCTTGGACTTCGTCATCCACTCCAGGCATGGAAATTGGTCTGTGGCCTCAGTGTGATCCATTTGTACTTATCTTCTTACAAACAGTCTCGAAATATTACGATCTAGCCTCCTGTATTTTCAAGACTGACTGAGAAACTACCGCCAGGTACGACAAGTCACACTGTAAGATGAAAAGAGAACAATTCATTACTCACCAGTATCCATGGCGACGAGGGTAAGGACGTACTCTGCTTGAGCCTCCCGATCCAGAGCTCTCAGAAGGGTGATCTCTCCACTTGATGCGTTGATTCTAAACAAATCCGCATCACCTTCCTTGATGAAGTATCTAACTTGTCCATTGTACGGTGGAGTGTCAGCATCATAAGCACGTACCGTAAGCACGTAACCATTTGGAGGAGGAACAACGTTCTCCATGACGTACGCTAGATAAGGTGAATCGAGGAACGTCGGCGGATTGTCGTTGATGTCTGCAACCGTAATGACAATGGACGCTGTGTCGAAACGGACGCTGGAGTCTTCACCAGAGGTGAGCAGGAGTCCTCCGGCGCAGTCCTCGGCGCGAACAGTAAGGATGTAGCGACTCTTCCGTTCGTAGTTGAGGTTCTTTGCGACACGAACCACGCCCGTGTCTTCACTTATACTGAAGTCTCTATTGTCATCACCAGAGGATATTGCGTAGCGAACTCGACCATTAGCGCCCTCGTCCACGTCAGTCGCCGAAACCTGGAGACGAATAATTGAATTAACTGGTAATACAAATCCAAAAACCAGCACGAAATTCTGTATAATTCTGTATATAGGGTTACATACAGTACTTTACACAAAACTCTACAATTAAATATAAGAGTAATCTGCATTATTGATCTGTGTACTTTTGATTGTTTAACGACGCCGTCAGCAGGTCACATTATATAGCGTCGAATAACAGGACGTGAACAGTGAATTGGAAAGGATTTGGAAGGAAGCGATCACGGTTCAACCTCAGCCAGGCCTACTATCCAGAAATTTGCCAGGAAGAACTGAGGAAAGTCATGAAAATCCGTCAGGACAGCCGGCGCCACGGTCGAGCCTAGAACTACTAAAGTTGCCTTGTCCAAACCTGAAGGCATATAAAGGGAACAGAGGTATAGCTCTACTCATTCCTAAACTCGGCACTTGAATGGGACGAGTGGTCAACTTCAGGCCCCAGCCGCTTTATCCGCGGCAAAGAACCCGGTACCCACTGAATAGGAGATAGGGTGCGTCCAGAGCCAGTCTGGACGTTTTGGAACAAAGAAAAAAAACCTTCTGTGTAGAAGACAGAAATGTTACTGCTTCAGTCACTCGCTCGTTGTAAAATTTCTGTCACACTGTATTTGTAAATACAGACACGCAAAGAGACGAACGCACAAGAGCACACGCACGTGCAGTTGGGCTTGGTACTAAGCTGTACAACGAAGTGTATCGCAACATGCTGTCTATTAATGACAGAGGTAATGAGCACAACAGAAGTATTCATATTTCGTATTTCTACGTGTGACTTGTTCAGTAATGTTTATTATTTTTTAATCATTTGTCTAATCACTGGCATATGACATGAGAAAACCTGGCGGCAATGGAATCAACTACAAGACGTTTCGTTCGAAGGTAAGAGACCACCTGGGAGAACTGTGCGCACACGGGAAGATAATGAAATGGATTTCCAATAAATTAAATTTTAGGGTGTTCACTCGGCTCACCTGGCTCAAAATGGGCCCCGGTGTGGGGCTGTTGTGAACAATTATTAAATGTTTGAGTTCCAAAAAGAAGAATAGGTAAAAAATTTTCCGAACATCCTAACGCCTGTCAGCTTCTCAATGACTCGGCCCTTTACTACTACTACTACTACTACCACCACCATTGCTACTACTATTACTAACGCCGCTAGGGATCACTTGATTCATGTAAAATGCCCCATGTTAATTTCGCAACCCTCTATTTACTATACTCTATCGTGACTTTAGAATGACTGGTGTTCTGTGGGTAAATACGTACCTGCAGTACACTGGCACCAATACTAGCATTCTCTGCAACAGAAGCGCTGTACTGCTTGGGATCGAAAACAGGACTGTTGTCATTCTCATCCAGAACCCTGACCAGAATCGTTTCTTTAGCCTGTCGAGGCGGGTCACCCCTGTCCCGGGCAGTAACCTCCAGGGTGTAATTTGCCCTGGTCTCTCTGTCCAGACGCCCCGACACCCTCAGGAGACCATCCACTGGTCCCAGAGAGAACATGGAGCCCAGGCCGGGCTCCGTGGCGCTCAGCGTGTATTCGATGTAGCTGTTGCGGCCTTCGTCACGGTCCAGCGCCTTCACCGCCATCACCACGGTGTTCACGGGGATGTTCTCCGGCACAGACGTCTCGTTCGGTGTGATGAACTCGGGCGACAAGTCGTTAACGTCTTTCAGGACGATCGTCACCTGCACACAAGACAGACGTCGGGTGATTCGCAAGTACTGGTACACAGTACGAATATACTCTTATACACTGAATGCCTGCCCCAGTACGCAGTGTTACATGGGAACTGCCATGATTTAATTTATGTTTTATTTGGCGACACTGTAAATATCTACTCCAGTGGTCTCACAGTCAAACATTAAGGAGGCAAAAGTGATAATTCTCAAATTTAAGGCGGGCTACGCTTCGTTTTAGGCAATAACAAGGCAAATACAGCATTCAGAATACATCCTACTTTTCACAACAAAATCCAAATATATAATAATTACTGAATTTAAAACTTTATCGTATTTTTACCTCCCTCGGCTGACGTATGTTGCACCTTACCGTCTGAGCCTTCAGGCCCGCGACGAAAGTATTTAAATAAAAAAATTCTTCCACCCTGATCGGGACCACATTCTACAACTGGAAGGAAAACAGGGAAAAGGCCGTATAAAATAAACCGACAGGCCGCGGCCCTCGTGTCGGAGACCGTTGACCACGCGTGAACAGCTACGTTGAGAGATTATTGAATGCGAATACAGAGCAGAGGTGGACTGACAACTGAGAAGAAGAAACTGCAGTACTTGGCCTATGTCTTTCTTAAAAAGAAGGCATGATATGTGATATTACGTAAGATCTGAAATTGTCACGATACTGGCAATGAAGATCATTGTCTTCTGAGGCGAAACGACAAATATGGTGAGCGCCGAAGTTTCAGAGATTGATCTCGACCTTAAGGGTAGAAGGCTATAAGGCTTCTTATCCCAGAAAATTAATCTTCAGCTGAACTAGTACCCTGTACAGGCCTACACACATAAAGAATGCTTCCTCCGGTACACAACGTGACAGAGTGTGTTGTCTTTAATGGTTTATTTAACGATGCTCTCACTCTGTAGACTATAAAGCGTCCACGGTACGTAAATTAATGTGAGGCATACCTGGAGTGATACTTTACATGGGAAACCCGAATTACGGCGAGAAAAACCTGTCCCAGTGCCACTTGACATTTTTCTTACAAAGCAGACATGTAGTACGTGAGATTTAAGGATATCATGGCGGTGTCTACGGAAACTGCTGCCTTCTGAGACGTAAGGTTGCGTAATCATTCATCCTTAAGACAAAAATATCAGATTTATCGAAGCATTTCTATTTATCTACTAGATTACCACTCGCCAATCTCAGAAGACAGAAATCTTCAAGCCAAGGAGTAAAACGTTTATGGAAAGTTGTCTCCTGTCCACGCCATAAAGCTACACGAGTAAGTGGAGTTATACCTCCACTCTAGACTGAAGTAAATTGTCGTTTCACGCCCCCCCCCCCCCCTTACCACTGGAGAAAGAGCAACGTTTACTTAAGCATACGGAAAACTTCACCCTTACATTTTTATCTAACCACCACGTCTCAAAGACGTATATCTGACGTTGGGGTAAAACACGATTTCCTACATGAGTCAAAAATTGGAAGTGCTATTATGACAGGATGTAATTGTTAGTTTCTTATCGGCCTACATGTTCAGTTGGCTACACTGACTAAACCGTAGCGGGCAGCTGTCCAATCCTTAGAGGCTATATAGAAGATACAAATATCTCACGTTAACGATGAATGTAGAATCTGCATGAAATGTAATTACATTTCTCACTATGTTTAGATTATAATTAAAATAAGTAATGGCGTTGGTAATGACTCTGATAATGCATGTACAACCTCTTTCAAAAGCTAAATGGATGTAATGGTCAGTCCCTCAATCGTGAGGTCTCTATCTTGGACACTGCATCCATTTGCATTCTATAAGTTCGATCCATATCACTTGACACTAATTTTAATCAAAGAGGTTGAGATGGGCGGGGCTTGTGGCACGCACGGCAAAGAATAAATGCATAAAGAGTTATGGTGGGAAAGACTAAAGAAAAGATACCACTTGGAAGACTTGGGGATAGATGGGAGGATAATATTAAGATAGACCTCACAGAGATGGGATGAGAGAGGTGTGGACTGGGTTTATTAGACTCGGGATAGGGACTTGTGGCAGGCTGTTTTAAGCATGGTAACTGGCCTTCGAGTTTCACAAAGTGCTTTAAGTTCTTGACAAATAGAGAACTGTAACAGTGAACTACAGAGTAGTACTATTCGGTAAACACAGGCATAAACACTAACTGGAAATCAGCCCAAAATCAAAGCAACCAGAACCAGGAACGTCTTTCATGTTAATTACGAATTAAAGGTGAAAAAACTGACGATTGATGTACAGGAACCTCACCGGGGGCTGCCGCCCTACCGTGGCGGGAGGTTTGTGTGTCCCGTTACGACCCTGAGAGCTATGCTGGCGGGAGCTAAGCTTCTGGTAGGGCCACCCTAGCCAGACAGGTCGAAGGGCAGGGACCAGACAAAGAGCAGCCCACTGGTCCTCCAGGTTGGGGGTTGGGGCATTAGGCTGACGACCTGATACCCGAAAAAATATCTCATTGTCCAGAAACCCGAATTCGGGATGCCAAAGCCCACCAAGGGCTGTAGTGCAAGAGAAGAAGAAGAAGAAGAAGAAGAAGAAGATGTAGAGGAACATGCATGTTTATTATTAATAAAACTGTGTAAAATTTGTTACACCACCCTTGAAACAGCAAAGAAAAATCTTAAATATTAAAAGTATTGTACAACTAATAAATCTTCCAAGTAACTTACGGAAGTCTGCGCTCTTAAAAGCAAGATGCTATTTTACAGATTCAATTACTACTGACAAAGAAAAAAGAGCATAAATTGCGTGAATAGGAGTTCTTCCTAAGACACTAACAGTCGCTTAGCTAGTCATGAAATTCCCAGTCTCTTATGCAGAAGGGCTATTATCGTATTGACAGGAGCCTGACAATGGACTCTGTCCTCGGTCAGACGGTCAGTCCCCCAGACCTCACATCGACAGATATGCGGCACATTTTAATATAAGCTTCCCACCTACGGCCATCTTCAAAGTGGCCTCTTCCCGGCAGGTTTTCCTTCTACAACTGTGTATACGTTTTCTATCGCTCACATGCGGTGCGCGTGCCCAGACAATCTAACCTTCCTGGATTTGATAATATGCACAAAACAACACGAATTATAAAGCCTCTCTTTATGTAACTTTCTCCGTTCTCCTGTCACTTTCTCTCTCTTAGGTTCTAATGTGCTCTGAACCCTCTTCTCAAACACCCCCAATGCGTGTCCTGCCCGAAGGAGGTGATACCCAGTTTCACGTCCGTACAGCGCAACACGAACAATTACAGGCTTTGTATTTTCACATATTATTTTTGCGCAGCAGATACGAAACATGCTGCGTTCATATTGACGGCAGAATTTAAGCGTGTCATTCAAACATGCCGACAATTGCTACGGTTATAGTGTGCGTGTCACATGAGCGATTGAATAGGTAGCATTGGTGGAATGATACTGATAGGGATAAATCGAAGTACTGAGAAAGAAACTTATTTCAATGTTCTTTGTCCACCACAAATCCCACATGGGCTGTCCTGTGATAGAACCAGGAACTTCGGGGTGAGAGGCCAGAGACTGACCGCCTGAGTCATGGCAATACCAATGACGGCAGAAACGGGGAATTGGAAGCAGGAGGTCCTCCCAAAACATTGGTAAGTTTCTATCAGACTGTACGGAGTTAATCCCACGAGATAATAATTTTCAAACTCACAACCATGAGAATCAAATGTCACATTTATTTCTTTAAATCCAATTTTAATATTATCCTCCCATTTACTCCTAGTTCTCATTTCAGCTTGTGCCTACTGAGTGATCAAATTTCGTTACGTGAGGTCAAGATTTGTCACTGTTATCTGGGCTAACTTAGGCACAGGTGCTCTTTTGTACGATGTGTGAAGTGTGGGGTTAGAAATGTGGAGGACTGTCATAGTATTATAATGAAAACTAGAAATGAAGAAAAAGGAATAAAAAAAGTCGACATGATGAGGTAAGAGATGTGTAGTACATCTGTACGTGAACAACATTCCTGAGCCTTGTTGTGTTTTTGGCTGCCGGAGAGATGATGTTTACACGAGGGGGCCTTGTTTGCCGAGGGAAGAACCGGGTTGAGTGACTGGACTACAAGTGGCCATGCTTCCTTCATCACGTACGGAGCCTGATCACTAGGCACGCACGGTTCGTATCCCACACACACACACGCACACACACAATGTCGCCGCACACTTCGTCTTTTATTTAACATTTTGCCACAAACATATCGAAAACCCTATAATAAGAGATATTCTATGATCTAGGCGTAGGTGGGAAGATAATCCGTCACTGCTACACACTATTTAAAATCTGTTCCTACCTCGTGGTAAACACGCCGCATCTTCATTACGAACACCAATCAATTACTGCTGTTTATGCAAATAAATTACAGTGTTTCCAATATTGACAACAGGGAGTGGCACTAGAACATCTAACTTATATTTTGCGAGATTTAAGCGGTGTTGATTGGGATCCGAGTCTTCTGAGATGTTACGCCATGCTGACTGGTAAAAACAAGTAGTTACCATTCTAAGAGTCGCGTGCTCGCCACTGGACCCAAGGTTCGCGGGTTCGATCCCGACCGAGGTCGAATTTTTAAGGGTGATAAAAATCCGGAGCACCACTTCCTTCGGAAGGGAAGTAAAGCCGTCGGTCCCATGTCGTAGATTTACGGCATGTAAAAGAACCTTACGGGCATGAATAGAAATGTTTCGTAAGCAAAATTCAGCGGCCATTTCTCACCCAAGTCTTCTGATGTGACTGCCAGATGGCTCTGGCAGTCACATGAGGATTGAGTTGAACTTGTGCAATCAGTGGACTGGTCACTCACTACATCAACGCACATGACCATAGAAAAGGAGGCCCCTATGCTCCGCGTTGGAGCGACAGGGACAAACAACAACAACAACAACCATTCTAAGAAGAGGTCTCGCACTGTTTGACGCTGACGATGGACACACTACGCGCCTCCAAAACGTCGGTAAATGCTCACCACTCAACACCCCACCATGTACTTAGGCACGTGTTTCATATGATTGCTAGAACAATCGACGGCTACTTACCTTAACAGCATCAAAGGTTAGTGTCTATCTTAAACACTGTGTTTCCTATGAGGTAGGAACTGCATCCTTTCTTAAATACTGTTTAGATTTATATAGTGCTTCAAAGGCGGGACCGGTTTAAGGTATTTCTGGGCCCAATCCAGAAACTAATTTGGGGATCCTACACACGAGTCGTCCTAAACTGACAAAACAGATACAGCAATATAAAAATTTATAGACAAAATATTTTTGTCGCAAAATATGAAAGACAACCAGCCATTTCCGCACCCACCCACCCCCGCCCACCCACACACGCAGCGACCATATATAGCCTGAAATGTACCCTGTTCAAAGTGATAAGATGTATCAACAAGAATGGCAAAATTTTTCACGATGAATATCACTAAAATTCGTCACAATGTCAGAAGTATGCTAGCAGGTCAGTGAAACTACTCACTATCAGAGACATGCGTGTATGTTTGGTTTGGTAACACGAAGAGAGAGATGGATTGTATGCAACCTGTGAAACATAGGAAGTAGAGTACTACATAGAGTATTTAAATTACAATTTGTATTAAAAGAATACAATGACGATGGTATGCAACAAGAACGGCAAGAAAAACCACAACATTCAGTGAAAATTAAGTAATTATAGAATAAAAAACGTTTGAATGTATGCGGTAGTTGGAACCAAATGAACTTCCATACACTGCATTTATAATTTCATTTGTTAAGAGCGCTGCATTCATGTTTTGAGTTCCAAGAAATTCCTTCGTCCTCTTGGTTTTGTTGCGTCATACATCATCTTTGTAACACCTGGACTGCGGTTGTAGGAAGAATACTTTCTTTTCACAGACGATGTCAGGGATGTCACGCACACGAAAGCCAAATTCGGCCTGAAGATAAATTTACGTAGTCTGTCACTATACAGAGGCCATGGAAGGAGCTCCTTCCAATGAACTCTACCACATCTCTCACGAAGTGCCAGGCTCCCCTCTCCGTCATACTACCACGTATAACCCACCAGCTGTCAACCTTTACACTTCACACGAACGTACAATATAAGGCCGTGTCATGGCTCAGGCGGTTAGTCGCCGGCCTCTCACCGGGTTCGATACCGGGTCGGTCCATGTGGGATTTGTGGTTGACAAAGTGACACTGGGAGAGGTTTTCCTCCGAGTACTTCGGTTTTCCCCTGTCAATTTCATTCCACCGGTGCTCCATTAAAATGGAAAAGCAGAAAAATCATCATCTTCCACATAGAGTTGCACAATAAGCCTTCAAGGCTGCAGTGCGTCCGTAGCATCTGCTGCGGGGCCCTTCAAGAAAAAAATGTACAATATAACAAAGTTGGCCTCTGCTTGTTTACACATCACGCCATGAAGATATATAGAGAAGGAACACTGGGTATAGTTCTAGGCGTTTTGACCACGGCACTAGGTAAAGATGAAGGGTCGACTGCATGTCATCGCCATTTTAGTCCTAGGGAAGCAGCGGCCGGTACCGCTCAGATCACATAACCGATGTGGATGTTTTGGAGGAGAAAAATATCTCTTGTCCCCGTCGGGAACCAAACTCCGAAGACTCAGTTTTCCAAACTGTAGCCTAGTCACTATATCGAACGAGCTATCCCGGCTTTTTCAATTGGCGGTAGTGACAACCACGTGTCGCTAGCGACAAAGGCTTCAGGCTGGTTGACATAGGCCGCAAGGTGGTGGAGGGAAATAAAATAGCATGCAAAGAGTTAGAAGCCTCGAGTGTCGAAACCCCCACCTTCCATGGGACTTACGGCGATGTGTATTTGAAGGTGCGCCGATTAGAGCAAAAAAAGCAATCCTTGCCGAAAAGTAACGATTAAAATTCCATCTACAGACAAGCGTCTGCGCGTCTGAGAGCCTGAAGAGAGTATGATTAAATTCGGACTTCGTAAAACAACTGAAATTTCTGGTACCAGAACCCGTAAATTCAACACCGCGAACACAAAACCTCGCCAATGGTTCCTGTTCAGAGCCACTTAAATGCACTTCACGTCACCCCTTTTATCCGATATTCCACACAATAATATCCCGCATTAGTGTGCAGAATGTGAAAGGAACATCCCCACCTCACTTGTATGAAGTCGACCCACAGTTGGCTACACAGAAAAATGTAACTTTTTATCTTTCTCGTATTTGAGGAGGGGTGGGGGAGAAAAGAAAATGCCTCCATTGCTTTGCTTGGAAAACCTGAAACGGGGACAGCCGGAAACAGCTCGGCGGTCGCAAAAAAATATCAGCAACACAGACCGTAAATAAATGTGGATGAAAGGAATTAAATGTAATCATTTGGCTCGGAATAGGACCTAGTGGCGAGTTCTTGTGCACGTTACAATAAGGAACACTTGGGCTGCACAAGATGCAGGAAACATCTTGCCTAGTTGAGCAACTATCGGCTTTTCTAGAACAATTCTGCTACATGCAGTGAGCATATTTGTTTACAGTCGTGTATCGCTATCAGTGGCCTTCCGCTAAAGTGACGTGTTAATTATATATTAACCATTTAAAGATTACGGTTAACATGAACTATATTTAAAGATCCAGCTCGTACCTCGCAGTAAACACACTCTGTCTCGTATATAACAAACAAATGAGTCAGTGCTGTATACAGAAATTATCGCTGTTTATTCTGAAATCCATACAAAACACAAAAATACACTGTGTGGGCAGAACAAGGAATTTTTTAATGTCAACTCTGGTGATACGTAACGCAAGCTCCGGGCTTTACTGGATTAAACAGCCACTGTCAGCATTTCCAAGTTGTTACAGAAAAATTTAATGCCAGGCCTCAGATAACGGTGGCTACGAAGATTACCGCCTTTCGGGATGTGACGCCGTTTACCCTAATAAAAATTTACCGACGTTTCGGACTAATTTGCCGTATTCATCTTCAAGGTATAGAATAAATTACCACGAAGACAGAGGCAGCAAGTTCTTCCAAACGTCCGTAAATTTATACCAGTCTATACGGCGTCACATTCCAGAAGGCGGAAACATTCGATGAAATGCCACTTAGAAACGAGTGATTTCATTATTGTAACCTCGCCACTTCAGATCGTCAGTGTTACAGGGACTTGTCATAATTCACACTCGGAGGGCAAAATATGATTTTGTATGAAACAAATAAGGTTTCGTTTGTCCGTTGCAGTTTCTGCTACACGTTTTGAGGGTACAAGAGAGCAGGGCCACATGATAAGTAAACTGATGCTTCAAATTTAAATCTGCATTTAATTTTAAACAGTATCTCTGCCCTACTGAAGCACGCAAGATAAGAATGCATCATGCGGAGTTCATCGACCTGACAACGACCTGCTGAATAGCGCACAGTGTTCTAGCCTGGGGATCACTGGTTCAAGTACCGGTCTTCACGATTTTCAGATCGTCTGACAGCTGCATCACAACCTTCTTCCAACAAGGTATGAGGAGCGAAAGCGTATAAGAGAAGTCGGTTCCATCGTTTACTCAGGATGTTCCATCTCTAGATTATTGAACGGATTTCAATAATAATTTGTATTGGTGGTAAAGTGGACACTGCTTGAACACGAATTCATGTATAAGGGGTAAAATGTAAGTTGGTCATGTGCTTAATTAAGTACCACGACTACAGGAAGGGCTGGAAATATAGCTCCACACGTTCATAACTTCCGAATTAGAGAAAGGTGAATGTCCATTAAATACCGGCTGTCTCAACTGCAGATCCGATATGGATGTGGTGATTTAAAAAATCTGCCCGTACCGGGAATCCAACCCTGTTTTTTCAGAAAGGAGCTTGGTAACTGTACTGACTGAGCAACTCCGGCTCCAAGAAGTAATGATGAATGGGGTTAAATTTTCCAAGTATTTTTAACCCTTAAAGTTCAGTGGTTGCTACACGTACCAGCACATTTAACATTCAAAAACTCTGCGTTGTCCCGCAGAACGTACGAATGTCCGTATGATTCTCACAATAAACACCAATTATTTCCCCACGCAACATTAACTGTCTGGTCTTTATAATGGAGATTGGGAGTTTACTGTACGACAGAAAATGAATATATATCCATACACCACATAAGCCCGAATACAAGGCGGTTCCCACTGGTGTGTTTTGAGGAAAAACTCATTATATTTATAAAATATAACAACAAATAATAAAAGACAAAGGCATGTACCACAATACAAATAATACTAAATCTTTCATTGCAGTACCGATGGAGAACGAACATCGCTATAGCATGCCATATTAGTCAGCACTTACTGAAAAATGCCGCGCCCTGACGTGTTGTGGAATGCCGTACGGGCTCGATTGTAAGGCGACCTTTACGTTTCTGTGCGACTATTTCCAGAAAAAAAAAACCTCGACATTTATTCAGACATTTAATATATACATTAATTTTAAGCCCCTACGGTACGAAGTCTGGCAATACATAGAATATATCAATACGCTTCACGATTGCATTCGGAAGGATCACCCTGTAACATTTCCATAAGACACTGTGTGCCTCAGAACAGATTTGAACGTGGATTCGAAAACAATCTTTGTAACTATACGAGCAGTCCGACACGAGGCCACTCTTTATGCTAAACCAAAGCGCCTCACGTCAGGGCATGTCAGTATAATGACTAGTCTAGGGGAGGGACGTCCCAGGAATGTGGGTTCGATTCCCGGAAGGGGTACAGGTTTATCTCTTCTTGCACAACGACCAAACTGTCTCCGGGGTCCATCCAGCCTCCTGTTTAACCCTTGAAACCCTAGTGGCTAATGCACAAGAGTATACCTCCAGGTTTATCAGCAAAAACTCTGCCTTTTATCTGCACCGCGTTCTGATGTGTTGCATACGATTCTTCACACAAATGGCCATTATTTCCCTACACAACATCAAACTACTAGTTTTTCGCAAGAAAGCTTAGTGTTCTATGTGAAGTATAAAAATAACTTTTATATACAATATAGACCTCCCGATCTAATAGGACCTACCGAATTTAAGAATACCTGGACTTATACCTTCACTGCCCCCATACATCTTCATGGAATGTTGCTTATGCATAGGGCTAACTTCGTCTGTTTCCGACCCTTATGGTACAGTGCTGTTGAGACAACATAAATTGTATTTCATATCGGGCTGGTGTACTCGCTACTTGGCACCAAAATAAAAATAAAAATTTTCTATTTTCTAAAAACATGTTAAAGGTGTAAAAAAGCGGAAGGCCTACACGATATAAAACACAGATATCGTGTTAGATCTACCGCTTTAATTCAAAATACTTTTCCACAGTTTATGGAGGGGAAAATGAAGTACGGTTCTGTCTGTATGACTTCTGTGGCACAGGAATTTCATTAATAGGAAACTTCTTTGTGCAAGTAATGAGACTGAAGCCAGCGCAGTGTGCAGGATATGACAGATAGGTACAAGAGAATTTAAGCATGTACCTGACATTCGCTAAGCATCAAGACACGAAGACGTATGGGGAACTGAGATATTGCTCCGCGCATTATAAATTTGGGCACTATATGGTGGTGGATGGTCAGATTCACTCCCGGCCTCTTTAATCCCAGGGGAAAACATCCCTGCAGCCATTCGACAGAAAACTGGGTGGGCATCATAACCGGTCTTGTCACTGTTGAAGAAATAGCAATGTCTGCCCCTGCAGGGAATCACAACATGATTTCCCGGGCGCGGAGCCCGTAGTCTGGTTACAATACCGACTAGAAATCTTGGCTCAAAACGCTTCTAAAATATATGGCAGCTTAGCAACTATTACAGGAGCAATGTCTAATTTAAATAACACATCCAGTAAATGTACCATAACACAGAAATTAAAATTCGTAAAGTTTCTACGGGGAAAATGAGAGGAAGGATAATAAAGGCGGGGCAGACGAAAGTTATTCCCTCTGGCTCTACCATATTTTATACATTATCTCATTAACGGCACGATTTTCGGGAAAAGGTTATTGAACATAAAATGTGTGTTTTGATTTCTTTACAAATTTGTCTGAAACATGTCTCATTCTAAGAAGAATTCAGCGAGATACCACAAATGTACAGAGGCCTTCATGTAAAGTGCCCGTTCTTCTCGTCAGATTTTAATCAAATTTCAAAGTCTTGAACAGATTTTTTAAAAAATACTCAAATATAAATTTTCATGAAAATCCGCCGAGTTATTCTATGCGGAAGGACAGATGGAAAGGACAGAGAAGACGATGTTAATAGTAGCTTTTCGCAATTTTGCGAACGCGCCTAAAATTATAAAGGTCCTCATTACGTCATTTTATCCACACTGCTGTTACCATTCTCTTTGAGATCCAAATGTTCGCCTTAAACACCCTCAGCCTTCTGTCTTCCCTTAGGGAAAAAATCAAATTTCACACCTATAAAAACACTGGGTGAAGCTCTAGTTTTGTACGAATTTTCTCATTCTCAGAACATAACGTAGAAGACAGGAAGAATACAGAATGTACTTAAATGAACGGAGAAACTAAAAATACACAATTTTAAGATGTGGGTATCAGCTGGGGGTACCATATTAAAATCTCTGCTGGGTCACTAAGTGTTCTGACCACGGATTTTCGCGGTTTTCCTCAGCATCTCTAGGTTAATGTCACGATAGTTAAAGTTCACCCTAGAACAGGCCACGAAGACTCAGAGGGCGAGCACAGGTATAGCTGTACTCTTTCTTTAACTTCGGCGCTAGATGAGATGGGTGTTAACGCCAGACCCCGGCCCCTTTACCCCCGAGAAAAAGACCTGGTATCCATTTTACAGGAGGCTGGGTGGGCCCCAGGTCAGTCTGGACGAATGCGGAAAACCTCCACCCCACTGGGATTAGATCCCCGGACCTTCCAGCACGTAGCGAGTCGCTATACCGACTAAGCTATCCCGGCCCACAATGTCACGATAGTACATCAAATTATCATTGACCGCTTCCTTCCATATCCCTGCCTATTCATCATTTCCTCATCTACCCAAAATTCAAAGCCACATAGACAAATAGCGCACATAAGCTTCAAGAGCGTAATGTTGCTTCAAATAACACTGACGGCGACACAAAATTACAGACGGTTTTATATTCTGCACGCTGTAGTGTTTCGTAATGTCTGTTGACAAGAAGGTAACTGGATGTTGGACAACCCCGTCGTGCAGCAGTATCTGGCAGCAACCTTCTGTACTCCTCTTCTGTTTACCTTCAAGACAAACACTCGAGTGTTCCTACACCCCGGGTGACACAGGACAACTCCAGAGGAAAATAAAGGGTATTTCGTGGAATGAGACAAATAAGACGTTAGCATAGTGGGAAATGTATTAGAGCCTGCCAGTTCTTTCAAAGCAGTGTAACACACGGGAAGGAGACGCGGTGGGCAAGTCGTGGGCTCTGCTGACTAAATAATTAGCTAACTAGTTGTTGTTGTTGGCGTGGTGTGATAACGAGCCCCTTGGTACTGCAGCCTTAAATGAGCGTATTATAACAGTCCATAATGATAGATAAGTATGGTCCATTGGTGGAAGGATAACTGGAAGGGGAAGAAAATTGAAGTATTCGGACAAATATCTAGGCTAGTGACAAATTACTCACCACATATCCTACACGGACTACACTGAGATTGAATTCGGAACTTCCGCGATGAGAAATTGGCTGCTAACAGCCTGAAATATGGCACGCCCAACTCACTGACTACGTAACTAAAGTCACGGATCAGAATTATTCCTCAAAATCTGAAATTCGCTAAGCAAGCAAAAAAATTGCTCTAATCCGTAAAAAGAAATTCGCCTGTTTTAAAGGATGTCATCCCGTTGTGTTGTTTATAACAAAAATCAAGTCGAAATCCGTCCAAACACAACTAAATTCTATTTATTATACAGAACTACGTGTTTCGACCTATTTCACCTGTACTGTACAGGCTTAATCGGTGCTTGGACACAGGCTGTTATTTCATTATTTACAGGTATATAACAGTATATGTGGTATATACTATATGCATTTGAGCAATAAGCCTAATGATGGAGTCTATGGCGAGTTTCAATGACAGGCTATCAGTAGGTTGCACACGTAGAATAACATATCAAAACAACTATGGAATACTGTAAAGGAAATGGACGGAACAAGAGGAAAGAATGGCACAAAACAGAATGCTGGAAGTGCCTGATCAATAAACCCCGAAGGACAAATATGTTACGGACGTCAGATAGAACGATGGCGAAGCACTGCTGAAACTGTTGTTGCCAGATAAGGCCAAGTCCATTGCCTGCTATCGAACTGCCGTGGTCTAGGACAGAGAAAGTAAAGGTAAAGGCCTCCCCTTCCACGCCATGGAAGCATGTACAGGGAGGAGAGGTATAACTCCACTCATGCTAAACCCCGGCACTAAATGGAGGTAAGCGGTCAACTTCACGGCCCGGCCGTTTTACCCCAGGTAATAACCCCCCAATACCCACTAAATATTTTATATTTTCCATTCTGTTCATATAGTTCGATTTTTTAATATCAACCAACAAATGCACTCAAATTGTCACAGATTCACAATAATGCATTCAAATAACGGGACGCCCGGTGGCGCAGTTGGTTGAGGCACTACACTACAAACCGGAACGTCGCGGGTTCGATTCCCGATGGTGTCACTGGAAATTTTCATTGACATAATCGTTTCGGTCGCACTATGGCCCTGGGGTCGACTCAGCCTCTAACAGAAATCAGTACCAGGAATCTTTCCTGGGGGGTAAAGGCGGCCGGTGCGTAGGGCTGACAACCTTACCAACTTCATGTGCCGATTGTCTAAAAACCTGGGAGCCTCAACCTCCTGGAGCCCTAAGGGCCTGCCAAGGCCTGTATGGGACCACTTTACCTTACATTTCAAATAACACACAACACTGCTACATGTTTCGGACCTTACTGGTCCATCATCAGGGCGTACATCAGTCGTTGCATAAAACAATTACTTGTTAATGTTCGGTCTAACTGTAACGCGAACACCCCTAAACCATCCATACGCCGCTCCAATCTACTGTGTAACAGTTCACTGCGTGGAAAATTACCAGCAGTTCTGCATGTACAACTAGACCAAACATTATTGTTGTAAGCAACGACTGATGTACTCCCTGATGATGGACCAGTAAGGTCCGAAACATGTAGCAGTGTAGTGTGTTTTTTGAATATACTATTGTGAATTTGTGACAATTTGACCGCATTTCTTGGTTGATAATAAATAAAAACCACTGTATAGGATGCTGGGTGGGCCCCACAGCTGATGCGGACCGTTTGGAGACGACAAAAACTCTTGTCCCTGGCGGGATTCGAATCCATCCAGGAAAGAAGCAGACTGTAATTAAACACCGGCGAAGGGCGGAACCACAAAGAAGGTGTTGATAACATCAGTGCTGGCTGTATCCACATGATTATTATAATATGAATTTAGTGCTAAACATTTTACAACTGAGCAAATACTGTTCACTTGTATGTTTAACTACGCACACAGATTCTGAGAATTCGTTAGTGTCGAACAGTGACAAAAGTGTAATACGAAAAGTCAACGAAGACTAACGTGAGATAGGCTGTGGGTCAGTGAAGAAACCACGGAACATATAAAGAGAACCATTCTTTCTTGAATCTGTGAGAATATTATGTCTTATGCTCTCTTCACAGGCCTGGCTGGCTTTGGTAAGCCAGCTATAAAGTATAGGCACGTCTAGCTTGCTTCTCCGTTAGAGTTCAAATTCTGCTCTGTTAGAAAACGTATCGTTACTTCATATATATATATATATATATATATATATATATATATATATGCCATAGAATGTAAGAAATACGCTTGGGCCGTGCCATGGCTCAGGCGGTTAGTCGCCGGCCTCCCACCGCGGAGGCCCGGGTTCGATCCCGGGTCATTTCATGTGGGATTTATGGTGGACAAAGTGGCACTGGGACAGGGTTTCCCCGAGTGCTTCTGTTTTCCCCTGTCAATTTGATTCCACCGGCGCTCCATTACTTGGAGAAAAAAAAACTGATCACCTTTCTGTTCATCTTCATCACAGGGTTGCACAATAAGCCTTAAGACTGCGCTGCGTCCCTAGCTACTGCTGCGGGGCCCTTCTCCATCTCCTCCCCAAAAAGGGGGGAGGGCCGCTGTGAGACTCAGAGTTTGAAACGGTTAAAATATCAGACGTTCGCATTTCAACAATTTGAATGTAAATGAGAGGCTATTGTGAACGCGTACGTGTGGAATACTGTATTGGCAACGACAAGATCGACTTTATCTCTTACTGTATTATAGTACATTTATTAAATAATCCAACTGACTTTATGAAGTTATTTATTTGACTGCCTAAGCGTTTCGACGCCTTTGTCTGCGTCATCCTCAGTGTCCAATTACGTACATTATCTTTATTATCGTTTTATTACACTCGAATAAAACATGCGTGAATCAAAGTAGCACCACTGCACACCAAGGATGATACATGCATATATTGGCATGACTGTGCGTCAGTCGGATAGATAAACGATGTAACCTGTGAAAGGAAAACTAGGCTATTAACAAATTTACAATAACATGGTGGTTAAGATTCACTGTTAACGTGCGGTCTACAGAACACAACACAACACAACACAACGCGACACAACATAACGCAACACAACACTGTGCATATCTGTTACAACACTAGCGTTTGGCTATCACACAGAACCTACATATCGAACCTTACGTTTTCCCTGCTGCAGAACTGTGGAAACTTAAAAATGTTCTCATTGAAAAACGTTCCTGTTACATTTGAAGGAAAATGCATATGTTTTAAAAGGGTGACCAAAAAATAAGCCACTTTTTCCTATTCCTTTTTCCTATGGGTTCTTGTAAATTATAAGAAAATATTCCTAATACAAATATTTCGGAAAAATATTTACAGCGATCAAATTACCTTCTACATGTTTTGTGACGCTGGCAATAAGTAGTAATGTATGAAATGTCAAACATACGGCCCATCACAACATACGGCCCATCACAACAATCATCATTTACGGATACAATAACAATCAGTCACAGCCCCAAACCATTTAGTTAGTTCCCTTGTCGCTCCAATCGCGGAGGTTTCTATGGTCATGTGCGTTGATGTAGCGTGTGACCAGCCCACTGACCGCACAAGTTATACTCAATCCTGATGTGACTGCCAGAGCCATCTGGCAGGCAGTCAGGAGACTTGGGTGAGAAATGGCCCCTCCGAAGGAAGTGGTGCTCCGGATTTTTATCACACTTAAAAATCCATCGCCCTCGGTCGGGATCGAACCCGCAAACCTTGGGCCCAGTGGCGAGCACGCTAACCACTAGCCCACCGAAGGCGACCCATACCATTTACATTAATCTAAAACCACACACTAGTGCTTTTTAAGACTACACTTCAAACGCCTCGCCGGATATAAATGTTTGTTATGTAAGATCTGAGGTCATCAAGGTTTGTTGGGTGTGACACCGTGTAGTCTGGTGGAAAATTATTAGTATATCGGAAAAATTGGCAAGCTCCATCTTCAGGAGAGAAGGTATCCTGAAAATTGAGGTATATCTGCCTGGAAGATTGACTGACTGAATAACTAGCTGAATAACTAATTAACTAACGAACTAACTAACTAACTAACTAACTACATGGAGCAGAGTCCCTCTTAAGGCTCTAACAGCTAATTGAAGCAATTCCCCGCATTTTATGGAACCCAAAACATCATTACCGCATTCACAAAAGCCCGCCACTTGCCCCTATCCTGAACCAGATCAATCAAGTCCACAGCTTCCCAACGACTCCGTTAAGATCCATTCTAATATTATCCTGTCCTCTACAGCCAGGGCTTCCAAGTGGTCTCTTTCCCTCAGGTTTCCTCACTAAAACCCTACATGCACCTCCTCTCTCCATGCGTGCCACATGTCCCGCCATTGCACGGTGTCACATACCACAGGACAGTATTCTTCGAAACGTCTGCTTTCTGCTAACATCAAAATGGAACACATTATTCCTACCTGGACAGTGGACGAGAGGCGCTGCTGGACCGCTTTGGCTTGGTCTGTGGCCATCACCACCAAGTTGTATAAAGACTTTGTTTCCCTGTCAAGCAGCTTCGTAGTGTAAATAGTGCCATTCTGCGCTATAGCGAAGTCATTGTCTTCATCGCCTGCACTTATGCTGTACACTATTCGTCCGTTGTCACCTGCAACATACGACAAAAAGACATAGAGACAAGCTTCCTCATGGATGATTTAAGGTTTTATCCGTCGTTGAATAATTACTGTCACCCTGCTTTAGGGCAAAGGAGCCTTGGGAATGTCTGCTGCCTTACCAACATTCTGGAGGAAACTGATACTACCATTTTCAGGGTAAAACAATACAGCAACTGAGAAGAAAGGCCATCTACATAAAGAAGGGCGAAGGAGGGTTGCGGGTATGAGCAAATAGGAACTCGCAACTCCACACCTGGTTCTACGTTCCGTATAACAATGACATTTTCCTAAACCGGTTTATTCTTTTACCATGAATATGGAAGTAACAGGTTAGTCCGAAACGTTGGTAAGACAGCCCACATCCACACGGCAACATCTTCACACGCAGATAAACCTCAAGTTATCTCCTAGCTGTCCATGGGCCAACAGAGCGACAGGTGGAGTTTGAGGATTCCGCGGCAGCAAGTAGGTTGACTGCGGCCTTCTGAGATGTGACGCCGTGTGGCTTTTTTCATATTTAATAACACTTCTTCAGGGTAGCAGAGCAGGTTCCTCAGGGACGTTGGTTCTTGTCTGCCAGACATGATGTCGTCACATGACACAGGGCGATAATCTCCAAAAGAGCAGTTGAACATAACCTGACATTGTACTTAGTAACATATATTGAATTTTGCTTTATTCGTCCACATAGTCGCTCTACAATATCACAGTGTTGTCTGTCATCCTGCTGCGGAATAGCCCTGCAGTATAGGTGTCCTGAGAGTAAAATCAAAGATGGCTCAGTCGGATAAACAAACTTCCAGCCGCACTTCTCATTTCTGAAATATCTGTCCTTTCCTTTCCTCTTCGTTAGAAATTCCTGTCCACTAAGGACAGACGGATCGAGTCAGATCATTAAATGAGCAGCAACAAAATGACACAAAAAACAACAAAACGTTTTGAGGGGGAACAAAGGAATGTCAGATGGACTGTCGAGATAGCGGGGTCAGAGTTTGGAAACCGCGGTGCTTAGGCCTAAAATAAGACGCGGGGGCATTCCTCAACAGTTGGCACTTCCCGCCTACAAACCCTCTGCGGTATAGAGTTACCATCCGAGAATTAAGAGAAGTACGTTCCTAGAGGAAGAGGCTGGCAATGACGGGAAAGAGTAATCGGATTAGTTGCCTTCCTTTACCAGGATTCCCGCTGAGAGTATAATAATGCTATTTCAAAGCGTCGTCATTTCATACGTCTGTGAGTTAGCTAAATCCACCTTCCCCGCATTCACCTCAGCTACATCCCCCAATCCACTACAGCCTTCCAAGTGGATTTTTGATCAGCAAGCGTCCTGTCTCAACTTGTCCAGCCCGTCATAACATGTCGACTTATAACTAAGTAACTGCATGAAGCATAATTCCTCTTGAGAAGCCAACAGTTGCTCAGCCATTCTTCCTTCCTACATTTTATGGGGGTCGCATTAATCACTACTCCTTTCACAAGAGGATGCCAATTGTCCACACAGTTACCAAGCCGGACAAATCCAGTCCATACCCCCACATCCTATTACTTTTAAGATCCATTTTAATATCATTCGCCCTACTATGTTTAAATCTTCTAAGCGGACACTCTCCTTCGTGTTTTCTGTCAATTCTTTCTTTGCGTTTCTCATTTCTTCCATGCGTGTCACATGTCCCACCCATCATCCTCCGTCACTCAATCATCCTAAACATATTTCGCCTGAAGCTCCTCATTATGCAATTCTACGCAGACTCACGTTAGTTCCAACTTCTTCAGTCTAAGCACGACTCTGATAGAAGTGGGAGCTCTATATAAACAATGACGATCCTCCTTACGTAACATCCAGAACTGTGCAAAAGTTTTTAACATGAAATATTTTGCGGTGAAAAATTCTTTATCCTCAACCCAGCCGGAAGGCTAACCTTTTCGGCTACCGGTAACTGTCTATTAAATATATCCTTAGCTATCGTCCATACCAGGAGACTCTCTTCCAGAAACTTCACGCCGAGTGTAAAATAAACTGCAAAACTGACAGTCTTTCAGCCAATCATTTTAAAGAGATCTTTCAGCTGGTATTAAATGACGACAAGATATTACGTATATCGACCATAAAGACAAAGGATGTCAGAGTGTGGACTGGCTTAAACTGGCAACGGACACAGGCCAGTGGTAGGCTCTCCTAAACATGGTAATAAACTTTCGGATTCCTAAACTACAACAGAGGAAACAGCAGGTTCCTCCGAAACATCGTAACCATCTAACACACCACACATCAGAAACCCAAAAAATATAATTTATAAAACGCGTAGAGGGTAAATTTCTCCCTGCCCACTCCATGAAGGCATGTAGAACGAGTAGATATATATATATATATATGGAGGCGAGTGGTCAACGTCAAGCCTCGGCCGCTTTACCCCGGGAAGGAACCCCTAGTACTCATTAAATAGAAGGCTGGATGGACCCCAGAGGCGGACTGGACGATTTGGAGGAGCGAAAAATCTCTTGTCCCTGCCGGGATATGAAGACCGAATTGTCCATCCTGTACGCTACGCCACGCTATCCTGGCCCACTGTCCAAAACGCGTGCAGGGCTTAAGAGGCAATGCCACATTCAGTTCAAAACAACTTTAGATTCATTCAGGAACCGGGAAGGCTCAGTCGATAGAATTATTAGGCTATGGGTGCATCGACTGAGAAATCTGGAAACTGAGTTCTATTTCCGGGAGGAGTAATACATTTTTCTCTTCTCCAAAGCGTCAAGACCAGCAATGGGGCCCACCCAATGTCCTACTGAATGGGTACGGAGGAATCTCTCCCCGGGGTAAACAGGCTGGTAAGCAATGCGGAACACTAGGCTCTATCATGTTCATAGTGTGAAACTTAATTACGCAAAGGGACAGTTCTACCTTTCTTTACTCTGACATCATTCTTGTAAATAATTTGCGTTACATCAATTATTCTGAGCTGAAGAACAAGAGCATACCGACCAACAGCCTGTTCCCTGTAATGTTTGGTGACACCCAGACTACAGTTAAGAACTGCTTGAGGGCTTCTGAGGGTCAAAATAGGTGGGTGGGGTTGGGGAAAGCAAAATGACATAATAATAGACGTTGAGATATTTTAATTCAATAGACAGTCTCAACTGTAGTGCTCAGTAATATGGGTGAGAAACTAGTGTTCGGGGTTCCTTGTTGATGGGCGACCCAGGTGCGGAGTAAAAAAGTTTTGGGGGAAGATGAAGTGCGTACTCTAAGACTGCCTAATCAAACAAACACATCTGTAAACAAGGTTCTCGTAAAAACGGATGACCGATACACGCTTCGCGGAATCATTTCACTTTATAGGTCATACATCAAAATGTTAACTTGGACACTATTTTTTTAATGTTAGAAGGCAGCTTAGCAAAGAAGTCACAGCTTCAAGGTGAATAGCCACTCGACGTACGTGTCTTTCTGAGCTTCTACTTCCATTCACCAGGCGCTGCGGTTCTGGCAAGTCTTACAATCCCCATTATTAATTAGAGGCACTCTAGGGTATGCGGTGGCGCAGTTGGTTGAGGCATAAGCCGGATAGCAAGTTCGATTCCCGGTGGGGTCATTGCGATTTTTCATTGCCTTAATCCTTCCGGCCGAACTATGGCCCTAGGGTCGACTCAGCCTCCAACAGAAATGAGTGCCAGGGGTGTCTCCTAGGGGGTAAAGGCGGCCGGTGCGTAGGGCTGACAACCTAGCCAAATTCATGTCTACAAATTCTGGAAGCCTCAACCTCCTGGAGCCCTAATGACCTGTCCAGGCAAGTAAAGGGATAGCTTAGCTAGACATAACCCTACTTGTTTACTCCAATTTTTCTATAGAAGGCTTTCAATTTGATACAAATCCAATTATCTATTTTGAAAAAATACATTGAACAAATTGAATGACATGGAATCTGGTCTGCTAGGTCATGGCGTAGTGCAGTCTGGTAGATATCGTAAATAATGGGACCAACAGGTTCCTCCAGAACGTTGATGATCACCAACCACAATACAAATACCCATAACCCGAAAGAACAAAATATTTCTCAACATAAGAAATTCAAAATCCTTATACACAAACGCTTTTCAATAAACTTTTTATAACCGTCGCGCCACTGAAAGTATCCCACGTTTTAAAATCATAATCATCGTCTATAAAATAAAAATGACGTTCGTAAAACTGAGTTGACAGTAACACCAATCTCACATAGTGCACTGCAATCTAATCTTTAAGGTGACGGACCTTCAACAGATCTAAACACTTTCCCTCGAGACCAATTTTATGTAAAAGCGCAGCCTAATTTCCGCCATAAAGTTATACACAGATCACCGATAAACTATTCTAACGCAGAGGCAGGTGCTAGAGGAAACGATTACAGACTATACAGCGCCATATCGCACGATATTTTAACCCTCACAAAGATTTATCATTTAACCAAACCGTTCCAGGAGAAAAGCTTTGCAAGTGTCATTTATTTCAATATAACCAAACACAATACCCATTAATTCAGTTGGTCTTTTGCAGATTGAAACACTCTTCTAACAGACACCACAGCGTAATGAATTAGCAACAGTATATATAATGAAACATGTCGATCCCAGTGGCCGTGCGGTCTAAGGCGTGGGTCTTCGGCCGCTCGCTTACTAGGATCGTGGGTTCGAATCCCACCGGGGGCATGGATGTTTGTGTTGTGTTTGTTGTATAAGGACGGTAGCATGGAACGTAAAATGACATGAAGGACGAAAGGATTTAAAACAGTACAAAAAAAAATGGATCAAAGGGGAAAAACCCCGGACAGACAAAAAAAAATCCCACCAGGGGCATGGATGTTTGTGTTGTGTTGTATAAGGACAGTAGTATGGACCATAAGTGGCATGAAGGACAAAAAAGGATTAAACAGTACAAAAATGGATCAAAGGGGAAAACCCCGGACAAAAAAAAAATCCCACCAGGGGCATAATGTCTGTCTCTTGTGAGTGTTGTGTGTTGTCAGGTAGAGGTCTCTGCGACGGGCTGGTCACTCGTCCAGAGGAGTCCTACCGAGTGTGGTGTCTAAAAAGTGTGTGATTGTGAAGCCTCGACGAAACGAGGCGGCCCAGGCCCATATAGGGCTGTCGAACCATAGAAAAAAATATAATAAACATATGAAAACAAGAAGCAGTAAATTATCGTAATTACAAAAGTAAGATCAGCGCACATCCCTAGCAACTTACTGTTATTTATACTGCAGGTATTTAGTGTTTATTTAGTGTAATAACGCTTAACAGATACGGTATAAAACGAGAATGCAAATGGAGTACTTGGTTACATAGTATACAGAGAGTACCAAGCGTCTGCTACTTTCAAAGCGTCATACGATTTTACAATAAACGTGTAAATGTAACTGAATCACTCCTGCATGAAAAGCATGGCCTTTCGTGCGCCAAATTTTGCGAAACTCATAAATTGCCAACAGCACTACGTGGAGATTTCTTACGCCGAATTTCACACAACTCGTAAAATAAAGGTGGGGAATACGGATAGAAATGCATTTACGCCCATAAGCAAAGTATGGCTTTCACTGTGCCCATTTTTCACGGAATTCACAACCACCCAGTAACCTTTGTTGACACATGCCATATCGATAATTATCCACAGCAGGCGAAAAACGTTGAAAAATTGGCGAAATTTACTTTATCCCCACAAGAAAAGCATGATTTTCACTGCAACACTTCTGTGAGTCAGTAACATCTCAAAAAACATCAAATATAAAATCTATATTTTTTAGATACGTTAAAGGTTATTATATTATTTAAAAAGACTCTGCCGTTGCTCAGGCCGTTTGTCGCCATCTTCTCAACGCGGAGGCCCGACTTCAATTCCAGACCAAGCCGTGAAGAAATCGTGGTAACGAAAGTGGTATAGGGACAGGTTTCCTACCCAGTACTTCAGTTTTCAAGTCAGTATCACTCCACCAATGCATCCATACTCATTCATTATCGATGTTACGTAAAGCAACTGACAGAGTCCTCAAACCCTTCAGAGACTTGAATTATATCTTAATATCCAGTCCGTACCGCGCAGTAAACGATTCTCGATGGTGTCACTGGAATTTTTCATTGTCATAATCGTTCCGGTCGCACTATGGCCCTGGGGTCGACTCAGCCTCTAAAAGAAATGAGTACCAGGAATCTTTCCTGGGGAGGTAAAGGCGGCCGGTGCGTAGGGCTGACAACCTTACCACCTTCATGTGCCGATTGTCTAAAAAAGTCTGGGAACCTCGACTCCTGGATCCCTAGGGGCCTGCCAAGGCCTGTGATGGGGTTGCTTTGCTTTACCGCGCAGTAAACACACTCTGCCTCGGTTATAAAAAACAAACAGCTAATGCTGTATAGAGAAATAATCGCTCTTTGTTTCGAGATCCATATGTAACACATACACGTAATCTGTGGCAGAACGTAGAATTTTTTAATATTAAACTCGGTGGTACATAAAGTAACCATTGGGGTTTACGGGGTTAGATAAGACAATTAGAAAGAAAGCTCTTAAGACCACAAACCTGAGTCGAGGTCAGTGGCGCTGACGGTAACCACGTTCGTTCCGACGGTCACATTCTCAGACACCTCATTGCTATAGCTCATGGGGTCAAACAGTGGAGCATTGTCGTTCAGATCCACAACGTTGAAATAGACTGTGAGGGTGGAGGAGAGACTAGGACGACCGGAGTCCTGGGCTTGTACCACGAAGATGTAATGTTGCACCTGTAACAAAAGAAGATCAGTGGCAAATCAGACACCGCCGAGAAATGCACAAAAAATGTAAGACGTCATGCACTGATACAGAAAAACATGAAAAGAATTGCGAGATTTGAGATTGTCAACAGATTCAAAGTATTCTGGAATTTTACGGCCTGTCGACTGATAAAAGAGCGTAACATACCAAAAGACTTGAATCTTCGCATACACAGTATTACAAACGCTTTAATACTTCGCGGTTAATTTCACGACGCTGCTAGCAGCTCGAAATAGCGTTGTTACTGGACGATAAAGTAAACATATAATTGTCAATGTACGCTCTAAGAAGGGATACAGCGGACTGGAGCTATACCTCTACTCCTTCTTAACCTTGGAACTAGATGGAGGTGAGTGGTAAGGCTTCACGACCTGGCCGCTTTACCACCGGGGAAAGAGCCTCCAGTACTCATTGAACAAGAAGCTGGGAAACCCAGAGTCAGTCTGAACGTTCTGGGGAAGAGTAAAATCTCTTGTTCGTGGCGGGAATCGAAAAACGATTTCTCGGTCGTCCAACCCATAGCCTAATCACCATATCGACTGAGTTATTGCGGCTCTTGGATGATAAGTGCATAACAAACTGACATGGACGTATGTAGAAATGGCCGTAGCTCATTTCTACATACTACCCAGTTATTTGGCTGGAGAAAGAGAAAAGAAATCTTTTTTTCCTCAATGGCGTGACAGCCGGCATCGGGCCCTGACCTCTTCCACAGGTCGCCTCCAGATATTCCCGTCCCTGCTAGTCTCCTTCGTCCTCTTATATCCAGCAGCAGCAGGGACTGAGAAATACCTCAACATACCTTTCAGTCATGATACCCAGCATCTCTTTTAACTCAGCGCCTGCAGAGCACAAGGCAGAAGTCCTAAACAGTCAATCGCGGTGTACAAAACACTCCCACTCTCACACCTTTATATGAAGAAAGCAGGTTCCTCCTAAACATTGGCACATATCTACCAGATTACACGGCGGCACACCCTCCAGAAAGTATAATCTTAACAGGGCACACAAATGTTCCAAAAATCTAGGAATCACCTCAAAATTCTAGGCGCCAGAAGGGTTAGAAGCGAGATCCATAATGAAGACCCACTAACAGTACGTGCTACCGTATAAACTTCAGTCGCCCGGTCGACCTGGCTCCCGGAATTTGTCTAGCCCTGATCGTAATAATCACTGCCACAATATTCTCATATCCCACTTCAATATCATTCTCGAGCTTACGTTTAACGGTACCGTAAGTCTTGAAAAGGCCCCGATTAGAATTAAATACGTAAGCGTTTCTCGCCAAACACCGTTACATACATAAACAAGCAACCACTGTCACGTCACATAGCCATTTGTGGATTTATAAAGGAAATTAGCAGTTACGGGATTCGATCCGAAGATGTGGGAGATCAGAGAAAGTTTGCTGAATGGTAATGTTGTTGAAACACATTCTAGAGGTGATCTGTTCCAATCTCGGTCGGGATAGCGATAATACAGTGGTTTCTCGTCTTTTAGTGAGTCCCTCCCAACAAACTTCGGGACGGTACATTAGATCAGGCCACGACCTTATCCCTCCGCATCTTTTCAAATGCACTTCTAACTAACATTGTCAGTGAGTGCTATTACTGACAGTCCTTAAATGTGACTATAACGTAATATTGAGGTGCGTTCGCGTTACCATTGTTGTCGTGAAAGAGCAATAAGTATTACATATTCCGAGTGTGTTATGTGTAGCCTTAATTATCTACCACGCAATGCGCATGCGCCGTATTATACTGTCATCTGTGGCCTGTCAGGCTCTACCATATTTTTTCACATTATCTCATAAACGGCACGATTTTCGGAATAAAGTTATTGAATATAAAATGTGTTTTAATTTTCTCTACAACTTTTGTCTGAAATGTTTCTCATTCTACGAATTCAGGGAAATGTTATCGTAAATGTACACAGGTCTTCATGTAAGGTACCCGTTATTCTTGTCAGATTTTAATGAACCTTGAATTTTCTAGACAGATTTTCGAAAAATATTCAAATACCTATTTTCATGAAAATCCGTGTAGTGGGGCCGAGTTGTTCCATGCGGACGGACGGACTGACAGAGAGAAAAACAGATAGACATATGACGAACCTAATAGTCGCTTTTCGCAATTTTGCGAACGCGCCTAAAAATGAGTACAAGAAATCCACCCAGGTCCTGATCAGAGATGACGCAGATCAGGTTCAACCTGTGAGGGCATTCACTTAAGGCGCACGTCACTTGTAACATCTCTTGTATGTCTGTAACAATCTTTTTGTTGGGTTCACTCTATCGAGTAGCCAACTCCACACTGCACGGGCCCCATCATCAAGTCGCGCGTTCTAATATCGTAATTTAATAAACAGTTAATTATTGGGGATCGTGACTGGAGATGTGGCAACATGTCTGGAGAAGTCACTCGTATAAGAAGAAAAGGAAAGTGGACAGGTGGGAGAAGAGAAAATACTACCAATGAGTTACGGAAGAACTTCCAATGTTAACCATTTCATGCCACGCACCGCCTAGGTCAACGTGGTTTCTGAGTTAAAAACTGCCATAACGAAACGTCTCTTTTACCATTAAGATCGAGGCAGCAAGCTCCTGCGAAATGTCAATAACCACGAACAAGATCACACAACGTCGCAACTCTGAAGATCACAGATCAAAATTCGTCATCATAGTCATGTCTTGTTACATTACGTTATTCTGGTATGTGACGCCGTGTAGTTCGACAGATGGATACAAGTATGCTGGAGAAAAAATGCCTTAACACTAAAGACTAAAAAGGAATTTATTTAACAGACAGAGAGAGAGACAGAGAAGAGGAAGAAGCAAAATGGGGGGTAGAGTAAGAGGAACTACAATTATTATTATTATTATTATTATTATTATTATTATTATTACAAACAGATAATTTACTGCTCTGAAGCTTCCCAGGTCGTACCCGCTCGTCCTTCTCGTCAAGGTACGCTGGAGGGAAGGCAGAGCGTAGGGAAATGACGAAGGTAGGGTGCTGGGAAGTGGGCTGCTGGGGCAGAGGATACACTGTCCTCCCATTGGACACAGTGTCCCTCCTTTAGGGCACAGTGTCCTTCCTTTAGTGCACAGTGTCCCTCCTTTAGGGCACAGTGTCCTTCCTTTAGTGCACAGTGTCCTCCCGTTAGGGCACAGTGTCCTTCCGTTAGGACACAGTGTCCTCCCGTTAGGGCACAGTGTCCTTCTTTAGTGCACAGAGTCTTCCAATTAGGACACAGTGTCCCTCCTTTAAGGCACAGTGTCCTTCTTTAGTGCACAGAGTCCTCCCATTAGGACACAGTGTCCCTCCTTTAGGGCACAGTGTCCTTCCTTTAGTGCACAGTGTCCTCCCGTTAGGGCAGTGTCCATCCTTTAGGGCACAGTGTCCTTCCTTTAGTGCACAGTGTCCTCCCTTTAGTGCACAGTGTCCTCCCTTAGGGCACAGTGTCCTTCCTTTAGGGCACAGTTCTCTTAGGCACAGTGTCTTCATTTAAGGCACAGTGTCCTTTCTTTAGGGCACAGTGTCCTTCCTTTAGGACACAGTGTCTTTCATTTAAGGCACAGTGTCCTTTCTTTAGGGCACAGTGTCCTTCCTTTAGGGCACAGTGTCTTTCATTTAAGGCACAGTGTCCTTTCTTTAGGGCACAGTGTCCTTCCTTTAGGGCACAGTGTCTTTCATTTAAGGCACAGTGTCCTTTCTTTAGGGCACAGTGTCCTTCCTTTAGGGCACAGTGTCTTCATTTAAGGCACAGTGTCCTTTCTTTAGGGCACAGTGTCCTTCCTTTAGGGCACAGTGTCTTTCATTTAAGGCACAGTGTCCTTTCTTTAGGGCACAGTGTCCTTCCTTTAGGGCACAGTGTCTTTCATTTAAGGCACAGTGTCCTTTCTTTAGGGCACAGTGTCCTTCCTTTAGGGCACAGTGTCTTTCATTTAAGGCACAGTGTCCTTTCTTTAGGGCACAGTGTCCTTCCTTTAGGACACAGTGTCTTTCATTTAAGGCACAGTGTCCTTCCTTTGTAACAACGAGTTGGTGAGTCCTGAATAGCGCAATATTGGCTGTTTATTCTGGGAATCGAATAACATGGAACACGTGGCGGTACCTTTACTAACCACTGGCCGTAAAGTCTTCTTCTTTGTAGAACGGTCTAAAGATTCCTCAAACCTCTCGTATATAAGTAACAAACTATATGGTTTCACATTCCACAAGACCCATAATCTTGATACTCATCGGTGTCAGAGACTCAAATCTCATAAACCGTTTTTTTTTTATGTGAAAATATGACTTCCCTTCTGAGATTTATATATATGAAGTGAATCAACGTTTCCCTTCTTAGTTTGCCTAAAAAGTTTACTCCTGAAAAAAAGCTAAATTTATAATTTCAAAGGCAGTAAGCTGTACAGGTGAAAGGTA
The DNA here is from genome assembly GCA_021186555.1 of Reticulitermes speratus. Classification (NCBI taxonomy): domain Eukaryota; kingdom Metazoa; phylum Arthropoda; class Insecta; order Blattodea; family Rhinotermitidae; genus Reticulitermes; species Reticulitermes speratus. The sequence goes on along the minus strand of JAJKFL010000042.1, from coordinate 41,999,914 downwards.
CTGTCAAGAAATGCAGATAGTCGTACAATATTACAATGTCAGTTTAACTTCTAACCCTTGGTTTCATCATGAACAAGAAGTTACCGCACTTCGGTCAGGAAACAACGGGTTTATAACCGATGTGCTGCACTGAACACACATCATGTATTATTACCAACCATTTACATTTTACCTAGTAGAGTTTGCAGTCCCTTAACATCTGCTTCCAAACTCAAAACATATTATTTTAAGTATCATTTTATAATTACTTAACGCCATCAGGCCTAAACGTAATAAAAACACTTCGCATAAGCGCCGTGCAGTTATTTTACACTACACAAAGTGTCTTAACAAAGGTTTCGTACACTCTCCCAAGCATTATTACTACACATCGTGACAGTGAATTGGCGCTATTGTCGTTTCCACCTCAGAGGTTCGCGTGTTTGTCATGGTGTTATTGCTGATTGTAGGAAAGTGAACAGCACTAACATTCATATCAAATTTCGTGAAAATCGGTCAAATGTTCGAAACGTGAAAGTGAGATACACAGCCATACAAAAAAGATAGCACTGCCATTATAGTAATACTTTCTTCCCTTAAGAACCCAAAGTAAGCTAAATAAAAAAGACAGTATCTAGCAAATAACGCGATTCGAACCCGACAGCCAAGCAACTACAACAGCCCAATATTGCGCATGCCTCTGCACAGCGAAACCACAGACAGCGGCCAATCACACTCATGGCCCCTTAGCAGGACCAACAGACTGTTCCATCCCAATTAAAATCTCATTTAGTGAATCCATCATCATTTTATTGACCGTCCAACATCCACGTTTCATCAATTCCAATATCAAACGCATTCACACAGAAGCCTCGTGCATGAAAACGACCTGACAGATAAGTGACCTTGACCTAAGAAGTTAGTTACCTCCTCTGTTCGTTTCTACCCGGTAAGAAAACCGAAACTTCACACAGTTACAGAATTTGAAGTTCATTTTAAAACAGTCGTTTTTGTACAATGTGAGGCCCCTTCTATGAGTCAGACGAAAGCAAACAGGTTTAAATATTCATATTATCTTGTTACACAAAGCCACACCTAAATTCGTAACAAAATGTTACAACAGACGTTTTTCATAAAACCGTTGTGGAATGGAACGTAATTATATTTGCCGTCGTGTTTCAGTGATAATTAGATTACACAATGGAGATGGTAATGACTGTGATGATAATAATAGTACAGTATGTAACAAAAAGCGTGTGCAGTTTAATAAACTTCGTTCCATTATACATCTTAGTTAATGTTTTTATATACCAAAATGTTAACCATCCATCACAACGAATAAGTTACTCGTAGAGTGGTACATTTTCACAAAACGATAAGTATTTACTATTACAAATCACGTAACAAATTACATAACGTGATGCACCTTCACCATGGGTATAAAGCTGAGATAAATAAGAGACGTAGCTATACCTTGTGGTTATAATACAGGCAATGTACATATAACGTAACTTTGTGGCATGTTCGCGTGACCATTGTTGCAACTGAAACACAACAACGTGTTCTCTGGGTATTGTTGAACTACACGTCACTTTCAACAACATAAAAATACTGAGTCTTGCATAAAAATGCTTTTATGGCGAATTTATGTCGCCGGCAACAATAAAATGCACTCAGGTCTTCATGTAACGTGCCCGATACTTTCGTCCAATCTTAACCAAATTTGGATTTTCTCGACAGATCTTCATAGAAGTCCACACTATCAAATTTCACGGATATCCGTCCAGTCATACCTGCGGACAGACGGACAGACTGACGGACATGACGAAGCTAACAAGCACTTTTCTTTGCTTATGTGAACGCTCCTAGAAACGACGTATCTAAATGTTCACATCTCGTCACTAAAATGCAGGACAGGCTCATCACGTAGGTCGCTAAACATCCTTAGTGTATTAAGTTGCGTTGGTATCCCTTTATAAATGCGGGTATACATACAAACTAGACAACGTAAAATTTCCCTCTTAAAACTTATCTGAAATCAGACATGATATTATTCTTCAATCTGCAGGATACACCATTCGCATCGTCAGCTGTTCCTGTCAACCACATCATGAAGGCACGCGTGTACTTAGGGGTGAAACCTCAGTCAAGGCAGACAAAATAAAATTGACATGAAAACCACACTTGCTGCCACAACAGTTACCATGACGGACTGAAAGAGAGCAGAACGTGGATTCAATTCCCGTCGAGGGTACAAGTTTCTTTGTGTGCCACCTCGTCGAGACCTACTCTGGGGACCCCTCACCCTCATATCCAACGTGTACTGGGGGCCCTTGTGAGTGGATAAATTGGCCCGGAGATGAAACTGACCACTCAATTCAATCTAGTGTTGAGACTAAGAATACGTGGAGCCTTTACCTTTCATGGTGTGATGCTTCATCGAGCACAGGCTAGTTTTCACTCAAAATTCTGCACCAAACTGCATTGGGAACCCCATCATTTTACTGCATTCTCAGAACTTTTGTTTGTATTATTTTATTTTCATTACTGTGGTTTTCTTTCCACATTCTTCATTTACTCTTTTTATCATCATTCTATTTAACCTTTTTTTTCTGTCCTCTTTCATGAATTTGATTTGTTACTCTCTTCCTTTTGTTTTCATTTCCTAAAAAATGTATCCTTGTTCGGTCTGGTTACTAGCTGACGGTTTGTCTTCGATGTCGTGTATACCATTGTGTCAACACCAGGACAAAAGAGAAAATTCAATTGTATACAAGCGATAGTCAGTGGTTCGCTCGACTGCGGCGGAAGCCACCGATGGCTGCAATGTCAGGGATGACCAACACATGTCACTCAAAAATCTTTTAAGCTCAGCACTATTTCGAACGACGTCCATCTCAAATAACCGGGACACACAATGAAATAATCTTTCGCTAATTTTAAGATCATCTGGAATAGCAGAAAGAATGTCAGCTGCTGAAATAACATTTCTGATTTAGCTATTCACATACCGGGCACCGAATCGCACATTAAGCCAAGAAAGAGAAATTCTTCAAGTTCCCTTCGTAAATTTTGTTCCTATGTCTTTTTTTCTTTTTTTTTTGTAACTCTGAAACCAATTTTCCACAGAAATAATGTTGTAAGTTGTAGAGTCATGAACAGACAGAACTGATGAGAGAAGATCCGTGCCACCAGAAATGCCTTTCATAAAGACTAACAGATATACACGTTGGGACTACAGACGAAATGCATAAATTATGGAATACCATATATCCCACAAATAATAAATTTCATGGAACAATGCAAATTAACTAGGCTATATTAACATGTTAACTCAGAGCGGTGTGACAGAATTTCATATAAAAGCTTAAAACCTTAACCTATGCGAAAAATAAGTTTGCAAAGATCTCCTAAAAGAGGGAATGATTCTGCCTGATAACATAGGTCAAAGGTAAAGATAAATTTATCCCTGTATCCCAGTGGCCGCGCGGTCTAAGGCGTCGGTCTGAGGCCGTTCGCTTACTGGGATTGTGGGTTCGAATCCCGCCGAGGACATGAATGTCTGTCTCTTGTGAGTGTTGTGTGTTGTCAGGTAGAGGTCTCTGCGTCCAGAGGAGTCCTACCGAGTGTGGTGTGTCTGAGTGTGATCGTGAAGCCTCGATAATAAGGAGGCCTAGGCCCCCAAGGGGCTGTCGAGCTATAGAAAAAAAAAATATATACATAGTGTCGCAGAAGTAACTTGACACTAGGGGCTCTGGCGCCATTGGAAAAAAAACTTATCCCTCTGCTAACTTTGTAATACACCATCAAGGCAAATAGGGGAAGGGAGGAAAAACGTCACGCATTCTTAACCACTACAACCGATGTACGTTGTCAGGAGGAGTACCCGCACTACTTATTAGATGGCAGGCTGGGGATGGGCCCACATCCAACCTGGGCGCTTTAGAAGAGAGAAAAGGCTCTTGCTCCTACCGGAAATTGAACCCCCATTCCTCAGTAGCAAACGGACTCAATAATCTACTATTGGAAAGGAAGGGAATGACGCTGTTGATGATGATGATGGCGACGACGACAAGTTATATAAGGCGCTACGTTCCCACACCGACACACACAACCCATAAATAACTCAACACTACAACCCGCATAAAATGAGAAATAAACTAGCAGAAAGCGGTAATATCGTAATAACAGTAAGGAAAAAACAAGAGGAAGAAACGAGAAAAGGAGAGAACACCAAACAAACTGATAAAACTAATAGTCCTACAAGACGTGGAAGCCCGCACGGCGACTCAGTAGTAACATGTTCTCGGGCTGCCAGCTCTGTCAATTCCAAACATCAAGGGGAAATCTCATCCTTTTCCCTGACGATGGAGACAATGCACGTCCCCGAAAGGCTGGACTCCTTTTCCTGATTGACACGGTTGGTAGCCTAATAACATTTTATAAGAGTTTATTAAAATATTTACTTAAATGCTGGAGCAGCCTTCCTTACTGGAAGTGGCTACTTTTGGGGAGAAGCCTGTGTCAACATTAAGGATCCGCGACAACTCGGTCGGTACAGGACTAGCTTTGGGCTGCAACACCAACACATATTGGTTTAATTCCCGGCAAAGGCATGAGATTTTCCTATCACAGTGTCAGAATCGGCTCTGTGGCCCACCCAGCCTCCTGTAAAATGTGTATCCGAGGCCACTTACCAAATGTAAAACGGCCGAACGTGAAGCTGGCAACTCACCTCCATTCAGAGTCGAGGTCAAGAATTGTATACCTATACCTCCATCCCTCACGTCTTCAGTGTGCAGTGCTTATTTAAGCACAAGTACAATGTTATCTTATTATGGGAAGTGAAGCTGCAGAGGACGTTTCAGCATAAGCTAAGTAAAATGAGTGTAGCGATTGGTGGTTCTGGGTTCTTGGATAAAATTTTTCTCTCAAAATATTTCTACGAAATCTAGACAGCAGTAGAATTTAACCGGTCACTTTACACACCATAGGAACGTAACAAGGTCCTTTGTATAGCTGAATATCCCGCCGAGTTTTACTATACTCCGCTGGCAAAAGTAGTTCTCGAGAGCGAAGACTGGTTTGTGTGTATGGTTTGGTGTTCTAACAAAGTCTACGTTGAAGAGTTATTCTTGAGGAGCTACCTGTTGCGCAGCTACTCAAGAAATTCCTTGCCCTTTATTGAAACCGAAGGTTCATTACCACGTTCAAAAGAAGCTGCACTGGCCTTCACACAACCACATTATTAAAACATTCAAACGACTTAAAGCGCCCGTTGTATATAAGGATATCCGTTACTCTAAACAGCATAACTGTGAGTTTCTTTAAAGGACAGGAATTCCACAGCATCCTACTTTACGATCAATTGTACAATAGGAAAATAACTCATTTATATTCTTCCATCTCTATGACTTTTACATATTCCCGGCGGTATAAGTTGCTTGATAATATGTCAATTAAAGCCAAAACTTCAGCTTAATCGCCACGTCTAATATATCTGCTTATACAAAAATGTGACTGAGTGACTGAGTCGTCACACTTCCTTACCATGTAACCGGGTTTCCACGTTTATGATTAGGGCTTGTTGCGATTCTGATTGAATAAATGACTGAGTCACACGTGCATCACCGTGGTTACCGGGTTTCCACGATTACGATACAGCTCGTAGGCTCGTAAAGATGTAACTCATGACCGTTGCTGTGCTCTGTTTCCTACTGAGCACAGCCACATACATTATCTAATGTATTCCTTACCCTTTCCAGTTACGTACGGTGACCACGACCGTTAAAGTGATGCACACGTACACTTTCCAGTTACGTACGGTGACCACGACCGTTAAAGTGATGCACACGTACACTTTCCAGTTACGTACGGTGACCACGACCGTTAAAGTGATGCACACGTACACTTTCCAGTTACGTACGGTGACCACGACCGTTAAAGTGATGCACACGTACACTTTCCAGTTACGTACGGTGACCACGACCGTTAAAGTGATGCACACGTACACTTTCCAGTTATGTACGGTGACCACGACCGTTAAAGTGATGCACACGTACACATTCCAGTTACGTACGGTGACCACGACCGTTAAAGTGATGCACACGTACACATTCCAGTTACGTACGGTGACCACGATCGTTAAAGTGATGCACACGTACACTTTCCAGTTACGTACGGTGACTACGACCGTTAAAGTGATGCACACGTACACTTTCCAGTTACGTACGGTGACCACGACCGTTAAAGTGATGCACACGTACACTTTCCAGTTACGTACGGTGACCACGACCGTTAAAGTGATGCACACGTGACACATTCCAGTTACGTACGGTGACCACGACCGTTAAAGTGATGCACACGTACACATTTCCAGTTACGTACGGTGACCACGATCGTTAAAGTGATGCACACGTACACTTTCCAGTTACGTACGGTGACTACGACCGTTAAAGTGATGCACACGTACACTTTCCAGTTACGTACGGTGACCACGACCGTTAAAGTGATGCACACGTACACTTTCCAGTTACGTACGGTGACCACGACCGTTAAAGTGATGCACACGTGCTGCTGTACAGTTTCTCCACAAAATTAATAACATAAGTAAATTCCTAAATCTTAAAATTAAATGTTATGCCTACTTTAAAGATTTTGCTACTTGGGTCCATGTCACCAAGACATGGCGGGCGCGTCCTCAGATTGTAGATGAAGGCCTACAGATGTGGGGTGGTCCCCCAGCTTTGGGGTTGGGGGAGGTGCTAACAACCCCTCATCTTTAAAACTTAACAGATAACGAAACATTTCACAAATCCTCGGACTTAGAATGATAATTTGGGGCTCAAGACAGGGAGAAGTGGCGACCTCTTGTGAACCAGAAATAAACCTTCGAGTTCCATAAAATGTGGGGAATTCCTTGACTAGCTGCCAAACTATTAGATTTTCAAGAAGGACTCTGCTCCATAGAGTTAGTTAGTTACTACTGCAGGCCCGTAGCCGGAACATAAACACAGTGAGTGCAGAGGCTTGCAGTGAGGGTGCATACGTATACACAGGTTTATATAGGTGTATAATGCTCCATTTATATATACACATATACTGTGTATATATATTATGTATGCATAATCGTAAAAAAAGGCGCCTTTGTCAGGGCCACATATTAACCCTTTAATTACGTATGACGCCCTATAACTTTGCACGAAACATCTTGCATATAAATACATTTTTGAAAATGAGTTGTCTCCATTCCAACCGTGGCGATTCAACAGAAGCAAAATGTGGATGCGGTAGGGTGTCGCAAGTTTTTCAGTGGACCGATCAGCATGTTTGTCTTAATATTATTCTATGCTAGACTTGTAGGTATGTATGTATATCACCATACAAAATAACGTCCTTATACTTTCTACACTGGTATATCAATGAAGCTACACAAATGGAAATGTTAACAACACTTCTCGCGGTCAACAATGGATTTTTCTGGAATTAAATCTCAAGGCATTCATCCTCAGTACAGATTACGATAGATAAAAAACAATTGGAGAATGTGTAATATTTCAGTTATTTGGGTAGCATGATAACAAATGATGCAAGGTGTACACGTGAAATTAAATCCAGAATTGCCATGGCAAAAGCAGCATTCAACTAGAAGAAGACTCTCTTCACCAGCAAACTGGACTTAAATCTAAGGAAGAAACTAGTAAAGTGCTACATTTGGAGCATAGCTTTGTATGGTGCTGAAATGTGGACACTTCGGAAAGTAGATCAGAAGTATCTGGAAAGTTTTGAAATGTGGTGCTGGAGAAGAATGGAGAAGATCAGTTGGACCGATCGTGTGAGAAATGAAGAAGTATTACACAGAGTCAAGGAGGAGAGGAATATCCTACACACAATAAAAAGAAGAAAGGCTAACTGGATTGGTCACATTTTGCCTAAGAACTGCCTCCTAAAACACGTTATTTTAAGAAAGATAGAAGGAAGAACAGAAGTGACGGGAAGACGAGGAAGAAGAAGTAAGCAGCTACTGGATGATCTTAAGGAAAAGACAGGGCACTGGAAATTCAAAGAGGAAGCATTAAATCGCACTCTGTGGAGAACTCGCTTTGGAAGAGCTATGGACCTGTCGTAAGACAGATACAGAATGAATGAAATCAGAGTCCGTCTCACAAGAAAGCTGCATGTGACCTCCTGACCTATGGCACTGCCTTCTAGCAAGAGTTATGTGTTTTTTTGTCTTTGTCCAGCGGCGTGACGTAGTTTGGCCACCTCAGGCCTGTCCTGCAGTAAGCCGCAGCTCTCAGGCTACAGTTCTGACGTATGATGCGTGCAGACAACAGTCACTGCTCGTCTATTTCACATCCAGAAAAGCTGCATTACTGTTCGACGGCTTTCAATGCTCTGCTAAATATTGCTGTGTGAGGGTTTAAGATCCACAAATCTGCGGAACTTACGAACAATACATCTCATACGAGCTGTACAAGGACGTAAAGTTACCCCTATACACGCTGTGAAGGCACATGGTAGTATGAAGTTACAACTGCACGCATCCTAGATACAGATGTGTTGTCAGCTTCATGCTCCGGCCGCTTTACACCTGGGAAAAGAACCCCAAGTACCCAAATACCCATTGAATAAGAGGCTGTGATGCCCAGAACCGTCTAGACGCTTTGGGAAAGAGAAAGGTCTTTTGCCCCAGTCGGCAATGGAAACGAGACTCTTCCTCACTCACCTAACGTGTAGCCTAGTCACTATATCGACTGAGATCTTCCGGCTGTCTTGGCACAAAAAGTACGGATCCATTAACCTTTCGAAATTCGAATTTCATCTAGCCAACATAAAAAAATTAAGTTCCTACCTCACAGTAAGCATACTGCATTTACATCAACTAAGACCAGCCGCTACATAATTTAGGGAAACAAATACTGTTTGTTCTTAATTACACAACACATATGAAACCTGTCAGAACAGTACAGATATCTTTAGTGTTAAAGCAGACAGTACATACTGTCGGCACGGTGGTTTTAAGGTGTTAAACTGGATTCAATAATTTACATACACAACGCTGTATAAAACACATAATTTACGCATGTATGTTTAACTTGCCTTCGCAAAAGATAAGCGACGATTAGCTTTGCGGTATCTCTTCGTAGGTCCGTCTGTCCGTATTGGGCGATACCCAGAGGATGGATATTCGTGAAATTTCGTATTTCCAATTTTCACTATAATTTATCGACATAATCCAATTTCCGTTAAAATCAGACAGGAATAACAGACACTTTACACGAAGACATGCGTGTGTTTTACGAACTCTCGACATGATTTGGTCTTTATAAGTGAGACAGACTGTGTTCTCTGTGAGATACACCATAATGCTGAACAAACTGTTCAGCATCGAGCATAATCTTCTGTAACAGAAGTACTGAAGTTAAGAGAGATCGACTTTAAATCTGCCCGCTTACTGTTCAGCATCGAGCATAATCTTCTGTAACAGAAGTACTGAAGTTAAGAGAGATCGACTTTAAATCTCCCCGCTTACTGTTCAGCATCGAGCATAATCTCTGTAACAGAAGTACTGAAGTTAAGAGAGATCGACTTTAAATTTCCCCGCTACTGTTCAGCATCGAGCATAATCTTCTGTAACAGAAGTACTGAAGTTAAGAGAGATCGACTTTAAATCTCCCCGCTTACTGTTCAGCATCGAGCATAATCTTCTGTAACAGAAGTACTGAAGTTAAGAGAGATCGACTTTAAATCTCCCCGCTTACGATATATTGATGACCGACTGAATTTCTGTTGCTAAGATAGAGAGATATTTTATATTGTTTTTTTTGGAAGTATTTAAAAATTTAACATACGGGACAATAATAGGGCGAACGCCCCAGAAATGTCGCGTTCAGCGAATATTTCCTAACTTGTTATTTACCCGTAAAAGCTAAGACGATACGTAAGTGACAAATTTTCAAAAACATAGAAGAAATCGGTCGTAGGCCAATTTAAGGTATTAGCTCATCAGTTACCTCCAGGTTCTGACGAAAAGTCACAACAATAATGTCACTTACCTCCTCGTAGTCGAGCCTGGCTGTGAGGGTGAACATTCCGGACTGTGGGTTCAGCGAGAACACGTCATTGGCCCAGTCTGAGACGACGCTGTAGCTGACCTGACCGTTGACACCCTGGTCCATGTCACGGGCCGTGACGGAACCCACACGTGCCCCACGCCCCGTGTTCTCCGCCACGTCGAATGAGTAGGCTCCCAGTGAGAACACAGGGGGGTTGTCATTCGTATCTGTGACCTGAAACCACAAAGAGAGAAAATTTACCATAAAACAGCAGCAGCAAAGACGACGACGAGATGATGATGATGATAATAATAATAATATAATTTATTTGGAATTGAGTGACGCTGTCATAATTCAACCTGTATGGGGATGATAAATAATAAGATGTAACGGATGTGGAAAGTAGAGGCCATGGCCTAATATAAGTCACTATCCCGGCCAGGGGTGACAAATCCCAGGCGCCAGGTCGCGTGGGCGACTAAATTTTGTACAGTGGCGTCTAATATTTGTGGGTCGATAATAAAACTTGTCTTATGTCTCCTTTTGGCGCCTAAGGGTTTTGAGGTGGCTCCTACTTTTGTGTAACATCTACGTATGCACTCCTGTCCCTGCATTTTCCAAGGAGACACCAAGGAAAGGGGTGGAAAACGTCACACAGAATAGTCGGTGACCCTGCTAAGGTTCGAAAGAGGCAACTCTCGAATACACGTCAGAAGCGTTACTGCCTGAGCACAGCGACAGTTTTTGCCTGTGCTATAGACAGCGTCGTATAATCAAATAAAATAAGATACAAGATTGTGCCCCCGTACTTTTTCTAAAAATGTACACAACTATGGAGGGCGAGGTAGCATAGTCTGTGTACCGACTCGCTACGGGCTGGACGGTTTGGGGGTTTGAAGCCCGGTGTGGGCGAAATAATTCACACCCGTTTAAACTGGCCCCGACGCCCACCTAGCCTCCCGTACTCTGGGTACCGGATCTTCTCCCCGGGAGTAAAGCGGCTGGGGGTTGGCGTCGACCACCCGGTCACCATCTAGCGCTGAGGTTAAAGAAAGAGTAAAGCTATATTTCTACCCCCCCCCCCCCAGCCGTATTTCACGGCATGTTATACAGTGATCTTTATATTAACCTTATACAAAAATATAGTTCATTGTACTTCATGGTTTTCAAAATATGGTGTTCCAAAACACAGATCACACATGGAAGATGCTTAACAATAGGATGCAGGGCGGAATATGTCTAACTAGGAGTCAGGAAACTGTACACTCTGTACTCTGCAAGACAATTTGTAGGGTGATCAAATGAACAGGCACGATATTTGACAGAACGCTACGGAGCGAAGTGAGCGGCTATGGGACGAACACGTTGTGAGATTTTATGAGGAAAATTCTGTGAACAACAGTGGTGTTCAATGTAATCAGACCAAGAAGCGTAAAGCAGATATTGTCCGAACGAAAGCCATCTTGCTGTTGCAGTGCTTCACCTAAGAGCGTGTCTTCATAGCTGATGACGTTTTTGCTTAATAATATACTCTCTGATTGCTTTGTATTCAGTCAATGGACTACAACACCCGGTGTTCCAGAACAGCTGGTGTCGTAACGGTATCTCCGAGAGAGCCAGATTGAAACTGGAACTAAATCCACAGCTCTCAAAAACGAAATAAATGCATTTCAGTTGGAAAACTAAGATTGTAGCAAACAATGTTATCTTCTTGGAAGTGTTGCAGTGTAGTACGATAAAAATTCACCGACGTTTCAGAATACTCTGCTGTCTCCACTTTCAAGGTATCCTAAAGACAGCAGTCTTCATAGTCAACGCGCTTAGTGCCTCAAACAAACGTCAGTACAGGCATTGACCAACAACAACGGATCGCCGTAGAAAAATATACTGACAACAAAAATATTTAGATTTATTTAATTTCAGGTCATGAAGCGGGTGTCATTTGCTTGATATTTTGATAGCTGCAGTAAACTTAAAACAAATTAATGAAGCCCCGTAATTGAAAGGGGGTAAATAAGGATGAAAAGCACATAATTAAAAAGAGTAACAAATAGGAAGGAAATTAGCTAACAACAACGATATAGATAATTGAAATAAGATAACAAATGGAGCGAAATTCGATCCAACAATGAAAAGAACAATCACGGATTAACGATATGAACAACTTATTTTACAAGTCCAAGGTACAAGTACACAGCGTAGGCCTACAAGAATGTCGTGTTTTATATTAAGGTAATAACCTGTCGCAAAACAACTGACGATGTCTTGAAATTTAAATCAGCACTTAAAACAGTCTTTAAGTAGAAAGCAGAATGAACAGTTTTGCTCTACACTAAATTATACTTTAGGACACATAATCGTCCATAATTTAGAAGTTATTTAGAATGTTAATATATAGATTTATATAGTCAACGAAAATATGTGAACTAAACAATTTGCATACAATATATTACCTTAACAAGGTACGTAGGAACACCATTTGAAACAATTACATTTCTGGAACATTTTTCTTCGCTACTGAACAAAAACAAGCCTATATTTCACGTAGGAAGAAATGTAGGCAGAAATGGATGACTTCAAGGCCTAATGGACATTTAATCCTTAGAAGAATGATATAAGTGTTTAAAAATCCAAATCCTACCTCACTGAGAACATAATAAAGTCCAGTACAACATCAACAGCTTAATGCTCTTAAGTGAAAACGTTTCTCTTTTTTTTTTGGGAGTCATACAAGCATAAAATACAGTTCGTCGCAAAAAAAGCAGAGTCTTTTGATGTTAAAATCGGTGATCCGCATATGAAAGTAGCAGTCACTGTGCTCTCGAGGATTTAGCCGTACTGGTTCCTTCTGGAAGCAGGACGTCTCAGCAGCACACGAGTAATAACGACCAGTCCAGAATATGCAGTGAACCTCTGCAGCTTTCTCATCATACCTGATCCGAGAATTCTGATTCGTAAACTCGTCTTTGGGGACAAGGATAATAGGATTAAATGTGAGTAGGAATAAGTGACTCTAAGATAATTCCGCTATAAACAAAGGACAAATTCCATTCACACTATCAACAGTAATAGCGATAAATCACCTTAGCGCAATATAATTCCGTTCGTCATAAATCATAGCAAACTTGACAATTTTAGTTGTGAACATCCTGAAAGAAAGGTACCATTATCTGATGTGTTGTGTTCATGCTGGAATGCGCCAAGTTACCTGACGTAAAAAAAGACTGTTACCCCACATCAGTGACACTCTGCAGAAAAGTGGGAGGTCATAAAACGACCCTCTAGACTTTTTATTACTTTCTCGTCGCCGGCCTCTCTCCACAGCATGTCTGAAACACTGGCCTTCTACCCTTACCCATTTTGGTTGCCCGAGCTTAGTCTCATCATCTGCTTTGGATTAAAAACATAAATAATACTCGCAGCATCATTATAGTGACTAGGCTATGGGCTGGACAATCGGCGGTTCGATTCCGGGCAGGGGAAAGAAGTTTCTCTATTATCCATACATCCAGATCGCCTCTGCTCACCCAGCCACCTATCCAAAGGACATCGAGGACCTTTTACCCGAGAAAAAAAACGGTCGGGGCATGAAGTTAACCACCCACCTCCGTCGAGTTCGGAGGTTCTCTACTCCCGCAATTTGTCTTCATGGTCTGGACAGGAGCAACTTTACCTTTTAAAAAACTTTATCCTATAAGAGCATACAGATCTGGCATTCTGCGCACTGAACACAGATTAAAATAAAAAGTACTGCCTTTTGAGATGTAATTCCGTGCGGTGTGCTAAAAATGTACCACAGTTTCGGAGCAAAATGCCTTCATCTTTAGTGTAGAAGCTCTGAAGAAGGAGGCAGCTGCTTCCACCAAACTGATGTTAAGTTGCCAGCAAACTTCACAGCAGCACAAAACGGAGGACAGTAGGCCAAAATGCCTTAATCATCGGTGTGAAAATCTCAACTCTGAGGTGGATTCTATGGAGCAAAGGTTTACTACAAAGCCTGACAGTCGACTGGATGGCCAAAAAATCCCTAATTATTATAGAACCCAAATGTTCATCGTCTTAATCACAACAGTCCCCATTGGTCCTATCCTGATCCATTTAATGCAGCCGCAGCTTCAAATTCCCAACAACCAAAATGGAGCTAAGAAATTAAAAAAAAAAAGTATTAAAACTATGACGTCACCGTCTTGCGTAATTTCATGTCCGACAGGTCTAACCCAGAGTTTCGGTGGAACTCTCTGCAGGTATCGCTCTACCACATCATATGCCGTAAGACCGAGCCCTTACGTGAGAAACTCAAATATCATACATTTAAAAACCACGACAACACAAGTTACATAAATGTAATCCGTGAAACAAGATGTACAGTGTAGCGCAAACGTCACTTGACACTACAGGCAACATTTAAACATCAAGTCTCAATGATTTGAGCGCCACCCCATATAAATACGAAAAGTACAATAGTTTTTACATTTCTCCCCAAGCATCTTGGCCATTGTGTCGAGCTATCAGCGAAAAAGAAAGCAGTGAACATTGCAAAACAGAGACTATTCATATAAGAACATTAAATGCTGTAATTTAATATAGTCTTTCGGCGCAAGCCCGTCATTCGTTTGAATAAGTTAATCGTGTTATATGAATGCAGTTAAAGTTAAATGGTGTTTGCAGGCTACATCGGTCTGAAATATCGCAACGCATGATGAATCCCGGCACATATCCGTCATGTTTCTTACCTCTGTCCTATACAATTCTTATTTCGAACCGAAATAGACTACACAACCTTCTACCATTAAAATAAGAATCACAGAACTTTCACATTGATAAAGATTTTTATAGCGCCTCAAATATTGGACTTATCATCCTTAGCAAAAAGCTCAAGCATGTTAAAGTTCTTACTGAAAATATTCCCTCTCTCTCATAATTTTAACTTGTACGTAATGTAATTACTTTAAGATTATCATTAAGTGGAAACAGTTCTTGCATATGCACAAATAGAAAGTGCAGCTGTAGCGCCTTTAGCCGTACTACTACTACTACTTACTACTACTGCTGCTACTACTATTACTACTACTGCACTTCAGTAGCTTCATATACAGATTTATTTGGAAACCCCCATTACTACATACACAAATTACAGAGGCAACACGATATATGATGACTCAAGAAATGTTTGACCAAGTACAAAACAAAACCAAAATAAATAATATTTCTTGGCCTTCTCGTTAACAATCTATTAAAACGACTATGTTTATATTAATTTAAAAACAGATTATTAAAGAACATTTTTAATCGTGGAAATAGATATTACATATCTTAAATTCTGCTGAAAAAATGAGCTGTCAACTTTTTCATCCCATAGCAGCGCCCCCCTCTCTCTCCCGCCCCTCTGTGTGTGTGTGTGTGTGTGTGTGTGTCCATTTAGTTTAATGACTAGCATCCTGAGAAATTTCTACAAATCTACACGGACAATAATTTCGTTTACCTTCCAAATGACATGTCAGAGCTTCGGCCATAAATATGTAGAAAAATACAAATATTTTAGCCGAGAATTTTTTCCTTAAGACTCAGGTAGTATGGGAACCCAGTTTTTATTGATTCCATTCACAGATTCACAAAAAAAGGGTACCTTGTTTTTTTTTAATTGCCGTCACTCATTTACTTAAAATTTGTGAACCCGTTTGTTCATCTTATTTAAAAATCAGACAGTAAATAAGCTTACTTCATGTGAGATGAACGACATTTATGTCATAGAGAGAATTCCTGTTAAGGAATGTATTAAATTGTTTTCATAACTCCAACAATATCACTCTTTGTACGGCGAAAAAGGAAAAATGATTTCCACACCAAAAACGTTTTTTTTTAGATCCAGAAAGTAACGTTTGCACAATACATGTATCAGCTCTCTAGCAATGTTAAGTCAGTAATGAAAGTGCGGTTGGTGCTTCTATGTCTGATTAAGCAACGCTCTTAGGAACGTGACAAGCGAAACCTGAGGACCCGACCAATTCTTTTCTTCTTTATCTCTCAAAATTCTTAGAAACACGTGCAAGAAACCTGACCGAGAAAAAGTGTTGAAGAGAACAGGAAGTAAACACAGAGTTCATCCCAACAAAACGGACCCACAATTCCCTACCCGGTTGAGATGGGCTAGATTTGCTCGTCAGATGTCTTGCCTTCCACCCGTTACTCAGGCAGCAAGTCTGGTGCCCTAGGAGGCATACGTCATGCCTGGCCGTGCTCATTTATCAAATATGGAAATTAAAAAAAAAATCACGAAATCTGATTTGAGAAGTTTTACTAAAAGCTTTCTGTGCGCGTAACCTGAGCCTAAGGTGTTAATTATCGAACTCGTGTTTTAGAAAATACGAAATAGATTTTACATTCAATATGCCTTATTTCAACAAGTTACAAGTGTCGAGATAAATAAAAGTGAGTCCAAAGCATCAAAATCGTTACGTCACGCGTAACTTTACTAACTTGTTTAACAGTAAAGTTTCCTTGATTTACTTTTGGTTGATGACACAACGCTATATCTACCAATATTTCAGTTCTGTACTGGTAAGCGCACATAACAAGACTTCGTAAAAATAACATTTACACATAAAGACAGCTAACAAATCTTCTGTACAAGTGACAAAGTTTAAAAATCTTAGAATGACACTAACAAATCAAAATTGCATGATGAAGCAATTAGGAGCAGATTAAATTCGGAGAATTCTTGCTACCATTCGATCCGGAATTTATTGTCTTCCCTTTTGCCATTTAAAAACAGCCTATAAAAACCAAAACACAAAAACTTTCGTATAATTTTTTCTTTTGTTTTATATGGGCGTAAAACTTGATCTCTAGAATTTAAGAAAGGACATAGGCTCAGGTATTTGATAACAGGGTGCTGAAGAAGATATTTGGGCCTAAGAGGGAGGAAGTAACAGGAGACTGGAAGAAACTGCATAGTGAGAAGCTTCATGGGTTGTACCCTTCACCAAATATTATTCGGGTGATTACTTCAAGGAGGATGAGATATGCAGGACACATGGCACTTGTGGGGTGAAGAGACGCGTATACAGGATTTTGGTATGAAAACTGAAGGTAAAGGGCCCAATTAAAGATAAAGGCGCATGTGTCAGGATAATACTAAAACGGATCTTAAAGAAATGGGATGGAAGGGAGTGGACTGAGTTTACCTGTTTGAGTGGTGGTGAGAGGTCTATTGCGTAAAGTAATTAAACTTCAGTCTCCATAAACTGCTCGAAACCTGACCAGCTGAAGAACCATTAGCTTCTCTTGCAGACCTTGTCTCCACGAAGTTAGTTTATATGCAGTCGGTGTCAAAATTACACCATATTTATGAATGATGAATTAAGAAGAAAGTGTTGAAGACAGTCATGGTCTGTTTTTAATCATTTGAGTGGCCACCTAAATTACACTTCTCATTCAGTTCCTACCTCACAGAGAACAAAGCCCGTTTTCATTAAAAAACAATTACTTAAAAAATACTGTTTACAGAAATAATCGGTGTTTGTCACAATCACTCTAAACACCTTAACACACTGTGTGGGTAAAGTGGAGATTTTGTTATTATAAAACATAGCAGTAGACCGTATACAGAACGTCTCTTTTCCCCGTCTCTGAGCATAGCAGCGTCATCGCATCAGTCGGCATATCCCGGACGAAGACACTAGTCTTAACATGGGTCTCGGAGCCAATATTCAAACCTGGAACCTCGCAAATACGAACAAAGAGACCAAATATTTACATCGCAATGTTTCGTAGTTATTTTTCTTTTCGGACCTCAAAGCCTACTGCCTTCTGTGACACGACGCCTTAGTGTCAGGTATAAAAGTACCAACATTTCATAGGAACCTGCTTCTCTGCCTTCAGGCTGTTGGATACTCCGAAGTACTCGTACATTTCTACTAGAGTACACGGTATCAGGTCCAGCAGTTAGAAATCTGCATATTTACAGCGGCAAGCATCGTAGACACCTTCGGAGCTTGCTGGCAATGTGTTCCAAAATGTTTAGGCTCCCCCGATACACATCAACGCCGGTTCACAAACCACTGATTGACAAACACTGTTCTACATTGTCGCCACGCCACTGGGGTCGATTAGAATGGACACTGCGATTGATCGAAACTGACGTTTTTCTCTCCAGTGGAGACGACAGTCGGTTGGCAGAATTTTTAATATTCGTGGTATGAGAATCTCCTTCAGGTCTGGTACGGAAGAAGGAGTAAAAACTGGTAGTTAGCAAGCTCGTGATGGGCTTGATTTCGAACAAGTTAAAAAAACACAGACACAGCGAAAAATTGATGTTGGAAAGGAAAAGTCTTCAGTTCTTTCCCTAACTAGTACTCGTCAGTCTGCGTCTTCTTCTTACTCCTCTGCTTCCTTATACTTGTCTTCTTCAGGATCAGCTTGCTTTGGAATCCAACCAAATTACCCCAACTGCATTCCAACCGATTTTGGTTACCTTCGTTTGGGGGTTTCTTCCATACAGAAAAGGACTGGTATATAGTCTTTTTTTTCTTTGTTTCGAATTTAGTCTTATTTATTTTGTAAGGTCGCTTTATAAAATAGTCAAAAAAGATTTTTCCGTCTGTAAGATGATCTTTTTTATTTAAAGGAGACACAGACGGGCAGAATGAGCAAGTTGTGGAATGGCAGCTACACTGCGTTGTGTGTGTGTATCTGCTAGCGGCATTTACGGTATCGACATTGTCATTATAGCGACGCGATTTACTTGTCTTTCCACGCATCGTCCTTGAGTGCCTAATCCTACTTTTATCATAAAGGCAATATTAGTGAAAAAAATTATCTTCTATTATAACAAAAATATTGCTTTACAAAATTCCACGTGTTTTGACAATTAACAGCCATCCTCAAATGCGAATAAATAAAAAGGTAGGAAACACGTAGCATTTTATAAAGGAAATAGTTTTTATAGTAAAAAACAGTTGGATTGACTAAAATTATCCATTTTTTAATTTACGAAACACAACGTGATATCTTCTCTCAAGATAACCCAGACTTGTGTGGCAATTTCATAATGTTTGTTAATCGATACAACCCAACACACAAAACGCAAAGAGATAAACTTGTCCCTGTGTTTAAATAAGCACCAAAGGTACGAAGACGTCTGGGGGAGCGACGGAATAGTTCCATGCATCCTTAACCTCGACACTCAGATGGAATGGGGTGACTTACTTCACACTCCGGGGACAGCGCCCCAGATGCGTACTGAACAGAAGGCTGGGTACGCTACATATGCAGCCCGAAGACTGTGGAAAAGGAAAAAGTCTCTTACCCCTGCTGGAAAATAAATTCCGCGGCAGCACCAACTACCCAACTCCATGAAGCAGACTACTTCCTGAGAAGCTAACAGGTCCTCCTCTAGTCACGAAATTACCCGCATTTTATAGAATTAGAAGGTTCATTACCGCCTTCACAAAACCCCGCCACCTGCCCCTATACTGACCCAGATTAATCCAGTCCAAGAGCCCAAACCTATTTCTTAAGATCCATTTTAATGTTATCTTCCCATCTAAGTCCAGGCCTTCCAAGTGGTCTTTTTCCCTCAGTTTGCTTCACCGAAACCCTGTATGCACCTTTCCTCTCCCACATACATGCCACATGCCCCGCCCATCCCATTCATCATGATTTGATCACCCGAATAATATTTGGTGAGGATTAAAATCAAAGTTCCTCATTACGACTTATGACTACAAAAAATGTAAATTATATTAACGAATTACCTACGAGCACAGTACCACTTCGTATCCTTGACATCATCCAATCCGGAATATTTCATCTTTCGGCCCCGTTTATAAAAACCTAAATATTACTATCTACACAATACATAACTTCCCACCACAAGGGAGGAACGGGTATTCAAGGCGTTTGAGTACATGGCTTAGAGAGCATAATTCGACCTAAGTGGAATGCAATAATTAGAGGGCATAAACCCTTACAAATCCTACCGTGTGTGTGTGCGTCTAATTCAGTGTGATCTAGAAACCTCCAAAGAAGCGGTCTAGGCTCGATTTGGGCTGTACCGCCACAGAAAAGAAAAAAAGAAAAAAAGAAAGAACCCCTTACAAAACGAGGAGCTTCATAATTTGAACTCTTAAACAACAATTATTCGTGCGTTTAAGCAAAGGAGCTGAGCGGAATATGGAAAACATATGACAGGAAAATTGCATACAAAATTTTAGTCGGAAAACCTGGACTAAAAAAAACTACTCGGAAGATCTAGTCATAAGCAGAAACAGATTGTACAGATATAAATTAAGTGACAAAGGTAAAGGCAAACGTCACTCTATAACATGCCATGAAGGTACAAGCGGCTGTAGAAGTATAGCTCTACACATACACAGCCTGGGTGCTAGAACGGGGGGGGGGATCAACGCCACGCGCCGGCCGCTTTACCCCTGGAAAGAGACCCGGTGTCCATTGTACAGGAGGCTGGGTGGGCTTCGTGTCCGGTCTGGACGGGTACGAAAGATCTCGCCCCCACCGGGGTTTTCACCCTGAACCGTTCAGCCCGTAGTCAGTCGCTATAGCGACTACGCTATCCTGGCCGATGAGAATAACTTAAGTAAAGTGTGAAAGTATAGAATGGACTCATCTAGCTCAGCACAGAATCCTCCAGCGAGTCCTTCTAACTAAGCTGATAAACCTCAAGTGTTTAATGTAAGTTATAAAACTGTTTTCAAAATATAAGGGATGATCATTTTCTAAAGGACTGCTCCAATCATTAGTCTTCAAATGCAATCAGTTAAATTGTAGACCGCATGTCAGAAATCCCTTCATGTTCATGCTCATAAACACCAAGATGAACACGATATGAGGGCAGGCGTGAAGGGAGTTGATAATAATAATAATAATAATTCTTGGCTCAACAGCCCTGTATGGGCCTGGGCATCCTCTTGCCTCCTCTTGTCGAGGTTACTAAGTCATGCGCATTCATGGCAGTTGGTGACCGGCCAGCTAGCCGCGCTTAGTGTTCTATCGATCCTGATGTGCACGCCAGAGCCATCTGGCAGGCAGTCAGGAGACTTGGATGAGAAATGGAGGCAATTTGGCTTACGCAACATTTTTATTCATGCCCGTAAGGTTCTTTTACATGCCGTAAATCTACGACATGGGACCGAAGGAAGTGGTGCTCCGGATTTTTATCATCCTTAAAAATCCATCGACCTCGGTCGGGATCGAACCCGCGAACCTTGGGTCCAGTGGCGAGCACGCTAACCACTAGTCCACCGAGGTCGACGAAGGGAGTTGATAACACAATTAAAAAAACGTTATCTCATAATGGACAAGAAGAAACTAAACATAACCTGGGCAGCAGCGATGGCATTACCTTGATCGTGACCGTAGTGTCAGTGTGCTGTACACCATCAGAGGCCCGAACCTGCAGTCTATAGGTGTCTCTCGCTTCCCTGTCCAGAGCTTCCCTCAGTCGCAGAACACCTGTATCCGCAGTGTCCAGCTGAAAGTGGCCTTCGTCCCCCGACACAAGACTATACGTAAGATGCCCCAGTGTGTCAGGATCGGTGGCCCTCAGTGTAGCCACCATCTGTCCAATAGGAAGATCCTCTGATACGGAGTATTCCAGTGGTGTGTCGTGGAATGATGGCGGACTGTCATTTCTGTCCAGAACATTTACCCGGACCTGTCGGACAAAATATCACAATTAACGTTCCAGGTAAACATGTTGTAAAGTGTACAAATAAGCCGAACGTGCAGTGTCCTTTTTTAAACCTAATAATGTTTCATCTAATCAAGAAATTCCTGCGCGCTAATAAAATTCAAATTCTAGACAACAGGTTTCCGGGCCAATAATGAACCAAGGATCTCCCAAACATGTAGCAGAAGTGCTGCCCACTCGAAAATTGTCATCGGTTAATCTAGTTGATAAGCAATGTACTTTGTCTGGTCCATGTACAAGGTGGACACATAAGAGTACATGCTTAGGTGAGGAAACACACTTGAAAGGAATGTCAAAGGAATGTTCTATAAAATTATCATCGGACGTCATTGTGTTTCAATATGCCAGAGGATCTTGGGATCAGTGTCCTGTCAATAAGACAGCCTCGTCCTTAGTTATAAATGTAATCCGATCAATCGTATCAGAGCAGCCCCACCCTCTGTAGGAATACAGGATGGTATCTGGTCATCAAATCAATGACAATGCAGTCCTGTGTCTGCACTAAATCCCAACACTACAGATCGACAGAGGCACAGCGTAAACGCATCTGATTATAACATCTGGGCCACTCGTTTCGGATTTCTCTCTTAGAAAGACCATCAAGATTGGATACTGTGGTTTTCCACAGTCTCTCACCGAGGACGTCGGCTCAACTGGACTTGTATTCGAGAGGAGCTCAGATCAAACCCCGAACGGGATAATGAATTCACCGACTGAGATTTGTGGTTTTCCTCAGCCTTTCCAATCCGATGCCTAGAAATGCCCTCATTAGGCCACGACCTCTTCCCTCCATATCACTTCCAATTAATTATTCAGTATCATTCCATTCGACGTCACATGATCTGTTACTAAGAGGGTCGTTAAATAAACATCAAACAAAGAATTAATTTAACCGATTAAAGAGTAAAAACGTACCACCAGGTATAACATTAAACGCTCTTCATTTATGTGTTTCGTATGATGCTTAGGCCCACAATAAACACTGGTTATTTCGCTACATATAATTCACCGCCTGGTCTTCCTACTGGAAGCACGCTCTGTTCCGTGTGAGGTACAAACTGAATCACTAAATTACTTTAATTTTAGTCTTCGACGGATAAAAACATAACTGCCTTTCCGTTACAGACACAAAGAAGCCAAACTCAGCTATAGTGACCCGTAAAGTTAGAAAAATAGAATTACGAGTGTAAAATCTTTCTCCACTAACACACAAACTGTTCGGCGAACACAGTCGCTTCACGGAAGGCAGGTTCTGAACCACGGGTTGAGGCAACACTTAACTCCGGTTTCCAAAGCAACCACTGACAGACACTGCAGATAATAGCAGAGAGCTCGGCACGACTCAAAGGACGTAGCAGCTTATAGATGATGGGCTTAAAAGATTGAAGTTTCCGATATAAAAGTCACCTGGCTAGAGGGCGAAGAAGAAGGCACAGCTATAACAGGAGAATTCTTTACATTTTTTTGAGTGCTAGACAGGTCTATAAAGCTTATCAGGGGTTTCCAAGATAACAGCGGGTTTGACTCTATGGATGACATCACGAAATGATTCAGTATTTGAGCCACTTTCTGCTGTCCGTTATTTCGTCAATACTTACATACACTTTGTACATGGTAAATGTATTACAATGAAAATTTATCCCTTTGACGCAAGCGGTTTCTTAAGTAACGTAAATTCAGTTCCTAAATGGCATACCTGTTCACACAGTACCAACTGTGAGAAACTAAAGAAGTTCAAAATGCGTCAAATAATCAAAAATAAAGTTCTAGGCATGTATGTGAAATTTTCTAAAAACCCCTTATTTTTCAACCTATAAGTGTTTTCTTCTGGTCCCTTATTTTTTGGGGTACAACAGTTTCAGGTTCGTTTCTTTTTTAATTTTGTCTGAATGGAATATTCTGGGCTTCAGAAAACTATTATGAACACTCAGGTTCCAACAAATGGGGGAATTCCTTGACTAGGTAAGACACTACATGGAGTTAAGTTTATACACAAGGTTCATTCATTACATTGTGATAAAAAGACTACACCACAAATAACAAAGAAATCTCCAAAGCAATAAAATACATTTAAACTAAGTACAAGTGTTTTCTTCACTTGTTATTTTATATTCACGGTACAAGTACCACAAAAACTGACACAAAACAGGCCGTCACAGGCACATTTCATTACAACTGTCTCAAATTCAGAAACGCATAATTTTCACAAATATCCATCTACATTAAAATTCACTTTACTTAAAGCCGAATTAGATAATGAGGCCGAAAATAATCTTAGCAAATTAAAAAAAAAATTACTCTGCTGGAAATTCTGTTGACAACACTGCAGACTGCATGCTTTGCAGCCTTGTTCAAGAGTTCACAGTTTCTACAGCTTATCTCAGTGGAACAACAGCATCTAGCTAAGAAATTGATACATTGATGACGTAATAATACAAGAATAAAAATAAGAATAATAATGATACAAAAGGCCACATCCATCCATCAGAAAAATGAAAAGTAATATTAAAATGGACCGACATTACTATTTACAGCAAACTCTTCCATTTTCAACACATGTTTAGCTTATTTTGTGCGGAGCGAATATAAGGCCGAGAGATCAGACTGCGTGTCAGAACAGAAAGGAACAGCAATGAGCCTGCCACGGTCTGCTCTTATTGATAAGGTCTTGAACAACTGCACGTCATCACCTGGGCTGTCAAAATTTACAAAATATTGGACTTTTAAAGTTGCATACTAATTTAAATACGGTTATACCGCCTGGATTCGATCTACGGGCCTTCTAAGTAAGTTTGAATTTCCTGCTAAAGTTTAATGTAAGTTTAAACGCAATTATGTTTTCGATTTTTTGGTGCCATACATATTTCTGTGCGCTTTTGTTTAAGACATAATTTCGAGAGAGTGTCTGGCTCATTAAACATTCATAATTTGGTATAATGCTTCACGAGATTGGTTTCTGTGCCCCAACACCTCCGCTACACTCAATAAAAATCAGCAGTAATGCTACACCTAAAAATATTTCGCCCCAAGGATTCAATCGTAGGCCCTTCAAAATGTCAGAAAGGAAAATGATGTTTGGGGGTGGTCTACGTACCATGTAACTATAAATATGTTGCAGTACAATGAAAGTCTTACAGAGGGCGTTGTTATTTTGACATAAACACTGTTCCCAGAACGAGCATTACCCTTCTTTAATAGCAGGTCTTGGCCTCAAGTGAAATCATTCCAGCAAGTGTGCAAAGGAATTCCAGCCCATTCTAAACATTTCCCATACAAACATACACACACTTGTATGCTTCGTTATTATGGATCTCTCTGTGTCGACAACAGATGAGAATGGTGTATCTACGAAATGCAGCGTAAGAAGAAACTGACGTAATGTGTACAGACAACACTACATGATTCACACACGATTGAAGCACAAATAACTGCAAAATGCAGGCACAACTTAGACAAGTAGGGGGTCTTTCTAACGTTTCAACCAAAATAGCTGGCATCCAGGCTCACCTAGGAAATATAACCATTATGCCATTATCTTAACAGTGTATATGAAAGGCTGTTGGCTGCCACCTCCTTATGAATGAATGAATACGTGCATGTGTATGTATGTATGTATGTATATGTAGGTACATGTGTGTATGTA
Source organism: Reticulitermes speratus (assembly GCA_021186555.1). Taxonomy (NCBI): domain Eukaryota; kingdom Metazoa; phylum Arthropoda; class Insecta; order Blattodea; family Rhinotermitidae; genus Reticulitermes; species Reticulitermes speratus. The sequence continues at coordinate 41,974,524 of JAJKFL010000042.1, read as the reverse complement.
CTTATCTATGTAGTTACGAATAGGAGCCAAATATGTCAGTCATAGGTGGAAGCCATGCTAAGTCCGTATTACACTGTCTATTTTCCCGACAGAAGTGTGGCCGTGAAGTGGATCAGGTATGAATATCCTGTTTGGTGGCATTTGGCAGGACTTCGTGTTTAGTGTACGAGTATGGTGTCCACAACACAGTACTACTAGATGATATGATTCGAGTTTGATTTCAGGCTTCCGCCGCGATGTTGATGAAATCTGTGGTCTTCTGGGTAATTACACGGCGTCGTGTGGTAATTATTTACCGACGTTTCGGGACGTGTCGGTAAAAAATTACCACACGACGCCGTGTAATTACTCAGAAGACCACAGATTTCATGATTCGAGTTAACTGGTGACATTCATAAAAAGCCTGCGATCCCAACACAAATGAACCAGGCTGTGGTCACTCCAGACGCAACGCAACCTCCTTATATTGCTACGAATCCAAGCGATGAATAACTTAATAGGCACAAGCTATTATGTGTTTATAGAGAAGGGTCCGTGAATGTGGAACCCTGTTTCGTAAAATTTGCATAAATTTTATTTTCTGAAGGCTGTAACGTTTTAGGTATCATCAAAATAACCTTTGATATGTTGGCTATTATGAACGAGTGGTACATCACTTCAAAACACAATCGTTTGGAAGCTAAACCGGCATTTGTCAAAAGACTGACAAGTGAACTTAGCCGCACAGGTTTGGTAAAGTACAGCCTGAGTCTACTTTGCTCTTCCTTATCAACGCTAAAACAAATTGCTGATATCTGGCATCCAACCCATTTCTTACAGCTAGAAGCAAAGAAAATTATGTGAATTTTATATTGCTTTCACCGTGCATTTTTCTCACTAATTCAGTTTTTTACCAATAAATGCACACACAAAAAAAAACCACTCTTTTATAGTTTTATTAGTATAGATTTATACCCCTACACGTGTTTCAGTCCTTGAACCATCTTCAAAGTAGCAAAGTCCACCAGACGACAGTCAGCACACACCACTCCATACGACAACACGCAATGCAATACGCTTACAATTGACAACAAAAACAATACCACGATTCTGTGCACAAGTAACCAACGCCGTTATTTTAAATATTTTAAACATTTTAAATCGTGACTTTAACTTATAGAAAACTATAAGTTTTACAGTTTTATAAATTTTACAAACTCAGATGTTTTCAAAACTTATTATTGAAACAAGTGTGCCCATTGGACTCTTCTGGCATGCAAGTTGAAGTGTAGTAGCTTATTAGCCCCCTGAAGATGGTCCAAGGACTGAAACACGTGTAGGGGTATAAATATATACTAATAAAACTATAAAACAGTGTTTTTTTTGTGTGTGCATTTGTTGGTAAAAAAACTGAATTAAAATTATGTGAGTTCAGGCAGGAAAATACAGATCACTTTCATTCAAGAAGGTTTGGATTCGGACATTTTGAACAAACACAAATACAATCACTTTAAAGTTGTACATACCGTGCATGTTTGAGATAATTATATACATAAACCAACAAATATTGCACTTATTTTATATGTATTGTCAACCCTACATATGTTTCGGCTGTGCTTTAGCCATCATCAGGGGTTTCTCTTGAAGTGTCCACTAACTGTATCTCTCACTGCATTGTCTTTGATTTGTATCAGGTTTCTTAATATCTAGGCACTATGCATTGTCTCACTATCCAGGTCCTATACATTGTTCACTATGTACACAGATGCACTTATGTTTGTGGTTTATTGTACGTTTTCAGTTTGACGTTGCTTGGTCAGTTTTAGAACATGTAAAGTGTGGTCTCGTCTAGAACATATCTGTAGCTTTCGGTGTTTTTCCGGTCCTTTTCTTTAGTTGTATGTAGATTGTCCGCCGTCTTGTAGGGTTGACAATACATATAAAAAAAGTGCAATATTTGTTGGTTTATGTATATAATTATACAAATACAATCATCTTCCTTGCCAAAACTCAACAAACTGTTCCGCTGCGCGTCAAGGTGAGCAAGTGGAAATGAATACAAAGATTTGCAAAAACCTGCAGCACTATACACCGGAAATATTAACAGAGCCACATTAGCCGGAGGGTACACATTCACTGACCCCACTCTACGGTATACACTGCCAATAATATTACTCTCGCTGTTACGGAACTCTCTTTATAGTAAATAAGTACACATAAAACAAAATGGCGGCCAATTAAAAAGCCGTTCTCGAAGTGAGAAGCCAGAAGCGACAGATGTTCAGACAAACTGCAGTGTATCGCAATAAAATATGGTTCAAAATATGAACACAAATTTACATATCAAGGTCCAGCTTATTAACCATTATAAAAACACATCACTCACTGAAGAACTCAAAAACACGAACTTTATATTGTCACGCCCTTAAATTACAAAAGTGTTCATACGGGAAGCGTACATAAATTACAATCAGAACGTTAAACTGAACCCCCCCCCCCCCATCCCACCCCTGAAGAAATATTCGGCAGGAAAAAAAAATCGCAACAGAACACCGATGTATCTTTCTTAAGCTCACACCAACATGATGGACACACTCCCCGTTATAAATATGTGTACCATTGACTGATACAAACTCGCTACACGAATCATACAAAATGATACCCACTTGATCAGACACTACATCACAGTCAAATCGACACAGCAATTGCCATGAAATCTTATCTTGGACACATCAAGTCTATCACAAATACCTCTCTCCTACCGATGCATAGTAAACCTATCATCTAACAAGTTGTTACGTATCTTCTTGTCATGTCCTCAACTTTGTACTTCAGGGCACCATTCTTCTTCAGTGGAATGGGGGGAGAGGCCCCAGTTTAACGTATCTTCCAGAAATGTGCGCAAAACTAAGGAAAATAGGAATAGAAGAAACGGAAAATTTGAAAGCGATTTTGGAAAATGCTATAAAACAGATTTTAAAAACAAGAATATTGAGCTAAAAGGGGGTTGGGCTGTACAACGGACAGGACAGAACACCTTCAAACGAAAGCCAACGAGAAACGCAAATTCTAAGTTCTGAATTTCTCACTGCAGTGCTTATAGAGATTACTGCATCTATGCATTGTGACACGACATCGCGTGCCAAAGTACAGTAAATGCAGTTTAGTTTACTTAGTCATCCATTTAGTCACCAAAAATGCGACATTGGACATGTCAAATTCAGTGTACAATATAAATTACAAAAGAACTTATAATACATCTACATCAATACAATATATAACAAACATGCTACAATTCTAGCTGGTTTGTTCCATGTTGATTCATTTTGGTTCATGCTACTGTGAACTGGGTTTTCACAAAATATCACATTTCTTTAACTACAATATTTAAAGTCTTAAATTCTTTTTTGGAGCAGTGAATGCATCTTAAAGAAGATACTTTATTATGCGTCACAAATCTGGATCAAGGTTTTTGTTACGAAACAATTACGAAAACAAAAAGAAATACATTTGCTGGTTTCATTCAGTTACTTTCAGTGTAACGTGTGCTGGTCTTAAGAATCAGTGCTAGTATGTATGTCTTCCTTTCATGTTTGGTGACATCCAAACTTGTAATGTTGCACATGCTGAAGTGACCAAATAATGGATAGCATTATCATAAGTGGATCCATTCAAATCTTATTGCACTTTTCCAATGCAACTATGTCATGTGAAATGTCTTACGTACATTACAGCGAATTAATGGAAATCTTATACAGGCCAGCAGTACATCAAAAGGCAGCACATCGAAACAATCGCTCTAAGAACCACTGCCTACAAAATACTATAATAATAATAATAATATCTAAAACACGTGATTGAAGAAAAGTTAGCAGGAAGGATAGAAATGACGGGAAGACGAGGAGGAAGGCGTAAGCAGCTACTGGATGACCTTAAGGAAAAGAGAAGATACTGGAAATTGAAAGAGGAAGCACTAGATCGCACCCTGTTGAGAACTCGCTTTGTAAGAGGCTACCGACCTGTCGTAAGACAGAATACAGAATGAAATGAATTAATATAAGCTAGTCTACATCTACAAACACAGTAGAACTGTCCCGGTTTCGTTATTACTACCTTTTTACTACAGCGTTCAAACACCTCATCTCAGGAGTTATTTCTCGGGGAATATGTGTCGTGCTTGACATTTCTTAGGCACTATTTTTACAAAACACTTTTACGTTTCATAATTGATACTTTTATGACAATACTCTCCTTCACAACACGCCCATAACTAATAAAAACACGAACATTTAGCCTGTTACTGCACAGCCTTTGACCGAAGCCTTTGACAGCTGATATGTCCCAGCATGCCTGAGAACAAGATAACATGGCGTCCGAACTACCACTTGATCAATACAAATACTAAATGCTTGAAATTTTCATTTACAATAATTACAGTACAAACAAAATGTATTAAATTATTTTATTTCCATTTAAACAAATGTGGACTGCCACAACAGGCTATTTTACAAGAATTGTACCCCTAAATTTCCCTTCTCTCTCCCAGAGACATCGGAAGCCCTCTAAATTCAGGAGCGCAACATTCCATTCACTGTCATTTGTACTGAGGTCCGCGTTACCTAGGGGCTTCACCATTTCCTTGTCATGTGTCATGCCAAGCATGGAACACGACCTGTCCATAAGACACACGTCACGTCTCACAGAACACTGCAAAAACGTCACTACATTTTATCAAACCATTAATGAAACAGTAGGCTTCCTTACCAATTGGAAGACTTCGAAATGTTTGTCCAACCCACTGACACTGACAGAATATCCCATATGCCTAAGCAAGAAACGCCATGAGTAAAAACGTACACCTAAGAGCACAATGGCCGGTTATTTTTAATTTAAACGACACTTCTTCTGTTTGGTAGGCCTATATATAAACGTTGAAAAATGCGGGAAAAGCCCACTCATATATTTCGCTACTCAGTAAACACGAGATAAGACACTTCTCAGACCGAGAGGCTTAGCTTTCCTTAAGAATGCGTCTGGACGCTGAGAGCACGCGGCACTGTGTGCACGTGTAAGTGACATTTCTTCTGAAAAAAGAGGCATAAATTCACGGCTTCTCCCAGCAGGACGGGACACAGTTTCACAATTTGTTATAGTCAGCTTAATGCAAGAGTAACAAAGTGACTGTTATGTAACTTCTTTCTTTTTTCAAAGCTACAAACCAGTCATCCTCTCATTTTGGATTACTCATCCACGTATAATTTTATGTTGAATGTAGTGGGAAAGTCAGCGCAGGATTTGAACCAAGTCGCATAATCGTTTTATCGCTTCTCGTAATAACAAAGACATTCAACCATCAGTTTCTGCTCTTTCAGGTCATTAAAACGTGAATACGTCCAACGCTTGAATTTGGAATAAATTACAATAATTCAACATTCATGTTTTCTTTGTTTAACATTTTAATCCGCCCACGGGAAATGTCAAGGAGGGTGGAAATGATTTATGTACTGATGTTCTCTCTCTCTCTCTCTTTCTCTGTAGCATGGCCCCGACTACTTTAATGATGGATTCCACATTTCCACCAGATACTACTGCAACCAAATCTGCGACCAAAAGTGGCAGTTCACGTTGAACTACTTAAAGCTCAGCGGTTACTACATGTACCACCAAATTTAACACACATAATCTCTGCACCTTATCCACGTATTGTAAGTGTTCTTTATAATCCTTACACGAAAAACAGCCACTGTTCCCATATACAGCATTCACCTATTCGTCTTCCTAATGGTCGCAAACTGAGTTCTCTGTGAGGTACAAACTGAAAATTTATATATTTTAGTTTTAGTATTCAAAGAGTCAAATACTGTATCCTGCCACTGTATGCTCGTACTATACCATATGACGCGCAGTGACTTGCTTAACACTCAACATTATGCTGCGAGTGTCTTCTGACTGACATTGTTCAGTAACGGTTACAACGTAATTCTGATGGTGCAGGTTAGCGTAGCGGTAACGCTTCGGAGGTACTCGGTTCGAAACTTGCCCGGGATATATATTCCTGTTTTGATTTAACTAAAGCTGTTTTTCCTACTTGCGTTTAGCTGGAATTTACATGAACCCACTGCTACCCAAAAAAAGAAAAATGTCTAGCGTACACCAGCGCTGCGACAACATGCTCAGTGAGTACTGGGTACGAGTAAAGGTAAAGGTCACCCCATGACCTGCCTATGCAGGCACAGAGGGGAGGCGGATGTATAGCTCCAATCCATTCGCAACCTCGGCGCTAGAAAGGGGTGGGTTGTCAGCACCACGTCGCGGCCGCTTTACTCCCGGGAAACATCCCGTAACCATTGTACACGAAGCTGGGTTTGTCTGGGGGCCAGTCAGGAAGGGCATGTAAAATCTCGGCCCCACCGGGATTCGAACCCCGGACCGCCCAACCCGTAGCGAGTTGCTATACTGACTACGATATCCCGTCACTGGCTAGGGCATTTTATTTCATTTTTCAAATGGCGAAGTAAGGAATGAAGCCTGTTCTAATTCACAGAGTCATTTCATCTTTTGCAAGGTGTTCCTAACTACCGAAGTCCTTTCGTTTTGTACTGTATAATCCGTTTTGGTATTCTTTCATGTGTCATTCTATCCGAATGGTCAACACAATTCCGTACTCATGTATTTTATTCTGTACTCGATGTATTTTCAGTCGTCTATAATGTATGCATTCTTCTGAACCCTCTGAAGGCTTAAGTTGTAAAGAACAAGAAAAACAAGAATTATAAGCAGCATGGGGATGTAGTGAGAAACACTGCATTTAATACAGGTTTACTTAAATTGCAGACAAATAAAACTTCAGATCCTAACTCACAGAGAACACATTCCGCCTCCACAACCAACAACAGCCACTGTTGTGGTTATTGTCAAAATCATATGAAACATACAGATATACTAAAATTAAATAAACCAACAAATGCACTATTTTGACCACTTTAATGTAGCCTTTGTCCTATTTAACCCTACACGTGTTTCGGACCTAGGTAGGGTTAAATAGGGCAAAGGCTACATTAAAGTGGTCAAAATAGTGCATTTGTTGGTTTATTTAATTTGATTAAAAAATGCACGGTGATAACAGTGTGAAAAATACAGATATACTGTATGACAAAATGTAGATTTTATTGCCGTTCCAGCAGATGGTACATAAAATTACCACTAGGTGTTAACGGTTAATATGGTCGGTCTGAGCTAGTACCGCGTTTAATTGTTCTACGGAATATATTTATATTTAATGTATTTTAAATTATTATGCAAGAGTAACACTACCCACTTTGCAATATGGAAATATATCTTCTACAGTTGAAACAAGAGGCACACATAGAGACAGAACTGGTTAATCACACACAAAAATTTAATCCCCACATCCTGATGGCAGTTTGTTTGCCACTGATTAAGCCTGACAGTGTGCGAGATGCTTAGAGTAATATTCCTGTCTTTGCGACTGAATTCCAACGGGCTGCCAACAAATCTGACGAGGTGCCTGGCAATTCACTGCCTGTTAGCTTTGATCCTTACAGCTCTTCTTATTTTATTGATCGCAATTTCAAGGTTCAATGTGCGTGATATCTCAGGGATTCAAACCTAGGGCGCAGCGGCTATAAGCTAAAGCACTCATATTTCGTGTGTCTTAGACGTACAAGACATTTCCAAGAAAAATTACAGACGCTGTATAGATGTAATTTATCGATAATATTTTTGATACCATGTCTTGTTGTATAAAAATAATAATCGATGTAAAATGTTTTATCTCGTGTGATCACTGTTCATGTGGTGAATATAAATCTCGTGGTGGAGATGTCAGATGCCTCATTTGAAGCGTAGGACTGTCTGTCAGTTGGAGGTCGTTGTGGATGGAGACTCCTGAAGGCATGATATCCATGCGGCTGAAGCGAGTCTATCCATCCTTCCTGCGAGAGGAGCAATCGATATATTATAACAAAGTTGACGCGGAGAAGACAATTTAATGCGCTTTAATATAAAGGGCAAGAAACATCAATTCATTTAATAATTCTATGGTATAGCGAACAGGAAAAGAAAAAAGACCAGAGTTCACTCCAGGCAAAGTTTTTATCGTCGCGATGAAACCACTCGATACTGTGCTAGTCACTGAGACTGCGCAGTTCCGAGATGAAAAACGAAAGGCTTCGTGGATACCTGCCAGTTCCATGTTTGATCAGCCTCACTTCCCATTTTGATGGGCAACAATGGGAAGGGTATAGGTCTGTCTGTTTGCCTGTCTGTCTGTCTACCTTCGTGTTTCAACTCCGAAGCATTAAATCGTATTTCAATAAAATTTTGTGTAGCTCAGTCGATATAGTGACTAAGATACAGGCTGGAGACCGAGGAATTGTGCTTCGATTCGGGGCAGGGATGTCCAGACCAGATCTGGGGCCCAGCCAGCCTCCTTTCCAGGGGGTACCAGCGGCTCTTTGGTCGGAAGTAAGGCGGTCGAGACGTAGAGCTGACAGTTCTCACCTATCTCGTGTCCAGGTCAAGAACGGGAGAACGTATACTTCCACTCCGCTATACGCCTTCATAGCGCGGTATTTAATTAAGCACAGGGACAAATTTCACATTTTACTTTACTGCATGCCTACTCTACAAACTGCCTCAGCATTTTATTTAGGACCCCATTCGCACAATGCGTATAAATACTACGAAACGCAGAATGACCGTTTCTGCAGGAGAAGGTGTGTAATGCCGTCGAGTGTGGACTGTTTGACTTTCCACACGAAGTTAAACACAAAATAAATATGAGCACTGGCCGATTTTGTAGTAGTCACACCTGAAAAAGCCTGTGAGACATTGACTTATTACGCTTACAGGAGTATCATTAACGAAGCATCGCTTCTTCTTCTTCTTGTAATTTTGTAGCCTGCGCTGAAGTCCCGGTATGACAGTAAGGTAAAGGTAAAGCAATCCCATTACAGGCCTGGACAGGCCCTTAGGGCTCCAGGAGGTTGAGGCTCCCAGATTTCTAGACAATCGGCACATGAAGGTGGTAAGGTTGTCAGCCCTACGCACCGGCTGCCTTTACCCCCCAGGAAATATTCCTGGTAATCATTTCTGTTAGAGGCTGAGTCGACCCCAGGGCCATAGTGCGACCGAAACGATTATGTCAGTGAAAATTCCAGTGACACCATCGGGAATCGAACCCGCGACGTTCCGGTTTGTTGCGCAGTGCCACAACCAACTGCGCCACCGCGACCCCCCGGTATGACAGTACAAACATTATTTTGAAAATTGTGGAGAAGTTTTTATTAATAATGGTGAAATAGTCAACAGCCTATAGACCAATGCAAAGAATAAAATTCGTAAAATAACACTTAATGGCAATACCATCCATTCCAATCCGTCAAGCTGTGTACGATGTAAAGGTACAGCTACCGACACAGTAACTGTCACATGCGAAAGGTCCGGCCATTCTTATTCCCGACAGTAAATTACACTGACAGGCTTCATATTTCAATAACATCTGTAATCATGAAATCTGCAGGAACTGAATAGGACCTTGACAGTGGCTACGGTGTTTGTTAATCTTTTAAATATTCTTTTACAATAAAAACAGGACTCTTTGACGAATACTGAAGCCTGTTTGTCTGTCACAGAGTGTAATGGTATACATCAGACTCAAGAGAAGACCATGAGCCCAAAAACGGACTGTACTGAGAGTCAGCTGAAAAGTGGCCTAAACTTCAAACAAGAATTTGGACTAATCACATAAGAAGTAAGTAACAACTTCGGACAGCTCAGAGAACATACTTCTTCTTTAATGTTTCACAAACCAACTAAATGCACATTCTTTGATACTATTCTATATAGTTACCACTTACCCCTACATATGTTTCAGTCTATTTACAGACCACCATAAATGAAAATGCACGGTGAAAATAATATAAAGTATATACTTCTCCTTTATTAAAACGTGCACTCGGTTTATGTTGTTTAGAGGAAAAGTAAGTATTTATTGTGAGAACCATACGAAGCACGTAAATAGAGTGTGGAAAAAAATGTACAAAATTTAGTGTTAAATCAGGTGGTAGATAAAGTAGCTTGAGTACTTTAAAAACTTAAAAACTTTGTATTACATGTGCTCCTAATCTACGAGTAAGTAAACTGTAAAGCAGTGGTTGCCAAAGTGGACGGTACCGCCCCCTGGGGGGCGGTGGGATTACCGAGGTGGGCGCTAATAGGTACGAGAGGTGGAAGGGAGAGCTGTTATTATCACAGGTGGGCGCTAGTAGACAAGTAGTGCATTTATTTTTATAATAAAATTCAAATAAAGTAATTTTTGTGTTAAAAATAAAAAATGAATTAAATTTCTTAGTATTTTAATTTATGAATCTTATTCAAGCATATATTATGTTTTAATAAACTATTGGTAGATGAATAATTGTTAAGCATAAAAAAATATAATAAATTTTAATTTATTAACACATAAAACGTTAAGTTTAACTCTTATAATTTTATTTAAACGATTTTTTAAATATAAAATAAAAGTGGAAACAAAAGCGCATTTATGTTTTTTTAAAAAAGGTAGGGGGGCGCTGTGGGTGTGCATATGGAACCAAGGGGGCGGTGGACCGAAAAAGTTTGGGAACCGCTGCTGTAAAGTATCAAAGCATGCTCATCAGGATTCAGATTCCCTTCATGTTAGTGGCCGGGTTTGTGGTTGTCAAGTCACTGGGAGGCAGAGCGCTTAAAAAGTGAAAATCGCTGCCTACTAGAATATTTCCCGGATTTATGTTACGTACTGTGCGTCTTCGATTTTAAAATGCAAGGAACATAGATGCAGATGGCGGTCAATAGCTACACGGGTCGATCGACAGTCATTATGTAGGAATGCCATACACCGTCCATGAGCCATGATGCTGCTGCTGCAACTTTTAAGAATATATAAACTGTTTTAAATAAAACTATCGCCCAGCGTTTTAAACTCCTGGTGCCAGAAGGCTCCGTTTATTTAAGGACAACAGTGGAACACATCCGATACATTTCATTCTTAACATAAAACCTTCTGCATACTTCCTAACCAGCAAAAGTAATGTTTTCTCTGTCGACGCCACTACAGCGTACAGTAGACGTACAGTTCCACTCATTCTTAACCTCGACATTAGATGGAGATGAATGTTCAACTGCCCGCCACGGCCGCTTTACCCCGAGGAGACAACCCCGGTACCCACTGAATAGGAGGCTGGATGGACTCCAAAAGCGCTCTGGACGTTTTGGAAAAGAGAAAAACCTCTTGTCCTGCCGAGGTTCGAACCCTGGACAGTCCAGCAGCTTGTATGGACACTACATCGACTGAGCTATCCAGTACTGTGCATATCCAAGAAACCAGCTGAGAAAATGTATAAAGAATTTTGGTTCGAAAACCTGAAGGGCAAGTGCATGAATGTAGCTGAAAGGCACTGTCGCTGCACACAGGATGAAGAGCTATGGGCAGTGGAGCTCTAGCTCCATGCATTAACATCGGCGCTAGATGAAGGTACGCGGTCAGCTTTAGGTCCCCGCCCTGGGAGAAAGTCCCCTATTCCCACTGCATAAGGGGCTGGATGGGACTCAAGGCTGCCTTGGCTACCTCTTAGCTGTGACGGGAATTGAAACCCCAGTTGTCCAGCCTATAAATAGCCACTGTTCTGAGATATCTCGTCTCACCGCAGATGAAAAGGAAATATTAAAGTCAATTTTCGAAAAACTGATATCGGGTTACGGACTGATCCACATATTTTTAAGTTGTAATTCTCTAATTACAATTTTAGAAACTGGGAAGGTGAAATAACTGTAAAAGGATTTGAGATTCTCTCGAGGGAACACTGCAATGCGGGACACACAATGCAGTGTTCTTTCATGTTCAACGTCCGGTTCTTATAATTACCACTGTCCTTAACAAGGTTAACGCACGCATCTTATCCTTACACCACAAGTACATAAGAAAAATATAAATAAAATCATTTTAAGAATAAGTAATTATAATATATAATAATAATAAAATATAACCATGGCTCAACAGCCCTATATGGGCCCGGGCCTCCTCTTGCCTCCTCTTTTCGAGGTTACTAAGTCGTGTGCTGAAACGTGGACACTTCGGAAAGTAGATCAGAAGTATCTGGAAAGTTTTGAAATGTGGTGCTGGAGAAGAATGGAGAAGATCAGTTGGACCGATCGTGTGAGAAATGAGGAAGTATTACACAGAGTCAAGGAGGAGAGGAACATCCTACATACAATAAAAAGAAGAAAGGCTAACTGGACTGGTCACATCTTGCGTAGAAACTGCCTTCTGAAACACGTGATTGAAGGAAAGTTAGAAGGAAGGATAGAAATGACGGGACGACGAGGGAGAAGACGTAAGCAGCTACTGGATGACCTTAAGGAAAAGAAAAGATACTGGAAATTGAAAGAGGAAGCACTAGATCGCACCCTGTGGAGAACTCGCTTTGGAAGAGGCTACGGACCTGTCGTAAGACAGACTACAGAATGAATGAAGTCGTGTGCATAAATCTACGACATGGGACCGACGACTTTACTTCCCCTCCGAAGGAAGTGGTGCTCCGGATTTTTATCACCCTTAAAAATCCATCGACCTCGGTCGGGATCGAACCCGCGAACCTTGGGTCCAGTGGCGAGCACGCTAACCACTAGTCTACCGAGGTCGACAAGAATAAGTAATTATGTGCCTAATATTACACTCAGTAACATCAGATTTCCTTCTGAATTCAGTCAATTGCAGTAGTGGGTTCCCAAAGTCCGCTTCCCTTCGTAACGTGTATTATCATCTCGTCTTCATCGTTCAATAAACTTCGGAATCATACTTCATGTTTATCTGGAGAGCGTAAGTACGTACATAAACTTAATATCTCTATCAGAGTGGCCTATACTCATTCCAGGACACAGTTACAGATTCAAACTTAATGGATCTGTTCATTTTTGCAACCAGATATATGACTCCTCTCCGCTCAACTAACTGCAGAATATATACATAAAATTCAATCAGCAAATTTTAATTTTTGTGCTCTATATTTCCAGGGAATCCCTCTTGTTTCGTTCGCAGTTTGTAGCCCGTTTCCCCAACAAAATTTGGTGATAATTTTATAAAATACACAAATAAATTCAGAGATTAATTCCAACATTATTACATTAAATAACAATAACATTCGAAATGTTATATAAAATGTATGATTTTAATTAATTTCTTCAAAGACTGGCAAGCAATAAAAGGATTAATATTGCAGTACAAAATGTCATTGTCATCACACTTCTGGCTGTGGTGTTCGCGCCCATGTCACCAGTCCCGCTCTACGTCCCTCTCACTGTGCAGAACCGGCTTCGATCTGAGGCCAGTCCATGTATGACTTCTGGTGCACAAAGTAGCACTGGGACAGGATTCTCTCCGCGCACCTCGGCTTCCTCCGATCAGCATCATTCCACCAGTGTTCCATACTCATATTTCACACATCTCTTACACACGACACATAATCTTAGCAATTTACAGTGTCGTTAAATAAGACACTTCTGTGAGTGTGTGTGTGTGTGCGTGCGCGCGCGCGCGCGCGGCACTTCATTACATTAACAGCCAATCATTGTCCAGGCAGCTGACAAGTCCTAAAACACGTGAAATCAGAAACACCTACTGCAAGATGAATGCCATTGATAAAATTTGTGGCTGCGTTAACTTCCCTTCTCCCGTCCCAGTTCTCTCTCCCTCACGCACCCAACCCACACTTTTATGATCCCAACATAAAATAATGCAAGACGTATTTCTCGCGTGCAATAGGCGCATCACGAAGGTGCAGCAACTGCCACATTGCAAGTAGGAATTCTTATGTTCAGCACAGTCAAAAAGCCACAGTACTCGCCTTAACTCACATAACGACGACTGGAGAACGAGGTTCGATGCCTGACAAGAGAAAAGAGTTATCTCTGTCACACCTGAGATCCGTTACAAAATATTACAAAGACCTTCCAAACTGTGCGAATTATTTGGAAAGGCATCAGGATACAGTAGCCGGGTTTGTAAACACGGTGCTGAGACTTCGGTTTCTGCAACCACCAGGAACATCTTGACTAGATAAGTAACTACCAGCCCTCAAGAAGTACCCTTGTATATGGATATCATCCTTCTAAAGCTTAGTGGTTACTATATGTACCACCAGATTTAACATTAAAATGCTCTACGTTCTGTCCGCAGAGTACATTTGTGTTTTCTGCGAGGTTCTTACAACAAAGGGTGATTATTACATCATACAGCATTAACTTCCTGGCTTTATAACCAAGATGGGGTGTGTTTACTGCGCGGTATGAACTGACACTTTAAATAAATTCTAAAAGGTTCTGACGATAGTATGTAACACTGAGAACTAATGGGTTTCTTGACTTTGCCCATCGTCCGGAAATTTAAAATAACTAGATAACACGACGTTTCGGGAACTGGATCTGCTCCGTCCTCGGGTGAAGGGGGAGGGGAACACCTACTCTGTTGGGTCCCTTAGACCAAGCTAACCTCAATCACTGGACAACCGAAGCTGGTTAAACCACAGCTATATGAGTACCTGAGACCAGGCTTAGTGATCTGTTATCTTCTTCTGGCATAGCCTGGTTTCAGGTACTCATATAGCTATGGTTTAACCGGCTTAGGTTGTCCAGTGATTAAGGTTAGCTCTATCTAAGGGACCCAACAGAGTAGGTGTTCCCCTTCACCTGAGGACGGAAGCAGATCCAGTTTCCGAAACGTCGTGTTATCTATTTATTTTAGATTTCCGGACGATGGACAAAGTCCATAAACCTATTAGTTCTCAGTGACACTTTAAATGTTTCAGGTTAGCCTTAGTCTTTATATGATTAAGAATATCAACAACACATAAATAGTCTATAAAGATATTAAACGGATCTGACTCAGGATATGAACCAGTGGCGACTGTCGTACCTTATTGACAACTCGCATTTTAGAGTCGACCATTGTTCTTATGGCAATAGCGCTGCAATTCTTCGCGAGCTTCAATGCTGCCGCTCGCATACGGTATTTGCCATAGGTTACGCATACGCTGTGTAGATCCGGCGGAACGCGGGGCGCAGTTGATTGAGGCACTGTGCTGCAAGCCGGAAGGTCGCGGGTTCGATTCCCGATGGTGTCACTATCAGTTTTTCCTTCATAATCCTTCCGGCCGCACTATGGCCCTGGAGTCGACTCAGCCTCTAACAGAAATGAGTACCAGGAATAATTTCCTAGGGGGTAAAGGCGGCCGGTGCGTAGGGCTGACAACCTTACCGCCTTCATTTGCCGATTGTCTAGAAATTCTGAGAGCCTTAACCTTCTGGAACCCTCAGGGTCTGTCCAGGGTTGTACAGGGACTGCATGTTTCATTGAAGTAAAAGCCCATCAGCGGGCAGTAGTTTTATCTGAAATGGGAATCCTCAAAAATGAATTTCTTAATCCGCTGAATAAATGCCTACTGCCTAGCGAGTCCTTTCAAACGGTGTGTATTCTGTCCTCCGTAAAGTTCACGACCAGTCCGTGAATTCGGACCACGTGACAGACACACAATCCATTGTATGTCTAAACCTATAGGTTCAGCTCCTTTGTCAACAGAATCAAAGTACAGAGCTTGTGTCCTTTCTCTGTGTTGAAGTTACACAAACCCAGCGCTGAAAATCACACATTGGAGTCAATGAACCGGGGACGTTGACACTATTCTCCTCAATGAAATCTAAAGAGTAGGCTAATATGTTTACAAACTTTTAAACATGAGGGGAAACTACTGACAAATCAGCAGAAGCGAATTGAATCCATAACACGGAAACTACAGTAAAGGGATTAAATTGTCTTAGGTGTATAACAAATACGTATGACTTCATACAGCTGAGTACCTTCCGGGTTAATCAGCCCCTCAGTTATTCAAGACATTACCCGGTTCATTACCTTGTTCACAACATCCACACCGATCTTATCCCGAGCCAGATTAATACATCTTTGCATTCTATTTTCTTAAAATATACTTTAATATTATACTCCCGTCTAGGCCTAAAGCTCTCAAAATGACTCTTCCATACAGAATCCAGACAAATTTTGTGCACAACTTTCAGCAATCTGTTACTTGATTTGATAAACATAATAGACCTTATATCTGACACAGAGTACAAATCAGTAAGCTTCTCATTATGAAGATGTCTTTTAACTATCTTATAAAGAAACGTTGTGCTGCATCGAGTTAGTCGCCGTCCTCAGAGAAACCCAAATTTCTGACTCTGTAACGTCAGTAGGGCCTTGGAACAGTTATCTTTATAACTAAATCCAAATACTTAACGAAACTCAGAAAAATGAAGTAAGTCATGGACCCCTTCATGCTCCCCAGGTCTGATTGCACCCACTTCAAATTTGACTGCATATAATAGGGCTGGAAGTAAACTTAATACTATTCACACCGTACATTTTAACTTCATATACACAGTCCGACAAAATGTACAATTCAATCACATTAATTGTGCAATTCCGCTGTCTTACATGTTTCGAACCCTTCATTTGGGTTCATCTTCAGGGACTCATTACACACTATTCACATCAACTGGTACAATTGTTTACATGAACTCTTTACATCTGTGTATGTACGTTGTCTAAAGCTAATAAAAAGTGAAAATTGTGGTTGTTGTTTTATATTGGTTAAAATGCTAAAAGTTGTATAAAAGTTGAATAATCTGTGCTGATTTGATATCGTGTTTTATCGGAGAAGGTTGTCTGCTGTTGTTGAGAACTTATGCAACAGCTGTACATTAACAAAATAATATAAAATGTTTGCCTTAATTGATGGTTTCTCATTTCTATTCACCCAATTACAGCAGGTTTCAGCTAGTTATGAGTCTCCCTGCCGATCCCAGTGGCCGCGCGGTCTAAGGCGTGGGTCTACGGCCGCTCGTTTGCTGGGATTATGGGTTCGAATCCCGCCGGAGGCATGGATGTCTGTCTCTTGTGAGTGTTGTGTGTTGTCAGGTAGAGGTCTCTGCGACGGGCTTGTCCCTCGTCCAGAGGAGTCCTACTGAGTGTGGTGTGTCTAAAGTGTGTGATCGCGAAACCTCTAAAAACGAGGAGGCTTAGGCCCCCTAGGGGCTGTCGAGCCGTAGGAAAAAAAAAGTCTCTTTCTTTAGAAAATCTTTTAAAACGCCGTTCACGGTCAGCCTCGTGTGCATGTAAAATATATAAATATTATTGTCTACAGGCAACTTGCACGAGCCGCACCTGTGACGTGCCCTGGCCGCGTTGTGGCCACCCCAGGTATAACATCCGTAAAGATACACTGTGTTCCACCGTACTGTCGGTATCTACCCACAATACCACATAAATTGAAGACAGTATGATTGGAATAAACTCTCCATTCTACTTGACCGAAACTAATTTTTCTGGGAAATGTCGGTCATATAGTCCACACATGAACCCAACGAAGCAATATTCAGAACAATTACACAACGGTTTTTTTTTTGCACAGGTCTACGGTTCAGCATCTTGTTTGATCATTATAAAGGCTAATAAGCATTAGGCGCCATATCGCAGGACTAAATTTTGCCGCGAGGTCCACAAGTAGAGAGAAGGATATATAGTCTTAATTTTCACTTCGAAATCATATATCATAAATCCGTAATTATAGATCTCAAATTTAAATCGAGAGTTATGTTACAGCAGATAATCTGCAATTCGAGTTGCAAAATTCAAGCTTCACTCGAATGATTATTCAATCGCAACATTAATTCCGCCTGTGTTCATGAAGCGAGTAGGCATTTAGCAGTTTGGATAGTATTAAATTCTGTGCCCTAAGCTGAAGTTTTTAAAAATCGCTTTATAACCGACACGCAATTCGATCATTTTGAAATGTAGACCTTACGTGCACTTTGATGTTTTTTGTGGCGGGCGGGGTTCGCACTCCATATTCACTTGCTCTGGGACCACAGCAGTACTTAACTACAAAGATGTGACACGCTGTTAATAAGGCGTATTTTCAGGTGTTTTTGTCACCTATCAGGGGCACAAAATGAATGTTCAGGAAAGGTCAGTAATTATTGCTTGATCTTTAAAGTTGGCTGGGGCGGTAACGGTTGTGCGTTGTACGTGGTAGGTATCTTAGCCACGACGTTGCCTATCCTGGCAAAGGTACATCGCGTTTTTACTCAGTTTTACCAAGAAAATGTAAGAATACTAACCTTAAAATAAGTCACACGTTCGACGAACCGAGGTTCGAATCCCGGCACCGGTAAGAGATTCTTCTCCAAAGTCCAGACCGGCTCTGGGGCCCAGCCAAACTCTATTCACTGGGAACCGGGGTTCTTTGCCGGGAAGAGAGGGAAGGGGGATAAAGCGACCATGTCGTGGAGTTCATCATCCACCTCCACCAAGTGCCGAGATTAAGAATGAGTGGAGCTATACATCTGTTCCCCCTGTACGCTTTACCTGCAGCTTTACCCTTTTTTACCAATGCTGCTTCCTTCCACATTATATCCATTTCACCTTTCATTGATCATCTCAAAACTGGCTGCTTGTTATGTGGTCTGAGCCACTGACAGAGTCGTTACAAACATCACAGATAAAATAAATTCTTAATTCTTTGATATTTTCTGACCTTCACTATTGACTGGGTCTCCCTGACAAATCTCGAAGAACTCCCAACATCATACTATAATTATATACTCCATCGACCTTTATTATTATTATTATTATTATATTGTTAGTTATTAGCAGTTCTTTACTAAGCAGAAAAGAACGCTTTATGTGGAGACCACGTCATTCCGTCTGCGACCTATTAACATCGGTTAAACCCTTATCGAATCTTTATGAAATTCGGTACAACAGTTCTATACAAAATGTGTGACAAGCGTGAGTTTCGTGAAAATCGGTTAGGTGACAGATCTTACTAAGGGCGGTAAACGAATTTCTAACCTATTTTCCATACGTCTTGACGATTTGACTCAAACTCGGTATAGAAGATTTCAACGTATGTCGTTGAGTAATTGTGTGTTTTACAGAAACAGATGCAGTAAGACAATATTTAAGGGCATAAGCGAAATTTTCCCCTATTTTCAACATCTTTTGTCCGATTTGGACAAAGTTCGGTACAGAAGATATTCACACAATGCCGCTGAGCAAACATGAGTGTCGTGAAAATCAGTTCAGTGAAAGACAAATTTACTTGAGGGCATAACTGGTATTATGCCTCTACTGTCTAAATTTTTCGACCCTTTCGGAAAAAAAATTCGGCACAAGAAATCTCCACGTAACGCCATTCAGCAGCTGTGAATTTAGTGAATATCGGCGAAGTAAAATCCACACTTGACTTTGGGGCGTAAATGAATTTCTATCCGCCCTTTCTACATTTATTTTCCCATTTGGGTAAAATTGGGTGTAAGAGATCCGAATATAATATCGCTGAATAGTTGTGAGTTTCAAGACAACACGCGCAGGGAAGGCCGTACTATACGGACACTCGCAATAATCATGTAATATTTAGAATTAAAAGAATGCCTCGTCAGAATCCGGGTACTACATCACGGAGTACACCATTTGCACTCACGTTACTGACATCACTCACTATAAAACTGCCGTCTCTAGCCACTGGAAACGCCGCAGTAGCTTATGAAGCATGGTCACTCTGACTCAAGGGTTCCCCTCCTGTCATGATGCGATGGATGATGCGCTGCTGGCAGTAAAAAAGGAGGTAGGTGACAAGAAAACGCGGCGGGCGAGAGAATAGTTAGCCCATACACCTGTCCTCTCTGCCGGACATGTGTTAACAGCTGCGTCAAGCGCATGCACTCCGCCACACTGCCACCAACATTCGGTACAGATAATTCACGCCACGTATCCATGTACAGACAGTGCGTCTATCTGTGATTTATTCACGACGCTCGCAGTAACTCAAAACTGTACACAGCCTACCATCGAGCGTAGGCAGTATAGCAACCAGGCTACGGGCTGGACACCAAAGGAATCGTGGTTTCATTACCAGCACGGGCAACAGTATATACACAGTATAGACACCAGCAATAAGCACCTCCTGCATAGACCAAATGCCAACCTATCTTGTTTTCAAAAACGTATATTCTATGCCGGTATCAGAATTTTCAACAGACTCCCTCTGAGTCTCATAAGTCTTAAGAATGAAAAGACAAAATTTAAAGTAGCATTAAGAAAATATAGTCGACCTCGGCGGACTAGTGGTTAGCGTGCTCGCCACTGGACCCAATGTTCGCGGGTTCGATCCCGACCGAGGTCGATGGATTTTTAAGGATGATAAAAATCCGGAGCACCACTTCCTTCGGAGGGGAAGTAAAGCCGTCGGTCCCATGTCGTAGATTTACGGCATGTAAAAGAACCTTACGGGCATGAATAAAAATGTTGCGTAAGCCAAATTGCCTCCATTTCTCATCCAAGTCTCCTGACTGCCTGCCAGATGGCTCTGGCGTGCACATCAGGATCGATAGAACACTAAGCGCGGCTAGCTGGCCGGTCACCCGCTGCCATGAATGCGCATGACTTAGTAACTCGACAAGAGGAGGCGGAGGCAAGAGGAGGCCCAGGCCCATACAGGGCTGTTGAGCCAAGAATTATTATTATTATTAAGAAAATATTTAAGTACACACTCCTTTTACTCAGTAGATGATTTTTTATGTATAAGAAGGTTCATTGTTAGGTATGTAACACGTTTATAGTGTTTTAGTTTATAGTGTACAAATGTAAAATTCTATAGTCTGTATAGCTGTATATTTGTATATTATGACTTATTGCAGATCCAGTTGTCACTTCGACAGACTTATGGATCCATGGAATGTATGTATGTATATATATATGTACAGATTTATTTATCTTGGAAAGCGTCCGGACCGGCTGTGAGGCCCACCAAGCCACCTGTTCAAAGAGTACAGAAGTGGGTCTATATTCCAGGGGTAAAGCGGCCAGGACGTGAAGCTAAACACTCACTACCATCTAGTGCCAAGGTCAAGAATTAGTGGAGGTATGCACCCGCTCCTCTGTATGGCGAGCTGTTGTGAAAAAGGTGAGAAAGTTTCTGGTTTCCCAAAACACGCAAAATGTTCTCTGGCCCTCTACGCGACAATTAGCTTTTCAAAAAAAGTCCGCGTCTCTCTTTACTTTACTTTTTTGGAAATTTCTTGTGAAACGAATAAATCAGTCTAGTGATGAGGTTACGGGCTGAACAACAGGGAAATCAAGGCAGAGGCAGAGGCAGCGGCAGCGGTAGAGCCAGCGGCAGCGGCAGGGCAGAAATATTTATCTTCAGCGCGTCCAGCCGGTTCTGGAACCGCTCAGCCTCCCAGCCCAAGGAAACATCGGAATTTATTTTCGGTAGTAAGGCGGTCAGGGCGTGAAGCTGACCGCGCTTATCCATCCAGCGGCGAGGTTAACGCATAGAGTTAAACGTCTACTGCTAAATTGAACACAAGAACTACGACTTTGTTTTGGAATGCGAGTGCAGAACACTGAAATCAATCTTCCTTCTTTCTTTCTTTCTTTCTTTCTTTCTGAATGAATGAATTGCTAACGTCTCACTAATTAGAACAGTTTCTGCTTGAAATTAACCTCAGTCCGCAACCAACTTTCAACAAAATAGCGTCGAATGTATTTGTGCCGTATGACTGTTAGGCGATGTGCCTGCAAACACACAAGTTACACGACAGAATTCTTGCATTCTTTATGGTAGGGAAAGTCAAAAGGATATAGCTACAGGCATGGATAAATTGCCTTCAAGAATGCTGTCCTGGAACATTCCACGTTACAATTACAAGCCAGTGCCTTCACTGAAATACTCATTTTCTGCCCACAAAGTCATTCAGTGTAAATCTACAGGAATCTGAATAGATATGTCTACAAGCCCATCGCTAATGAACGCCTGAAAACAAACACAGTTGAACCCGGTTATAAGGACATCGGTTTATACGACACCTCGTCTATAACGTCAGATAC
Source organism: Reticulitermes speratus (assembly GCA_021186555.1). Taxonomy (NCBI): domain Eukaryota; kingdom Metazoa; phylum Arthropoda; class Insecta; order Blattodea; family Rhinotermitidae; genus Reticulitermes; species Reticulitermes speratus. The sequence continues at coordinate 41,952,542 of JAJKFL010000042.1, read as the reverse complement.
TCTGTGCTACCAATTAATTCCTCACTCTTAACCATAACATTATACATCTCGGCTAGAACAACTCTTTCTAACGACACAAAATATTTAGTCACCATCACGACGTTACAACCGGTTAGACTCTATTACTATTGTACTTTTGTTGTTTTTATGACTAGTACAGTCAATGTGGTTTCATTAGTGGGGTTAGCTTAGTCGCTATAAGAGTAGATTAACGGCAGCAGGTTCGATTCCTAGCAAGGGAAGACACTTTCCTCAGCGCCTAGACCAGTTCTGGGGTCCATCCGGGTCCCTCCCCTACCGGAGGTTCTTTTACCGGGTACAAGGCGCCCGGGGTGTAAAGCTGACCACCTGCATCATCCAGTAAAGAGGTTAAGAATGTGTGGAGCTGTACCTATCTGTACACCTTCCCTCTCAAATGTCCTCCTATCCTGATGATTAATCAAGCACAGAAATGCTTTTAGCCTTAAAATTTTCACCTTACTGTCGTTACGCCGTACAACGAACGCAAATCAAGTTCCGCCTCAGCATTATTACTTCCGTGTCTGATAATTACTTCCTACGTTCCTTTGTCCTTCCAGTCTACGAATATCGGATAATTTTAGAGTCCTCCACGTTGCACGTCACACAGCTGTCCTGATATGCATAACGACCATCACAGCACAGTCAAATCAACAACACCAAGGACAAAGGAACTTCTACATGTTTCGACCTAATCGGCCATCCTCAGGACAGACAGTCTCAAACATAGACGTGACACAAATCATCCTATGTGGTATAAATTATTAAATTCACAAATTATGATATCCAGCCCACTGCCTTTTATAATTTTTAGTTATGTTCCAATCACTACTTTAAATAATACGGTTAATAAAATCTGATACAAGTATAAGTATAAATAAAATTACATTAAAAGGAAACGTCACTCTTCCCAAACTTCATACGAAGCTTTCAAATCCATACTGGCAGACAATCAGAAGTTCTTGCTGGTTATACAAAGGTGAAAAGGGTGAGAAACGGAGCGATCATGGCATAATATGAGGTACTATCCAAGCATTAATCGGAAAGAGCCGAGGAAAGTCTCGGCAGGACAGTCGACTGGTCAAGACACAAACCTTCTGGCTATGAGGCGGACATGCTAACAGCCGGGCTGCATTGTGCGGCGAATGGAATGGCTTTCAGAGCGGCACATCGTGACTCACGAATCGGTTGTGGACAGAGGAGTGAATTCCGTTCACGGTTCGGATATTGATCAACACTTTGATACGTTCTGTGACCGTATGCATTAACCGGCATAAACAGCACAGAGTGGCTGGTCGGTTAATCGAAAAGATGGTTAATATGGAGGAACAATAAATAATCAACGAAAATGAGCACAGTTTGAAAATTCGTCAGGATATTTATTTAGCACAAAATTTTTCAATTATAATTACAAACACACAGCACAATAGTCTTTTTAAGCTGCAGTAACAAAAATAAAAATAAAGTATTGAAATGCTTATAAAAGTCACTACATTACCCCTCGTTTATATAAAGGCGGTTAAGACAGCTTCCGTTAATAAAGAGTAATTATATTCGTGGGGGAACGCTGTGGCGCAGTTGGTTGAGGCACTGCGCTATAAGTCGGAAGGTCGCGGGTTCGATTCCCGATTGCGTCTTTGAAATGTTTCATTCACTTAATCCTTCCGGCCGCACTATGGCCCTGGGGTCGACTCAGCCTCGAAGAGAAATGAGTGAACTCGGCCGGTGTGTAATGCTGACAACCTTACAACTTTCATGTGCCAATTGTCTTGAAATTTGGGAACCTCAAACTCCTGGAACCCTCAGGGCCTGTAGAGGGATTGCTTTACCTTTAGCTTTTTAATTATATTTGTGACTTATTTAAGCAAGATGTCAGTAGCTTAGACAAACGTTTCTTGAGCTGGTTGCCAGGGAGGTCATGTATTTCCGACATCCCACTGAACAGTCTCACATGTGCGTGTTGTTCTTATTTTTATTGGTTCAGTCTAAGTTTGTACACGTGACAGATATAAAGGTGATCATTATTAATTTATATTACAAGAGGATTAAACAATATACGAGTAATTACGTATTTTGCCAGTCTTTCTTATCATGGAGTACAGATATCTGTATCAGTTGCTGGGGATATCAAACACAAAACGTTTGAGAGCTATTCTCCTGTAGTACATAATGTATAATGACAGAACAATAAATGGGACAGCATGTGGTAGGAAGCGATCAAGCCGTCATTTGACAGGAGGGACTGCGAAGGAAGGCGAACATCTCAGTATGGATAGCCAGTCTCCGAGAGGAGATATGAAACCGACACCTTCACATATACGTCTAATGATGGTCTAACTCCACAGCCAATGACTTTTGTCTATTGTCTTCATTACCACAAGTCAGTGGGGGCTACAATAACATTTTTTTATTTTTTTTACCTATGGCTCGACAGCCCTATATGGGCCTGGGCCTCCTCGTTTCGTCGAGGTTTCATGGTCACACACATTTGAGACACACCACACTCGGTAGGACTCCTCTGGACGAGGGACCAGCTCGTCGCAGAGACCTCTACCTGACATCACATAACACTCACAAGAGACAGACATCTATGCCCCCGGTGGGTTTTTTTTTGTCTGTCCGCGGTTTTTCCCCTTTGATCCATTTTTTTGTACTGTTTAAATCCTTTTCGTCCTTCATGTCACTTTTATGTTCCATGCTACCGTCCTTATACAACAAACACAACACAAACATCCATGCCCCCGGTGGGATTCGAACCCACAATCCCAGTAAGCGAGCGGCCGCAGACCCACGCCTTAGACCGCACGGCCACTGGGATCGGCACAATAACATCAGCAAGGGTTAAAACCAGGATGGACCGCCAATAAGAATACCACATGTCTGCAGTGTTTACACTGCCAAATTGTAAAACCCAACCTACAGACCACTTCCCCGCACCACCCCCCTCCACAAATCAACGAGGCCATAAGTCGATCGCTTTTATAGGATTTCTACGCGGTCACTGACTTCTTCTGTCAGATGACTATATTGAACTACCTAAAGACTGTCTTACACTTTTTAATAGCCTTGTCCAGTGTTTCTAAAATCTAACAGGGCCGAACTTCACTAAAGAATTAAGATATATTGAGCCACATTGAACATAAAGATGCTTAAAAAGTAGTTTTTGAGTTATTTATGGATACTGTATCAAGTGTGGGGATCATATATAGTCGAAACTGATGAGGCAATCATTACACATATGGTGAATTGCAAGGCAATGGGAAGAGAGTTATAGTGGTAAGTTTGAGGACACGGCCGTAAAATAAATCCGATAAGAAATACGGGAAACCTCAGATACGACAGCCGGTGTGTCTGGCAAGATTCGAAAAAGATACCTTCAGAATGAAATTTGTACACATGGGAATTGCAAATGTAAAGGAATGTCGCCAGTACGAACCTTGGGCTTCTTGTACCCGTACTCCTTGAACCCAGCTAACTCCGTCGAGCAGAGTCCTTCATGAAAAGCCCATCTAGTCAATAAATTACCCACATTTTATGGAACACGAAGGTTCAACATCGCGTTCACAAGAACCCGCCACCTGTCCCTATCCTGAGCCACATAAATCCAGTCCACGCCCATAATTTTTCTTAAATATCAAATTTACTATTATACTCCCATCTACGTCTAGGTTTTCCAAGTGGTCTGTTTCCCTCAGTGATCCCCACCAAAACCCTGCATACATCTCTCCTCTCTCCCATACGTGCCACATGCCCTGCCTATCTCACTCTCCTTGATATGATCACCCAAATAATATTTGGTCAGGAGTACAAATTACGAAGCTCCCCATTATGCAGTCTCCACCAGTCCCCTCTTACGTCACCACTCTCAGGCCAAAATATATTTTTTGTGTAGGTACAGCTCCAATCATTCTTAACCTTCAACACTACAAACTGGTGAATGATTAGCGTCACGCCCCGGCCGACTTACCGTACTACCTATTGTATACAAGGCTAGGTTGCCCCCCATCGATGCTGTGCCCAAGAGAAACACTCAGCCCCCGGAGACAAACTCCCGATTATCAGGTTACCCAACTTACAGCCTTGTAGCTATACTGCCTGAGCTACACGCCTCGCCATGTCATCGCTGTTGATTGAATGTTTCGTAATGCAGAGTGGCGCAAAAGTCACTTGACACTGTGTTTAGCAAGAGAAACGCCGTACAGTGATGATAGCGGGCAGCTTTGTGAACACTGTGTGCAAGCGTCCCGGAAAGACGGACATTGTGACAATGTGGAAGGAAGTCACTTTTGAACATTTCAAATATACAATAAAGATAAATACTCTGTCAGCAAAGTTCAAGTAGCATGTTTCCTCTAGTGCCAAGTGACGTGTGTGTGTGTGTGTGTGCGTGCAGATTCCGCCAAATGCTTTTTCCTGCTACACAGGCCCAAACTGTAACAGCAGTAGTTTATTCTGTACGAGATTTGAAGTTCTCTCAGCGGTGAGTCAAGGTTACCAGCTTCTGGAATGTGACGCCGCGTAGCCCGATTCAAACTTGACGGATGATTCGGAGGAACCCGCTATCTCCATCTTCTGGGTCGACGAATGAAGATGAAGGCAGCGGGTTCCTCCGAAACGTACTTAACATTTCTACCAGACCACATGACGTCCCATTCCAGAAGCCGATAATCTTCTTCAGTTTATAGTCTACTCCATGTTAAATTAAACGCGTAAGAAAAAAAACTGGGGGGTTGAGAGGGTGCTTTTGGAGCTTTACTTAAAGACAACGGAAAACAACGACGCCAAGCCTTAAACACTTGTCACTAAAACTCGAAGTTCCTAGGTAACACATGGATAAACCCATCGCATGGACAACACATATCAAAGCTTGAGACAAATCATTCTGGCACCAAATGACACTGACACCGTATCCCACAATGTACAGCTCGTAAATAAATTACACTCTTGTATGAAGCCCCCCATACCGTGTTCAGAAGAATCCCCTTCTAATTCCCATTGTATAATATATTAAATTAATAAAATTAATTAATGATCTCAAATGTGATACACTATAGTCAGAATTTGATCGAAATGAATCTCCGTATAGTCACTGTCCTGAGTCAGACGAACCCATTCCATATTACCCCCATGCATTATTTCCCAATCATCAGTTTTAAAACCGTTTCAGGACCGGCGTAAGAGCGAGCATACATTGGCCGGGAGCTTTCAGAGTCGTAAATTTTCTTCACTCCCTGTAATAAAGGTAGTGCCTCACATGACACCCATCACTGCCTCTCTAGTCTTATTCTGAGTAGTCGATCTTCAAGGGGATAAAAATAATAGGCAGAAAAATCAGCATTATTGGCTTCTACAACGTTACCAAATTGGTCCTCATAACAGGAAACAATATATTTCCTTCGGGATTGAAGTTGAATTTTATATATTAGAAGGATTTCAATTTATAAAGGGTCAATTTCTGTTCTCCATCATGCGTGATGTATGCCCCAACCAACTAACTTCCCTCTGTGCGGTGGCGCACAGAGTGCAGGAAACTCATAAATTGAATCAAGCTTGTAAACTTTTATCTTTACTTCACCATCTTTCTATAAAATTTTGAATATGCAAATAATTCCGTTCGTAACTTGAAGCAGCACAGTTTCTGCATGAACACTGTTTAATAGCATGTAGTAACTCGTTGCCTTGTTCTTGTAAGTGCAGATGACGCGAAAGTGTTATTGCTTTCATGCAGCAGAGTACGGAGTACAAACCAGAATAATCTGGCAGTAAACACTGCATTTTACAGCACGAGATTTTACTGCGTAACATGTCTGTCCTTATGAAAGGCTTGTGGGCTGGAAAATAACACGGGTCAACAAGTTTATGGTAACACAAAAGTAAGATTAGAATTAATTATGGTGTTAATTCCAAATCTGTGAGCAAACATTTTGAATCACGTCACACTTTGAAGTAATTTCGAGTAATACTTTTTTCGTACATATTTTAAGAAATAAGTAAAGCTTATAGGATATCACCAAATATTGTTCGGGTGATCAAATCGAGAAGAATGAGGTTGGCGGGGCATGTAGCACGTATGGGTGAGGGGAGAGGTGCATACAGGGTTTTGGTGGGGAGACCTGAGGGAAGGAGACCACTTGGAAGACCCAGGCGTAGATGGGAGGATAATATTAAAATGGCTCTTCAAGAAGTGGGATGGGGGGCATGGACTGGATTGATATGGCTCAGGATAGGGACAGGTGGCGGGCTCTTGTGAGTGCGGTAATGAACCTTCGGGTTCCATAAAACGCGGGGAATTTCTTGACTAGCTGACGACCTGTTAGCTTCTCAAGAAGGACTCTGCTCCATGGAGTTAGTTAGTTAGTTATAGGATATTGGCAAAACTGGAGAACAGAGGCTGTGTATCCTTTCAGACTGTGGGAAATATTTCGTTAATGAGCAAACATTTATTCTCGTTTCATTAACGTGATTGTTTTAAAATGCGTAATGCGTGGTGTGTGTGTCCACACACGTCTTAACTAATGCGGAGTGCAGTTGTCCCTGTGCACATCAAAAAGGCACATGGAGGAGTGGAGGTACAGCTGCACGCGTTCTTAATCTCGGCACTAGATGGAAGTGAGTGCGCAGGTCCACCCCGCTGCCGCTTTACCCCGCGGTAAAGAGCCCCCGATACCCATTGAGTAGGTCACTGGGTGGGCCCCAAAGCTGGTCTGGACGTTTCGGAGAACAGAAACTCTCTTCCTTTCGCGAAAAATCCAAACACGATTCTTCTGTCATCCAGTCCGTAGCATAGTCACTACGCTGACTAAGCTAACCAGGCTTGCTGTGTGTTGCCTACAAACGTAGATTGAGGAAGGCACAAATAGCACATTACAGCTTTTGTACTGTAAATATTGTGATTACAGTAACTGACTCAGTCAAAAGCGGCTTATTTATTGATATGCCAAAAAAGAAAAAAGGCAAAAACTTGTTGTTCTGTCATTTAACAACACTGCGCCAACTGCAGATCATTGATGCGCCTATATACGGTAGCGATATGGAAAGGGAGAATCCCTGCTCCGCCTTAAAAAAAATAACTCCTTGTAAATCTGTCAGTATGTCAAATGTAAAGACTGCCCCCGCCTCTTATGGAAACATAGCTACAAAGTCGCGCTCTGGTGAAGAGGGTAAGCGACCTTTGGGTTTCTTAAAAGGCGGGTAGTTTCTTAACTCCCTGAACAACAGTCAGCTTTATGTACATAATTTTGCCCGGGGACTTCCATCTTCATCAGTCATTAACACATAGCGTTCCTTCTTTTTCTCTCTTCTTCTTCTTCTTCTTCTTCTTCCCCTATGGCTCGACAGCCCTATAAGGGCCTGGGCCTCCTCGTTTCGTCGAGGTTTCATGGTCACACACATTGGACACACCACAGTCGGTAGGACTCCTCTGGACGAGGGACCAGCCCGTCGCAGAGACCTCTACCTGACACACACACACAACACGACTCCACAAGCAGACAGACAATCCATGCCCCTGGTGGGATTCGAACCCACATCCTAGTAAGCGAGCGGCCGAAGACCCACGCCTTAGACCGCACGGCCACTGGGATCGGCGAGCGTTCCTCTTAGCCTATTTATATATATCTATCTGTCTACCTCGGTAGCTAGTTAATGACGCTTCCAGTCGCAAACTGTAGTAGTTTAGAGTCGAATGATAAAATAATCAGTGAATAGTGACTTAGAAAGGACGCGGACCTGAAAATATTAAGTACTTCTATGGATTATCTTGGAGGGTGACCAGAATTAAACCAGAATACCCGGTCATCGGGCCGAGATTTGAAACCGCGACCTCCTCTGAGAAAGCAAGAGTGCTATTCTACTCCACTAAGGTGTTCGGTATTCCTGTTAAATGCGCGAGTCTGCTGGTCTGTACACAGAATTCAGCGACAAATCACGAATACAGCGCAAACATTCGCAGTTTCGCCTTTTAAATTAGTTTAAAATTCAACATACAGCGTGACAAAGTACTGTGAATCTTTGCAGTGAAACAAATGTAATTCTTCCATTTTTCTGGTACAATTATGGGTTACAATTGTGATTACGAAGTGGATTTTTTTTGTAAATGGTAGAATTTAAAGGAACTATAAGAATTAACAACTTAATTTCCTTTAGAAATAGTTTATGATAACTTCTAGAATTCTGGAGGAGGCCATGACATATTTGTGAAGATCAGTCTCAGTGGGAAGTCGAACAACCACCACAACTGTGGAGGTACTAGCTGGGGTGGGTTTTGAGCTCCTTGGGAAGTTTTCAGCTTGACAGAGACAGAGAGAGCATGCTGAGTTGTAGCTTGCAGTAAAACTGTCGGGCAGCTAACAGAGAACCAGGGCCCCACAAATTACGATATGCTATGCTGCTGCTTTGAAGAAGCTAGCCAAGTGACCAAAGCTAGGGAAAGCAAAGGCAAAGTTGTGCCTGTCCACGCTACCAAGGCACAGAAGGGAAGTACAGTAATAGCTCCGTTCATTTTTAACACAACCATTAGATGAAGGTAACTTCACGCTCCGGCCGCTTTAACTCCGATGAATGTGCCTGGCTAACCATTGAATAGGAGGCTGATAGGGCCCTAGAGAGGGTCGGTTTTGGAGAACAGAAAAATCACCCTGCCAGAAATCGAACCCCGGAACAATCAGCCCGTCCCTAGTCATTATATTGACTACACTACCGCGGCTTCTAAAACGATTGTTAAGGAAAGGAACGTATGAAGAGAACACAGCGTAGAATTCACAAATATGGTAATGCATATTTTAACAAACGGAAAAATTGAAGTGTATAAAACATAATTTTACCAGATGCTTCCGTAAGGGTGTAAATCCTAGAATGTCACATTACGGGGAGAAACTATATTGAAGGGTTTTCCCTCGAAAGAACATTTAAAAGTCACGGAGCAAAAATACAACTCAGGAACACAACTACTGTGTTGTGAAACTGTGTAATAACTGGGACAGCAGGCGTTGTTGATCGACTGCTAGGAACAGAGAGTACATAGTCCGATGCACAAAAACATGACACATGAGCTTCTCGCGGTGACTCACATTGAGGTTACGGCATGCTGGGATGGCGCGCTCTGTAGTTTGTAGCTGGATTCCTCCAAACATTGGTGCCTATCAAATTGCACAGCGTCGCAACCAAACCGCCGTCAGTGTTCGGAGGAACCTGCTACCTCCACCTTGTAATACTCCTCCCGCCCCACCTTAGGGTAGCCGACGTCCACTGGCTCACTCACTGCCCCGCCACCCCGCAATTTGCTCCGTTTCCTCCCTCGCAGCTTACACTACTGTCCTGAAGATGGGAGCAGGATGTTCTTGCAAATGTAATTATTTACGAACCTAGATGGTAACACTTTGCAGGAGACAGTAGCTACTTATTTGCAGTAACGATAGAAAAGTTTGTCCACACTTCAGTGTGGAGAAAGGGGGATATTATAGAATAGCGTTTTGTTTCTTTCTTCAGTATGCGCATACATGCCGATCAGAAGTTAAAAAAATGGCATTTAATAAACAAATCTTACGCTACTTTACCTGCACTATACACTACAACAATCTATTATTCTTTTAAAATTATTTTTCTTACCAAGAGCTACGTAACAAAGGCAAATTTTTCCCTGTACAAGCCATGAAGGCATACAAGGGGAGCAGAGATAAAACTCCAGTCCTTCTTAACCTCGGCGTGTCAGTGATCAACTCCACGCACCGACCGCATTACCCTCGGGAAAGAACCACGGTACCCATCGGATAGGATGCTGGTGGGCTCCAGAGCTGGTCTGGGCGTTCAGGAGAAGAGAAAAACATCTTGGCCTCACCGGGTTAAAAACCCGAACCGTCCAGCCTGTAGCCCAGTCAAGAGATATGTAGCGAGGGTAATATGAAAGATACAAAATACCCTGGAGGGACTTCAAAGTAGTATCCGTCGTTGTTAACCACATTTTGAATTACAATCAAATTAGCAATTTACGTGGATTAATCTGGTACGTTGAAAGCGTGGATATTACGGAACAGAAAGCCATTACACTATCCACATTACACAAACACAATCACAATGATGCCATAAAACAGATATCAGCCTCTTACCCACGCTGCCGTCTTGCTCGCTCCTTTTAGCACTTCCACACCCCGCAAGTTTCAGTTTGTCAGAACTAGACTGGCCTTCCTTCGTTTTAACGAATGTTGGATGATCCTTCCTTCCTCGACTCTATATAACACTTCTTCATTTTTCACACGATCGGTCCAACTGATCGCCTTCATCCTTCTCCAGCGCCACATTTCAGAACTTTCCAGGTATTTCTGATCTCTAGGATGTTTTTTTTTCCTACTTGAACGACAAACGCCGACCACAACCTCTAGTGACGTTTTATTACTTTCTAATGTTTACTATCACTGCGATCCTTTGTCTAGCTCCCGTCATCGACTGTTAAGCCTCCCCGACATGCGGCGTAAGACGCAACGCTGGCAGAGCGTCGGGCGGAGCGTTGGACCGGCTCTTATCGGTCAAGCAGTAAAGAAACACCCTATATTTTCCGAAGTGTCCCAAGTTTCTGCACCATACAAACCTACGCTCTAAATGTATACATTTCAAAGGATAGCCTGGACTCCTCTTTGAAGCCTTACAGTATTTCATGGTGTAACAGAAATTGGTTAGAACAAACATCACATTCATCACTGATACAACTACACTTAAAGTAACATGTGATGACGATGTAACAAATATATCAGATACTTGGTCAATAAATTAAATGACGACTCATATTAACAACCATTATTTATGAAGAGACTGGTAAAAAAAAACCTCACCATTACAAGCAATCGCCTAGAACACTTTTCCATGAAAAGATAAGCTTACTGTAAAACTTTAAACTGTTTCAAGAAAGATTATAATCGCTCGGTTCCTACATTAGCAGAGGCGCTAAATTGTACGGAAAAGAAATGTCGCTGATGTCCAAACGCAGTGAAATAACACTCTCTGGGTTAGTCATATTCGTGGCCTGAATATTAATTTAATAATTCAAGCGGTCATATTTTTTATTTTATGCTTCTCTTTTTTCCCTCTTTCTCTCTCGCTCTCCATCTTACACCACAAACTCAGTGTGATCACCAGACTTTTTTACTTGCGTGGACCACTATAATCCTCAGAAACTTGCAGCAATGCATTTGCTATCTCAGGTTATATGTGTATATATATATATATATATATATATATATATATAAGTATATAAGCTTCTTTACATCAGATTGAAGTTTCATGTTATGGTAAAATATTATGGGTTTATCCCTCAGTAAAGGAATTAAGTTTTTTTATTTTGGAAACTTAAGGTGGCCACGTTCGATTAAAAGAAATGGGGTACAAGGAGACTAATGCTCTTTTCATACCCTACCAAAATTTTAATTCAAACTACCCTGTCACATACCCCCTTGGATTATGCTAACACAGGAGTAAATATTAATCACGTAGCTAGAAATTATATGCTTTGACACACGACTAGACTCACTTGGCACGACCAGCAGATATAAAGCGAAGTGTCACGTATATAAGGATTCACGATGCTTAGCAACCATTGCTTTGCTAAAGCGCGTCTTACTGCAGTAACAACCAAATTACGGCAAAAATTTGGTGACGTAAAAAATTCGCGAACCCTTAAAAATAATTAACAGGAAATTGCGGAAACATATGTTACTCAACGTGTGGAACTGCTACAGATCAATGTAAATTTTCCACAACGGTCTGTGACACCAATATTACGGCGGACATTTTTCTCTAGGTGAGGCAGCTTCTATGTAAGGTACACGACGTTTCGAAAATTTACTCTGCTTTTTCTTCATGCGAGGATTGTCACGCTGCTGACGACATGGCTTTAACAGGAGTTGCTATAGTATGTATTGGCTATAATATGGAATAAATTTCATAACAGTCAACTTTGGGAGTTCTCTATTAAGTCCGCCGTAGGCAACACAAACAGGCAAGCTACATATTACATATACTACATTAAATGTTACTTGGTGTTACATGGGAATGGATCCATGTAAAGATTGAATCACAAATAAATAAACACACAACATTAAATATAATATTGACGGTTCAGGTGGAAACTGGTAACTGAGGAAGATGAAGACAGAACCACATAGATAACCTTCATCAACCAACAACTGCACTAATTAAAATTTATTTAACACTTTAAGATTGCCCTACATATGTTTCGGTCACGAAGTGACCATCATCAGGGGCGTCGTACGCACGTGTGTGCACTTCACTTCATGCTGTATGGACAGTGTGAAGTGAAGTGCACACACGTGCGTACGACGCCCCTGATGATGGTCACTTCGTGACCGAAACATATGTAGGGCAATCTTAAAGTGTTAAATACATTTTAATTAGTGCAGTTGTTGGTTGATGAAGGTTATCTATTACCATACTGCACGGTGAACTAAAAGTTAAGTTGACAGAACTACATGTTATGACTTCAGTGACTACTTTTGCATATTAGTCCATGAAATCTTAATTTGCAAATAAAGTCTGTTTTCTGGTCTCATCACATGCATTTGCGCCTACATGTACGACCTACTGTCTTTCTGCACCCGAAAACACTTCAACTGAAAACTGCTTCACACACTGCCTGGAATGAACGTCATGCCATACCAGAACACGAATTTTTCAACATCTTAATCCCTTACCACCAGTAATACCAATATAACAGCAGCAAACTACTAAGATGGGATATGAGGTACGACGTTCTGCAGACGTTAAATACTAGGACTGCGATATTCTGGTATATGACGCCGTGTAGTCTGGAATTCTACCATCAAGAAGGAAGGTGCAGGTTCCTATGAAACACTCGTAATTAGGTGCAAAACCACATTGTCACATCGCAGAAGATAGTGATCTTAATACTGACATGGCAGTGAAGTAACTTTAAGTATGGCAAGGTTCGGCAATAAATTATGGTTCGAAATGGTTGAAGTGTAAAGTGACAGCATTCCGTACGATAAATATTCAGTGAAAAACTCTTATTTTAAACAGTGAACACGGATATAGATATGTGAATTCTAGTACTGAACTTATAAAATGGAAAATACTTTACATGGTTTCTCTTCAAAAATCTCTTCCTTCTAATAAGACATGTATCTGCCATAATGACTGCAGCATCGCATATGACATAGCGTGAATGTTACAGACAGACACGAAACCGGTTTTTTGATTTTCCTCATATTTGATAGTTTGAATGTTTTATTCCTCGGTTAAAGTTACATGCGGCCACCATAAAGAAGTATGATAAATGCTTTTAATCTGATAATATTTAAACTTTAATAAAAATTGTTTACATGTCACATATCACTAATGATGCGTGTATGTTTTATTTAGAATCGCTGACTGACTAGAAATCTTCATTTCCATCGGTAAGAATTAAACAATTCCAAAAAGAAGAAAAGAAAAGTTACTTTGCATATCTCTTCATGCCTTCCATCTTCACACGTGAAAATGTTAAGCAAAGGACGATAACCGCTGAGTTAAATTAAATTCATAAAACATACAGGAACCTTGTTCAATTAATTCCAGTGGATACACTTGAAATTAAATATATATATTTTCGAGGTAACTGATAAAATTTATGTGCTTCGCGAAACAAATGACAAAGTGTTAGACGAAAGATAGGGACACCTGCTTTGATTACGTAACCACCTCCGAGTACTGCGTGGTCAATTAAAGCCGCAGTAATTCCTTGATCGTAAGTGCACCTAAATTACAGAATCAGCAAAATTATTAACTGAATACCATCAGTATTATTTTCAATCTCACGACTTTTAACACTTGTACAGTTTCGTCCGCCTGACGTATTCATCCACCTCGAGTACGAGGTAAAGTATATGTTTTAATATAACCGGTATAAGAATCGTAAACTCCTGTTAAACTTAACTTTGTATTTACCGTGCATTTTCAAATGAGATATGTTCAATAATCACCAACTAATGCACATAAACTTTTTCACAATAGTTTATTCTTATAGTAATTTATTTTACATACTGTACCAAGTGGACATTATCAGCCCACTCATATTCTACATATATGAATATAACCACATATGTAATAACTGTAAAGTCTATGCATATTAATTTCTATGACCCCCTGAAGATGGTGGTTTAAACCACCGAAATACGTATAGGGGAATTTTAAGAATAAACTATTGTGAAAAATTAAATTAGTGAACAACGATTGCAACACTAAAACCAACTTTTCGTTAACATTATAAAATGTTAAAATGTACCACACGTGTTCGATCAGGATCACGTAGGGTTATTGCAAATCCAGTCACTTCACACATGATTTAATATCATCTACTTTGAAACATAAGTTACAATCTGTAAAAAATTCTCTAAATTGTAATTAAAGCACTGTAGAGGAATGTGAACTGCGCGGTATTAAAAGCATCATGAATGTTTGCGTGAGCGAGTGTACTACGTGTTGTGCGGTAATAACTGAGACTCACGTATTGTTTTTCCTAAGATTCGTACGTAACACAGAAGCACACTCTGTCGACCAATGAAGTAGGTACTGCCTGCATATAAGTGCAGCGCCGTAAAGAGAGCAGCAAATTCATTACTAAGCTAATAATAAGAATGTACGAAATGTGAAGCTATGGGAATAGGTCTCCTGGCGTGATGCAAGCTTAGTAACTGGCATCGTCGTTACATACAAACATACATACATGAATACATACATATGTACGTACACAAACACACACACACACACACACACACACACACTGAAACGAGATTTCAAGACGGCATCATACACAGATATCGATTGCAAATTATCGAAATGAAAAAAGGATGTTTTAAAACATTATCAAACACCAAGACACATTCATATCACTCATGACATATAGGCCTATACATCAGATATTGCACAAGATATAGGCGACTTTGTATTTCAGTGCTTCGCGGATAAATGACATTAAATTCTAGCACCTTGACTTACACATTGGAAATCCCACTTCGAGCAAAAACTTTCGTCCGTAAAATGTCCGTGAACGATAAAATTAAAATTACAATCAAAACGTTTCCAAGCAGCACGCACCTGAACATGCAGAGCTGAGCGCCGTAGAACCTAAGAACTGCCCACGCAACAGTGAACCTTCACCGAGATATCGCTAACAGCCGGTTCTGTCCAACCGGTCTACGTTTATGTGTGTGAGGACAGACAGGCGAAAATGTCCATGTTTGCCCACTTTGTAATCAACTGCAGTTGATTACAAATTAAAAACTGGATATAAAAATCGTATACCAACAAAACATTCTACATTCCACACCTTTCTGATGGTGTATGACACAGGATATCAACTGAGAAGCAGACCTGCCCTCTTTACAACAAGGACATAAAACAGGTTCAGTTCCCGAAACACTCAGTCCTACTCAGATATTAACAAAGGACAAAATGCAGACACCCAGCATTTGAAGCCTTTCCTCTCACATGAATCCTTCACACACCTTACATCTTAACAAGTTATTGTAATCCTGACTGACTTGTCATTGTGACGGAGTGGTTAACACTCCTGTCTCGTAATTAATTCGAAAGTAAAAAAGAAATTCCTTTTCATATTCAGAATATCTGAGTTTCGAAAGTGCGCCGCCCCCACTGAATGTGTGCGGGCAGATGCCCAGATATTGCCTTAATACAGGCCACGACTGCTTTACTCCATATCCATAACAACACTGACTATCCATTATCAGCCAGATTTTTAATTCGGCGCGATATAAGACCAGTGGCTCACACAACGTCGCTAAAAAAGACCAAATAATCCCAATACTTTTACATCTCCTCCACCAAGAATCCGACTTGAAGTGTCTTCAATCTTTTATTTTATTTTAATACTAAGTGGTCATTAAATAATAATTCCATCGTTCGAAAAACCAGACTCTCGACTGGTTAAAGACAAGCTCCCTAATCTCCTGTCCCAGTTCCTCCTACAGTTGACAATAATCCCCTACCCAGACATGTAACACAGCATCAAAATACTTGACATCGCACGCACCTGTATTATACAATTCAGTACGTCTTCATGTCAAGCCTTTTTAAGGCAGTTCCAGAGGGAAATAAGATCTGAGATTCAGTGCACATAAAAGGAATGTGAGTCAGTACACAAAAAAAAAAAAAAAAATGCAAAACTGGCACGGGTTCGGAACCCGAGAAATTATTTGCATGTTGATTTTTGTGTATATTTCTTATGAGCTGGATTCTAAAGCGAAAAGACAAAAGGAAAAGGAGGAAATATTTGATCATCTTCCAGTTCCATAGAAAGGATACAAATCATTTCATTTGCAGTATGTTCATAAGATGTTCAAAAATATTTTCCAGATAATTTCATATCTCAACGTAAGCTGGAGGAAAACGAAGATAAGAAGTTTTATTGTTTACTCTTTCTGTCGAGAATGCACGAAGTTGATAAATTAGTAAAACTAGTGCTAAGGAGACAAAAATATGTTCTCAGAAACATCTAAGATTCAAATGGGTGAAAACCCGAGAAACGATAAAGGTACAATATCCTTTACTATTTAAAAAAAAAAAAAAACCCCCGTTTCCAAAATGTGACATAGAAGATCAAAGAAGGAGGCGTATGTATTAAGCTTCTTATCGAATAATGAGAATTAAAGCTTAGGAAAACAAAATTCTTTTAATAATAGCGGGTCATACTTTGATTGATAACTGAAGTACTGGACGTCAGTAAATTGTTCAGCATGATAATCACCAGATGACTAGAACAAACCATTTCCTAAAACGTCGTGCATAGCAATACCTCAGAAAATGGAAAATGTCCAGCTTGCATCATGATAGATTAAGACTGTCACATGCGTGAAAATATTAAAACCACCACAAATAACTTATTTCCAGAATTCTAAATAATAACATGTTTAATATAAAAAATGTGAATTAGTGAGGAAAAGCTGATTATCGTGTTACGTTCCGCAAACCTTATGCTTCTGTTTAACATAGAGAAAACATTTTTTTTTATATGTTTGTTAATTAAACTCCGTTTCACGATGTGCTGTGAATATGCTCCAACAGAAACACTTGGTCTGCCACGTGTAACACGATCACGGTGATCGGCCTTCTGGAAAATCGATTTATGTGTTTAGAATTACGGTTACTAAACGCAGATCTGTTAAACTGAAGACTATTAACAGAAACATAAGACTGTTTTTGTAAAAAGTTGTGACGACGACATATTGGTCATGATATTAACGAATACGGAATGTGACAATTTTGAGCCCTAACAATTATTGATTAATATTACTTGCATTGTTGTACATTATGCCCTCTTGTAAATCCTGTACAGTCTGATAATGGTTTACTTAAAGCTGAAACATGTAGCAGTTGGTTTTGTGTAACAAATATTTGCCTAGGCCCAAATAATTCATTACGCAATACGAAATGATGTATGTAAGTCATAAATTACAAACGTGATGAGGACGATGCAAATCTTCGAGACCATATCCGACAAATACAAATATCTGTAACAGAATCTGTATTTAAGTCAACTTTCTGCACACAAAATAACATACAAAGACAACAACAATAATAATACTAAAGCATATACTATGTTTATCATTTGTTTTCCACTGCCCCCGTCCCCAAAAATATTGACCTGTGCCTTTAAAACGGGCACTGTTGTGCAATTTAATATTTTTCTGTATTCAAAGTCCCAAGTAACCGTATGGAGCCCAAGTCCATGGCAATGAAATTAAAAGTTCAGTTAATACCTCACAGAGAGCAGCCTGCATTAGAAAATCCTGTCGGTTAATGCGTCCGTGAACATCATAGATACTTAATTACGCAATAATTTCTACACTGTACATCAATTTATTAAATAAAACAATGAACAAGGTACACATTCATGGATCACACGTACGTTTAATATCTCCTACAGGGTATCCTTCATGATGGTGAAGAAGGTCGAAACATGTAGCAGATATTAAATGCATTTGTGATCCAGGGATGTGTACCTTGCTGGTTGTTTTATTCCATAAAATCTTTACTTAATCTAAGAACTATACAAAGCACATACACTCTCTGGCCTTACGTTTATGAACATGCACAACAAATACAGCAAATTAAGGGGTTAATTAGTAACCACATCTGACATAAAGAATTTCAATTAGCCAAGAGTTAAGGACAAACCCAAACTCATACTGTGCTGTTCGTAAGAGATACTGAAGACATGCAGAATGTCAATAAAGGCTGCGTACAATAAAACACGATTGGCAATGTACGTATAACCAAGCTACCATACATACATACATACATACATACATACACACATCATAAGAACAGAGGACATTAAAAGGAGGATATATCACAGACAAAGGTTAAAAAGAGGTAATATAAATCGTCATAATTACACCAAATAAAAGTCCTTCTCAAAGTTTCTCAGCTAAAGAGTTATTTAAATTTCATGCGTATAAAATTCAGAGGAAGACGTGCTTCAAGCACGTTTTTCACTAAATTAAAGCTGTTGAGAATTTCCGCGGCGAAGTTTTCCGAGACATTCCAAAGGTCAACGTTGAACTCTTTTTGACTAGGACAATGCTAATATAATATTATAATTACGGATTCCTTTAAAAAGTAGCAGAAATGTTTTACGTTTTCAGTACAATTAAAACATGCAAAGCTTTTGAGAAATAGCAAACAGTCAAAACTCGGACATTTCTATAACATTAAAAAACGCTCGGACAAAAAGTTCTGGGCCAAAAAACAGGACATGTCCGGGGGAAATGGGACGTATGGCAGTCCTACGTACAACGTAATACTGTGACGCGTTCGCGTAACGTTTATACGTCTTCGACTATCCTAACAGTCTGACACCACTTCACTGGAAGGGAGCGCTTTTATTTGGATTTAATTTCGCCCGAAACAAAAAAAACATACTAAGGTCTTCATCAAAATGCCCGATATTTGGCCTGGTTTTAACAAAATTTGGATTTTCTCAACAGATTTTCATAAAATTGTCCAACACAAAATTTCACGAAAACCTGTCCCGTGGAATCCGTGCTGATATGTGGACAGACGGACATGAAGAACCTAATAGGCGCTTTTTGCGACTATGCGAAAGCGCCCAATAAGATCATCACGCATAAATATTTTGAAAACGGTTACTGTCTATTATGACAGACTTTCATCAACAGCTTGGCCAGTCGGAGGAAAACAATGCGAAGCCTCGGTGAAATATCCAGTAATGTGGCTTGGATTTAAAATGGGTACCGCCCGAAAAGAAGTCTAGAAGGTCAGGGCTACATACAGCCCACTAATTAGAAGTAAAGAGAACCAGACCAACTGGATCAGTAACCAGAACAATTGTTTGGCATTACTCAGAAGGATATGGTTCTGTGTACATGAGGAAATATTCTCATTAAAATAAAACCGATAAATCTGAAGAGGCCGTGAAATGAAACTTGCAGGGAAAATCGAAGCTCGCGGGTCCCATGCTGTTAAAAACATCCTCCTCAGTTTCGTGTAAGATTGCGGATATAGGCGTGTATTAAATTACGGGGCACCAGTTTCGTGTTAATTAAGTGATTTATACCTTATCTTGTTATTTTATCTCACGGTAACAACACATAGGCTTGATTATTCCCTTTCAGCTACCGGGTGTTACTAAAAAAATGACCTGATTCCCTTTCAGTAAAAGAAGAAATATACCATTACCTCCAAAACACGTTCATGGCAACCCTTCTCACAGATAACACGCTGTATCACTTATAAAGACCAATTACGGCGAGATATCATACATGTGCGTGAGTATTCCTATAAAGTGTCCTTTATTTTTGCCCGATTTTAACCAAAACTGAAATACCTCGACAAATTTTAGTAGAAATTCAAAATATGTCACTCACGAAAATCTGTCCGTTGGGATACCATCTGTTCAATCGGACACAGACTTGACAAAGCTAATAGTCACCTTTCGCGATGGTTTTTTTAAAGCACGGTGTAATATTATTAGGGAAAACACTGCCTGTTCAGCTTCCCTTCAGATATGTGTATTTTGAAGAAGAGACAGACGTTCTAGACATGACACCACCGAGCCGGGCAGACACGTATAAACAATGAAGACAAATGAGAAGAATAAACCGAAACACGCAAGTGATAAATACCGGGTTATAAATTTTATAATTGTTCATACACATGTCCAGAAGAAGGATGTAACAGAAATGCGTTATACAAGGACGTGTAATAAATCCGCGACAACGATGGTAATAGCCAGCATCCAAATTTTCTCCTCCACCTCTTGGAGCCCTTTCAAGGTCGCATGTGGACACTCCATCAGTCAGAGAGCAGCAACTTGTGATGCTGACCACAGAGAGGCAGTAGATATGACTGGCATCCCTGATGCTGTCCGAAGGCCTCGTGCAGAACAAACGAAACTGCCACACATCAATATTTCCACCTATGTAAACGGAAACGTATCAATTACTAAAGCTCATTCAACGAACCGGACATCACAAAGTACTGGTTTGGCTCATGCTTCGGATTTGAAAGGTCCTGATTTCGAATCCTATTGCAACTATCTATTCATTGCTATGTAATCTTTGACGCTGGTATAATGCAGCAAGACAGTACCAAATGTAAAAACACAAACTGTCAGAAGTTTTAAGTAACAAAGCCTGGACTCTCGGTATCAAATTTTTCTGAACCACAAGAGGGATCAGTGGCAGATCCTTGTTTCAAGTCCCACAAAACGCATGGAACCTCTTCGCCAGCTGAGCGAGAATCAGCTATTCAACAAGGACACTTTTCCATGGAGTTATTTAAGTTTCTACAACTCAACTACATATAAATGTCACGCTTTGAATATCAGTTACCGAGCACCTAGAAACTTTATTTCTTAATGTCACGTATTTATTTTCATCGCTTCGAAAAAACTTGTCACAATAAAATGCACAATTTACAGAGGTTTAGTATTTTTCGCACCACACAAGATCTAATGGCCAACACGTTGGTATTATTGACAGGCACTACAGACGATTACCTATTGACGACAATGCTACCCCCTCTACAACAATATCAGTCGGTGGATTACAACTGTCATGCCGATGTCTGTGATATACTGAGGGACAAGTCAGACGGACGGACAGACAGGTGCAACTCGATAATGAGGTCCTCTGAAAATTCCAATAAAAATTTGATCTCTCTTTATGAGTGTTCCAGTACTCGTATAATCACTTAGTCCAGTGAATACAGAACCGAAATGATGTAAGCCTGCGTGAATTCGGGAAAGTAAATTATCAGAGAAATATGACCATATGTGTGTGTGTGTGGAATAATTGGGAGTTGGAAAGAGCTGGGAGAGCTACAAATGTGGGCCACATTAAATTACACAAAGTTATGTCAGTCCTTTTATTAATTTAGGGCAGTGAAACGTGGAAATTGAAAAAGATACCAACACCAGATACGGGACGGTCGAGGAGAAATTCTTTAAGATCTATCGCAGCTCACGTTTCCTTAAATGCAGAGAAAGTAAAGATATTATACAAGAACTGGAGATGATTGAAGCAAATTAATTTAACAACTGGCCACCCAAAACTTTGTCTAAGTGCTACACCTTCTGGCTTGTATTCGGAAGGTGCCTGGTTCGAATCCTGAAGGAACACCGATTATCCTTACTTTCTTTCGAGATTTTCCTCAGTCCCTCCAGAAAAAATCCGAAATACTACATTAAGTAATGCTACAACGGTTTTCCAATTCGTTACTCACCATCATCCTATCTTACTGAGAGTGCCATTACATAAAATGAAATAATCAAAACGACGCCTACAGAAATAAACGCCTCTTACACGTGAAATAAATTGATTCACACCACTTACGGGGACAGATGTGTGAATATGTCCTACAGGAAAACCCCAATTGGAAGATCAAGAAATAAACGATAAGTGAGATATACATATACATACATACATATATACACACACTCCATGGATCCATAAGTGTGTCACAAAAACAATAGGATGTGGAACAAGTAATAAATACGCAAATATACACAATTTTTGCAGTATAAAATACTATAAACACTTTATGAAACAGTATTATAGATCATCTTTACACATAAAAATTCATCTACAGAGCAAACGGAGTGTGTATTTAAACATTTTCTTAATGCGACTTTAAATTTTGCCTTTTCATTCTTAAGGATTATCAGACTACGTGGTAAATTCTTGAGAATTCTGATGCCAGCATAAAATGCACTTTTTTAAAACAAGATAGGTTGGCATTTGGTCTATGAAGATGGTGCTTGTTCCTTCTATTAATATTGTGTATAGATGAGAATGTATGAAAATTTTCTTATTACTGACAATGAAGTTCATTAATGAAAGTACACACTGGCATGGAACAGGTAGAATCTCTAATTTGAGGGTCCCACGGCGGTGAGCAAGAAGAGAGCTGTATTCTGTGATGTGGCGCTCTGCAGGTTGACAGAAGTCTACCGACGTTTCAGAGGACAAGGCTGCTTCCATCGTCAGGGTAGATGATTACCCCAGAAGGCAGCAATTCTCAACAGTCGATCAGAACAAGTTCCGGAATCGGGATTTGTGTAGAACCTACTCCATGACTTGTGAAGATAAGATTATAAAACTAATTACACTTCTGCATTACACTGTTCGGCAGTACAAGATGCATCTGCGGCTGCAAAATTTATCTGCGACCTTGTTGGTTGATCGTCAAACCCCCTCTTGGCCCCCCGAGCCCCTCATGGTCAACAAACGGGCCCCAGCAGGGGATCCCACTGCTTATTCCCATCATCGACAAAGAATATCAAGCCTGGACACAAGCTGATTTCTTCTTTCTGTTTCTGGCGTCATATAGCTTAGACTACGCTTCAGAATACAGATAACACCTGTCGGTGTAGGAGAATGTTACTTTACCGACATATAACTGGCCGAACGTTTCTTTTGAAACGTCAGTGGTTTAATCTTATTTCATATTGAATACCATTTCCATCTGTCCTCGTCTTTTTAGTTCTGAGGATTAATCTTCCCGTGGTCCAATGCAAGACTTGTAGCAGCCAAGTCCAACCTTCCAATCCCAGGGCATCACTGAATCGCTCCGCGAAACACATTGCAAATTAATTCGAAACTACAAACATATAAGGGATAGATTACAATATGTTATAAATAGACATAATAATCAAACATGGTTAGCCTTCAAGCTTTGCATTCAGCAGATGCTGAATTCGAACCTCGGCAAGTGGACCGGCAATCCTAAGATACGTTTCCATCAGTGTCTGGGATATGAGATTTTACGTCCTCACAGCTGTGTTGTTGAAGATTCGAGTATTCTGGGATGTTACGCTGTGGCGAATGGTAAACAGTTCAAGAAGTCTTCTGGATCGGAAGATGAAGGCACTAATATCCTTCAAAACATTGGTAACAACTTATCAGTCGACACGGTGTAACATCCCTGAAGACGTAGGGCTTCACCTGAACCTTCTGCAGTTCGTCGTTGAAGATTTATAAACCCAGTATTAATGAAACTAATCCAGTCTGTACTGCAAACCCACCCAACGCTAACATCACTGCGGATATCCAATCGACACGCGGAACCAGTAACAAACGGCCTGAAGCGAAGAGTCTGGATCTACTTGGGAAACACAGACGTTAAAAGGGATATTATTAAAATGCGTGTTAAATAGGGAGTATGTGGACAGGGTACATCAGGCTCAGAATATCGTCCAATGTAGGGCACTTGTGAAAGCGGTAATGAACCTTCAGATTGAAAAGAAATCGCAGAATTTCTGAAAATACTGTGTGCGACTATTAGCGTCTCAAGAAGGACTTTGCTCCTCAGAATTATAGAACGTTGTGGTTGATTTGTTGGTAAGCCTGCTTCGTATTTGGAAGACTCGCAGTTCAGATCTCGTCCCAGATATCGGCTACCCAGACTGGGGTGATTCGCCGTTATCCTGAATTACTTCAGGCAATTTACGTGAATAGTAGAGCTACCCCGTCGGGCCACAGTTGTTTCATTCTATGCCCCTTCGACATGTAGTCTACTACTACAACCATAAGCGAAATGGCATAATGAACGAGTGGCTAGTACCAATAGCCCTGTCAGCACCTGGCGTGGTTCCGAAGGCACTGCACAAGAGTCTGGAAATCGTAAACCTAAGGGAAATCAACTCCAATAATATCCAAGGCCTAGCAGTGCTTCGAACATGCCACACTGCGTAAATCTACCTTTTATAGTAATAAGCGAAAAAAATTGTAATTACTTGATAAAGCCTATAATTTTAAATGGGTTAACCAGCGTTCCATCTGATGGATAATAATAATAATAATATAATAATAATAATTCCAGACAACAGCATGAAGCCTTTCGCTGTTCTGAAACCCACCCAACCTTCCATTCAAAAAGTTCTCTCTCTCCGGGTCAAAGCGACCGGAGCGTGAAACTCATCTGCTTTTGGTGCCGAGGTTATGAATGAGTGGAATCATGCCTCCCCTTCCACATGTCTTCATTGCGCGCACGGGGACAAAATGACCTCATGGTTTCCCTTCCCAGAAGAAAGTAACCGTAATGGTCAACGCTATGAGAATTCCAATATCACATAGGCGGGATCTCTCTGGGGTTCGCGGCCAGTAGTTTGAGGACGTTGCGGGAGAGTTACGCGATTCTTACACCGACACTGTAAATTGTTACCAGGGCAAGGCGTTATGTGACGGCATCTCGAATCTTGACCGCCATCTTTTGGCCGGGAGACAATGAAGTCAGCACGATAGGGAGAGAACACAAGACGAAGGACCATTTTTCGTTTTCTTCCTTCAGCTAGAAGAAAATCAAGCATGAAGTGTTACGAGAGAGGGCCTTTTTCTCATTTAGAAAGCGCCCCTTTTTTAATATATCTTTCTTACTCGTTCGCCCTTTTTTTCTCGTAGCTTCTTTACACCAAAGACATCGGTATAGTCATTATCAAACTAAAGGTAGACTCTCCATTTCGTCTATTGTAGTACATTGTTATTAGTGGGAAACGACAGAACGTGTAAAGGAAATAACTTTACTACTTTACCTTAATCGAAATGGAGTGTGGATGAAACGAAATTAAATTTGAAATAGCACAATAGTTGTTAAAGAAAATGCTCAAGTATTTCCACTTTCAGTAGCATTCTTAACACAAAACACCACTACGTTTTGTAATTCATATTCAAAGAGAAATTTCACATAATGCTCACACAATGCTCACATAATGCTCACACAATGCTCACATAATGCTCACACAAGCTACATAATGTTCACATAATGCTCACATAATGTTCACATAATGTTCACATATGCACACCTATCCCCTGTTATTTTACTTAGTAAATGCCACCCTTGAACTTGTATTTATTTCAAAGAAAATTTGTTATTTACAATGCCCAGAAATGACTAACATATTGTGTAAGCAACGCCGACCTGCATGTTGTTTTCGATAAACACAATAGACAGAAAAGCCCTTTTAAACTCGAGAGGAAATTATACGTCATACTTCATCCTGCGCCCCTCCCCCCTTTCATATCCTTTATCCCTTTCATACTTTTATCTCCTTGCCCCACTTCATCGTTAACACAATAAATTAATTAACGTTAAAGTTCTCCTCGTCCACGCCATGAAGGCATATAGGCGGAATAGAAGTAAATCCTACTCATTCTTAACTTCGGCACTACATGTGAGTGGTTAACTTCACGCCCTGGCCACTTTACCCCTGGGAAGACACCCCGGTACCCATTGACTAGGACGTTGTGTGAGCACCAGAGCCGATCGGCACGTTTCGGAAAGAGAAAAACCGCTTGCGCCTACGGGAATTCAAACCCCGGACAGTACAACCCGTAGCCTAATCACTATGCCGACTACGCTAGCCGGCCCATGCATTAATTACGTCTTTATCTTTTTGAAAGAAGAGTTACCAAAACAGAGGTGCTATCTGTGAATGTATGTGAAAGTAACTAGGGCGAGAGAATGGCATAACATACAAACAAGTAGAAAGATAACATACATACATACTACATACAATACATACATACATAATACATACGTAATCACAAACCATACTTTTATATATACACAAAAAGATTTTTCTGAGGCACCGGGAGGACAATTGTGCATTACATAAGGATAGCTGTCCACGTGCACGCGAGGCAGGAACGTAAGTTGTGACTTACATGTTACGTGCAATTCCGGTTTGCAAGGGTTAGTAAAGCACCACACCAACGAATGGAAAATAAAAGTTCCACGAGTTCCTAAACTTGGCAGTAGGTGAAGACGAGTTGTCATCTTCCGAGCTTCTGTTGCTTCACTCCCGAAATAGTCGCCAACACCCCCCCCCCCCCCCAATTCCCGCGAGAGGAGGCTGCGTGGATATGGACATTAGACTCATGTGGACATTCATTCATTCATTCTGTAGTCTGTCTTACGACAGGTCCATAGCCTCTTCCAAAGCGAGTTCTCCACAATGTGCGATTTAGTGCTTCCTCTTTCAATTTCCAGCATTTTCTCTTTCCCTTAAGGTCATCCAGTAGCTGCTTACGCCTTCTCCCTCGTCTTCCCTCATTTCAATCCTTCCTTCTAACTTTCCTTCAATCACGTGTTTCAGAAGGCAGTTTCTACGCAAGATGTGACCAATCCAGTTAGCATTTCTTCTTTTTATTGTATGTAGGATGTTCCTCTCCTCCTTGACTCTGTGTAACATTTCTTCATTTCTCACACGATCGGTCCAACTGATCTCCATTCTTCTCCAGCACCACATTTCGAAACTTTCCAGATACTTCTGATCTACTTTCCGAAGTGTCCACGTTTCAGCACCATACAAAGCTATGCTCCAAATGTAGCACTTTACCGGCTTCTTCCTTAAATTTAAGTCCAGTTTGCTGTTGAAAAGAATCTTCTTGTTGAATGCTGCTTTTGCCATGGCAATTGTGGATTTAATTTCACGTGTACACCTTGCATCATTTGTTATCATGCTACCCAAATAATTGAAATATTCCACATTCTCCAATTGTTTTGATCTATCATAATTTTTATTGGAGATGATTGCCTTGAGATTCTCAAAATTTTAGTTTTCTCCACATTCATTTCCATTCCATAGCGTCTTCCAATTTCAGTTAGTCTATCAATCATGCCCATGTGGATGTAATGTAAAGAAAAGATTTTTTGCTCCTAGAGTTCCGAAATGCAGGATGCACAGTCCTTAGCCAGTCACTACACTGACTGATCTATCCCAGCTCACAGCACTGAAAGAGATTGAGTATTGAAAGTGTCTGTTGTCCCAGTTTGTTTCACTCTAACAACCGAGAGTCAGAACAGTCATCGCAATTCTAAGGCAGCTTGCCATACAAAGGCAGAGACTTCTCGTTAGAACTCCAAATTCTAACGAACTCCGCAGTAAAGGATTGTGTTTTAACAGCGCATTGCTAACCGACTGTTCGAGAAATTCCTTGTTATTAAGAAACCAGAAGGACCATTACATTCTTTAAAAGAGATCCCATTTGATGCTATTCATTAGCACTTCACCGGCTTCAGATTCATTTTAATATAATGTTCTCATTTGTACCTAGAAGTTCCAATTGACCTCTTCCCATGTGGTATTCCAATTAAAATCTTATTTGTGTTTCTATTTACACCCTGCATGCTATATGTCTTGTTCACCTTCTGCGTAATCACTATGCTATAACTGTGACAGCAGAGATTCCTCAGTCGGTATAGTGACTCGGCCACTGGCGGTATGACCAAAGAATCGTGGCTCGATTCCCAGAAAAGCAGAAGAATCTTCTCTTCTTATAAAAGTCCAATCCGGCCGTGAAGTCCACCCATCCTCCTAGTCAATAGCTACCGGAGGCTACTGTTCTGTACGTATACCTACACGCGGCAGGGAATAAAGCTAATACCTCCATTTAATATCGACGTCGGGAATGACTGGAACAATACCTCCACTTCCTCCATATGCCTTCATGACACACAAAAGGACAATTTTACGTTTTCGTTTTACGCGTAAATACCAATGTTGAGATATACGCTCTTCTGGGGTGTTTTGTGGGCCAAGAACGTTGACCCTTTAAGATGGGAGAGATAGGCTGTCCTGAAACGTCGGTAAACATCTACCAACCTACGCCGCCTAACATCCCAAAAAAAAAGCGAAAGCGTCAACTGCGACGCGGCGGAAGTCTGAAATCTCGTATATAGTAATGCTGCTGAACTTGTCTCTTTTCTGAGATTTGCACTCTTCTGGGATATTAGGCAGAGTCGAGTGGTAATTTTTTACCGACGTTTCGGGACAAGCTATCGGGTCCCATCTTCAAGGGTCATGAAGTCCAAGACCGTATCAGGTCTTTCAAAATCGTTCTGTACCTTATGCACTACTAACAATTCGAAGCGAAAAAAATTCGAACACGATA
Source organism: Reticulitermes speratus (assembly GCA_021186555.1). Taxonomy (NCBI): domain Eukaryota; kingdom Metazoa; phylum Arthropoda; class Insecta; order Blattodea; family Rhinotermitidae; genus Reticulitermes; species Reticulitermes speratus. Next base: position 41,924,088 of record JAJKFL010000042.1, on the reverse strand, counting down.
ATCACTGAAAACATTCAGAACAACTACAAATTAAAGTTTTCTTACCGTGTAGTAGGTATAGTAACTTGGCTACGAGCTTCACGATTCGGGGTTCGAATCCCGGCAGAGGCAGGTTATTTTTCTCTTCCCCAGAACGTCTAGACCGGCACTGGGGCCCACACAGCCTCCTATTCAATGGGTAACAAAATTCTTCCCAGAGGTAAAGCGGCGCGGACTAAAGTTGACCATTCATCCTCAATCTAGCTCCAGGTTAAAAATGAGTGGAGACATACCTCTACTTCCTCTACATGTCTTCATGTTTTTGCCAAGAACCGAGCTCGCCAGCATCACCAACGGTACCAGACGTAGCGCCCTTAAGGAAGAAAAGATACTGACGGTTGAAATTACAGTCTCGTGGGATGTCAGTCGGTATAGTCTGGCAGTAGGCACCTGCTCCAGCCACATACAAAGTAGCAGGCAAAAATGGATGCGGCGAAGTCCTCCGGTATCTTTACATCCATCCACTAAATTATACGGCGTCACATGTCAGATGAGAGTAACATCAATACTCAAAGCCTTTAGAATCTGATATCCAGTGCACCTCTCTCACTATATCAGCCAAATACTGACCATCTCTCAACTAATTCACGCTACAAATAACCCGCTTTATTAGAAAATACTTAAAACAACCAGGTAACTAGGGTCTGCGTGCTATAGTTTGAATACCACCCAGTCGACACGTTCCATATTGACCTTGTAACTGTATTGTTGTTACAAAACTTTAAACAATTGTGACTGACTGTGAATTTCTTTGTTAAGTTTCCGCACGTTGCATACCGCATGAATGAAAAGACCCTGACAACAAACTCACGCAGAATTGACTGTAATTCTTACAACGCTTTGTTGCGGCAGCCAATCAAAAGCAAGTACATTACGAGTAACAGCGTTATCTGTAGCAAACAGACAGCCTTTCAAGTCTCTCCTTTATCTGCTACACTCCATTTCTTTTATTTTGTTCCGATGTATTTGCAAGCTGTTAAAGCAATGTTAGAAATGCTTGTCACTTTATCATTCGTATCAATAGATGAAAATCTTGAAGAATTTTAATTTTATGTGTTCCTAGAGGTAAAAGCCAAGAATAAGAGGCTGTGAATGGATTATGGATGAGAAAATGTTCTTATTCACGGATCTGCATTCTACGTGATTGTAAATATCAAATGGCCATTACAATAGAACCTAATTAACACAAGATAAAACATCTAATTCCGTGCTTATACAACCAAAGCCTTAGCGACGTCGATATGAAAGCCCACAGCTCGACACTACGGCTAGTCTATAAAACCTACTCCACATCGAGATAACTAATTTGCTTACCTCACGTTTGATTATTATACTCCTATCTACGTCTCTCTCTTCCAAGAGATTTCATCACAAAATTTCTGCACTCATTTCATATGCCTCATAACAGATCTACAGCCCATTTTAACTTGTGAGATTTCGACTTCCCCCGCCAGTGACGTTGAGGTCTTCGCTCTTCTGGGATATTACACAACGTAGATTGTAGTTGGTTACCGACGTTTCGGCACAACATATTTATTCCATCTTCGAGGGTCAAGCAATTCGAGACGAAATTACTTGACCCTTGAAGATGGGACCGATACGTCGTCCCGTGACGACGGTAACCAATTACCAACATACCCTGCGTAACATCCCAGAAAAGAACAGATCAAATTTTAAATTACTTTGTTTAACAAATGCGGTATTTGCGACAGTTCAAGGGTGAGTGTTTATACAAGCAAATTCAAGGCCTGATGCTTAACCACACAGATTATTAAAGCTTTTGTTTTTAAGTGGACGAGTAAGCGCCATATTGGCAAATTTTCATTTTACGAAATTTAGATCCATTTTCTAAACAACCACCGGCTCTACATTTATGAAATTTCGGAAACGCATATCTGGAGGGAAGGGAAGTTGTGTTTTTGCTGGCCTTTTTGTGGTCATTGTAAACGATTTCTTACAATAGTGTAGAAAAATAATTTTTATGTGCGTGCCGAATTCCATACCTAGAACTTGTCTTGCTTAAATATGAATCTAACTTAGAACAAAATGGCGCTGTGGGACACAGTTCACAGCCTCACTCTAACAGCGACACGTGGGCCAGCTTACGTCTATATGTCTCGATCGCCCCTCCGTATATCCAGACTTTTCCTCTATGGATACAAAGGGCTGCTTTCATTTCATGTAAAGCAGCTGGAGCGTGAAACTGAACACTCAGCTTAATCTATGGTCTACGTCCAGAAAAAAACCTTGAGCTAACTGCTTAGGTACATGTTCAATTCTATATGATTACCTTCGAAAGCCTATCTATTGTTACGAAGGGCGAAAAAGCCTTTATAAACACCGCTGAGTGATAACCCTATCTCACAAGACTATACCAGTGTCACAGACTTTACTTCCAGCACAGCTATTCATTCATTGAAACACAGCTACATGTTTCGGTCCACTACAGACCCATCATCAGGCTGTCAAACAAGAAGGCTTTAAAAAAGACAAACATGCATGCAAAGTATAAATTTCATTGGCTTTTCTCCACATCCCAAAAATCACGAAACATTAGTTAATATATTTCCTTATTGTGTCCATTAGTAGCTGTTATTTACGAGTATGTAATACATCTATGTATGTATGTATCTATGTATGTAATACATCTATTGTAAAAAAAATATGTATAACATTTTTTTTATATTTGGTATTCTGTTTATCTTAAATTCAAAAGTACGTTCAAATGTTGAAGTCTACTTTTCCTTTCTTCAGTCTCCTAATTTTCTTTAAAGTTGTATGGCGAAGGGGAAGTTCACACGGGATATATAATCTCTTGTTCCTGAGTTTCCGCATTTCATATAGTCTTCCATTTTCCTACAGAAATTTTCCGGTTTCTATATTTCTAGTGTTCAAACGCATTATTGATGCGGACTCCTGTTTATATATACCTCGTGCTATCACCACACAAAAAGACCTCCAACTATACCAATTTTCTTATTTTCCTTTACAGTTTTATTTAACGACGCTATTAGCAGTTCAGAATGTTCAGCGTCGCATGTGATGATGGTTGGTGATTAACCAATTATAAAGGATGTGAAATCAAGCGGTCATTCCTTAATCTGAGCTACTGTACTTGCATTCGTCTAATGGACCGAGGACGACAACGAAAAGCCTGTCAAGACAGCCCAAGTCCTGACCGAGACTGGAACCGACTACCTCTCGAATGCAGGGCAGGCGCTTTACAGCTTCAGCGAACTTGCTCTATGCATGCAGGGGTAAATCCCACAACAGCGAGCGTCTGAACAGCACCGCGGCAGAAGCACGCATTGTGAAGCTCCTTTTATGCAGACTTCTGCAGGTTTCTCTACCTGTTTCACTCTTAGTTCGAAGTACTGTAAGGAGAAGGTAGTAGCTTGTTTCTGTTGGCAATACTCCACCATGTGTCTACCTGAAGACGCTGAGAAAAGCCATGACAAACCTCAGTGAGAACAATCGCTCTGCATCCCAAGAACCTACACCGGGATTTCACGAATACGCGAAGGTTCTGTTGAACTTACACATGCTTACAGGTTGCACGCCGTTCTTTAACAAAAGAAAATTCATAAATATGACAATAGGTGATAATGCAAGGTAGTGACAAGATTTATCCTTCTTTATGCCAAGAAATCGCTAATACACTCGTGAGTTCGTCTAGATTTCTATCTCGACATGTCTGACTGGTTGAGATGAACGAGTTGTTTGGTGGAAATGGTTCCTTTGTGTGGCTCTCTCCACGGTCCCCCCCCCCCTTCCGCAGGGTCCACTGCCCCCCGGACTCAATCAACTCACACAAGGCGCTGCTAATTCGCTACGGTTTTACAGAACAGCGCGACAAACTTCTTACAAAAAACATCAAATAGTTACAGGTACTTCTCCACATCAAAGAGTATATTTTTTCCTTTTTGGAAGGAGATTTGATGTAGTGTAAAGTGCTCTATTAAAGTGCGGGCCATGTCTCTCATGTATGTGCAGTTTGTTCTCAAACTGGGCAATGTCAGTCTTTCCAACGGCAAAACTGATTATTTGAAATACCATGAAAGGAAAGGTTTCTTGAAATAAATCCGTCTCGTTGTAAGCCCAGTAAAAGTTCAACAGAATGGTCCCTACACATGACAGTACATGTCGAGGACATCTGACGATTAACGCCATCAATCAATCAATCAATCACTGATAGTATTTTTATTGACGAAAGTGCGTACATGTCGACGTCGTCTCACAACGCCATCTGTAAAGCACTGCGCGTCATTTCCAGTGAAAGTATTTATATTTCGGTGCCGTCTGATAACTAACGTCATTTATCAGATGCTAAAAGTATCTCACAGATAAAAGCATATAGTCACGTAATTCCCTCCTCTCCTTTATAAACCTAAAGGTTCATTACCGTGTTCACAACAGCCCGCAATTGGTCCCTATCCTGAATCCGGTCCACACACTCACATGCTATTTCTCTAAGAAAGGTTTTAATTTTACGCTCATCTACGCCGAAACCTTCCAAGTGGTCTCTTCCCTGTATGTTTTACGACTAAAACTCAGTAAGCATTTCTCATCTCACCCAAGTGTGCCACATGCCCATCCATGTCACACTAGGTACATTACACATTACACTCTCACAATGCATACGTAAGCGGCTGCTCTGTGTAGAGCTAATATTTAATAAATTTACCTCATACCAAATTCTTATGCACGTGACATAAACAACGAAACGGGTAAATATTTTGTGAAGGAGGCCCCATGGTTTATATGCCCTGCTGTTACAGAAGTTTGCATGTCACAAAATATGTACCGATAATTGTACTTTTGACCGGTCATCCGAACCCGTGGAGCCACAATCGGCTGGTTGCTCATTCTATTACTAATCCGCAATAGTGGGTTGTTTCTCCAAATTACCCCGGTTCCAGGAAAACATAATCGATCATGAGTAGGTAAGCGAAAAATTAATTAATGTTAGGGAAGAAATAAGGTCGCTATAGTACAGCCCTCATCAGTCACAGGCTAAGGTTTCAACACCCGAAGAGCAGATGGACGTCGTGGAAACTGCGTGCAGACAAGCGCATTGTGGTAGGCAAGCCGGCTGGAAACAGAGCACATGTGCATCACTTACTTTAAAATTTAAGTGTCTGTTCATCAGCGCACCTAACCATCTACGGATTCGTTTCCTACAAAAGCACTTCACATCAACTGGCAGGCTTCTATTATCCCAGCGCAGAGGTCGGCAACATTCCTTGGTGGCGGTTAAGCACGAAAAGCACAGCACATACCAAAGAAATTAGACATGTGCATTCGTTCAGATATCAACATATTTTCGAAAACACTAATTTGCAATTTGAAAGTAGATCAGAAGTATCTGGAAAGTTTTGAAATGTGGTGCTGGAGAAGAATGGAGAAGATCAGTTGGACCGATCGTGTGAGAAATGAAGAAGTATTACACAGAGTCAAAGGAGAGGAATATACTACATACAATAAAAAGAAGAAAGGCTAACTGGATTGGTCACATCTTGGTAGAAACTGCCTTCTGAAACACGTGATTGAAGGAAAGTTAGAAGGAAGGATAGAAATGACGGGACGACGAGGGAGAAGACGTAAGCAGCTACTGGATGACCTTAAGGAAAAGAAAAGATACTGGAAATTGAAACAGGAAGCACTAGATCGCACCCTGTGGAGAACTCGCTTTGGAAGAGGCTACGGACCTGTCGTAAGACAGACTACAGAATGAATCAATTTGCAACACTCACCCAAATTACGCATAACAAACAGCAAGACACTTTTTAAATGCTCTTTACCCCGGGGCGAACAATATGAGGCCAGTTGGCCCCTTTAAGCCTGCCTGAAGCTTTTAGAAAAAAAAACTCTAATTAAGTAGCACACATAAAGTAGTAGGCCACTAGGGCCTAAACACCTCCCCGCTGAATTTGTAGTGCCGCTAAAATACTCACAGTTTTAACAGCCAACAGGCTATCAACCACATGGAATTTCGTACGGCCCGCAAATATTAATATCTGATCATGTTACCCACTGCGGAAACAATTTGGGACATAGCTGCCGTAGCCGTTTCAAGACCAGTTGTGTCCGTATGTACCACCAGCTGGAACATTAAGAAAATCTGTATCTCGGCACACAGCGTGTTTATTCTCACAAAAATATCGTTCATCTCCCTAAATAGCAATAATGATTGGACTTTATAAGGGACTCTGTTCTCCATGAGGCAGGAACTGAGGTTTATCCCAGACTTCGAAGGGTTACTTATAATATTGACAATTTAAACCCAAACCCCTCAATTAATTGACCACCTTAATGCAAACTGTTCGGTGCTGTAAACAGATTCCTTTTATATAAGACACAGCACTTCGTACACTGAGATCACAAGATAACTATTACTGAGTTACTGAATTGTAATCTGTGAAAGGATAGCGTCGGACGGACAATTACTGAGTACTGAATTGTGAATTGTTAAAGGAGAGCATCTAACGAACAAGTACTGAGCTATTGAGTTGTGGCCGGTAAACCGATAGCATCGAGGGAACAATTAGTGAGTTACTGAACTGTGATCTGTGAACGGATAGCATCGAACGAACAATTATTGAGTTACTGAACTGTGATCTGTGAACGGATAGCATCGAACGAACAATTATTCAGTTACTGAACTGTGATCTGTAAACGGATAGCATCGAACGAACAATTATTGAGTTACTGAACTGTGATCTGTGAACGGATAGCAACGAACGAACACATATTGAGTTACTGAGTTGTGATCTGTGAAAGGATAGCATCGAACGAACATATATTGAGTTAGTGAACTGTGATCTGTAAACGGATAGCATCGAACGAACACATATTGATTTTCTGAGTTGTGATCTGTGAACGGACAGCATCGAACGAACATATATTGAGTTACTGAACTGTGATCTGTAAACGGATAGCATCGAACGAACACATTATGATTTTCTGAGTTGTGATCTGTGAACGGACAGCATCGAACGAACATATATTGAGTTACTGAACTGTGATCTGTGAACGGATAGCATCGAACGAACATATATTGAGTTACTGAACTGTGATCTATGAACGGATAACATCGAACGAACACATATTGAGTTTCTGAGTTGTGATCTGTGAACGGACAGCATCGAACGAACAATTATTGAGTTACTGAAAAGTGACCTGTGCACGCATAACAACGGCCAAACGTTCAAGAAAGTGTTATGGATAATTTAAAATCCTGAAAGGAATTCAAAAGGCTTCTGGAGAGCACCAAGGTGCCGCGGGCGTACTGGCGATCGCTGTACTTGCGACAGCGCCGGTTGATACCTACCTAGCAGCTATGCTGGCTGCAGGAGACGTTACAAAGACAGCAAGTAACTTAACATTAGGAATAAATGCGTGTCCCACGACAACAAGAACGCAATCACAAATACAACTTCACATACACGACTATTAAAGACACTAGAACATGGGGAAGTGTAGATACATACAAAGATGTGGTACGTCAAGAATATCTTCCGGCATGCGGCACCATGTCTGTAGTAAGCCTTACGACGTTTCACAGTAACCTGCTGCCTCCTTCATCAAGATTCATGAAGACGGAGACAACAAATTTCTCTAAAAGTTTCTGTAAAAGAACACGTCTACAAACATACATAACACAGCATCCCAGGAGACCAAAACACACGATCAACGCTCTTTCTGTGCACGACAAGGAGGCATAAAGGCAGTGGATGTATATTTCCACTCGTTCTTACTCGTGACACTAGATGAAGGTGAATAGTCAGCTTCACGCCCCAGCCGCTTTACTCTCGGGAAACAGCCCCCGGAACTCACTAAATAAGGAGGCTCGATGGGCCGCACAGCTGCTGTCTACGCTTTGGAGTACAGAAACATTTCTTGCCCTACTGCTACTCGAACCATGATCCCCCAGTCGCCCATCCCGTACTCTAGCCACTCGACGCTATCCCGGCTCCTGTAATGTCACATAATATCCTCAAATATCACATACAACACGTGACTTGCAAATTGAAAAAGTGGAAGGACGCCTACCTTGGAACCACGATAACAAATCCAAGAACGTCTACAATGAAAAGTAGATCATAAATTCGGACAGACAGACATGAAGGCTAACAGACGTATTTCTACAACGTACCGTTCAGAAAGCGCCAATAACAGAAGCGTCTAACACAGAGCAGAGCGAGATTGTCTACTCCAAACACTAATGGTATAGTAGAAAAACAATGCTCCGTCTACAAAGATATGCAGACAACTCAGCTTCTACGATTTAGACAGCATACTGTATTTCATTGTATTTCATTCATGATGTTACTCAACGCACTGACACTTGGGAAGAAGCCTTATAAAACTACGAACTTTTCTCCTTGATAACGTAATGTACACTCTTATTATTAGATATTATATAATCCTATTTATTTAAAAAGTGCCTGCTTGATTAATCTTTATATAATGTACTGCAAGACATAACGTAGAAAGAATTTTATCACAAGAACATTTGGAAGGAACATTATAACTAGATGTGTAGATGTTTTTTCCTACAAAGTCATACATCTTAAGTGTCATCATTAAATATGTTTTATGTAGGTGTGTCATACACATACTCGCTTACTAACGCACTTATATTCCAGTGGTAATCACATCCTATCAGGCCGTGCTGAATCCTCCACTACTCCATCCGTTTTTGTGGTGTAGTACTTAATAATTAAACACAGGAACAACTTCTCTTTTTCATCAAATCCGATAAGAATCTTATCCGGATTATCGCCCTTTCTCGTTTAGGGTTTCCGTAGTTTCTTCTCAGTTTCTGTTCCAGAAAGTGGCGTAAAATTATCCGTGTTGCCCTCGTCTCAAAATTCTTACTCGCTCCACATTTCAATTCCATTCTGCACCGTGTAACTCCCACAGCTAATATAATGACGATAAATAATATTACAGAGGAGCTGGGTGGACGCCAGAGGCGGCCTGGACGCTTTGCAAAAGAGATACATTTCTTGCTCTTGCCAGGAATCGAAACATAATTCCTCGATTTTGGCACTACACTAACTGAGCTATCTCATCTCCCTAACGTACACAAACTGAAGCTAAAATTAAGCTATATTCTAAAATTTAAAATTTACAAGTTATCCTCTTGGTACAAGTATATCAAAATTTATAAAAATCCACTCGGTGGCACTCGAGTTATACAAGGACGGAAAGACGGATTTTAATGGGCACTTTAATAGGCACTCCGCGGGGTGGTTATAGCTATTATATGGCACAGACACGAGGTGGTAGGCGGGAGTCGAAGCTACGATTTCCGCATTCTTACAACTTGACACAGGAAGGTGCATGGTGTGCTTCACGCTCAGTAAGCCTTAATCTTTGTTTCTATTAAATGCTTGGATGCGGCTCAAACACTTTGATATAGAGAAAAAGCCCAACGCTCATTCTGACGATTCGATCCACCGACCTTTCGAATGCAATAATACAAAGACTACAGAAAAGTCACTTAAAGGTCAGAGATGGCCGTGTACGTCAAATGACATGCAATGTTATTGGCTCGCTTTGTGTTTAGTGACCATGTTGTGTGTCTGCACGCCGTTTCTGCAACAAGTCACCGTACTTCAGTTAACTACAGTTTCAAGCAATAATACGTATCCGCCAAACACAACACATATTTCATCACAGAAAACCTAAAAAACAGCTATGCATTTCAGCTTTCAATTAAGCCATCATCAGGGGGCATAAGATCTTATAAGAAGGCAAAGCAAATAATATTTAGAACTGAAATTTCAAAATTGTGACAATTTAGATTTTATAAGATTAATTTTACTTACATTTTGGTACATTACAATTTCACACAAAAAACTGCAAACTACCGACGAAACATGTAGCCGTTTTAAGGTTCTCAATATCAAATATATGTTGTGTTTCACAGACTCTTATTGGTTTTTTAAATATTTACCAATTTGATAAGAAATGGACATAACCAAATGAAGTGAACAAAGGCGCCATTTGTACCAAACGGCTTCTCCTTAATAATACACAAAAAATTCCTCGCTATAAACAAATATTCCCATAAAATAACGACATAAAAAAACTTCTCACGAAGCTTTTGAAGTAATATACTCTCTTCCGGGACATGACGCCGTGTAGTTTTGTAGCGGCTGCCGATGTTTCAGAGGAATGTACAGCCTTCATCTTTAGCTACATGAGTGAGTCAACCCTATTCATCAGCTATGAAGTTGCAAGCAGTACGTCCCTCCGAAACGATGGCAGTCACATGCCAAAATATACAATGTTCGAAATCACACAATTTCAGACAATTTTCCTGTCTCCAGCAGTACAACTCTACATGTCGCTTTGTGTGCGTGAGAACATTGCTGTCTCGCCCTACGGGAAGAACAAATACTGAGGGTGTTTAAGAAAAGTGGGAAGAGAGGAATATTTGGAGATAAAGAGAACAACAGGCGTGTAAAAAGAGCTGCACGATGAGGTTAAGAATTTGTATATAAGCGCCGAATAGTACGAAAATGCTCAAGTTGAGAGAAGATGGACAGAATATATATATACACGCATGCGAGACACGAAAACTTCCGACAAAACTTTATTCGCATAACCAGCAGAGCAAATGCCACACACAAGATATGGGAGGGGGATAATATTAAAACATATCTTAAAAGACATGGGTTGAATCCAATTCACTACTTTACACCCCATTATCGATAAGAGTTATTTTATTACTAACGTACCATTTACTCCCAGCTCTGCAAAGTGGTTCCTACCTCTGCCATCTTCTGAAAAAAAAATGCTTTATGCATTTTTCAATTCCTCATACATCCTACACACTTGTCCATCCTCACTGCTTCCAAATCATGGAAGTCCTAATGCAAGTTTCTTCTATCCCTTGTAATTTCATGTCTCTTATGCTATAATGACCTCTGGTAAGGATGCTGTATGACTTTATTTTTCTCTCCGTCTTGACAAGAGGTTAACGATCGCTTTAAAACATGAAAATGATCTAAATGATTTTTAAAAGCTCAGTTTGCGTCTCTGAGAAAAGGGTGCCGAAAGAGCTCACTCTGTACAGTGATTAGACTACAGGATGGACTATTGAGGATTAGAGTTTCCATTCCCAGTACAGGCAAGATATTTCTCTCTTTTCCAAAGCGTCCAGACCAGCTCGAGAGCTCACCCACGGCTGGCTCTTTCCCGGTAATAAAGAGCCTGAGGCGTAAAGCTGACCACTAAATTCAACCTAGTGCTGACGTTAAGAATTCATGGAGCTATACCTCCAATACTGGTCGCGCCGTCTAAGGCGTAGGTCTGCGGCCGCTCGCTTGCTGGGATTGTGGGTTCGAATCCACCGGGGGCATGGATGTCTGTCTTTTGTGGGTTTTGTTTGTTATCAGGTAGAGTTCTCTGCGTCGGGCTGATCACTCATCCAGTGGAATCCTACCGAATGTGGTGTGCCTGAGTGTGATCGTGAAGCCTGGATAATGAGGAGGCCCTGACCCACTAGGGGCTGTTGCGCCATGGGGGAAAAAATACCTCCAATACCTTATATGCCTCCATGGCGTGGCGCTTAATTAAGACAGGGACTTCCCTATTGTTACTCACAAACAACACTGCGTCCCAGATACAAAGATCGCCTGGTTAATACTGTGTAGGGTAATAGTCGCTGCTTCTTCTGAGAATAGCACAAAACTTATGGTTAGAGGCTCTGTGCGCAGACGAATGTTTCTGATGTTAAAGTAGATGGTCCACGCAGTTACAACTCTATTTTAAAGGGTTAAGGATATTAATCGACTAAAAATGTTAACCACGCAACATATCTGCTGTTAAGTGGCATTTCAAATATCACGCTGGACAGAATCGCCAAACCTGACTGTAGAACTGGCCTCTGAGTTACGTCAGCTCCTTTCCACAGCACGACACAAACGCGTTAAGCTTGAGCTGCAATGTAGAAATAATACTATTCACATGGTGTGAAGAGGATTAAAATGCGGTCAGGTCTCGTGTTAAGGTTTTTTTTTTCCAAGAATTTCATAGAAGGACTTCATACGAAGCAGATTAAATATGCCTTAAGACTCTGGTAATGACTTCTGAAATGTATTCCTGAACAGGGGAGGAGTGAAATGCTGCTTTTTTTTTTTTTTTTTTTTTAATACTTTTTCCTTTTCCACATTTACGTTACTTAACATCTCAACCCGGCAGCGAGACAAGATTTTTCATCAGTGTTGCCACTTCACATTTCTTATCCCGCTTGAAATTTAGGATTTTTTCTTCTACATTTCCACATGGAATGCAAACAAGAGGTGCGTTCAGTAAACTTCGTATCTTCACACACCAAACTCTTCTTTTTATTCGCGATGCTTTATTAATTCTTTCTAAAATCTATCTCTTCAGTACACGTTTATTTCTGCAAATATAACAACATTTGTGCTTTTTGCGGAGTCTGAAATTAACACAAAGAAAAATCAGTTATCTGCAGTGTTATTGTCACGCGAGTTAAAAACTTGATGTTCCACACACACACATCTAGGTGCCAAGTTACAGTATTGTGTATACAAGTCTTTATAACGGTACACGCTCATTCAGACGAATGCTGGCTTTTAAACTGTTAATACATTTATAATACACGTTTCGCTATTACCAGAGCTGTTGTGGATGTAATGGTAAAACCGATTTGATCCGCTTCCACAGCTTCCGTGTATGAACAAAATGTCGTCATAATCACTATTACACTAAGATAGAATTACAATTAGGCAACTTGCAAACTAGTAAGAAAACATGAATGGTTCGTAACTTTTACATTATTCCCAAAAGTAGTCTATTGCTTATTATGCTGACGTAATGAATGCCATAATTACAAAATTTATTTTTGAACAGTCATCTCCATTTATCGAGAACGACTCGGTTCCTTATTCAGTGCATGCAGAAGGGGTCTTTGTCTGGGGCCGAGGGAGCTGGCCATTCAGTAGTACAATGCTCAAGTGGACAAACCGACTACATGCAAATGAGCAAGCCTTGAGGTCCCAATAGTCTTCCACCAAGTCAAAATATACCCAGTCATTGATGGACCCCAAAGTTCATTACGATATACACTACAGCCGGGCCCTTGTCCCTGTCCTGCGCTAGTTTAGGCACTGTTGAAGGTCAATGTCCATGAAGATGAAATTCTACTCCATTTCAAGACTTCATTATGTTAGTAAGACTATCCGGCTAATCAAATAGAGAAGAATGAGAGGGGCTGGGCATGTGGCACGTACGGGGGACAGAAGAGGTGCATACAGTGCACTTCTTTTCAATGTGGCCATCCTACCTGAGGATGGCCACATGAGTTGCCGAAACATGTAGGAGGCATTACTACGTTTACAATATATTTTCATAATCTTGTATGCATTTCTTGGTTTTAGTCGCCATATCTAACTGTTCAATGCACGGTTATGGATAATTTAAAACCGTGTCGTGGTATTTACATACTACGAAACATTTCATTTTTTCGGTGTACACACCTCCATCTAGGGTCCCCAAACACATCTAGAAGCACTTTCTTCACGCCTACGTGAAGCATTCTGCTTGCAATGAATGGAATGCAGTTTGCATAACGACAGCCCCTTGTATGTCATTCCTTCGGCAATAGTATGACGTATGAATTGAGAACACACGGCGCTCACATTAGCGCGTTTCAGACCGCCTTAATAGTTAGAAGTCAACAACAAGTCATATCACGAAACAACTGACAATCTGAAAGAGTGAACGATTAGAAAACTGAAGTCTCGTGACTCCTCGGATGTGACGCCTTGCACTTTGGTAAACAGGTACCGAAGTTCCAGAGAGACTGGCTGCCACAAAGGTCGGGCTAAGCTGAAAAGGGGGGCAGCACATACATCCGAAACGACCTCTATCTATCTACAGCAGTGCACTGCGGGACACTCAATGAGGCAGTAATATTGACATCCAACGCGGTGAAAACCTCAAATATCTTTAAAAAATTTGTCTATAACACCGTTCATGCATCTGTATTTGTTAAAACACTACGCCTGTGCTTTTCCTGTACAAGATTTAGAAAACTTCAACTATTTGTGATACTGTTCTATAGGATTCTGACGATTTTGTAAGAAATTTGAACTTGTAGACTTTTCGGACTTTTCCTATCGTAGGTATTGAAATACACTACGCTAGGTTTCGGGTAAGGTTCAGTCCCCCTCTTCAGGCTTGCTTCTTCCAAACAAATTGTCACTAATTCATAATTACTTACACTGTGTTTAAACCCGAATTTACGTAAACGTAAAGTTGTATTTACTAAATAGTTCTATTTACTAATTTTTACTATTGTTCACCGACACCTACATTTTTAAAGATTCGCAAATATGAAACGACAAACAGCCGCTACTGATGTACTCAGAATTTTAAGTGGTGTACAGTGCCTCAGACACAACTCCATCTAGTGCCTTGGTTAAGAATGAGTGGAGCTATATCTCTGCTCCCGCTATATGCCTTCACGGCGTGGACAGGCAGAGAACTTTACCTTGTCACCATGCCTCAGACACAGAGGATGCGAAAACCATACTCATGACTTATATGTTAAATGTTTTAATTTAATAACGAATAAACTTAATAAAATGTAATACTCGTAGTTTCAGTTCTGATCACTATTCTTCTGACTTGAAGATCGAGACAAAGGGTCTTCAGAAAGGCCAGTAAACGTCTGTCAGACTGTACAGCATTAAAAGGATAACAGTTATAAATATGAGGAAAACATCACTTAAGCTTCCTCAATTTGCCTTTCATCTCCATCTCGATATCCTATATGAAATACGCTTAATAATAATAAAATAATAATAATAATAATAATAATAATAATAATAATCAGGGCCGCCGAGAAGGGTTTCGGACCCCGGTGAAAAAAAAAAATTGTTCGGACCCGCAGCAAGGGAGGACGGACTAAACACATTTACACTAAATCGGAAAGACTGACTCTCAGTTGCAGAGTTACTTGGGCGTGGTCTGAAAGGGTTAATTTGTACAACGGACAAAAAATGATACTACGAGAAATACAAAAACGTAAGCAACATATTCGGGTCCCGGGTCCCCTTCCGGACCGTCAGGCCCCGGTAATTTGTACCGGCTTTTCCCCCGTCTTGTCGGCACGGATGATGATGATAATAAATAACAATAATAATAATAAAGTGAGTTTTCAATGACAAACTGGTTGCTACTTCTTTCTCTGCACGACAGATCAGATAAGCAGGCGCCTCGACTAACCTTGTGAATGGGCCAAATTTAGATTCCGATATGCCTACGAGCTGTTGGAGGTCATCGCAGTAAAGGCTGTCACTTACAGTTCCGCAACTCTAAACACAGCGCTGCCCTAAACGGGAAACCTTGTGGGCTGGGACAGCAGAAATATAGTCCAATATGATGCTCAGCACTGTCAATTGTCTAAATGAGGTGGTACATTTGATACAGGCCCTACATGACATTCAGCAGCAGAATGTACAGCCGTCTTCAAGAGATTTTTTCTCATTACACTCACGTGTTGTGCTATATTTTTTGTAATATCAGTAGCGATTATAAAACAGAAGAAAAACGTTTTGAAGTCTACGCTATTTGAAGGTTTTATTCCTATCATCGCTGTTAATATACTCGTACAAGCAAGTTAGGAAATGTCCGAATGGCGAAAAATTCCCAGCACTTCAGCTCTGGTATTTTCCCTTTCAATGCAGTCTACATGCAATTACTATTTCATTTCGGTCTTCGCGTGAGACGATATGTTTAGATCGCAACTGTTTCTCCGGCCTCTCTGGCTCCGTCATATTTCTACTAGTTCTCTCGTAAAGGGCGAGAAATACTCCTTTCCGTATTGATCTCGTAAAAGACGAAATGTTGGAGGTACAACTCCACTCCCCCACATGGTACGGTAATTAATTAAAATCAAAGGAGACTTTTCTTAATAAGTTGTGTAGGAGAATCTTCACTTGGACGCAGTTGGCTCATAACAGGATACAGTGATGGGATTTTGTGAACACGGTAATGATCTGTTAGGATCCTATAAAACGGCAAGGTGTTTCTTGACCAGCTGACAAACAACTGCCTTGTCAAGAGTGGTTCAGCTTTATGGAGTTAGGACCAACCAATAAACGCATCTGCATAAGAATAAGGACGTTCATTATGTTAATTGAAATAAGTCCTCCACAATTTAAGGTTCCTATTGTGTTTGAGGCTCACACAGTACCTTGCAGCGCGCGGTTATGAATCGTGTATCGTGTTCTAAGCCTACACTATACCATGAACCTCCTGCGTCTCTCGCGTGATGGATGTTTTCTCATAACAGTCAGGTAGGTACACTCAGGGTCCGGTGTCTCACGGTACCTTGCTTCTCCTGATATATTGAGCTTCATCAACTTCACGTATCTACTTCCTGCTCTCAATATCTTGAATTAGGTACAATTAAACATCACTCAAGTAATAGAAAAAATTCATCAGTGAATTGTGAAATATTCGTAAAGTCAAATAAAGTAACTTTCCCCGTCCCGCCATAAAGGCTATAGAGGTAAGAGAGATATAACAGTAGTCAGCTTCACGTTCCGGCCGCCATTGTAAAAAATGTTTACCCCACTGTTCCGTAACGTAATGGTGTTTGACGTAATGAACAGAACTTCACGTCAAGAAGTACAAATGTAAGGGTGCGAGATTTTGGTTTACAGACCGGTACAGCTGATTTTTCCGTTCTGTGATATGACGCCGCGACATTGGGTAATCGGTTCCCGATGTTTCGAGACAACCTGATGGCCTCATCTTCAAGCGTACCATGTACAAGAAGACATTGGACATTCGGCCCCTGGAGACCATTACGTTGACTGAAGACATAGAGAACCGATTACCCATTGAAGCGGTGTCATATCGCAGAGGAAAGGAAACCTCAACTTCGAAGACGCCTGGTACACTGGAATTTAACACACTACAAATGCAGCCAATATGCGTTAAAAGTCTCACTATGACTGATCATGTCTTAAGAAAAACGAATTTTTATACAGGTAATTCACGGAATATACAATTGCCAGGGCAAACAAGTGGAATTTAATTCGAAGTAAATTACAACTTTTCTCTGAATACCAAAATTAAACGTCCCCGATAGAAAACAAAAGGGTCACGCGATGCGGCGGCAGGTAATACAAAAGAGTCTAGTGCCGAAACCACAAAACACTGCCAACGTGGCAACTAGACTGGAATTAATAACTTCTGTCTCCATCTCCAGAGGTCCTTGGCCTTACTCAAAACGCACTTTCAGTTGAAAGGATCCGTGCAGTGACTTGCATACGGAGCAACATGACCGGGGTTCGAAAACATAGACAAAATACAAGGACGAAAAAGCCGAAAGTGGTCTGTAAATGAATGGTGGAAAACGAATGCTGTCGTACGAACGTAAAACAGGATTTAAATGTTTTTATTACAGAATCATTGCGGTGTTGACGGGTAAGAAGATCCGTACAGTGGTCCTTTGTGATATCTTCACCCTGAAAATGGAGACGCTTTGTTCCTCCGAAACGTTGGTATCCACCTACCAGTCTACATGGTGTCAAACCCCTGAATACGAAGCTGAGTGGACCCCACAGCTGGTCTGGACGTTTTGGAGAAGAGAAAAATCTCTTAACCCGGCCGGGATTTTTTTTTTTGCCTGTCCGGGGTTTTTTTCCCTTTGATCCATTTTTGTACTGTTTAAATCCTTTTCGTCCTTCATGTCACTTTACGTTCCATGCTACCGTCCTTATACAACAAACACAACACAAACATCCAAGCTCCCGGTGGGATTCGAAACCACAATCCCAGCAAGCGAGCGGCCGCAGACCCACGCCTTAGACCGCGCGGCCACTGGGATCGGCAGGGATTCGAACCCCGGACCGCCCAACCCGTGCCACTGTCGCTGTACGCTATCCCGGCTTCCTGATCATTATCATCATCATCATTACCACCACCCTTGTGCAGGGTATTTACAATTATATACCTGAACCAACCATGTTTCTTAGGTACATAATGCTGCAGCTATTCTGTATTTACAATTTATGCTACATGTAATGTTATTTCTCACGTTAAATGTTTTGTACTTATACAATAGCACTTTCCCCAGTACGTGTGCAGTGTCCAGTATGGCTGTTTTGTGTAGTTCTCTTCATTTAGTGCTTTCCCCGTGTGTTGCTCAGGTATTTTCTGAACGATTCTGAGATGGTTCTAGTTGCCCCTATTATTACTGGTATCACTTTTGTCTTTACATTCCACATGCGCTGTACTTCTAATGTAAGGTCCTTATATTTTACAATCTTCCCGGCTTCTTTCTTGATCAAATTTCTGTCTCCTGAAATCACAACACTTATTAGCATGCATGTTCCTTTGTCATTATCACGGATTATGGCCGGGTTTATTGTTAGGGATATTTTTGTCGGTTCTGTCGGTTTGCACTTGTTCATTAAATGATGTAGCTACCTTACCTTCATTACTTCTTTCCACTAATTTCGGTACATGCTCGTACCATGTTCATTGTCTAATTTTACCCCTATTTCCTTACATCTGTTAAAGTGCAGTTGAACACACGAGGGCGCGGAATGGATTCATCTAGCTCAGGGCCAACGCCAATGATTCTCCTTTAAAAGGCGGTAAATGAACTCCGAGTTCCATTACAGACGGGCAACGTCTCGACTAATTAGGCGACTATCAGTTTGTGAAGGACTCGAGCTCTGTTCCACACAGTTAGTTCAACACTTACATACGACAATATGAAAGTACTTTTTATGCCATTTCGCGCAGAAGTCTCAAACTATTAAGTCCCCTAATTGTCATCCCGTGACTTTTCCAAATTCTATACAGTCAGACACAAACCGAAGACATGTTCCCTCTGTCACTACCTACACACGGGGCCTACGTTCTATGGTTGGGACACTTTCAGTATGTTACCATATAAAGAGCACGGAAATGCCTCAACCGGGACATGAACCGAGAGTGCATCGTCACGCGGAGAAAGTAGCACGTTTTGACTGCCGGGTGATGCAGCCAGCTCCACACTGGCTAATTAGTATGAGGAGTGTCGAAAGCGGGTACAAGCGTACGTGACCCAACATGTCGGCGTACTCAAAAGCAGCATCATGGGCAATAAACTAACCCGGAAAAAAGCAATATAGAAGTCATATCTGATTCCAGTAAGGTTCCTGCTTAATTGGCGTGGTGAAATAAAAAGTCACATATCCCAATTTAACTCCCCTCACACCTATCAAGACATTTTATTTACTTATTAAAATCTTTTATATCCTGCTGACTTGTCTGCTTATTTATATACGGATAGTCTTGCCCACAGACCAGGTTTCAACACTGCTAAACCCGCCTGACACGTAAACAAATTACAGCTCTGCCCAGACACAGGCTATCCTTGCGAGCTGGTGGTTTTACTCAGAACCTTAATGCAGGGATGCACAAATTTTTTAAAAATGTAGAAACCACCACAAGATTCCAGGCGTCAGAAGAGTAGCACTGAGCAAGTTCCATCCTGAGAACCCACAAATTTTGGGGGCCACCGTAAAAAAAAAAATGAGTCGCCTGCGTAACCTGGCGCCCAGGATTTACGCACCCCTGTTTGAAGGTGCTGTCATTGATGCACTGTTAAAGAAACTGTACAAATGAAAGCTTTCAGCCTACGTAGGGCCTAAATTACTTTTTGAAATCAACAGTTCTCACGGCATAAAAAACAACGATCATTGTCTTCGTCGATGCGAAGTCGTGCAGTCTGGTAGAAAAGTGCCAAACACAGGGCGCCACATACGAGAAGACCTTAATCTTCATTAGTCATTTTTAATATTGTGATATGCTGCGTTAATAACACCGTGTAGGTGTAGTTGGGCAGTGGCTAGGCTGCTATACCGACTGAGCTCTTCCGCCAATAAACATACCGCATGTACTTAAGTTCCTTTCAATATTTTCCTACACACACGTTGTTCTCCTTCATCATACGGTTTTCCAAATGGTTCACGCTTTCGCTCAGCAATACAATACGTATTAACACTGACATGCTCACTATGTGTTTCCGGCCAATATCAGCTTCTGTTTTTGTAATCGTAATAAAAAGAGGATAGACATCGAGATGTCCTTAGTTATCAGAGATGATGACTAGAAAACAGCCCTTTAAGGCACGGCTGTTACTGCTGTTGTTGTCATATGTGCCACCTATTTTAACACAAAATTTGCTCCACAACCTTGCCTCGGATTGTTTGTAGACGTCAACAGATTCTTAGAAAAAAAAATACGTTATTTAACTAAATGGGTTTGGGAAACTTGGTGTTCATGAAATATGTGCAGAAAATGCAGAGTGTTTAAATGTTAAAGCTGGTGGTCTACATAGTAACCACTGCGCTTTAAAGAGATAAACTCTAAAACCAATTACCCATACTGTCTACATCTCAACCTCTTCAGGGATATTTTTAAATGGACCAAGAAAACTTCCTCCACAATACTAATTCGCAATTAATCACGTGATTATTACCATGCTCCGTCGCCATTAGCCCTCAAGCAGGAAGGGCATGTCGTTAAGCCAAACAAATAACAGTGATCATCTTCAATTAAAGCCCTCCAGTGTTGAATTAGAGCACAATCCACAGCTGCAGCTGTAATCAGCACTGTAAAATGTAACCGGTACAATAAGGTCCACGCGGATATGGTCCCACTTACATTTCAGAACAAATTTGGACGTAAGAGGGTTGGAGTAACAGAATACTGGAGATAATTACATAATAAAGAGCTTTAAAATATATTCCTTTCACAAAACTATATTGGGCTCATTAGTTTGCAAAAGCTGGAAGGGACATGTAGAACGTATGCTGGAAAACAGGAAACATATACAAAATTTTGGTTAAGAAATTTTATGAGAGGAAATTAGTTGGAGAACAGAATCTAGGTGGTAGAACTGTACTATGGTAAATAGTACAAGAACTCAAAGGTGCCTTCTTCAGATGTCAATACCCGCACAGGTACACATTTTATGGAAACAAAATATTATTGCCATTTTCTATAAGGCCTGTCCGTCTCTATTCTGAGCTATATTAATCCAGGTCATTTTTTCACGATCCATTTCATTATGACCTTCAGTGCACCGACGAGTAGTGCGGATAAATAGCGCTACAGTAAGTAGACCAAATTCAGAAACTATCATTCGTGTACATGGTCAAGAAATCCATCACATTTCATGTAGTCGGAAACTTCATCAGCGTCATCACAAAACACCCATTCTAGTCCATAGCCTGGATCATATCACGCCAATTTTTCGGTCAGTTTTCATACCGTCCCATCTTAGAAGTTTTTCTCTTCATCTGAGTTTTCTGACTAACATTGTGTACGAATTTGCCAACATTTACCACGCCCACTAAATGTCTTACACATTTCATTCTCGTTTATCTGATCTCCATATGCTGACGAGTACTAATTATGAGGGTCATTATTATGCAAGTTATTAGTAGAAAGGACCCTTAGAGATGGGACTAATAGGTTGTCCCAAACCTTCGGTAAATAACTACCAATCTACGCCGCGTAACATCTCAGAAGAGCGAAGATCTCAAGGAGTGTATTTCCTCGTGCTATACAGAGTGTCGCCGAAGTGCCAATTGTAACCACAACAAAAAGAACCGTTGCAGGTAGGCCTAACATCACTTCCACTCTGATCATAATGACTACCAACAATTTCACTGCCACTACTGCCAGCGATGATAACTTTGCCTAATCTTATGCAGGTGAAACACTGAAGGTGACCGAGACGAGAAGACTAAGAATATTTGCAACAAGAAGGGTAAAGTAACAGGAGCTTGGAGAAATATAACTTTTGAGATACATTACATGACATTTACACAAGACATTGTAAGAGTATGTTTAAAAAAAGTTAAAGTTGCCCGTGTGCTTATTCAACCACAACGTCATTAAATATGGGGGCGTGGAGGTTGTTCTCCATGAATTCTTAACCTCGGTACTAAAAGGAGGTGAGTAGCCAACCTCATGGTCGGGCTTCTTTACCCCGGGAAAACAGCCACCTTTACGCACGTTATAAGAGGCTGGGTTGATCCAACTGGCAGTCTGGACGTTTAGGAAATGTCTATTGCCCTTTCCTGGAATATACACCCGATTCCTCTGTCGTTCGTCCAGCCTACACTGCCTAGTGACTATACCAAACGAGTTAGCCTGGATCCATAATTAAATAAAATAGCAAAACCCCCTCTAGCCAAGTAACAGCTATGAGAGAGAAAAGAAATATATGAAATATAAAAATTAGTGGAAAAATCTAGAAGCTGATATCAATTACAAATATAGTATTATATGGCACGATAATCCTGCAAAGAGGCAATGTATGCATAAATGTAATATTCAGGCGCGTTCACGTAACCATTGTTGCCGTGGAAGAGCAATAAGTATCACATATTCTGAGTGTGTGTGTCTGTAGCCTTAGTTATCCAGCATGCAAAACGCATGCCCCGTATTATATTGTCATCTGTGGCCTGTCTGGCTCTACAATACTTTTACACATTCTCTCAAAAACGGCACAACTTTCGGAAAAAAGTTATTGAACATAAAATGTGTGTTTTGATTTTATCTACAACTTTTGTCTGAAACATTTCTCACTTTAAGAAGAATTCGGCGAGATATCATAAATGTACATATTTCTTCATGTAAATGGCCCGTTATTATGGTCAGATTTTAATTAAACTTGAATTTCCTCACAGATTTTCGAAAAATACTCAAATATCAAATTTCATGAAAATCCGTCCAGTGCGTACCGAGTTGTTCCATTCGCCACTTTGCGAACGCGCCTAAAAATGAAAGATTGTGGCCCTCCGGGATAAGAAACCGTGCAGTTTAGTGGATAGGTACCGCTGATTCGGAGACATCTATTGCCTCAATTGTCAGGATTAAATCTTATTAACACGGCTGTTAAAGTAGGAGTGTCGGTGTGTGACAGTGTTATCAGGCTCAAGCTAGGGAACGGTGGAATCGCTGGCCAGCTGGACGACTATTAGCTTCTCAAGATGAATTGTCCTATGGAGACTTTTCAGACAGCAACACACTTTAGCCTTTATATAAGAGTACACGCTGCTTGTTAACAAGTACACAGCGCAGCAAATAATTAAATGTGCCAAAATTCATCACTGGAAATTTCCTTACTTGTTTTTTATTGTTTCAAGTATCAATGGCGGAAAGAATTTATACACACACACTCAATCTTAGTGTTTTCTTTGCTAAATTTCTTATACGTCTTCAATTACAAGTGTTACTCATTTTCTCTTGTATTATCTCCTCTTCTACGAGTTTCTTTCTTTTTCATTCCTCCTTGTTTTCCTTCTCCCTCCCTCCTTAACTTCTTTTACACCCAGCCATAATTTCTTTTCCACAGTTTTTTTCAGTGCTGTCAAAACCTTTGGCAAAGGGAAACCATGCCATCTTGAACCTTTCCGACAAGTGTAGATTGCCTTTATAACTTAAGTTCAATGGAATAGGGGTAATGGTCATGGGGCGTAAGGTCGAGTTTCGCTTGGCACCATAAGGCCTGGGTTTATATTATGCATGAAGGCCTGAAGGTACATTCCTTGCTTGTTCTTTCCTCTTTCCCTCCGACTTCGCTTCTCTGGTGTCTTCTTAACCTTTGTTCAAAGTGAGGGAAGGGCCCCTTGCTGCCAACGTTGCCACGCTTACGAATTTGCTGAATCTCCAGAGCTGGAAATACTGTACTTACGGTAGCACAACAAGTATTTTTGGATCAGAAAGGGTCAAAGTTCTTAAGCTTTTGTAGCATAAAGAAGAGACGAGGAATAAAAAACAAAGAAAGTGGAGCCAGTGATAGACACTACTACATTTACAAGGAAACAAAATTTCATGAGTCAGTAGCGCCCCATTAAGTGCCCGCTCATCCTTCCGAAAAAGGTGCATTGGAGGTAAGGAACAGCCTTGGAACGTGATCTGTTTGACAAAGCAAGAGAGCTACAGAATTTGAGCAGCTGCTGTATTTGGTCTCAATTTTGATATTTGCATCCTGAAGGGCTGCATGAGGAGTGTGGACTATAAATATTTTAAAAATCTGAAAATCTGACTTCCACATCACAGAAAGTTGCATCTCAATTACAAACACACAACACAGTATCGTCATTTTAAGACAGACGTTTTACGAAATGAGATGCCGTGTATACGGGTGGAATTATACCGACGTTCCGCTGACGCGGACGGCGGACGCAGCAAGTACATTCACACCACACAACACGGCGCCACATCCAATAAAACATCAGTCTTAACAGTAAACACCGTAAGAAGCTCAAAATTAAGCAGTGTGCCGAAAGGTGTAACAGTGTTCCTTCCCCACTCCCTTCGCCAAATGCTTTAGTTACCACCTTAGTATTATACGAGATTTCAGATTCTCACAGCGGTGTTGATGAAGATTCAAGTCTTCTGGGATTTACGCCGTGTCGACTGGTAAATAGTTACCAACGTTTCGGAGAAGCGTAAAATATTTCTTGGCCTGCTTCACCCTGAAGATGGAGGTAATCGAAAGGCCGGTAATTATTTACCAGTCTAAACTGTGTAACACCCACGAAGACTTGAATCTTATTGTAGTGTAATTTGGAAAATATGAACTGCTGATTCAGGAAGTAATACATACTTGAAATGTGTCATACCTCAGAGTGTACAGAGTGTGGTAGGCCGACGATTTTCCTCAAAGGAGAGACTCAATGGATCAGATTATAGTATTTCTGTCACATTGGCGCTGTACAGGAAAAGAGAGCTTCTGTTGGCCTATCATGTTCTCCGAACGTTCATCTTAACATTTTAAAACCCAGTAACACTTATATGTGCCAAGACGTTCAGCACTAAAAGGTCTGCATTTTGCTTACATAATGGTAGCTGGGAAGGCAATATTAAAATAAATCCTGCAGAAACAAAGGATCAGGGTGCGGACTGTACTGATATGGCTCAGGTCAGGAACCAGTGGCGAGCTCTTGTAGAAACAGCGATGGATTCCTGGACAGCAAAGCGACCGTTAGTGTTTCAACAATGACACTACTGTATGGATTTAGTGACTAAAACAACTTATGATAAAGTAACGAATTTAAAGGCAACAATTCTCAGCCTACCATCAATTTCTCTGCAAGAACATCTGACAACGTTAATACACGAAACTGCAATCTTCCAACACCACACATAGTGCAGTGGTAAAATTTTTGTATTTCTCACACCTCAAAGACTGAAATGTGGCAGATAGTTAAATCGCTTATGCACGCATGTATGTTGTGTTTTATCTGAAGCTGTGATCTTTACAACAGTATGGTGTAATAATCGTACCGAACCGCTCGATAAGACCATATAGTCTTACGAGACACAAGAATGACCGAGAGGGATCGCCCAAGTGGCCATCATCTCAACTCGCCATGTAACATTATCTGCATTTCCATAATATATAAAAAAAACTTTTCTTTGTAATAAATTTTAGAGGTGTATTCATACTCACTATTTCACGCCGCAACAACATAATTATAACTGCAGGAGAAATCGGTGCAAAACGTGTCGAACATATGTGCAAGTAGCCCCTTTGAGTACAGTGGTTACCATGCGTACCATCAGCTGTAACACTCATAACCTGTGCATTTTGCATGCAAGCACACACACTCACAACTTAGGGAATCGGTTCTGAAATCATGCGACCAAATTAATACATTAAATAAAACAATACTTCCGATATATTTGTTTTCAAAATAACTACACCTCGTTGAGATTCAAAAGAGCCAAAACAAAGGTTCTGCAATCATTTCCTTCTTCCTGGCTACAATGTCCTCATATTGGGCACACTCTCGTCATCACAACTGCCACTCATTTTCGTTTCTTTCATTACATCGCCTCCTCCTCTAGCATATTAAACGCGACCAGTCAAGCTTCTCCCTTCATATTCCAGCCACGGGTCTTTGTAACCCACTGCCGATTACTCCCCCCCCCCCCCAAAAAAAATAGGCCTAATTATTGACAAAAATATTTAAAAAGAGCACACACTTTTGGTTCTGCCTATACTGTTTCTATCACTAATACAACAGCATTTCTGATATAAAATCTTCATACTTTGCCATGCGAGGAGTTTCTTCACGCTTAGCACTGTTTGCCCAGTATTGCCTTTAGATAGTACTCGTACAATACGGACCATACAGATACAAGCTAACACAGCTGAATTCAAGGATTCTGACGGTGACATATGACGCCCAGAGGTACTTGGTTGATGGACTTTGTCCGTCTTCTTCTATTCAAAAGAACACAATGTTTCGTGTAATTGACCTGTTGTCATCCTCAGATGGAAGGATGGGGAGACACCTACTCACTTGCCTCCGGCACAATCATTTCGCCTGATAACTTTCCGAAATGTTATATGCCCTTTTAACAACAGACGACGGATAAAATCCAGAAATAAAATAAGTCTAAGCCAACAGAATACTTAATTATTATAGGACTATAAAGAAACAAAATTCTTGGCGTATGAATGTTGTTAGGGCGCCCGATATTCAATGTGTTTCCTATGAATGTTGTTAGGGCGCCCGATATTCAATGTGTTTCGTATGAATGTTGTTAGGGCGCCCGATATTCAATGTATTTCGTATAAAAGATAGAGGTTGTCCCTGTTCACGCCATGAAGGCACACAGGAGGAGTAGAAGTGTAGCTCCACTCATTCTTAACCTTGGCAATAGACGGAGATGAGTGGTCAAATTCACGCCGAGGCCGCTTTACCCCCGGGAAAGAAAGCCGGTATGCATTCAGTATGAATCAATATATGCCCCACAGCCGGTCTGAACTGTTTTGGAGAAGACGAAATCTCTTTCCCCTGTTGAAATTCGATTCCCGGACCGTCCAGCCCGTAGCGGTTCGCTATACCGACGACGCTACCCCGGCTCCCAAAGTGTGTGGTAAGAATCTTAAAATAAACGGCGATTCTTTCCTTAAAATTAATTAACTGGGTGGTCTATGTAACATTTCAACATTTTTCTTGTGGCGCAACAGCCAAAGTGGAGCGTGATCAGGTCGTCGCAAAAACCGCTGCCTACACAACACACAACAAACACAAGAGACGGTCATCCATGCCCTCGGCGGGATTCGAACTCGCGATCCCAGCAATCAAGCGGCCGCAGACCTACGCTCAGACCTCACGGCCATCAGGATCGGATTTTCCGACAGTATTCCAGCCAAAATTATTAAACTATATGCAGGAGAATCCACAAACATTAACCTTAGTATTATAAATATATAAAAAAAAATTGAACAGAATTAAAAAGAGTGGCGATCGTATTCATAATCGAGACGTAGTGTGTTTTCTGCGATGTAAGAACTGAATTTTTAAATATTATGTAAATGTACTTCATGCTTTAAGCAGTTAATCAGTAATATCTGTAAATTCTTACATAAGTTTTCGAGTGGTCGCGCTGAAACCCCAAGGGGATGTTTCTTCACACTACGGCCAGAATTACGCCTCCGTTCCGCAAAATGAACCGTGGAAGAGACTTGCTGCCGCTGGTTCTCGGTTTCTCTTTGGAAGACGTGACTACACCCTGCCTGCTTCTTGTTTTGACAAAAAATCAGAGAATACCCCGAGTCAATTTACTATCTGAGAGGTAAAATTTTAAAAAAGAAATTCACATACAGCAGAGAAATTTTGAAAGTGACAACTACAGAGCTGAAGGTCAAGTTCATCCCATGAACGCCATGAAAGCACATGGAAGAAGTGGGGTAGGTCCTATCGGTACATTCATTCTTAACCTCGACACAAGATTCGCGCCACCGTTTTACTCCCGGGAGAAAAACTCCCTGAATCCACAGAATACGATGCTGGTTGGGCCGCAGAGGCGGTCTGGAAGCTTTGTCCCTCATGAGAATCAAACCACAGTTCCTCTGTCATCCAGGCAGTAGCCTAGTCGCAATACTGACTAAGGTATGGTGACTCCCGAAGCAATAAAAATGAACTTAGTTGAAGAAACTGAAAGATGTAAAATAAGTGGTGGTCCGATGCTTCTAGGAATTTGACTTCAATTTCCTCATTCATAGGCACAGAACTTAAAGACGAAGGTGAACTTGAATTGTATAAAAATATTCAGTTTGTACCGCGCAGTAAACTGCGTCTCGGTTATAAAAATCAATCACTTAATGTTGCACAGGGAAAGAGTCGCTGTTTGTTCTGACATCCATACAAAACATATAAATACACTTAATGGGCAGAAAGTTGATTTTTTTCAGTGTTAAACTAATTGGTACATAAAATAATCGCTGGGATTTAAAGGGTTAAATTGCTGTTTGTATAAAGGCGATTAATTTTAGTTCGGCAACGTTGTTTAGAACGAGGAGTGCATATGCTTGTGTTTGTCAAAAAAATTAGATGCAGATGAAGTATGGAGGAGAATATCAAAACGCGAGACTTGCGGTTATCAGAGCGGTGTCTGAAGACTGCCGTCTTTTTTGGTATTTGACTCTGCGCAGTGTGGTAGAAATTTACCGATCATTTGAAAAAAAAAAAAAAAAAAAAGAAAAAAAAAAAAGAGGCGCTGTCTTCAGTTTCAGAGTGTAAGATTGAAGAACGAAGACAGACAAACGGATTTATCGGAAATCCGGTTAAATATACAACAGACAAGGCGTCGTATTCTGGAATATAGTAATTATAATTTAAAAATAACTAAAATTATGGGGCATGAGGGTACGGAGTGAGTAGATTTTGCTCAAGATAAGACTCCGTCCTTGTATGTAACAGACAGGGAATTCTTTGACTGCATGAGAGATTCTCAACTAGAATTAGGCTAAATGGAATTCGTTACCTAGTTCCTGTAACAATGATAGCAGCCAGTACAGATAATTAACAGTGACACTGGGTTGGAAGAGGTTTCCATATATCAGACGCTAACGGCATTTTACTTCCAGACCTAAGACTTTTTTATTTAAATAAAATGAAAACCCATTGTATTTTAGTTTCCTAAAAATGCAATTAATATCCCGTGGCTTGACTTGGTCGCGCGGGCGGAGAATGGGATGGGTGGGTTTGGGTCCCTTTCAAGGCACCTGAAGGGAATAAAGCTTATTTATGACCAGGCAGGGGTGTAGGGGTGTACACCCACATTCTGTAGGTTGTACCTATTTTCCACTCTAGCACTTTCAGGCCCTAATATTACGTATCTGCAAACGCTGTACGAAATGCAGATTTCATCTTGTGCATGAAGTATTATTCTGCGTGCAATGAGGAAAACAGTGAACCACATTTCGGATAACCGATTCGTCGGTTAGTCTTTAAATAAGGACAATACATAAATGTTGTTAAAATTCCTCATTAATGTAGTTTTCACCATTCTCTAGTCAGTCCTGTCTTACATTACTCTTACATGAAAGGCAAAGTTATCCCTGTGCTTAATTAAGCATAATGTCATGAACGCATATCCAGGAGGGGAGATAAAGCCCTATCTCCTCGCTTCCTTAACTCTGCAGAGATGGAAATGAGTGGTGGTTACTCGTGCACGGCCTTACCGTGAACCACGATGTAATATAGTCTTCTCGGGCCAACCGGTCAAATCGTTTGATACGTTTCGGGATGGTCGTCCCTCAGGCAACGATGACGCGCTGTGCGCCGAGAAGACTATTGAATATGTCGCCGCGAAGTTAAACTATAAAGAATAGTAAGTTTCTTAGACTTCAGAGCCTTCCTGGCCGCTTTGAACAAAATAAATATCTCTTGCCTCTGCGAGGAATCGCACCATCTGTCCTCGGTCGTCCAGTCTGTATACCGAATAAGTTATGCCCCGCCGCTCAATATAAAAGACCAAATTTCATATCAAAGTGTCATTTAATTGTGCCTTATTAAAGGCAGGTTAAGTGAGACATGAGTCTGATCATAAATGATCTGTCAGCAAGATTCTAAAATTCCGTATACAATTAGAAATCATGAGATGTCGCGAAATCTGACAGTACTTTACCAACCAGTCTTTGAAACGCAGGTAACGAGTTACCAGACTATGTGGACTCTCATGCCAAAACACACAAATTTTAATAATTCATGACCGCCGAACCTGGATCGCCTTGGTCTTGTAGTTTGTGATTAAATTCACACGTCTTACGGAAATGTCAAAAGGCATTATACCATTAGAGCCACTTTAAATGCATGGCTGACGTTCAGAAGATCTTCAATTTATTCAAACCCAAACAAATTTAAACTTTTATTTTATTTTTATTTTGCGGACAATGCTAAGGAAGACGAAAGAACGTTGTAAATCATTTCGAACACTAGGCCTACGTCAGACAGAAGCGTGGATTCAAAGACCACAAGAACAACTACCTTCTTACTTCCCTCATTATTACAGATTCTGAACACTCCTCAAAACGCAGTGACAGCCATTATGACAGATAGTAAGCAAAATGTAATTTATTATTTCAGGGGCTCACTCCAATAACATACCCAGATATATAAGTTTATCAAATTAAAAGCGTACCATCCAACTAACCATATGGCATCACTTTCCAAAAGACGGAAACATTTTCAGTCATGGCCGCGAGAGACTGAAATTATTAAAATAAGTTAACATGAGGAAAGCCTGGTACACTCACGAGACATTCCATCAAAATTATCAGCTTATTTATTGAAAGTTCCTTAAATTCTTACTTTAGTTACTGTAAAAGGCGAAGCTATCCTGTGAACGCCGTGAACGTATAGGAGTAAAGGTATAGCTCCACTTCTCCCAATCTCACCAATAATTTGAGGTGAGTGGTCAGCTTCGCGACCCGGTCGCATTACCCCTCGGGTATTCCCCCGGTCTGGAAGCTTTAGAGAGAAGAAAAATCTCTTGTCCCTATCGGGAAACGAGATTTTAGTTGCAGTAAGTAGCATAAAGACGGATTAACCTACAATGTGGTTCTACATGAGAACTCACTTAAAGAAGCAAATGGCCATGTGATATCAGGCCTACAGACACACAGTAAATTCAGTAAAGCAGTTAAGTAAGCCGGACCATTGGAAGGTACGGATTTCCAGTGTTATACTTATTGGGCGCTGAATATGCAGGCAGCAAGCTGCTCTGAAACGCCGATAAATACATGTCATTTGGCATGGCCTCATACCCCATAAGTCCTCAGTCTTCATCACCACTGCTGTGACAACCTGAAAAGTCACGACTAATTTGTATTGACTTTCTCACGCCTGTCGTAAGCCTGAATGTCTGACTAAAATCCAGGGCCTGATTCGATCTCGTGGGCCGGGATAGCGCCTCAGTACAGCGACTTGCTACGGGCTGGACGATCCGTGGATCAAATCCCGGTGGGGGGCGAGATTTTCCGCATCCGTCCAGACAGGCTCTGCGGCCCACCCAGCCTCCTGTACAATGGGTACTGGACCTCTTTCCCTGGGGGTAAAGCGGCCGGAGGGTGGCGTTGAACACCCACCCCTATCTAAGGCCGAGGTTAAAGAAAGAGTATAGCTATACCTCTACTCCCCGCGTGCGCCTTCTCGCCCTGTTCTACAGTGAACTTTACCTTTACGTTTGCCTGGGTTCCAATTTGGAGACTTGCATTGAGTAGTCGGGTCTTAGCAATTCAGAGCGCAGTGGCTGCGATATGCACCACATGATTACATTTTCAAAAGCTCTGTCTTTCCACAGAATGTGTTTATGTACGTCACACGATCCTTAGAACAAAAAGCGATTGTCCCATAAACAACGCTGGTCTTTGAAATGGAGATGCCTCGTTTTTCCTGTGAGGTAGAAACTGATTTTCCTTTACGTATTACTAAGATAAATTTCATTTGTAGAGTGTTAGACAGTAGCTGGATGGTAGCGGACAATCTATTACTGCAAGTGATAAAGGAGTAGCTAATGACTGATCAACTGATTATTCTCATGAAACCAGGCATTTTTACAATCAAGTAATAATTACACAGGCTATCGATCGTAGTATAGTAATTAAATTTTATCGACTTACAGCTCAATGTGCGGCAAAATGTACACAGAACCAGACTTAAGCAAGAAAACTTTCATTTAAACAAGGTTAATCCTTTGAAGACTGGTTTTCATCTACGTCATACACAAAAAAATCAGTTCCTATCTCACAGAAAACACACACAAGGTGGTTTATTCTGTACGGGGAAACAATTGGTACTTTTGTGAGAATCGTATGAAACACGTAAATACACTACGTATGCGTGCAAAATGCAGAGTTTCTTAAAGTTTCGGCGCTGGTAAATGTAGTTTCCATTGGGCTTTAAGGGGTTAAGTAGTTTTGTTTTCAAACAATGGAGATTTCATCCAACCTCTATGGATATTAAACGTAAAACAGACAAAATGATAAAGATAATGGAGACATGTTCAAGGAGTAGGTTAGCAGGCAAACAAGAATATGTGCAGTATAGGTAGGAAACCAAAATAGATTTCTTTCTGAAATGAAGTAGATAGATCAAAGACATAACAGTTCGAGGTCTTCAGGAAGAGTAAAATCTTACGTATATTGTTTTGCTTGTAACAACACCGTGTAGTCTGATATATACGTAGGTACCAACGTTTCGGAAGAACCTGCTGCCTTTGACTTCACTTCCAGTACTGAATATGAAGGCAGCATAATCTATCGAAAAGTGTGCAACCACATACCAGACTATACGATAACAACCAGGCGACCACAGTCACAACTGGCTTGATCACCTTCGTAGAATGGAAGACGAACCATAACTTACGCAAAGCAAATAGGAAAACTGAAAGCAGAAAGGGAGGAAAAATGTAAACAAATGGTCATATCGATTACAATAATCGAGACTCAGACCACGACACATGCCCGGTCCATGCTTCTGTTTACAGAGTCACTTCAGTCTTCATGGCAGCTCCAGACGTTTCGCGGCATCAAGAACAGTTGATCGGACGAAAAACCCATCGCCTTCGCAGAACAGGCAGCAGCCCTGGCAGGGCTAATATGGACATTCCGCAACCACGACAAACCAACAACCATAATTGCTTTCGCAATGGATTCAGCAGTTATTTGAGACGCACATTCAAGTCTGCAGCAATACCGCTGCAAGAACCTCAAATGTCGCGGGTTGCGACCTGATTTGACCCCGAAAGAATATTTTGTCCTACGCCTGCTATATTTTGATTTATCATCGGTGTTTTGAATCCTGGCCTGGACTCATACTGCGTAACGAAAAATTATTCAGGCACATACAGTTCACCCATTGCTTATACGCATACCCACGGGACTACATAAGAAACAAATGGTTTTGAGAGCTGTATTTAATATACTCGACAAGAACCTGCTTCTTTTTTCAGGCTGTTTTCTCAAGTTAATTAGAGAAGTGAGATCTGAGGTTCTCAAGACGGTGACTTTGAAGATTACCATTTTGTGGGACGTGACGCTATGTAAAGTTGTACATAAGTATGGACGTTGTGGAGGAAACTGCAGCGCAGTATAATAAACTGCAAGGAAAACATACACAGGATAAGGGCTTACAGCAAACCAATGGGAGTGGGAAGACCCATTCAGGTTATTTCCGACCTCGACGACAGAATCAGCCGGTTCCGCCGAAACAACAGTACTTATCTACCAGTTTACACGACTTCGCAGACTAAAAAATACAGATTGAACAAGCAATGGACGTAGATTTGACATCCCTGGTTAAGTCTCAACGGGATTTGTGTTCAAAAGAGGGGTTGGGGTTGTATCAACCCTCGTCTGCGTCTTCACGGGGTGTCAGTGCATGAACAATCTACCCCACTGTTAACTTTCAGGTAGTTGGAGGAATAAAGGGCTGGGATTTAGGTTTAGACCCGGGGAAAGAAGGTTTTGTGGAAGTGGAAAGGAAGCCCCCAGCTGAGCAGAGATTGTTTGTTGTCCAGCCTTCCCTCGCCGTCACGGAATTTATTAGCATTAGTACCAAAAATTATTCTTCTGCTGTTGTCCGCTCTGAAGCCTCTGGTACAGTCACTTCAACTTGCAACTCTTGGGGTTCACGTGACGGTGAACAAGAAGTCTTCCGGAATGCAAAAATGATGCAACCTAGCTGTAAGGCATCAACGTTTCGGTGAAACCTACTGCTCCCACATTCAGGGCAGAGTTCTTCCACCAGACTGCACGGCGTTATATTCCCGCGACAATAATCTCAGTATACTGTCAGTCAAAACACCAAAGTCTGTGTCATCCAGTCACGACTGCAATATTTAGGTTACAAAAATAATCCACAATTACAGCTGCTAAAATAACATTTGTGAGACGAAAGACAAAATACACTTGGAGGGAACATAACAGCGATTAAGATGTATTAAGAGAATTAAAGACAGAAAATATATAGGAAAAAAAAATTCGAAATACAATACCAACTGGATTCAACATTTCGAGAGAATGTAAAGGGACAGGCTTCGGCAAAAGTTAAAAGATTACAGACGACATGGATCAAGGATTCTGGACGAATGATGCCGAAAAGATAAACAAGCTGTCCAGTTTCGTGACTACCAGAATGATGATGATGATGATGATGATGAAGAAATATTTCAAACAAAATTTAATTTTTTTTTTCAATTCCCAACTAAAGACGTCGTGGTAACACTCTAACCTTACATTCGTAAAGGTAAAGGTAAAGGTCCCTGTCCACGCCATGTAGGAGGAGCAGACGTACAGCTCCACTCATTCTTAACCTCCGCACAACATCCCTTTCTGAAGCTACCAGTCGCTCAGTTTGTCAAAAGTTTTCCTTTTTCGTGGAACCTCAAGGTCCCTTTCCCAAGCCGCACAAATCTAATCAATATTTTCATGTTAATTTTTCTTGTTGATGTCCTTTTCAAGGATTTTAAGACGGGAAACACGTGGATTCCGTTCCTCTGGAACACGACGCTGCGTCACGGGGCAATAGGATCTCGACGTTTCGAAGGAACGTACTACCTTCATCTTCAAGAGTCAGTAAGTCCTGGAAGAATACTCAAAATAGATAAATGATGAAAATATATCCGAACGGCATTTGCTGGCTACCCGCTCTGTCCATTCGCTACCAACAATACCCATAACTTCACAATATACAATATCTTTCCACGCGGATTCTCTTCTTAGAATGCTGGATCCTGACGAAGAAGGCAGTATGACACTTCGAAACCTCAGGATATAGCGGCCACATCATAGAGTGTAACGTGCCAGACGACTTGAATCTTCAGCCACACCGCTGTGAAAACATTAAATATCGCAAATGAATTGTCTGTATTTTGTTTCGTATTTCTACGAATGAAGCGATTACAGAAAACAACAGCTGTCACTACCGCAAGGTTTTCAATATTTGAAACAATGACAGCATTACAATCAGTGCTCGGCCGTGGGTGTCAATCAATAATGAAACTTCAGCCTCAGCGCCATTAAATTACATCATGTACTTCAACAACGGATTAACTGAACAACTGATATTCAATTATCAACCCGAAAACAACCCAACGACGCCAATTTTATAACAAATACACTAAAAGAAATAACGCGTGCTGGTATGTTGCTTGTTAGCGTGTAAGCGGAAAGCAAGTAGTTCGAAAATACAAACTTCTGAAGGACAAGTGTTTCAAATAAATTCTATATTCTCCACTTGTACTCCAGTTGTGAACCAAGTAAGGCTCATGAATGCTCAGTTTATCAGAAAACATTGAATTTGCGTTTCATCAAAATGGAGCCTGGACCTGAACACAACATGTACCTGCTTTGCGGTATTTAGTAAACAGCCAATATGTCGTTCGAAGTATTTTTATCAACATGGCACAAATATATATATATATATATATATATATATATGACTGGCGTGTGTGTGTGTGTGTGTGTGTGGTGGGTGGGTGCATAGGTGGATAGCGAAAATGTTTGAAGTTTCTTGCAATATTCTGGCATAATGCGGCCACCAGATTTGAACAAGATATTGAAAATTTGCTTCTGGAAATCTGTATGTTAACAATAGCGGAAAATACTCCCAAGTTCGGTGCCTAGACCTATTTCCTCCAATATAATCTCCCCATGCGTGACAATTCCAACTGTATCGACACTTGCCCACAATGAAATGAGATTCTGGGACACTTAAGACAAGAATGTAGAATTAGGAAGCCGGATAACGTGATCGGTTTCCATATTTGTTGCTATGGATACAGATAACTGTATCCGTGATTTCAGCCTTCCGCCGCGATGTTGATGAGATCTGCGCTCTTCTGGGATATTACGCAGAGTCAAGTGGTAATACTTTACAGACGTTTCGGGACAACGTATCGGTCCCATCTTCAAGATGGGACAGATAAATTGCCCCTAAACATCAGTACAGAATTATCACTCGACGCTGCGTAATATCGCAGAAGAGCGAAGATCTCAAAATAATTCTACGTTTCTGTCTGATTTCCTCATTAAAGGCTCCCCGGTGAGAGAATTACAAACTTGTCACTAGAAATTCGAAGTTTTGTCGTTTTTCTTAC
Organism: Reticulitermes speratus; assembly: GCA_021186555.1. Taxonomy (NCBI): domain Eukaryota; kingdom Metazoa; phylum Arthropoda; class Insecta; order Blattodea; family Rhinotermitidae; genus Reticulitermes; species Reticulitermes speratus. Next base: position 41,887,581 of record JAJKFL010000042.1, on the reverse strand, counting down.
TAAAATATCCCCGGGGGTGTTTTAATTCTAAACTTATCACGGGCAGTTATTTCTACGTTTCTCGCCTCGTCGCTCATTAAAGTCTCCCCAGTACGTGATGATCCACACTGACGCTGTGAATCCTAATTTCTCCCGCATTCGGTCGCTGAAGTCTCCCCGGCCTCATTGAAAACTCCATGGTGTTTGATAATTCTAACTTGCCAATGTGGGTCTGCCATAAATAGTTATAAACATGAAAGAAACTTTCCAACTTCAAAATGAATTACAAGCCGTCAGTTCCTGGCCAGAACATTGCTAGATCTATATAAATTGCAAACAGACAACACCTGTCATTCGTCAGCTAATACCAAGAGCCTAAGAGCAGAAAAACAGGCAATGACTTCCGATCGAGAAGGGAAAAAAGTTTTATTTGTCCTTTGGTTACATCATGACACGGTATGACCTCCAGATTATTTGTGCCAATGTGGGTCAATCGAATTCCAAGTTTCTTCTCTATTCGATCACTGAAATCACATTCGACATAGCACCCAACGAGGAGAATTTAGTATGCCAAAAGACGAAAAACTTTATAGTTAGAAGTTTCATTACGAAATATTTGAAAATGTACGGGAGTGTCAAGTTTCAGTGCCCACAAAGTACCTTCCCTTCTTACTATCTCTGCACTGTCGCTAAACATCGCTTCGCATACAGCTGCATAAATTTATAATTCTTCTACACGCACATGGGGAGATATATTAAACTTATAATTCGATTTGTTCATAGTCACAAATTTAAAACTATCACACACCGGGCAGCTTTAATCGGCGAGTAGGCTACAAAGTTAGAATGAGCTCTTTTCTTAGCTATACGTTTAGCATTATAACAACGGAGAGAGTTAAATGAGCGAGTAGACAAGGAACTTAGCTGTCATTCTATTTATATCGACAATTTTGGCAATCTGCTGCAGTTTATCTTGCAGCCTTTTACCTGTACCCTAGCAATTTTCTCATTAAAAATTATGGGCAAAGATTTTTCCTAGTGTAGCTTATTCGTGCTACGGGGACAACTTAACTGAACCGACTAAAGACTTAGAATTCTCTCTGTTCATAGCGACAAATTTAAAATTATCACACAACAGCGAGACTTTAATGGGCGAATAGGCGAGAAACTTAAAATACGTTCTGTTCATAGAAACAAGTTTAGAACCGTCACACACCAGGACGTGCCGTTGGCACCGAGAGAGGTATGTAGAACTTGGAGGGACAGCACCACAGCGGGTTCACACTTGTCACTGTGCTCCGCTTCTCGAGTGACGCCGCACGACATGCAGCATTGGTGTCCGTTTACAGCTGTCTTGAAACGTGAAATTACGAATGAGGCTATCAGGTTAACGCACAGCTCCGGTTTCCAAACAGGAATTGCCTTCTTTCTCCTTGATAAGTCCACTAACGTTTAATAGTCGCATGGCCTCACACAACACTTGTGACTGTACAACGCTAGCGCAGTCGGTATAGCGACTCGCTACGAGCTGGACGGCCTGGGGATCGAATCCCGGCGGCGGTGAGATTTTCCGCAGCCGTCCAAACCGGCCCCGGGGCCCACTCAGCCTCCTATACAATGGGTACCGGATCTCTTTCCCGGGGGTAAAGCGGTCGGGGCGTGGAGTTGAACACCCACCCTCATCTAGTGCCAGGGTTAAAGAAAGAGTACAGCTATACCTCCACTCCCCCTCTGGGCCTTCATGGCCCGTTCTAGGGAGAACTTTACATTTTACCTTACCACATCACTGGAGACTCGAAGTTATGTGCTGGCTACTAAATAATCAATCAGTGATTAGGCAGAGGGAAAAGAGAAAAACTGGGCAATCAGTACGAGTAATTGTGGGGTTCTGCGGAAAGAACTGTCACTGTGAGACTAATTTACTGTTCTGTACGTCAGATTTAAGGTACCCACAGCGGCAACTATAGTCACTGTTACATGAGACGTGACGCCGTGTAGTTTAGTAAAAAGGTACGGCGTTTCTGAGAAACCTGCCGTCTGCCTTCATCTTCAGGATATAGCAGCCCTCTTCTATCCTGAGTATGGACAAAAGTGAGTCCCCAAAACACTGGTATTATCCCAAAGTGTCTGGGTTCTTATATATATGTGTTATAGATGGGAATGTTGTTGAACATAATAGGAACATAATAGGATATTCTAAATAAAACCAATAAATATTCAGAAGAGCTCGAAAGCCAGACCTCCAGATACCTGTAGTGGCTGAAGGTTAATCTTTAATGCACCAAATGCTACTTTAAAGCATTAATAATAAAGCTTCTATTTTTTCTGGGGGGGGGGGGGGCTGTCGAAGTTAGCTGTACCCGGTTTATATAGGCTATTTGTATCAGAGTACTGAAGCTGCAGCGCTGAAAGACAGTGACAGCGCTGCAACGGAATGCAGACAAACTAGTTCCCGCCATATTCAACTGTCCAACTGTCATTCATATTCAGAGCACCTGACGATGATTATGATGCCCCTCCTGATATCACATCGACGCAGAAGTCAAACGATAGACCTCAGTTCTGTCTATAAACTCAGCATTTCAGCACTGACTTTTAAACGCCATATTTCGTAAGAACTATTCCTTGGTACGGATTATTATCATAAAATCAATGACGATGAAATGGGCTTGGAATGTAGAACGCATGCAAGGGAATGTGTATAAATTTTGGTGGGAACCCTGCAGGAATAAGACCACACAACTGTCCTAATATTAGACGGGACTATAATATTAAAATGGATTTTAAAGAAATAAGATGTGAGAGGGCGGAATGAAACTTATTGACGAGTTGAGCAATTTCCAAGGAGTTACCAGTAATTGTCATACAAGTGTTCCGTGCCAGAATATAAATTGAAAATTATGCCTGTAGTCAGGAAGCAGACGATTCAATGTGCTACAAAAGTGGGCTATTCTGTAAGACGGGTATTCAATAACAATTTACTTCAAATAATAATCAGTTATCCTGAAAATGGTCAAGTGGTTTGGGTGGGGGGGGGGGGGGGGGCGAAGTAGGCTTACTAAATTTAAATCCCAGAAGTCCTGAATCCTCGATTTTAAATGCTGTTGTAACACAGAAATGAGTGAGTTTGCGTTCCTTGATCGACCGACTTTAGGTTATTCAAAACGTAACTTCATAATAAGTGCCGGGATAGCTCAGTAAGAACCCAGACTGTAATTTTTAGACTGGCTGGGTGGGCAAACCTCAGAGAAGACAATGGATGTGAGGTACTCGTGGATAATGATTGCCACTTATTGTGTCAAAGTAGCAACATTTCTGGAGTCATGTTTCTTGTACGCGTAGTTCGCAGTCTGTAAGTCCTTCTTGTGCATCGAATACTTTGATATCTGTCCAAGCTATACGGCATGTACCATAAGACTGTAGTCTTAATATTTAGGCCTTTCCCACGTCCTCCATGCTTGCTACTGTCCCGCCAATATCATTCTCCTCAATATAGTCCTCCCGAATATCTGCTGAAGAGTATAAAGCTGTAACAGTGGCCTTCGTAAACAAATCTGTGTGGGGAGAATAAAGAACAGTTCACCGTTAAACAAATGACGATGATGATGCAGTGGGATGTAGCAGAGTGATGATACAGAGATAAGCGGATATGTGATGGTGTTAATCACAATCCCTGTTTGTTATAGCCGACCCCAGCCTTGGCCTAGCCCATTGTCTGTCTTGTACCCCACCTTCCCTTGTGACAATCCAAGGCTTGATCGCATTCATGAGCCTGCAATAAATCTATCGGATCGCAGTGAGCAGACTGATTTGTAACGGACCACTTTATGACGGTCAACCCCCTCGCCACCTCCTGCCCGAGTTCATACAAGGGTCTTTTAAAACCTTCCAGGACAAATATCTGCAGTAACAAAGAACCACGATTCAAGCCTAAGGTTTCTGGTTTGTTTAAGAAGCTTTATTAACTTCTAAGACCGTGTTAAGTGAGTTCTTTGTCATAAACATTGGCGCTTTCTCTGATGGTGCGTGGAGGTAGTCTCTAGGTATGGAGGGTTGCTACGAATTCAATGATATACTGTACAACATCGCTTAGCACAGTACTGTTTCGTGTTCGCTGAAAAATTAATACCAGGTTTTGCACAGCGTTGCCGTGGTCTCAGATTTACCTTGACTTCAGGCTTCCGCCGCGATGTTGGTGAGATCTGCGCTCTTCTGGAATATTACGCGGCGTCGTATGGTAATTGTTTACCGACGTTTCGGGACAACGTATCGGTCCCATCTTCACGGGCCGAGTCCGAGAAGTCTTGACCCGTGAAGATGGGACCGATACATTTTCCCGAAACGTCGGTAAACAATTACCACACGACGCCGCGTAATAACCCAGAAGAGCGTAGATCTCATCATATTTACCTTGTTCAACAAATACAGCATACAAGACAATGTAGGCAATTTTTCGATCAAAATACATAAGTCACCTAACCAAATTAATTAGTTGACTTAGGCCTAAATATTGCTTCTATGAACTACATTTTAATTTTCGATAAAACGTGTGAAACTTTGGTGTTCTAAAACCTATTTGTTTTCTAATTTAGTTCTTGGCAATATAAACGCAAACCAACAAACCTTACTGCATCGACCCTTTCCTTGAAGACCCAGCTTATCTAAATAATACAGAGTGGCGAAAAAATCAACGTATTAAGCATGGAATGTCAAGTGACTATGGAACCACCCTGCACATAAAACTTCAAATCCTACCTCCATCCTGTGCCAATATAAAGCCTTACCGGTTAATGCTCTTTAGGGAAAGAAGCGGTATACATTGTGAGAATCATCGATAATATAAATGCACCTAATGGGACGACTACAGAGTTCATTAATGTTATCACCCGGAACACATGGACCTGTTTGCCACTGGCTACAGAATGTTAAAAACTTATGATAATAAATGTAATAGGATCGCATCATCACTCGTTACGCTAATAATTATGGAAAAAATGGTTTCGCTAAGCGTTCTGCTTTTATGCAACATAACGCTAAAGTTAACAAGGGTATAGCTGTATACTGAGTAAGCCGGGGATGACGAACTACAGCCACCGACTGGGGCAGAGGATAGCACCGGCAAAAAAGGGAATCACAGTAAATCCAGTCAAACACGTCAACTGTTTATACCAGTGTTAATTCAACAACATATTTCGGCCTGATAGGCCATCACCAGTTTGACCAAGAATATAAGAGTTGCCTATATACACTGTTAATGTGGAAATTGAGATTTCAACTTCTTACAAGTACGAGATCTCAAATTTTTATAACTGGCCAACTTAATGATGGCTGATCAGGCCGAAACATCTTATTAAATTAACACTGGAGTAAACAATTTTTGTGTTTGACTGGATTTACTGTGATTCTTATTAACCATAACACAACGGGGATGATTCATCTTAAGGTAAAAAAAGGTACTGATCGAAAATCAGATACACTTTGAATTTTCACTAGCTGAGAAACACTGCTGTGTTACACACAAGCCACATAGCGAGTTTTCACCGGTCAGGAACGCTACTGTTAGCAGCACATATACAGAAAATGCCCACTGGCTCAGAAAAGCTGCGGTGTTACAGAGCATTCACATCACTAATTTTCACTAACACAGAATCGCTGCTTTACACAACATCCACGCATTACATTTTCACTGCCTTATAAACGCTACTCTGTCAAACACCATTACACTGAGAGGTTGCACTCGTCCGAAAACACTGCTGTATTTGATAACAAGGCACGCACAAATATTTCGGTGTCGGAGAGTGTACACACAGAACACGAATAAGTCCACAGCCTCTTACACAGATCCACTAGTAATATGACACCAAAGTACTCACTTTAAGAGAATTAGCATACGGCTTCGGCCCACTTACCTGAAAAGAAAGAAAGAAATAAACATTAAAATTATGAACTTGAGTAATTAATTGCATATGAACGCCACTAAGCGCATAATTACTTTGAGAAGCTGATAGTCGGTAAGTTGGTCCAAGTATTCTCCGCCTTCTACGAAAACCACGGCTTAATTACTTCGGAAGTTACTGTCTGTGGGATATGAAGCAGTTAAGTCTGAGATATGTCGACCAATGTTTCGGAAGAACCCTCAAGATGGAGTCAGTAGTTCCTTCGAAATTGTCGTACCTATCTAGCAGATTACTTTATGTAACATCCCTGAAGAACAATCTTCACAGTCATCGTCTGTAAACTTCCGAACTACTGTTTATGACCTTGCGTACAAGTAAGCAGTCCATTGAATAAACCAAAATCCAGTATTTTTAATAAGTACAGTATAGATTTATTTTCAACTGATATGAAATTTCGCTACAGTTTCAGCTAAAATTAACCATTATCGCGTCAATTCGAGACACCTTTCAAGTTCCAAACACACTGAATATAACGCATATAAAAGATCACATCCATCTTATAACCTCTTAAGAGTCATCATTTTCGTATATCGTGTTAATACCTTCGCCCATAGTCATATGTCTCAAACAACTATAATATTATGTTCAAAGGATATAACGCATAACTGTTTTAAAAATATTGAACATAAAATTATTTAAACCAAGAATAAGATTGAATTAAACTAAATTACATTAAATTTAAATTGATTTGATAATGGTTAATTTTGGCCGAAATACGTAGTCACAGATCATATCAGTTAATAAAGATAATTTGAGATCGTACATATTAATATAACAGCTGTAAACATTGGATTTTGGTTTATTCAGTTACGTTAAAAAAACACAAGACTGCATCAATCAAAATATATAAAGATAAATAATTCTTCAATCTCGGCGTCTCAGTCGGTAGGTTACACCGAAAAATAAGTATGTTCCACGATATGGCAAGGCATATTGGTTATATGTCCTTGAGTCATTATTCTGAACGAAACGAGGAGACTACCATTTTGGACTAAATAAACACATATTATTTCTGTTTCTTTCTCCAAAAATGTAATTTCATTTTGATTTCAAACTGCATACACTGTAGGACCTAACTCCAGTTCCGTATGTGGCAACGTTGAGTGCAAATTTGTAGTCGAAAGGAACTCGGTTGATTTTCGTGGACTCACACACACGCGGAGGGAGATGACAGTAGGTTCATGCGGTTGCACACATTGACCGCAATGTGATCACCGAGATACTCGCTTACATCCAGCAAATACTCAATTGGATCGCTCCACAATCCCACAAATAAAAGACTCCATATTATTTATGTCTTCATCACGTTACGCTACTGTATTATGTATTAGGATCGGAAAACCGATCCTAATACACAATACAGTAGCTGAAAATTACAAAATGAGACACAAAGACTTAAGAATGCAGGCGATCCTGGTTATGGAGTGCGGTGGTGTGTAGTCTGGTCGAGACATTCAGTACCAGGAGAAATTTGTTGTAATGCACGACTCCCTTGTTAATGGTCGGAGAAACTGTATTTCGCAAGAGGTACAGTCATTTCAATCATAAAGTGGCAATGTTTCCTCACTCTTGTCTTAAGGTTTTAACATTTGAACAGAACTCAGAATCCTCCTCCAAGCAATCGATTGCTGTTCACCTCCCATTTCGTCCTAAGGGGTTTTATTCCATTATAGAGGGGCAATCGAGAGGTGCATACAGGATTTTGGTGGGGAGACCTGAGGGAAGGAGACCACTTGGAAGACCCAGGCGTAGATGGGAGGATAATATTAAAATGGATCTTCAAGAAGTGGGATGGGGGGCATGGACTGGATTGATATGGCTCAGGATAGAGACAGGTGGCGGGCTCTTGTGAGAGCGGTAATGAACCTTCGGGTTCCACGAAACACGGGAATTTCTTGACTAGCTGACGACCTGCTAGCTTCTCAAGAAGGACTACGCTCCATGGAGTTGGTTATAGAGGGGCAATCGTTTTTCTGACAACTTCCATACTCTCTTAAATCAGACCGCCTTGCGTGGCAACGACAGGAGTTCCTTCTTAATTCTACTTCTGTAGTGTAAGTACTTTTTATTATGTACTCTCTGAAAGGTCCAGACCGGCCCTGGGGCCCACCCAGCCTCCTATAAAATAGGTACCGGGTCTCTTTCCCGGGGGTAAAGCGGCAGGGGCGTGGAGTTGACCACCCACCCCATCTAGCGCCGAGGTTAAAGAAGAGCAGAGCTATACCTCTACTCCCCCTCTGGGCCTTCGTGGCCTGTTCTAGGAGAATTTTACCTTTACCTTACTCTCTGAAAGTAGTGAACGAAGTGTAACTTACTACATCTGAATATACCAGAAATCCAATAACCAAATTAACCATATGCATTAGCAATAATGAGAGCCGGAATGCCGTAGTCGGTATAGACTAGGCTACGGACTGGATGGTCCGGTGTTCGAATTCCGGCAGGAGCAAGTGGTTTTCGCTTCTCCAAAGCGTCCAGACCGGCTCTGGGAAATACCCAGCCTCCTATTCAGTGGGTACCGAATTCTTTTCCGGGGGTAAAGCGGCGAGGGCCTGAAGTTGTCTCCTAACCTCCACCTAGCACCGAGGTTAAAAATGAGAAGAGCCCTACCGTTACTCCCCCATACGCCTTCATGGCGTGGACAGTGACAACGTTACCCTTTTACTAATAACAGTACTCACAGGGAACAACAGTAACCACAGTGGACCTAATCACAGCAACCATGGGAACTTTAGTAATAAACGAAATGCTACGTCGCTTCCACCTCAGAATTTCGTACGTCCGAAAGACTGTTATTGCAAATTGTAGAAAATTACAAATCACTATGTTGTGTGGCCTTCAGCGTTCATAACACATTTAGTGAATATCGGTTAGTCTGTTCAAAGTTGAAATCGGACACATAAACATGGCATGCATGCAGACAGACATACACAGACATATAATATATACCGAGAGATTTCATAAGCTTACATTTTCCCCTTTAGGTAGGGAAGCAGGCTATATATGGTCGGCGTAAATGACTAATCCGACAAGAGCACAAGTCCCAGTTCTTTCTGCATTGCTCAATCGCTGTTCAACTTCATCCGAACACAACACATTCGTTCCTGACAGTTGGCAGAATCGCACAATTAATTATTCATGCAGTCAAGCAAGGAGAAAGTGACTCAGTGATTGTTTAGTACACGACTACTGTATTAGTGAAACCGTAAAATGGTACAGTGTGTTCACACTTAAGTCACTAGCAAGGAATTAACATACAACTTCAGGAATCTCTCTTCACCAGAATCTGCGTCTACATTAAATTTTACCACAGAATTCTACTCACCGGTGTCCAAGGAATATGAAATAGGGTATACCAATGCTACAAAGACTCTCTACGGCAAATAATGTAACAAATGCACAATAATTGATTTTGCGTTAGGTCTCCTGTAAACAGTCCTTTTATTTTTGTCCGAGTTTAAACAAAATTAGAATTTTTTTATCAATGATATCCCGTTGTGATTTATGAACAGTAAAAGGGTAAGTACAAACCGTCAACCACAACTAAATTTATATCAGTTTTATTTCTTGCTACATGTTCTAGCTTTAGCGAAAAGCCATTATCAGGCAATTAAAAATACGTAAAGATAATCAAATACAACTACGCTTTTGTAAAGTGAGGTCTCAGCTATCTGAAAAATAATTATTTTAATAGGTTGTATTCAATTATCTTTAATTATGTTTAACTGCCTGATGATGGCTTTTCACCAAAGCCGAAACATGTAACAGGAAATAAAACTGATATAAATTTAGTTTTGGCTGACGGTTTGTGCTTCCCCTTTTAAAATTAGAATTGGTGGATAAAATGTAAACTCGTGAATATCAAATTTCATGAAAATCTATTCGGCGGTTCTGAAGTTCTTTCACGCGTTTAAAACTGACGTAGCGATTTCAATGGACGACCCGCAAGGTAGCTAACGCGCCTAAAATCAAAGAATAAAATAACATCATAATTCAGATATATATATAACATATATACATATGCATGAGAGTGACGTTCTAACAGTGCGTTGAAGAGTTCATACACCTGATCCAAACATACAGCGAGATCTCGCAAGATGCCCTCCTGCTGCATGCAGACAGTATTCTGTAAATATAATTATCATAAACACAATGCGAACATCTCTATACACGCGACGGCAACTGGTTTCATTACTTTCGATAAGAAGGCGTCGTCAAAATATCATCTGAATTATGAAGCTACATCTCTCAATACACTGTTAAACACCGCTTAAATTGTATCCATTATTCCCTTACTATAATGTTAATGTGATTATAAATTACTAATACACTTTATTTAAACAATATAAAATGCATGGCTATAATTAACGAGTGTGACACGGCCGTTAACAATCCAACGGGAATTCTCTCATATATGAAAGCATGTACATGTCTAAGTCGTCTGACGATTACTGTCGTCTGTCAAACATATGCGTGCATCTTCAGTGAATCGTGATTTAATATACGATAGTGATTCACCGGAGAGGCTGTCCGTGGAAACTGTAGCTACAGGCGGAGAATGTTTATTGCTGAGGCTTGTTCTTGCACTGGAGACGAAGAACGGTTCAATGTGCAATGGTCTTCAGAAGAAGTTTTACGAGATGACGTGTACTTTCGTAACTACACAACTAGCACTGCTTGTGATTATATATGAAAGATCAGTTGCCGACCGATTAACATCTGTTACCAGCGCTCAAACAAAATTTGGTGGTCACAAATCTAAAAGAGATCGCGACGTGAAAACAGCTGTGACGTGATGGCTGATAACAGAAGAAATGTGCAGACATCAACAGGGAATAGAAAGGTTCGTTCCACGATATGATATATGCCTCAATTTTGGCTCTGTTTTTGCGGCAAAGTAACGGAATAGCAATAAAATTAAATCCGAACTGCACAAAACGAAGAACCAAAAATATATGCATTGTGAAATTATTTTCTGACCGACAGTGTCGTATGTTCCAGTCCATGTGATGCATGTTTGAGACAGCGCATAACACACGAGGGAATATTAAGAAATGCATACATTAAAAAATGGGATACTCCTATATGGTGGTAATGTCAAGCACCTTCTCTTACAGGTGGCCGAGTTCTGCCTCAGACAAAGAAAAGTGTCTCTCTTTCTTAACGTACTGTGAGGTACTTTGGACCAACATTGTTTCTAGACTTTCACGTTCATAAATCACAATGTTTTATCCTAGCGTATGTGTGTACAGGCATATAATCAGAGCTGCAGCTGTCATCGGCCTGTGTAATCACCAATCCATGAAATTAGGGACAAAGGAACAAGAAGGGGGGAAAACTTTTAAAGTCATATTTTCGTTCCTGTTTGAAGTGAAAGTGTCTTAAATCTATTAATAATTAAATTAAGTTCTTAATGTTTTACACGTTCCGTGCCATAGATTAATAATAGGCTATATACTATACACTAATAATATATATTAATATATAATGCTAATCGTATATTATACTGAGTATACAGTGGCCCGCTAAAGAGCACGCATCATTACTCAACATGGACATAACACTTTGCAAAAGAAGATGTCAACATTTATATAGATACTTGCAAATTGAACATAAAACAGTACCACTTGTAAAGAAAAGAAATACACAACATCTAGTATAATTTTAGGATTTATAATTGTTCTATGTTTCAACCGCTCGGTGCTGTAATTTTAATTTCATTTTGTTTACGCACACTCATATTTATAAAAAAAATATATTCATTTTTATCAGTGTGCTCCCTGAGGATGGCCTCTGTAGGTCGAAACATGTAAGAGAAATTACTACTACGTAACAAATAGTTATTAATGAATATATATGCACAATTAGTTGAAATACACAAAATATAACATATAATTCAATCTTATCCGAAGGTTCACTTCATACTTGACAGTAAACAATCTGCTATTCAATTAGAGAAACAAGTTGGTTGATTCGATTTAGGGAAATGGTCGCTATTTGTTTTAAGAACCATAACAAAACATAAATACACCGTATGGGTAAAGTAAGGGACATTGCAATATTAAATATGTTGGTAAGTATAGCAATCGCCTTAATTTACATGGTTAAATAAACCATAAAAAACAACGCAAATCTCGAAAATAAAAATCTGTCTAGACGCAGTGGGTTAAGAATGGAAAAATCCAAAACGGAAGTGAATCAAACAAGACTTAACAACAGGCCTACAACCACAATCCTCCAACTAATGCCGCCAACTATACTATGTGAGCTTTACCTACCCCCCCCCCCCCCCCTTTTAAAACACCAAAGTGTGGAGATGTAATCTTGTAAAACAACTGGAATATAAATATGAAATACCGAATTCTAAGTTCTACTGTGGTTAGTTATTGCTAATGCCTATCCTGTTTCGGAGTATTTGCACTGAGTGGTGTTTAGCTGTATGGCCGATGCTACGGAACGGTTGCGTCCATCGTCATGGTCAAAGCAAGCAGAGAAAACGTTCAGGCGGTCTTTGTGTTAGTGACTCATGACTACAAGATTTGTACACGGGGTTACATCAGACCTCTTTCGTCCAGGGGAAGATGCTTCACAAAAAAAAAAAAAAAAAAAAATAGAAAAAGTAATTCACATCAGAATCAAGGCCATGCACAAAGAATGTGACTCTAGTCCGCATTGCGTGCAGGGTGGATTACAATTTGATGTGCCTCGAAGCCACACGCCAGATGGAGACCCAACCAATTCTACCAGCACCACATGAACACACAATATCGAAAATGAAAATTCCATTCCATCATTACAAACCCTTTCCGTGGAGCAGTTCTTCTTCAACAGCAAGTAGTTCGTCAGCTACTCAAAACATTCCCCGCACTACGTGGAACGCGAAAGTTCGATCACCGCGTTAAATAAGCCAATCTCTCCTGTGCCAGATCAATCCAGTCCACGCCCTCCAACCTTATATCCTGAAAATTCACTTTAATGTTCATCTCCCATCTACGCCCAGGTCTACAAATCCTTTGCCAAAACTACAATACAATCCGAGTCACAGTGCTTCGTTTATTTAGGTGTAAAAATGGTGGTAACGGTGGACAGTTTACGCCAATGATCCGCGCATTTCTATACTCAGTACTTTAGTGCAGACTTGATATCAGTCACGCAGCACATGTGACGGTAAATACTGCGTTGGTTTTTAACGCATAAGCACAAACATTCTATAGAGCGTCCACAAATTACTCTTATTGCGATAATGACAAGTGGCACGAATGGGTAAGGTTAGAAAGGCATAAGACATTTTAGCTAAAGTCTCTGAAGGGAAGAGAACACGAAGAGTAGATACCTAGGGGTAGAATATATTATTAAAATGAATATTAAAAAACAGGGGACGCGGACACGGGCTGGATTTATCTGGCTCATGAAAAGGACCTGGGGTATTGCAGACACAGTATGAACGTTCGTATATCATAAAGGACAGGGAAGTTCTAACCTGGCTAGGAAACTATAATCTTATCACGAAGGTCTCTATTACATGGGAGTCAGTTAAACAAAACCAGACTTAAATGCGTGATATTTGAGGTTCTAAATGCGGTGACTACAAATACTACTGAGTTCTGGAACGCGACGTCTGTAGTTAGGTATAAATTTACAGGCGTTGTAAAGAAGCGTATTGTCTTCACCTTCCTGAAGCTGCTCATTACTCAATTTTCCATAAAATCCCATCACCTAATTCCAAATATTGCCCTAAGCACCTTCTTCTCAAACAATCCGTAGTGTCTCTTCTTCGGTTAATATAAAGACCAAGTAATAAAGACAGGGCCGTGCCATGGCTCAGGCTGTTAGTCGCTGGCCTCCCACCTCAGAGGCCCGAGTTCGATGCACGCGGTGGCGCAGTTGGTTGAGGCACTGCTCTAAAAGACGGAAGTTCGCGGTTCGATTCCCGATGACGTCACTGGAATTTTTGCCGATCCCAGTGGCCGTGCGGTCTAAGGCGTGGGTCTGCGGCCGCTCGCTTACTGGGATCGTGGGTTCGAATCCCACCGGGGGCATGGATGTTTGTGTTGTGTTTGTTATAAGGACGTAGCATGGAACGTAAAGTGACATGAAGGACGAAAGGAATTAAACAGTACAAAAATGGATCAAAGGGGAAAACCCCGGACAGGCACAAAAAAAAAAACCCGGTCAGTCCATGTGGGATTTGTGGTGGACAAAGTGGCACTTGGACAGGTTTTCCCCCGCGTACTTCTGTTTTCCCCTGTCAATATCATTCCACCGGTGCTCCATTACTTGGAAAAATGAAAAAAAAAACTGATCATCTTTCTCTTCATTTTCATCACAGGGTTGCACAATAAGCCTTAAGGCTGCGGTGCGTCCGCAGTATCTGCTGCGGGGCCGTTCACCACAAAAAAAAAGACTACAACCACTCACACAAGTATAACAGTTCTTCTGTAAAACCAGTTTCAACACCATCCTCGCATTTTGGCTTTGGTTTCACAAGTGTGCTACCCTTCACATTTTCGACTCATATTTTGTATGCATTTCTTGTGTCTCCTATGTCTCATCCATCTCTTTCTTTTCGATTTGATAACCCAAATAACATGTGATAGAAAGTTCGCATTTAAAACGTATTCATTACACAGTTGTCTCCAGCTTCTTAATATTCCTCCCTCCAATCTCCAAATAATCTCCACATCAACTTGTTATCAAACACAATCTATGGAAGAAACTAACAAAGTAAGCAATGTGCATATAACGTAACATTGTGGCGTGTTCGCGTAAACACTGTTGCTATGGAAAGGCAAAAATGCCTTCTGTGTATACTGTTGAGATATACAACACTGCCAACATTATAAGAATAATGAATGTGGCACAAAAATGCTTTTACGGTAAATTTTTGTCGCCGAAAACAATAAAACGTACTTTATGTAAAGTGCCTGATATTTTTGTCCGATGTTCGTGTGAGAAATGAAGAAGTATTACACAGAGTCAAGGAGGAGAGAAACATTCTACATACAGTAAAAAGAAGAAAGGCTACCTTGATTGGTCACATCTTGCGTGGAAACTGCCTTCTAAAACACGTGATTGAAGGAAAGTTAGAAGGAAGGATATAAATGACGGGAAGACGAGGAAGAAGGTGTAAGCAGCTACTGGATGCCCTTAAGGAAAAGAGAAGATCCTGGAAATTGAAAGAGGAAGCATTAGATCGCATTCTATGGAGAACTCGCTTTGGAAGAGGCTACGGACCTGTCGTAAGACAGACTACAGAATGGATGACTTTAACCAAATTTGGAGTTTATCGACAGACTTTCATAAAAGTCCGAACGCCAAATTTCACGGAAATCTGTTCAGCGGCAGCCGTGCTGATACATGCGGACAGACAGGTGGACATGACAAAGCTTAACAGACGCTTCTCGCGAGTATGCGAATGCGCCTACAAATGAATTATTTGGATCTCTACAGTTGTCATAATTCTCCTACGTTCAAGACTATGCATGTTTCATAACGTAATACTTCTGAAATCTCGGCTTGAGATATGAAAATTGAATTTAGCTTCGCCTCTTCTGAAGAGAGTGACGGCGAGGCTGTCTTCACAACCGCTAATTGTTGGTCCCTTGACCCCAGAGCCGTCCTCCGTTCCACATTGCACATGAAGCAGACAGCTGACGTATCAAAGGCACACAGCGAAGTCACGTGAGATATAACTGTGGGGCTTGTTCATGTTTCATTGTTATTATCCGAAGAAGAGGTTAAACGAAGGAGTATGGGAACCGTAACTGTTGCTCTGAAGCACAGAGAGGTCTAACTGTTTTAGTGTTATTTGAGACGTACAAGTACTTATACATTTATACTTATACATTATGTAGCCAGAAAAATTTGAAGCGTGTTAAGTAATGGCAGATTCCTTGTATCAAGTTACTAGCCTGTCAGTGTGAGATGGGCTAATATGTTTACGCCTTATGCAATTACAGCCGCTGAAACTTAAACACAGAACCAATATCGGGAAATACTTTGAAATATAAAACCAGTTTTATTCAACATTTAGACATAACACAAAAAAACTTTCTAAAACGTCTGAAAAATTCCAAGGCACACAGATGGAAAGTCCGAGGATGAACTTCTCGAATGAGACCAGAAACGGTCAAAACCTGAGGTAAATCATCGATTTCAAGATGATGATGATGTTAATGCAACAAAACAATTAAATTAACTCCAAGACGGAAAGTTCTTCCTGAGAACGTAACAGCAAAAAGGTAAAGCTTTCCTTGTCTTCGCCAAGCAGGCTTATAGGGAGAGTAGAGGTACAGCTCCACTCATTCTTAACCTCGGTACCCACCGAATAGGAAGCTAATAATTTCCCAAGAAATTCTAAGAAACCCTGTAGGCATTCCTCTCTTATCCACGCGTGCCACATGCTGCGCCCATCTCATCTTTCTTAAATGATGCAACTAAATAACTACCTCTAAGTATGGTGTCATTCTTAAACTCCAGATGTCGTCTCAATTGGTACAAAGGATCCCAGATCTTGACACACTGCCCTGTGTAGGTAAGTTCTGCGCTCTTCTGGGATATCACGCAGCGTTGAGTGGTAGTTCTGTACCGACGTTTCGGGACAACTTATTGGTCCAATCTTCAAGGGTCAAGAAGTCCAGGATCCGTCTTAACATTAGTTTCCAATCTCTTCCTACAGCTAATCTCTTTCAATACTTTCCTCATTCAGTACGGAATGAAGTCTATGTTATAACGACATATTTACCCTTACAAGCTACAATATCTTAAAGTTGTCTCCATTGTTATTTTTAGGGCGTGTGCAATTATTTCACAACACATGCAATAAGCGTGTTTGTTTCTACTAAAAAGGTGAATAAGGTACTGAGTTAATGGTCGTGGCAAAGTGGCATGGATGTCTGAGTAATTATGCACTGCAGATTTCGCCCCGTCTTGTGGGAAGTCTCCGTAAGAAGAGAATCAAACTAGTAACAATGATCGGAATACAACGTGTCTGTCGAAAACCAGAGGGAAAGAATTACTTGGCAGACATAGAAGTAAATAGCGCATAATATTAAAATGTTCCTTAATGGGAGATTGTGGAATGAATTCATTTGAAGCAGAATAGGTAACAGATGCATTTTGTCAATAAGGTAATGAACGTTTGGCTTCTATAGAATGCGAGGACTTCATCGACTACACGAGAAAATTTTAGCTTCTCAAGAACACCTCTGCTTCATGGAGATATTTAGTCGCACCGACCATGACTTAGCAATACAGAAAACTTACTTCAGGCGAGAAGAGAGACGTCACGGGTTCCCTGAAGCCATGTTGCTTTTTTACGTAACCTTCCGTTACTGCTATGATGCCTGCGGCTCCGATAGCTTTACAGAACTCTTTTTATGTTGCCACGGTTATCATAGCAACCTAGCTATTAGCAAAATGGTGGACAGTACGGCGATGGTTGGGGTTCTTCTAGATTCAGGTAGGTCTCATACCTGAATGTTTCTTACCCAACATATATCGGATATGTATAAGTTGTCTGTTATAGCTAGACCTGGACGAGCAGAATGGTTCACTCAGAGTCCGGTGGTCTGACAGATACCAATATGATTTAATGGTTAGGGCTAGAAACACTGGGAGAGGTGTACGCCCTTATTACACACACACGCCACCATCAGGAAGTACCTTCCTTCCCAAGCGCGCATAACAGAAGTCTTGCTAAAAAAGAAATGCTATACAATCATCTAACACCCTGAATTAACGAAAACTGCCCGACCTCTATTTATGACTTCTGTCACCAAAGTTTAAATCATCTTTCTTTCTGGTGTGGAGAATGGCTTGGCGTTTGAAAGAGTCAGGTTTTCTGGGATGTGATGCAGTCACTAGGTGAGTAGTTCCCGACGTTTCGTAGGATAGCAATGCCTTCGTCTTCAGGTTCAAGCAGTTGCAAACTAGGATCTGAGCTTGTGCGCCCCGCAAGGTTATCTCCTATGTTTTAATTGTTTACTGCTCTTTTAAAGGAACACGATGATTCCTATAGACTGCTTATAGTCGCAAAGCTACCCATCAGTGCCTGGAAGATGAAAAACACTTGTTTGAATAACTTTCAAGCAGGCAAGATATAATGATTTTGAATCTTATCGCGGAAGCCCGGGTTCAATCTCAGCTTAGAACATGTGGGTAGGTTTTTATTTGAACACTCCAGTTCCATTGGCATTCCATTAAGGCTCATAAACATAAAGTGAGCTTTACCTTCTAAATTTTCTTCCCCGTCATGTAAGGCTTCCCTTCTCGCTCACCCCCCCCCCCCCCCAAATAAACCGCTACGTAATTACTGATAATTCATTTTCATGGACCCTGTACACTTAGATGTCTGTACACGTGGTTTAAGAGGCACTGACAAGTAATAAAGGACCTCTGTTAAAGTTTTGTTGAATTAACACATATAATGATTCGGGTAACTGATCTCAAACTGTTAATGCGATTAGTGTAATCACTTTACGTGCACTATTACACGGACACTTAATTTACGTGTGCTGGGAAAAAGAATGTGAGTTCTTGTACTTTTCAGTTTGAAACAAAAAAAATATATACTAACCTCATGAAACATAACCCTTCTTGAGGAGGCAAGTCAAGCTGAATAAATCAGCTGTAACATGAAATAGCACAATTTAATTATATACATCCAATTTATCAGAATTTGCGAAAGTAAAGTTATTTCAGGCACCAGAGACACGCTGAAGCTCTAAGTGAAGGGCAACATACAAACCTACTGGACTGCTGATACAGCAACAACAGTCCGCCCATAATATTACGACGTAACTATAGCCGTACAGGCAGAATATATTTGAGTTTGCATTGTTACTTCTTATT
Source organism: Reticulitermes speratus (assembly GCA_021186555.1). Lineage (NCBI taxonomy): Eukaryota > Metazoa > Arthropoda > Insecta > Blattodea > Rhinotermitidae > Reticulitermes > Reticulitermes speratus. The sequence goes on along the minus strand of JAJKFL010000042.1, from coordinate 41,868,793 downwards.
CAGTACTCCAAAGGATGTAATAATCCTAGCATCAGACCAGCGACTGCTTTCATCAACAGCTGACAAACAGGCTACAGTTACGTAAGTTTCTAAGTATGACTGCCAACGAATATGATTACCAATAGTGACAATTTGTACAGTCATGTCGATATCTGATAGGAAAGGTCTCAGACCATTGAATTCTGGCGTAGTTTAACAGTTTCTACGTACCATGAATATTTTTTAGTATTTAAATAAACAAACTGAAACTGGAAAGACTGGCTAACAGTGGGGATGAGTTAAACAATGCTGCTAGCAATACAGTATATTTGCAAATGTAGGCCACTTATATTTCATTTATTTTTTAAATGTTTTATCCTTATCTCTATTTCGATTCATTTATTAAGGTGGCGTATCAGTCAATAATGTTTGGCGTACCAGTAGTGGTAAGTGTACCACGGTTTGTAAAAACCATGTACTATTGATTAACAAACACCTATATAAAAGTTGTTTGTCACAAAACAAAGACAAATTTGTATAAAATACGCGATATGTCTGCAGTCCAATAAAGTTGTTCATTCAAAGCTGGAGAGATGCCTGCAGACCAGGAGACTATGCTTACTTTATTTTTATACAATGCAGCATCCTATTGTGTATTCAATTATAGAAATAATTATCAAGAGCCGTCAACACAAACAAATTAATTATGTATGTTTTATAATATGACATGTCTATGATTACATTTGCATGAGGTTTGCATAAGTTAGGAAAAAAAAAAAGTTATACAAAGTACATTACGAACAGTTAACGTCCGTCTGCACTTTCACATCTTCGAAAGTACTAAGCGCCTTTCAATAAAATTATCACTGTGATAACTGCAGTAAGACTTGCAGCATGTTCCTATTGATCAAATATAACCAACGTTTTACAGAAAGTAAAACATCAGCTGTTGTGAGATTTGAGGCTATCATGGCGGTGATCACTGACCTAACGACCTTCTGCCATGTGACACCGTGTAGTTTGGTATTTATTCTTCTCGGCAGTTAACTTAATCCCTGTTACCGCGAGGGTAAAGAGGCTAGCTGGTTGGGGGGGGGGGGGGGGGGGGGAGAGAGAGAACAGCGCACGAAGCTCCAAAAGTTTTCTCTCCATTTCAAAAATATTATCGCGTAACTCGCAGTACTCCAGTTGCTTTTAAACAATGGAGGGAAGTGAAGTTAGGTGTGACAATTCGCTTGAATTACTGACTGTCCTAGCAGTTTGATAGCAGGACCCAGCATCACATTGCGACAGACAGTGTACTCCCATCACAGGTACAAGGTTGTATGGCCATTCCGACCTGAGCCAAGCAGTGGCCGGACTGTGCTGACTGCAGCTGTGTGCAGCGTTATATCAGGTATCAAGATATCTATACCTGTACGTACGAACGTTTCAGAAGAACTTACAAGCATTTCGGATGAATAATACTTTCCAGCCAAGAAGATGGAGGACGCATGTTCCTCCGAAACGCTGCCACGCATACACCAAATTACACGGCGTCACATCACAGAACGCAGCCATCTTCGTTTGTTAATTTTGTATCTCACAGCGGGAACCCGGTTTCGATCCTAGACCAGTCTCACTGCACAGAACATCGATAATTTTAATACCGAAAAGTATTACATCAAATGTTATCGATATAATGCATATTTCATGAAACATAAAAGAAAATTAAAGGAAGAAACTTGTGTTTCTATGAACTATAGCGTTTTCAACCTCCTGCGGAATGGACATTTCGTAATATGTATCAAAGGAGTAGTCCCTCCATCAAATTTACGTACAAATGTTACTTCAGCACGCTGTTTGCACATTCTTCACGACCTATACACGGGTGGGCACCCACACTCTTGCATAACAAGCATATGGCGTACTCTCTTATACAACACCAAAGGCAGAGCATTTAGCTTCATTTTACAACTCAGACACGCCGTACTGCGTTCCGTGTCCGCAGGGGGACATGCCATGCGGCGACTGCACTGAGCCGGTCTCTGGGAGTACTGAACATCTGCCCCTATTTTCTGAAATTGGCTTACAGCTGAACACTCCTTTTTAAAAAACACTCCGGGATGTTTCCGCTTCGAACCTAGGCAAGGACACTGACACTTCTGACTATGACTTTCCTCAGACACGTGACGCAAATACCGGGCAACAGCAAACAGCCTCAGACCCACTGCAATAAAAGCAAAGTAAAGTAAAGCTGTCCCTGTGCATGCCATGAAGGCGTATGGTGGAATGGCGGTATAGCTCCACTCATCTTAACCTCGGTACTAGATGGAGGTGAGTAAACTGTTCTCTTTACCCCAAAAAAATCTATTTTATGCCACGCAAATTTTAGAATTCTATTAATATAGGGGTCACAAATTCTCCAAAAATCTAGGAGCCACCTCAAATTTCTCGGCGCCAGAAGGATTACATGAATCAGGTACCACACTCAGGACCCACAAATAGGTTCCATGACAAAAGCCCACACGACGAAATCCCACACGACGAAATCCCACACGACAATTGCGCACAGATAAAACCCCACTGTCATGAATGCTCACAGGAAAAATACCCACACCGATAAATGCTCACACGGATATATGCTCACACGGATGAATGCTCACACGGATTAATGCTCACAAGGATAATTGCTCACAAGGATAAATGCTCACACGGACAAATGCTCACACGGGCGAAAAGTTTGTGTCCAGTGGCCATTCCCTTCATATACAGAACAGAGACATAGCCTGAACGCTAACCTAAGTTTGTGTCCAGTGGCCATTCACTTAATATACAAAACAGAGACATAGCCTGAACACTAACCTAAGTTTGTGTCAAGTGGCCATTCACTTATATACAAAACAGAGACATAGCCTGAACACTAACCTAAGTTTGTGTCAAGTGGCCATTCACTTAATATACAAAACAGAGACATAGCCTGAACGCTAACCTAAGTTTGTGTCCAGTGGCCATTCACTTAATATACAAAACAGAGACATAGCCTACACGCTAACCTAAGTTTGTGTCCAGTGGCCATTCCCTTCATATGCAGAACAGAGACATAGCCTGAACGCTAACCTAAGTTTGTGTCCAGTGGCCATTCACTTAATATACAAAACAAAGACATAGCCTGAACGCTAACCTAAGTTTGTGTGAAGTGGCCATTCACTTAATATACAAAACAGAGACATAGCCTGAACGCTAACCTAAGTTTGTGTCCAGTGGCCATTCACTTAATATACAAAACAGAGACATAGCCTACACGCTAACCTAAGTTTGTGTCCAGTGGCCATTCCCTTCATATACAGAACAGAGACATAGCCTGAACGCTAACCTAAGTTTGTGTCCAGTGGCCATTCACTTAATATACAAAACAGAGACATAGCCTACACGCTAACCGTGTGAGCATTTGTCCGTGTGAGCATGTATCAATGTGAGCATTTATCCTTGTGAGCAATTATCCTTGTGAGCATTCATCCTTGTGAGCATATATCCGTGTGAGCATTTATCGGTGTGGGTATTTTTCCTGTGAGCATTCATGACAGTGGGGTTTTATCTGTGCGCAATTGTCGTGTGGGCTTTCGTCGTGTGCGCATTTATCCGGTCACCCCACAAATATTAGGCGCCACGGTACAAAATTTAGTCACCCGTGCGACCTGGGCGACCGAGATTTGTGCACCTCTGCATTAAATCATTAATGGAAGTCCACATTTTGAAGACCTCACATCCCACCCCTTACACCGCTAAGTCCCTCCGGATGACACACACTGGAGCAAATTCAAGGGAATGCTTACTACAAATCGAAAAGTGTCTTTTAACGAAACTGATTGGCTAGGGGACTTTGACTCCAAGGAAAGTCGGCGCAAAATGTCCTGTCCAAAATTTCAACCTTATAAAATGCTAGCAGCAATTCTGTGACAGTGTAAAAGAGACATGACCGAAATTTACGCGACGTGAGGCGCCTTAGATGCGGGTAACCGACATATGTCTTAATTGTCTCCAGCATGTACACCACCCCCCTTCCACATCACATTACATAGAAGCCGGGTTGGAGTTTCGTTCTATTGTTTGTGTATGATATTCTGTCTTCTTCCTCCCCGGTAATATTAGCACCGCGACAAATAAAGTGTCTAAAATTTAATTGTGAAGACAAAACCTGAATTCTACAAATTGTGCACATGGTCTAACGATCAGTAAATTCCAGGGAGTTGTCTCGATGATGGATGACGGGTGTCATAATAGCCAAGGAAGTCAGCAGCAGGCAACACAGTCTGCAGGGTCCTCATTTGTTACACACCGAACAAAGTAGCTTCAAACTCTATTCCGATCAGATATATTCAATATAATACGTATTGTGTTACTTTAAAAAACAAGGAATTCCCAGATAACAAAATTGAGTTGTTCCTTTCTGGCTTTGAGTCAACGGCTGACGTTTTGTAGAGAGATATGTGAGAATGTCATGGCGGTCGTATCCGTTCATTCATGTGAATGTATCGAAAAGTACAGTCAGATCAGAACGGTTTTAATCGAAAGTAGCGGCCAAGTGGTTAGCACTCCTGCTCGTATCAGGAAGGTTCCCACTTCAAATATTGGCCCGAAGAAAAGTCATCCTCACAGCGGTTCTCCGAGTTGCTTCACAGTTTTTCCAGATAATTGTGGGGATAGTGCCTCAAGTTAGGGCAGGGACGTTTACTTCCAATTCATTTTTCACTTTACCTTGCCATTCGACGTCACATAATCTGATCTAGTGACGTCCTTGAATGAAATATAAATTGAAACAATTGAGTGCCTTGAGCACGGACTAGGTTATAGGTTAATTAGCCGAGAAATCGGGGTTCGATACCCAGTAGAGGCGAGAGATATGCGTTCAGACTGGCACTGAGAACCGATCAGCTTCCTACTCGACGGGTACAGGAAGTTTCTCTCTTGGGGGTTAAAGCGGCCAGGATATGAACTAACGACTCGCCTACATATAGTGCCGAGGTCAAGAATGAGAGGAGCTATACCTGTATTCCTTCATACCGTTTCATAACATTCTACTTAATTAAGAAAACTGACACGTTTACCTGCACTTTAGCGTATTGAGAAGAAGCAATAGCGCACTCGGTATACTACGAGCTGGACAATCCGGGGTTCGAACCCAAAACGTCCACAACGGCTCTGGAACCCACTCAGCCACCTAGTCTGTAAGTACCAGAGTACCAGGACCTCTACCGCCGGAGGTAAAGCGGCCGGGCAGTGAGGTTGATGACTCATCCACCTACTGGCGAAGTTAAGAATGAGTGTAGCTATACTCCTACCCCCTGTATATACCTTCACGGCATGGACAGGGACAACTTTACCTTCACCTTCTACATGAAAGACAAATCTTTCTGAGTCAGTCCTCCGCGCAGTTCCTCCTAAGGTCGACTTCATATTCGTCTAAAAGGAATGGGGATATGAGCTGTAATTGCGTGTTGTATTACGACTGAATTTGAGAAATGGGGCTGTTGGGGGACGGAGAGAAATGATTATGAAATATTGCTAGGTACTACTGTCCACCAGAGATGAATGCCCAGCAACTTCTGTAATTATGGAATACTCTGTTAAAAGAAAGGACATTGTTTATATTTAAAGTCCGACAAATGTACAATTTAATCACATTAATTGTGTATTTTCACTGTCCTACATGTTTCGAACCCTTAATTTGGGTTTATCTTCAGGGACACATTATCTAAAATCACACGCTAGTTACACTAGTAATGTGTCCCTGAAGATGAACCCAAATTAAGGGTTCGAAACATGTAGGACAGTGAAAATACACAATTAATGTGATTAAATTGTACATTTGTCGGACTTTAAATATAAAGTTAAAATGTACGGAATGAATAATATTAAAAAAAAGAACATTGTATTCCACTCGCAGATTTCAGTAATGTGTTTAAATAAAAACATCTGACTTTAATTACGTTATCACACCATTAGTGTAATACGTGGCTACCAACGACTCGGAAAAATAACACTGCCTCTGTCTTCAGGGCAGATGTTTCTCCCAACACTTGATACCCACCTACCAGGCTAAATGGTGTCATAATCTATAAGCCCAAGACAGAATATTCACAGCAGTTTAAACTTCACATCCAACACACGAATGCTATCTAAATGTGATATTTAAAAAGGCTGTCAGTTGATAGTTATGTAGCGTGGCGATTTTGTCTTTTTTGTCCCGGCTTATTAGATAACAAAATCTAACATAAACAGATTAAAATAAAAGTTCAGTTGACTGTTACGTGAAGCGGGCTAAACGCCCAGATAAACAGGTCCGTAGTCAAAAACCGCCATACTGGGCTTTAAATAAATCATCAGCGCCGTTAAGATATCGATATTTTGAAAATTTAATAATCCTTGTCCGGGTAAGTAGGTTCAAGCGGTAAAGCTTATTGCTTATTGGAAGGTTTCGAGTTTACATCTTTGTCGGAACTCCTACTGTCATAGGAGGGTTTGTGTTTTTCCTCAGTCCCGCAGATATATGCAGGAATCGCACAATAAATTTGTGAAAAATCAGTTTCATATCTTTGCAGCTCATTATTCACTAACATCACGTCTCTCAAAACCATGCAAAATAAACCGAACTCAATAATATTCATTCCGTTTTGTTCTATTCTGGTATACACTATCATCTAGTCATTGGAAGGTACAAAAACTGAGTTGTTAACAGCGTCGTTAAATAAACTACAAACGAAATAAAATAATGGTGATTTAGTGTAATTTATATTTGTACATTACATTATGATTTCCGAGCAATAACATATTTGCAACTTGCACAGGACAAAATGTTCTATCTGGTGTTAGACGTTAAGGGTAGTTCAGCGCGCTTCTGCTGTATGAGTGAGGTAATTGAGAGAATTACAGAGGACAATGGTAGAGCGCGCGCGGGCGTGTGTGAGCAGCTTCAATTGCTTACTGTGAAGGACCTGCTGGTGCTGTCATGACTTGGAGAGTTTTTGGTGCGTTTATTACTAGTTGCTCATTACATAAAGCTACTGCGTGTAGCTGCCAAGGTGTTACCCCAACCTGCCTAATCTCAAGTAACAAACTAATATCCAGTCCTTCCAGTTTAAAACTTAATCATTGTATTGTATTTATCCCTTACTGATTCTAAAGAATATTTTCTATTTAAAGACACTAAATGTCAAATACTGCCGAAAATAGGGACGTTAATACTGTTACGTTAGTAACTTAGTACTGGATTGGTCACATCTTGCTGTGGAAACTGCCTTCTAAAATACGTGATTGAAGGAAAGTTAGAAGGAAGGGTAGAAATGAAGGGAAGACGAGGAAGAAGGCGTAAGCAGCTACTGAATGACCTTAAGGAAAAGAGAAGATACTGGAAATTGAAACAGGAAGCACTAGATCGCTCTCTGTGGAGAACTCGCTTTGGAAGAGGCTACGGACCTGTCGTAAGACAGACTACAGAATGAATGAATGAATGAATGAATGAACAATACAATAATGAAGGGTACCGGTTGCCGTGCAAATATTAAATGTATGAAGACGCTTAGCTTCTGATTAACATAATTAAGTCGAAGCACTAAAAGCTGCTGCTATTAATTTCAACTCTAACCCATCCAAGTTTATTTTATTGTGCAATTTTAAGTTAAATAACAAACCAAAATTATTGAAAGCAAAATTTCAGGCATAAAGTTCGGGCGTGGTACTTCAAGGGGGATACATCTGGGATCGATTCCAGTCTCAGCTACGACAAAACTGTTTTGTGAAACATAGTGAAAACATTGTGAAAATCATAGCAGCGATTAAATTCGTTATATCATCCAGTTAAGTTTAGCTAGCACACTTCTGTTGGTAACTTGTCTACAGACATGATTACTTTTTGAGCGCGTCTTCTTTATGTTAAACTTGTGCAAGGTTAGGGTTAGAATAGTTTCTGGCACAACGTACACAAAGTTTATCGCACATCTCTGAAAATATGTACGCCTTTTAAAGCACAGTGGTAACTATACTTACCAACTGCTGCAACATTATAAACTCTGCATTTTACCGACAGAATGTGTTTATTTTCCTAAACAGCATTAGGCCACACACAGTACGTGTCCTGTGTGTGGTACGAACTGGACCTGTGTATGCAATTTAGGTGTTCTAGGTTTGCGAAAAAAATGTGTCTTAGTCATCGCTGTGCCTAAACCACTCGAAGCATCGGCGAGACAGATAATCCCTCCGCAATTAGAATAAGTATCTTTACTCACAGTTATAAATTGAAATTTGAAAAACTGTACGAAACAAAGCGAAAATCCAAAATATCAGGTTTAAACTGTACATGTAAGGTAACATTGGGGGAACATAAGATGATTTACTTTTCGAAAATATGATTCTCACGTAAATAATAGAACCAACGCATGAAGCGCCTGCGATCGCTGAGATTAGGCAGGTAGAGAGAGCATCACCCAGCGCGTGATAATTTATCACCATCGCAAGACAGCAGCAGGAGTAGCGGCCATGTGATGTCATGTCCTTCTTATGTTTAATTCCCCCACCACTCGAGTACTCATCTTCTTGTGCTGCTACCTGATTACATCCACTACTCGTCTCAAAAGCAGCAAAAAAGAGCGTAACAAATACTTTTATTTGAAATTGGGTTATTTCCATTATTAAAAAAGAAGTTACCTGTATCAATCTGAACAAGTAGTTATTTTCGGACTTGTACCTTTTGTTCACTTTTGTAAAATACCTGGTATTTCTTTAGTAAGCGTAGGTTGAAACATTCTGTACTTTTTTTCAAGAAAATACTTCCATAAAAATGGAATGCGTCGGTCTTTGTCTTCATGTTTCATTTAAACTCTCTCATTTCATAAGGCGTAAGAAAATAATTACTTGCTGATTTACATTATTTGTGCTTCATTACACGTATGTGAATTCCACCGTGACATCGATAACCTCACACTTGCACACCTGCAATGGAACAGTCAGCCGCAGTAGCTGTTTACGGAGCTGAGCAGCACATGTGGACTCCAGACAGAGAACTAATAAGAGGCTGAAATTAGATAACGGGGAGTCTCGTCGATTATACTTCTTATAAAACATATTATTACGACGATCAAATCAGGCTAATGGGACTGTCGGGGCATACAGCGCGTATAATGGCAGAATTTTGGTTGGGAACTCCAAATGAAAGAAAACTTTCTGTGAAACAGGCATAGATGGGAGGATGATACTAATATTCTATAACATTCTTATGGTGATGAAGACTTAAATTGTGACCCTTTGGATATGACAAAGTGACATCCTAACAGTTAACAAGATGTCATGATATAAATGTCAAAATATATCTTAATAAACAGGATGTGAGAGACATTCAGCTACTCATGACAGGGTTCAGTCTTATGAACGCGGTAATTTGTTCTGTAGTTTGTTTAGCGAGGCCGTATCTATAGTATACAGCACTGACGATAGGTAAAGAAATGTGACGCATTGCTGGAATGATGACAGTGGAAGGCTAAAGTACTCTTAGGAAGATATGACTCGGTGTCACTTTAACCACTACAGATCTCACATGGATGGGCCTCGGTTTGATATCGGACCTACTTACCACCTTCATGTGCCGATTGTCTATAAATCTGGGAGCCTCAACCTCCTGGAACCCTAAAGGTCTGTCCAGGCCTGTAATGGGATTGCTTTTTTACAGGTCAGAAGCGCAAGCGGTTAACCGCCTATGCAATAGCGCGGTCAACGCGGCAATGAATCTTCAGGTTCCACAAAACGCGGAGAATGTCTCGGTCGTTGTGCTACGTCTCAAGAACGATTGTGCTTCACTAAGTTTGCAGTTCCAGCTCTGAATCCTGCCAATACCACAATATGTACATCACCGTCTTAAATACGAAAATTAACCTTATTATATTTACCCAGTTCATACCGCGCAGTAAACACACTCCGCCTCGGTTATAAAAACCGATCAGTTAAAGCAGTACAAGGAAATACTCGCCGTTTATTCTGAGATCAACACAAAACACATTAATGCACTATGTGGAGAGAAAGTAGAATTTTTAATGTTAAACGTGATAGTACACATAGTAAACTTTAGGCCTTAAAAGGTTAATGTCCAGCGCCCTGCACGTCCTGCTATACATATTGTCCTTCAAATATTAAAGAAACACCGGTACGATTAAGGAGATTATCTAGTTCCCTTTTAAATCCCGTAAATCACGAACTTGCCTTATTATCCTTTATAAATTTATCGTGTTAATTTATGACACAAGAATTTACCACAAAATCTACACAGAAATGTGTGGAAGACAAAAAAATTAAATTTAGTAGGGGTAATTTGAGTCACATTATGACTGTTTAGGAAATCACTACAATCTATAAAAATTTACCTAATATTTGTACTTATCCTTGCTTCAGACGGATTTAACCTGCTAACAGTGGACTGCTTCTGAATTTGCGAGTACTTTAAGGTTAGTGATAATGACCGATAAAATGTAAAAATATATGATTTTCCATACATTATCCCTGAGGATTAGATATGACGAAACGGGAGGCGAGAGAGCGGTCGTGTATGTGCCCCGATTCTCAGGGACAACCTTCTTTCAGGCATTACAATTATAATTTGGTTTAACTGTTTTATTTAACGACGCTGTCAACTAAGTTTATACAGCGTCGGTGATAGATCAATCAGTATGCAGCATTGATGGAATGATACAGACGGGGTAAAACCGAAATACTGGGAGGAAAACCTGTGCCAGTGCCACTGCGTTTACCATAAAATCCCAAAAGGACTGGCCAGGCACTCAACCCGGGCCTCCGCACTAAAAGGCCGGCAACAAGCAGCCTGTTCCGATGGCATATATGGGTAGTAGGATTATAGATCCACTCATTCTTAACCTTGACGCACATGAAGGTGAGTGGTTACCTTCACGCCCCCGCTGCTTTTCCCCGGGAAACAGCACCGGTACCTCCATTGACTGGGAGGTTGGGTGGGCCTAAGAGCCGATTTAGACGTTTTGGTGAAAAGAAAAATCTTTTGCACCTACTGGGATTCGAGCCCCGAACAATCCATCCCGTAGCCTATTCGCTACACCAACTGAACTACCCCGGCTCCCTCCACCAAACATAACAATAATAATATTATCAATTTTGTTACCAATCTTAACAAAATACTCAAGCTTTGACGGCAGCTATACGTGACAAAATCCTGCCGGGCAACCAACTCTGTGAATTCGGAGTCGAGGCCCGCCGTTTCGGATACCTCTCCTGCATTTGTCTCAATCAACATATCTAAATACATCGACTTCAAGGTCATCCGACAGATTTCTACTGATTCGACTTTTCAGCTGTGATCGGTCCACCACAAACGTTGCTACGTTAACAACGCGACGTCCAATGCACAGCTGAGCAACACAACATTTAGGTCTTCAGGTGACTGTGTGCAATTACAGTGGCACCTTCTTCATTACTTCGTAATTATCAGACTTACTGGTTACGTTTCGAATCGAATTTGAGAACCTTGAAATACCAGACAAGTGCGCTAACTAGCAGACCGCTGACTCCACCTACATCTACAAGTTTGTTAGTGCCTTTTGCACCACACAAAGAATCACAGAACGAACTGCTCAAATTAAAATGTTCCTAGAACTTAAATTTAATATTTATGAATCTTTAAACACCGAAACACACGAACTCTGTTATTGTGCTTTGTAATAACATGCATCAAACTTCGTTCAGCCATTCAAATTATACAATCGATTCGGCAAGCATTTACGCGACTCTAAACAATTTCTAAACACACTGTGCGAGGCGGGAACAATTATATGCACGAGATACATCGTTGTGGAGGTTTTGAACTGGTTCACAAAGTTCATCCCATCCCCGCGATCAGCTACGTACATTCGTGACCGAGCTTTATAGACTTCTTCGGCTTCAGCGTGCATTCATTACTAAGGACGAAAGACGCAAAGACAGGGACAGGCACAGATATACCATACATACAGTCTGAGAAGGTATACCATACATACAGTCTGATAAGATATACCATACATACGGCCTGATAAGATATACCATACATACAGTCTAAGGTATACCATACATACAGTCTGATAAGATATACCATACATACAGTCTGATAAGATATACCATACATACAGTCTAAGGTATACCATACATACAGTCTGATAAGGTATACCATACATAGTCTGATAAGATATACCATACATACGGCCTGATAAGATATACCATACATACAGTCTAAGGTATACCATACATACAGTCTGATAAGATATACCATACATACAGTCTGATAAGATATACCATACATACAGTCTGATAAGATATACCATACATACAGTCTAAGGTATACCATACATACAGTCTGATAAGATATACCATACATAGTCTGATAAGATATACCATACATACGGCCTGATAAGATATACCATACATACAGTCTAAGGTATACCATACATACAGTCTGATAAGATATACCATACATACAGTCTGATAAGATATACCATACATACAGTCTAAGGTATACCATACATACAGTCTGATAAGATATACCATACATACAGTCTGATAAGATATACCATACATACGGCCTGATAAGATATACCATACATACAGTCTAAGGTATACCATACATACAGTCTGATAAGATATACCATACATACAGTCTGATAAGATATACCATACATACAGTCTAAGGTATACCATACATACAGTCTGATAAGGTATACCATACATAGTCTGATAAGATATACCATACATACGGCCTGATAAGATATACCATACATACAGTCTAAGGTATACCATACATACAGTCTGATAAGATATACCATACATACAGTCTGATAAGATATACCATACATACAGTCTGATAAGATATACCATACATACAGTCTGATAAGATATACCATACATACAGGCTGATAAGATATACCATACATACCGTCTGATAAGATATACCATACATACAGTCTGATAAGATATACCATACATACAGCCTGATAATATATACCATACATACAGTCTGATAAGATACACCGTGCATACAGTCTAATAAGATATACCGTACATACAGTCTGATAAGATATACCATACATACAGTCTGATAAGATATACCATACATACAGCCTGATAATATATACCATACATACAGTCTGATAAGATAAACCGTGCATACAGTCTAATAAGATATACCGTACATACAGTCTGATAAGATATACCGTACATACAGTCTAATAATATATACCATACATACAGTCTGATAAGATACACCGTGCATACAGTCTAATAAGATATACCGTACATACAGTCTGATAAGATATACCGTACATACAGTCTGATAAGATATACCATACATAGTCTGATAAGATAAACCGTGCATAGTCTAATAAGATATACCATACATACAGTCTGATAAGATATTCCATACATGCAGTCTGATAAGATGCACCGTGCATACAGTCTAATAAAATATACCTATACCATACATACAGTCAGATATGATGTACCATACACACGGTCTGATAAGATGTACCATACATGCGGTCTGATAAGATGTATCACACATGCATTCTCATAAGCTGTACCACACATGGAGACATGGAGTATGGTGAGATGTAATCTGCGTAAGAGATGCAGAAAATAAACTCAAAAAACAGCAAGCAAAAAACTCCTCAGCCAATTTCTTATTCGCTTTTTGCATCTACCCAACAATGTATCTCTCTACCTACTCACCCAACTATCTCTCTATCTATCTATCTATCTATCTGTCTATTTATCTATCCATCCATCCATCCACCTAACTATCTGCATTTGTCATTCTTCGTTCCATAATCCTTTCTTTCTTTCCATGTTCCTTTCCAGAAAGCATTCTTTATGTCTTTGTATACCTCTTCCTACATCCCTCGAATTTCCCGTCATTTAACCCTGTTCACATACAAGACGTCACACAAAATATTGGTACTGTTCAGACGACTAAGAGGACAGCGGTTGGCTCATCCTGACAGAGTAATGCCCGTTACAAAATTTCATAACAAATTTATCTTTATATTTGATTTGGCTGCGCTCTATGCTGTTACGTAGCTCTACCTGTACCTTGACAAATATTTATCTAGAACATTGGTTCTTGCGCCAATCTTTTACTTAAAAACCTGCTGTACAACAAATAGAAGAAGCTTCGAGACTCTTTCTTTAAAGTTAAATATCTAACAGATTTGGAGTCGTGATATATTACAGCATTTAATTGCACCGACAGGTAGAAGCCGGAAATGAATTTCAAAGCTTTGTGTATAAGAATACGAGCCCCAAATGTGGGGAAGTTCGTTTAGAGTGTTGAAAAGTCTAAGTTCGTTGAGCTTATCTGCTTGAGCGTCAGAACAATGACGACCCGATGAACAATAAATCCTACAAGGCACTGTGGGTATTGTATGTACCATCAGCATTAACATTAAAAAGAACTCAGCATTTGTCCACAGAATGTATCTTATCATTCTCAGAATAAACAGTGATTATTTCCCTAAACAGCATTAACTCTTTGGTCTTCGTAATGGTGACGCAACGTGTTTATTGTGAGGTGGGGAACAATCTCTGAATAAATTTAGATACATCTCAAGCTTCAAAAGGTTGAAAAGTGTCGATGTAAATATGTCTTTATGGTTAAAGACGAAAGTATGGCTGAAGAACAGGCCGTGCCATGGCTCAGGCGGTTAGTCGCCGACCTCTCACCGCGGAGGCCCAGGTTTAATCCCGGGTCAGTCCATATGGAATTTGTGGTGGACAAAGTGGCACTGGGACAGGTTTTTCCCGAGTATTTCGGTTTTCCCCTGTCATTTTCTTCCACCGGCGCTCCATTACTTGGAAAAATGAAAAAAAAAAACTATTCATTTTCATCACAGGGTTGCACAATAAGCCTCAAGGCTGCGGCACGTCCGTAGCATCTGCTGCGGGGCCCTTCACCCAAAAAGGAAGTATGGCTGAAGAAAAAATGTTTTGGATAAGGACAAACAAGTACACTAGTTCGGACTGGAAAAGAATGAAGAAATAAGACAACTGTAAATTCCACAAGTAACAGAATCTATAGAACAAAGCAGAATAAATAAGAGAGAACACAATAACAGATGGGGTGTGACAGAATCCCATCCTCCCACCCCCCCCCCCCCTCAAAAAAAGAGAGGGAAACTTAAAACATCAACCAATAGGAAACAAAACATTGACAGGGTATTTGACAAGGTGGAATTATTGTTTGGTAACATCCAAAAACGTAAAGGGCACTGACCCACACGTCCATGTAAATACTGGAAATTAAAAATTACTGTGTCTTTGGAAAGTAAAACCTCGTAGTCTGGTGTCCGGTCACCACCGTTTCAGATAAAACTGCTGCCTCCGTGTTCTGGGTAGAAGATGGAGACAGCACGTTGTCCCGAAACACTAGTACCTCTCCATCAGACTACATGACGTCACATTCCAGCACACAGTAACATTTACACTCACTGCTGTCATAATCCCGCTCTCACGTAAGAATAACAAACGTTAAAAACAAACGCAATGATAAGTAAATCACGAATAATTTATTACGAGTCTTGTACAACAAAAACAATACACAAGGCGGGAGAAGGTTTCCGGTATATTGAAGGTCGTAGACGGGAATTTTTTTTTTAACTGTGGGCGTTCCCGATTTATAAACGATGGACCATATTAATCACTATATTCTTCACCGGCACTCCCGTGGCTGATGCAACTGCAAGTATAAGCATGAATACCTGCCTACCTTCGATCATAACTGCGATTTAAGTAACTCTAATATCACACGATATATACCAGGAAAGAGAACAGACGACGCCAGACGTGATATTATAGGGTGTTCTACAAATAAAGTTCTTCTTGCACATTTTAAGTTAAACAGCCCACTGTGTCATATCGGATCAGAAAGGATTAAATACAATTATCACAAATAATATGTATCATTATAAAAATAATTTTAAGGCAGCTTGTTTCGACCAATGTGTTTCTTATTCAGGCTACCAAAATCATAAATGGTACAGTATACAACTGCATTATTAACACCAACTAATGTATATGTATACTACACCTTTTATGATATTGACGGCCTCAAGATGATCAACGTTAGTCGACACGGATGACGTTTAAAACAAATCATTATTACCATGTAGCAGAGTCCTTCTTGAGAAGCTAACAGGTCGTCAGCTAGTCAAGAAATTCCCCGCGTTTTATGGAACCCGAAGGTTCATTACAGCACTCACAAGAGCCCGCCACCTGTCCCTATCCTGAGCCATATCAATCCAGTCCATGCCCCCCATCCCACTTCTTGAAGATCAATTTTAATATTATCCTCCCATCTACGACTGGGTCTTCCAAGTGGTCTCCTTCCCTCAGATCTCCCCACCAAAACCCTGTATGCACCTCTCCCCTCACCCATACGTGCTACATGCCCCGCCCACCTCATTCTTCTCGATTTGATCACCTGAACAATATTTGGTGATGAGTACAGATCATTAAGTTCCTCGTTATGTAGTCTTCTCCACTTCTCTGTTACCTCGTATCATTATTACCTCTTACAGAATATCTTATTTAAGTGACATAAACCAATTCCCATTACCGGTATGGGTAGAAATTTTTCTGGACTCGTCAAGACCAGGCCATATGACGTTCTTAGGCACTAAAGCACGGTTGATCTGGAAGCAAGCAATGTGGAAACCGAATATAATTTCATGCCTCATCATCTAACACAAAGAACATATAATAAAAATACCGTAGAAACTGTGGTAAAGTTAAAATGTTTGAAAAACTAGTAACAAATCAAAGTTATTTTCATAAATCATCGTTAACTTAAAATCCAGAATTTTCTCAATTCACATCTCCTCTCTAATAACCTAAAAACTAAAATCACAACTCTATAATTATAGCTGTCGTATAAAAGTATATATGAATCTTGGTCCCTAACCCTAACAGACGGGTATAAATTAAAGGCGTTGAGAACAAAGCACTGAAAAAATATGTGGATAGATGAGAGAGAAAGTAAGAGAAGAAAAGAGAAAAGATTACAAAACAGAACTCCATAATAACTTATGTGCCTTTCAGGAAATGTTAAGGTAATGAAATCAAGATGTACCAAATAGGCGGGGAACGTAGATCAAAAGGTGCATAAAATAATTTAGTCCAAAACCTTCTAACGGAGACCTACGCACAAAGGGAAATGTTAAAATGAAAAACAGATATGATATGCGGGTGTCAACTGGGTTTAACTAGGGTTAGTTCAAAATGGTAATGAAATTCCGAGTTCCGCAAAAGACAGAGACTTGACTGACCACATGTGCAACTAAGGGCTTCTCAAGAAGAATCTTTTACATGGAGTAAGAGCAACTTCTTTTTTCAGAACGAACACCGCTGTATAACCTGCGACGGTAGCAGATGATAACAACACACCCATCCTCTGTTCATATTGCCTAGAAATGCAGCTATGTAAGATAGGAAGATGTTAGTTCAGCTTTGTTTATGGACCTTAAAAAGAAAAGCAGTTAAATATCTCGGTCCATAGGCACATCCAGAAAAAAGTGGACCTATAATTTGATGATAAAATAAATTAAAGGGTTTGTTTCCAGTATTTTATTCCCGCACTCTGCATCAGCTTTTTGTTCACTTGGAAGAACCAAGGGACGAGAAGAGATGGCTGGTAAGAGGAGGAGAAAGGAGAAGGGGGCGGACTTTAAAGAAGTATCTGAAGAGAAGCTGCAGTCGTAATTACAATTATTATTAATTGTTTATTAGCCTCATAGTTTACGATGGATCTCAAAATAACGATAAAGTTCGCGGAAATTAGATTCCCGAATGACAGGGACTGCCATACAGGAACATGAAATATACTCTGCTTTGAACAGAAGGAATAAAGTCAGATTTAAAGCCGTCAATTCTAGTACCAGCACACACTATCATGCCACAGCTAGATTAAGACCATTCAAGATGGAATATTTCGGTGTCTTTCAGCTGGAGGTCGGCGGACCCTCGGGGACCGCGAAATTAATATAGGCCATTCAATAAAATAGGGTGGTTTTCTCTCACAGGCTATTCTATTTCACTGTCATTACCGAAAGGAAAATATTGATCTTACAATAAATTTTACATTGACTTAAGGGATGTTTTTAGACTTCATGCCTTTAAAACCTAGATGTAATTATATGTAACAGCCAGGTTTATTAGAAAGTCTGCATTTTGGCCGCACATGTATTTGTGTATTCCCCGAACGGCTCTAACAAAGAAAATCGATTGTTTTATCACAAATAATTTAATAACGTTCTTTGTAATGGAGGCACCTGTGTTCTCTGTGCGGTATCAAGTGACTGTTCACATATGGTGTAAATATAAAGCTAACTAACTAACTCCATGGAGCAGAGTCCTTCCTGAGAAGCTAACAGGTCGTCAGCTAGTTAAGAAATTCTCCGCGTTTTATGGAACCCGAAGGTTCATTACCGCACTCACAAGAACCCGCAGGTCCGAGACTCTGTATAGTGTTTCGTAACATGGTAATTTTTTACGGTGAGGAGTTGTTAGCACCTCGCCCAACCCCCATGTCTGGAGGACCACCCCTTGTCGGCTGTCCGCGACTGCATATTCGCAGCTACCCTCCATTTTCGGAGGCCGTTTCTCCATCCGCAACCCGAGGACGCGCCATGCCGTTGTGACAGGGAGCCACTAATCCATGGGTAATATAAAGTCATATTTAAAATGTTACAAAATTTTTCAACATTTCTCCCTGCGCTCTTTTCTATATGTTCTTCAAAGGGTTAAATATTTCTTCTTAAGTAATTATTCAAACCATAAATACCATGTAAGTTGTGCTAAAGGGGCACGCGAGTTACATGGTACAGGCCGTTTGCACTGAGAACCGTACAAAACACTGTGTGGGCAAATCAAACACGTTTTAATGTCAAACCAGCCATTAGACATACATTGCTACTGTCCTTTAAAACCGCATGTATTATCTAGAAGAGTCAAAAGTCTTCCGCTATGTCACGTCGTGTCCACCGGCAAATAGTAGCGAACAGATTAATCTCGCAATTTATCGCCTCATTTAATGTAAATAAACTCTTCATTTTACCCACACACTCTATTTATGGCTTTCGTAGAGCTGTCACAATAATCACCGAATACTTCCCTACGCAGCGTTGACCTGTTGTACTTCATAATGAATATTCAATGTGTTCTCTGCAAGGTAAGGAGTGCTTCTATTGTATAGTTAAATTTCAGGCTTCGAATCTCAAATGTCCGATCCCAGGCCAGTCCACGTGAGATTTTTGGTGGACAAAGTGGCACTGGGACAGATTTCTCTCCAAGTACTTCGGTTTTCTCCCGTATCATTCCACCAATGCTTCATACTTATCCGTATCTACATGTTGCTCTTACCAGAAGGACAAATGGGCCAAGCCTGGGAACCTTCCAAAAAGCAATGTTTTTCAAAAATCGGACAGCATTAAATATAAACCGTGTGTTAGAGATTCCAAATGTCCGGTGTGATGTTCAAACCTTTTTCTTCTTCTATACAAATTTCTAATAACGGGACATTCCTGTGCTATGCTTTTACAACTAAAAATCTAACCCTGAGTTTTATTGCCGACTTTTATATACCTTCCGCAACGAAATTCAGTACTGCGTTAGTTCAGATGTTTACTTATAATAGGGCGCTGAGGAAGATATGCAGGCCTAAGAGGAACAAAATACAGGAAAAGAATGCATAGTGATGAGCTTCATGATTTGTTCTCCTCACAATATTATTTATGATCAAATCAAGAAGGATGAAATGGAGGGGGAATGTGGCATGTATGGGGGAAAAGAGAAATAAATACAAAGTTTTGTAGGCGAAACTGTAGAAAAGAGACAACTTAAAGATAGGTGTAGTTAAGAGTACAATACTAAAATGTATTTCAAAGAAATAAAGTCGAGGGCATGGGCTGGATTTAATTTGGTCAAACAGGGTCAAGTGGCGGGCTGTTGTGAACACGGTTATGAACCTTCGGTTTCCATAAAACTCGGGGAATTGCTTCACTAGCTGAGGAAGTATTAGCTTCTCAATGGAGGGAGCTGGTTCGTTAGTCAGTCAGTCTGTTAATTTTTTAGATAAACCGAGCCATCTCACTACTGTTCATAAATTCACTAATCATTTCTTTACAGAACCATTTCAATTTGTCCTCATATTTAGCACAGGACTCTCAAATTGTTTGTTTCTTTAGACTTTTCCAACAGATCTTTTCATGTACCCAACAGCTAAGGATATACCAACACACTAGAGTACTCACAGGTACAAGACACAGCTCACAGGCCTGTAGATATCCACTTACCTGAAAAGAAAGACAAAGGAATATTACACTGCTAGTCACAAGTACCGTTACATACATTCATTACGGAAATACAACAAACTGCTCTAACACGAAAAATAACGCCTTTAGCAATCAGGCGATAAAAAATTCGCGGTCACTAGAGCAACTGAGGGCTCACAAACATCACCACAATACACTCTATCGAGTCCTACAAAGTGACATCTTCAACAAGACACCACTATAATATCAGCTTCAGTTTCATCCCAGTCTAGGGCTAACAACTGATACAGTCCAGTGAGCTAAACAAGGTGAATTTGTACACTCCACATAACAGAAAGGCATACAGAGGAATTAGAGGTATGGCCCACTCATTCTTAAACTCGACACTCGATACAGGTGAGTGGTCAGCTTCACGTCCCGGCCGATTTATCCCAAGAAAAGAGTTCCATTTGGCCACTAAGCAGGAGGCTTGGTGGGCCGCAGAGCTGCCGCGTTCTTAAGCCGACGACTAACCGCCCCAGCTACGAAGTTTGATAGAAATTCACTGATATCCCTCTGAGACGCCTTCATATGTCCAGAAAAGAGCATTCTTTTGGAGCTACAGTACACTTGTACCAGGTCAAACGGTGTCACACCCCAGTAGACAGTAGGCCTACTCCTCTTCTTGGCCACCGTGAGAAACATTGGCGTAACTTGGGGGGGGAGTCAAGGGGGGGACAAATGCCCCTCCAATATTTTTTTCTACCTGAGAATGTTTTTTTTTTGGGCTCCTGAGTTGAAGAAGGCAAATAAAAAAATCGGGGTGAGAGTTTGGAAAAGGGGTGTATGTATATTAAGGACTGGTTCAGACCAATCTTCCCCCTCTTTTTAACTTGACTCCTTCGTAAATTAAAGTTCCTAACACCCATGGTCACCCCCCCCCCCCCCGGCCAATGTTATTAGCCAAGTTACGCGTATGGTGGGAACCATGAATATCGCAATTACGATAGTTTTTCGTTGTGTGATAATAACATACGAACTAAAACGTCTTTACTAACATCAGTTCGACAGAGCCATTTATACCCGTGGGCCTGTTACTAATATACAGAACTAGACAGGCGACATGTTTCGACTTGTTTGAGTTAAGCAGTCTTCTGGTCTGGCTCACAAAACGCAAAAATATTTTTTTTTTCTATTTCACAAACTGTAATATGTGTGTGGAGGATTGAGATGGCATTATTGTTACCAGATTTTATCTATATTTTTAAAGCATTACTAAAATTAAGGACGACTGCAATTGCTATTGCATAATAGACACTCACACTAGTGTTTATATGTATCTGGTTAATAACAGACACATAGAGACGTTAAAAACTTAGTGCGGATTTTAAATTTGTTTAAAACTTTTATAGACAATTTTACAAAAAGGTAAAGCAATCCCATTACAGGCCTGGATAGGCCCTTAGGGTTCCAGGAGATTAAGGCTCCCAGATTTCTAGACAATCGGCACATGAAGGTGGTAATGTTGTCAGCCCTACGCACCGGCTGCCTTTACCCCCCAGGAAATATTCCTGGTACTCATTTCTGTTAGAGGCTGAGTCGACCCCAGGGCCATAGTGCGACAGAAACGATTATGTCAAGGAAAAATTCCAATGACACCATCGGGAATCGAACCCGCGACGTTCCGGTTTGTAGCGTACTGCCTCAACCAACTGCGCCACCGCGTGCCCCAGACCATTTTACAACCAAATATAATTATTAAAAATTGTGTGTGTTCATATTTACTACAAGCTTACAAGAAGTCTGAGATGTCAGCCTTCCGTACACATTATGTGTCAAACATAAATGATTCCTTCACGTGGGGCCTGGCCTGAAGATGGCTTGATGCGAACACGCCGAAACAATTCGTGTGTCTAATTCTGTGTATTTGTAACAAAAGTTGTGGCAAACTGAACTTTTTTTCCAGTTAATACTTCGCACATATGGATGTCCTCCATAAAAATAAAACATATTTAAAGGATCATATTTTTGGTAGGCATTATGTTAGTCACAAAAAAAACAAATAAATAACAATAATGATAAATCTTATCTTTGGTTCCATTACGCAAAAAGACACAACATATTAAAGAAAGACATAAATGCATCGTTAAACAAGACGCAAAAAAACCGTTAGGGCATGCTCATCCTCGCAGAGAAACTGTGGTCAGTACGTGAATTAACCTAACTAGATTCGAAGCGTTCATTCAATTTTAGTTTCATTTTTATTTGTACAAGAACAATGCGTTACGTCACTGCTGTCGAGGTGATCAGCTGGTTTCCGGTTCCGTTGCCACGGCAGCGCCAAGAGACGTAATTATGATTTAATTAATTACCTTGCTAGCTAGTCCGCTCGGGCGAAACAAAAACTCAACTTCATGTGAGGAAATTAGGCGTCATCCACGCGAATGTAGCCCACTCCATGTCAATAGGTTTAACGTCATAAGGAGCGGGCCACGAGTACTATCCTTTCGAGATGGGGCGTAAACTGATGTTAAATAACAGTGAAACAGGAAGGTAAGTACGTGGAATTAAATGAAATTACACTACGGAATTTGCGGATAAATGTAGAAACAGACACAACCATGACGTATTTACGTTAAGTTCTCTGCGTGCTTAATTACGCGCAAGTCATTAAGACATATTGGGCAGAAAGTATATCTCCACACATTCCTAACCTCGGCACTAGATTGACGTAAGAGGTCAGCTTCATGCCCCGACCGCTTTACGCCCGGGAAAGAGCTTAAGGTACACACCGAATAGAAAGCTGGGATGGGCCCCAAAACCGGTCTGCACACTTGGATAAGAGAAAAATCTCTATTCCTGCTGGGAATCGAACCACGACTCCTCGGTCGTTCCACGTGTAGGGTAGTCCTGTACCGAATACTGCAACCCCGGCACCAAGGTTGGTGACGTTTAGCCTCTAATATAATATAAAACTGTTACCCCTTTTCGCACTATCTCTTCAATTCTGTTTACAGTTACCCAATTAACATGTAGAACTTAGACTATCCATTAGTTGCCGCTTAACCATCTCACTCGAACATTATCATATCGACACAATTCAGTAAGGGCAAATGCCTGACAGCTAAGTCACGTTGTTGTCTGTCCTGAGCACAGCAATAAACATTCTAAATCTAATTTGTTTACCAACTGAGCAGGACAGAGTTATTAGATAGATACGAAGTTAATTTAACACGGTAACCTCAAATTCATTTAAGTAATACCTCAAAATACAGACTTCACCTCACATTAAAGAAAAGCTTCTCAACCAACCAAACGGTTAATACCGCTCAGAGCAATAATTCGATCCTAACACTTGAGAGAATGGTCTCTTCCCTCCGTTGGGAATAAAACCATAGTTCCTTGGTCAGTTAAAAGAGGTGGTCCATATATAGCAACGACTGTTCTTGAAATGGTTAATACAGAATAAGAATCGTTATTACAATACTTCACACCACCTAACACGTGACAGACAGACATAGTAATGTCCATAAGGGGCTATTACTTTTTTACATGCCGTGAAAAAGGTGCAGAATTCAGATACGGCGCAAAGGTAAATATACACAAGTAACTGCTCATTCCGATTGAAGAAAAGCACTGGATACATATCTAGGAAGAGGAAGGTTACTTGGAACAGAATGTCATGATGATAATCCATTTTCAGTCATACTTTTATATATTTTGTTAAGAGTCTCATTACAACATCCTGAAAGAGTAAAGAATCAACAAATTACAGGTTTCGACCTCTCCCGTGTATTTACTTTCCTCATTAAAAAAATTGAATAAAAACAATCAGCCTTGTAATACTTTGCAAATATCAATAGACAAAACACAAATCCAACGAAGCATCTTCCTGTTTAGATGTCATAAGTAGAGAAATCCGAACTTTCTGAGATAGCATTTGCAATACGCATAGTAGATGACCTAATGTACAACTCAGGCCGCCTCTTTTGCAATAAGGCTAAACAGGCAGTCCGAGCAGAACTCGCGAACCCTATTTACGTAATTCACAGATATCTGGTCCGTATCTATGGATATTATTACTGTTTTATTTTAAGTACAAATTCTGTATACGTTAAATTTTCTGATATAAGCTAAGTTCCGCCTCGTCACTATTTTATATGGCTTTGGATGCCCTCCAATAGCACAATATTCATACTAAATTTCTTAAAAAACAGTTAGTTAACTGTTTAAAAAATTCCAAATGGACACAAACACAGAGTCTGATTACCTCATAAACGTACTTCATCCTTTTTAGGAACCAAAGTACTGAATTACGAATTCGTATAACGCAACTCTTAAATCGTGCAACATGGTATCTGTTTTTTTTTTTGTGTGAAGGGCCCCGCAGCAGATGCTACGGACGCACCGCAGCCTTGAGGCTTATTGTAGCAACCCTGAGATGAAAATTATTAGTTTTTTCGTTTTTCCGTATAATGGAGCACAGGTGGAATGAAATTGACAGGGTAAAACCGAAGTTACTCGGGGAAAAACCTGTCCCAATGCCATTTGTCCACCACAAATCCCACATGAATGACCCGGGATCGAACCCGGGCCTCCGCGGTGAGAGGCCGGCGACTAAGCGCCTGGCAGCAGCATGGTACCTGTTAGATCGATGTCTTCTGGGACATGAAACCTTACACTCCCGTTGCTATCATCATTTTGGAGATATCTGCTCTCTCTCAAGGTCTTCCCTGTAAATGGAAGCATTAAGTTCCTCCGAACCGTTGGTTCCAGCCTATCAAACTACCATTACAGACCACAGAACCCGAGATGACCCATGCGGGAGGGTGGGCATGTCTGGAGCGGGGCGTGGGATCCACTGGCCTGCTACTGGTTGGCTCTTCTACTACCACTACTACTACTACTACTACACACAGACTGCAAACATCAAGCGGTGCACTGTGCGAATGCTTTCTGGGTGGGTAGTAGTAACTGGTCATTCTCCACGAAGTTTTCCGCACGCTTATCTAACGCATTCCTAGCAGGGATCATCTCCTGTTCTGTGGACAGTACATAGCATCGCATACCAGACACCAACCTTCATTGTTACTGCCGTAAGAACTTCAAACCTCATCACGAAGGCTGTTACAAGTATTCACAATCGCACGTAAGATAATTAAATAAATAAGTAATCTAGCGTCTGAGCGAGATTAAGACGTGACGAAACGATATCTCCATTCCCAGTAGCCTTAATGGCGTGACGCTTGATTAAGTGCATGGGTGACTTTATTTTTATAATAATAAACGTATGTATTATTGCTTTACGAAAAAAAAGAATAATGACAGAACTCGTCTCTTCTTCTGTCGTAAAGTAACCAACCCCAAGCACATAAATTTAATGTGTTTTGAATAAAATTAAAACGCATGATCAAAGAATGAGCCTACAGGTTACACGGCACAGACAATTCCAGAAATCATTTAATCCTCTGAAGACTGACTTTTTCTTCTATTTTTTATTTTATTTTCCAATGGCGCAACAGCCCTTAATGGCCAGGTCCTCCTCATTTCGAGGTTTCATGATCACACTCATTTAGACACACCACCTTCGGCAGGACTCCTCTGGACGAGTGATCAGCCCAACGCAGAGACCTCTACCAGACAACACACAACTCACAACAGACAGACATCCATGCCCCCGGTGGGATTCGAACCCACAATCCCAGCAACCGAACAGCCGCAGACCTACGCCTTAGACGGCACGGTCACTGTGATCGGCTTTTCTTCCAAATTACTACACAAATTCATCACAGAGAACACATTCCCTGCCCATTATAAAAATCGGTCCACTAATTTTGTGTAGGGAAATAGTCCGTGTTTACTGTAAGCAGCACATAAAACATAAATATGCGAGTACTAAGTGGTAATGCAAAGCGTTTCATAACGTTCCAGCAGACGATACATAGAAATATCACTGTTATTTAAAAGGTGAATGTTATTTTTCACAAGTGATGTGAAGTCACACTATTATTTTCTAACGTTGAAAATATCCACTACGACACCAAGCTTGCACAGACAACGCTTTTTCTTCCTTAACTACATTCAAAGTTCACAACGCCGTGTTTTAGTAACACAAATGGCGCGTAATTCTCTCTACAAACCAACCCTTACCTAACCTTACTGTAATAAAAATTTAACACATTAGATGTTATCAACCCAACAAATGCGCATAGATGTATGAAAGTATATTATACACTTTCATACATTTACGTGCAATTGTTGGTTTTGATATCATATCTAATTGCTCGATGCAAGGTTATGGATCATTTACAATTTCTTAACACAATTTATGACGTAAGGAAAACGTAAATTCAAATTCTGCCATGCAGAGAAAATAAAGATACAAAAATAACACCCCGTCCAAATGATAATTTATTGAATTTGAAAATAAAAAATAAAAAGGAATCCTCCTTATGAAGAAAGAAAAGGCTGGTATTTCAAGGTTGCCTAAACCTATTACAAAACAAACAGGCTCGTTGTTATTATATATGAATAACTTATTACAGCGTAGCGAAACAAATTAAATGCATATGTAACTGCGATACGAAATTAGTGGCACGTGTTTTAACGTAGGCTTGCAAATTGTGCCGTGCTTCTTATTTATGTTTTAGAGACTCACAGTAACAACCGAAACTAAAATAAAAGCCAGATCAAAGTCAAATAACTTGCCAGCGGCCGCCTAATATATTTGGTACATTTTATTTTGTAATTCTTGCATGACCTTAATGTAACAGAGCCAACATATTTTAAAATTAATCCTTTTAAAAATATTGGAGATATAAAGATAACATTCGGCATCAACAGCAAAGGCAATTGATTTACTAACAAAATTCAGGACAACGTATTTTATGGCCCAGTTTTATCTGAATGATATGGAATTGTAATGTGTGGCAGATCAAGGATGTTCTGTATTTGTTCATTAGGCTTTTTGGCAGCTAGACATCATTCGGATTGTTGCAAATTTGTAGCTGGGAAAATGTCAGCTTTGTAATGCCGAATTTACTCTGAGAAAAAAATGATACATTTGCTTGCTGTTAGCATTATTATTATATCTGTACATTGCACAGTTACCGGAACTGGCTTTTAGAAGCACGTGTATGCAGTTCTTCGTTTTTTCCTTTCGTTGTTATTTGTTTGTGTTTACTGTTAACTGTTCGGTCAGCATGTTTAAAGACAATGATTATTGTTATTATTATTGTTATTATTACTGTTATCATCATATTCATAATCACAATTCAGTGTCGTGACTGGTTACAGGTAGGGGCAAACGTAAAGTCCCCGTGCGCGGCATGAAAGCTTGTAGGGGTAAAAGGTAAAGGTAAAGTTCACCCTAGAACAGACCATGAAGGCCCAGAGGGGGAGTAAAGGTATAGCTCTACTCTTTCCTTAACCTCGGCGCTAGATGGGGGGTGGGTGGTCAACTCCACGCCCCGGCCGCTTTACCCCCGGGAATGACCCGGTACCCATTGTACAGGAGGCTGGGTAGGCCCCAGGGCCGGTCTGGTGCTGAAAATCTCGCCCCCACTGGGATTGTGCTTATCCCAGGCCTGTCAAACACGCGGACCGCTCAACTTCCTGATGTGGCCAGCTCACATTTTGATATTTATAAAGTTTTAGTGTCCACCTTATGAGTACAACCGAAAACCACAACATTCATACTGCTGTCTTTGGTTTATGCTGCCGTCTAATTTGGTAGGTGAGAAATAACGTTTCGTAAACACATACTGCTTCTAACTTCAGGGTCAAGTAGCCCCAGTCCTCTTCCAAGACTACATGGCCCCAAAGATGAAGGCACGAAACATTTCAGAACCGTCAGTAAGTTTACCAGTCGACACGGCGTAACATCCCAGAAAACATGAATCTTCAGCAACACCGCTGTGAGAACCTCCAATCTCGCAACAATATTTTACAGCACCTTGGATAAACAAAGAGAAGAGTGGAGTGACTATCGCTATAGGATTTTACAATTATGGTCTGTGACTTGCTGCACGGGTCCTGGTGTTATTTTGAAATCTGTGTTCCTTACGGCGGTGAAAATTTAGGTAACGGTGTTCTGGCTTCTGACTTCGTGTAATTTCGTGTTAGCTATCAACGTTACGTGTGATCCCGCTTTCTCAAACTTGTCTCCCACGCAGTTAAAGACAGCCAGGTACCTCCGAAACGTCGGTACCAAACTATTAATTCTGAAAATCATATGGCAATATTTCAACCTGATATCACCCATCGTGACCACAGAGCTTCCACATGGTTGACACTATTCTCCTATATGCAGATCGCCATGTAGTGGCTTCCCTTCACCTCTTCCGTCATAAGTCTTCTACACCCACTAAATCCTCTCCTGTTTTCAACAGATATAATCTATACACACTTCTGATATTCATAGGTCGCTCCAAACAACCCACCCAAATCTTAGGTTCCACGCAACATTTCGTAACATCACATTCCTTGTTTCGTTGATAGGTTGTTAACCCCATCCAATTACCAAGGTAAATAATCACCCCTTGTCGACCATATGATTCTACTTGTTTAATACAGTAACTCCGTATGATTAGACGGGTTGTGAACCAAAAGAAGTTGAATACTATTCATTTATATTTATTGCCAGTTTGACCTCAGCTCATAAAACTCTTCCATTCCCCTACATTCAGTAAAATAATATTATATGCCATAAGCGGAGAAACCCTGTTACTGCCCAGTACAGCATAATGTGCAGCAGGTGTCACACTGTGCATACATTAAATATGAAAGGTTTTCTTCTGTTGTGTACAACACAGCAAGTGCATAACAGGTCTATGACAACTCTGAATACTGAGAGCTTGTTAGGCCCACCCGCTTACGTTAGAGGCTGTACTCGACCTTTCGCGGACAGTTAAAAGACTGACCTTCTACTTTCGTAACAAGGACACCAATATCATGAGCGACCAAGGCTCCGTGTTCCAGATCGTGTGACCATTCCTGTCTCCATAACAAATGTATATCACATGACCTCTTCATAGAAGGAAAGGAATATAAGTATTTAAAGATATTCACAAAGATAATATGCATTATGGAAGAATGCAGACGCGCGCTCTCTCAAATTGTCTCCTTGATGTCTTTATGAATTTGGAAAACACCACAGTCATGCCGGGATTTTGTGAGCTCTAATCGCACCTGCTTGTGACGTAGACACAGCGTAGAGATGAGAATGTAGCGCTATTGCCAGGTCTTCATACCAGCATCCGATTCGAGCAGCCGCAAGTTGAAGAAATAACTTGCAACTAAAATACACAAATGCCAGCGTGCTTCGTAAATATGTCACCGTTTTGAGGACGGTACTAAGCGCTGGTACAAGGTACCACCAAACCATAGCGGTACTACAGTACCAATTATTGTAGGGATCTTGGAAAATACGTACATTAATATGTCTGTTAAAGAGCATTCAGAATATTTTAAATAATACAAGCAACAACGCACCGACCAAGTGGAATATTTTCGACGCAATAACCATAACTGTTGTTAAAGACTGTATGGCAGCATAAAAAGTGTCTGCAAAATTTATATGAAACTTCCTTGGGTGTTTAGGACTGGTAAATTTGAGCCTTCACAATAAAGGAAAAAAAAAAAGCAGCCTTATTAGTATAGACCGTGCACCTAACGAACGTCTTCTTGTTTATTTAACGACACTTTTACATTTTCAGAAATTACAGCAATGCCTCATAAATCCGTGAATAACACGCCACAAAGGGCAGGTAAATCAGCAGGTATGGCGACTAGGCTACGGAATGAACGGTCTTGCAATAATCAGTTTTGATCTTGACAATCATACAAAAACCCAGTGCACTCTGTAGGCAATACGCAGTGTTCTCTAATTTTGAAGCAGGTGGATATTTAAATACAGCAAAAGCAAACATAAATTAAAAATAATTACCATGGAAAATACCTGGGGCCAAGTCAACTTGGAGATCGGCATTTGTCATAACTTGATTTAAACGATTAATACAAAGTAAGCCCATACAAAGCCGATCCCAGTGGCCGCGCGGTCTAAGGCGTGGGTCTACGGCCGCTCGCTTACTGGGATTGTGGGTTCGAATCCCACCGGAGGCATGGATGTTTGTGTTGTGGTTGTTTGCCGATCCCAGTGGCCGCGCGGTCTAAGGCGTGGGTCTACGGCCGCTCGCTTACTGGGATTGTGGGTTCGAATCCCACCGGAGGCATGGATGTTTGTGTTGTGTTTGTTTGCCGATCCCAGTGGCCGCGCGGTCTAAGGCGGGTCTACGGCCGCTGCTTACTGGGATTGTGGGTTCGAATCCCACCGGAGGCATGGATGTTTGTGTTGTGGTTGTTTGCCGATCCCAGTGGCCGCGCGGTCTAAGGCGTGGGTCTGCGGCCGCACGCTTACTAGGGTCGTGGGTTCGAATCCCACCGGGGGAATGGATGTTTGTGTTGTGTTAGATGTATGGACGATAGCATGAAACATAAGGTGACATGCAGGACAAAAAGGACTTCAACAGTACAGATGGATCAAAGGGGAAAACCCAGGAATAAATAAATAAATAAATAAAAAAAATCCCGCCTAGGGCATAGATGTCAGTCTCTTGTGAGTGTTTTGTGTTGTCAGGTAGAGGTCTCTGCGACGGGCTGGTCCCTCGTCCAGAGGAGTCCTACCGAGTGTGATGTGTCTAAAAAGTGTGTGATCGTGAAGCCTCGAAAAATGAGGTGGCCTAGGTCCCCAAGGGGCTCTCGAGCCATTGAAAAAAGAAAAAGAAAAGCCCATACAAAACTTGATTACATCTACTGTATAGGGTACATTGTAATATAGGGGTTCTGGTTTGTATAATGCAAATCGAAGGTACCTTTTGCTTTCATGTCTACTCGTATGTCCTTGCAGATCGACGACCTGGCAAGAAAACATCCATTCGCTTGTTCTTGCGAGCTATCAACAACAGGCGAAGGGCTAAATGGAAATACACTGCCTTGACTGGGTGACAGATACCGCAGGTTTGTGAATCTTTCTAACGAGACTTAACTAAGCTACTAATTGTGCCGTGTAACATCTGTGTCTACTGATATGATTTAGTAGTGGGGTTTCTCTATCAAAGAACACGATTAGTCTACGTATAACATCATTCATCTCTTTTGAGCGGCCGCCAGCGGCTTTAAAAATACAAACATAACGCTCCATCGCTTAATAAGTAAATTGAAAAGTACCGCCCGCTCAGATTAATTGGTTTTTAGGAGATACGGAATTTTGTTTCGACAGGATAGGGCGTGCACTTTCATTCCAAAGATATTCAGTGCTGCTTCACAATGCCGCTGTTTTTTATTTACTTAAGGATGTTGTCAGTATCGCAGATTATACAACGATAAATGAGTGGTAAATGATAAAAATATAAGATTTGGAAGAAGGTGGTCATGGCCTCGTCATGGTAATTTCCCACACATTCCCGAGAAGGAGTAAGTAAAATCACAAAAACCTAAGGCAGGATTGGTCGGTACACCGACAGGGATTCGAACCAGACCTCTAAAGTACATTAATCTAGCTTCGGTTGAAACTACTTACACTTAACTAGGAATGCGGGGCATTGGCAGCAGACACGCAAAATGCAGGCACGTGTAGGAAAAACATCAAAATCATCACAAATGACAGTTCCTTGTCTCTTAATGTTCGATGTTCTGGAAATCAGACAAGACAATAGCAGTTTTTGAACTCAGCAGTAAGAAATATTTACTACACTCACCCTTCTTCTAGTGTTATCAAATAGAAAATGTATATCAAATATTTCCCAGCAGTAGATAACATCAGACACAACATTACTTAGTAAGTAACTTACTTACTTACTAGTAACTCTAACTAACAAACTAACTACATGGAGCAGAGTCCTTCTTGAGAAGATAAAAGTTCCTCAGCTACGTAATTCCCAGCATTTTATGGAACCCGAATCTTCATTACCACGTTCATACGAGCCCCCAACTTGACCCTATCCTGAGTCAGATAAACTAACACCCCCCCCCCCCCCCAACCTATTTCTTTAGACCCATTTTAATATTGCTAGGGCTAAGGAAACGTACATCGTGGCTGCTTAACAAGGATATGTTATGCCCTACACTGCAAGCCACTCTCAGAATTACAGAAACATGCTGTGGAGGCTGCGATATAATCTTGAATGCAATTCATGTAGTTCCTTCAACTGTTTCATGTAATTATACGACGTTTACACACTTTAATCACACATTGCTTTGCTGTCGCGCTCACTGGCAAGATAATTTATGCTGTGTAGCCTTCGGGAAGAAAATTGCAATCCGTACATAAAACAAGTACTGTATTTGTAAATTGAAACAGCAGGGGTAAAGCCTGTAGTCTCAGAGCACAGTGTCCTGGCACCACCTAATTCTTTAACATCCAAAATCTTCACTCTTGGTTTCTACTGACAAATTTTGCTTGGTTTATGGACTAAACAACTAACACTTTTGTAAACGTGATTAACAGTTTGATACTTATAATACAGAACAGCCAGGATAGCTCAGTTGGTATAGTGATTAAGGTCAGAATCAGAACACTCACGAATCGGTGTTTGATCTTCGGAAATGACAAGAAAGTCCTCTCTTCTCCAAGGGGTCGAGACCGGGTTTTCAGGTCCCACAGCCCCTACTCAATGGCTACCGAAGGTTCTTTCCCAGAGGTTTTAAGTGGCCGGAGCGTCAAGACGACCACTCCTCTCCATTCACTGCCGATCTTAAGCGTGTGTGGAGTTACACCTAAACGCCCTTGTGTTCATTGCAGGAACAAAATTACTTTATTTGTGGCAGAAGTGTTCCTTACTCTGACAGCGGTAAGGACCGAAATTTTTGATTCTTCATTTTTGTGTCTTTCGAGCTTCAAACTTTTAAACAGTTTCGGTTAAAGTACTTGTTTCCGTGGTGTTAAGGGAAAGAAATGGAACTTTCTGATGACGAAACACTCCTACACATTTGCACTGTCCATGCCAATATTGAATATGAGATTAACTACAACGGTGGAATATTAAGTTGATTTAAATTCAAAACTACTGTATTTAAAATTTTGAAATTCGTACCTGAAAATTTATTTGAGAAACAACGCTGGGCCAAAACTTTGCAATCTACGCAACATGTAGCGTTCTATGTTTATTTACAACAAAGTAACAGAAGCGGTGGAGGCCGGGGTAGTGCAGTCGGTATAGACTCCCCACGGGCCTGGCGCTTCGGGCTTCGAACCTCGGTGGGGGCGAGATATTTTCTCTTCTTCACAGCCATCCAAAGCGATCCTGGGGCCCACTCAGCCTCCTGTACAATGCGTACCGCGGATCCTTCCCGGGTGTAAAGCGGCCGGGCAGTGGCGCTGAACACCCATCCCAATCTAGGGTCGAGGTTAAGAATAAATAGAGCTCTAACTACTCCCCCTCTGTGTAAGCATGGCATGTTACACGAAGACCTTTACCTTTACACGTAACCTGCAATTCACAGCTACATTTTATTATCTTCCAACATGTTTCGGCTTACACGACCATCTTCAGGGAGAAGACTATGATGTTAATGGGAGGTACCTCGGTTTGCATGCGTGCAGACTTACAGATAAAAGAGGCTTACACACTGACAGAAAACACAGTAAACGTGATTACAGGTCACTTACAATTATTTAAAATTTTAGTTTCCTATTAATTCACAATATCTGGTAAACTGGTAAACCAAAGTGCGTGTGGCTGATACAAAATTGTGCATATTTACAAGATAACCGAGTAGTCGGACATACAAAACTGTCAAGTGAGGTACGTATAGTGTATCATCTACAAGTGCGTGGCAGTCTTTCTAAAAATGGGAAACTGCTGCCCATGTTGTGCCATACAACTTCTGTGTACTTTCTTAATTCTACCTTTACAGATTATCGATTTGTGCAAGGTGAAAAAATGCAATATTCTAAGGCTATGGGTATTTTTTTGTTGTTGTTTATTTAAGGACGTCAGTACCTCATACTAAACTGCACAGTGTCGAATGATTAGACGATAGTAAATAATGAACTGGAAAGTCGTGGAAGGAAGCGGTCTTGCTCTACGTTGAGGAAATAACGCAGCAACTGTTTTGCGGAAGCCCGCGAAAGCCACAGTCAGACCAGCGGCAGGTGTTACGAGCTCTTTGCTCTGTGTGGCGTTCTTTAGTCAGACAGTCTCACGATGCTAAACATACACCCATCTGGGGATTTGAGTCTGGGTGTGGGAGCATAATTCTTTGTTCTGAACTTTTGACTGTGGCGGAAATAAGAGAATATTTTTTCTGTCTTTTGATCAGACATCTTCGGCTTTAAAGTAAAGTTGTCCCTGTCCGCGCCATAGAGGCATTTTGGGGAAGAAGCTGCATAACTCCACTCATTCTTAACATCGGCACTAGTCGGAGGTGGGGATCAACTTCACGCCCCGACCGCTTTACCCCCGAGAAAGAACACCGGTACCCACATATTTCACACAAATGTCTCACTTGTGGATAACTGGCATGTCCAGGAAACAGTACACTTGTGCAAATATTGGCCACCGGTCCGTTTCCACAGATTGTCGGGAAAGGTCACGCAAGTCAAGGCAAACTCCAGTACTTCTTTACCTGTCAAGACGATATCAGTTGTTGCAAGTACGAATGCTTGTCAAATAATCCAGCCGTGGAAACAGCATGACAATTGTTCACCTGGCTCCTTGTACAATGAACAGTTATCGGCGCATTTGTCAAACACACCAGTCGTGGGAACGCTGCTTTATATGGTGATTACTGACGGAAATTATGTAGCGAAGTAGGAAGGAATAATAATAATAAATCTAATGAGTCGATGGTAACCAAATTCTGAAAGGTTTGCGTATTCAGTTTTAATTTTATACCTCTGATGATCCAACCAAAAAACATTTTCCAAGAACTGTTTGGATCCATTACGAAGGGCGCGTGAGTTGGTGGAAACAACGATTCATTTGCGATGTATTCAAGCAGTGCGGTTTCCAGGTATTACAGCGCTATGAAAAATAATATTAATCAAACAGCAAGCATGTGTAACGTCAATCATCCTGTCGGGACTACAGATTTAACAAGGAGGCTAGCGAGTTTTTGACACAAGTTCCACGATCGATACAAATTGCCTTCGAGTTATTGAATTCCGTTCGTTAATATCGTAAGTATCTTATTCTTATCATCATTATCATCACATTTATTACCATTACTTTAGTTGTGATTGTTAGGAGGGCTCTGGTAGTGTATAGACACGGAAATATACAAACTGGACTTCAGTATACCGCTCATCTCTACTTTTATGTTGTTTACACGGTCTTTGTTACGTGCCGGCTAAATGTTACCCTTGCATTTATCACAGTATTTTGATTCCACTGTGCGCACGAAGTAGAACAGTTACATTGCACATGTTGAACAGGAAAACAAATACAAAAGGTCCGAGAAGTTAGTGTTTAATACTGAATTTGGTAAAACTATCCCCGTACAGGCCTGGACAGGCCCTGAGGGTTCCTGGAGGTTACGACACCCAGATGTCAAGACAATCGGCACATAAAGGTGGCAAGTTTGTCAGCCTTACGCACCGGCCGTCTTTACTCCCCAAAGGAAATATTCCTGGTACTCATTTCTGTTAGACGCTGAGTTGACCCCAGGGTCATACTGCGGCCGGAAGGATTGTCAACGAAAAATTCCAAAGATATCATCGGGAATCGAACCCGCGACCTTCCGGCTTGTAGCGTGACTCAACCAACTGCGCCACCGCGTGCCCCAACACTGAATTTGGCATCCCACAAATTCGATGTTTTCAGTTACAAAACAAGCAATATAAAACACGTACAGAGCGAAGAGGTAGCAAACATAATTGGGTAGTCCCAGGTTCGAATCTGCTCGCGGAGACCGCAGATAGAAGGAGCAAGATCATCCGAAACGTTGGTACCTACATACAGTCTGCAAAACATCATATCCAAGAGGACAAGAGTCTTATAATTTAGCTTTCCTCAGTATCAAGGCAAATTTGGCAATGCCTTAAGTTAAGGCATGACCTCTTCCTTCGATATCCTTTCCAATTTTGGCTTCAAGATGCACAAAATGCATCCACTGAGGGCAGTGTCTCTCAACCAGTGTGTCGCGGGTAAGCCTTGACGTGAAGGTAAGTGTACGGGACATTTTGTGTTCAGAAGCTATTAAGAGACCGTGAGAACAACAGAAAATTTTCGTTCCGCTGTTCTTTTTCTACCATTTTATTGAGAGCTGTGTCTGTTTTTAAACTGCTGCTACGTCAACATTCCTTATAGCTTATTTGTTTCATAATACTACTAATAATAAATTTCCATTTTTAATATTTTCTTTGTTCGTATTTCGTGTTGTTAATCGTTACTAGTCTATTGTCGACCACTTAAATGTTTGTCTGAATTGCAATGCCTACAACAAAAAATAAAGGTACGTGTATGTAAGCAACACAATAAGCAGTCCTTTATATAACGCCCAACCACAACCTTTATAGCGACAAATATATAATTATCGTCGTATATCAATGTAAAGCAAACTGAAACATGAAGCATACGAACACGAATTTTGTCTACATAAACAAATACACACACCCCAAAAAAGTTTTAAATAAATGGCAAATACGTGGTAAAGGCTAAGAAAGGCTGAGATGTAGTTGATTACATGCGACGTTTCGAAAGCTGGCTCTGCTTCCCTCGTCAGGTAAAGCAGTATTATAAAACCTATTCTATGAGGGCCTACTAGAGTGAGGTAATGTGTAACTCCGGACAGACAGACAATTCGTGTATATCATGTATGCGTCACACAATGGACAACGTCCAAAGTACTGTTCCTCTAATGAATCAACCATTGTAACAAACATTTATAGACAACCACTGGGTTAAAATATTTCCTCAAGTGGTTCCCGGCTTGCGGACCGCAGGGTTCTAAGTCTGATTTGTGGCCACCGACCGAGCCAGTAGTCTTGATGCATCAACAAGAGTATTCAATAATGCCTGGAGAGCAGACCACCTTCCGGACAAGGCATTAGGAGAACATGTTACCTCGTTTGAGCTATTCATAACATTCTTGTAACTACTGACTGTAGCCACCATATTTCTATCCAAATATCCTCTGAGGAACTGAGGACTGTGACGGATGCAGACGTCTTGTTAGGTATAACTTCACAATTAATAGTTGCGTCATCTTAAAACCCAACCTCATTCATAAGTGGCTCAAATCTTCTTAATATAAAAGAATAAGCGACGTAGGATTAATTATGCTACTGGCAGTAAATATGTTATTTTGCCAAGTGACACAACCGACCAGTCATCCTTAATTCTGAATGAATGCGCGTCATTCTACACGAATAATAATAGCTATAGCTATAGCTAATCAAGTAGCTGGGATAGCGACTTAGGCTACAGGTTGGACGGTGCGGGGTTTAAATTCCGGCAGGGGCAAGAAATTTGTCTCTTCTGCTAAAAGTCCAGACCGGTGCTGGGGCCCACACAGCCTCATATTGAGTGGGTACCAGGATTCTTTTCCTGGGGTCAAGTGGCCGGGCGTGATGTTGACCACTCACCTCCATCTGGCGCCGAGATTAAGAATGAATGGAGCTATACCTCTATTCCCAATATATGGCTTCACAGCGTGGATAGGGACAACCTTACCTTTAACTAAACAAGATATATATTTTATGCAAAAGGAATTTGCATTACTGTGACCACAAAACCTGGCTACGGGTCCCTATTCTGACCACAAAATAGAGTTCACATCTTCCTATCTTACTTCTTTAAGTTAAGTTCTTAAGGTTTCCACTGCACCAAACAGGACTGAACACAAACAAATATGGTAACCACTAGACCAGAGAATTATCTACAATATATACTGTAATACCTTACGTTTTAGGATGGTACTTTGCAAGACTTTAATTTCAATAAATTGTAAAATATTTATTACCTCGTCATTGTGCTTAAATTTCGTAGAATGTGTGTCGCAAATTACTTGAAGTGTGTTCCGATATTACGGTTCCTGTTTATCGTAGACACGACGTAGAGAGCTACAGAATAAAAACGTCTTCGTAAAAGCTACAAGCAATACGCTCATAGCAGGATGGTGCCATGGACAGGACGGTGGTTTCTGTACCTAAAAACTCTAATTTTGTGCCAGTTTGTTTTAATCCGATGATCCATCGCTGTCCAGTAAATAATTTCTCACTCAGAACTAATACGTGCTCGTAAAATCACAGCAGATTCAGGCTATTAAACAGGCGATTATCCAATTTCGCCCGCAGACCACCAATAATTCTACACATGCCCTGTGGGCTGATTAAAAATGCAAATACCATAACCAGAAACAATCTCAAAATAATCAGACATAAATCGTATTTGGAAAGCTTCATCAATGGTTCACAATATTAGACTGCACATTTTTACAGAAATGCAAGGAAAATGGAAGGAAGGGTGGATAATTGCCTGCGACTCGGCGTCAGCTTGGAACAAAGACTGAACGAGACGGAGGTAGGTCCTTCAAACCGTGACTGAAAGACGTGGATTAAAATACGGAACGAAAGCAATGTTCCTGCTGCTATACTACTACTACTACTACTACTACTACTTCCATTATTATTATTATTATTATATTTGTTTATTTGTACTGGCTTCATAATAAGCGCTTGTGCTGTTAAGCCTGCACGTTAATAAATACCCATTGAATTGAAATGAATTGAATTACTAGGTTGTCTTAAAATTTCCTGATGAATCTCTTTAGCTATTTATGCGTGATTTTGTGTTCCGTTGATGATAAAGTCTTACAACCGGACGTAAAATGTTGTTTGACTTCCTCATCATAGCTAATGGATCATTAAGAATACACTTCTTGCAATTTAATGTGTTAATCATGTGATCATGTATACGGATCATGAAGCCCTCCAATTCTGGATATACCGCCCCATGTCCAAGCCACTCGTTACACGCAACTTTGTCGACTTCAGAAACGTACTGATTCGATTCAGTTCAACGGCATTCAAGTCCGTTGACGTGCTGACGCAACAGCCTAATGACCAGTTAACAAAATCAGCATTGACATACAAGCAAAACATACACACATACAATCAGAAACAAATAACACAAGGAACAAAACACAAGGCAAAATAATACAACACAATTCAATAACAGTAATAATAATAATAATAATAATAATAATAATAATAATCTGCTGGGCTTCCGGCATCATGGCGAAGCAGCAAATCCTAAGCTTCCCACCGCAGAGGTCCGCGCTCGATTCTAAAGCAGTCGTGTGAAATTTGTGGTGGACAAATTACCACTGGGCTACGTTTCTCTCCCAACACTTGGGTTTCCACCTGTCAGCATCATTCCACCAATGCTCCACACTCACATTTCAGTCACCTACCACAGAAAAAAGTAGCAAAGGCTTTTACGTAACACCCTCTGGGTAAGTCAGTGATATGAAGACCAATTCCTTCGAAATCCATTTCAGTGTTTGGTTGCCGGCATATAGAAATAACATGTGCGATTCTAGAAAGCGAGAAACGCCATTGTTATCTTAAAACCAATGAAAATACGAAATAAAAGAAAGCGCTAGTTTTGTGTAAAAAATGACGACAGACAGCGAGGCAACATCTTAATTGGAGACAAGGAAACCTAGCATTTTGAGCAGAGGTTGATGAATGAGGTTAACCACGTTACAAAGACGTCTCATGATTGGTCGTTTCTAGCTGCAGGAGAAAACTGTGGAAAGCAAACTAAAGGCGGTTATGAATAAAGTTAAGTTACATATCAAGTGATGGTTTATGAGAAACAGCATTTGTTTAGTACAACCACGTCTCATTGATTAAGCTAGACGTAACTGTTAAAGCCGTGATAAGTGACATTCTGGAACAAAATCATTTTCAAGTGAAGATAATTTGTTAAAACGTTCTTACAGTTCCCATACAACCTACAGGTCCGCCAAAGTAGCCCTCGGTGACTCCAGTTCTTATTTAACATAAGTCATGTTATGTAGTCGCAAACAGAACCTTGGGGTTCGGGCACACCGAAGCAGATCAGGCTTGACTGTAATCCTGACAAAGACTTTGGCCCAAACTCCGCAATCCAACTGCCTTGAGGCACTGCCATACAAGACAAAGCTTGTCTTGTTTTGTCCAGAGTACAACTGACACTTGCCAGTCAGCACAGCAGCTGAACACGAAACGTCTATGGTTGCGACACTAAATGTGCGGGATACGGGAATGGCAGTAGAGACAGCGTCGAGGTGTGGAAAGATATCGGGAAGGAGGTAACCATTAACGCAAGATATTTTGTTCCCATATTGGTGCTCACGAAGACCAGAGTCTTCTGGGGTGTTACACCATATCGACTGGAAAACAGATACCGACGTTTCGAACGGATGTAATGCCTTCAGGTAACGCTCTGCAGCAACACAGCGCCTCTCTCTTCAAGTTATAAATAAAGATGGAAGGAATGTTTTTCCCCCGAAACGTTGATAACAACCTACCAGACTAGATGAGTCGTAACCCGGAAGACCATAACATAAATGTACACCATTTGTTCTCTCGAAGCACACAATTCAGGGTCCTGATGTTTAAGTGAGCTTTTAATACTAGTCTTCCAGGAGAGTCGGTTACGTCTTACTAAAGCACCTGTTACGATCACAACTCGTTTGTGTGAACCGTGCTGTAAAGTCATTATTCAAGTGAACTTGTGTAATAAAGCTAGCATTAAACAAGAGAAACTAGTAAATAATACCATGTGACCACTGCAGAAATTTGTTTAGACTATAAACATTACTCATGCGTCCGAGAAGTTGCCGGATTTATTATGGTGTTATTTGATACAGAATGAATAGTCGAACGCAGGCTTAAAAACAAGGTACGTATGGAAAGATGAAGCAATACTTAGGGTCCGGTAAGACTGCAGTAAGGGCTCGAAGAAGAAGCGTTGTAACTGTATAAACAAATATTGTACCTGATATTTTATATGTTGTCCTATATTCACATCTCCTCCCTTCCTTGGACAATTCAGCGACTCTGCAAAGAACTGTGCAATGCAACTACACATATTTCCTCTCTAGCATGACAGAGCTCTATCGTGAATAGCTGGTTCACAAATAAAATTTATATTCAAAATTCAAAAGAACCATTTTCATATTATTGTATAAATGTTGGTAACGAAATTTAAAGAGCTGGAGCATTCTTAAGTCTTCGTTTCCACAGAAACTCCTCTTCCCCCCCCCCCCCCCCCACCTCACCAAGTTACGGTCTAACTCCACGATCGTAAGATAACGCTACAAATTACACAAAAATCTACATTTCAGTGCACTGAATAAAATGTAACAAGCTACTAGAAATTAGTTTCTCTCTGCCATTCATTGAATTTACAAGCAACGATTCAGAAAATGTTTTGACCACCCAGTCTTTAATTAGTGGGTACAGGGGGCTCTTTCTGAAGGAGTAGTAAGGCCAGGGCGTGAAGAAGGCCACTCATCTCCATCTAGTTCAGAGATCACGAATTCGTGCAAATACACCTCCA
Organism: Reticulitermes speratus; assembly: GCA_021186555.1. NCBI lineage: Eukaryota > Metazoa > Arthropoda > Insecta > Blattodea > Rhinotermitidae > Reticulitermes > Reticulitermes speratus. The sequence goes on along the minus strand of JAJKFL010000042.1, from coordinate 41,826,945 downwards.
CCCTCCCATGTGATTTCATGGCATGGTATTTAATTAAGAACAGTGACAATTTCACCTTAAGAGAAAAGCAGTTGCGAGGCAAAGAAAGAATTGCAGACGGAATGTTAATAATTAGAGCTGTATTACAGAGTGATGTAACCTAATTAACAATGAGTGGAGTAAAAATATAACAGAGCCAAGAGAAATGTAGGTCTATATAAAATGTTTGTGGGGAACTTCATCTATAGGCATTATTTCGAAGAAGATGGTGTAGTTTCATTCATCCTGCAGTCTGTCTTACGACAGGTCCGTAGCCTCTTCATTCTGCAGTCTGTCTTACGACAGGTCCGTAGCCTCTTCCAAAGCGAGTTCTCCACAGGGTGCGATCTAGTGCTTCCTCTTTCAATTTTCAGTATCTTCTCTTTTCCTTAAGGTCATCCAGTAGCTGCTTACGCCTTCTTCCTCGTTTTCCCGTCATTTCTATCCTTCCTTCTAACTTTCCTTCAATCACATGTTTTAGAAGGCAGTTTCCTACGCAAGATGTGACAAATCCAGTTAGTTGTTTTACTTATTTACTTTATTTTTACTTTATTTTTACTTTATAATGGTGTTATCAGTAGGTCAGACTACGTAACGTTCAATGACAAAATGACAGTAAATACGTAATGAATTAAGAAAAATATGCGAGGGAGTCGTGACTGTAAGGTTTCTACGTTTTCCTCTGATAAACGTGCATTTCACTACATCACACGCGCTCTCTCCTCTCTTTCTTCCTACTCTACTCTCTTTTCTAAAACGAAAAATGTAGACTTGCAAGTAACATCACCACGCTGTTTGTGTCCGCCACTTCAACTTGTAAAACAGCTGACCGATTTTCACGATACTTGGTATCAACGTTACATCACTGGAGAAAAACAAGACGCCATACTTCTTAATTTACTACAGTTAGTAACAAAAACATGGCAGTCGCGCGAAACTGTCAAGCGACATGAACGTTTATTTTAGGGTATGATATTTGGTCTTGGATAATACATGCAAATATTAAGATAATATTCTAATAAAATTAAAAAACAACATAGTAGTCGTGCGATTTGGGGGGAGGGGGATCGGTTGATGGCGATGAGAATCTTTCAGGCTATATCCAATAAACTGAACATAGAAAAATATGTACTTACGTAATGCGTTCATTTATAAAAATAAATAAAAGGCAATAATAACAGTTATAAGTAAGCAAAGCTAGAAACCTATGCTGCGAGCAATTGGCTTCGTAAGATCTCTTGCAAGAAAGGTTGACTCTCATGCCAGAGATGGATATGATCGTTCGACAGTGCGATGTAGCTCAATCATAAAGCAACCTACTGACATCTGCCCCCACAAAGCTCAGTAGTGTCCATCTTTCTTCTGGTCGTGCTTTATTTGAGAAGGACAGACGTAGGACTCGAGTGTTCCTTACTTTGGTTCATTGCTCGGACTGCCTTTACAGACATTATGGGCCACTTATTGTCAAGGAACCACATTTTGATAACCAATGATTTACGTTAAGCGTTAGAACGCCTATAAATTTGACACTTCACGCAGACTATGTTCACCCCTGGTTGGTTCCTCCCATCTTACTAACCGAACTGGAGAGCGCTTTATTGAGTCTTACATATGGGGCAGTAACCATTGTATACCCTATAAAATCCATCTCAGTGGGGGACAGAGAGGCGGTTTCGTGAAGCTAGCCAACAGGCTATGTGAATATTAATTGTACTCCTCGCCACAGGAATGAGCCAGGAACATCTCTGTCTCTCTCCCCAAGGCCCCCTATTGTACGACTGGGGCCAGGACGCGAGCAATCCCAGTCATTTGTCACCATATAAACAGCTGCCCAAAGCTCACAGAGAGAAGAGGTAACAAAGGTATGGCGTATCGCGTATCTCCAGGCAAGGTTTAAATGTCGTTTGATTATGTACAAGATGCAATACCAATAATCAATCAAATATTTAGGCATTCCGAAACAGAAAATGTTATATTCAATTTGCTGTCCATCTATACCGTACAGTCGTCTTAATCCTTTAAAAGCAAGATGAATATTCAGAGAAACGAGTTATGATTTGCAAATAATTGGGCCCTAACTAACTACTTGAGTAAACAAAGCATGTCATTTGAATGAAGATATTCTGACGTCAACAATAGCACATAATGAATCGAAGGCCGGCGATGACTGCGAGCTGTAGATATCAACGCAAAAGTTCAATACAGAGAAATCCGTAGGAATAAAAGCACAATACTCACTCGGGTAGCTGTTTAAGGCTTGAGTTTAGACATTGGATCCATCATCATCTCTTTTAAAAACGGTATGAATTTGAGGATAACAACCTTGATTCTATGTCATAACGTAGGTAAAATGTAAAGTTGTCACTGTGCACGCCATGAAAGTATATGGGGTTGTCGGGTTATAACTCCACTCATTCTTAATCGGTGAGTGGTCTGCTCCAAACCCCGGTCGCTTTACTGGCGGGGAGTCCCAGGTGCCCTTTTGACAAGCGACGGAATAGACCCCAGACCAGGTCTGGACATTTCGGAGAAGACAAGAATAAGAATCTCTTACCCCTGCGAAAAATCGAGCCACGATTCTTCGGTCGTCCAGCCCGCTACTTAGTCACTGCATCGACTGAGCTATCCATTTCGTAACCAATATCAATACCGAGTCATTTATACTCATTTCTGAGTGTCGTGACCCCACTGGCACGAAGCCATGGGTTGTCATGGGAGAATTTACCAGCGGTGGTTTCCCGTTGCCTTCCGCCGTGTACGATTCTATTCATCCTGATAGGACCGCTAGAGCCCTCTAGCAGCCGATCAGGAGACTCGGGTGAGAAATGACGGCTAAATTTTGCTTACGAAACATCTCTATGCTCGTAAGGTTCTTTTACATGCCGTAAATCTACGACATGGGACAGACGGCTTTACTTTCCCTCCGAAGGAAGTTGTGCTAAAATCCATCGACCTCGGCCGGGATCGAACCCGCGAACCTTGGGTCCAGTGGCCAGCACGCTAACCACTAGTCCACCGTGGGCGATAACCAATATCAAAGCAGAACAAAAATATTTGAGAGCTGAGATTCTTACGGGGAAGACAAAAAATGTTGCTTGACGTGGCTCAGCCCACTGTGCTGAATGTGCAAGAGCAAGTAAGTATCCGTCACACACAACACGTATTTGGTACAGGAAACGTAAAATCAGCTAAGCATTTCGGCCTTTAATTAAGCCATCTTATAAAATATTGTACAGCCTAATGATGGCTCAATTAAAAGCCGAAATATGTAGCTGTTTTGGGATTCTCTGTGTCAAATAAATGTTGTTAGATGGATAGTTATTGTTTCTTTAAAAAATACCGCATTCGTTTGATCACTGACACCGTGCAGCTTGGTAAACACATAACGATTTTTCGTGTGAAAGTGCTGTTCCATGTCAGAGTAGAAGAGTACAGATTGACGCAGCAAGTTTCCAGAAACTTTGGTACCTATCTACGCAGACACAGGGCGTAACATGACAAAAAGGCAATCTTCATAACCAACTAACCAATAACTAACTCCATGGAGCAGAGTCCTTCCTGTGAAGCTAACAGTTCGTCAGCTAGTCAAAAAATGTCCCGCATTTTATGCAGTCCAAATGTTCATTACAGAATTCACATGCGCCCGTCACCTGTCCCTATCCTGAGCCAGACCAATCCAGTCCATGCCTACCCAACCTACTTCTTTAAGACACATTTTAATAGCAATCTTCATAACGAAATTAATATGATTTTGGTAATTGCAGTCTTCATCCTCCTACATCCAAGATTTGTGATCTTCCAAAGAGAAATAATCATACAATAAATTCCCGAGGCTTACGCTATTGCACAAGTATGATTTGACGCATAAACCACCTGTAGGCGGCTTCTGTTAGTGAATGTTATGACCGCCAGGAATTAGCGAAACTAAACTCTAGCTCAGTTAGTTCAACCGTAGTAGCTCCGCATGTAAACTGCGTTCTTCATTCACTGTATATTAACCAACTAAATGCACTTTCACTTTCAACTATTTAATTGTTTACAAATTTTCCCCTGCATATGTTTCGGTCCATACAAAGACCATCATCAGGGGGTACACAAACTACACTTTATTTACATCCATAGGTTCAACCTGTCACCACATGCAGTCTAGTTCAATTCAGTCTTGTATGTAGGTACACTATGTATGGGAAAATTTGTAAACAATTAAATAGTTGAAAGTGAAAGTGCATTTAGTTGGTTAATAGACAGTGAATTGAAAATGCACGGTAAAAGTCATATAAAATGTGTTCTTCATTGTCACGGGGCAACGAATGAATGTCAAGTTTTGTTCAAACTCTGAAAAAAAAAATTACAGAAGCATAAGAAATGCTGCAAACAGATCAAGCAAATGAAGCTTCATCTCGTACTCTTTTCTTTGAATGGTTTAAGAAACAGAAGAGAAGTGAGGACCTCAAAGACGGTCCCAGAAGTGCGCAGCCGTCAATTATTCAAAATTCCGGAACGGCCGCAGAAGCAGGTAAACTGTCGGCTCGTATACCGTCGAATGACGTTAAAATTGCTGAAGGATCAACGGAATACAATCGGGCAGACGATTCGTCAGATGATCACAAAGATTTGGGAAAGATGAAATCTGCACAAAGTGTGACCCATACAGTCTGATGGCTGAACAAAAGGAGCAGGAACTCACAACATGTGAAGACTTCAACCAGACCTGTAAGACCAATCCACACTTTCTCAGTTGCATTCTTATCGGGAAGGACTTTCAGATCTTTCATAATGATTCTGAAACGAAACGTCACGGCGTGCAGGAAACCGGTGTCTGCCTTCAGAATCAAAGATATAGGACTACAAAATGAGAGGAGCCGCTTCTTCCAAAACCTTCACATCTCTCAGCCAAACTACATTACGTCAAATCATGTAAGAAGAATATACATACTCACGTTCCTAAGCGTTCTTCCGGTTGCGTGTACCAAACACCATCACTTTCGGCCATATTTATGTATGTGAGCGTTTAAATAAACGCGAAATTTATTTTATATATAGAGATAATAAATAACGTCAAACTCCATATCCCATCGCCTTCCATAGTCTGTGCCCATTACTTCACTTCCGATGAGAAACTAAGTATGAACACGCTAATACAGAAAACCAGTTTATGCGGAAAAAAAAAATCCATACAAATGTAGATTAACAAGTACATCCGGATACACGTTGTCTATGGCGCCATAAATACACCCTGGTGATAAGAATATGAAACATGTGAACATCTCAAAAGCAAAAAAAATTCAGTGGTTAAACGTCTACATGTGTTCTTGTATCTGCGGAAGATTTATCGAAATATAAATTCCCCGTATCAGTACAACATGCTATTCGCCTCTGTATCTCCTATAACAAATTTGCATGAAGCCTACGTCTTTCTGCCACAAGAATAATGTTAAAATATCATGCATACTGGGACATAACTCTGCACCATACTATACGCTATAGACATGCCATATTAATAAACTGATATTCATAACGTACGGTCTTTCGATAATGACTCAAATTGTCCAAAGGCTAGAAAAATAACATGTCCATAATATTTCCTCAGCACTGACTAATATTTGTGGTCTTTCTTTTACCGAAAACACTTTATATGCTGCTACTAAGAAACCGAAATTGGGTAGAAGGATTTGTGACTTACTGGTTAGGAATTGTAAAAGTAGATATATTATACTTTGGTCAAGTGATGGAAAGAAATTTTGCTTCACCCTATACCGTTTGTTGAGCGTGTCTGGATCCATTTTACAATCTTTCTTTGTGGTACCTTGCTCTGTCCACCCACAACACTCTCATCCAAGGCCGCCTCAGGCATTAACAACAGAGAGACTCAAAATTTTCATGGCTTTAAATTTTTAATTACGGAATAAACAAAATCTGTGTCGTCCGCAAAAAAAAATTATTCGCTTTCATAAGATTTCAAACACCAATGCATATGTTTTATATTTGAAAATGCGGTACAGATAAACAACCGATTTAATTCAACAGCAAAACCTAAACTCTTTAAGGATTTAAAGACTAGAATTAATCTAAATCATACATCAAAATTTAGTTCTTAACATACAGTAAACACACATTGCATTGTGAAACCAATCAATAAAAGGTGTACAGGAAAATAACTGTTTGTTAAGAATCACACAAAACACATAAAGCATGGTGATGTAAAAAAGCGGAGTTTTTAAGTGTTAAACGCCGGTATACATGTAGTAACTACCGAACTTTAAGGGATAACTAGTAGGTACGATAGCTTGCTTCTAAACCCAAAATTAAACAACTCTATGATATACGAGACTTGTACTCATAACGGTGTGGTTGAGGATTTCAGGTCTCCTGGGATGTGACGTGTCTTTGAGTATGTTGTCCAGACGTCTCGAAGGATCGTGGTGCCTTCATCTTCAAGGGTTAAGCAGTCCAAGAAGTTGGCCTCAACTTTCGGATTTTAGAGGCGTCGTGTGTTGATGCGGCTCCAACGCTTCGGCGCACAAAGCAGTCGCTTGCGAAATCACGTTACATAAAGATGGCGGAAAATTAAGAACGAGAAATTTAAAGCCATAATTACAAAACATGGGAGGCCTCTGTCCTGCGATATGTGGCGTACACGCTGGCCGTACGCCATCGCGTTGAGCAAACACGGCCATCAAAATAGACCGTTAAAGAACCATGCACAAGACCTCCAGCACCATCCATTGTATATACGCGTTCCTTAAATGACTGTGCGATGGAAAATAATGGAAAACGCATTAGCAAAAATGTTTGCCTCAGGTTTGAAGTTATAAGTCTTTTTCTTAAGCAAGATATTATATTTAGTACGAGATCCGCACGGGGCCCTGAGAGCGAGCACACCAGCGTGTGGTTCATAGAGGGAATCTGATCTACACTCCTGCAACACATGCAAGACGACTCGAGTAACCCGAGGGCACTTTACAATCTGAATCCAACGTCAAGAACAAGAGAAGAACCCCGACCCTAATTATCATATTAAGACACCGGATCATTTGAGGGCCCCAAAAATTTCCTCCTTCCTTACATGTTTCCCATTCTTCCTCCATTCTCCTTGTCTTCTTCTTGGCCACTCTCTCGTATGAAGCCACACCCTTTACAGCCAGTTCCTCGATACAGAAACGCGATTTACATTCAAATCATTCATCTTTCTTAATCTGACAAGAAGCTCAGTTTATAACGCAGTACACACACACAGGCGCGCGCGCACACATAAAGAATTTAAAATTTATTTTTTGTTCCAACGAAAACCGTGCTCACTCGATGCTACATATATAACAATTATTGTCTCCAGTTGCCACTGGGGGGGGGGGGGGGGGTAGTGCTACATGCTAATTCTACAGGGTGTTTCTACAATTAAATTATTACACAGCACTACACAAGAATGGTTACATGATCTTCCGGTAGGATGGGACGCACAGTGCCTGTGCATTTACTTAGTGCATCCACCGTATTACACAAATTACATGAACTTACAGCCGAATCAATATTCTAATAGTCAATGCACAGCGATATGTACACTGCTGTATCTGACATCCTATATTTAAAATTATTATAACTATGCCAACGACCAAGCGAATGCTTAACACAATTTATACAGTAAGTCATCAATAAAATCCGAAAAAAAAAATAATATAGAAGATAATCATAAAAAACTGAATGTGCATAATGCTAATGGCATCGCTTTTATAATGTTGTGTAACCATGGCTTCTGTGATCTAGTCCATTGTTATTACAGGGCCATAACTATCTCTTCTCTTATTCTACCCCCTTAGGACTTTTGATATAAAAGATTGATAAAACATTCAAGTTTAAGTGTTAACCCGACGCACAAGTTTACTATCGACTCATCTGTAAGCAGTCTCGAAACACACTTCACGTTAAACTTTCCAGTTCCTGCTGCAGGTATTTATTGTTACTTACACTTTAAAATTTGGGCCAAGTTCTTATACCGAGTTTCAGCAGTGATTAAATAAAGTCAAGTGTTAATAACAAAAGTGGAAAATTGTTCAGTGATCATTGAACAGAAAGCATGAAAACAAGCAACTATCTGCATCTCAATTATATCACATATTCATCTATTCCTTTTCAGGGAGTAAAATATTTTTAGTAGTAAAAAAATTCTGGCTAAAAATATTTTCATATGCAGAACTCATTAGAACTTAATTTTTATAAAAGTAGGCGTATTTAATAGCAATAAACAGTAAAAAGATTCATACCTCACTGCATTCGGAGTATTTCTTTCCTCACGGGCACCACGTTACGAGCTCTCTCCGAAGGACTAGTGCAGGGGTGGCCAAACCGCGGCTCACGAGCCACATGCGGCTCTTTGACATATAATGTGTGGCTCGCGGAACTATATTGGCTGAGCTCCTATTTGCATTATAGTTCATATAAAAGGCAAATAAAAAATTTTCAAGCTTTATACTTATGAGAGTCCACTGGATTAAAACGCAAGTTTAATGTTCGTGATTTTTTTTTTAAAAAAAATGTCCACGTAACAGTAAAAATGTGTGTGTAATATTTGTTCTTGCGGCTCTCAAACATCTGAAGTTTATCCTATGTGGCTCTTACGTTAAGCAAGTTTGGCCACCCCTGGACTATTGCCACTGGGCTGCGATCGAGCCCGGGCTCCAGCAGTGACAGACCATTGCCTTACCGCCTGAGCCACGGGACATCCGACTTCATTATCACCTCATTGGACTTATATAGTACAAACTTACGTGTTTTGTCATTTGTGGGTTGTTAATCTTTGAATCCAATTTTATGTACTTTCTATTAAATTTTCTTCATTTAATGGTGATTATCAGTGCCATAAATCAGAAACAAATAAAACTGCTGTATGTACACTGGAAATTGAAAGAGGAAGCACTAGATCGCACCCTGTGGAGAACTCGCTTTGGAAGAGGCTACGGACCTGTCGTAAGACAGACTACAGAATGAATGAATGAATGAATGTATTATATGTGTAGATTTCGTAACAAATATCCTTTGTCTTTTGTAAAAATAGAAGGATCTGGTCTACCTCAAATTGTTAGAAGTATGAGTTCAGTTTCGTTCGATTCCTGACAGGGGAAAGAGACTTTGCTCTTCTCCAGTGTGTCAAAGACCGGTTATTGGACCCATCCAGACACATATTCAATGGTTACGGGAGGTTCCTTCTCGGGGGTAAAGCGGTCGGGCCGTGAAGCTCCGCCAGTGCCTTCATGGCGTGTTGTTTGGTACTTTGGTGCCACCCAACAGGCTACTGTATGGCGTTTATTTCGACCCATATTTTTCCAAGAAAAGTAAACATATCAGTTAGATGGGTGACTAAAATATTCATCCAGTATAAAAATCATAAACTAAAATCTCAAATTCGTGCTGTAGCGCTAAAATATTTAACTAGAAACTTAGCGCCATGCATTAAAATCTCCGAAAAATAATCTATACACTCATCCTGCACTTAAATCACCACAGCTATGACAGTGTTTTGTTTCGTTACTGGAAGATGGGAATAACTTTCTGTGGGTTAATTGCATATGTTCATATATAATTATGATTTACCACTCCTTTCAAATTACTAACAGAAAATTTGTGTCTTATCCCAGCACTGAAGTCTCTGGAAAAACTCTTCCAGTGTTGAATATTTTGTCATTGTATCCACAAACGTAAAGTGACTTTGAAAAAAAAATTGTCCCCTGTCTATATTATCCACTCGCAGAAGCGTAAAAGTGAAAACCGTCTTGCGTTAAATAGAAATGTTTTCTGTTCTCTTTACTTAAAATATGCTACGTCAGAGTATAGCAGACAGCTGTAAGGACAAGCACAGCGGACGTAACATGCAACGTGTATCAAACATTTAAGTTCAGAGTAAGACTTCAGGTTATCTGTGTCTGGAATTTGACGCCATGTAGTTTGGTTGATGGCCACCAAACCTTCAGAGGGACTCTCGCATTTGTTCCTCCAAAACGCAGGTACATATCCACCAAACTACGCGGTGTCATATGCCAGAAGACCGAAACCTTAAAGTTATTAGTAACGGGTAACAGACGGCGTAAAAAAGTACAAATTAATTCTGTGGTTTCACAAGTTGAAAATCGCTGGAGCTAGCAATAAGGCAAAGTATTGGTCTGAAGTAGCCTCCAGATAACGATTTAGTGTTGCGAGCTACTTTGTGTTTGGGAAGTGTTCAGACGCAAATGTTAACACATTCAACTAACTCAGTGGAGAGCAGTTCTTCTTGAGAAGCTAACAGTTCCTCGGCTGGTCAAGTAATTGACGCATTTCATGGAATTTCATTACCGTGTTCACAGGAACCAGCAACTTGTTCCTATTCAGGGCCAGATAAACCCAATCCATGACCTCCAATCTTCTTTCTTTAAGACCCATCTTAGTATTACGCTTCCATCTATACCTATGTCTTTCAAATGGTCGTATTCAGGTTTCCACACCGGAAGCCTCTGCATGCCTTTCTCTTCTTACCCATTTGCAATCAACTGTTTCCCTTAAAACTGTGAAATGGCGTTAGTATAAAACAGCAACAATGCACACACTACAAACCAGAATAGCTCAGTATATTACGTGACTAGACTACGAGCTGGACGATGGGGAATCGTGGTTCGATCGCCGGCAGACGCAAGAAATTGTTCTCTTCTCAAAAACGTCGAGAACGGTGCTGGCACCCATCCTACCGTCTATTCAGTGGGTACTGGGGTCTTTTCCTAAAGCTAAAGCGGCAGGAGCGTGAAGATGACCACTCACCACCGTCTATTGCGGAAGTTAAGAATGAATGGGGCTATACTTCCACATCCCATATAACTTCAAGGCGTGTACAGGGACAGTTTTACCCACTAAATACACGTGTGTGAGATGTAGTTCTTGTTGAGTGATTGTTTTGAACATTCCGGGAAAGGAATCCAAGGTAGGCTAGCTACGTATGAGTGACTGCTACTTAAAAACACAAATCATCTACAATTTTCGACGCTCCAGGTGGTCATATTTAGAGGGAAACTCTTATCAGGTTATGAGGTATAAATGAGTTGAAAAACAAATATTCAGTAAACAGAAAGCAATCAAAATTAAAAATAGATTTAGCTCCTAACTTTACGAGGTCGAAATATGTTCGCGTTATTTCAACAAATTTTTTGAAGTGTTATATCTTTGCGCTACTTAGATGAAATATACAGTTTACAGTTTTAAACAGGCAAACAAAGCTATCGCCTCATAATTCGTATGCCACCTGCGCAGGAATAAACAGAAACACATAAACATCGATCGCTAAAACACACGAACAGCACCACCGTGCGACTGGTACAATTGCCGCTGTACATCATAAAGGTAAACTTTATCATAGGAAATACGAGTACATGTTAATTGTGCAGTCTGAATTTTCACAATATGTAATGCTTTAGGCAGAGATGTGTTTCACCCCACGAAGGAAGATCTAGCCTTCAGGTGGAAGGACCATGTCGGTGCTTGCTGGTGCTGCAGTGTATAATGTATGCGCCTCGGGAATGGGTAGACCGAGCTCAGTTTATGCAAATCTCGACTCTGGACCAGGGTTAGGGGTTCCATGAGCAGACCATACCTCTCTCTCTCTCTCGCGCGCACACACACACACACACACCACTTTGTTACTGCTGCCTCCACTAAGAATCGGCCTCCAGCAATTTACGGCTACATAAAGAAGAATTAATGTAAAAACGGATTTAGTAACATTTCTTGTAGCAAAGAAAAACAGCGGTTTGAGGTCCTCACCGCTGTAAATATGAAAATTACTGTCTTCTAGAAACTGCAGCCTTTTATTCTGGTAGAAAGGGACCGAACTTTCAGGGGGACCTTCTATTTCCACCTTCAGTGTAAAGGAGAGGAATGAAAAGAACATCTTTTACTCAGAAGACGGTTCCTCCGAAACGATGGTATTTTTGTACCAGATTACGCGGTGTTATATCGCATGCAACAGAAACCTGCAAGGAGAATAAGAGTTGGAAATATAAACTAATTAAAAATTTGTATTCAACGTAACTGGAAGACCACGAAGCCATACAAGCAATTTATTTCATTACCAACTTCACTGTCTGTTATGCCGTATTCATTATCGATCTCATATGTATTCGTGTTGGTCACGGTATCAAGTCTAGAAGCTTGTGTTAAAGAAAGTATGCGAAAGGCCAAATTCATATAAACTGTCGGCTACTGTATTAACTGGCTCCTTCCCTCCAATATCTACACTTTTACAGTCCGTGAACACGCCACGTTTAAGTTCAGTTGTATGCAACCAAACAGACATAAATAAACACGTTACATCCTGGATTCGTGGTTACCATTTGCTGCCAGCAGTACAGAAGCAGTAACAAGAAAAATTATAACCTATTGCCTTATCTGAAGTTCTCACGGCAGTGACTATAAGGATTACAGACATCTCACATGTGACGCCGCGTGGTTTGGTAGATGAGTATCGAAGTTCGGAGAAACGTGTCGTCAGACGTTCCTAAATATCTACCAAATTACACGGCATCACGTTCCAGAATATAGTAAGCTCTCTTCAGTTCAATGACACACTTTTGCGTCACGTATTTTATGAATCACTGTACGGTGGCGAAGTTGCTTGAGGCACTGCGCTACAATCCGGAAGGTCGCGGGTTCGATTCCCGATTGTGTCACTGGAAATTTTCATTGACATAATACTTCCAGCCGCACTATGCCCCTGGGGTCAACTCAGCCTCTAACAGAAATGAGTACCAGGAATATTTCCTGGAGGGTAAAGGCAGCTGGTGCGTAGGGCTGACCTTACCACCTTCATGTGCTGATTGTCTGGAAATCTCGGAGCCTCAGCCCTCTGGAACCCTCGGGGCATGTACAGGGATTACTTTACCTTTTTACATATTGCCGTAATTGCTGCCAATTTCAGACGCAGTATTCGCAAATTCTTAATTGAAGTACCTGCCGAACCATGCAGCGAAGTTAAATGTATATAGTTAGTTAGTTAGTCCCCTTGTCGCTCCAATCGCGGAGCATTGGGGGCCTCCTTTCGGAGGTTTCTTGGTCATGTGCGTTGATGTAGCAGGTGACCAGCCCACTGACCGCACAAGTTTTACTCAATCCTGATGTGACTGCCAGAGCCATCTGGCAGGCAGTCAGGAGACTTGGGTGAGAAATGACCGTTAAATTTTGCCGACGGGCATTACTAGTTCTATTCATGCCCGTAGGGTTCTTTTACATGCCGTAAATCTACGACATGGGACCGACGGCTTTACTTCCCCATCGCCCTCGGTCGGGATCGAACCCGCGAACCTTGGGCCCAGTGGCGAGCACGCTAACCACTAGTCCACCGAGAGTGACCTAAATGTATATACTAATGTTAATATATACATAAATAAGGTTGCACTAGCGTATAAAAACCCCTGACATTTTATCCTCATTCCAAGCAACGTATCTGCGAATATTTCTACTTAAGGAAACAAATGCCATTTTTTTTTTTAGAATCGTCACTGCTAGCACAAAATACAAAGTTCTGATGTTCAGGCAAGTGGCACCTATATTTATCACTTAGCTTTAAAGGGGTAGTACTATGATGTCGATTTTTAAGTAAACATTCAGACTGATAACATGAATGTAAACGTTAGCAAATACAAGACTGACAATACTGCCTTAACATTTACAGCTGCCTAGAGGCCCAACACACTTCATTACTGATTGAAACATTACCATGTAGAGAAGCTGAGCTGGCCCAGTAATTTGATTCTTCTTTCCCACGAATGCTTCCTTGCATTATCCTACATTCTCTTCTCCACTTTAATTCTGTTCTATGATTTATGTCCCGTGTTGGTTGAACTCGAGCAAGCTGGTGATTGCTTGTCTGTCTCCGTGGAATTACATAGTGAAGAAGGTTTCGTGCAATCAGTGTCGGCTCTTACATTACTACGCTAATTCGGTGAAAAGCTGCAATTTATGATCACAGATTCTTTAAACTCCCTATACCTCAGCGTGTATTCTGGACATTATATAATAATTTGGCTATAAAGCTTTAGTATTTTGTGTTATGATAGCAGAGACATCCCTGTTTATAAAACCAATTTTGATCCAAGTAACCACGAACACGCGAGATTTGATACTCTTACAGCGATACTGCTGGACATGTAGAATGCCAAACAGGTACCTACACAGCAGGGGTGCACAAAGTTTCCAACATATCTAGGGGTCCCTCAAAATTCTAGGCGCCAGAAGGGAGATAGGAAGCAAATTCCATACTGAGGACCCACAAATATTGGGCGCTACGTCACAAAATTTAGTAACCATGGCGACCTGGCGCCTGGGATTTGTGCACCCCTGATATAGGTTGTATCAATCCGCACGGCGTCGTATTCCAGACTCAACCAAAAGCACAAGTTGAGTTTATTTAACGAGCCTGTCAGTAGACGAGGCCAAATAGCATCAATTTATTAGTAGCCGAACACCCTGCGATGAGCAGTTAAGGGATAGATTGGAAAAACATGGAAGGAACCTGCTAAGATGCTACGACCTGCCTAATTTTAGCTACTGTACTAACACTTGTCTGGGCGGACTGAAGGATGCCACGGAAACACCTCACTTACATTAGTCGCTATCCCGACTGAAATTCGATCTAAAAGTGAAAGAGCGTTGCCGTTCAAGCAGCTTGCTGGGTACGTGGCGTGGTGTATACCACTATGTTCATAATTCTGGCCGTATTAAAGGGCGATGTTAAACTAGCACCATTAAGTTTAAGGGGCATTATAACCTCTAGAACTGACGTAGACAAAAAGGACTGGCAGTGACAAAAGCTTCTCATTCTTCAAACCAAATACAATGGTTTCTTTGAATTCGTCACACAACAAAATGCCAAGTAAGAATCTGAATTCAAAGACTACGTCGTAAAGATAAAATCGTATGTACTGTTGTGGTGGCTAGGCAAACATTTCAATTTCAATTATATCGACACAAAGATCAGGAAATACGTTCTTGTAACTTCCGTCCAAATTGAAACGAAATTTCCCCTCTTGCAGTTCTTAGTATTCCATTAGGTTCTGTGGGCTCCAGGACGTTCCAGGACGTTACAAGAGTCTCCACGACTCTAAAACAACAATACCATGGCACATATATGAAGTAGTTTCCCACTGACTTCTTTCTTTATTTGCTTTTGTATGTGTACGTCCGTCCGTCACAGCTCTTATCCACTGAACCATATTCATTATGAACAAAAGGCAATTATTGTGGCTTTACTTAGTACGTTTTCATCTATTTAAGCAATAGGGAATTTCGGAGGTCACGTAACGAAGCTCTTGAAAAAAACAACGGAATTATAAGATGCAGATCTCAATGTCGCTGTGGTGAATATCACGATGATATTCAGGGATGCTTGTATTTGTTGAGGTTCGGTCAGAAAACAAGTTAACATGGCATATAATTACTGCTACACTCATTGTGATTATAGAAGAGACGCCAGAAGTTTTCCTACGAACTTGGATTTAAGATCTAAACTTAAGTTCGTAAAGCAAACTGTTATGCTGTTGAATTCAGAACAGAAGAATAAAGAGATTTTAAAAAATAATTTTAGTTTTTGGTATTAATATCTTTTGTGGCTTCTATTTTTTCAAACTATTCAATTTCAACTTAATTTTTACAATATTCAAGGTGAGAACAGATGCCTGGCTTGTCTCCTGCTGTCGTCACTGCACAAACTTATTATGCATCTTTAAGGAAGTGCAAGAAATAGGCTCTATATCCTTTTAGAGACTAAAATCACCCTACACTTTAATCAAAATTCAGTTCCTACATCACACAAAACCCACTATTTGAATTATAGACATCGACAGGTAAATATTGTGCAGAAAAATAATCACTGCCTATTGTCAGAGCAAAATAAATCACAAAAATACACTCTGGGGGTGGAGATGGGGGTGAAATTCCCGAGAAATTAAACGTTAAAGGTATTACAGGGGTGCACAAATTTTCAAAAAAAAAAAAATGAAAGCCACTTTAACATTCTAGGCGCCAGAGGTGTGACATGAATGACGTTTCATACTTAGGATCCACAAATATTAGGCGCCACCACGGCGACCTGGCGCCCGGCATTTGTGCACCCATGACGTAGCGGTAAATACAAGTGGCGCAAAAGTCACTTTACACTACAGACCACATGTTAAACATCGAGTGTCATATAACTTATGCGCCATTCTGTACAGTAACCACTGAACTGCAAAGGATAACCATAACTGAATACAGTGACCTCGGGACTGGATGTGTAGAGCTCAAGACTACGATAGGCATGCTGACCGTTAGCTACCTCGTTGTTTTGCATCACCAAAACAGGAGAGCGTTTAGGAGTGGTTAGAGAGGTTGGAATGAGTTGAATGCAGACAAAGATATTGTGAGCACGAATGAGTTTCAGAGTGCCTCAAAATTAGCTTAATTGGCATTATTGGTATCTACAGCTTGACAAAGGGGCAGGAGCAACTGGAAATGGAAGTTCCATGTTTACACGCTCTCGCATGCGCAGGACGAATTTCTAACCGTTAAAAAGACTATTAATCAATAATAATGGTCGTTTGGAGAACACAAAGTAACAAGACAAAAACAATTGTTACAAAAATTGCACACTGCAGTTAGTACAAAACGAACATTTTATCTCCGGTCCTCCGACTTCAGTCATCCATCTGCCGTCTGAGACTCGCAACTGAGCAGCCACAAGTGTTGAATGTATGAGTAAAACTAAAGAGTAATTCGTCATACAAAACCAAAATCCAAAACATGCAAGATATAGGTAATGTAAATTTATTTGTAAACAAAAGATAATATTGATTTCAAGCTTCCACTGCGATGTTGATGAGATCTGCACTATTCTGGGGTATTACGCGGCGTCGTGTGGTAATTGTTTACCGACGTTTCGGGACAACGTATCGGTCCCATCTTCTTGGATTTCTTGACCCTTGAAGATGAGACCGATACGTTGTCCCGAAACGTCGGTAAACAATTACCACACGACGCCGCGTAATATCCCAGAAGAGCGCAGATGTCAACAGACAATGTTTGACATTAGTTCTGAATTACAAAATAACTAGAGTTATTATTGAGAAACCAGCAATGCCCAATCACCTAGCCCGTTACAGAATCCGAAGGTTTATCATTTTGTTCCCAAGGGCCCAAGGCTGGATCGTAACTTCAGCTACATTAAAACCATTCACCCTTCCTATAACTTTAATATTATGCCCTAGTTTACACCTAGAGCTCCCAAGTCGCCTCTTCCCTTCAGGACATCCCATCAAAAATTTTAAGTATTTCTTATTTCTTTCACGGACAAATCCTTCTTTTGACTCACCCTAATGAGAGCCTATCTGGGTAAGAGCACAAATTACGAAGCCTCGCACTCAGTATTTGTCTCCCTTCTCCTGTCACGTCCTCTCTCTTACGTACAAATGTTCTCGCAGCCCCAAGAATCAACCTCGTGCTCGCTTCATATAAGAGACCAAGTTTCCACACTACAAATAACGGAATTTGTTCTTCTGGGACGTTACGCAGCGTTTTTAGATTATCATCAATAGTTTGAGGAAACCTGCTGCCTCCACAATCAGGGTCGGATAGTCTCTTATTCACGAAACCACATGGCGTCACATAACAGAATATAGGAATGAAATAATGTAAACAGAAACGGGGGTTCGATTCCCGGTAGGGGAAAGAGATTCTTTTCTTTAAAACGTCCAGACCGGCTCTGCACCTACCCAACCTCTTATTCAATGGGAACCAAGTAAAGAGGGAGGTGCGTGAAGCCGACCATACACCTCTACCTAGCGGTGAGGTCAAGAATTAGTGGAACTATATTAAACATCTCCCATACGCCTTATTAGTGCACAAAGCCAATTTCACTTTACTTTACCGTTACTCACTGAAAGCAAAGCTTGGTGGATCGCACAGCCATTCTAAACGCAGTGTGTAAGGAGAAACATTCACAGTTGTAATATTTGAGGGTTTCACTTTGCTTGGAAAGAAGATCAGTTTTATGGGTTGTAACGCGCTAAAGTTTGGTAAACGTTACCAAAGTGTTGGAGGCAATAGGCACTTCCGAAACGTCGGTACCACCTACCAAACTACATGACTCTGCATTATAGATAAGTCGTATCTATTTTCAACTGCAACTCATCGACTGGTGGCTCATTTAATTGCTATTTATATCACAAAACGTCTGTGTAAAGCCGCGTTCCCATGACAGTTACAAAACACAAAGTTGTTCCTGTCCACGCCATAAAAACACGAAGGCGGTGCAGAGATGTGTCTCCACTCTTTCTTAAACTCGGCAGTAATCGGACGTGAGTGGTCAACTTCACGCCCCGACCGCTTTAACCCCGAGATAGAACACCGGTACCCACATATTTCATACAAATGTCTCACTTGTGGATAACTGGCATGTCCAGGAAACAGTACACTTGTGCAAATATTGGCCACCGGTCCGTTTCCCACAGATTGTCGGGAAAGGTCACGCAAGTCAAGGCAAACTCCAGTACTTCTTTACCTGTCAAGACGATATCAGTTGTTGCAAGTACGAATGCTTGTCAAATAATCCAGCCGTGGAAACAGCATGACAATTGTTCACCTGGCTCCTTGTACAATGAACAGTCATCGGCGCATCTGTCACATACACCAGTCGTGGGAACGCTGCTTTATACGGTGATTATTAACGGACAGTCTGTAGCGAAGTACAAAGAGAGCGACCGTGCATTGCGCCTCAGGTTGGTAACTTATCTGCGTGGAGGTTCCGAAGACAGTGACTGAAGTTTAAGATAGTATACGCCTAGATTGTAATTGGGTACCTCTTAAATATGCCAGATATGTTATCGTTGGCATAAATCAGCTCGGTATGGTATGTTGTAAGGTAACTTTACACAGTCGCAATCATAAAGCGATAAAATACGTTACTGATAATTACACAAGGTAACTTAGATTTTAATCACATTCCATGTAGTGGTGCACGTATCATGCCGCTGACGGTCTGAATGAATGCTTGTTGAAAGGATGATACACAGTGTGGAGGAATGTTAGCAAGACGAAGACAAGCAGTCCCTGCGCATTCGGCTGAAAGAAAAAGTTACAGACGTATAGACGTCTATCGCTACCCAAATTAGAAACGAGTCTTGACATTAAATTTGCAAACCCCTTCTGACAATTTATCGGAAACATTTAAGGTGACATTAAAAACAACCCGAACAAATTTATTCCGTCCTCGAAATCTACATGAATATGTTAAGCTGCCATCAAAAGCCGTTTCTCGCTCTTATTCCCTGAAGACTTTTAGGCCCTTGGATTTCTCAAGGCTATTTTCCATTTCATCTGTAGGACGTACGTCTTGACATACATGTATACATACATAATAAAAACACTACATACATATACACATACACATACATACATATACACATACACATACATACATACACATAGATACATTCATACATACATACACATATTATTTTACACTTCATCTAGTCAAAATGACAAAATGTGTGAAATAAGTCACAAAAATACAAACAACAGAACTACTGCAATATAACAATATTAGAAGTATTTCACACAATGTATTCAAATGTTACAGCGAGTTTATTACATACAGCTGAAAATCAGACTATATGACTCATTCTTAAACAATATAAATTCATTAAAAAATAAACGGAGTGTGTATTTAAGTATCTTCCGAAAGCTGATTTCAAATGAGCCTTTTATTCTTCAGACTTGCGAGCCTACATGCTAAAATGTTGAATATTTTGATGCCTACATATATATTTTTTCTAAGAGTATGAAAGGTCTGTAACGATGGTACTTACCAATTGTAAAACACTGCACAGATGAATTTGTTTGAAAATTTATTGTTTATTCGCAAAAAAAAAAACACTTTAATAAAAGTATGTCTTCCCATGGAAGGGGTAACAATTTTTATTTCTTTTTAAACAGCCTCTTACATGAATTTATAGATTTTGCACCAACGACAACTGTAAAAACTTTCTTTTGAGGTGTGCATAAATCGAACTTCTAACAGTTTTACAAATTACTTCAAAAACTCATCCCATATTTCATTACAGAGTTAACCACTGGGTCGACAGCGCAGAGCGTTCGAGGAGAGATGATCGGACAGTTAATGACGACACAACTTACAAGTACGGCAGTAAAACGTCCACACATAAAAAGGCTCAGGCGCTGCTATTCTGCCCGTATCCTGTCGTTATGTAACAGTCGTCTGTAGTTGCAAATATACCAAAACGTGTCAGTAATAAACAGCAGTGACACGTACCTGCGTTTCAGCCGGTACTGCAATGTCTACAGTTTCCGGAAAAGTGGCATCACCCATGTTCAGTAAGGTCGTGATGTCAAGGCAAGGGCCCTTCAAAGGCTGTAATGTATTACGTACTAGTGTATGGTATATGTGGACCGTGATAGCGCAGTCAGTATAGTAACACGCTAGGGCCGTGCCATGGCTCAGGCGGTTAGTCGCCGGTCTCTCACCGCGGAGACCCGGGTTCGATTCCGGGTCAGTCCATGTGAGATTTGTGGTGGGATAAAGTGGCACTGGGACAGTTTTTTCTCCGAGTTGTCGGTTTTCCCCTGTCAATTTCATTCCACCAGTGCTCCATTAACTGTAAAACTTGGTAAAAAAAACTGCTCATCTTCATCACAGGGTTGCACAAGAAGCCTTAAGGCTGCGGTGCGTCCGTGGCATCTGCTGCGGGGCCCTTCACAACGCAAAAAAAAAAAAAATAGTAACACGCTACGGACTGGAAGGTCCGGGAATCGAATCCCGGTGGAGGCGAGATTTTCCGCACCCGTCCACACCGGCTCTGGGGCGTTCCCAGCTTCTTGTACAATGGGTACCGGGTATCTTTCCCGGGGGTAAAACGGCCGGGACGTGGCGTTGGCCACTAACCCCCACCTAGCGCCAAGATTAAAGAAAGAGTAGAGCTATATTTCTACTCCCTCTCTGGACCTTCATGCCCCCTTCTAGAGTAAATGTTATATTTTTATATGGTGTATGTAATGCAATTTTTCCATTCATATTAATGGACCCTTGTTAATCTCACTGCATTTAAAGTACATAATAACAACATTGTGACAACGCAAAAGATTTTCGGTTGCTAACGAACCAAGGTGCTGACACACGTGATATCTGGGACGGTGGGAGAAAATAAATGGAAAAATTTTGTATGAAATACATGTTGTGTTGAAAATTACTAACATCAATCAATTTGAAGAGAAACGAAAACAGCCCAACAAAGCGTGCGCCATATTTCATTTACATCCATCAATTATTTTTGTGGTTGAAACATGCGAACAAACAGGCAGACATAAACAACCTCCACACACACACACACACACACACACACATGCACACACGTATGCCTTCTTCCTTTTCACGCATTGCGTACAAATTGCCCGAAACTAATTTCTCGTCCGATGGGCGAAGTTTACACTACACTGAGGCCACACAAAGAAGTCCTACGTATGGCATGTCGACGATCACGGCTTTCTGCTCCCTGTTTATAGTTCAATTCCCCTGTGCATCCCACAGGCCAACATCGACCAGCCCAAAGCACTTATCGCTAGCAACATTCGAGATAATAAAATGGCTAGACGACTTGATGAGAATAAAGAAGCAAGCTGGAAGGAAATGCGTAACGTTCTGAGGAAGAGAGTGAGGTAACTGGTATATAGGACTTCTTCCAGTGACCTCAGAATGGTGCGCTGTGCTATTCCCCAGAACAATTACAGGAAAACTATCGTACAAGCTCGCCCAAATAACAAGTTCCAAATCAATATTAATATTTTTTTGTGAATGTGTAGCAGGTTGCGATATATTACACAGGGTTTCGGTCACTTTCAGGTCTTAGGCATCATCTAAACAGCAGAAAAGAACTGGGTGCTGAGGACAACATTTGGACCTAAGGGACAGGAAGCTCAGCGTACTCTTGAAAAGGACTGAACAAGTCACACATAGACATCAAGCATGATAATGACAATGAGGAGGAGGAGGACGGAGGGAGTAAATTGAGGTTGCAGAAAATTGCTTCCTAATTTGTTCAATTCAAACATAATTAGGGTGTGAGACTTGAGGTTTTCATGGCGGTATCACGAGTAGAGTCTTCTGGGATGTGAAACCGTATCGTTTGGTAGAGAGGTACCAATATTTCAAAGGAACCTACTCCTTCCTATTTCAAAGGAACCTACTCCTTCCTATTTCAAGGCAGCCCCGAAATGTTGGTACCCATGTAGCAGACACTCCAAAACACCGTGTCTTCATTATCGGAGTACATCAATACAGGAGGAGAAATGGGCAGGGCATGTAGACTGTACGAATGATGTCAGAATCATATACACAGTTTTAATCCTAATACCTAAATGGAACAGATCAGTTACAAGTTTCAGGTGATTATATGATTGAAGTGAATTCAAAGAATTACTCAGTGAAGGTGTGGGCTGGAGTCATCAGGCTCTTCATAAAGCCCGGTGGCTGTCTTTTGTAAAGACGATAATGAAAATTCGATAGGCAAGGTATTCCAGACTCGTTAAGAGACCACGAGCCCCTAGACAAGGATTTTGCGCCAAGTAAATTATTTCGCAATTATTTGCTCCGAGTTTCGAAGCTGGTCCCTCAAGGTCTTATGCACAATACCATAGGTAATAGTGGCCATCATCTCTCGCCTGTATGTTTTCCATACATGCGCCTGTAACCTTGAGTCCACAGTCCGAGCGTAGGCTGAGTGAAAGATCCGTGTCCATTGCACACGAGCGCTGCGATATTAAGTCAGTTCCACCGGACACGTTCGGATAAAGCTCGTTTGAGATCTGGGCCATGCTGTCACATGTTCGATCGTTGAAGCATGCAACTGAATTCTACAAGAACGTGAAAGAAGCCGGTTCAAAGTTACACGAGATACAAAGTTCTTGTTCTGTTTGATTGTCAGTTTAATTCTGAAATCTTGTGAACCACAACTGTTTATTTCTTATACCACTCTTACATGCATGTTAATACAAGTTTATGGATATGAGATAGGAGTAGAGCGGCATGCATAGCGTGTTGCAGTCTTTCCTGAAATATTAACAGGTTACTTGTAATATTACAGGCATGAAACGTAAAATTTAGGAGCGATAAAATGGCATCGTCAGACTAGTGGTCATAATTAGAAATTTATTTCGGGGTCTGTGTACAGGTTCCCCTTTCACTTAATTTATTTTCTTAACACGTCTGTCTATACAATATGAAGCACTGTTGCCCGTTTATGCTGCTGCTATATAAGAAACATGTAACTTCAACTGCACCTTAGGTTCTCAGCTATTGCTAAGCAACCATCAGACTGACTTCAGCGCTTCCAAATTTGGAGGCTTAACCTGCTTCGTAAGAAAAGGTAACCGCGCACTTGTCCACGCGTCCCCTTAATAAATTCACAACATACATTACCAAGACTTACCTGTTAGTTCTGTTTAAGGAAATAATCGCTTTCTTTACTCTAAGAATCATACGAAACGTAAATACAATCTGTGAGCAAAAATACAAAGCCTTTTATTAATGTTAAAGTACGCGATCGCATATATTTATCACTGCGTATTAACCATTTAAGACGGAATTTAACCCGGATTATATCTAGTCAACACGTACCGCGCAGTAAACACATTATGACTCCGTTACGAAAACCAATCAGTTAATGTTGTATGAAGAAATAATAGCCGTTTGTACCAAGATCGACACAAAATAGACAAATACATTCTGTGGGTAGAAAGTAGAATTTCTGAATGTCATACCAGGTTGTACATAAGTAACCACTGGGCTTTACATCGTTAAAGACTTACACATAGCACGCAACAAACTGAACCATTCCTATAGGCACTGTGACTCCATGAGGTAATGAAACGTCATTTGTATCAGGTCAACAACACGATTTGTCTTCAGAAACGGATGTGAGAAGTGGTATAACCTTGCTTCATTTTAACCCGTGTTGGGCAAGATCAGTTAAATAGTTTGTCGGCTGTTATTGGATGCAAGTCTCGGACAATTTTATATATTGCTTATCCTGAGGCAAATCTGGACGAGACTTAATAAGTATCTCATCTGAGAATGACCAGATGCAGCATCAAGTTGTCGCAGCGTTATGACCCAATGACGGGCACGCAACGTCACCACCCTTTCTTGTTTACAGAAGGGATGAAATGTGTAACTTGTAACTACGGACTTTATGTTATTTTCACCGTACATTTTTATTGTATATAGTCTTATTGCAACAACAAATGTACACTTTATTATGTCCTATTTAATACATGCTTATGTCAATAAATAGTCAACATGTTTCGAACTGTATCAGTTCATCTTCAGGACTCTTTATCATTACACTAGCTATATGGTACTCATTAAAAATATAGATAAAATGTCTTCAACTGTTGGGTATATGGTCACTGTATCTGCTGTTACGTGTTCACTATTTGCTTGTACACCTTCCACAAGCAAATAGTGAACACGTAACAGCAGATACAGTGACCATATACCAACAGTTGAAGACAATTTTATCTATTTTAATGAGTACCATATAGCTGTGTAATGATAAAGAGTCCTGATGATGAACTGATACAGTTCGAAACATGTTGACTTTTATTGACATAAGCTGTATTAAATAGAGATAATAAAGTGTACATTTGTCGGAATAAGACTATCTTGTAACTATGGAAGTTGTCCTTGGAACAGTCCAGCCATCAGGTACCATCCAGAGTCACTCGAACGTAATTCAGACTTGAATATTAACCTTAATATTGTCCTCCCATTTACGTCTGGCCCTATCCCTAGTTTTCGAATCAAAATGTAATATTCAGCTCTCACTCCCGAGGTGCCTGGTTAGAATCTTGACACACACCGACACCGACTATCCTAACTGACATATTTCGTGATTTTGCTCCCACCTCTAAGAAAATGCAGGGACATCACCCCACATTACGCCACGGCGTCTTCCTTCCACATCCTTCACAATTCATTACGCACCAGTCATCCTGCCATTCAAAGATGCATAATCTGAGATACTGACACACACATGTATGCATATATACATATATATATATATACCTACGTACGTAGTGCATACATATATACATACATTACATACCTACGTACGTACGTTATGCAGTCCATAAATCTAAAATTTAGTCAAGGCGAAAAATACATAAAAGTAGAAAAATACAAAGTATTATAAGTATTCCACACACAATATTAAGATGTTATATAAAATGCATTATATATCGCTCATAATTTGATTTTGAGTAATTTTTGAGCATTAGAAACTCCAACAGAATAAAAGGGTGTGCATTTAAGTATCGGCATATGAAGGTGGTAAGGTTCTCAGCCCTACGCACCGGCCGCCTTTACCGCCCAGGAAATATTCCTGGTATTCATTTCTGTTAGAGGCTGAGTCGACTCCAGGGCCATTTTGAGGCCGGAAGGGTTATGACAATAAAAACTTCCAATGACAATATCGGGAATCGAACCAGCGACCTTCCGGCTTGAAGCGCAGTGCCACCGCCAAAGCTTCATTACCGCCTTCATCAGACTCAGGACCACTTCCTGAGGCAGATGATTTTACGTGACATTTCAGGTTATCATAGGCGTATTAAGATTATGGGCCTCTGAGATGACACCATATAGTCTGGAAGATAGGATCAACACTTCAGAAGGATCTGCTGCCTCCAACTTTAGGGTAAAAGAGGAGACGGGTGCAACGGGTTGCTCCGAAAGGTCGGTACCTATCTACCAAGTACATGGCATCATCTGTCATTGAGATATAAACACAGTCCACTCCCACACATTTAACTAACTCTATGCAGCAGAGTTCTTGTTGAGAAGCTAATAATACCTCAGCTAGTCGAGAAATTCCCTATATTTCATGTAACCCGAAGGTTCATTACCGTGTTCACAATAGCCGACCGTATCCTTCTGTGAGCCACAGCAAGGTGCATGCCCCATCCTACTTCACAAAGATCCATTTTAACATTATCCTTCTCTCTACGCCTAGGGTTTCCAAGTGCTTCTTTCCTTCAGGTTTCCCCACCAAAACCCTGTACTAACCTATCCTCTCTCTCGTATGTGCTACATGCTCCGCCAATCTTATCCTCCTTGAAGTAATGACCCGAATAATATTTGATGAAGAGTACAGATCATGAAGCTTCTCACTATGCAATTTTCTCCAGTCCCCAGTTCTCTCCTCCCTCTTAGGCCCAAATATCTTCTTCAACACCCTGTTATCAAACACCCTGAGACTATGTTCTTACCTTAACGTGGGACCAAGTTACACAGCCATATAAAACAAACAAAAATATAAAAACTGGGGCATATATTTCTCTTCTTTCCGTGATCATTTTTACCTCATGCAATACATGTAAAGAAATTCTAAATTCTCAAGATGGAAAAAATATTTACAATAAGATTTACGATATAGCATATCGTAAATTTTACATAAATTATTAAAATGCAAGAAAACAAAATGGAAAGAGGTGACAACGGCGACATTTCTTCGGTAAATCCTCACCCGGTTAATGTACTGATCTATTAATGGACGCAGCCTTGTGAGTGGTAGCTAGGCGGTGTTGGAAGGATATGCAGAAAAGCAATACACTTGGCTATGTAGAAAAAAGAAATAAAGTAGTATATGCAAATGGAAAAAGCGAGAGGGCGAGAGACAGAGAGAGACAGAACTCATGCAATATTCGCTGTTGCCACAGTACGAATACCAATTAGCTTGGTCCACGACACACAGCTGAGAGATTATAACCGGCAACCTCTAGCATGAATAATCTTCATCGAACATAATTCAGATTAAAAATCATGCTAAGTCCACCATCATATCATTTTTGACTTAACATTTTTTGACAAAACATAAAATCAAAAAAGCAGACAAAAATAAAACAAGAGACAAGTTACAAAAGACAGAAGAAGAAGGATTGGTACCGACATAAGACACTTTAATCTTGATCTAATACAATTCAGGCAAAAAAAAAAAAAAACAAGCGGTTCACTGTATACTGTGGATGTTTTATGTGTATCTAAGATCTCTAATTGCATACAAGTTACCTGTAAACAAATCTACATAGGAGTCCTAATTCGTTTACACAATGACACTTCAACCACGGACAATAAGAATTCTTGCAGTCGGTTAAATAAATGGAAAATTTCGAAACAGTTCGAAGGAACGGAGTATTATTTGAGAAGTAATTAACGCTCGAAGACTCAAAAAATTGTATTCCTTTTGTGGAACCTTAATGTACATTACCGTGCTTGCAACAGCCCGCCACTGGTCCCTATTTCGATAATCTGAATCCAGGCCACACGTTGATATCCCATCTCTTAAAATTCACTATAATATTACCCTTCCATCCACGCTTAACAGTGTCAAATTCCCCCCCCCCCCCCCTTTTAGGTGTTCCGACCAAAAGTGTGTACAAACGTCTGATTATTTCCCACACGTGCTACATGTTTGCCTATCACATTCTCCCGGATTTGATTATCGTAATATTTAGTCAACAGTACCGATTACGACGCCTTTCATTATGCTGTATCTCCATCATCCTGTTCCTTCTCATTTTCAGCACCCTGTTCTCAAACACTTATATGTTACTGAACACGTGCCCGTCGTATGACGGCTGCCCACGTATTCAAACGCTAGTCCACCAAAACACTGCGAACATCGCTAGCAACTGCTACAGTCGATTACTATCAACAGTGCTCGGCACCAATCGATTATCATCAATAAAAATCAAGTGTGACTCAGGTCACTCACAAAGGGATTATGCGAGGAATGTTCAGTAAGTATGGTTCCCTAGGCCGTGCCATGGCTCAAGCGGTTAGTCGCCGGCCTCTCACCGCGGAGGCCTGGGTTCGATCCCGGGTCAGTCCAAGTGGGATTTGTTGTGGAGAAAGTGGCAATGGGACAGGTTTTCCCCGAGTACTTCGGTTTTCCCTTCTCAATTTCATTCCATTACAAGGAAAAACGAAAAAAAACATTATTCATCTTCATCACAGGGTTGCACAATAAGCCTCAAGGCTGCGGTGCGTCGTAGCATCTGCTGCGACCCTTCACAAAAAAAAAGTGTGGTTCCCTAGCCAGTAACTTCTGTGTTCACATTATATTAGCAGCTAAGATATGATAACAGTATCGAGTCCCTGTGTATCCTTACCCCTGTAACATCTGAAATATTTCACGGATTTGAAGTGCATTTGGTACGAATATCATGCCACTAAATGCTGCTCATGAATAGTAACACTGGACTTCCCACATCGCATACATACAAAAAAATACAAACATGAAAGTATATTATTTGTGTGAGACAGAAAAAAACATTATATATAATTACTTGACTGTTTAATACTACTTCATATGTTTCAAGATTTACGGCAATTCTTTAAAAACCAGAGAGTTGATAGCATCAAATAATGATCATATCTTAACTTTTAAATACGTACATTTACAAAGCCCAAAAGAATCTTCATTGTTTCTGTTGATTAGCCCGAGGAAGAAGACATCCTTCAACGTGATACAAAAGTCACTATAATATACACGTATTCATAACTTGTCACACAATCAGTTGTATCCCCAACTATTAGTTTGGAGCAGCAGCAACACCTTCAATTTGAATTCGATAAGTACTTGGTTCTACCACCGAACTGGCTGACAGCTATTCTGGTTATTTTCGTGGTTCTTCTCAGCCCGTTTAAGTAACTTCCAGCTAAACAGTATATTGAAGCAGGCTTCTACCGTATCCTACAAACCTTCACTTACTTACTTAACCACTTTCTCAGCACATTCGAAGCTACATAATTCACGCATTGAAAGAGCCATCAAAATGGCCAATTATTTTGTGAAATTTAGAGGGAAGAAATTATATGTTCAATAACACCAACTAATGCACATAAACTTTATTCACAATAGTTTTCTTAAAATTCCCCTATACGTATTTCGGTGGTTTAAACCACATCTTCAGGGGGTCGTAGAGATTATTTTGCATAGACCATACAGTTATTACATATGTGGTTATATTCGTATATGTAGAATATGAGTGGTCTAATATTGTCCACTTCGTACAGTGTTGTAAAATGAGTTATTATAAAATGGAATAAAAAGTTGCTAAAATGATTACATAATTTGTGACCACTCATATTCTACATATACGAATATAACCACATATGTAATAACTGTATGGTCTATGCAAAATAATCTCTACGACCCCCTGAAGATGGTGGTTTAAACCACCGAAATACGTATAGGGGAATTTTAAGAAAACTATTGTGAATAAAGTTTATGTGCATTAGTTGGTGTTTAATGAACATATCTTGATTGAGAATGCACGGTGAATACAATGTTAAGGAAGAAATTATGTTGAGGATAACATACACGGAGAGACTGACGTTATACCTAAAAGAGTCGTGTCTTCTATTAAGTAGGTCTAATGTTTGTCATGAAGGCTAGTTGAACGAAGAAGACACAAAAACTTCCCAGAAGGGGGAAAAAACTGCAAATGTACACGTTTACAGTTACCAGAGATGCACTACTGAACTGATTTACATACATTTGTAAAAATATCTTTCAATGCCACCAGCAAATAGCAATACGTATACAAATAAGATGTAGCTCGGTCAGTATAGTAACCAGACCACGTCGTGAATGACCAGAAAATCTTAATTCAATTTCCTGAAGAGTAAAAGATAATTTTCTTCTCCAAACCGTGCAGCCACCTTGTCAATGGGTTTTGGGGTGGCCTTTTCCGCGGGTTAAACTTGTTACAGGGTAGTGGTAACTATGTGTACCGCATTAAATAACATGAGAGTTGGTCTGCATAATTTATGTGTGCGGATTCTTGGTTCGTTTCCCCGTAAATCATTAAACATCGCATCTCGTAATGTAGACGCTGTATACCTTCCAGGACATAAGCAGCGAGATTCCAAAATATTACACAAACAACTTCAGCATACTAATTATGGTCTTCGAAAAACTGATCTTAAATACTGCAGGCCGAATTATCTTCTAAATACCTCTCTCCCTCCCTCCCCCGAAGTGGTTAAATTATGTTTATTCTAAACAAACAAAATTGTCCTAACGTCGGGCTTTCTATATTAGTAATGTGGTCTGAACAAGTATTGGCTTGCAAAATTTTGCGGGGAAGGGCCTAACGAATGGAGCAAACCACACAGTACGTCTGTAAAGCAGAGCTACTGATTTATACATAAGATAAATAAATCACTCAAAAGCGGATATAGTATATCCTCATTAGTTAAATGCAACAGACGGTACTGCATTGGTATTTATCTGCCCTTCGCTGGAGATTTGCCAAGAGAAACAAACAAACGACAAAAAAACAGGAGAAATTATCACATGTACGGTGTAGTTCTCCCTGTAACATGTCATGAAGGCACAGAATGGGAAGCAGTCTGAAACTCGACACTGTATAGGAATGGGTAGTCAACGCCACGCCCCGGCCGCTTTACCCCGGCGAAAGGGCCCCGGTACTCAGTGTACAGGTGACTGAATTATTATTACACGTAGCCAAGTGATTTTCAGAAGTGAATACGGGGTTACATGTGACAGTCGGGCATGTATATGCCCTTATTAGGACATTAATAATTTTATATCAACTTTCCGTAAGAGGAGGAAGGTTTAGGACACCCAACGACGGCCTTGTATTTTACCGAAAACAAATCTGGAAGTTAAAAATTGTGCGGCCTGCAAATCAAATCATAACAGTAAAACATGTCTGGTATTGAACAACTTTCATGTTAGGTTTGAAAGAAACAAAGGCAGTTATTAATACAATGTAAAAATATGGTTATGAATGGTATTACGAAATACAGCTTTATAAACCATATGAAAGCACTAGACGAAATCAAGGAAGATATAACCCTTTAAAAACAACAACTAACATGAATTATACTTAAAAGACCCAGTCCGTACCGCGCGGTATACACTCTCCTTCTCGGTTATAAAAACCACTTAGTTAATGTAGTATATTTAAATAACCTCCTTTCTGAGAACCGTACAAAACACATAAATGCACTGTCTACAGAAGGTAGGAGTTTTGGTTATTAAACCAGGTGGCACATAGAGTAACCACTGCGCTTTAAAGGGATAAGGGCGAACGGGACATACATCATACATGCGGAAGAGAAGAAATGATTACAGATCTTAGTTGGAAATACTACAGGAAAGAGTTCACTTGGCAGACACAGTCGCAAATTGGGGGCTAACATTAAAATTAGCTATAAAGAAATGTGTTCATGCGTGGATACCGGTATAGTCTGACTCAGGATACGGTTTAGTGGTGGCTTCTTACACTGTCGGTAATGCACCTTCATTTCTTGAGTAGCTTCTATTTATTTTTGCCTGGGTTCGTTTTGAGGCTATTACTGACGCTGCCTGAGTATGTTGAGAGAATGGTTGAGTGGAGTGCGCCTAAAATTTTGGTCACAATAACCAACCGTGGACCATTTCACGGTATAATCGCGGGAATTCTTCAGTAATGACTAAGGAAAAACAAAAAGAAATAAAGTGGGCGGTTCTCGCAGCCATATATTTATGTAATCTTCACGGTAAATACATTGTGGCCTACATAAGTTCTGACAAGCAAACGTTGCGCGTGGTAACAATAAATGGCGATAAATGTGACATTGTACGTTCGCGCAGCCGTGAGTATAACTACTGTCTTTTGGAATGAAAAGCCGTGTACCTTGTATCTCGTTGTCAGCGTTTCGGAGGAACCTGCTGGTTCCATCTTTGGTGTATATCGTGAAGAAACAGCAGATTACTCTGAACATGGAAGCAGTACTTTTTGAAACATTAGTAAAAAGTTACTCAATTACACGGCGTCACGTCCTAGAAGTATTCAGTCTTACAGCACCGATTGTATCCTCCCAACACTCCGAAGAGTTTTCTATATTACCTTACGAGATGGTAGTTAGGACGCTGTTGCCCGAAGGACGAGCGGTCATAACTCGTGGAGCAGCCACACTGTTGTGGCGGCGCTGTGAGTTATGGCCGCCTATTGCATTATACTCGTGTTCTGGTGACAAATGATTCCTCCAGCGATGGAGGAGAGAAGTCCAACTGCTGCTGGTGGTTTTTCTCTTTGTAATATGAAGTCACCGGTTCCCAACCTCCGTGCCGTGTGCCATCATTTACTTCACGGTCCTTACATTTTTTTAAATTCTTTTTATTCATACACGTATACAGAAAAATATATATTAACTTATTCCACTAAGTCAGACGTCACCATCTGAGCTGTAATTATTTCACATACACACGGCACAACAAAATGCTTAATAGCCGTTAGCAAATACCCAGGCAAATGGTATGGCCTGGAATAGTTTCCTGATAGAGGAGGTACTACGCAGATGGTTCCTTTGACCACCTCTTCGAACCAGAACCACTTGGTTCGAAGGTTGTACGCTACCTACAAAACCAACTAGCACTTAAGCAGACTCGGGATTTAGAATGTAGAGGTACGAAATTGGAGCCTACCGACAGATATCTTCTTAGCTAAACAGGTAGACAGAATTTCACCCCTGAATTGATTTCGACAGTTTTCCTCCGAATTTGCCAAAAATGGAATAAAGGTTCCAAGATATTATTAGGCATATTAACTCTACGTAAACTGATGCCCATATTACGTTATACATAAAGACTATGCTCCTAAGTCACAGCGAATACAGTCCATCTCCATTATAAAGACTAATTTGTTAATGTTATTTATCTAGAAAATAATCGCTGTTTATTGTAAGTCATGCGAACTACATAAAGGAAATGTGCAGTAGAATGCAGAGTTTCTTAGTGTTACAGCAGGTGGTACATACCGTTAGAGTTGGACTTCAAAAGTGTAGGCCTAACTGTACTATCAACAAACACCGCAAAATGGTTAGGAACTCACATGAGAAAATATAACTTTATTTCAAAGATTTCAAAACTTGGTTTGTAGAATTCATATTAGTACTAGCGTATCAATCATAATGTAATGAACTGATGTGCTACCTACTTGAAGGATGAATCATAACTGAGAATTGGTTAAAATTAAAGGGATGAGTGTAAACACAAATATGCAATATGCAGCAAGACCTCCAGTTTCGATCTACAAACCTCTAACCTCTGTAGTTAGTGTAGACAAGAAAGTGACATATTTGTCCTACTGCTCCTTCCTTAAACAAAACACAAAGATTACACATATGTATTACATAATTTGAGGTCATGGAAACATATCAGCATTTTTCAAAACCTCCTCATGGAGTATAAAATATTTAAAATTATAAGTTTTTATGCCACCCAGCTTATATTAGTAAAGGGGATATGAAAATTATGGAAAAATATAGCTACAGGATCACATTCAGTGAGCATCCATTGAAGAATTTACCACACTGAAAGAACTTAAATTAAGTCACCAGACACCGTAAAAATATTCGACCCCAAACGCGAAAAAAATAATGTAGTCTATCTAGGAGGAGTTTAAGAACTTACCCTAATGAAGATGATACTAAGGTAAAAAAGCTTACATAATCCTTCCGGCCTAGAATGATATGACTTTATGTGTGTGTGTGTGTGTGTGCTTATTTAGCCTACTTCTCACCTAAGAAAGAACGAGGTATGCTTTTGATATCACCACGCTGTGTGGGTGTTTCCCCCCATATCAGCTCTTGAAACAGTTGACCGATTTTCGCGAACCTCGGAAAAACGTCTGAGGGCACCACAGCGCCTATTTCATGATATCCAAGAGTCAGTAATAACAATAAGTCGGACATGCAAACATGGAAGACAGGAGCGTACCACAGCAATTTACCCTGAGGTCCTAAAGTAATGTATGGTAATATATGATGGAAGAGTACGCAACTCCAAGGTATGAAGAAACAACATGGCGGCCTTTGAATACTTTCTTTAGCTTAGTGTTTGTTGGCGGTAACTAACGAACCATTGTAACTGGCATGTGAAGTGTGGTACGGAAATGAATCATTAAGATAAATACATATTATATACAAAGGTTTGCTAGTTAGCAGTTACAAACATGGTGACGATGCAAGCTTTTGAGGTTACATCAAACAAATTTCACGTATATAAAATCCGTAAGCCTACGTAAGTAATGAAATCTTTACAGAAAATAAAAAAAACAATAATTATGTTATTAACACGCTTGTAGAACTACGATTATTTGCAATACGAAACTACACTTTACGAGTTCTGCTTTAAACTGGTTGCAATTTCTTCAAATACGGCAATTAAAATATGTTGCTATCCAGCATCACCTAATTTCAAGTTTGAAGATGAAAGAAAGTCCTTCAAAGAGATGCGGCTAGCAAGCTGTTTATATCTATCGACAAATTCTACTACAGGAAAGTCACCATTCCGTGTTACAATTAGAGATTCCTTTAATATTAAGGTACTTGTCTGTCTGCTTTTCTGATAGCAGCTAATTGTAATGGCTTTTATAGTTCCAATCAGCGGCACGGAAAGAATTCTGAATCGTGTTCGGTGAAGCCAGTTTTCTGCAGGGGCGAACGGTTCGTTGCTTAGCCGCGCGTTGGAGTCGCCGTCCGTGGGACTAGTACCAGCCCGACAATCCGCGCCTGCCTGCTGGTTGCAGACATCAGAAGCAGACGCATTCACCAGGAATTCGCCACGGGTTAATTCTTATGGACGAAATGTTTAACAGGCCCACTTGTTAAGTAAATAAATATAACACTTTGGCATGAAGCATCCCGTTGTGCTTGCGGTAGAAGGTTAAATCAATTACAGTAGTCAACACTTTCTGTGTGTTGAATGGATTTAAACTTATTTAATCACAAATAAAATTATTATTTTCAACAGCAGGATGTTTATTACAATTAGAGACATTATTTTGAGTTCAATGTAAGAGCGAGATATAGTGAGATTGTAACAAATGTATTTATTTAACAACAAATTGTGTGTTACACTTTCCTTTAGATTTAACATGTCATTCAATTTCAGTCTCTCTGCTATAAAAGACATTCGTATTTACACGTTTCGGCTCATAAATAATTTAAATTTATAACAGATTATTCAACAATCCTAAATTTTATTATTGCCAAGTTTATAAACTCCCAATAAAAAGCCAAGCTTTGTATAGTGTATAAACTCAAAGCGCCACTTATAGTAATTTTGGATAGAATTTTTCAAGTCCAAAAACAAAAATATTGCCCCGAAATTATAATTCGTAAGACCTTAGTACCAGATTCCTTAAATGCAAAAGGGCACTAGGACGTGGACTTCGATTCATCCGGCTTAGGATAAGGGCTGGCGATAAGGTCATATGAACGCGGTAATGAAACGAGTGATTTAATAAAAAGTTGGGGATTTCTTAAGCAGCTGTGTGACTGTAGCTTCTCCAAAAGGAATCTCCTCCACGGACAGAGAAAGAAAAGCGTTTTACGTAACGATACTGTCAATTGCTAAGATTACATAGCGTCGGTGGTAGATGGATGGAATATGAATATGGAACAATGGTGGAGTGATACTGACAGGGGAACCCCGAAGTACTCCGACAGAAACCTGAGCGTGCTATTTTGTCCAACACAAATCCGAAACAGATTGGCCTGGGATCGAATACAAGCCTGAGGAGTGAGAAGCCGGCGACTAGCCAAGGTGTTAATTAGGTAGTTAGTTAGTTTGTTGCATAGTTCATTGTCACAAATCCTGCTACTAGGAAAAAAAAAAACATGCAAAGATTATATTTTCTGACGGCGATTAATCCTTAAGTACAGAGAAGTGTTTAAAGTTGACTTGATTCTCATTTCTTAAGCAAAACCACACCACTATGAAAACAATCTACAGCCCGAAATTACCTTCAAAACAACATTAAATTTAGTACCACCTCAACTCTTATAAGCGACTTTAGAACTTAACAAACACGCAGACCATTGTGTAAATAAGTTTACTAAGTCCAGATCTTCCATCCTAC
The DNA here is from genome assembly GCA_021186555.1 of Reticulitermes speratus. NCBI lineage: Eukaryota > Metazoa > Arthropoda > Insecta > Blattodea > Rhinotermitidae > Reticulitermes > Reticulitermes speratus. Next base: position 41,790,936 of record JAJKFL010000042.1, on the reverse strand, counting down.
CCACGTTTTCTTGCGACTTTCCTCCGATTAACCCCGCGTTGTAATGGTGGTAAATACGTATACCCACCAACACACAAATAATAGTAACATCTTCGGTAATTTGAAAATTAAGATTTGCTAAAAATTATTCGCGAATTTTGACCTTGGAGTTCCTTCAATATTACACACAATTAGCATACAGTTTAAAATGGAATCAATACGGAGGTTTTGCTACAGTAAGCTGTTCATACTGGGCCAGGTAATATAACGTGACATCAGTAAGAAACAAGAAAAACACGAATGTTCTTCGAGCATTAAACAAATGTCCACCCGTTTACATCAGTCGTACTGATAAGTGATTTGTTTCGAATAGGAACGTCCTAGGTGACACTGGAGGTACTCACAGTACTAGTGGGACTGCGAAAACTGCTGTCTTCCTGGATGTGACATCGTATAGTTCGGTCAAATACCAACGTTTCAGAGGATCCCGCTCTTTCTATTATCACGGGCTGAATCATTTATACATATTTCGTTTTTAAGCATAAAAAGTTTCTCGTGAAGCTCCTGTGACAAAACTTTATTCGAATGTGTTCCAACTACCTCTAGACAAAATCTCATTTCCAATCCACGCTCTACACAATGTCGTGTTTCTTGTGAACAATGAAGTGGAGCAGAAAAGAGTCGAATTTTCAAATTTTTAGTTGAACCGTACCATGCAGAAAATTAAACTTTAATTAAGTTTAATTCAAGATCGTGGGTTTTCTCAGCCTTGCATTAAACTGTGAAACACGTGCTGAGAACGGATAGATCTGCTGGTAACGATTCTAACCCATAACAAGCTATTGTGAATCGGTAGATAATGCGAACAACATTGCATCAAGAGTCCTTTCTTCTTGGATGTGAAGCTCTGTGACTTGGTAAAAAGGTACCAACTTTTCGGAGAAACGTGTTTTCTCCGTCTTCAGGGTAGAAGCGTAAGATGAACATGTAAAAAATAGTTCTGTTATATATATGAGAACTAAATCAAGGCTATGTGAGGACCAATAACAAAAGGGATAATTAAGAGACACACCAAGGCAGATGTGGAGGGGTGTAAAGAGGGAAACAAGGTTGGTTTACAGAGAATGAAGACGGACATTAAATTAATAAAATAATATTAAAAATACGATCATAATAGGTAAGGTGAAGTCCCAGTGCTTAACTATGCGTCACGCGATGAAATCAAATGGGGAGTGGATGTACAGCTCCATACAATCTTAACCTCGGTCCTAGATTGAAGTTAGTGATCAGCTTCATGCCCCGGCCACTTTACTCCTACGAAGGAGCCCCGGTATCAATTTAATAGAAAATTGCGTGTGCCGCAGGGCCAAGCTGAAGGTTTTGAAAAGACCGAACTCTCTTGTTCCTGATGGAAATCGTCAATCGTCCAGACCGTAGCCCAGTCACTATACTGACTAAGCTATCCCAGCTCCAAAATAAATTCATAGTCGAGTAATTAAGATTAAGAAAATAAAACAAAACAAAACAATAACTGTAGGAATAATAATAAACAGTAACATCAGCTTTGCACTAAAGAAGTCCGCCTCATAACAATAAAATACTGAGTCAATAGCGGTCGAGCTTTTTTAAAATTCTGTTAACAGTGGCCAAGGAGCAGCAGTGTGCGCCATCAACATTCAGTTAAGATCAATGACTTTGAAACCTTTCGCGACATTCACACTGTCCCTTGTTTCGTGTGGCTGCTGGGTAAACCACAGGCAGTGGCGGACTGGCCTCCCATGCTCACGATGATGAGCGAGTAATCCCCTGTTAAGCTTCAACCAACTGGGTTTTGCAATGGAGATGCAATGGTCTTCGCTCTTCTCGAATGTTACGCAGCTTTGCTTAGTGGTTGGTTATCGACGTTTCGGGACAATATATCGGTCCCGTCTTGAAGGGTTAAGCAGTTTCTTCTTGGACTGCTTGACCGTCGCTAACCAACTACCAACCTATGCTGCGTAACATGCCAGAAGAGCGAAGACCTCAAATACACCTCGGCGTAAGTCTGAAATCTCGTATGAGGCGCAACGGGTTTAGTGTATTATAGGAACTGAATTAATATATCCGAGTGCGTGTATAAATTTCTTGCAGAGCACTGAGTTTTCCTAATGGCAAATCAAAATTCTTTTAAAAGTAGATACAATTTAGGAAATGCTTGTTACGATTAAGCGTAGAAAAATGCTTTTCCGTCTCATCTAGATGAAAAAGTAATGACTACAATTCAAAAAACTACAATTTCACCTGTTGCTTGGTGTAGGTAAGAAATTTTGTCCCACAGTGAAGACTACGGACTGAGGGTGTTTGATGGGAGAAAGTAAGGGAAGGCTGGTGAAAACTGCAAAGTGAGGGGCTTCATCATTGTACCCGTTTTTGGTAACCATTTGGGAGTATTTCGAAGGTGCAAACTCGTCTCAAAATACAGCCCCGCGTCAAAATACAAAACAAATACGCTTAAACCGACGTCTAAAGGCAGATCAAGATATGGAAACAAAATTTCCAGTTCACTTGCATAGATTCGAAACTTTGGTGTTTTGGTTTAGAATGGCACGAGGGGGACGAATATGATTATAAGCGTATAAAAACAAACTAGGGGTGCACAAATGTTCCAAAAATCTAGCAGCCACCTCAAAATTCTGGGCGCCAGAAGGGCGACATGAAGCAAGTTCCATACTGAGGACACACAAATATTAAGGTTCACCGTACAAACTTTAGAGACCCTGGACGTGTGCACCCCTGAAGAAGACCTAAAAACGATAAGGTGAGCGACGTAGGACATCGAAAGATGACAACGTGGTAATTTATACAGGACGCCTCGTACTGACAGAATGGTCAAATTTTGGTGGCTACGGTAGGGAGAAATTTGGTAAGATCGAAAAATGAAAACTTGCAAAACAGAAAATACAGAAGGATAACATTACGCTGGGTCAAAGGGAGAGAATTTATTAGGATGGAAATGGATGGCACTAATTCAGGATTATATTCAATAGTGTGTCTTTGTCAAGATTCTAGAAATGGTGGCAACCTTCATGTTCTGTTGCCACAGTGCTGGTTAATGACCGTCATGTTCAGCCTGGAAGCAAGAGTCAGCAACTAAATACAAGCCCTTCTTTAGACGCTAATACTCGGACACTAGTCAGTAAATTCCGAGCCCTTTAGGAAATAAGAATTTTCTTTACAGTGTCCACAACAGCTCGCTGGTCACAGGCATGAGCCAAGTTAATCCAGTCCACAACTTCCCACCATATCTGTTTTTAGATTCATTATGATATAATTCCTCATCAAGTGATATCTTCAGTTTTTCTGAAGAAATTGCTGTATGCAGCACGGAAAAATGAAAACAGATGTATGGTCCCGACGATTTTACTAACCTTTCTTCAAACCCACTTCAGTAAAATTCTGTTGTAAAAGGCATACAAAACAGACGGCTGCCAAGACACTCTGATGTGCACACAAAGATGAGCACAGGTGACCGAGGCGAGCAATATTACAACCACTTTGGTTCACGTTATACCAGAACACGAAAGCGCAATGTGTGAGGACCTCTTCACGAACCATCACATGTCACTATGCAATAAGAATATGATGACGTCAGCTGTCAGGCAAAAAAAAAAAAAATAACAAAAATAACTTTGAAGAAAAAAAGGTAGCGTTGCCAGTACATCATAGTTTACTTAAGTAGGGGTTATTTTAATCCCTTACGTCATATTTCTATTATATTTCAATCTTAATTGAAATAAGAAAAATATGAACAAGCTGCCCATGCCTTTCACACACAGGCAGGTTTCACACATCCCTTCAGATGTTTGCAAGAGATGAAGGCTTTAAGATAGGCAGTCCGCATTACAATTTTCCTCCACTTGGGTTTATGTTTACTGAGTCAGAACTATGCTTCATGTGGCGACATGTTAAAACTAATAATATTCATGCCTTAAGTTGACGTTATTTAATCGTCACTTGTCGCCAACACAATTGCTTTTTGTACTAAGATTCCAGAACTTCTATTTCATCAGGCCATCTCAATACTTAAAGTTCTGTAATAGATGTTTCATGGGTCTTCACTGTCTTGACGTTTGCTTTCAATCTGTACTTGCACTCGTGTGGGGTCATCTCCAGGCGACAATCTTGTCTGCCCTCCTTTCACACAAGAAACTGTGTCATTTTAATAGCCAATTGCATGGCGCAAATTCGTTCTTAAAATCTGACAATCTCTGTTATGCCAAAAGTTCTGCACCTGTTTAAGGAACCAGAATATTCATCGCCCTATTCACAAAAGGCAGACATTTGGTCTGTCTCCTGAGACAGATGATACTGTTCACAGCCTCAAGTCCAATTCCTACAAAATACATTTTAATATTATTTTCCAATATACGCATTAATATCTAAAGCAGTGTTCTCCCTTAACATTTCTCATTTCTTCCGTACGTGGCACACGCCGTGCCAATCTTACCTCCCTTCGTCTAATCAGAGTACAAATTATGAAAGAGTTCATTCAGAACAAAAACTTTTAACTGTTTAGTTGTTTTCTTTTTTTTTTTTTCAGTTTTTAAATCAACGAAAGCACTATTTATTTTCTTATTTTGTTCAATTCACCCTACATATGTTTCGGCCGTGACCCGGCCATCATCAGGGGTACATTGGTAAGTTCACTGTTCACTGGTCCATTTGGTATTATCACAACCGTTACACCGTTTGAGGCTATTTTTTACATTGACAATCACAAGTATAACAAGTTACTTCAAGTTTTGTTCTTGAAATGTCTCGGTGTATATAGTATTTATCGTGCGTTTGGAGTATAAAGTATAGCACTATAAATTGTAAATATAGAGCACTATGTCGTAAAAATTATTAAAATCATATTATTAAAAATTGTCCTGTTGCGTGGTTGTGACTGAGTGTTTTACTCAGTCACAACCACGCAACAGGATAAGGACGTCAACATCTATACAAAACAAACTGCCAGCAATTTTAACAACTTTTAATAATATAATTTTAATAATTTTTACGACATAGTGCTCTATATTTACAATTTATAGTGCTATACTTTATACTCCAAACGCAAGATAAATACTATATACACCAAGACATTTCAAAAAAAAAACTTGAAGAAACTTTTTATAAACTTCACGTTACTTGTACCGTACATTTTTAATTATATATATGTTATGCAGACAAATGTACACAGTATACACTGTGTACATTTGTCTGCATAACATATATAAAACTTTTTATACCGGTGATTGTCAATGTAAAAAATAGTCTCAAACAGTGTAACGGTTCTGTGATAATACCAAATAAACCAGTGAACAGTGAAGTGAACTTATCAATGTACCCCTGATGATGGCCAAGTCACGGCCGAAACATATGTAGGGTGAATTGAACAAAATACTAAAATAAAAAGTGCATTTGTTGGTTAAAAAACTGAAAATTAATGTCAAGATGCACGGTGAACACAACGTGTTTAGTTATGTGTTTCCGTCGGTAAAATTCTTTACATATTACATGGTCAATTATGCCTAGCAGAAGTTGGACAGTCTACTTTATCCTCATATTTATGAATATTAACATGACCTTACTTGAGAAGCATGTGCAAACATTATGTGTAAGATCAATGAAACTCATCTCCCGAAAGGAAAATAATGAATGTAAATGCAATTTTATATTTCAAATTTTACAGCTCATATTAAATTCGTCTACATATTTCTACTATGCCATGACCTGATGATGGGCGGCAATTAACGCATGTCAACAAGGAATCACATTATGGAGAGCCTGTGCGCGAATTTCTCTTCATCCTGTATGAAACTTCCGTTCTTACAACACAGAGAGAAGAGACAGTGCCCATTAGAAGAATCAACTGGTTAAAGCTGAAGAGGGAAATAATCAGAGTTTGTACTGACAGACACACACCAAACACATAAATACACTATGTGGGTAAAATACAGAGTTTCTTAATGGTACAACAGGTGGCACATATAGTTACCATGGGATTTCAAATAGTTAATAAGTAACCTCTCTCTGATCTGCCTTGGGATGGTTCCAGAGACTTCCGGATGTAAAGTGGCCACATCTTTTGGTCTATGTCGTAACAGAACAACTTGCACGAACTTTCTGAAAGTCATAATTCATACGGTGCAGATGAATTATGAGGATGTGGGGTGGGACGAGATTTATGGCCACATGACTGCGTTTAGAGTTAGAGGCAATTATTGTTTTGGTACGGAGTCATTGCTACTTAGACGTATTGACTAAAGAAATCCAGGGGGGCTAGTGACGCTAAGGAAATATTTCTGATTACAAGACAACAGTCAATTGAGGTCAGTGAACAAGTCACGACAGTTATTTGTATCAAGTGTCACGCGAATGTACATTTCTTCTCGCCAGCGTCAATCCAACTCTGAAGTCAACTTTTCACGTTCTTTTTATTTCTTCTTCTCTTATACCCGTAATTCTTTTCAAGATGTTTTGCATTTTCTGCATAAGAAGCAAAGGACAGCCTAAAAGCGCAGTCTTTATCGTACACTTCTATTCAATTTATAAAAGTCGCCCCACTCTCTTCAGAATGGCGGAACATTTTAAGAGTAATTAGCAGTAATAACATGGACCCCCTTTCAGAATGGGGGGAGTGGGGAGAAAGACTGTACTAGGTGGTCCAGTAAGATTCCTAAGAGACAAAACAGAAGAGACCTCCTCCTATCTGAAACAAGGGGAAAGAGAGAGCAAATTAAGGTGAGGATGGATTGCCTGCGGTCTCTAGCCTGTAGTTCAAATATTCCTGAACTTTATCTTACTAAATTATCCTCCAGGGAGCGCAGTAACATAGCACAAACTAAACTGTGGGTCGTGAACCGCGAATGAGCCGAGACGGGTATTTTATCCCCTCTTTTTTTCTCCCCTTCCCTTAATTCTTTGTTTCTTTAATCCCCAAATGTTCAACATTTTAACCTCTGCGAGGTTTAAAGCTGTCGAAGCAGTGATTATAAAGATTGTTTTTATGCGATGCGACGCCGTGTAGTGTGATATAAAATTACAGACGTTTCGTAGATACTCGCTGCCGTCATCTTCAAGGAAGATGGTAACTTAATGTCATATCTTGTTCGTTCCAAATTCAGTATTTCCAACGTACATTACACACTAGTCCCTTAACACAGGACTGTGATTTTGTGCATTCTGAATTTTCTGTGTCATAATATGTAAGTATACAGATCCTATGATCCTACACAGACGATCGTAAGGACGATTTATCTATGAAATTAAGAAGTACTGTGTCACGTCGCTAAACGGAATTTTCCAAAAGCAGAAACACGTTTAGGCTTTACGCAAATCTGTATTGAACTCAGTACTGCATTACGTTGATGTATTGAAAATTCTGTGCTTACTTCACAAAGTCGGCTTAAACTTAGTCCTTTTAATAGGGAGAATCTCAATAGATTTGTGACCTCATTTTAACCAGTTTCTGACACACGATGTTCTCTAAACTAACGTATTAAGCTATTAAATATACTAAACTATTAAATATAATTGTGAAAAACAATTTCGTGAAAACTTTAGTGTGATGTGTCACGAAATGAAGCACGCTTATGTCACGGAACTGGGCAGATTAACCTATGCTTTGCGATATTATTCAAGGGTAGTTCCTCATACAAAACGAAGCAACGAGAAACATGAAACGTAAATATCACTACGACTGAGAGAAGTGTCATAGAAATTAAGTCGCCGAAAAAAGCTGTCAAGACTGAAGACATTCGAACCTAATGTGGCTGTTTAACGACAATTTTCTGCTGTGACGGTTAGAGAGTCCTGGGAGTGTAACTAAATAATGCACAAATTGTTACCGGATTTAAAAGTCACTGTAAACTACACAATATCATGCAAGCAACTTCATCTTTTCTCGCCGTCTGCCTGAAACCCAAATTAATACACTCGAAAGTTACAAAGAACTCACAGAACCAAATTTTATTATAAATGCTTATCTAAAATGACGACACGTTTATATCCTTACGGACATAACAGCATAAGCTAATTGACAAGCATTTTTTTTAATGGCTCGACAGCCCCTTGGGGGCCTAGGCCGCCTCATTTTTCGAGGCTTCACGATCACACTTTTAGACACACCACAGTCGGTAGGACTCCTCTGGACGAGGGACCAGCTCGTCGCAGAGACTTCTACCTAACAACACACAACACTCACAAGAGACAGACATCCATGCCCCCGGCGGGATTCGAACCCACAATCCCAATAAGCGAGCGGCCGCAGACCCATGTCTTAGACGCGCGGCCACTGGGATCGGCATTGACAAGCATTACTGTGTATGAAATATCATTGCTATGCAGCCAACTTTAAGTCTAACAAGCAATGACACTTGTAAACTGAAGAAGGAGGCAGGGGGTTCCTTCTTAAAGTTCGTACCTATCTACAAATCTAGACGGCGTCAACACCCAGGAAGACTGCAATTAACATTCACCGCCGTGAGACTAAAGAATATTTAAGGATGAGAGGCCTTCTTGAGAGGCTAATAGTCGCCAAGCTAGTTAAAAAAGCTCCCCACCTTTTATAAAGCCGTAAATTTCATTACCGTTTTCAGAAGAGACGGCCAACAGTCTTTATCTTGAGCCGGGTGAATCCTGTTCACACGCTCAACTTTACTTGTTTGAGCTACCTTTAAATATTATCCTCCCATCTAAGCCGTGGTGTTACAAGCTGCCTCTTCCCTTCTGATGTTTTGATAACAACTTTGTACGCATTTCTCCTGTACTCAGTACACGCTACATTCCTTGCCCATCTCTCCTTCATTCACTTGATCACAATAATTAATATTCGCTGAAGTGTACAATTTTTGAAGCTCCTCACTGTGCAGTCCTCTCTCCAGTGTCCTATTATATAAAGAAGCTACGCTTTAAGGTTTGCTTTGCATGTCGTTTCTGGTAACTCGATGAATCTTCTTTTCCTAAATGTACAGCAAACGCAGTCTAGCTAGTAATGTCCTTAATAACAATGACGTGCGTTCCTAGTTACCTGGCACATATAACCTTTCCACACTTCGGAACGTATTAGGAAATATACGCGGGGTCATAGACGAGCGGATGCAAGAATTGCCGAGTCGAACCGTTATATGAAAGCAATTTGTGGTCTTTGTAATACGATGCCATAGGCAACAAGGCAACTTTTGTCAGTTCTATATAACCAATATTGAACCTAGTGCCTTGCCTTTGACGATAACATCTTATCCCATGTTGATTATTTTGAAATGTCATTTGTCTCGACTCTGAGGGATATACTTCAGCAAGATACTTTTGGTTAATACGGGGGGTGAAAACTCAGATTATGGACTTGTGGTTAGTTTAGTACTTCATATAGCGATTCTGTCAGTACCGTGACTATGCAGCCTCGATGGAGATGAATTATGTGAATAAGGAGCGTTGGTGGAATGATAACTGACAAAAGAAAACCTAGTACTCGGACAGAAAAACTGTTCAGTGCCGCTCTGTCTATGTCGTGTTGTGCAGGAGCCTATGTGGTTAGCAACGTTTCGAAACACTCGCTGTCTCCGTCTTCAACGTGAAATGAAGAATGAAGCATTGCTGGTACCTGCTTATTGAAACCATACGCTATGTCACAATTCAAAAACCAAAAATCTAGGTATAATTAAAAACTGTATTCAAACCGAAAATATGTATCTACGATACGTCACTTAAACCACGAGGGTCCTACATTTTTTGGCAAAGAGCTACAACCCTTAACGTGGGCTGGTTCGGGGACCGCAAGTGTAAAGTCAGTAAGTGGTATATCTGAATAGTGTAATTTTTTGCCATATACACAAAATTTACAAATGTGGCCGCGGGTAGCTTTCGCGTTACATAACCTGGTAGGCAGCGGGTTGGACACCCATGGCTTATACATTTTAACAATTTCTTCGTCTGTAAGAATAGATTATACATATCTTGTATCTTCAATACATATAATCCTAATATGTGCCTATACTTGTGAAGCCAGAAACTGCAAGGATTTACAATTTATACCGCCAGTGGGAAAGTATATAAAAAATTACAATAATTCAGCACAAAGCGTCTAATTATAATTAAAATTACGTTTTATGAATAGTAAAATTCCTATGACTATATATTTCTCCGGCTTTTATGTTACCTAAACACAATGATCATTACTACCTTCTTAATAGACAGTTATTCGTCCCTAACCTTAGACAAATTCAATCCACACCCTCATACCCCATTCAACTTAAATTCAATTAACTTCTTTAATCGATTTCCCTTTGTGTAGATCGTCTCAAAACATCTGTCGATCCGAGGCTCTGAGTGTAACAAGTTACTCTTTTAATTCGAGGTATATTTCACCCCGCGACCAAGCGCAAAGATGAAGTATCACCCCTTGTCTGCCATTCCCTGCAGCTTATTCAATATATTCACAACTACCCCCATGTCAAAAGACCGTCTCTTCCATCCGCACCCTGACGACGCGCCGTGCCGTGGTGACAGGGACACTCTTGACACAGGACGTCATTATCAGCGTCACGCATTTATACTGCACTTTTTTTTCTATGGCTCGACAGCCCTATAAGGGCCTGGGCCTCCTCGTTTCGTCGAGGTTTCATGGTCACACACATTTGAGACACACCACAGTCGGTAGGACTCCTCTGGACGAGGGACCAGCTCGTCGCAGAGACCTCTACCTGACAACACACAACACTCACAAGAGACAGACATCCATGCCCCCGCTGGGATTCGAACCCACGATCCTAGTAAGCGAGCGGCCGAAGACCCACGCCTTAGACCGCACGGCCACTGGGATCGGCTTTATACTGCAGTTAGTTACTTCAAATTGCCTCCTTGTTTACAGAACACTTCAAAATTCAAAAGGATCAGGGCGTCAAAATTTTAACTCTTTGAAGGTTAAAATGAATCTACATTACATAAAAAGATTCAATTCGTACCTCACAGAGAACAGAGTGTGCAATACGTAAATGCTGTGTATGGCAACAGTCGCTGCTCATTGCAACAATCAAATAAAATAATCAATAAAGTGTACGTGGGAGAGATGCAAAGTTTTGTGTTAAACATGGTGCTTTAAAGGGTTAAATATTTTGCATTTTCCGGCAGAATTTTCATCACAGAATTCAAAGCAGAACTGTCCGCCCACGTTTATATTCCACCACATGGCATATAAAATCAGTGACATTACTGCCAAGACTGAACGTACCTTCACCAACGAAACTTCAAATATTTATTTCATTAATCTTGTTCTAAAATCACTTTTCATGTCACTTGAGAAACTTCTGGGTAGGATTTAAAAGTCCGGGCACCTCCTCTGAATATAATTTATTTGTTTACGGGTTTAAAAGTAACTACTACCCAGAAACTAAAGCCGTGTAGACTTATTGCATTTCAATCAACTAACAAGTAATGCGCAACTGCAATAAAATCCCTTCTCCATTGGAAGTATTTATCCTTCAGGTGTGGCGACGACCCGTACAGAATTGGTCGTACCCTGCAACCGGCATCATCATTTCTACACCGCAATTACTTTCCGTACCAGTAAGTAAATTAGTCACTTATACTCCCATAAATATGACTTGTGGATACTAAATTTGTAAGAAATTATTTATTTCCCTATAAATAAACTCTACACACGAATAAAAGAAAGAAGCCATTATTTCCGTAAGAGTAATGTTTATGCCATAGCACGAGCCGTAATAAATCTGAGAAATGTTGCCTGCACATACGTCATCGATACTGCAAAGCTTCTGCCGACCAATTACAGCGTGGCATACCTGCAATGAGAGTAGCCATCTACTTCTACAAAGTTTACTGTCTTGTAGGATATGACACTGTTTGTTCTGGTAGAGGGGTACGAAAGCTTCGAAGGAACCTATTACCACCATCTTCAGAAGAAACATTTTCTGTAACTTGACACTTCTCCACTGCGAAGTGTCCAGACCAACTCTGAGGCCCACACAGTGTTCTATTCAAAAAGCAAAGGGGAAGGTGCGGCTTACAGCTGGCTACTCAAGTTTATATATTTTCGTGGCATAATGCTTAATCAAGCATTGAGCCAAATTTACATTTTACGTACTCTTCATCAATTAACCTTCTGCGCAAGACAATGACACACTTTAAACAAAATAACACAAATTCACCGAAACTGAAACACTTAAACACAGTAGCGTACAGAAGCCCTGATGACCTACAATAAGCACAGCAATTTAACGGCACTGAAATTGCTCAAAATATCACGAGATTTGACTCAATGAAACCAAATATTATGATTCAAAATGTTTTCGAAATCAAATTTGAGGCCTGAAACAGTTTACTAACGCTGATATCGGAGAATGCAATGTTCTTAGTCGTGAGAAGGAAGAAGAAGAGCACAACTGTGACCTTTACACAATTCCTCACAAGTTACAGTTTCCTTTTGTTTTTACAATGTAGGATATCAGCTTGCCCCAAAATTAAAGCCCCCGTCAGTTAAACAACTCTTCCAGCTTCAAATCCAACTTCCACGGCCTCTCTCGTATTCTGTCCACATGTTCTAAGATTTATTCTCAATAAGAATTAATTAAAACTGCTAATCCAGAATGTTTTGGAAAGCAGACGAACCGATTACCATTTAAAATACAAACGCAAATTACCAACATATATTTTTTGAATGCCAAATTTTAGATCAAAGTAAGTTTCAATCAAGAAAATATTTCTCGATGAGAAAGCAGTAATACTTCTGTCAATGTTGTTAATAGATAAAGGGACATAAAGAGTGAGATATGAGAAATAGCCCCGGTGCAAATCTGTAGTCGGAAAACCTGAACGTAACGAACCACTTGTGAGATATAGTCGTAAATGGGTTAATAAGAGAGCGAATATTTAAAAAAAAAAATGTAATAATGCAGAGTGCATTGCTCTGGCTTAAAACAGCGTCCAGTGCCGGGCGGTTGTGAACATTGCAACAAACTTCCCGAGTTGGACAAATGTCATGATTATCTGGGCGACATGCCGCATGGTGGTGGTTAACAGAACGCGTTGTCAACGTACGGACAGCTACAGATGATACATTACTTGTTTATATTTAATTAAATCATCAGTAAATAAAACATTTCAATCTTTAATTGTTTATATACTGAGACATCGTTGTGCGCACACTTGTCATGTGGCAGCACCATAGACCGTGCAGAGTAATAACGCCATGCATAACATACCTTGAAGACAGACATAGTATGCTTCACCGAAACATTCATAAACGCCTAGCTCATTACATGGTGTCACAACCAAACAGACAACAATATGGGTCGTGTCATGGCTCAGGCGCTTGGTCGCCAGCCTCTCACCGCGGAGACCGGAGTTTGGTCACAGACCAGTTCATGTGGGGTTTGTAATGGACAAAGTGGCACTGGGACAGGTTTTCCCCCCGAGTACCTCTGTTTTCCCCTCTCAGTGTCCTTCCACCAATGCTCCAAACTCATTCATCTATCACCGATGGTGCATAATCTTAGCAACTGAAGGCGTCGTTAAATTACACACGTAAAACACTGTAAGAATCCTCACTGCTGGGGAAACCCAAAATCTCAAACACGACTACTGGGACTAGTGTAAAACTTAACAAATATAATCTGAACAGAGGAGATCCCGTTGTATCTCGCAAATTAAGTACAAAAAAAATAATGCAGTCTACACAGCTATTTTTATTATAAAAACAATACTTTTTTATAATACATTAAATATTTCGACGCAAAAGCGTCATTATCGGGCGCAAAAAAAAAAAATTGTGACATCTCTTTCATAGGAACGAAAAATTTTAAAGCCGAGCCACCGTCCTTTCACACACTTGTGCTGATGACGACCCTTACCTGTTGAAACATGTAGCGTTTTATGTAAAAACACGTATTGCTTTTATAACAAAAACAGTTGTGTAGGCCGCATTATTTTGGGGTATTTATCAGCTACAATTAGCATGGGTAAACACGCGCATTTTTATACATATACTTCAAAACATCAAAGTCTGTCAAAAGAAAAACTCCAGGTCCGAATTCAGACTACAAAAAGTAGCATCACTAGAGTGGAAGGCATCTTTAAGAACCCAAACCCGGTCTGTGTGTGGAAACATTTTTGCGGTAAGAATGTCAACTGAAAACATTTTCGGAATTCTCTACAACGAGACAGCTGCCTCATAAATGAGTGTTATTTAGTTTGCAGGTTTGTTAATGCTAATGTGCACCTGAGGCAGCAGTAGGAGACATTCCATCTTGTAATACTGGCGAGCTTACTGACAACTTATCGTCATAAAATAGTAGATCCACCTTTATCACGTCTTTCATCTCGCCAAAAAATTAGAAGACGACAACAACGAACAGTAAATGACGTCATCGTATTGTTTCGCGGGGCAGGCTGTATCAGCTAAGTGGCTAACCTCGTAGTGTGGGATTGTCAACAGGCTTGAGAGAGACGGAAACAGGATGACTTGAAAACTCGATTAGGGTCGATTCATTGCCGATAAGAACAAATTATTTATATGCTGGGTGAGCACACAGGCAAGACATGATGTTAGGTTTTAAAACAAAGTTACTGGAGATGGTGGGGAGGGGGCGATGTATGGTTTTCTTATGCACAATCAGTAGCGGAAAAGCATTTCTACCAGATGTGTTTTTTTAATAATTGGTAAGAGGTTCACCAAATCTCATGCCGGCTGAGTTCTAAAATTTACAGCCCTTTTAAAGTGTCAGTAATGGTGTGTTAAGACTTTTAGGAATTCAACCTTTTTCATAGCTGCTGAAGCATTTGTAAACTTCGTCGTGTTCAAATCTGAAGCCATGTGAGATGTGCAAATGGAGGATGTTTGAAAGCAAAGTACTGAATTATTTTAAGGTACGAGAGAAGAAACAAGGGTAAATGAACACCGTTCGCAACACACAGCGTATTTGTTTACTCATGGTTTATCTAACGATGCTGACAGTACGTCTGATTACACATGCGAGATGTGCGGTTCTCTGGGCGGCGACGCTGCGAATTCAAGTCTTTTGAAGATATTAGTCGTGTCAACTGGTAAACAGTTACGGACGTTTCGAAGGAGCGTAGGGCCATCGCCTTCAGGGTTAAGCAGTCCAGAGGAAGACATTGAGATCAATCCAAACGTCCGTAACTACTTACCAGTCTAGACAGTGTAACATCCAAAAACACTTCGATCTTTGGATGACACAGCTTCAAAAGGTAGATGAAGCAGCCGCTGAATGTCTTGTGGTACTACTCTGGTATCTGGATGGAGGAAATGAAGAAAACCATAAACACTTCAGTCAGAATAGGTTTTGTCTCAACCAAGGCAAAATACGAATCTCAATATCGTAGTCGCTTGAGCGACCTTGCTCGGCCCAATAGCTGCATAATGCATACACTTCGAGCGGTACTGCTGGGGACCATTACATTAAATAGGATGACACAGTGGGGCGCCTAACTTAAATATGAGAAAAAGAAAGTGCGCACATAATTCTGGCAGGCAAACGTTACGGAATTAGACACGTAGGAACCTATGTGTAGACCGTGCGGTAATGTTAGTACAAGACAGGCAATGTACGTATAGCGTAACACAGTGGCGCGTTCGCGTAACCATTGTTGCCGTGGAAAAGCAATAAGTATTACATATTCTGAGTGTGTGTCTGTAGCCTTAGTTATCCTGCATGCAAAGCGCATGCGCTATATTATATTGTCATCTGTGGCCTCTTCAGCTCTACCATATTTTATACATTATTTCATAAAAGGTACGGTTTTCGGAAAAAAGTTATTGAACATAAAATATGTGTCTGACTTGCTCTACAACTTTTGTCTGAAACATTTCTCATTATAAGAAGAATACAGCGAGATATTATCATAAATTTACATAGGACTTCATTAGACTTCATAGGACCCGTTATTCTTGCCAGATTTTAATCAAACTTGAATTTTCTCAACAGATTTTCGAAAAATACTCAAGTATCAAATTTCATTAAAATCGTCTTGTGGGAGCCAAGCTGTTCCATGCGGGCGGGCGGAAATACATGACGAAGCTAATAGTCGCTTTTCGCAATTTTGCAAACGAGCCTAAAAATGGGTACTGGATATTTAGGTACTAAAATATTATAGAGGTCAAACTGCTATTGACGACGAGCATTTTAGTCACGGCTATAAACTTTGGGGTTAGTTACAGGAGCCATTTTATTGATCAGCTATGTACTTACCAAATATCATACAATGGCCCCATTCCAAGCAGTTCTATAACGTCTCCACCATTCAGGTGTAAAAAGATAGGCAATATACGTATAACGTGATACTGTACCGCGTTCGCCTAACCACTGTTGGAATGGAAAAGCAACAATGTGATAATCTTCGACCCTGAAGATGGGACAAACAAGTGATCCCG
The DNA here is from genome assembly GCA_021186555.1 of Reticulitermes speratus. Classification (NCBI taxonomy): domain Eukaryota; kingdom Metazoa; phylum Arthropoda; class Insecta; order Blattodea; family Rhinotermitidae; genus Reticulitermes; species Reticulitermes speratus. The sequence goes on along the minus strand of JAJKFL010000042.1, from coordinate 41,774,528 downwards.
AAACGTTGGTCATACACCAAAAAACGACGCCGGGTAACAACCCAGAAGATTTTAAGCATCATTACGACCACGGCGGAAGCCTTCAATTACATAATGTGATATCTGTCTATTTTTGAGCTACAAGTCACTGTCAACAATATATACATACTGATTGTTGCACAAAAATGATGTCATGAAGAATTTATGTCGCCGGCAACAACAAAGCGTACTTAGGTCTTCATGTAAAGCGTTTGTTATTTTTGTCCGACAGCTTTTCATATGTCTCTAATATCAAATTCCACGGATATCCGTCGAGTAGGAACCGCGCTGAAATATGCTCCTCGCGAACATGAGAACGCCATAAACGCATATATATGAGAAATGAAGGTAACGCTCCACTCATTCTTAACCTCGGCACTAAATGGAGGTGAGTGGTTAACTTCGCAACCCGCCCGCTTTACCCGCGAAGAAAGACCCACTGAATACAAGGCTGAGCGGGCCCCACAGCCGGACTGAAAAAGAGAATCGTTGAGGTGTAGACCTGAATTTTTATTTTTAATTTGTTAGACGACACTTAAAAGAGCTCAGACTATACGTGTCGATGGTAGAATGACTGGTGACCGATGACATGCAAAGGATTTCGAGTTAGGTGACACTGGCCTAATCGAGATACTGCACCGATATCTGCCTGAAGGTACTGAGTACAACAACGAAAAGCCACAGTCAGGATCTCCGGTATACCAGCCGAGATTCGAATCCGGCACCTTCCGACCACAATCTACAGTGCTGCCGCTACACCAGCCTGCTCAGTGTTTAAGTATGAAACTCATTATGTGTCTAGTAATATAATGAAATATGGTTCCTACAGCTTGGCCTGTCCAAATATTTTTATTATTCCCAAATTCACGGTTTACATTAAATCCGTTTAAATCACTTCTAGTAGTAATCCTTATATCCCTAGACTGGTATTTTAATATATATCCAGCCACATTCTTGAGATATTTCATCACCGCAGTTTCTGTTCTTTGTTACTGCCTTATATCATTGTCAATACTTCGCGTTGTACGCACGTAAATGTAAGGTAAAAAGATAACATTTCCCGTCTTCTTATTTAGCAACCACGCCGTGAAGATATATGGGGGACTTAGTAACTGTTCTTGTTCTTGTTGTTGTCGTTGGTGGTGGTGGTAGTAGTAGTGATAGTTGTAGTAGTAGTACTAGTAGTAAGAAGTATCAGCAGTAGCAAAAACAGAGGAAGAGATGACTGTTTATCATCACGTATAATAGAGTACTTAAAACGGGCGGTAGGAAGGATAGTTATGAATACGGCCTGATTATGATTTGCCCGTAGCCTAGCAACGTCAGCCGTGAAATATTGTCGTGACTCGATCTGGGATTGACCCACTGACCTTTATAAGTCCGCCTCAGTTATGCTTTATTTCCGTCGGGTAAGGTGTGTACATAGTGTCCCTACCTGTAGCCTTAGCCACAATAGTTGACTTAACTATTCGAAACCTGGAACTCAAATAAACGATTCTTTTTTAAATCCAGTTCAAATCTCACAGAAACACAGATTCTCCATTAAGAAGCCAATCCACGCCAAGGATAGGATCTGAGCCTCCAGTGAGAGAGGTAGGCGAATAACCGCCTGAACCATTGCCAATTCCCATTCAAAATCGGCTCGTCCTAAATGAAATGCCTCATGAGATAAGCTACTTCCATCAAGAGTACGAGATTAGGAGCCGGCGTAACTCAGTAGTTTCACTTAAGAATCGTGTTTCGACTGCCGGGATGTGCAAGAAATTTTTCTGTCCTCTAAAACCGGCTCTGAGGCCCACCCATCCTCCTACTCAATAGATACCGGGACCTTTCCCATGGACGTACAGCGGCCGGGAGGCGAAACTGACCACTCACCCCTACTAGCGCCGAAGACGGGAAGTATGCCTCCACTTCTCCCATATGCTTTCACGGCGTGGACGGGGACAATGTCACCTTTACTTTAAGAGTACGATACCAAACTTTGAAGAAAGAAATGTGACTGTACGAAGTGTCATATATTGACCCTTCGTTAGCCTTGCTGAGACCAGAATTCAAAATACTGTGTACTGTCATATCTGTACATATGTTTACTTCTGTAACATTAACGTTACATAAGCAATAATTACATAAAAAACTAATAGGAAATTGAAGGATTAGTTTTAATATTATTCTTTCATACATCATTACGTCTTCCAAGTGACCTTTGCCGATGAAAGGTATGCCTAAACACTAGCACCATTTAATATAGTCTTCTCGGGCGCACAGCCGCGTCAATTCGTTTGAATACAACGTTTCGGGGACTAGCTCCGTCCCCATCCTCAGGCAAAACTGAAATCAGTTTTGCCTGAGGATGGGGACGGAGCTAGTCCCCGAAACGTTGTATTCAAACGAATTGACGCGGCTGTGCGCCCGAGAAGACTATATTGAATCATGTCGCCGCGAAAGTTTTAAAACTTATAACTAGCACCATTTATTCTCTCAAGTTGTTTACAAAGAACTTTTCAAGTTTATGACACCGTACATTCAGTGAAAATGTGATTGCAGAGTGTCCCTCAAGGGCTACAATTTATAGGCGTGGCCCAAAGAGAAGGGTTATGTGTGGAGATCATAGCTAGATATGGGAAATGTCAACTTTTTCCTCCGAAATTTTAGCAGGCTTTAGTCCGTATTAAAAAAATTCCTCCAGCACTATATCACCAGAATACATACCGCCAGCCATCGAAAGAAAACAAATTTAAGTCTACAGCATTAACTAATTTTGAAGATCCCTTTTATCATCAAAATATTGCTTCACAGGCTACATGTCTATGTTCACAGATGCTGAACGTGCTGTTGTTGTTTTAATTTGTATTATTTAAAAAAGCCAAAAGGAGAGCTGCGAATATACTGAACAATAATCGCGGATCAGGCGTAGTGCTCCAGCTTTTGGGCTCGCAAGAGGGACTAACATCTGAACACATAGAAACAGTTTGTTACAAAATTTTACACAAGATCTCCGGTTTTAACGAACTTCAGTCAAATGCAAATACTATACACCGTCTGACACTATATTATGCAACACGAGATTATTAATAATCACCGGAAGAAAGCAGTTATGGCACATTTTACGGACTTTCTTAGAACAGTGTTTCCCAACCCCTTTTTCCATGGAGGAACCCCTAAAATAATGTTACCTATACAGAGAAACCTTATCCGTGAAAAACTTTACAGGCTATAAAATAAAGAGATAGCGCCAGGAGGTTACTCCAGTATTACCAACTGCCGGATAAAAATTCTCGCGCACGAATTTGGAAATTTTCGCCGTATTTTAAAAGCTTTTATGTGTCTATTAAACCGTTTCTCGCGGAACCCTGGTTGGGAAACACTGCCTTAAAGTGACTGAGAAAATCAAGAAAACCTACATCCGAAAATCCAGGTAAATGACTCTTCTATGTCTACAATTCAAAACAGGCTGAAAAAGAAAGATAATCACAATATCAAATTACTGTTGTGAAACAATTTTGATTTCTTGCAATAACATTTATGCTAAGTCATATTTTCGATAATCCCACACAAAGTACTTGTTTATCACTCCAACATCTTACTTAATTTGCCACGTTTCTGTTATTACGGTCGCTTCTTTAGTCACTCGAACAGAAGACAAGCAGATAATCTTCCCTGCTCTTCTATCTGCTACAGTAAGACGGACGCACATGTGTTAAACACACTAAGTTTTCTACGTATTATGACAAGCATCATTTTGATGGACGGTGTGTCAGTCATGTTCCTATTGTGAAGTCCATTCAAATTATTCTATCACGTATGTCTTAACACCAAAGAATAATTACACTTTATGGTAGGTTGGCTCTTTATGGCTCCCGTAAGATTTTGATTTCTGCTTCCACATACTAAACGTGTTTATTATTCTACTAAATGAGACTTATCGAATTGACCATTTATAGACACCCTGCAGACTGCTCGGACTTCGAGCTGTTAATAATTTAACCGTATGTTACACGATAACGTCTGTAAGAAATATGAGAGAAAAGGAAATAGGAGAGAATGGAAGATAAATCGAAGGCATTTGCTTTATTCGGCCATCAAAGCAAACGGGTTGTCTGACGCTCTGTTGCTGCTGCTGCAGTGAAAAAGAATCCAACGTAGCAGCAACAGAATTCTGCTAGACCGCCATTGTTTCTCACCGTTTAATATAAATTAGAACTGAAGGCAAGAAAATGTCTTGAGATTTTTAACGCCATTATAAAATTAAAATACGTTTGAATTCACAGACAATCTATGTTAGCTCTAATGCGGATTAAAATAGTAACAGATATAAACACCATTCCCCTGTTTTTGAAAACTACAAATGAAACAGAAATGTATACAAAGTTTTGTGGTCAATATCGCTATAAAATAATGTTCTAATAATGTCTTGCTAGAAAGACGTCTGATTTCTTTTTCTTTTGCGCCGATTCGCGATAGGATGATGACGAACGTTCCAGTTCAAACACCCCAATAAATGACCAACCGTACAACAATTAATTATACTTTTATTTCAGTAATAAGCCGTGTGCATTGCTAGACTAGAAATGTACCATCACAGTTTGCAGTTGGCACAACCAAACACGACACTCAATAAACAGACTACTATGAAGGAAATTGTAGAATCTAAAGGCGAGCCAGTGCAAGCCTACCTACCGCCTGCGTCAATGCCTTTGGAGCCTGGACAGAGAAGCATAACACATCGTCGGGACCTACCAAGCCGATGGACTCGGTACGGCACAGAAACTAAGCGAAGTTAGATGAGTATTAATTCGAGACGGAGTTGCATGCTTTGTGAAAAAAAGTGAAAGCACTTTTCTGACCAAGGCTCTTCGATATCACAGAGTACTGTTTGGTGATAAGAGTAATATTAAGATGAAGATGAATGTAGAGCATTGGTGGAACGATACTGGCAGGGGAAAACCAAAGTACTCTCAGGGAAGCCTGCCCCAGTGACACTGCAAACAAATTCATTTAAATGGTATTTAAAAACGCAGTTCATTCTTCAGATAAAATACTGTTTTTCCATTACGAAGAACATTTTAATGCGGTTTAGAGAAATGACGGGTTTATTGTGAGAATCATACGAATCACACAACTACACACATTCTGTGGACAAACTACAAAGTTTTTACTGCTAAATACGTGATGCGTATGGTAACACTGTACTTTAAAGGTTTAATGGCCACTAAGTATGAAGTGAGTTCCAGAAGGCGAGACGACGTCCTCACAGAAGTGCTGCTGAAGATTCAAGTCTTCTGAGAAGTAATGATGTGTCGTTGGACCAGTAGTTCCCGACGTTTCGAGGAACTGTACTTCCTTCAAAACGTCGCTAAGTACTCTCCCAAGGACAGAACACCGACATCCCAGACGACTGAATCTATATTTCAGAACTTAAAAGGGAAACCTTGTAATCTAAATTGGAACCTAAGTCATCAGTATTGACAATGCCTAAGACGTTTCGGAAGTCAAAGAAGATATACAATTCATTCAAACCCGTGAGTTTACAGTGTGACATTCTCAATGGAGCATACGGATTTAAAAACGACAAGAGAGTTGACAGAGATGCTTTAGGACGAGGGGGAAAGGGAGAGTTGGTTCTTCTTTTTCTTCTTCTTCTTTGGCATACGTCCTTACAGTTTGACCAGTGCCTTCTTCAGAATAATAGCCCATAAGGATCTGTCTTCTGCTTTCCTCCTCCATCTCTTAACACCCATCGATTTCCGATCATTCTCAATGTAACCTAACCACCTTAATTTTGGTCTTCCTGCTTTTCTTCTTCCGTCTGGTTTCCCCAGAAATACTTTATTTACGGTCTTATCATCATTCTTACTAGACTGCCAGCCCATTCTAGTCTTCTTACTTTTCTTGTTGTTACAATATTTATTTTCTATACATAACTTATAGTTCACCATTAGTCCGGATTCTCCAACTACTTTGATCTTTATTCCGCTATATTTTCCGCACCCATGTTTTAAGGGATGATTTCATTTACTCTATCATTGCACATGTTTCACAACCATATAGCTCTAGAGGTTTAATTATTATAGCGTATATTTTTATTTTTGTGGGGTTTGATTCCGATATAAATGTTTATACGTGACAGAACTATAACGCTGTGTATTCGGTTGCCCACAAATGGTAAAATATAAAGTCCCAGTGCACGCCATGAAGGTATATAGGGGAGTGGAGATACAGCTCCACTCATTCTTACCTTCGGCACTATATGGCTTTGAGTGATGGGCTTCACACCTCCGTCGCTTCAACTCCGGGGAAACGGGCCGCGGTATCCATTTAACAAGAGGCTGGGTAGGCCCCAGAGCCGGTCTGAACGGTTTTGAAGAAGAGGAGTAGGCCTACTGTATCTCTTCTTTCTGCTGGAAACCGAAGCTTCCTCGGTCGTTCAGGCCGTAGCCTGGTTCCTATTGCAACTGAGCTATCCGAAAGCCCAAAACGTCAACTGCTAGCATCTGTTCATGTACACAAATATATCAGCATCATCTGCTGATACTTAAGCGCCCTCAGCATCACGCCTTTTTCTCCAATTCTGCATGCCATCATAGTAACCGAATTTTCTCAAGTGTACAAATCCTACGGGGCATTGCAAATTAATACTTCTAGTTTGAACAGTAGTTTCCTACGAACTTCGGAATAATGCTGATGTGGATGAGCAAATTTATTATTATTATTATTACATTATCATTATCAAAATCAACCTTGTTGCTATTATAAAGCCCAGACCAATTCAGTTTTGCATCTTAACATTATGTAAGAAAGTGGACAAATGATGTTCATTTGAGGCACAGAGTATTGTTAACATCGTCTTTCTGCCAGTTCCTAAGGTTCTTTAGAAATACTCGTACGTGTATTAACAGTATAATATTGTCGTTCAACTTACATGGAACAGGCACTCCTGCCTATTCAGAATAAAACTTTGGAAGAATTTTATGTTCTGATTTCCATGAAATTGCGATTACTTCTCTGATATCAGAGTTCTGCTGTTTCTTTACATATACGTAGACATACCATAGCCTGGAATACAGTTTATTGAATTTAATACTCATGTTCAATAAAGTTATGGACCACTCGGTAAAAACATGTCTACATTTGGCATGCAAGGTGCTCGATGATGCATACATTTGTACACTAAACTACGTCACAGTATGATATTCCGGAATTGTGCATTAGGGGCCGACGTAGCTGCATCAGCACCGTGACGAAACTGCGGGTTGGACGCTTGGGGAATAGGACTTCAATCACCGTCCAATGACCACTCACCTCTATCCAACGTCGAGGTTAAATAGTGCGTGGACTTATACCTTCACTCCCCCATAAGCTTTCGTGGGTGGTGCTTAATTAAACATTGCGGAAAACCTTAACTTGCAAGCCTACAGTTTAGATATGAGGTCGCGTAGATTGGCATACTGCTGTCGACGTTTCAGACAACACTGCATACTCCATCTTCACGGTAGTCCAATACATATAATAACAAAAAATTTCACGACCATTCATAAAGTTTAGCGATATAAAAAAAGCCTTGAAATGAAAAAAAGTAGTTCTCACGGTGATGACAATGCAGGTTAGTCCTGTGGGAAGTGATGCCGTGTAGTCTGGTAGACGCGTACAGTCGTTTCAGAGAATCCTGCTGCTGTAATCTACGTCCTGATAATGTAAGCAACAGGTTCCGTCTGAAAGTACGCTACACTTCTACCAGACCACATGGCGTCAACTTCCAGATGACGTGTTCAGAATAGTAAAGCTATCCCTTCATTCTACTACAAGACTTACATAAATCTAACTCTTCTGCCGGGTTCTGTGTCCTGTTGCTTGCCGCGGAGGCAACACAGAACACGGCAGTACATGGTGACATTGACTCCGTACTCTTGCCACTATGAAAGGAAGCCACAGCACTTAAAGCGTTGTGCAAATATCGTGTTACAGTTTTTGGATATTATTCGGTTCTCATGCCCACCCTTTTCTTATTTAGTCTCATGAATAAACCTACACACTTTCAGTGCCATTCCCTCTCAAATGTTTTAGCTACTACATAACATAGGGATCTACAAAGTTCGCAAAAATTTAAGAGTCATCTCAAAATTCTAGGCGCCGGAAGAGTGACATGAAGCAAGTTCCATACTGAGAAACACCAAAATATCAGACGCCACCGTACAAAATTAGTCGCCCGGGCGATCTGGCGCCCGGGATTGGTGCACCCCTGTTATAATATTACATAGCATAATATATACATGATACAATATAATATATTATAATATTAAAAAGGAAAGCAGCCACATGCGGGGTGAAGGAATCGTATCTTTTCCAGCGGTAAGCAAATAAGTATTAAAAGTAAATCTGAGATTTCTTGATCCTCTCTCTTCACACCCACTCCTAATTGGTCTCTATGTTTGAAATTTTAAAACAAAATTTCCACAATCTAACGTTGCAAATAAATGGAAAGGCTTCTTCAAACTACATTATTAGTCAACTGTTTAGTATTACGCTACTTAGAAAATTACAAATCTCCCTCTATAACGTTATCATATTTTAGTGCTTTCCCTACCGTTATGTGAGGGTGGAGGCAAAGCAGGTCTCCGAAACGTCAGACATCTGCATGAAAGTCGCCAATAAGGTTACAGGTCTCATATTCGCTAGTGCTTTCCCTACCGTTATGTGAGGGTGGTGGCAAAGCAGGTCTCCGAAACGTCAGACGTCTGCATGAAAGTCACCAATAAAGTTACAGAACTCATATTCGCCTTCTCTGCAATGGCGTCCAGATTATTCCTGCTTGGGCTAGTGCTTGTGTTCAGGTTCTTGTCTCTGTAAATGTGGACGATTTAACGAGCCCGAGCACAAGCAACGCGAGCCCTGGGCTCAAGTGGCTCGGCCGCACAGCGGCGGTGCTTCAAAAGAAACGCTCCGCAAGCGTATTGCAGTATTGACATTTCAAGCCACTAAATTAGCAGCCTATACACAGCCTGCAACAGTCACTGCAAGTATTACGAACACAGGCTCAAGCAGTCTGGAACGCATCTTACGTTACCCTATCCTACGGCGGTCCAGCCAGCCGTTATTAGCGACGCTTGCTGCGTAATAACTTCTGTCTGGACATACTCTTACACTAGCTCCACACTCCCAACAACGCGGCCTTCACCTCCACAATACTGCCAGTCGCGGATTTATTCAGGAAATATGATAGGACCTGATTTCTTTTCAGATTACCTACAGCATTACGTCAATTTATAATTCAGTTCCATGGGCAATGAATCCCCATAATTGTATCTTCCGTTCCAAGGGCATTTGTAACTCTACGAAACATAAAACGAAGTGTTCGCAAGTAATATTTATTTGCTATTCCTTAAGGCCGTCTACAGCACTTTTAGCAATGTGGCTGAAGCCTCAAACTAAGAGCTAGCTATAAACTCGAGGGTCCTAATACGATATTTAATAAATTTTTCTTGTTCAAGCATAAAACTGGTCATTGTTACTACACCGTGTGACTGCAGCACAAATCCAGACACCCACACACAACATAATTACTGGCACCAACTTAAAGTAACTGAAGCTGACGAAAGGCAATGCAAAGCAAAGTTAAAATTGCCCCTGTCATGTCACGAAGGTAGATCATGGTGTGAAGTACAGCTATACGTATTCTTAACTTCGGCACTAGACACAGGTGAACGGTCCGCAGTCGGAAAAATGTCTTACCCCTACCGGGATTCGAAAGCGATTCCTCGGTCATCCCCATTGTAGCCTCATCAGTAAACCGACTGAGGTATCCCGGCCCAGTAAGCTGACAAAAACATGTATTCTTATGAAAATACTGAGTACTCTATAATGTTGTATGTTTACAGTTGTGATTCATTTCACGAGAATAACTATTTATTTTATTTATTTGTAAGACCTTAGCGTTTTCTTATCACCTAGCCATCATAACACCTTCGTGGTTCCAATTATTGAACAAATTCCGAATATGAGGTTTCATGAAGGAGATAGCGTGACATAAATATTACATAAAGATTAATGGACAGAAACAACGGAGGCAACTATAAATATAAAACACGCCACGAAAACAGGCAACACCGTACGCTTTGTGACTAATTAACAAACTTCGTTGATCAGAACGATTGTGTGAAAGTAACGTTCAGGCGGATAGTCAAAATTCTCACAATTCTGATAGTCAAATCCAAATATGTAACGAAAGAAACATCACGAAATCAGCTGCATCATAATAAATACTGCATTTGGAATGCTGTATGCAAAAAAGAGCCGGCTGCAGGAATAAACGCTGTTGTTTATCGTCTTTACATCGCAGTACATGAATTAGATCCTTATGGAGCAGCACTTTTGTCGTCTGTTCATTTATTTATATTTCTGTTTACTAAAGCTTGACAAATATGGCCTGGTCAGTATATCATGAAGTGAAACATAAAATGCATTTACATTCACAAATCATATATATATACAATACTTCTTTTAATTATTTACGTATTACTGTGACACCGTTTCGTATAATCAATTTCTACATTACTATATAACTCAGTATTTACAATTAAATATTACTAATCCTAAGATTATTTATCAGTAGCAGTAAACCATAACGGGTGCATTCAATTTTGGTCTCGTGCACACATGCAAATGCAGACTAATACATGACATTTATGGTATAAGTAACTAAGCAACTAGTAGAAACCGGAGCTTCACAAGCAAGCTCAGAATTCTGCCACCTGAGGCACCTCTAGCACACTATTACCCCGCGAAAAAAAAAACCCTGATCTAAATTAGGCCTATGTACACAAATTCATTTCCTACCGCACAGGAAAGACAGTCCCTATTAAAAAGCTCAGTTAATGTTTAGGAAAATAATCGGTATTTATTGTGAGAGTCATACGAAACATATAAACGCACTACTGACGAAATACAGAGTTTCTTAACGTTACAGTAGGTGGTATATATAGTTACCATTGAGTTCTTAAATGTTTAAACCTTTCGTCATAGGATTTATTTTAACCTTTTAAAACCTAGCGGTTATTTTACGTAACACAATGTTTCCAAAAGTCCACGTTCTGCCCAGTTATTGCATTTAAGTGTTTTCCATGAATCTGAGACAAACAGCGACTTTTGTCCTATACAGCACTAAACAATTGGTATTTATACTCGAGATGGAGAGTGTTTACTGAGCGGTACGAATGGTCTTCATATAAAACATTACGCCTCGTTCTTAATGATTCATATTATTAACATATTTAACAAAATGGTCTCCCAAGGGAATTCTACAAATAGCACTCCTCCATCTTACAACCTGTGAGCTGTTGCTGATCCCCTGTTTCCATGTTATGCTCGAATACGTCCAGGCCATGCCTGAAGAATCCCACGAGAAAGAACAGAATAAATTACATCACGAACAACCAAACTGATTTCATTACATTATCCACTTTTTACAATTATAATTTAGAAACTCAAAAATACAATTCAAAACCATATCTTCCAGTATTTGCAACATGCAATACACAAGGCACTTACAAGCTGTATTAGTCTACTGAGTCCTAAAAACGGATAGCAGCTTCCTCCGTTTTACCTACCAATGGTGTGGTACCAGGGCAACCCAATACGCATTTCTTCCCCCCCCCCCCCCCATTACGCCACCATCCAACTTCAGGACTCAGTAGACAAGTACGCGTGACCATCTTTGATTGATTTCTCCATCAAAGGGTAACCAATATTTCTATACATAAACTTCGTCTGTACAATTCGAAAGACGAAAATTGTTCATTTGACCGTCCTTCCTGACATCGTAATAAATATTATCTTATAATAAGATATTTCAAGAAAAAACAGTTTTGATTTGACTGCTAAATATGCCATTCAAAGTAGTGTCATATCAGTCTAACATTCGGAGCACTGAATAAGGTTCACAAAACATTAAAAGAAGACTTGATGATGGAAATGTTGCCTGAGACACAAAACAAACGGACCTGAAAGTTAGAAAACAAAAGCCTGATGAAGCTTTGAGAACAAACTGGAATAAATAAGTTACATACGACATCAAGAGGGAATATAGAATAGAACAAAAAATTAAAGACTAAGAATTTTGAGTAACTGATTTCCCAACTTGCTGCTTCACAGAGGAAATCTTAAGATTTAAAGAGGAAATAAATTTTATTCTGTGCATACCGTTTGGTTCTGAAGTTCAGTGAAGCTACCATCAGCCTTTGTACACCACAATATTGCCAAGCACAAGTTATCGGCCGTAATATATATATAGGCACTGATGAAGTGTATTAAGGCTCATAAGGCATATACGGTTGTAGAAGGGCTGTTGGTAATTCCAATAAACGGGAACAGAATGTTTAAAAAATAATGTTTCTAAATAAGCATAATCGAACAAGGACACCGACTACTCTGACTGCAGTACTTTATGGTCTTGCAGACTGCATGCAGGAAAATGCAAGCACAGTTCCTTAAATTTGGCCACGATCACTTGCTCCAGTCTCTTCCAATTCATAACTCACTCATCCAATCGCTCGGCAATACACGGTCTTAATTACCGACAGCTTCCTCATATAATTTACGAATAAATAAATGAACACTTTATTTTTGTATCCCTTGTATACGTACCAAAGTTGATCTGTTTTAACCAGGTCAGCTTATAATACTCGCAACCGATTTTAGCACTTCAACTGTCACTATCTTGTGACATAAAGACGGGTAGTGAGTAAAGTAACGTTCACCCTATAACAGGCCATGAAGGTTCAGAGGGGGAGTAGAGGTACAGCTCACCCTTTCCTTAACCTCGGCGTTAGATGGGGGTGGGTGGTCGATGTCACGCGCCGGCTATTTTACCCCCGGGAAAGAGACAGGGTACCCATTGTACAGGAGGCTGCGTGGGCCGCAGGACCGGTCTCAACGGGTGCGGAAAATCTCGTCCCCACCGGGATTCGATCGCCGGACCGTCCAGCACGTAGCGTAGTTGGTATGCCAACTACGCTATTTCGGCCCACAAGACAGGTAGTATATAGGCTTATTTACTCTTCCCACCTACCAATATTAACATTCCTAAGAAATAAATAATTTCCCTGAATCTAAAGCACATCATTTAAACACGCACAGCTGATTATGGCATTCAGAAACAACACAGCTATTTTTAATTTCCACTAACAGAGTATGCAAATTTCACTAAATCGAAGTAAATAAAAACTTTGCAGACTGCTTTGAAGCCTGAAATTAAAAATCCAGTTCCCATCTCATAAAAAACCAACAACATCTCAATTACAAACATCAACCGGTTAATGTTCTTTAGAAATTACACGTGTTTATTCCCAAAGACATACGAAACACGTAAATACACTGTGTGGTCCAAATCGAAAATCTATGTTAATGCTGAAGCAGGTGGTATATACACAGGGACATCACTTCACTTCATGTAACACATCGCATCACTCTTCGCGCAGACCGTTTCGCGTGACGGCAGACAGGGCAGCGCTCGCCGCTATTCCATTTCTCTGTGAGTCGCCGTCCACGCGTTTCAGTTACATGTACTGCACTTAACATTTTTAGCCACCATATTTAAAGAAGGCACTGGAAATGTTTTCCTTTAGCTCGCAGACATGCGTCACATCTGACAAAAGCATTCATTACACGGCGAAATTTTTATAAGTTATGCGAGCCGAAGGGAAGTAACTAGTGACAGTTGTCAGATCAAATAGTGTTTCTAAAGTACGTGCTGTGTTTTAAAGGCAATCTCTGAATTCGACAGTCAGACAATAACTCCGTCTATGAAGATTCGTGTAACAATCAGAATAGATAAACACGTCAATAGGTTTACAACATGTGCTGATATTGTCCACTTTTTAAGCCAAAATAAAGCATGTAGTGCAGCAATAAATCGTGACAGACTTTCTTTTAGTAAATATCATTGTCATTACGTGTAAACTGATTGGTCTGCTCGCAACAAACCATAAGATATGCCGTTAGCATAAGGTGGGGACCGCAATGCGTCTCTGCCCTTGACCTACAGGGTCAAAAAAGTACACAACAAGGGTTTTATCAAGGTCAGCAGCCCTCATCACAGCAGAAACCTGGCAATGAATGATTCTGTGTTCAGAATAGATATATTGTTTATATGACTAAGAGAAACGAAATGCCGTCATATTTTCAAGGCAGATGATGTTTAAGCTGTACGTAATTCCACGGCCAATGAAACAAAGTGGTGGGGAGTAAAGAACCCTTCCCAGCTAGCTATAAGCACAGAACCCCGTAATTTTGTTGGCTGTGGCATGGCCTCCTATCTACGTAGATCGTGCGATTAACCTCAAGTACGAACTCATATAGCTCAAAGCCTCCTGCACATAAGAGTATGACAGGACTTTGACTGGATCAAGGAGTTGCAGCCTTCCGGTATGTGGCACAGTACAGCCCACCAGATTCAAGAAGTTGCAGCCTTCGGTATGTGGCACAGTACGGCCACCAGATTCAAGAGTTGCAGCCTTCCGGTATGTGGCACAGTACGGCCCACCAGATCAGAGTTGCAGCCTCCGGTATGTGGCACAGTACGGCCACCAGATTCAAGGAGTTGCAGCACTTTGACTGGATTCAAGGAGTTGCAGCCTTCCGGTATGTGGCACAGTACAGCCCACCAGATTCAAGAAGTTGCAGCCTTCCGGTATGTGGCACAGTAAAGGCCACCAGATTCAAGGAGTTGCAGCCTTCCGGTATGTGGCACAGTACGGCCCACCAGATTCAAGGAGTTGCAGCCTTCCGGTATGTGGCACAGTACGGCCACCAGATTCAAGGAGTTGCAGCCTTCGGTATGTGGCACAGCACGGCCACAGATTCAAGGAGTTGCAGCCTTCCGGTATGTGGCCAGTACGCCACCAGATTCAGAGTTGCGCCTTCGTATGTGGCACAGTACGGCCCACCAGATTCAAGGAGTTGCAGCCTTCGTATGTGGCACAGTACGGCCCACCAGATTCAAGGAGTGCAGCCTTCCGGTATGTGGCACAGCACGGCCCACCCCATCCTCTCATGTGCAACTTACAAGTTAGGGTCAAACTTTTCCAAGAATTAGGAAACATCTCCAAATTCTAGTGCTAGAATGATGACATGAAGCAGTCCATACTGAGGGCATAATTCTGGAATGGCCTGTGAACCTCACTGTCATCTGACGCGTTCTACTCAGTCCATGTGAATGATACATACTTTTGTAAATGTAAAGGTAAACTTCACCTCGAACACACCATGAAAGCCCAGAGCGGGAGAGGAGGTATAGCTCTACTCTTTCTTTAATCTAGGCGCTAGACAGGGTGGGTAATCAACGCCACGCCCCGCCGCTTTAACCGGGAAAGAGACCGGTACCCATTGTACAGAAGGCTGGGGGGGGGGGGCCAGGGTCGATCTGGACGGGTGTGGAAAATCTCGCCCGCACCGGGATTAGATCCTCGGACCGTCCATCCCAAGTCGCTATATTGACTACGCTATCCCGGCCCCACAGTCGACCTCGGTGGACTAGTGGTTAGCGTGCTCGCCACTGGACCCAAGGTTCGCGGGTTCGATCCCGACCGAGGTCGATGGATTTTTAAGGATGATAAAAATCCGGAGCACCACTTCCTTCGGAGGGGAAGTAAAGCCGTCGGTCCATGTCGTAGATTTACGGCATGTAAAAGAACCTTACGGAATGAATAAAAAATGTTGCGTAAGCCAAATTGCCTCCATTTCTCATCCAAGTCTCCTGACTGCCTGCCAGATGGCTCTGGCGTGCACATCATGGATCGATAGAACACTAAGCGCGGCTAGCTGGCCGGTCACCAGCTGCCATGAATGCGCATGACTTAGTAACCTCGACAAGAGGAGGCAAGAGGAGGCCCAGGCCCATACAGGGCTGTTGAGCCAAGAATTATTATTATTATCCGGCCCCACACACATTTTTGTATGTAAGGAAAAATCAACTGTCATAATCGTATTGGTCCCACCATAGAAAATGTCACCAGAGCGACTGGCCTCGGGATGTGTGCACCCTGTCCGAATCTATTACTTCAGATACAAACCAACTCTAAAAAGCAAAATGAAAATCTTCCTCGGCTATTGCTGAAATGAAGTTCAACTTATATAACTAGATGATAACGAACAAACATCTGAATGTCAATGAATAATCAATAAATTTTCCCGCCACGTATGAATCAAGAAAATGGAGACATCAAGTTCCTCCAAAATGTTGCACTACCAGAACACACAGTCATAACCAAAAATATTATAGGACCTACCCTGAAGAGGGAGGCACGTTTTTCGGAAATGTTGCATATCATCTTCCACACTACACAGTACTGTGACACAGAACACAATACCAATATCAACTGCTTCTCCGGCATTCATTACTGGCATGTCTGCATGACATTAAAACGAAACGTTAACCCTACGCTCAATTAAGCATATCATGAAAACACATGAGTTGTGGAGATATAGCTCCACGAATTCTTAATTTCCACACTAGCTGAAAGTGGTCAGCTTTACGCCCTGGCGCTTTACTCTAGGAGAAAGAGCCCCAGCTGGGTAGGCGCCAGATCCGGTCTTGAATCTGTGAAAAGGGTATCACCTCGCTAATGGGAGTCGAACCATGATTCCTCGTTCATCAACTGCTATAAAAGTAAAAACTATATTATTGAAGAAATGTTAATTTAAGTGTTACGTACGAGGGTGAAAATAGACATTGTGTTCGTGTATACAGAAAGATGGGTAACAGACGACAGCTCACAAAGCGAGTCCCAATGCTGTTTATATCACCATTAAATGAGCATCAGTTTTGTTCTCTCTCTCCCCTCTCGCAGCAGAATCCTTTTTGTCAAACTAATATTTCCTCAGCTAGTAAAGAAATTCCGCGCATTTTATGGAACCAGGAAGTTCATTACCGTGTTCACAACAGCCCGCCACTTGTCTCCATCCTGAGTCAGATCAATCCAGTATAGCCCCACCTCCCCATCCTATTTCTTGAAGATCCATTCCAAAATTATTCTTCCATCTCCGCCTAGGTCTTTCACCTGGTCTCTTTCCTTAGTTACCCCCACCAAAACCATGTATGCATTTCTCCTCTCCCCTTTACGTGCCATATGCACTAACCAAGCATCAGTTTTATCGATGCTAAGTAACGCCAACAGCCGGCCCCATGCTGGCCATTTAACGTTGTGTTATGTACCCTATATCTGATACACACACATCAGGTCAAAGTAACATAAGTCTAGCTCATAGCTGAGTAGCCAAATTCCGAAACAGTGTGTGTACGAAATATGTCACACAACGAACACTGCCCAACATTAAATCGATCAGTATTTAGTAAAAGAGATGATCCGGTATTCGGTCTGACCTGCACGTACTCAGAACGCTGGACCCCCAGACCCCACCCCCAATGAAAAGCACAAAAGGCACAGCTGTTGTCCTTAAGGCTCACGTACCCACTTGAGACTACACTGTCTCGGCCGATATTATTGAATGAGATACCTGTGGCCGCTTGCAGGAGCCTTGCACAAACATACCACGCCACCCAAGCGGGGAAAATTGCATTTAAAAATACAAATATGTTGGGGGGGGGGGGACGAAATAACGTAATGTAAAATGAGAATTGGAAAAAACTGAACTAAAAACTTGCAATTAAACATGAGACCTGCACCTGAATACGTCCTTTGCTTTCACAGGTATAAAAAAGAATGCACAATCCACGGCAAACATGCTGTACTTACCGGGAATAGTGTTAAATCACTGAAAGCGCTTAGGTTCATGTCATTATTACACAGAAGTAATGGAATGAAAGATGCAAGGCAAGGCCAGAAGTTACACTTCAAATACTTGTGAAATACAAAACGAAACTAAAATGGTTACAAATATGTATTTCTGAATTTATATCATTCCGTGATGTAAAATTAAATCATGGGTTATGGTGGTTTTGTTTGCGTATACGAAGTCAGATAACTGTGATGTAAAACTGTACAACTAGCTTCTTCTTACACATTTTTGTTGGCCTGACGATGATCCAAAATGAGTCGAAACATGCAGCCATTTAATAGAAAAAAGGATATTGTTTTTATAACAAATATAGTTGTGTTGACCGCTTTCATTATTATCTCGTTATTATTCACGTACAGCTCTAAATCCGGAAAACTATTTCGAGTTATTAGGTGTATCCTTTAAGTTTCCTGTGCTTTCCCTGCAAATTAGCCTTATGACTGTTGTGCCAGCACATATGAAATTAACAACGAATTGTACGAGGAGGCCGTATTTGCATAACAGTGACTATTAACTACTTTCCCACGAACGTAATTCAGATCTGTGCAAGTTTATACTCAAGTCCACTCTGAATGCCATCAAGATCTCCTACGGAACTGCAATCTATTCCTCCATTTACAGAACAAGACCCGTCGTTCATGGATTTCCTTCACATTATGGGCCTTACTTTGTAACATTAACTAACTCACTCCACGGAACAGAATCCTTCTCAAGCAGGTAATAATCACTCAGCCTATTAAGAACTTCTCCGCCTTTTATAAAACCTGAAGGTTCATTACCGTGTCCATAAGAGCCCGCCACCGGCACCTACCTACAGCCAGATGAATTCAGTCATTTTGATATTACGAAATATTAAGTTCAACTTTTCGCCTCTAGCAAGATTAACATTGAGAGCCTAATTCATGTTACCATACAAGAAGTGCTTTCCTAGCTTGTAAACAGATCGACATAAGCAGCTCGCTGTGTGAAGTTCCTCACAACGATACTCGACAGCACTGAGCAGCGTCTGTTACATGTGTGTGTGTGCGATACTTGGTGAAATTAAAAGATTCGTGTGAAACGAATGCATGAGATTTTAACGAACAAACGGCTTGAAGCACGATCACTCTGCAGCCTACGTTCTGTAAAACACTACCCTCTCCCTCCCCCCCCCCCCAAAAAAAAATTAAATTACTATATTGAAGTTTCGAAAAATGTAGGAACTATGTGCACAGACTAACAATGCCTTCGTTTGCATTCGTATGTGCGTGATTATTATCTTGAACACCTTAAGACTTAGGGAGAGAGAGTGTCTTAGGCATAACCCTTTAAAAACAAAGTGAAAGTACTTTTCTATCCAATGCTGCCCAATTTCCGACAGAGCATTGCTTTTTGGAATGTTCCCAACCTTTGCCCGTTTGCTACTTCTGGCAAGAGGAACATATAGATGAAGATGAGTATAAATCTTTGGTAGAATGGTACTGACAGGGAAAAACCGACATACTCGCACAAAAACCTTTCCCAGTACCACTCTGTCCACCACACACCTCACACGGACTGACCCCAGATCGAACCCGGGCTTCCACGACGACAGACCGGCAACTAACTGCGCCATAGCTCGGCCAATTATAGAATAATCTGAATTATATTTAAAGCATCATTTCGTACCGCACAGTAAACACACTCCGTCTCGGTTATAAAAATCACTTAAGTTGCATTGGTAAATAACTGTTGTTTGTTCTGACATCCATACAAAAACATAAACACACTCTCTGGGCCGAACATAGCATCTTTTAAAGTTAAATCCGGTAGTACCTATAGTAACCACTGGGCGTTAAAGGCTTAACTGTATTTCATTCTCCCAAGTATTCTTGGTTCTAATAAGTATTTGGCAAGTTACGCGCGAGTTTTCGAAATGGCCCTCAGATATTTGCAAAATGTCCATTATTGCTGCCTAATTTTAATCATAATTGGACCGTTGTCGACAGACTTTATTTAAACTTCCAAATATCGAATTTTCAATGAAAATTCGTTCAGTGGTTCTCTGGTTGTTTCATGCGTACAGACGGGCGGGAAGATGTAACAGGTGCTCCACTGGGATGTGACAGCACTAAAAGGTTTCATGAACAAAAATTTATTTTTGTGTGACATTTGTAGAGTAACATAGTTTAGGTCTAAACATATTTTCCAATTTCGTACGAAATTAGACACTTGGCACGGCTTTGAATTTGGACGTAAAATATAGACCTGTTACTAACCCCTCAACAGTTCGTAAAATACAGAGAAATTTCGGATTAGAAATTTAATTTTCCGGGTTAACTGAAAGAAAAATTGTAATATTCTTTAATCTACATGGCCTAACCCAGTATTTCCCAATCTTTTTTTTTTCAGGAAGGAGCCCCTGAAATAATGTTTCATATCCCGAAAACCCCCTACCTATGACAAGGTTTAACGGTCAGAAAAAGCTGATATCGGGGAAGGCAATTCAATTATTACAGTCATTTTTGCATTAACACATTTCTCTCAAATATCAAAACATCAAGTCAAAATTAAGCTTACTTAAACATCAAAATAAAATTAACCGATGAAAGCAAAACAAAGAGGCAGTTGTCAGCGCTAGGAGCTTTCTCCAATATTGCCCAATGACGACAAAATTCTCGCGACATTCCGAAGGATATTCGGCATTTTTTGCTGCATGTCAAAATTTGTATTTGTTTTTTAATCCCAAGATTTCTGGCGGAACCCCTTAACAAAGTCCCGCTGAACCATCCCTGGTTGGGGAAACACAGGTCTAACATGTCGGAGCCTGTAATGTAGCACGCCAACGACAAATGGTCCATTCGCGGGAGACGTGATTTCAAGAGCTGTTTGTTCCACCCAACCGTCACCACTGGTGCCTCTAATTACATTCAGAGTCACGTATTGCACGTAAATATGCACATATTTCAGACCACACGTGTATAATGCAAGCCATTCATAGCACATGTGCGAACAAATGAACGCCTGGCCACAGCATCGTCAGAAACTACGTAACAGCATGAAATACGTCGCTTTCGAATAATAGCAGAACTATCCAAAACGGAATTAATCCTCGGAAGATTGCAATTTATCTAAACAATATTCAAAATCAGTTCGCATTTCACAGAAAACACACTGTGTCTCCATTTCAAATACCAATCGGTTAATGCTGTTCGGGAAATAATCATTCTTCTTAGGAACAAA
Source organism: Reticulitermes speratus (assembly GCA_021186555.1). Taxonomy (NCBI): domain Eukaryota; kingdom Metazoa; phylum Arthropoda; class Insecta; order Blattodea; family Rhinotermitidae; genus Reticulitermes; species Reticulitermes speratus. The sequence continues at coordinate 41,753,522 of JAJKFL010000042.1, read as the reverse complement.
TGAAACACGACTTGGCAAAATGTGGAGTTTCTTGACGTCAAAGTAGGAGGTGCGTGCAGTAACCATTGTTCTACAAAGAATCTAAGAGACACAACATGGACTTTATTTGCGACAGAATTCTTTATGCAGTCTTTAAACTGCGTTATAAACGAGCATAATCTTCACGAATTCAACTAATACTTAAGTTATAATTTGTCATACCAATGCGGCTAATGTAGTAAGCACACGTTTGTATTACTGAGTTCGTTGTGGCGTGTTCACATGTCTGCAGAGCGCCTGTTAAAACCTCTCTCCTGGCAGGGACAAGAGATTTTTCCCTTCTCCAGAGCTTCCAAACCGGCTCTGCGGCCCCATAGCCTGCTATTTAATGCGTACCACAGGACGTTTCACCCGACGGGTCGTTAAAATGACCACTCCCATCTGGTAGAGGCAGAGGCTAAGAATGAGTGGAGCAGTAGATCCACTCCGCCATATGACTTTATAGCATGAACAGGGCCAACCTTATCTTCACTGTCACCTCCCTCTTCGTCCCGCCCTTTACACGTCTATCAGAACTGGAGAACCACTGAACAGATCTTCATGAAGGCCGATAAAGAATAATTTTACGAAAAACTGTCAGGTAACTTCAAGTTTCGTTTGTATTGAACAAGCTTATTAATCACGTTACAAGGCAGCCTACTAAGGCGTTTAAATCTCTGCTCTGTGCAGGCGTATATCGTATCATGCTTTGAACCCACACACAAGTTAGAAAAATGAAATTATATGTTGTTTTATTTAAATTGCGTGCCAAAAATTTGAAATTTGCTGCGAGAAGTGGTTTGTTTGCTTTGTATCCTAGCAACAACGCTACAGTGGACAGTAATAGGAATTCCACATTTATTTCATCGCTCTGCTAGGAAATGTAGAGGAACAAACGCGTCGTAATAATTAAGCTACGAGCCCATTTTCTAACCCGTTAAAATGTACCACAGAAAAATCACATCAAGTGAAAAGAACATACTGAAAGTGCCTTAGAACATAGCCACGAGCAGAGTGCTCGCCCTTATAGGGAGGAAATAACAGAAGGCTCTAAAAAAATTGCATAATGAGCGTCTTCATAATTTGTAATAGTCAGTACCAATTATGAGAAAGATGAAAACAAGAGCCTTATGCAGAAGCAGTTCACGCTATTGAAATCCTTTCCTTTGTTCACAGGCGAAAATGATGTGGTGTCCTCCTAAGATACTGTGTTCATAAACGCAGATATTACCTCACATTGCGTGCCGGAAGGCATTTATTTAAACATGCAGCAAGGTCTGCACAGACTCACATAACTTCACGAACTATCACGAATACGAATTTCTAATATCGCAAAACGGTAGGTTATTCGGATTACAGACCCGAAATGTTCATCTCATGTTAAAACTGAATGTATTATGTCAATGTTTAGGCGCCTTCGCATAAGTCGCGGAAAGCGCCTATTAATTTCGACATGTCCGTCTGCCCATCCGCATGTATCAGCGCGACTCCCACATGACGGAATTTCGTGAAATTTTATATCGGGGACTTTTACGAAAATATGTCGAGAAACACCAGATTTGGCTAAAAACTGACAATAATATCAGGTACTTACATGAAGACCTAGATACATTTATGTTTCACAGCAGTTCGAAATATTTTGTAGCTCAACAACATCACAAAGGGAACCCACAATTGCATTTCCGTGGCAACACTGCTGCTTAATGCTGACACCTACATGTACGTCAGAAACAATACAAAGGGAATGTATTGTTGCGTTTCAATGGCAACAATAGTTATGCGAAGACGCCACAATAATACCTTATACGTAAAGCAATCCCATTACAGGCCTGGACAGGCCCTTAGGGTTCCAGGAGGTTGAGGCTCCCAGAATTTCTAGACAATCGGCACATGAAGGTGGTAAGGTTGTCAGCCCTGCGCACCGGCCGCCTTTACCTCCCAGGAAATATTCCTGGTACTCATTTCTGTTAGACGCTGAGTCGGCCTCAGGGCCATAGTGCGACCGAAAGGATTACGTCAATTAAAAATTCCAATGACACCATCGGGAATCGAATCCGCGACCTTCCGGCTTGTAGAGCAGTGCCTCAACCAACTGCGCCACCGCGTGCCCTCCACTTCATTGTTTATTTTTATTCTATTACTTCACCCTCTACAGTCTGAGTTACAGACAGCATTGTTAAATATAGTATAAATAAGCAGATAAAAAATAAAATAAAGTTTAAATAGACAACAGATTGCATAATTAAAATAAAACATAAAATTGCCAGTTTTTGGTAAACATTTATATCAGTACAGTCTGAACCGTCAAACAAAAATTCAAACGTTTCAACATAAATCACGCTTAAAAGAACCTGAAATATGCAATGACCATCACGACACTGGCAACGACCTCTCTCCAGCATTTATAGGCAACAAACCTGGCTAACCAAATTTATGTAAATGCGACATTCGCAAAAGTAATATTTTAAAAACTTCATAAATACGCTTAATTAAAATTATTTATTAAAATTACGCACAGTGGGACAAAGTTCACTGTCTACGCTAGATATTTTAACTTAAACCGTGCGTCTTACATAAACTTTACATAAACATAAACAAAACAGGCTATCAGCTAAGATATTTGTACTCAAAAGGTCAGATACCATCACTGTATTAACGACTACCTCGACTGTTGGTTTCGACATACAACAAAAACTGCCCTAAGAATTTACACAGCTGATATTAAACCTTGGAAGCATAGTGGTTATAATACAGTACCGCCTGCCAAAAATTATAAACTGCTCTTCTTGCTGATAGAGTATATTTACGTGCGTCCTATGATTTTAGAATAAACAGCGATTATATCCCTACACAGCATTAAACGACTGGTTTTTTGTAATAAAGACGCAGTGTTTTCTGAAAGGTAAAACTGATCTTGTAAACACCACACAAATAAAATTCATGTCTCTAACTGTTAAAATAAAACTTATGAAGACATATGGGTGTAATTTTGAAATGAATGTGAAAATAATTAATAAAATCAATAGCGAAACATTTAGACTTGGTTTAATGTCAATTTTGTACCTAATAATGTCTAATGTTGTTACTCTCGGCGGAAGACAGTTCAGTTTCGTCACGTTTCAGATTTCTGCGATTCGTATGGGTGTCAGAGGTAAAGTTTTATGATAACAAGGAATAAAGAAGTTCTACATATGCACATTTAATTAATTCGTGCAAAATATGTCTTTAAATACGTCCATATGCATTTCTCTGGGGTCTTCAGCCTCTAGACACGCAAGGCACAGAAAGACCTCCTCCCTAAGCCCAAATGCAGAACAATACAAGTGTCACAAGAGGTAACCTATAATTATTACGATGAGCCCACAATCCTGGCTTTCATGCAGCAAACTAATTCACGAATAAGCTGTATGAAAAATCTCAACAGCCCTCACTTCTCTCGTATGAAAGTCTGGTACATAACAGAACAACATAACAAATGTACAGGGTAATAACCTTATTTACTTAATCACAATTAGAACATAATTATTTGCAAATTGTATGATTTTTTATCGAAAACTAAATCTGTTTTGTAAGGACGTATTCCTGTTGCCTACGTACAGACAGCATAATACGAATCAGCAGCTGGATAATTCGGGAATTTTTTGTAATTACCGTTCATACTGCGTTAACCAAACCAAAACATTTTTAAGCAAATAGTACTTTCTTTATATTTTTACAACAAGTAATTAAGGTGATTGTTTTAAAACTTAAAATACAACTCAAATGGAAGTACAAAGCTAATAACTGGTTTTATGTGGATAAGAATTTTAAATTCTTAGGTTATATTAGTCAATAACACTGCGCAAACTAAAATGCAAACTACGATTAGCCAATGTAAGGAAACCAAAATTTGCTCTTCTGCAAGTCAGCTGCGTAGCTTAAAGTTCTGGCTCAAAGTACACCAGCCGTAACTAGAAATCTAATGGCCTTTAACTCTCCGAAGACTGACTTTCATCTAAACCATACACACAAAATCACCTCACAAGACACACACCGTGTCCATTATAAACACCAAAGCGTTATATTTGCTTACAGAAAACACAACGCCGTCTATTGTGACAATCATAAGAAACACACAAACTCCGTGGGAAAACGCGGAGCTTCTTAATGTTACAGCAGATAGCAATTACAGCAATGAATAGGCTTTAAAAAGTTAGTAAACAAAATTATCTCCATGATTTTATCAAATCGCGTTCTATTCAATATCCATCTTCAAAAACAAATTTCAAACTCTTTTTCCCTTCCATGACAGTAAAAATGAATAAATTCGTCATTATCTTATCTCTAACGGTTCTTCCGATGCCACTTAACCTCAAACAGATGATATGACAACATTAAATAAGCCGCAGGAAGCTAAAATTAAGTACATCACAGTTTGGTGCATGTAATTAAAAATCCAAATTTGGTTTCCATATAAGCGTTTTTTTTTATTTTCGCGAAACTAATTTCTGTAAATCTGTATGTAATAGGAGAAAATTTTGACAGATTTACTAAGTGTGTATGTCTTTCATTCACAGAGGACGTAGTTACTTTCGCGTCTGACAGATGCGTCAATCGCCAGTCTCGGCATGTACATACTTTCATCTAAAAGAGACTTGATTTTCAGTGGATCTTCTTCACCAGTAGATTAAATTTCCAGACAGACAATTACAGTCTACATCGATTTACAATTTCATGTAAGTATGCAATCTAGCAGTCTCTGCTGGCCTTAAGGCATAACACTGCAATATTAGACAATTCTAATACCTCATAAAGCTGCCAACTTAACAACTTCCCTTGCGAATCAAAGCAAGGAATTCCTTTATCATGTTTTTTCTACAAAGTCGCTAGTCATCCAGCCACAGCCACCTATATGTGAACATACTGGAGAAATTATGATGGAGTAGCAGTAACAATGTCAGAGTTTCGCAATTGTTCCCACCTCTCCTATTATTTCAGAATGCTGCTTCATTGCAAAAATGTTGTATATCACGTTTTGTAAGAACTAAGGAGGAAAATTTAGACTACAATTTCCCAGATATTGTTTGAACGTGTTAAAATATATTTGCTGCATATTTCGATTTTCTCAGCAAACAAATTTCTCAATCTATTTGTGTGAGAATAAATTAGTTCTTTTGATATGAAATAACACAAATTCATGGCAGCAATATCGCAAAATAAACAAATTACTAGAATTTTTCAGTAACATATTACCTACGAATTCAACGTTCATATCACCTTTAGTAAGAGCATATGTGTTTCAGTACATTCATCGTGATGTCTGAGGAAACATATTGTGGTTAAACATTAGAATTTGAGGCTATTTATTTGAACGTAAGCCCCAATAATACCTCCTTCAGCTGATGATCTTATCAATCTACCACCACTACTACTACTACTATCCCTACTACTGCTGCTACCGCTGCATATACTGCTACTGCTACAACCACCACAATGGCCACTACATAGATTCCTACGGAAAAAGAGCAACGTTTCGGAGGTGGGATCATTTCCGTCTTCAGGTGGACAGCACATGACAAATTCTTACCCTGTTGACCCCTAAGAAGAAACGGTTATAAACACTGGTTCTGCCCAGGGGCCCAATAGAGTAGGAATCTCCTCATATAATCTGTACCTGAAAAAGAAGCAAAGGCCATTTCCGAAGTGTCTTGTCGAATAAGTACCTAGGACGATAAACGCAGTCCATAAACCTTGTGTCACTTCGGTGAGTTTACACTCAATGTTGCCATGAACGTATAAACTTAGACATTTTATTTCGTAACATAAGTGACAAAACTTTAGAGCTGTTTCTTCATTTTCAAGACACCAATAAATTCTCATAAACCGACCTTTACATATTTACCGGACGAAAGCAAATTAAATCAAAAACTTTTGGAGACCTACAATTTAGAACTACGAGTAGATGTTTACTTTTTCGCGGGACGAAAAAATAAAATCTCTGATTTTTAGACATCAGTGATGCAGATATATGTATTAATCTACAAATTGAAGGCGTATTTAATTCAAGTACTTTGTAAGATGGTCAGGCAGATTGGTAACTACTGGCACTTTACACTTGGCTCGTACATTCAATCCTTCCAATTACTTATCCTACTAATAAAATCCATTCCAAAATCTTGTGGTACAAATTAGAACTAAAATTTCACGCGACAGAAGAACGTTCAAATGTATCGTTAATGAACATAGTCGGCAACAGATAAACAGATGCATTAGCATAATTTACTTCGAGAATAATACCGAAATATTAAATGAAGTTCCTTATTTTGCTGTCCTCTGTACCTCGTGCTGCACCTTGCGGTATAAACAAGCATTAAATTGTTAAATTTGACTAAGAAGCTCATTTCTACTTTTATGGGTTCATTTTAAGTGTGCGGCGTGGCGGTGACCACCAACCCCTATCTACAACCGAGGTTTGGAATGGGTAGAGCTATACCTCTACTACCCTCTATGCTGCATGGCATGCTCTGGGCAGACCTTTACCTTTACATTTTAAGTGCGTTATTTAACGACTCTCTAAGTTACTAAGATCCTATACCAACGGCGAAGAATGAATAAATGGACATGCAGCATTGGTGCAATGATAGTGACAGGAGAAAACAGAAGAACTCGGAGCAAAGCATGTCCCCGTGCCACTTTGCCAACACAAATACCGCAGTGGACTGGCCTAGGATCGAGACCGGCCTCCGTGGTGAGAGGCCGGCAAATAAACGCCTGAGCCATGGTTAGGCTCTTGCTGGGCACACATATTCATGTTTACAACCACTTTCTACTGTTGGAAGGTATCATTTGCAGGTACGCTGTTTTAGAGTTTTGAATTTTACTGTTTGAACATGTACCAAAAGTTAGGAAGTGTACGCCCGGTATTATGACGTCGGCAGATGCCCTCCGCCTGTTACCTCAAAATCCGTAGAGTTACGAAAAATAGATATGTGTAAAATGTGGTTTATATACGTTTATACGGCAATTTACACCCGTGATGCTCGCAAAGACGCATGTAGGTATTCATGTAAAGTGTCCATTATTTTTGTCTAATTTTCATCAAAACTGAAACGTGTTTTCAAATTTTATTTAAAGTTTAATTTGTCGAATTTAATGAAAATTCTTTCAACGGAAATAAAAATGTTTGAAGTGTACAGAAAGACAGAGAGACAGATAGACAGACAGGTTTGAGGACTGCCTGGCAGGCATGCAAACGAGCCATATTCCAAGGTTTTCACAATTCTGTAGATTATCAAGCTACAATAATACAAGAAATGTGGTAACTGGTATCGGTACTTCTACAGCACACAGCTGACATGAGTCTGAAGAACGTACGTGTATGAGATGCTAAGCGTATGTTTGGCCCTCTGAACCATAGTGGTTCGCATAAGTACCACCTGCTTTCACATTAAAGACACTTACTTATACTCACTATTAACAAACTGCAGAGTCCTTCTTGAAAAGTTAACAATTCCTCGGCCAGTGAAAAAATTTCCCGCATTTTATGAAGTCAGAATGTTCATTATCGTGTTCAAAAGAGCCCGTCATTTGCACCTATCCAGAGCCAGATGAATCCAGACCACATCCTCCCAACCCATATCCTTAAGATCAATTATAATACTACATTCCCATCCAAGCCTATGTCGTCAAAGTGGTCCGCCTCTTTCAGCTTTTCCCACCACACCAAAAAACCCTGTATGGACCTTCTCCCACATACGTGCCACATGCCTCGCCCATCTCATCAAGCACCATTTGATCACCCTGATAATCACGAACTTCTCATTACGCACAGTTCTCCAGTCTTCACTTCCTCCCTCCTAGTCCTACTATCATTCTTAGCACCCTATTCTTGAATTCATTCAGCCCAAGCTCTCCCCTTAGTACGAGATAGCAAGTGTCACACCCACACAAAACAACAAGCGAAATTATAATTCAGTATGTTTTTTCAATGGCTCGACAGCCCCTTGGGGGCCTAGGCCGCCTCATTTTTCGAGGCTTCACGATCACACTCAGACACACCACACTCGGTAGGACTCCTCTGGACGAGGGACCAGCCCGTCGCACAGACCTCTACCTGACAACACACAACACTCACAAGAGACATACATGCCCCCGGTAGGTTTTTTTTTTTTTTTTTTTTACTAATTCCTGGTTTTTCCCCTTTGATCCATTTTTGTTCTGTATTAATCCTTTTTCGTCCTTTCATGTCACTTACGGTCCACAACCGTCTTTTTACAACACAACACAAACATCCATGCCCCCGGTGGGATTCGAACCCACAATCCCAGTAAGCGAGCGGCCGCAGACCCACGCCCACACCGCACGGCCACTGGGATCGGCATAATTCAGTATACTCGTATGTTAATCTTAAATGTTTTTAGATAGTAAACGGAAGACAAAAAAAAATTCTGGACCGAACGGCAGCAAGCATTCCCCAAATTTAATCTGCTCTTAAATTATTCATGCACGCAATTTCGGATTGTTCATTCCTGTCCGTGGATCTAATCCCGGTGGGTGGGAGATTTTTCGCAGCCGTCCAGACCGGCCCTGGGGTCCACGCAGCCTCCTATACAATGGATACCGGGTCTATTTCCCGGGGGGTAAAGCGGCAGGGGCGTCGAGTTGACCACCCACCCCCATCTAGTGCCAGGGTTAAAGAAAGAGTAGAGCTATACCTCTACTCCCCCTCTGGGCCTTCACGGCCTGTTCTAGGGAGAACTTTACCTTTATCTTTATCATGTCATTCCTAAATATTTGAAGTCTGCTGCATTTTTAAAAGATATATTGGCTGCGTTTATGCCACGATTTTGTCCTGCATCCTGAATTTTACCCACATAGTGTATTTATACTCTTCACAAAAATCTCAGAATAAACAGCTATTACTTCCCTAAACAATATTAACCAACTGGTCTTTGGCATGAAGAAGCGGCGCTGTCTGTCAGGCAGTAACTGAATGTTTATGTTATTTGTACTAATTTCAGGCTCTTTAAATGGCAAAATACAAGTGCAACTGTTAGCAAACTGTCCATGCACGTAAAAAATTCAAAGCCAACACAGCTTATAACCGCAACAGATATTTTTAGAAAAGTAATTAACTTAAGAAACAAGTAGCCTTGGGTAGCACTGTAATGGGGTGTCGATACAGAAAATGCTAATAATAGTTCGGGTTACGCCGGTCCCAGCGGTCGCGCGGTCTAAGGCGTGGGTCTGCGGCCGCTCGCTTCCTGGAATTATGGATTCGAATCCCGCCGGGGGCATGGATGTCTGTCTCTTGTGAGTGTTGTGTGTTGTCAGGTAGAGGTCTCTGCGACGGGCTGATCACTCGTCCAGAGTCCTACAGAGTGTGGCTTCTCTGAGTGTGATCGTGAAGCCTCGATAATGAGGAGGCCCTGGCCCACTAAGGGCTGTTGCGCCATTGAAAAAAAAAAATTCAAGTTATGATTGAACGTTTATAGTACTTGCCCTTCGCTTCGGCCAGGAATCACTAACGCCAGAATACACAGAACACTTGGCGCCTGTGTGTGCTAACATTACTGACATCAACCACAAAACCACACATTTGCATATGACATAGCACACGTTTGTTTAAAGAACTATGACAGGCCTGTGACTCTATGAAGACTGTAAACGCCTGCAGACAAGCTTTCTCTTCAAATCAATGTATATGTTCAGCACGACGTTCCAGTCCTTTTTATTCAAAGGTGGTGATTGATATTAAGGTTATGATGTATTGTAATCTGTATGATTGAAAGAGAAAGTGATTAAGATACTATTCAAATATTCTGTCAGTCACGAAAACTGGCCTCTGTGTCGAAAGATAAATGAAAGTGTTCTACTGCCAACGTTTCGCGTCTAATGCTGAAGATAGATCCTAAAGCCACAGTTTGCTTATCCCGACCGGTACAGCGTAGTCGGTGTAGCGACTAGGCTACGGGCTGAACAATCCGGGGTTCCATTCCCAGCAAGGGCAAGTGACTTGTCTTTTATCCAAATTGACCAGACCGGATCTGGGGCCCACACAGCCTCCCATTCAGTGGGTATAGGGTTCTTTCCCGGGTAAAAAGCGGCCGGCGAGTGGTGTTGACCACTCACCTCTATCTAGTGCCGAGGTTGAGAATGAGTGGAGCTACACCTATACTCCCCCTATATGCCTTCACGGCGTGGACAGGGACAACTCCACCGCTTTCTAACTGCCCTAAATCCGATTCTGTGGCACTTAAACCCAGTACACAGCCTCTCATATTCCGTTTGAATATCTACATATTTTCTTTGCACATAATTTTAAAGAGGTTACGTAATTTTTCAACGAAAATTGTGCATAAGTTCTTGTTTCCCTCATATACAGTACATATCCCACAAAACTTAGTCTTACTTATTCAACGCCCTAAGAATCCTAATTAAAGAGCACAAATAAATAACATCCTCGTTACATAATTTTCTGTCACCTGCTTCTTCTCCTCAAACAGGCCGACTTCATTACATTCCACCGATAACAAACCACGATTACAGTGACACTGTTAAACTAGTGAATATAATATTTAAAAATTCATTACCTCATGGAAAAGGAATGACATGTCGGAATTAAGAGCTGCACCAGACAAGTTCTTCAGGTATTAACACTTCTGATTTCTACACAGAAAACGCCCTCTTCGAATCCTGGATTTGACATAGACTACTTTGACTTGTTTTTCGTGGTTTTACTTAGCCTCTCCATACAAATGTCGGGATAGTACATTAAATTAAGCCATGACCGCTTTTCCCAAATCTTTTCAATTCAGTATTCAGATTCACCCAACTCTTCGACGTTACGTTGTCTCAGTTACTTATAGATTCGTTAAATAAACTACAAATAAAAATACAGGAAGTGAGAAATGTGTCATAAAGTTTAACAAGACACGTACACTCATAGTGACCTTGTTTCTAAACGTCCTCATGCCATTACACAAGAAACCTGTCAGTAAGATCTTTCTTCATATTATCTTATCCCCATGTCCTTCACATTTAAATTAGGTTTCTTTATATGCCACTTCAGCCATAGCTTACTGTTCAAGGGTAGTTACACTGCCCTCCTACTTCGCTTTGAGATGTCAGCGTTATATCTCTGCGTGCTCTATTGAAAGTGTTCTCGTATGTTCTTGGCATGTCTGCACGGGTCAGAGTTCGCAATCAGATACCTATATCTACTGTCATTTAAAACGATGGGTGGAGGTGTGTTTGCAAACAGCTAACAGCTTGAATATAGCGGGAGAGAAAAACGGTTTCGAAAGACAGTTATACTACATTGGCAGATAATTTGCTCCACCACAATTGGCGTTTACGATGATGACACCTGCGATGCTGACTTATTTTCTCTCCCGTTCATTTGAGAACCACGAAACAGAAACGACAACAAATCATATAAATGAAAATTGTGACCAGGGTATAAGAGAAAATCCTAACTTCTCGAAAAACAATAGTAGGTATACAGCACCAACTAAATCGAAAGCTAGTAATCGAAACCCAAATATCGATATGCCTATCACACACACCAGCCATTCAGTACTATCGTATATATTTTATTCATGTGTGTAAACTTATATTTATTTGTTGATTTAATCACGGTTTCACGACACTTTTAATGTTTCGAGTTATATAACATCGAATGAATGATTCTTTGTGAATTGCGAAGGATGTGAAAGGAACCACTCGTGGACTAATTTAATTCATTATCCTGGAATTTACAATGAAGGACTGACGAAAACCTTGAAAGAATCTCTTATGATAACCGCTCCCCTGGACGAAGTTTAATCCCGACATACCTCACATACGAAGATGGAATGCTGTCTACTCTACTGAGACGTCCCGTGGCTCAACTGAGTCATCTGAATCCAATCATAAGTAATCCGTTCATTGCATAAGCCATAGATATACTTAAAGAAAGCTGACAGTCCAGCAAATGCTTCCGTGCAATAGTTAGGACGCGGCAGGGCCTACATAATGATTATATCCTTACGGTGCATTGAGCTGCAAGACTACATGATCCATTAGGATGCAAGTCAGAACACAGGTGCCATCGAGATGGCATTACTGTGTTACAGATGTTTCTTATTCACCAATCGTTATCTAAGATCGGGGGAATAAATGTTCTAAAATATAAAACAGCATATCTACGGACAGCAGATGCCGATTAGACGCTGAAAAACCTGTTGTCATGTCGGAAGGTGCATTATTATAAAATATTCTATTTAAGCTGCAACAGTACTCTCTGAAACAAATTACAGGGTCATGTATATGACTCACCGTGGTGGATGCGGTGATGGGAATCGGCGAGTTGCCCACGATAGCGGCAATCTCCACGCTGTAGGTGTCAGAGCCAGCCTCTCGGTCGAGTTGAGCGGCGGTCGCGAGGATACCCAGCTTCATGTCCACATCAAACAGACGGTCCACTTGCCTTCCCTGAGTTCCAGTCACGTTCATCACATAATATTCCAACTCCTTGCTATCTGGCTGTCCCGTCGCTCGTACCGTCAGAATGCTTGTTCCTGGAGGCTCATTCTCATACACACTCCCAGCCAACCCTCCAGATCCTCCACCCTCGAACACCAAACTACCAGTACGACCGTCTCCTCTAGCAATAACAGTGATGTAGGCCTCTGTGGACTTCCTCTCTGATTGCACCGCTTCGTCCGTGGCTTTGACTGCTAGATGGTACCGAGACTCCGGTGATGTTATGGACGTCTTGAGTGACAGAACACCAGAACTGCGGTGAAGGCGGAAGAGTTCGGTGTCACCGCTAACAAGCTCGTATGTGACTAGTCCGTTGGTGCTGGAGTCCAGGTCGCGAGCCAATACCTGCATCACATTCAGGCCACTGCGAGGTAGAAACGCTGCACTCATTGACACAAACAGAGGGGCGTTATCATTAATGTCCTCAACTATCACTGTCACCAGCTTCTCGGCTGAGAGCCGCGTGTTCTCCGGTAGTGCTTGGTCTGTCGCCACGACAAGGAGCCGAAATGTGTCAACAGTCTCGCGATCAATAGGCAGCAAAGTATGGATCACGCCAGTGGCTGGGTTTATACCAAAATGTCGCCTGGAGTCGTCGGGTTCTTGGCGGGAGATAGTGTATTTTACCCGACCGTTGAGACCAGAGTCCGGATCCTCAGCTGCCACAGTCACTATCGGTGTGTGAACAGGAATACCCTCACGGATCTGCCGCACAATGGCCGTGTTAGGGAAAGCAGGAGGGTTATCATTGCTGTCCTCAACTGCCACATGGAAAAGGATTGTCGTGGAGAGGCGAGGGTTGCCGCCATCCGAAGCTGTAATGTTAAGGGTGTAGGTTGTTAATTCTTCATAGTCCAGCGCCTTGTGCAAGAACAGGGTGCCAGTAAGTGGGTCCATGTGGAAGGCATCACGGCGATTTCCAGCTCCGATGGAGAATGTCACTTCACTGTTCACTCCGAGATCTGCGTCCGAAGCACGGAACTGCACGAGCTTTGTGTTTATGGGCGTGGTTTCGAGCACAGAAACTCGAGACTCTGTCTGCGTGAATTCCGGAGCATTGTCATTTTCGTCCAGCAGATCAACTGAGACGGTTGCCGTGGAGCTGAGCCGGACACTTAACCCAGCATCCTGGGCTGCGACACTCAGAATGTAGCGAGACTCTGTCTCACGATCCAGAACCCGGGCCACTGTGATCTGACCCGTAGCCTCGTCAACAGTAAACCGGCCGTCAGCATTGCCACTAACAATCGAATAGAACACGTCCCCGTTTAAACCCTCATCGGCGTCAGTAGTGGACACTCTAAATATCTGAGTGCCTACAGGAGACGCTTCAGATATCTGAACTTTGTACGGAGTTCGAAGAAACTTCGGAGCATTGTCATTTTCATCTGCCACATGCACGTTTACTTTAACTTTATCTCTCAGTCTTGTAACACCGTTATCAGTGACTGTGGCTTCCAAAGTGACGTAGCTTTGGCCAGTGCTCTGAACAAGTTCCTCTCTGTCGAAAACATGTAGGGTCTTGATGAAGCCATTCTTGGGGTCAATGGCAAAATCCTTCTGAGCATTTGCTAGGGAAAAGGTTAGTTCTGCATTCCGCCCTATGTCACGATCTGTAGCTGTCAGTTTACCGACAAATGAGTCTGGAGGTTCATTTTCACGCAGGTGGAACGTGAATGTTGAATTAGTAAACTGCGGAGGGTTATCATTCTCGTCTATGACATGAACAACTACTGGTACCAGGGAACTCCTTGCAGGATTGCCGTGATCTCTAGCAGTAACCGTCAGCGAGTAGTAGTCTCTGTTCTCACGATCTAGAGCACTTTTAACGTACAGAAAGGCATCAGGGAAAATTCCAAACTTCCCGTCAGCATCTCCTTCAGTTATGGCGTATTGAACCAGTCCGTTGGGACCCAAATCAGCATCCGAAGCCGCCAGTGCAAAAAACCTAGAGTTCACAGGGGTCGACTCCAAAAGAGATGTCTCGTACGAAGTATGGTCAAAAACCGGTGTGTGATCGTTGACGTCTTCTACGGTGACGACCACCACGTGACGTGATGATAATGGTGAAGGTTCTCCAGCGTCAGTCGCAGCCACTTCCACGCTCATCGAGCTGCCTGGTTCTGCACGAATAGGGCGGTTAAGGTAAATAACACCAGTGGATTCTGCGATTCTGAACTGTTCATCAGGATTATAGGACAGTGTGTAGGATACCCGACTGTTAATACCAGAATCACGGTCCCTTGCGCGTGCCAAGTACACTTCCTGACCCACAGCCGCGTTCTCTGCTAACCTCACTTCGTCCTTCTCTCTGGAGAATACCGGAGCGTTGTCATTTTCGTCCAGCACTGTAATGTTCACTGTTGTTCTCCCATAAGAGAGACCTCTTCTTGCTATGACGGTTAAGCTATACAATGCCACCTGTTCTCTGTCAATCCTGCTTGATGTAGTTATATTCCCAGTTCCTTCATCGATCCTAAAGCTCCCGTGAGGGTCTCCGTATACAATGGAATAGCGCACTGTTTTCCTGTCAATACCCACGCCTCTCGGCATCACCTGAACGCGACCTACCCATCTGCCTATTGACGGCGCCCTGTCACCATAATCCTCGGCGATCTGAAACTCATAGCCGCTGTACGACTCGAACTCTAATTCCTCCATTTTATTCTCCTTAATAATCTCCACTTCCGCATCCTGCAATGCCTTCCTGTCTCCACCATCAATTGCTGTTATTACAAGCTTAAACAACGCGTTCTGCGACTCTTTGAGCGATCCTTTCAGAGTCACTACACCCGTTGATTCGTTGACGTCAAACATGTCTTTCATCTCACCAGTTTCCTGCAGTGCAAATCTTATCTGAGCATGGTCCTTATTATCACGGTCAGTTGCTGTTACTTGAAGAATGGAAGAACCAACTGGAAGATCTTCTGGTACAGAAGCAAAGTACAACTGAGGATAGAATTCGGGGCTATTGTCGTTAACATCCAGAACAGAGAGAAACACTGTGGCTGTGGCGGATTGTGGAGGCACTCCCTGATCCCGGGCAATCACGTGTACCTCATAGCTCGGTAATGTTTCCCTATCTAGGACCGCCCGCGTTGTAAGCTGCCCTGTCAGAGAGTCCAAAGCAAATACACCAGGATAACTTTCAACAAGCTTGTATGTGACACTTCCATTAGTTCCCTGGTCGTGGTCAGATGCTGTTAACATAGCGACAAGTGTATCGGGTTGAGTACTTTCAGAAAGAGACACGTTAATATGCTCCTGGGAGAAGACAGGTTTCTCGTCATTTTCATCGAGGATTGTGACTTTTAGTTGTGTGTATGCCCACTTAGGATTCGGTCCTCCGTCTCTGGCTGAAATCCGGAGCTCCACCGTATCCTGCACTTCACGGTCGAGAGGGGCGCTTGTCGTTATCAGGCCTGAGTCAACATCCATCTCAAACCATCGATGCTCGTTGCCGGAAACGAAAGCGTAATAAATCTGCGCGTTGACCCCTGTGTCTTCATCTGTGGCCGTTATACCGGCAACGTAAGTCCCAGGAGGAGCAAGTTCGCTAAGCACTGCTGAATATTCGCTCTTCTCAAATACTGGCTCGTGGTCGTTCACATCATTGACATGTATCACCAGAAAGGCGGTTGCTGTCCTTGGTGGTTGACCTTTATCAGTAGCCACAACAGTTAGGTTGTATTTATTCACTTCTTCTCTATCTAGTACACCATTAACGCGAACGATATCAAAATTCGGGGTGTAATCAAGTCGAAAGTGTCCAAGCTCATTTCCAGCCCTTATTTGCACTGTGGTGTCACCATTCAACCCCTCGTCGAGGTCAACCACTGATACCGCCGCTACTACGGAACCATTCACAGCGTTCTCGTCTACGGTAGCAAATCCTGCTGTAGATGGAAAGTACCGAAACCTGATAACTGGATCGTGATCATTAGTGTCAACCAGATTAACTGTGACGTAAGTCCGACCGTCTTGTCTGGGTGAACCGTGGTCCCGAGCAAACACGGTAAACACGCAGCTTTTGGGACAAACGCCTCCTCCAGAAGGCTTTGTTGATAGCTGTGGACAACTCTGTTGTGGACAGTCAAGTGTTTCGGTCGTGGATATTATACCCGTCTCTGGATCGACCCCAAACTGCCTCTCCGTGTCTGCTAGGTAATACGTAATCTTGGCATTGTCACCCACATCACTGTCAGTTGCCATGACTTGAAGAACAGGCGTTCCGGGTGGTACACTTTCATTCAGAGATACTATGTAGTCACTATGGTCAAAGATGGGAGGGTTATCATTTACATCCAGATGGTAACATTGACCTGAAGATAGCCGTATCTTGGGGGATCACCACCATCTCTCGCAGATATATTGAGCTGATAAAAAGCCCTGTTTTCTCTATCTAATTTCCCTGTTGTTTCTAGGTGCAGATACGTGATTTCACCGCTGGGATTTGCTGTTACTACAAGACGAAACTTATCATCCCTGTTGCCGGCAACTATCCGATAGTCATCAGACACGCCATTTGTTCCAGAATCGCGATCACTCGCCGTGTCAAGCAACAGCCGAGTGCCGGCCG
This sequence comes from Reticulitermes speratus, assembly GCA_021186555.1. Taxonomy (NCBI): domain Eukaryota; kingdom Metazoa; phylum Arthropoda; class Insecta; order Blattodea; family Rhinotermitidae; genus Reticulitermes; species Reticulitermes speratus. The sequence goes on along the minus strand of JAJKFL010000042.1, from coordinate 41,736,421 downwards.
CTGCACTTTCAGAGAAAGTAACTGCAATGCTGGGCTCCGGAAACTCCGGGGCATTATCGTTTACGTCTACTACTAAAATGCGCACCTCGATCGGATACGTGGGTTGACTGGAGAGCACAACTAGGTCGTACCTGTCGTTACGCAAAGATTCACGGTCCAGCACAGCCGTCGTACGGATTTCTCCTGTGGTTGAATCGAGAGTGAATTCCCTTGGTGGTTCATTAAAACGGTACGTGAAGTTTGGTTTTATTGGAATGGAGCCTACAACAGTGCCGCGGGGCTGACCCTCCAGTATTTCTAAGGTGACCCTTGTGTCGACAGCACGCGACTGCATCTCGCCTAGCTGCTGGCCCTGCACAGCCACAGTAGCGGCCACGTGGACCAGCAGGCACCAACACCACGGCCGCACCATTATTACACTTACGGATGTTTACTGCGCGGTCCTCCTCTCGCTGACAACAAACAGTAGTCGCATGCTTCAGCCACACACATCACTACGACATATCAACATTCAGCACTTGAATAGTAACCGAAATATACTGCTGGCAGTTTCACACATAAGGAAACAGAGAAGCGACTTTAAAACACGACAATATTTATATCGAAGTCAGTATCGTTACGACACCGCGAATTACAATTACTTCTTTTCCGTCACGTCTGTTCACGCGAAAACGAATCACGGCCCGATGACGCACTAATTTCCACGCACACGCACAAACACACCGCACGTGTCTCCTGACAACAAACTCGTATTCTTTCTGAGCTGAAGTTAATGGAGAGTCGGCCGGCACTTGTTCCTTGCTGCCTGCTGAAGACGACTAAACATTCTTTTCTCCCCGTCCCTCGTACCTCCCAAGCTTCTCGACCTCACTCTATCTCGTTTTCTTCTCTTTTCTCCCGGCAGGGGATTACGGCTGAGAATAGATGGGCCTTCCTCCGAGACAGGTATTCAACATGGCTGACTGACTGACTGAATGCCTGTTGCCATGAGGGGACTAACCTTCAAACATCGGACAAACATCGGAAGATAAGAAAAGCAGCTTGAAGAAATAATTGTGTAGAACTACATCATTTATGAGGCCCTAAAAAGTCACTGTTCGGTCAAACGTTGTTAATTAAATTAAAGGTCAACTGAATTCAATGTGTGTCTTAATTACACATCATACTTGCATTCACCCAGTACTTTCGTTTTGTTGTAATACATTTCACGGCAGACAACTGAATAAACGTCACACTGATGTCAGACTGGCACATGGAATGAGGAGTTGCAGTATCACAGCTCGAATTTTATCTCACACTTTTGAATCATGCTTAATTTTAATTACCTTCATTAATAGAAGCAACTGATATCACTGACCGATCATAAATAAAATTACATCTTGTGTCACACGATTTGAAACGCCTGGTTCTGCCAACATAAACACACTCTCACCACACTTGTGTTTTCACCCAGCTCTTGTCACTTTTGTGAACATCATCTTCCCAGAAGCAAATGCCTTTGAACTTGTCTTTCAGAACGCAACATCCCAGCAGGTGTTTGAAAACAGCAATCAATAAACAAACTAAAACCAATTTCATCCAACATCGATTGTCTAATCAGCATCTTTTCACGTCATGACATCTTCTGGCACTACAGACCCTCAATCCACTCGGTTCTATGACAACAAACACACGGTGCTGTTGATGAAACAAGCGAAGTTCGCGAGCCGTGTTTCTCTTACACACTGGTTACGACTGCCGCCTGAGTTACAGCTACAAACTTTAACCTCACTCCACTCTTGCTTTTCTCTTTCTCGCTCTTCTTCGGGCTAGTAACTTCAACAGCCGAGAATAAGAAATTCTCTTCTTCTCTTTCAATTCTTTTCCCCCTGAGCAACCAGTACATTGGCAGACGGGGAAAGAGATAGAGGGGAATAGCTATCCACCAATGAGGTGACGTCTAACATACCTACAAGGTTGCCAGACGGTACCTGGCCTTAAGAAAACCAAAGTCTTGGTATAATAACAAAATACTCTAATATAAATACAGTTCAAGAGCCTTTTATTTGCAGAAAATATAATTTGCTATGAGTTGCACTTAATATATTCGTTCTTTCTTAATTAAAATAGCTGGTAAGTTAGTGATGTTATGTTTGCATTCTTTCTTATTCTCCACTTACTATAATAAGAGAAAGTAGTTCGAGGTGGGAGGCAAAAATGTTGAGCCAGTATTTGCGACATTGCTTCCTCCTTATTTTATCCAAAAACATTATACCAACCGCACAAGTTAGCGAGTTTCGAATGCGAAATTTCAGTAGTTATTCTTAGTAAACTCTGAGAAGGTGAATTTAAAGACTACGATCTAGTTTAAAGTATTATATCGAAACGTCACTAAAGTGTGTGAAGAAAACTGTAAAGCCTAGAGCCAATAGGTATATCAGCCGGAGTTTTAACCGCGACCATTAGGAAGGAAACACTACGCATGCCACCTTAGAGCAGCTTCTACTGTAATGATGCAGTGAAACCGTGTCACCTTCTAGATATCTGTCTGGCTTGTCATAAACACTGTTGACAGTGTGATAATTGAAATGTGTGGCTACGTAAGTTCATTCCAGAAAAGTGTCGAACTCTAGCGGGCTACCTTGCCTCACATTCAGAGAAGCAGGCTGAAAACGGTGTCTCTTCTACCCTTAAAATGGAGGAAGCAGATTCCTCCGAAACGTAAGTAAATTTATACAGGACTTATGGCTTCTAATCCCAGAACACAGCAATTTTAACAGTTTAATAGTTTTGCATCAAAGCTTTAAAGAAAGAACCTATCATAATAAACGAGAAATTAAATATTTGAAATGGAAGAGAAAAATCTCCATGTCAGTGTTATAAAAGAATGTACCTAAAAAGATAGTTTGATTAGTCGGAAATGCCTCATATTTTCTGTAAGAATGGAGTGAATTACCATGTATGAGTAACAAATAATTGCAGACTTATAATTTATTAGTAGTTTTCCAGCCGCAATACTGACAACGGTGTACAAAAAATGTGCTTTGTACAATGTTACATTTGCATTACCTTTTGCCAACAAGACAGTCACTTCAAAACAACAGTAAATGCTGTTAAATTAAAAAGAAGAGACCGACAGGCTTTCATATCGTTGTACTTCAGTCACGAGTCAAAACCAACGATCAGTGATATCTAGTACTTAGAATTAGTATTATATTACTTAGTATTAGTATTAGCTCCCTCGTTCTACAGCTGTAACTGCTGTAGTCGTTTTTGTTCCTTTCCCAAACTTATTATTATTATTATTATTCCATGGCGTCACAGCCCGGGGTGGGCCAAAGCCTCCTTCTTTTGGGATTTCATCCCGAAGGTTTCCTAGTCGGTAAGTGTGCATTCTGTAGTGAATGACCGGCTCACTGACCGCACAAGTTTTTGCTCAATCCTGATGAGACTGCCAGAGCCATCTGGCAGGCAGTCAGGAGACTTGGGTGAGAAATGGCCGCTTGAATTTTGCTTACGGACATTACTGGTTCTATTCTTGCCGTAAGGTTCTTTTACATGCCGTAAATCTATGACATGGGACCGACGGCTTTACTTCCCCTCCGAAGGAAGTGGTGCTACGGATTTTTTCGAACCACGCACGAACGAAGCACGCTAACCACTAGTCCACACGAGGGCGACTATTATTATTATTATTATTATTATTATTATTATTATTAGTTATCACCTTTATGCAGAGTATAAACCTCAAACCAACCATGTTTCTAAGGTAGATGTGACGCTATTTCCCAAGATAAACGTTTTGTACTTTTACATCAATACTTTCCGAAGTATGTGTACAGTACTCAATATAGCTGGTTTCTGTAGTTTCTTGAATTAGTGTCTGCCCGGTGTATTGCTCAGGTATTTTCTGACCGATTTTGAGATGGCACTACTTGCCCGTATTATTACTGGTATCACTTTTGTATTTACATTCCACAAGCGCTGTATTTCTGCTGTAAGGTCTTTGCATTTTAAAAATTATTATTATTATTATTATTATTATTATTATTATTAAAACTTAACACTGACTCTGTACTTATTTGAAACCCATTCCACAAAATCATATGAGTAGAGGCATAACTCCACGCATTCCTAATCTAGGCACTAGATAACATTAGTGCTCTTTTTCTTGTTCCGGTTTGTTTATCCCGCCCCTGAAAAGAACTCCCGGTACCTACGGTGTAGGAGGCTAACTAGGCCCCAGATCAGGTATTATTATTACTATTATTATTATTATTTCAGTGTTATTACTTTAATCCACATGCATGGACAAGGTCAAAGCATTCGACCCCTAAAAACAGCAGAAAACTCATTTCTGTCCAATTTTCTACAGTATCAAAAAGAGTATTTTTAATGGACTCTCAGTGTTCGCCTGCTTGTCCTTATAATAGCAGTATCAACGTGAGACGAGTAAGGAACAGTGGTGAAATGATACTGACAGAGGTAAACGGAATACTTAACGTCAGAACAGAACCCAAGACTTCTCTAAGAAATGAATGCTGCTTATAGAAATATGGGATGTCCATTGTGCAAACCACATGAAACACGTAGGCCTACACACAACGTGTGAGCAAACATAAAACAGGTGGTATATATAGTGACCATTCGGCTTTAAAGAGTTAAAAACGAAGCTACCGGAGTTCATATTATTGACTGTGAGGCCTACCGGCAATGCCTATGAAGATTACCGTCTTCTGGAAAGTGACGCCGTGCAGGCTGGTAAAAATTCACAGACTCCCTGAGAAAATTTCTTCCACCTTCATTTGTTTTTCTGTCTACTTATGTCGCTCCGCCACATATAAAACATATTTTGTGATCATCATTAATCTTTAGACGTGTGCAGTGATTGCAATATCACAAGATCTCAAAGCCGCTCGCCGCGTAGCAGACTGTGCCTTACAGAAAGCATCCTGACATTAGTGCAGTACCTCCAGAACTGAGAGTATTTCTTGCTGGACAATCGAAGTTCTGACGTGCTCTTAATTGCCGTATTAGACAAGAAATGCTCTCAAGCTTCAGACTTCATATCAACGTGATATTTAAGTCACAGTATTTTAAATACTGACATTATGTCGTCAAAATGAAGCCAGTCTACGAATAGCTCAGTCAGCATAGTGACTGGGTTAGGACTGAACAAAAAAAAAGTTCGTGGTTCGAATCCCGGCAGGGGCAAGAGATTTTTCTCTTCTCCAGAACGTCAAGGCCAACTCTGGGGCCCGCCCAGCCTCATATTCAATGGGTACCGGGAACTACTCCCCCGCGGTAAAGCAATGACAGCTTGAAGCTGACCACTGACCTCCATCTAATACCGGGGTTAAGAATGAGTGGTGCTATACATCCACTCGTTCATACAACCTCAGGACGTGCATAAAAAGGGCTTTTAGGATCTAACATACAGTGAAAAAAAAAATCCTAAGGTTTTACAGTTATAAGCAGAAACGTTAGCTGTTATAATAATGATAATAATAATAATTATTATTATTATTAATATAAGAATTTTGAGAAAATTAGGAAATAACCCTAAGGTTTTTTTATAGGCAGACGCTTTAGATATTATTAAATTTTTCTTAAAGCATAACCGTTGTAACGCAGACATCGGTCTCATATTATATTATATTATATCATAATTAAGTTAAGCGTATTGATATTAAAAATCTAATAGACAGTCAGCTAGGAAAAAGAATTCCTTGCCTTTTATCGACGCCATACCCGGAACTGTGTTGTATACTGAGCCAAATAAATCCAATTCATTTCCCCAAACATCATTTCATTATCCTCTTGTATATGAAGTCGTCTCTTCACATTCCCCGCCTAAAATGTTAACGTGAATTTTTTGTTTATCTCATGCGTGCTAGATTACTTAAGTACATATTATTTATTTATTCATTCACTCATTCATTCATTCATTCATTCGTGGCTTACGTAGCGACGCTTTCAACAACTCACATTATATAGCGTGGAGGGTGCTACATGCCTATCCCAACTCACGCTCCTTGACTTCAGCTTTTTTACACTCGGGAAGCGTACAGATTATGAAACGTTTAATTACATCGCTGTCTTTCACGGACTGGGATGATCATGGCCTTTTGTTCTGTAACACCGTGTAATTTGCTATCTATCTGCCAAACTACACGGCGTCACATCCCGGAAGACCATAACCTTCACATTCACAGCTGTGAGAACCTCGAATCTGTACCGTTCGACCTAAGATTTCAAAACAGAGCCTATATTTCAACAATTGGAGCGTTTGTGACACTGGCAGACCTGTATAAATCCGTAACCTTGCAGTGCAGTGAGCAAACTGAAGTTCTCTTTCATAGGTACGGCGCGTGATAGCAAGGCAATAATCAGCGTCCGCTGGCAGGCATACCATACCATTGTTTGACCCTAGTACTCGTAGTTGTATTTCTTTTCCATAGATGGCATACCAAGGCTGTGGCCTTGGTGGCATCTGTTGGCAAAATTGCGTAACATCTATCGCCACATAGTTAAACTGCTTGGAAGTTCTAAATGCAAATACGAGGCGTAGAAAATGGTTACACCACCATATTCTTCAAACATGATTGTGGACTTATATATTTTATAAAATAATTTGTTTCTGAAGGTTTAAATAAATTTCCCCGCTCAAAGAGCAAAAATAAAAGCCTTAAATCTAACCACACGGAATTTACTTGAAATTAACTACGTATTATCACACCCACGAACGGAATTTTTTCCCTTTATTTACTTACTAGTTATTTCTCTATTTATTTATTGACTTCTGGTTCCGTTTTGTTTGTGAACCGCGATAGTGTAGTGTGTAGGCTACAGGCTGCACAACCAATAAATCGAGGTTCGATACCCTACCGGGATAGAAAGTTCTTCTCTTCTCTAAAGGGTCCAGGCCGGCTCTGGGACACAGCCAGTGGTACAACGAGATTTATCCCAAGGGGTAAAACGGTCGAGGCGTGAGGCTGGCCACTCAGCTCCATCTAACGCTGAGGTTAAGAATGCGTGGAGTCGCACTTCCACTCCACAATACTCAATTGTGAAGTGTACAGGGACAACCTTACGTTTACTTCATGTTTGTATTTGTTTTTTTTTTGTTTGATTTATTTATTGTTTGTTTACACCGATCTGCTATGCCTATGTGTATTCATTGAGAGAACTTGCAGACCCAAGTCAGTGTGTTTGTTTTCTGTAGCCCAGTCATAGTGCTTTCACACAAACTTATGACGGGAGTACGCCTACTGCATAGTTCATAACCTGACACACACTGTCTATACATTTCCTGCTCGTCACGCGTTATTCAGTTGCTCGCGTAAGAAAGACGACAAAATTACCGCAGTTGGAGTTTTGATCCCAACAAATGTACCCAGACTGAGTGATAATGATTTCACCGGGCTTCTGGGTTATCTATCTATCTATATATCTATCTATCTATCTATCACTCCTTTCGCTCCTCGCGGAGCATAGGGCCTCCTTTCGGAGGTTACTTTGGTCGTATGCATAGGAGTAGTGAATAACCAGCCCACTGACCGCACAAGTTCTACTCAATCCTGATGTGACTGCTAGAGCCATCTAGCATTCAGTCAGGAGACTTGGGTGAGAAATAGCCGCTGAATTTTGCTTACGAAACATCTCAATTCATGCTCGTAAGATTCTTTTACATGCCATAAATCTACGACATGGGACCGACGATTTACTTCCTTCTGGGTTATGACAACGTGTTTTAGTCTAGTAGGTTGGTACCAATGTTTCGTACGAACACGCTTCCCCCATCTTCAGAGACAGCATGCTCCTCCGAAACGTTGGCAACACAAAGTCATAGCCCACACGGCTGCGACAACATCACATTTTACACGAAACGCTAAGATGTGCCTGTGCACACTACATGAAGAGCACATGGAGGAGTGGAAGCATAGCTCCACTCATTGTAAAAGTTGACACTAGATTGAGATGTGCGGTGTTTCATGTACCGGCCGTCTTGTCCCCAGGACAGTCCCACAGTACCCACTGAATAGGAGAATAGGTGGTGCACGGAGCCGGTCTGGACGCCTTGGAGAAGCGAAAAGCCTCTTAACCCTGCTGGGAATCGAGGCACTTTTTATCCGCTGTTCAGTCACTGTCAAGAATGAGCTATCTCGGTTCCTCACGACAGTGGTGTTCTCTTTCATTATAAAGCAATTACAAGTTGAATACCGATTTTATTACGAAAAGACCATATTACCCACACAAAGACCATATTACCCACACAAATACCATATTACCTACACAACATTAGCGCTTTTCTCCAATGGTCAGCTAAGAGGCATTTTCAAGAAAGCAAAATCCTGACAAAAATCCGGAAAGCTCCCGACTTGTACCCAATTCAGTCAAGTACTGTGACTTAGGCTCTTCCGTTTCCTTTGTCAAATGAAGGCTCATTCATTCATTCTGTAGTCTGTCTTACAACAGGTCCGTAGCCTCTTCCAAAGCGAGTTCTCCATACAGTGCGAGCTTGTGCTTCCTCTTTCAATTTACAGTATCTTCTCTTTTCCTTAAGGTCATCCAGTAGCTGCTTACGTCTTCTCCCTCGTCTTCCCGTCATTTCTATCCTTCCTTCTAAGGCTACATTCTTTAAAATAATCTTATTAGAGAAGCGAAATAAATAGGAGTGAATCCAAGTTCCCTGCTGAAGCTGAATAATCAACTGCAAGCATTAGCAGCTGTATTGAGAAGCAAGTTGTATTGAGAAGCAGCTGTATTGAGAAGCAAGTTGTCCACCGGCTAGTCAAAAAATTCCGCGTCCTTAATGGCTGGGGCCCACAAATTTTCCAAAAATCTAGAAATCATCTCAAAATTCTAGGCGCTGGAAGAGTGACGCAGCCAGTTCCATACTGAGTACTCACACATATAAGGAGCCACCGCACAAATTTGGGCGCCAGGGTGCGCTCCCGGGGTTTCTGCACCCCTGCTTTATGGAACCCGAATATTCGTTACCTGTTCATAACAGCCTGCCACTGGTCCGTATCCTGGGCCAGATAAATCCAGTCCACATCCTCACAACCCATATCCGTTTCCTTAAAGTCTACAAAATGAAAAAAAAAAAGCAATTGGTGTGTTCGCAAGTAGATCAAGACGTCAATTACAGCGTGTTATAGGTCAGCATCATTAAACAACTTCAGCGAAGCAGTGTCACGCTAAAGGCCTGTCGGCACGGTATTTAAATGGTTACGACACGGCTTTCATTACCATTCTGGCTGTAATACACGTGTCGAACTCGGATACTTCATTACCATTTCGGCCACAGCGCAGTCCTCAGCTGTAGGCATGGGATGTCCTGAATCACAGACTCCACTGCCACGGGCTCTGTGAGACAACTGGGCTAAAGCACACACACTGGCCGCATCTCAGATCCCCCAGTATCAACAACACGAAGGTCACGATCCCTGCATGATAGGAAGTTCATTCATTATTCACTTTCTCTTGTAAGAAGTGGGGTACCATGATCGTTAGCAGTAGGCTGTGCCGATCTGGCATCGTGGTGCCTGCTGAAACAGCTAAGCTGGATAAGGGAGCCGAGAGGAAGCACAAGAAGACGAAGAAGTAGAAGATGAGGAAGAAAAAGAAGTTCCTTTCTTTCTTTCTTTTCTATACAGCATCCGTCGTTTGTTGTTGGAATGGAGATGACATACGCCGAGATACTGCATTCTTCAGCAACCTCCTCCGCTCTTGGGGCTTTATATTCTGGAGTGATGGACCACAGAAGATGCTGTAAGCGCATGGGAAGAGATCGTACGTAGAGCAGCGACATGCGTGAAAGCGTGCGTATTCCGACAGACATAGTGCCACTTCTTTTTGTTCGCCTTCCCTTACGTTTTGTGGACTTACTGTTTCCATGCGCCCACTGATCGAAGGGGATTTAAGGATTTTAAACGGACTGAGTGCCAGGGCTGACAACGAGCGCGTTTGTTTCCAAGTCGGCAATTTAGACTGTGATCTTGTAGAATCGAGAGATCGTTACGTGAGCGTAGCATATCCTACGCTTACTCTCAGCCAGTGGCGTAGACAAGGCCCCCACGAACCCCGCGGTGCAGGTGGCAACCGAAGTACAGAATTTGTTGTGGTTCTTTCGGACTGGACTCCGTTCTTCTGACAGAGAAGTACAGGTATGAAGTTCCCCATTACACAATTTCGTTCAAGTCTTCTTATGTCCAACATAATGGGTACGTTACCGTCAGCCCAATATAATGGGTGCCTCAACATAAACTCAATATAATCGTTGTTAACACACGCCAAACATAAAGAGTACGAAGCCCAATACAATGGACACGTTAACATCAGCCTAGTATAATGGGTATGTTACCGATCCCAGTGGCCGCGCGGTCTTAGGTGTCGGTCTGCGGCCGCTCGTTTCCTGGGATTGCTGGTTCGAATCCCACCGGGAGCATGGATGTCTGTCTGTTGTGAGTGTTGTGTGTTGTCAGGTAGAGGTCTCTGCGACGGGCTGATCACTCGTCCAGTGGAATCCTACCGAGTGTGGTGTGTCTGAGTGTGATCGTGAAGCCTCGATAATGAAAAGGCCCTGGCCCATTAGCGGCTGTTGCGCCATGGAGAAAAAATGGGTATGTTAACATAAGCCGAATAAAATAGGTATGTTAACATAAACCTAATATAATGGATACGCTAACATAAACCCAATATAACGGGTACGCTAACATAAGCCCAATATAATGGGTACGCTAACATAAGCCCAATATAACGGGTATGCTAACATAAGCCCAATATAACGGGTACGCTAACGTAATCCCAATATAATGGGTACGCTAACATAAGCCCAATATAATGGGTACGCTAACATAAGCCCAATATAACGGGTATGCTAACATAAGCCCAATATAACGGGTACGCTAACGTAATCCCAAATAATGGGTACGCTAACATAAGCCCAATATTTTTCTAAACACCAAATTAAACCACCTTTCTCTGGTCACACGCCTGACACTGGACATATAAGGTGTGTGGGGCTCATTCAGAACGTATTCTGACAATCTAAGTACGTCAGACCCAAAACAATATGCGGGATCTAAAATAGAACAAATATTCTGTCAGTCCTCTTTAATTTCTCAGCATATTGACTTATGGTGATTATACCATTTGAAGGAAGCAAGTCATGAGGGGTCCATGCTCTTTACTTTGAAAACTATACGCTTTTGAAATATTTGCTTCAAGCATATTCTTTGCTTTATTTTTTATAAGAGTTATGCAGTAGAGGCTAAGGAATGTTTTGGCAGGCTTTCATCAGTGTGTGTGTGTGTGTGTGTACGCCATGCCCCACCCCGTGCCTCTAGTTGTCTGCACTGACGTCTGAGAGTATTGTAAGAATGCAGAGGCGGCAAGACCTTCAATTATCATAACAACCACCCCCACGAGTTTACTCTTAATTTTTTATTTATCATGAAATACTTAACTTCTCATCAGCATGTGACCTTGTGTGTGTCTCTCTGCGTGTAAACCAACCGTCGTGTGTGTACGCGTTGCGTTTATTGAGTTCAACAGGTGTAAAGACACAATAGAGCGCAAACTTGTCAACAAGGAGTTGCAATCGGTCGGATTAATCTACTCATAATTTAATCACATCGCAGATTCCTTTAAACCATGTCAGTCAGCATACGAATGTCAGAAGAAGCTGTTGATTGGAATGTAATGAACAACATGCGACGTTCGGATCGGCTGACAGTCGATGTTTGAGATTTGAGCAAAAGCCTGCTGTGTAACCAACCAATCAATCGACCAACTAACCAGCAAATCAACAAACTAATTACACAGAGCAGAATGCTTCATGAAAAGCTGATGTCACTCATCTTATGTAACTCGAAAATTCGTTGCCATTGTCACAAGAGACCAATCGCTACTGGATCAGCCACATGAATTCAGTATGAATCCATAAAACTTATTCTTTTAAGACCAGTTTTAATATTATACACCGATTTACGCGTAAGTTCACACGTCATCTCCTCTCTTGGTTCACTATATAGATTTTTCTAAATAGGCCTATTTATTATATCTCCCATGCGTGCTACTTGCCTCACCCACTTCTTCTTTATTCGATCACCTAATAATATCTTGAGAAGAACTAATGAGCCTACCAACCCACCAACCAACCAAATCTTCCTTCAATAGCCTACATTACACCACAGATAACTACATAACTCTGAATTCACAAATTCTAACCTTCATTTTAAGACAGTCTTGCATCCTACACTTTGTCTTGTCCTCAAAGTGATGCCTTGTGTAGATCTCGTCTTTCCCTGTGTGCACATCTTTTCATCCTCACTTACTAGCACTTCAAAAGATCACAGGTATTCATCTATTCACAAAACGTTTCCTATAAATCCCTTGTGTTCATGATTGGCATTATCAAGCACCCCAATTGCCTCAATTTCAGCCCCTTTAACCCAATGTGCCACCATCAGATCCCGAAGTCTAACGTATAATTCAAATTTATCTTGCAATCTACCACGACCGCCATTACATTTCACAACCAGAATTTCTTATAATTTCTTATCGCCCCCTCCATACGTGCTACTATTCTTATTTCTTGGCTAATTCCCCTAACAGTTTTATTCAGAAGTGACACACACACACACACACACACACACACACACATACACATACACATTTGCATATGAATATGTATCACAAAATCCCTTACAGTTTGGCACCGCAGTGGCTGCAGTTCACTTCAGACTGATAGCACATGTCCCATCTACAAGATACAAAATTAGTTTGCACACAGACTTTTAACTTTAATTATAGTTCCTAGTTCAAGAAAATTGTTTTCTGTACACAGTAAAAGGCAGGAAGAAGCGAGAGCCTGGAGAAATCTGCACACAGCTGAGCTGCATAATGTTTTCTCCTCACCTACTATTCCTAGAGTGTTCAGAACAAGAAGTACGAAATTTACAGGACATACAGCATGCAACAGATAAGAAATATTAAAGAAATTATTTTCCAACGCCAAAGGGAAGAACCACTTTGAAAACATAGGTGCAGAAGGGACAGTAACATTAAAATACGAGGTCTGTCCAAAAAGTATCCGACCTTGGGCCGGGAAAAAGAAGTTCTGTATCTGGGTGGTTACAATACCTAATTCCCTTCAAAGTAGGCCCCTTGTGACTCCACACACTTAGCCCAGCGGTCCTTCCATCGCTGGAAGCAATTCTGGAAGGCTTCTTTTGGAATGGTGTGCAGCTGCGCCGTCGCGTTCTGTATGATGTCCTCGCGGCTGTCAAAACGGGAGCCTTTTAGCGGTGTCTTCAATCTCGGGAACAGCCAGAAATCACAAGGAGCCATGTCAGGAGAGTAGGGAGCCTGGCGAACCTGCGGAATGCCGTGCTTAGCCAGGAAACCCTGGATCAGGTGTGATGAATGAGCTGGGGCATTGTCATGATGCAGCTGCCAGTTGCGTGCGTCCCACAGCTCCGGTCTCTTGCGCCGAACTGCATCACGAAGATGACGGAGGACTTCTTGGTAGTACTCCTTATTAACAGTTTGGCCTAGTGGTGCGTACTCATGATGCACAACACCCCGGTAATCGAAGAAAACAGTCAGTATCACCTTCACATTGCTCCGAACGTGTCGTGCTTTTTTGGGCCTCGGGGATGTTGGATGCTTCCATTGTGACGACTGGACCTTGGTTTCCGGGTCATATCCGTACACCCACGACTCGTCACCAGTGATCACAGTCTTCAGGAACTCAGGATCCCTGTTGGCGCACTCCAGCATGTCCTGCGCGACCTCAAGGCGGAGTTTTGCTGCTCCGGCGAAAGCAGCTTGGGCACAAATTTTGCCGCCACTCTTCGCATGCCCACATCCTCAGTTAAAATCGTGTTTGCGGAACCTCTGCTGATCCCAACCTCATCAGCAATTTCCCGGACGGTCAAACGACGGTCCTCCATCATCAATGTCCGCACTTTGTCAATGACATCAGCATTTCGGTTCGTTGACGGTCTCCCGGAACGATGGTCACTGTCCGCCGACATGCGGCCATCTTTAAAGCGGTTGAACCACTCTTTAATTTGAATGACCCCCATTGCATCATCACCGAAAGCCTGCTGAATTTTGCGGATTGTTTCCGCTTGGGTATCCCCAAGTTTCTGACAAAACTTGATGCAGTATCGCTGCTCCAAACATTCTGTCATCTTGAGCGAAACGAGAATGCGACGAACACGTGTTACACCACTTCGCTATCTGGCAGCGACAGACGCATCCGGCGGTGTTGCGAGGCAGCAAAAAATCACGCATGCGCATGAAAGTCCCTTCTACCACTACGCTCAGTTTCCCCACCCTTTCGCCATTACTTACCGCGGGAAAAAATATAGTCGGATACTTTTTGGACAGCCCTCGTATATACAGAAATATGACATGAATGCGTAAACTAATTTAGTTCTCAGGATAGGCACCAGGGCGGTGCTTTTGTAAAAACAGAAATTAACCTTCCATAGTAATTAAATGTAGAAAACTTCATAATTAGTAACTTCCCAAGAAGGACTCCTTTCTATGCAGTTATCTCCTTATTTAATTGTTTGAAGACGAAGTGGGAAGACAATCGAGCCCATAAGGATTTATAAGAAGATGACCATGAACACCATAAATGTATTATCTAGGAATTCATCTGGAGAGGCTGAAGCAAACCAAGGAGAAACCCAGTCGCAGCTGTGGTCGATCTTTAAAATGTGTATTCCCAAAATACAAATCTCATGAATAGTACCACCACATCAACTTGCTTGCTGGATATGACGTACAAGGCAGCAAATGGCGTCGTTATTTTTACACTTCACCATATACAATCGACAGTCCTATAGACTGCTTGGCTAAAAGCCCAGAACTAGGAAGTCAGTTAATTTTGTACTTGGTTCCCTTTCCTTCTAAATACTTCAAAACCATGCTCTGTTAAATTTGTCTGTCTGGGAAGTGTAATATCGGATTGTCTGCAAAGAACACTCGTTCTACCAACAATGTTTGTTTCTTAATCATTGCCCCCACAATAACTTGGGCTGCCACTGCCCTCCACCTGTCGACGTTTCACTGTACTAACTCGACACTGCCTACTCTTAATATGAATTTTGTATTTTTATGGTTTATAACACGCAGCTTCATTCTTTTCTCCCATAAGCTTCCCCTGCAGTCCACTTGTTTTGAATGAAACTGCGTTGCTGTACGTCTTACTCAACATCAGTGGCATTTTTTAATAACAACATTAGGAGTATTAAAATTCCAGATCCATCGCATTTCTTTCATCTCTTCTGTTAAACATTTAATAAATACGCTAACTCCATGGAGCAGAGTCCTTCCTGACAAGCTAACAGGTCGTCAGCTGGTCAAGAAATTCCAAGCATTTTATGCGACCCGAAGGTTCAGTACCGCATTCACAACAGCCCGCCACCTGTCCCTATCCTGAGCCACACCAATCCATACCATGCCACCCCTCCCACTTCTTAAAGATCCATTTTAATATTATCCTCCCATCTAAGCTTCGGTCTTCCAAGTGGTCTCTTTCCCTTGGTTTCCCCACCAAAACCCTATATGCACCTCTCCTGTCTCCCATACGTGCTACATGCCCCGCCCATTTCATTCTTCTCGATTTCATCATCCAAATAATATTATTAGCTTAGGAGTACAGATCATTAAGTTCCTCTTTATGTAGCCTTCTCCACTCCCCTGTTACCCCGTCCCTCTTAGGCCCAAATATCCTCCTCAGCACCCTATTCTCGAACACCCTCAGCCTATGTTCCTCCCTCAATGTGAAAGACCATGTTTTACACCCATACAAAACAACAGGCAAAATTATAATTCTGTAAATCTTAATCTTTATATTTTTGGATAGCATTCACAAATACATGTAAAATTAATATAGCCATACTTTAGTTATTTCATGTCACTTTTCCAGCCGCGTGTCTTACTTTCATTCGCTAGTTTACAGCAAAATTTTGGGTAGTCAGAGAAATTTCGGCCCTCAAACGTTGTTGTAAGGAATAAAGTCGTCGGCACCATTAAGATGTAAACAGGTAGACAGAGTACCTGGGTTTCGGGGGAGCTTACTGCCTCCACCATCAAGATAGTTTAACAAAAATATATTTGGATTTCAGGTCTTCTTGGGCTAACCTGAAGACACAGGCAGCCACCTCGGCCAAGGCTTTGGTATTTATATCGCAGTCTACGGGCTCCGTATTCCAAAACACTGCAATATTTACTGTTAGGCAGGTCCTTTAAACCTTCCACATTAATTGTGATTATTAAGATACATTGAAAAAATATTAAGAAATCGGATCAACTACGAGTAAAATGATTGCTGATAACGAAAGCTCCTGTCGTGAACCAAGAGCAGGGACATTTCAGTAAATTTTATCTCTTATACATGTCAGTTAAAATGTGCACACCATGTGTCATTACAATAAGATATAGGGTCCTCTCGGACGTGAATTCTTCTGCGACGTGACGCCGTGTACTTTGATAAATGGGTATAAAAGTGTGGGAAGAGCCCACTGCCCGGCATCGCCATGGCAGAAGGTACCCCTAAGATTAAGGCAACACGTTCTTCCAAAACATCGGTATCTATTTAGCAAACTACACGGCGTCACGTATAAGAAGATAGCAATCTTCGAATGCCATTAAATGTGTAAAACTTTACGGATTCGTTCGGCTTTGAAATAATCAGAATATTAATCAGACCGGTTATTCTGACAGCCCAAACATACAAATCTGACACCGTATTTACCTGTCGTTTCTTTTGTCAATCTGTCCATTCACTCGTCCGCTCAGGTACCCCTCCGGCGCAGCTTCAGCCTCATTAATCTTTGTCTTATATTGATGAAATTCAACAAGTAAGACGGCGACAAAATACGGACTTATCTTCGTGTAATTGTGTAGCGACAAGCGACATCACGACCGTAACAAAACAACCCCGAGCTGTTGAATGACTGCCTATGTATCGTGACAGTCGATAGGTTAGCCCTTTCCCCTTCTGAATACACCGCTCATCAAATTGATAGTTACAAAATTCATATGCCCTAACTGCAATAATTATTCAACAATTAAACCTAAAAATACACTTTATTTCTTAGGTACGTTCATTAACCCTACACATGTTTCGGCTGCAACAGAGCCATCATCAGGGTTCAAGGTCACGTTCACTTTAACATTCACTGTTCCATTTGGTATCACCACTTACACACCACAATGTATGTCAATTTTCTGTTAATAGTTGATAACACTCACTGTTTCCGTTTATACAACCCTATCTTTATAATTACAATAATTACAGGTGGAAAGTCTTCTTTTACTACAAATTAACAAGGCAGGCAATACGTAAAACGTAATATTGAGGCGCGTTCGCCTAACCATTGTTGCCGTGAAAGAGTCATAAGTATTACCGATTCTGAGTGTGTGTGTGTGTGTGTATGTGTAGTCTTATTTATCCAGAATTCAAGCGCATGCGCCGTATTATATTGTCATCTGTGGCCTGTCCGGCTCTACCATATTTTTTCACATTATCTCATAAACGCCACGATTTTCGGAAAAATTAATTAACATAAAATTCTTTTGATTTTCTCTACAACTTTTGTCTGAAACGTTTCTCATTATAAGAAGAATTCAGCGAGATATTATCACAAACGTGCATTAGTCTTCGTGTAAAGTACCCGTTATTCGTGTCAGATTTTAATGAAACTTGAATTTTCTCGACAGAATTTCGAAAAATGCTCAAATATAAAATTTAATGAAAATCCGTCCAGTGGGAGCCGAGTTGTTCCATGTGGACGGACGGACAGACAGACAGAGAGACAGACATGACGAAACTAATAGTTGCTTTCCGCAATTTTGCGAACGCGCCTAAAAAAGCACTACACACGTTTTAATTCACACTTTAAAATAGCTAGAGTTTTCCCTGTCCACGCCATACAGTGAGACTATAAGTACACCTCAACTCATTCTTAACCTCGGCACTAGATCGAGGTGAGTGGCCAGATTCACGCCCTGGCGGCTTTATCTCCGTGAAAGAATCCCAGTACTCACTGAACAGGAGGCTAGGTGGGCCCCATGGCCGGTCGGCACATTTTGTAGAAGAGAAAAATCTCTTGCCCCTGCCGGGATACGAACCCCGGGTCGTCCAGCCCGTAGACTATATTTTCAAGGATCAAGCGGTTCTTCATGGACATGTTGACACTTGAATATGAAGACAGCACGTTACTTCGAAACGTCGGGAACAACTCACCCAACAACGCAGCGTCATATCCCAGAAGACCTGAATCCCTATTTCAATTGAAGATCTCCTGAAATATGCATTTTGTCTCACCGCTAGGCAGTACAATCAGTTCAGCATGCAGTGTAACTACGGAACAGCAGAATCAGTACAGGACATGACGGCTCCTTATTCTTAGTACAAAGTAAAAAAATTGTCCCCGTCCACACCTCGAAGACAGACGGGGGCAGTAGAGGTATAGCTCCACGTACTCTAATTTCAGTAGTAGAAGGAGGTGAGTGATCAACTACATGCCTCGGTCGCTTTACCCCGGTGAAAGAATGCCGACACCCATTGAATAGGAAGCTGGGTGGGCCCCTGAGCCTGAACGTTTTGAAGAGAGATATTTCTTACCCCGGCCGGGATTCGAACCCCGGTATAGCAGTTAAATTAACTCCTGGACCAACTAGGAATAGGAATCCGATTCGAGGTAGGAACAAGAGACCGAAATTGAGACCCATACAGCCTCCTATCCAAAGAACACAGTATTATTTTTCCATGGAGGTAAAGCGGCCGGAGCAGGAAGCTGAGGGTACAAGTGCGTAGGGCCATATTTCTACTTTCCATATGCCTTACGGGCATGGTTCTTAATTCCACATGGGGAAATGTTTGCCTTTATCTATTAATACAGTACCAGACTGTCTCCAATCAGCACAGCTATTTTTGTGACTAAACTTCTGCTAAACAACTCAGTTCCAAAGCGTTCTAACGACGGCATATTACCCTCAGGATCACTTGGTTTAGTATCCTGAGAAATACACAGCTTCAGAAAATAAACCTCTTCCCGTCCTCAAGCAAAAAGCTGGGGCGGTACTCCATCAACTCGAGCCCCATTTAAGCCTTCCAAAATTTTAACATGAGGATCGAAATGTATCCAGTTTCCAAGACTTCGCATTGTGTCCGAAAGGGCAGCTAGCGCTGCAAGGATTCATTCTGTTTTCAATATCATAAAGACTTCATTAATTTTTTATTGTTCCCAGACACTTTAACATATTTGTAATCAGAGACTTAGAACAGCTCAACCTGACGGTCCCAGCTGAGTGCCTTCCCACCTTTTCTACCTGATGACGGGAATAAATACTCTTTCCGAAGCGATTTGTCGTTTTTCTTTCTTTGTACTTTTGAAACACTGGACGATGGAAAAATTCCAAGAGCTTAGTAGCTCTCCATCTGTTACAGGCTTCAGCATGTGTGTGTCTTGCTCAAAAGATACCGACCTGTATTAACTACTATGAATTGATGGCTAATTAGTGGCAACCAGTCCTACAGGCACTAACAAGAATCATTTCTAGTAATGGATCGCAAAATAATATCAAAGGGCGACTGCGACTCGGCAATTACTGAAACATCAGTTTGTTTTCACAGCAATAAATTGACCGCCAACACGCCTGCCTCTCTCTCTCACAACTGTGTCGTAACACGTAGCACGCAGCATGTAGAAACGGACGTGGGGCGTAACAATATAGCGCACTCGTTCCTTTTCTTGATTTGTCTCGAAGAAGCTTGAATTTCAATAAAGTAATTGTTGTAGCACCACGTTAAATTAGACTACATTTTGATTAAATTTATACATATATAGACCTATAAATTCACGAGTGAAGTAACTTGGTTTAATTATTATCAAGCGACATCCTTCTGTATGTTCGAAACACTACTGCTGAATGCTGAATACACAAATTCAGAAAATTAAACTGACTCCATAAAGCAGAGTCCTTGTTGAAAAGCTGATAGTTCCTTGGCAAGTCAAGAAATTTTCCGCATTTTATGGAACCCGAAGGTTCATTACCGAGTTCACAAGAGCCCGCCACTTGTCCCTATCCTAAGCCAGATCAATCCAGTTCATGGCCCCCCCCCCACCATGCTAATTCTTGAAGAACCATTTTAATATTATCCTTCCATCTAAGCTTCGATCTTCCAAGTGGCCTCGTTCCCTATGTTTCCCCACCAAAACCTTGTATGTACCTCTCCTTTCCCCACTAATCTCCTCACTGTGCCAATACACACAGTGAAAGAGATGGTAAAGTTGTACCTGCGCACGCTATGATGAAAAGTGGAAATTGGAGGTACGGTTCCACTCATTCTTAACCTCGGCACTAGATAAAGGTGACTGGTCAGCTACACGCCCCGACCGCTTTATTCGCAGAGAAAGAGCACAAACTACGTAAAGAATAGGAGTTTAGACGTTTGAAGAATAGAAAAATATCCTGCCCTTGCTGGGAATCGATCAACGAATCCTCGGTCTTTCAGCCCCTAGCCTAACCACCACATGTAGCTATCCCCTCGCTCCCTTTTCTTATTTATTTCGGAAACCGTAAGACTTGCGGAAGAGGTTGGGAGAGGGGAGGGACTGTGAGGAAAAGCAGATTGATGACTGTATTATACAGTTAAACGTAACGTTTTCTCGTTACAAGTGGAAATCAAGAACCAAAATTATATGTACGAGTTTGTGAACTAATTTTCTGGCTGCCCCTAGTACAAACCGAAATAAATAAAAAAATAAATGTCAAACTTACTTAACCGGAAACGGTTTCCCAACTTAGTTACTTACTTCCTGTCGCTCCTTAAGGAGCACAGGGCCTCCTTTCAGAGGTTTCTTGGTCTGGAAGTGTGCATTCTGTAGTGAGTGACCAGTCCACTGACTGCACAATTTCTACTCATCCTGATATGACTGCCAGAGCCATCTAGCAGTTAATCAGGAGACTTGGGTGAGAAATGGCCGCTGAATTTTGCTTACGAAACATCTCTATTCATGCCCATAATGTTCTCTTACATGCCGTAAATCTACGACAAGGGACCGACGGCTTTACTTCCCCTCCGAAGGAAGTTGTGCTACGGATTTTTATCACCCTTAAAAATCCATCGACCTCGGCCGGGATTGAACCCGCGAACCTTGCGTCCAGTGGCGAGCACGCTAACCACTAGTCTTTCCCAACTTACCTTACGAAATAAGACAAGGAGAACACAACCAAATTTATGTTGTGTGGGCGAAAACTAAAATGGCAGAAGCCGGAGTTTTCGAGGTAACAAACATGCGGCAATGCAACTCTGTCATCGCCAAAGCCCATATGTAGGGAATACTGCACCCATGCAAACTTGGTGGGAGGTCCGGTCGGCGGTACAGTACGTCACGATAAATTCTCGATCATTCTTTGATAAAATCTTTTCCAATAAATATGCAGCTTTTAGAAACTTCGTGACACAACACAGTTTACGAACATTCGCGAGCCTATAGGACTATCGTTTGAACAAGAACTGCAAGTAAAATTAAACATACAGCATTCTATGCCAACAGATCAACAGATTATCCAAACAATCTTTGTCTGCCTCTGCCTGGCACCATACTGTCTTTTGTACACGAAATCCATCTGCAGTGCTTTTGTAGAAATATCAGCCATTCATAAAGTGCGAATGCATATGAAGGTGAACCAAGGAGGAAAATAAGTGGTATATGCGGAAAGAAAGCAACTTGTTTACAAATTTCTTACTTTATTTGTGACTTATTTAACGATGTCAGTAGCTCAGACTTACATAGCGTCGAATTGTAGGATGGTAGTAAATACCTCGTAATAATTTCGATAGGAAAGTCAAGGCAGCACTCGTGGACTGGCTACAGGTAGGCCTACTATCTTGGTATCTGGTAACTCCAGGGACTGAGACAGAGCATGGAAGTCCTGAGCCAAGGTAGACGGTGTCCTGATACAGAAATTTATAACGGAGCCATACAAATATGTAGCGAGTTTATTGTTGAAAGAAAGTCTAATCTGTGCCGATCCCAGTGGCCGCGCGGTCTAAGGCGTGGGTCTACGGCCGCTCGTTTGCTCGGATTGTGGGTTCGAATCCCGCCTAGGGCATGGATGTCTGTCTCTTGTGAGTGTTGTGCGTTGTCAGGTAGAGGTCTCTGCGACGGGCTGGTCCCTCGTCCAGAGGAGTCCTACCGAGTGTGGTGTGTCTAAAAGTGTGTGATCATGAAGTCTCGAAAAATGAGGCGGCCTAGGCCCCCAAGGGGCTGTCGAGTCATTGAAAAAAAAAAGTCTAGTCTGTAGGAATATTATGTGTTAATTACACAAACATGAGAAAAACATTTTATCAAAACTTTCGTTCTGCAAAGAGGTCAGTGTATTAGTCGAAACTCAGGGAGTGGGAACGTAACTGTGGGCCGCCGCCACCGCCACCACAAAATCATCATCATCATCATCATCACCGCCACCACCGACGACAACAACAACTTTTTCCCGGTTTGCTCCCGACTCTGCCGTCAACAACTCAACCTATGACTGTGAAACTCTGGACACTTCATGCATGAGACATCGACCCATCGAAAGACCCCAACATCACAAGCCAAAAGAGAAAAGAACTCACGCACGATCCCAGAGAGCCATCAACAGTGATGGCACATTTCTCTCATATGTTGTGCTTAACACTTTGTTGCTTACTTTAATTTCTTAAGCAAATAAAATAGACTGTCCACTAAGCATTATTAAAAATAAAACTGAATAGAATAAAGAAGTGTGGAATATGTGCGCCACCCACTTTAAGGCTCCGTGACTTCACATTCTTGCCATAGACTGTGTTTACGAATTTCAGCAAAATCAGCCCTTAGCCAATTTTCTTAGTCATAATTATCCTACTGATATTTGTAACAATTCACGTGCTTTGTGGGGTATGAAACAAGGCTGAAATGTTATTTAGGTTGGGTTTGCGCCTTGAAGGGTAAAAGGAATATAGTAAAGTCTGTCTCAATAATTTGCTGTTTTAGTCTAGCGGATTTTTCATTCGATTTATTGCTACAAGTAAATCAGAAATCCAGTCATTAGCCTTGTGCTAGCTGTGATCACTTAAAGTGCCCTGATATTATTAATTGGTTATATTCCCTTTGCCTCATTAGTGTAATAACTCGAAACCTGTCTTAATGGTATCGTCTGTGATTTGTTGGCCAAACGAATGGGTGCAGGTACGTCTGAAGGCTTCTCCACTGCCGGTAAATACATAAATCATGGGTATCAACATTTAATTCAGGTTGGAAAAAAATATTTCATGTAGATATTTCTTACACGAGTGTTCTGATTTGGATGAGAGTTTCGGACAGTTTATAAAGCACACATCTGTTAATATTTTATTATCTGTTCCGAAAATATATATCCAAAATAAAGTGAAGCAAAGTTTATCCTTGTGCACGCCATAAAGGTACATGTAGGACTAGGAGTATAGGCCCACTCATTCTTTACCTAGGCACTACATGGAGGTAACCTGTTAGCTTCAAGCACCGGCCCCTTTCGCCCCGGGGAAAGAACCCCGGTACCCATTCAATATCAGTCCGGACGCTTTGGAGAAGAGGACAATCTCTTGCTCCTGCCGGCAATCGAAAAATTATACTTCGATCGTCCAGCCCGTAGCCTAGTCATTATACCAATTGAGCTATCCCGGCCACTAATGGCACAAGTGGCAACTCTATATTCGAAACTCTGCAAGGTGTAGCCTAGTCACTATACCAACTGAGCTATCCCGGCCCCTAATGACACAAATGGCAGCTCTATATTCGAAACTCTGCCACCTATAGCACAGTCACTACATCAACTGAGCTATCCCGGCCACTAATGACACAAGTGGCAGCTCTATATTCGAAACTCTGCCACCTGTAGCATAGTCCCTACACCAACTGAGCTATCCCGGCCCCTAACGACACAAGTGGCAGCTCTATATTCAAAACTCTTCAAGATGTAGACTAGTCACTACACCAACTGAGCTATCCCGGCCCCTAACGACACAAGTGGCAGCTCCATATTCGAAACTCTTCAAGATGTAGACTAGTCACTACACCAACTGAGCTATCCCGGCCCCTAACGACACAAGTGGCAGCTCTATATTCGAAACTCTTCAAGATGTAGACTAGTCACTACACCAACTGAGCTATCCCGGCCACTAATGACACAAGTGGCAGCTCTATACTCGAAACTCTTCAAGATGTAGACTAGTCACTACACCAACTGAGCTATCCGGCCACTAATGACACAAGTGGCAGCTCTATACTCGAAACTCTTCAAGATGTAGACTAGTCACTACACCAACTGAGCTATCCCGGCCACTAATGACACAAGTGGCAGCTCTATATTCGAAACTCTTCAAGATGTAGACTAGTCACTACACCAACTGAGCTATCCCGGCCACTAATGACACAAGTGGCAGCTCTATACTCGAAACTCTGCCAACTGAAGGGTAAAAATATAAGTTAAAATCGCCGTTTTAACGTTACACAGATCTGAGTTAGGAAGGAACGGGGAGAGTATGAAAGCGATGAAAAGAAAGAAGTAAGGGCTTGTAAGATAAAGATTCAAAAGAAAGAATTCCTCTTTCGATTTCAGCGGGCCTTTTACACAGGTTTATAAATGATATCTCTTTTCAGACTTCCAGCAAGCCTAGTTACAGCAAAGTTTTGTGTTCATCACATTACCTCCCACTGCGAAATTCTTCTTCCTAATAACGATTACATTAGCATCATCGCATGGTTAACATAAAAACTCCATGTTACGCACGCGCCCCAAACTTAATTACAAAATTCGAAACAATAAAACAAATATATTATTGACACTGTTCAACAGAATATCAATCTCTTTAAAAGTTTAGCTACGCATGATGTAAAAGTACATATTAATTTATGGCACACATTGTTAAACAAACAATGACCGAACATACCAGCAACTGTAAGGGTGGGATCTCAAAATTCCACTAACGAGGAACCGTATTTTTAATGGTCAGGAGATCCCACGGCTCAGATATTTAATATCTGTTAGGCTCCTCCGATGCTCTACAGCCAGCAGTGTCATGCAACTGAGGAAAGATTTACGTGCTGGGTCCTGCTAGGTGCCCCCGGCTTTGGGCGTTAAGATCGCTGTAGCGTTCAGATGTGCTCTGTACCCTCTGCAGATCATGCAGGGAACTGAAGCATCGTCACTCATTTTACATCAACCGTTCTACTGCCTCTCATAACGGCGTAATAACCCAGAACACTACGATCAAAATATTTACAAATGTACACATGCACGTATGCGTAGGCTTATACGTAAATATGTCTAGTTATGGAACAGAAGTCCTCTAAAGTGAATTGATATTTCATACATTCTCGGCAGTTCTAAATGTTTGATACTGTATGGGGATTATTAGGTTTTTATTATTATTATTATTATTATGTTCGTCTCCTGTCACAGGCCTGTTCTCCCTGGTACTTCTCTTGGAACCAACGGTGATCCCCACCGCTCAGGTTTCAAGTTTCAGACTGCAATACTTTCCGTATTATGTGTGATGCTCCACGTACAGCTGTCTTTTGTAGTGGATCTATTGAATGTTTTCCTAGTATGACTTCCAAATTTTTCTGTAAACCTTTTGTTACTATTCCGGTCGCTCCAGTTATTACCGGTATAATCATACATTTCATGTTCCACATTCGTTGTACCTCTATACATAAACTTTTGTATTTTACTGTTTTTTCTGCTTCCTATTGCGTGACATTTCTGTCTGCTGGCATTGCCACATCTGCCAGTGTGCTTGTTTTTTTTAAATTATTATATCTGGTCAAATTATTATTATTATTATTATTATTATTATTATTATTATTGGATCAGAATTCTTTAGACAATCCAACAGTCGCTCAGATAGTCAAAAAATCCTGCATTTTATGGAACCCGAAGTTTCAGTACCATATTCGTAAGAGCCAGCAGCCGGTTCGTATTCTGAGCCAGATGAATCCGCTCAACCCCCTTCCATCCCAATCCTTTAACCCTATAAAAAGACTAAACAAAAACAATGTGAAAGTATTTTTCTGTCCAATGCTCCCCAATTTCCGAAAAAAGCACTGCTTTTTGGAAGGTTCCCAGGCTTCGCCCTTTTGTCCTTCTGATAGATTAGTGTTAAGATGAAGATGAGTATGAAGCATCGGTGGAATGATACAGGAGAAGACAGAAGTATTCAGAGAAATATCTGTCCCACTGCTATTTTGTCAACCATAAATCTCACAGTGACTTGCCGGGATCGATTTTTAACACTACAAATAATTTACATAATATACAAAGTTTCAGTTCCTACCTCACAGAGAACACAGTTTGTGTCCACTAGAAAGACCAAGTGGTTAATGTTGTACAGGGAAATAATTGTAGTTTAAGAAACTAAAGCCCTCATTAACGTTACAGAAGTGGTACTTAATCTCGTCTAGAATGTATTTTCTGTGTGCCATGTCCATTCCACCAAAGCAAAAACTGTCCAGTCTCTCTCCTATTGTATAGATTTTACTTATTTTCAAGTATATTTTTATCTAATTTTTACTATCATATATTAAGTAGCGCTATTGGGTTAAGGTTTCGAGACACATGAAGGACAACGTACAAAAACACGTATTCTACTTGTCGTTGGCGGTGTTGATGTACCAGGTCACCGCTGTGACACATGTCACCGCAAACAAAACAAGGGCATGTCTGTACTTGCACAATGAATTTTCGAGTTTCTGACCTGGGTTTGGCGTGAAGGCAACCATGACAGGATTATAATGGCAGCTGACAACTGTCATTCCGTCTGTCAGAAGAGAGTACTGATGAATAGGGTGATTCACTGAAACTGAAGGAACTTACTTGTTCTTAGCTCCTGCTTGACTAACCCACAAGTTCAATCCTCTGTTAGTGTACTTGAACAAATCCACGTCACCAACGTACTGCATAAAACCGGCTCCATACGTCGGTACGTAGCTTGGCTACGTCGTCTGGGCAGTTAGTCAAAGGCCATTAGCTCGACACTAGCATAAGATTCTTCAGAAGAATGTTATTCGATACACACAAAGTTCACATCAACGCTGGAACAATGTAGTGCCACACTTATCAATCATCTTTCAAAATAAGCTGCATCATACCATTCCTCCTTTCCCTGCATGTCTCACACGAAAATGACGCATTTTATTACGCCACTTCCAAACATACGCTCGAAAAAGTTGTGAGTTCTGTGTCGAAGGCTAGCATCTTTAAGCACACGGTCTTATGGGACACATAGCTTTGTGTTTGAGGTAGCAAACTTCTATCATGAAGACAGAAGCAGCAAGTTCCTCCGAAAAGTTGGTGACATGTACAAAACCACACATTCTGAAGACAGCAATATCTCAAGTCTCACACAGTCATCGCTCAACAAGTCTACCCCGAGGTTCCCACACCTTTATACTGTCACTTAGAAAGTTACAGGGAGGGAGTAATTATATCATTGACTCCTTCCCCGATACCTTTCACTCCAGTAAAAAGCACAAATTTCGTGGCGCATGTCAACACATGCAGAAGATTATTTGTTAGTTTATTCCCAGTTCCCATCTAAAATGAAACGTCGGGTCTAAGTCCGGTTCAAATAACGCGCAAAGATTTCAAAGAAACCATAGCCTAAAATTGAAGAATGCAAAATATCGCTTACACGTACCTTCGCCAAATGCAGTTGTTAGAAAGTTTTGAAGCTAAAACTATCGCTAGAATTGTAGAATGAGTTCGTATCTTTTAATACATATACCAGCAGGTACTAACGTTACATTATCGTGTTGCTTAAACTACTCGAAAGAAGTTTCTGCAATTAATCTCTGTTTATGGTGTACAATCTTCTAACAGCATTCATGACAAACCGTCAGTGTAGCAAAGTGGACATTGATGGTTTTCCATTCAATATTGTTACTCGTAAACGCGTTGAAATCATTCCATTAGTCAGTCTACAGAGCACCACTTTACAACGTAGCGGGGACCAAGAGGGAAGGACGCTGGAGTATCACGGATAATCAAATTGCAAGTACACTTCTTGCATTCAAAGTACGGCTGTCGTTATTTATGAACAAGTACAAGAGTGATTACAGCATTGCCAGCTTCAGCCTACACCAGCATGATAGGAGAAATACAAACGAAAGTTCATCTCGTAAATTTATTACGTCAAGGGGGTTAGTAGGGTGTCGCATCTGATAGGCACTCGTCATGCGGGGAATTTAGGCTATAAATAATAAAGCATTTCGTGATTTCATGGTAGTTCCGTAAGGTCATACGCAGTGGATTACTTTCTGCCGCAAAAGAATACCAAAATAAGCTGTACTTACCAACAGGAAGCAGAGATTTTGTCCGTCCAAGAAACAGATGGAAAGCTGAAGCCGAAACACAAAGGCTTCCTATGCCCTGAAACGAATATAAACACGAATATGATGACAATGATGATGATGATACTAGATCCCTCCACACGACGGACAGTGTAACTTAACCATTTGAAGACTGCCACTCATCTAAATGATATATAGGAATTCACATCATACCTCACAGAGAACACAGTCTGTGTCCGTTATAAGAACCAGTCAGTTAATGTTGTTTAGGGAAGTAATCGGTGTTTATTGTATCAGAAGAAACACATAAATGCCCCCGTGGAGATGAGTGGTTAACTTAACGACACGGCCACTTTAACTCCGGAAGGCTGAGTAGAAGTTCTGGAGAAATAAAAACCTCTTGCTCCTACCGGGATTCGAACCGCGGACGGTCCAGTCTGTAGCCGAGTCGCTATACCGATTACGCTACTCCGGGTAGATGAAAGAATTAGACGTCTATTATAATGTCGTAAAATGAAACTTAAAGAAATACGGCGTGGGAGTCTGGACTAGAATCATGTGGCTCAGGATAGGGAGCAGCGAAGGGGTGTTGTAAGCTTGATAATTAACCTTGGAGTTAACATAACATGCGGGGAACTTACTGGTCAGATGCACTACTACTAGCGTTTCAAAAGGACTCTGATCCATGGTGTGCATTTCATTCAGGGAACGAACCAGTTCCGTGATGTTCCTGTTGTGAGGCTGCAGGTCCTCACAGCGGTGTTGATTAAGATACAAGTATTCTGAGAGTTACGTCATGTCGACTGGTAAATGGGTGTGGACTTTTCAAAGGACTCTAGTGTCCTCATCGTCGAGGTCAAACAGTCCTCTTGGCTTCAGTGCAACATTCTTTTTGGACTGCTTGACCCTGAAGATGAAAGCTCTACCATCCTTCGAAACGTCGGTAAATATTTACCAGTCGACGCGGCGTGAAATTCCAGAAGACTTAAAAACAAAGTTCCTGCTCTTTTGAAAGTGTAGATACCTTGAAACAGAGGCCTTGAAAAATGTTCTGGAGGTAAGCCGTCGTTTGAGGGTCCAATACCAGCTCACAGAACCCGCCATAAATTACGTCGGTCGAGAACATATTTCAATCATTCGTTATAGTCCTCTACATCCATGGTCAACTTTACTGCCTTCTTAGTCGTCTGTCTCTTAAATTATTTACAAATTTAAACAAAGAAGTGGCCGACGTTAATGTCCTACTAAACTCTGACAAAAGAGAGTCCCGTTCACATGTCACTTCGGAGATGCAGATAACAACGGCTTGCATGTAGGTCACATCTGTCAACATGCGCGCCGTGAAGCCGAGCGGGCACCTCACCTTACTAGTTCCTGGAACATCGTGTGTTACCTTCGGGAGAACTATGTAGCCAGGGGCGTGGGTAATGTGAGCGGGAGGAGGGGGGGGGGGATCCGGGGCCCCCAAGCCTCTGAGATCCCTGTTCTGCCTTCACACAACCCATATATAACTATACATATTATGAATTTTGTAGCTCAATGTATTTTATCGAGCAAGGTGGCTAAAGAAGTAACGTATTCGGAAGCTTACCGGCTCGAACCTTGGCCAATACACTGACTACACTGACTAAGGTATTTCGTGGTTTTTCTCAGCCCTTTCAGGAAAATTCCAGGTCAGGCCACGACCTCTTGCTTTCACAACTTTTCCAGTTCACCCTCTACCAACCATTCTACCATCCGATGCTATGTATTTACCGAAACTGTCGTTAAATAAACCAAAATAAACACGTAGCTTACATTGTGTTCATATTTTGCATCTACCGACTTTCCAGTAGTCGATCCTGGTGGCCGAGCGGTCTTAGGCGTGGGTCTGCAGCAGCTCGCTTGCTTGGATTGCGGGTTCGAATCCCGCCGAGGGCATGGATATCTGTCATGTGAGTGTTGTGTTATCAGGTAGAGGTCTCTGCGACGGGCCGAATAAATGCAAATAAACCAGCCAAAGGGCTTTAAACCGTTAATTACAGAGCGCAAATTAAAAAGTGGTGTAAATTGGTAAGGAGCGTTAAAGGAAAAAGTCGTAAAACAAACGGGCGTGAAACAAGGCCTTGGTTTCCTCGAACACCAATAATCGGTTGTTCTTTGCAGGGGAACAGCAGTGTGTTTACGCTACTGAGAGGTATAAATCCTAGACGGATTAGCTCCAAGCTTCATGGATCAATGATGTGATCGCGTAATTATTCTAGGCGTGTTCGCCAACCAATTTGGGAAAAATCCGCTGTTAGCTTCGTCATATACGTCCGTCTATTTATCTGCATGAATGAACTCGCCCTCTACTGGACTGAATTTCGTGAAATTTTATGTTGGGGGTTTTGGGGGTTTTAGTAAAGTATGTCAATCACATTCAAACAAAAATAGCAGACACCTTCTATGCACATCTACGTAGTTTCATGTTATCTAGTCGTTTACGAGACGAGTGCAGGAAGTATAGCAGAGTCAGAGCGGCAAACGAAGCAGCTGGCGATATGAACGCAACGTGACACTCTCTACTAACGCAGTTACGTAGGCAGCGTACTGTTACGTCACGTTCCTACGCAGTTACTGGTTTTCTTCTTCATGGGATGTGCATGCAGCATAATAAGGCAAATACAAACATGCCATCATAATATTTAATATTCATTGCTAATATCTGGGAATATGAAATTTCGTGTGTAGACATATTATTAAGATAGCCACAAATTGAGGTAAGGAATATTGTTTGTAAGCCAGAAATTACAAAATGCTTCGACGGGTTGAAACTATGAGAATAGATAATAAATTGAACATAGAAAAAATCAACAGAGACAAGTCAATAATAAGTTCTTAAAAAGCACTATAATTACCGAGAATAACATACCCTATTAATAGCAACAAATTAATGAAAAAACTAATCATCTGCATCACAGGGTTGCACAAGAAGCCTCAAGGCTGCGGTGCCGTCCGCAGCATCTGCTGCGGGACCCTTCACCCCCCCCCCCCCAAAATAGCAACAACATTCTGTAACTTATCTACAATTGTAAATAGTAACAAAAAAATGTTGATCCGATGGATTAAATGGTATGACCAGCTGAGAAGAATCCAGGATGCACAAATAAGTACACTGCCTATCCTGTTACTTTCTCACGGACACAGAGAAAAAGCACAGAAATGAACTAACACCATGGCCCTTCTGAGGACAGTGATATTTGTTTATCAAGAAATCCCCTGTATTTTACAGAAATGGATACTTATTCACCGTAATCACAAACACAGACACCTGTCATTGGACCCTACCCTCAGCTACTTGAATTCAGTCCACACAACTTCACATTTCATATGTATCCTATCTAGGCCTAAGTCTTCCAAGCGCCTCCTTTCACTTTTTTAAGCCATATATTTGTACATATGTTTTATCGTCCCCATGCATGCTACGTGTCATGCCCACCTCACACTTCTTCATTTGATCACCCTAATAATATGCAGTAAAGAGGGCAAATTATGACATGCCTCATTATATCATTTCCTCCAGCTTCTTGTTGGGTCACATCTCCCTCAAGCCTATTATTCTTACACTCCCTCAATATATGTTCCTGCCATAACACGTACAAGACCAACTTTTACATTCATACAAAACAACAGGTAAAATGAGGGTAGACTTTTGTGTATACTCATATTAATCTTGATCTTGTCAGATAGATAATGAAGCATCTGGTTTTGTAAAAGTTAAGGATTTTCCCAGGTAGCTGAATAACTACCAGGTTTCAAGAAGTTCTGTGCTCCATGCTATTTGCTGTATATTCTATGACACAGATCTTGTAATGCTGCATACTCCATGTATTTATATTTCAGATGTATAAGAATAACCAACAGAATATACCATATCAGGTAAAATATACCTATTAGTCTATATCATACATACTCCAACATGTTTCATTTCTTAATGGACCATCTTCAGGGAGTTTACAAAATAATGGGTGATACATACTTGCATACAATGATACTGATACTGTGCAAGTTGTATAGCATATCTAATGCAAGGTGAATTTTGTAACATCTTGTATCAAATATACTATACAACTTGCACAATGTCAATAACATCATATGCAAGTATATATCCTATGTATACCACTCCCCACAATTTTCTAACTCCCTGAAGATGTCTGCACAGATTATATATAGACATAGATGATTCAGTAAGATACAAATACGAAGTGTAGACTAATAGGTACAATTTACCTGATATAGTGTATTTTGTTGGTTACTTATAAACATTTGTATGCCACAGTTTCAGAAAAAAATTATGGTGATGACACAGATGCTGTTCTCTACATAAGCAGATCCTCCACTGACTAGCATTTATCTTAATTAATTTTAATGTATTTGTTACCTGAATGTTTCGAGGGTTGAACCACACAAGCTACACTTTACAAAACAGCAGCACTGACAAACTACATTTCACTCAATAATGCGAAGACCGGAGTTCAGTACTCGGCAGTCGACATTTTTCCCTCCAATTTAACAACGCCTGGGTTCTTGCGCCATCTAGTGTTACATAATTAGAATTAAAACCGATCATGCGCCGACTGGCTCTACTTGGGCGACATCTACTAACAGACTCTGATATAAGGAGTTCCTTCTTATTGTATAGATGGCAGAAGCACAGCTACAGCTAATAAACAAGTGACCCAAGGTAGAAATCTAAGGTTCTCACGGCCGTAAATATCAATATTATAGTTTTCTGGGATGTTACACTATATAGTGGTTATTAGTACCGTCCTCACAACTTTATTAAAGTTTGACAGATTACAGTATTACATTAAGAATGGCAACATGTTTCAATCATACCCGGTCATCAATTGTTACAAAAACGTAATACTTAAAATACCAAAAGTTTGAGTTCACAGGCGTTATTGATGTATGACTGAGATCTCAATCGTGTGTGTGGTGTGTGTGTGGTGCGTGTATATATATACTTTAAAACAGAATAAAATATATGTATTGATAAAATATATACTACAGTTAGTTAACATTCTCTATTCCAGCAGATGGTTGATGCTTTGATGGTAGGTGGTGTATAAAAGCTCGGTAAAGGTAGTGGTGCAAAATTAGACTTCTATGGAGATACGGTTCAATGACCGTTGTTGTATAACAAATGTATACTGCATGTTTGCGTGTCATAGGTTCCAATTGTTATTATATTAGGCAGAGGTTATTGTACTGCTGCTTCTTGGCAAACTGAACCATTGAAGTGGATATTTGAGGCCTAGGAGTTGTGTGGTGGAACGCGACAGCACCACCACTTGTGTACCATTACAGATTGTCAGAATTGTATAATTTACTGCACCTGCAAATGTACAGGTAGCCCTCGATTTGCGCCGATTTTGAAACCAGGTTAAAAAGTGAAAAAAAAATGTATATATATATATTTTACTATTATTTATAACGTTTTACAATTTTTCTCGTACTGCTTCTTATACTAAATCGTAATTCTTACATCGCTGATTTTGAATAAAAATTCTAAATACAGTCATCTCTGCAATTACGTATGTTTCTTTAACGCGAATTTGCTCTAATGAGATGGATTAATCGGTAAAAACTGCTTATAAAATGTAAACTTTTGCATATGCGAGTTTGCTCTTATGCGATTTCATTCCCGGCGCTTTAACCTATCAAAGGACAAATTTAATCTCTGCGGAGGTCCCGGGGTTATTTTTATTATGAAATTTTGATAGAAAGAAAGAAGAAATCACGACAGTACACACTGCATGCTTTCTTTAAAAAACGTGACGATCCTAAACCAGGGACTTCGTCAGAGAACTAACGCTGCTTCATTACGCCATGGCCGGTTGTTAAGTGTACAAAATATATTTTTAAATTCCCTTTATTATATTTACGTTATTTCAGAGCTTTAAATGCAATGCCATTATATTACTCGTCAATGTTTTGGTGCCGGGAACGCATGTCATTGACTTCCTATTGACTTACATTACAAAATCGTTTCAATTTACGCTGATTCCGATTACGCCGGTTCGTACAGGAACGCATGTCATTCAGTCCCCATTGATTTACATTATAAAATCGTTTCAATTTACGCCGATTCCGATTACGCCGGTTCGTCCTGGAACGCATCCCCGGCGTATATCGAGGGCTACCTGTATACATACAGAAAACACAGCAAAAAAATTAATCTGCAAAATGTGGGACTAAAAATTTGGAAAAAGTGATGTGTGACACCTGGCTTACATTTGGAAATTATCCCATTCTATGCAAATCACTGTCTTCTGAACGTGATGCCATGTAATTTTAAAGATGTCCATTCTGCGCATTTTGGATCAGTGTATTTATTTATTATACCAACCAAATGCACAATGTCAAATACATATAAATAGTAAAGACACTACTCTAACATGCTTCGGTAAAAATATACCATCCTCAGGGAGCACAGTGTGCCAATAATAGAACCAGTAACATATGCTGAAATAATAGTTACAAAGTTTACAGACTATGAAGCTTTGTAAATATTATTTCATCATTTGTTTCTGGTTCTAATATTGGCAAGCAGTACTCCCTGATGATGGTATATTTTTACCAAAATATGTCGCAGTAGTGTCTTTACCATTTACATGTATTTGACATTGTGCATTTGGTTGGTATAATAAACAAATAAACAACTAGTCTGTTTGTAGATACATACTGCTACTTGCTGCCTCCATCTTCAGATTCTCAAATTACATTAAATAAGCGTGGCTGTATTTGTATTGTATTTGTATGCTGTTCATCCAGCATAACTAAGTAACACATACCCAACAAAACTAGCACATCAACCAGTACTAAATTAGACATAGTACAGAAACCACAACATATCGCTAACAAGGTTCCTTCAGCTGTGTAATATTAAACTTCTTATACAGGTTTCACTAGATTTTATTTTCACATAAGATATGAACATATTTGGAATAAGTACGAAACATTCACAATAGACTGTAATAAAACACCGATTTAATTACATCCATTCTTACAATCATGATACTCAAATAACATAAATGGCTATAGAATTATAAATATTAAAATTCAGTTAGTGTGTGGGACTGTGTGCACATTCACAGTTGAAGCAACATATGAATGATACAGTACTAAGTACACAAAACAAGCACCTACATACATAATCACTTTTAGCTACCAATACACATAACACATATTTTTCATATCACAGAATATTATTTTTAAACAAATCTGCACTTTGTTCTTCATACCTGAATGACTAGTAATCTTATTAGTTGCATTTAGAAAAACATATACTTTTTTTTTACAGAAAAATCAGAAGTGAACTGGTAACACTGACTTTCCTTGCCTTATCTTACCTAATAAATCAGCCAGATGTTGCCACAAGAGATGAGATTGCTGGCCTCCCACCCAACAAATATAAATTTGTGGCTCATACAGTCCATGTGGAACTGCAGATAAACCTGATTAGAAAAGGTTTTCTTAATGTCTGAAATTCTGCCTGCATTTTATGCAAACAATTTTACATTAAAGGTACAACAATCCCTTATACAGGCCCAGAGGGCTCTAGGAGGTTGAAGCTCCCAGAATTTCTAGAGAGTCGGCACATGAAGGTGGCAAGGTTGTCAGCCCTAGGCATCAGCCACTTTAACCACCCAAGGAGATACTCCTGGTACTCATTTCTATTAGAGGCTGAGTCGACGCCAGGGCCACAGTGCGACCAGAAGGATTAAGTCAATGAAAAATGCCAATGACCCTAGCAGAAATCAAAACTGCACTCACCTTTATTATCGGTATTGTGGGTCCTAATATGCTTAGCAGTTAACACAGTTTACTTTAATAACCACTGTCATTTGTGAGTTGCTACAAAGGTTTCCACACTCAACACACAGATTAAAATTTACACAGAATGGCAAGTTTATTATTGTTAACATTTGATGAAGAAAGCATCTACTTGCCACATTCTGTAACACAAGCATTTAATTTAGTTTTCAACCCATTCAGAAAAGGGGAGCCAGGATAGAATAATCAATGTGTGAGTAAGCTACACGCTGGATGATCTGGGGTTTGATTCCCAGCAGGGGCAAAAGACTTTTCTCTCCTCCAAAATGCTCAGAGTTGCTCCAGGTTCCTGTTTAATGGGTATGGCAGAGTTATTTCTGAGGATAAACATTTGGTGAAATGTAACTGGGAACACATCTGACAAATTCTATATTGATAATAAACAGTCATAAATGAAAATCAATTAATATGCATCTTGAGAACTTGTGCACTACTGACCCTTAGGTGGCCTTTCCTTTCGGATCCCTGAAGAAAATAAAATGAACAGGTAAAATCTCCTCTCCACACCTCTCTCCTACATTTATATGTATTAATAACAAGCAAATCCTGACATAGCAACTATCAGTTGCTGGCTTTAGGCCACCAAATCTGTGCTTGCCACTACGGTATTGAACTTAGTACCTGTTCATCAACCAACAAAGTTGTCTGCACACATTTGTATTCCACAAAATACTGTCCTTTGGGTTGTTATCAAAACATGTACTTATTTACATTTTTAATTAATATAAATTTTAAAACTGGTAGTTAACTACTAATTTAAGTATTGGAAAAAATCTAACAAATAAAAACAAGGTTCACTGTGAAATTAGGAAAATAAATTCTGGAAATGCCTTTTATTATTCAGTTTGTAAAATGTTATCCCACAATGAAGTTCTGGGTATACAAGGCAATAAGTCCACCACTTGTTCTGTATGGGAATAAACTGTGGTCTCTTACTTTCAGAACAGATATACATCGCAAGTGCTTGAAATGAAAGTGCTAAGGAAAACATTTGATCTAAGAAGAAATTGCACTGTTTGGTCAAATATTACACAGCAATCAAACAATAAGACCAACGAATGCACTATATTGGCCAATTTTATTCTGGCCTATTTCCCTACACGTGTTTCGGAACTTTAAAGTTCCATCTTCAGGGGTTTCTTTGTCTTTATGCTACCAGATATTCACATATTAAAAAACAAATTCACAATATATACAATAGTCTGTTGAACAGTCTTAAAACCTCATGTAAATAGATATTCGGACCACTTTGGAAGTTGTACGATGTGTACCTTTATCAGTTAAAATATAAGATCTCACTTAAAAGAGTATATAAAAACTGTTTTATAAAACGTTGTAATCTGTTCGTGGTATTGGTTGTTTGTTATATTTTTTTTTTTTTTTTTACGCAACTACTGGCATAGTTTTTATATCTCCGTAGTCATTTCTTATGTGTTGTGAAACGTCTGTCCTGTCCTTTCAAGGTCTGGTGTGTAAGGCTACTGCTGTCGTGTTTGTAGTGCGGTATGAGTGGTGGGTGGTGGGGGTGTGTAACAGTTGGAATAACCTGTTGTCTGTCTTCTCCAACTGTTAGACACACCCACCACTCATACCACACTACAAACACGACAGCAGTAGCCTTACACACCAGACCTTGAAAGGACAGGACAGACGTTTCACAACACATAAGAAATGACTACGGAGATATAAAAACTATGCCAGTAGTTGCGTAAAAAAAAAAAAAAAATATAACAAACAACCAATACCACGAACAGATTACAACGTGGGGGTGTCTAACAGTTGGAATAACCTGTTTTCTGTCTTCTCCAACTGTTAGACACCCCCACCACCCACCACTCATACCACACTACAAACACGACAGAAGTAGCCTTACACACCAGACCTTGAAAGGACAGGACAGACGTTTCACAACACATAAGAAATGACTACGGAGATATAAAAACTATGCCAGTAGTTGCGTAAAAAAAAAAAAATATATAACAAACAACCAATACCACGAACAGATTACAACGTTTTATAAAACAGTCTTTATATACTCTTTTAAGTGAGATCTTATATTTTAACTGATAAAGGTACACATCGTACAACTTCCAAAGTGGTCCGAATATCTATTTACATGAGGTTTTAAGACTGTTCAACAGACTATTGTATATATTGTGAATTTGTTTTTTAATATGTGAATATCTGGTAGCATAAAGACAAAGAAACCCCTGAAGATGGAACTTTAAAGTTCCGAAACACGTGTAGGGAAATAGGCCAGAATAAAATTGGCCAATATAGTGCATTCGTTGGTCTTATTGTTTGATTTAAATAAAATGCACGGTGCTAATACAGTGAAAAAAATTACACAGCAAGAAAATTAATGATTTATTCAAGCCACCTAATATTGTTAGGATAGTAAAATACCTGAGGTGCTGATAAGATGGGATGTTGCTATTGTGGGGGGGGGGGGGGGGGGCACACAAAGAATGCACACGGAATTCTGGTTCAGAAACCTTTCAGCAAATGGCCACTTTGAAGACTTGGAAGGAAATAGGAGAATAACTTTAAGATGTATGTTTCAGAGGATGAGAGGTAGATGGAACCGTTGAAGAATGCTTCCAGTGTTGAACTTTGTTGTTAGTAGTGCTGACCCTTAAATTAGTTCTTAGTTACTTAGTCTACATAACTCAAATAAATGCCTGTGGGTATCTAGACTTTGTTCTTCGTCTGTTATTCCAAACAGAACACAACATTTTGCAAACTGCAGCTGACTCCATCCTCAGGTAAAAGATACAGGCACCTACTTAGTTGGGTCTGATAGAGCTGATACAAAGGGCTAGTCACAGTCAAGGGTGGACTAATAGAAACAGCTGTCCTGTTGATCAGTGCATGGAAACAGCTCATTCTATCAGTCCACAGTGAGCACATAAGTCCCAAATTTTCCCCTGAGCATAGGAAAGGGTCACACAATTTCCAAGGTGTTGTGCTTCATTCACAATACTAGACGATAGACTAACACCAGAAACCAAGTAATCCTGGTAATGTAATACTAAAGAACCATTTAGAATAGACTTAAATTCCTGGTGTACCTTACTATATTACACTTCAAAAGTTGAAGCTAAAGGTCCCATACAGTCACATCTGACCTGTCTTCAGGTTAGTGAATCAGACAGCAGTAGTATTTGAAAAGGATATTAAGTTATTTAACAATCTGTTTGTTCTATAAGCTCAAGCAGTCTTACATGTGTGTGTTATTGCTATCATTATAACCCCTGTTTTTATGATTTAAAATATCTCATTGATTGCTGTATATTCTACAGCTTTTATTTTTCTTAAACTTTTCTTGCCCTTGCTGTTAACAATCTATACTGAATGCATTGTACCTTACAGGCCACAACATAAATATTTACTTGTAATGACTGAAATACTTCCTGCCCTTTCACTATTCACCTGTACTGTGCAGAAAAGATGTTAGAAAACACCCTGTTTAACAACAAACATCCTAGATTCCAGTTGGATATAAAACATATTGGGGAGGGTGAAGTCAATTACTTGCAGTTAATATGCCTTAAATTAAAAGTAAATCATTTATAATGCAAGGTTAGGGTCCTAGACAATGAGTGACTTACTTGCCAGTAGTAGGAGGGTACTGTTTCTGTAATCTAAAACCTCTGTGTAAAGAAATCCCATAAAGTCATGTTCCTGAATTTTACATTCAGTTACTGCTTCGGACTTCAACACCACCAATCCTGGCTGAAGACTCTTTGTGATGTACCCCAGTTATGCAACACATACCAGTGTATGTTTATTGTCCAACATTCATCGGACAATAAACATAGAAAAGAAAATGTACGGAATGAATAATATTAAACATACCAGTGTACTTTATACTATATTCTATTTTGCATTGGTAAATGTGTTCTCCAAAGCTAGATGAAATAAGGCATGAACATATACAGCAAAGAAAGATCTAACAACATTGAGGTTTTCATGGAGTTGATAATTTGAATTGTGATCTTCTGATTTGATGCTGTGTAGTCTTGTAGATGGTTACTAATGTTTTAGAGGAATTTACTTCCTTTATTTTCTGGTTACAAGTCAGCACAGCTGGGATATGGTTACATATGAAAGGAGGAGAGAGTAAGCCCAGAGTAACAGGAAAATTGGTGAATCAGAGTTAGGGAAATGGGTAAACAAGATACAGCTCTGCCTGTACTGGGGAATAGGAGAGGCCTTTTTTTCAGGACCAACCCATAAGTGGCCAAGTCAAAAAGAAGTACATGCCTTGTCTTTGCAGAACAAGGCATGTATTTTCTCTTGGTTCATCATGCCTGGCAACACGCCGAAAGAAAGAGCCTCTCCTTTTCCCTGTTTCCCACTGGCTGAGACAGGGCTAAATATCCTCTCCCACTCTTGGGTTCTAATTGACCAATTTTCCTGTTCCTCTTGGCACTCTGCACTCTCCTGTATAACCCAACTACATCTCAGCTCTATTACCTTCTATCCTGGCTATAGCGGCAGTAGGTATCTCTGAAAATTTATTAACCAGTTACAAGACCATACAGTATGAAAATATAGATCACAAACTAAAAAAGGGGGAGCTATGTTAACCCTTTCAATGCCAGCTGCCAGGAGTGGAATATGCTGGTAATACCATGCAACAGACAATCTCAATTCATATCTGCTGAGAACTGATGACTGGGAAAAATATACAAATACTAATTTACGTTGTGAGTAGAAGATACCCACTATTTATTGGACTGATTGCTGCTGCATTCCCATTGACGAGATGGCATCTAGACACACTTAAGGAGCGGTGACCAGTACTTTGGCTGCTAGCAAAACATGGAATTCCAACGGAGGTCAAACAGTCGGCCACCCAGCACAAGACGGTTAAATGATAATATCTACACATTTTAGATTGTACTGATAAACAAACTGGAAAAGAATTTTGAGTTAACAATATGGCCACTGGGTTGGAAAGAAGAAAAGTATAATTTTGTTTGATATTACGCACAACTATACACTGTTTTTATGCTTATATAGAACTAAGAAAAGCTGCATTTACCATTCTTCATAACAATACTCACCTTAATGAGGAAATAAAAAAATAGGTTAGGCTGGCTGCTTTTCCATTTTCTTTAAATTCCAGTCTCTCAGAAACTTTCACACATAGAAACAAAGTTTACACATAACTGACAGTGATGTGTTACGGTGTTTATGAAAGTGATTAGATAAATTACAAACCCAAAAAAAACCCCTGGATAAGTTTCCCACAGAACAATGAAGGATATGAACAGTTCTGCTATACTACTTCCACACATATGTACATTTTATAAGCAGAAAAGTATTAGAATTTTCCTTCTGTCAGATATCCCTGTGTTCATTTCCTTTCAGTGCTGTTTAATGTCTCAAGAACTCACTTTGGCAACAATATTTCTACCTACTAGACAATATGGCTGTCTTATTTGGTCACACTTACCTCACTCTTGCTTGTACTAATTATTCATCAGTCTTGAGTTTGATCACAACCTATCTCCTTCTTCACCGAAGTTGCTTTAATTTCTTTTTTACTAGTAAACTATACCCTCTTTTTAAGGACGGTGTACTGTACCCATTTTTGAACACAGCCAGTGTGCGTCCCGTCCAAGTATGCTCTTGTCCTAACACCACTGCATGACAATCATCATCTTTGTTACAAATCTCAGCAGCTTCATCCTCATTGAAGACAGACATGACACATCCAACAGCAGAAATGGACAAAGGACACCGATAGTCATACAGCCCAGGTAGATCGCTGTCAACTATCCGCTCATATCCTAAACAAGAGAAACACAAAAAAACATGACTTTTGTGTGTGTGTGTGTGTGTGGGGGGGGGGGGGGGGGAGGGCGGAGGGATTACTAAATGACACTGTCAGTATCAAAACCTATATAGTGTTGAAAATAGGATGAATCATAAACTGGAAAGGATTTCAAAGGCAGCACCCATGGCCTAATTGAGGTACTATTCAGGAATATGCCTGGAGGGGCTAAATAAACAATGAAAGAAGCAGACTTATCAGTGTTACAGTCGAAATTCAAACTTGCCCCACCTGACAACAAGTCTAGAGCGCTATCACTACAGAAATTCACTCAGTCACACAATATTGTACTTGCATCTAACTGTTGTACTTTCCTACGCTGTTCATCTGTAATTCTTATTACCTACGTTTATCAATTTCAATTACGTTTTGTTTGTGCCCCCTCCCCTTCTAGTGGCACATATTTATAAACAAGTGAGAATGTACTGAGCAGCAAACAGGTATAAAATCCCAGAAGATACTTTGACCCTTGCTTTGAGGAAAAAATCACTCACCCTCTACTCAGCCCCCCACCCTCTCTGCCCTCCTGCTGCCATCAATTTGCAAAGACACTGTTGCCTAAATTCATAACATAAGCACAACAATTTGCACATCATACTAAGAGACCACCATATTAAAACCCAATGCAAGTACAAGTCAGTAACTCTACTTCATACCACAAGTGTCTCTCTTCCTACT
This sequence comes from Reticulitermes speratus, assembly GCA_021186555.1. Taxonomy (NCBI): domain Eukaryota; kingdom Metazoa; phylum Arthropoda; class Insecta; order Blattodea; family Rhinotermitidae; genus Reticulitermes; species Reticulitermes speratus. The sequence continues at coordinate 41,693,665 of JAJKFL010000042.1, read as the reverse complement.
GCAGAAGCATCTGATGGTTTCCCCAAGCTGTGAAAATGAATGCTGCTCTCTCTCCCATTTGATAGTTCTTTTCTTTGTGTGGTTTATTTTACAACTCTGTCAGTACCCCAGATTATATAACACTGAGGGCAGAATGATGGGTGAATGATGCACTAGAAAGGATTTGGAAGGGATTGATCATGGCATAACTGATGTTCTACAAGTATTCCAGTATTTGCCTGGTGGGAGTACAACTATTCTTGAACTGTTATCTATACAGTTGTAAATTTACCACTATATTTACAGCCACTCCATCATGCAATGCTACCATTCTATTTGTTACTCTGTTGATATTAATCCTTAAATAGCATTCTGACTGCTAGTACACAGCTCTGAAATGTATGCGACTACTTCAGTAACATCCAAAAATATGCACAATATGAAGAAACAATTTACACAGCAGCAAAACACATTAATATTTATAATGGATATTACAAAGGAGGCACAAACATTTGAATCACATTCAGGAGGCACATATTTTGAATTGTGAACAGGAGCCAACTTTCTTGGCATGGTTTTCCTTGTTCCCTCCACAAAAGTTTTGATATAATGCTTTAAAATGGGCTGCAACTGTCCTTCATATCTTTTATATTTCATCATTTCCAAGTCCTTCCATATCTCAAGACTCTCAGCAGTTGATGCCAGACCATAAAATAATCAAACGATCAGATATCCTACAGGGGAGATTCACTTGTGCAGTCAAACCCCGATACAGTGCCACACTCAGTCAGTGACCATGAAAGTATGTAAACAGAAATTCCCCAGTACAGTGTACTTCAATTTACCTCCACACTCAGTGTACTGCCACACTTGATATACCACCATAAACTGCGGTGCACAAACAGTGGTACAATATTGGGGTTTGACTGTATTTTGCTCATCAGCTGTAAACATTGTTTAAAATGGAACATGTACCACTGGTGCTGCTACTCTGAGTGCTCGGCTGAACCATGTAATCCCCAGACACAAAGCGAGCCACTAGTCGTTGGGTCGCCCCCAGAATGCGGGCAGAGTTCCAGCCACCAGCAGCCGGATGAGCATATGCTGCCAGAAGTTCCTGTATGTGGGGTTCAAGCGATGCTGGTGCACTCAGGGGAAGAAACAGTCGGATGAAATGCTGGCCTGCATGCCATATGTTGAGACGTTCGTTATGGCCAATACATTGTGAATTGATACACGACAGCCCTTCTGTGGTGTTAGCATCATACACGTTGTTTCCACCACTGTAAACACAAATAACACTACCAAATTCCATGCATCAAGTCATTCTTAACAAGCCAACAGTCACTCTGTCAGGATATTCATCACCTTTTACATAGCCCAAAAGTTCATTTTTGTGTTGCCAAAAGCCCTCCATTGTTCCCAATTCTGAGCCAGATGAATTTAACCCGTATCGTCATCTTCACACCTGTTCCTTTCAGATACATTTTATTATTATCCTCCCATCTATGCCTATGTTCAAAGTTGTCCCTCCCATTCCGGCTTTCCAATTGCAATTCTATATACAATTCTCATCCCTCCCATGCATGCCACATGCCACATCCACCTCAGCCTTCTCTTCCTACTCTCTCAGATCTAAATATCCTTCACAAATAACCTCTGTACATGTTCACCCCTTACAACTAAAAATCAACTTTTCTCAACTCCAATATGTGTGCTACATGTCCTGCCCTTCTGATCATCCTACGTGTGATTATCCTAATAACGTGTGGCGAAGAACGCAAATTATAAAGCCCTTCATCATGCAGCTTTCTCTGTTCTTGCAATATTCCTCTCTTTAAAGACCACAAATTCTCTTCAGACCCCTGTTCTTGAACACTACTTACCTTTTCGCTTTGAATCTAAGAGGGTCATCACTGACAACAGTGAGATGAAGATCACACACTGACAACATTATCATAAGACATAATTAGCCACCTATACTGAAAGTTAAGCATTTAGAATAATGTATGACAGAACACAAAAGTACAACATTTTATTTTATTTTATTTAGTGGAAGGATATATTCTTACTTTTATGCACAATTTTTGTTTATAAAACAGAGTCATGTGTAATATCAAAAATAAGTTTCAATATCAGTCATTTAATATAACATTTATTTTAAGATAAACAAAGAAATTATGCATCATGATTTTATATACACCTTATTTGATATGATGTATAATGTATTTAATCACCAAAATTCTGTAAAATAATAGTTATATGAACTCTGGTAGCTTGCATGATATGAGGAACCCATGATTCTGAAATGAATTCAGTTTTAAGTATGTTGGGTTGAATAAAACGCATATGGAAGTAATTATATTTTGTGTCTGATGCTACAAAATAAAACACATATTTTAATATTACAATGGTATAACCTTAAATGTGAGAACTTAAATCTGCGTTATTCACAGAGGGAGAATACTCTGCTGATTAGCTGAGTTGTGGTTTCTGGTGGTTGTTGTTGCTGTCGTCATTGTTGAGGAATCCATTTGCAAATTTTGGTGGTATACATTTTGACTAATGTGGCTGTTAAAGAGTGTACTGCTACTGAACCAAGCCATCTCATTTGTGCACATAGCATGTAGCTGTTGCTCTGTTCTTTAAGTATGTGACTGTTTCTTGCTTTGTACTGTGTGGGTGATGTGAGGTGCAATGTAATCACTGCCTGATATGAGTCATTACTGCTTGCATGTGTTTGTATCAAATATACCTCAGACAATGGACAATGTGCAACATAATATTAGTATAACACAGAGTCATTATTTACCTCACAACTATCGGCTGCCACTTCTGGTTCACTTGTTTATTGTATTACTCATAGCCCACACAGCAGACTGCCCACATGCACAGCGCAGTAGCAGCAGGAAGTGACATATTACAGTTGTCACATAAAATAAGGAATTGTCACCTTGTCACTGCTGCATAACTATGTGCTAGTATAATACCGAGTGCTTACTTTTCTGTTGACATCGTTGCTAATGGCACACTCTATGTCTGTCTGACGATGCACTTACCTTCCTCGTGACAGATGACTGCCAACAGTGCAGTCTGCATCTGTTTCACACCCTGGTTCATCAACTCCCAAGTCATCAACATCTGATAATTTCAAAGTCCCACCAACGAGGACAAATTGTTGGCGACGAAAATCATTCATAGAGAGTGATCCAAGTGGAGAGTGAGCCAAATGGTGAAGAATTTGGGCAATCCCCAGTGCAAGCTGTAAATAAACAACACAAAAATAGTTCATATATTTTCCCATGAATGGCACCATTACAGTAAAGTATTTAAATGCATATGTGTCTACCACATCTTTAGAATTCTTAACCTATAATATCGTTTCCAGACTTAAGAAAGGTAAACTAATGCGATACTGATTTTTTTCCTACTCACTTAAAAATTTGTACCAATTATTATAGATGACAGTAAGTGATATTTATGTATCACATCATTAATCTTAGTTTTTGCCAAGAGATGGAGGTGAAGAATCAGTTCAAGTTTTAGGCATTGTTACACACAGGGAAACTGCTCACATTAGCCACTGAATGAAGGGTTGAATAGACTGCAGAGTCACTGTGCATATGTAGTGAAGAGAAAAATTCCCAATGTTCCCCTTTAAGGATTGGACCCCAGTCCACATTTGGATTATCATAGCACATGAATGTGCTCATACTTTTGTGTGTGTTTCTTCACAGCCTTAAGACCGTAAGTGTCTTCCAGACATCAGCATTACGGTTGAAAAATACACAGAGAGTGCCATGACCCAGTGATGATCAGCAGTGGTACTTAACACATGAAGTTTATGATAATATGCATAGAGTAAGATTGGGATCATTCAACGAACTATGCAGAAATGTATTTTAGGTTATGTATACAAAAAAAGTGTAGTTATTTAACAATGCTGTCAATTGCTAAGGCTATATAACATACATAAAAGTGGTTTTTGGAATATCATATATTAGTCCCTTAAGTTACATAATTATTACATGACACTCTGTATTTGCTCCTCAAAAATACAGCACAGTTTTAATGGCCTGAAAATGAAGGTAGCTGATAAAGAGTAATATGGGTAAGATAGTCTAACACTGAATTAAACAGCTGCCATGTATTTTTAACCTCAACACCACAAGGGCCATAGATGTCAATTTCTGTAGCAGGCCTATGTCTGAATTTAATATTCAAACATCAACAAAATATAGATGAGTTGGATTTGACTATTAGAACGTTCTGTCTTTAAGCTTTGTTTTCAAAACTCGTCCGTCCATACTTTAATATGATCTATATCTTTCTGTTTTCTGGAATTAGAAGATCTTTAAAACCAGCATAACACCCACTGAAATTCCATAAGAAAAATGTTGTGATTATCAACATTGCTGCTCAATTTGGAGCACAAAGATTACCGAGAAGAAAATCTCCTGCAAGAATGTTTACTGCAGCCATCTTCTGCTCTTATTTGAGACTATGTGCTAATGTACATCATAACAAACTAGTAAGATTTAGCCTTTTAAAGTACTGGGTCCATATTTTTTGTGTAACAAAAAATATGTAATGAATATCTTGTCTTGCCCACCAATAGCAAACTTCCTTCTGTATCATATTATAGGCTTTCTTCCAAACTACTATGCAGTCCATACCCTCAGTCTGTCCTCCCATGAGAGTTGCAGCAGACGCACAGTGTCTAAAGGATCTCCTAGTTCTGTTACCATGGCAACCGGACCCACTGCATCAGGAACACAAGACCCCAACACCTGAAAATTATCCAAAAGAAAAAGAGATTATAAAATGATGCTCATGAGTCTTGACTCTAGTCATAATTTAATTTCATTGTTTCACTTTCATTAGTTTTACAAGGGGAAGGCATCAAAGGTGATGTTCCAAGGGGTGTGCAGCAAGGGTATGAGTAATTGCCTACCCTTGGGTTACATTCTGCTCAGATGCACATTCATCTTTGTTCTCACAGCTCTCCCTCCACTAGAGCATGACTGCCAGCAGTTAATTTGGTACTGTTAACATCCTTCAAACTTATATGAAGCCGTTATTAAGAAAAAGGAGAGTTCAATACATGTATTAGTTTGGGAACTAAAGGTATAAGGTACAGAACATCAGGTATAAGGGTTAATGAAAATATTACTGGCATCAATCTTCTTGCTTTACACAAAGTAAGGAGTAACAGTGGCTGACACAAAAAAAAAAGTTTATTTTAATTCCTTGTATTTTATTAAATCCAGAGTCTTGTCACCTCCAAATTCTCATTCTGTCTGTTTCTCTCCCCCCCCGGTGTGTCTGTGTGTGTGTGTGTGCTAGTTGTAAGCTCTAAGAGGCCAAATTTAGGATATCAATAGGAGATGGACTAACATTAAACCAGTAACTTCACTGCTCATTGTTTTAAATTTATAAACTGCATAATATCAAATGATATGAACTCAATATAATTTAAAGTGCTTCCAGTAAAAATTATACTTTTAATACAGCCAGAGTGTTTCTCGTTAAAGCAAAACACTCACTCGAACATTCTGAGTGCACATCATAGGGATAACACGTTTAGTCTCACTCAGAGTACCCTGTGACACACAATATAATTGTGAAACCAAACACACAACTTCTGTTCCTTGTGTGACAAACAAACGAATAAATCTCAACTAATCAAAGACTTACCAGGGAGAATTAATTAACTGCCAAGCTGTTTACTGAAAATGCCCTCCTACTGTTTCTGGATTCAGGTCATGTGTCATGTTCTAGATGGTTCTCACCAATAAGAGAAAATTTCAACTTCACAGTCGGCACTGACATGTTTCTCTCCCAGTACTTCAGTTTTCTCTGCCTGTTATCAATCCCTCCCTTCTCCCTATTCATATTCATTCATCTACCGTTGACGCTATATATGCTACGTACTGACAGCACCACTAAATAAACTACAAAAATGTAAAGCCCATATATTTTCTGTGTCTGATTAGGTACAGCTTTGCTGTCATAAATTTAATGTGTATCACACAAAACTTGCATTAACTTTTATATTTAATATTACTTAAAGTGCAACACATAAAACAAAGAAAACAAAAATAAATTCTGAGAAGAATTATAAATGCAATCTGCAGGACCAAAACTGACAATAATAATTACACAATTTAGTGATCCACATCTGTGCAAAATTTATGCCAGGATAAGCTCAAATGAAATGAAAAGAAAACTTTATACTATCAAACACAACTTTATCGTAAACAATCTTGTCTATACTGAATCGAGCAACATGCTTCAGCTTTGCAAATAAGCCATCATCAGGCTGACCTTTATACAAAGCGTAAAAATATAAACATGCCACATAAAAACATAAAAATGTCATGTATATATTTTTTGTAAAAGTTAGTAAAAGTAAAAGGTGGCTTGTTTACAAAGCTGAAACATGTTCCTAGATTGAGTGTTAACAAGGCGGTTTACTAATTAATTTGTGTTTGTTGGTATAAAGTTTTCTTTTGATTTAATATATGAAGCACAATGGGATCTCAAACACAAAGATAACCTCAAATTTTGCACTCCCACTATGTCTGTGATTGTCATGCATAATAAATATTTCCATAAAAAATTTACATGCACATTTATGATCTATCTACATGCAAATTAGAGCATACATAGTGCCAGTGGTTCATTAGTTATCTGTAAAAGGCAAATAAATAGTTTGTGTGGTTACCATGATGAATAATCATCTTTTTATTTAAGGGCCCTGGGTTAAATTACATCAATCAGGAATTTTGCATACTTTGGAGGTCTCAGATAATAAACCAAATTAATTCGAAACAGGACACCTAAAAACTGTATTAATAACGAGCGAAAACTGTATTACCTTATTCATTACAGAAATTATGCTATCGTAAACAGAGCTGTTGAGGGCTTTACCTTTCATCAATCACCCTTAATGACTGTGAATTTCTCTTCCTTACAGAAAACATAAACTTTCACTTGAATCTCAATTTCACATTTCTTTCAACATAGTTTTCAATATGCATATTTTAAAAGCATCAGACAATTATATCACAGTACAGACTATGAAGTCAAGTTAATTTTGTTGCCACTTCCAAGGATAACATTGCACTAATGGCTGTCTTCCTTCAACATCAGCCTGCACTCTAACCCTTCCATTGTTTCTCAAGTTTTAATTACTGAGCTTCCTAGCAATTCCCTCTCAGTATATATATTATTCATACTATTCGTTCCTCTAGATAGAGAAAGGGTCGGCTCGAAAATAGTCAATCACTGGGCTGCCTCTGCTTACTTCCTCCCAGTGGAACAGAAATTCATCCAAGGAAAACTCTGTGGAATTTAACATGGCAATGAAATCTGTAGAAAAGTGTTGTTCACAGGTCTGTATGCTGTGCATGTGTTTGTGTGTGAGCAGGTGGGTGGGTAGGTGAGGGAGTAAGTGGCAGCACTGTATACTCATGTACATACAAACTGATTCCACACAACTACAACTTTGTTCCCAGAGCAGCAGCTATATTTTAGTGAGATACCAAATTCTCTTCCTGAACACATCAAGCAAACACTTCATTCAGAGGTGACTTTTTTCTGTAAGTCCCTTAACCTCCACAACAGGAAAATAAAACTGAAATATTTGTTACTTTCAAACTGTAGTCTGACAAGTATAATAACCTCACTCAAAATACTGTGCATCGTCAAGCAAAATAAACTGCCTTAAACAATAAAATAATTTCTCTAAATACAAGCCTATAAACTGTTACAATGAAATAAATGGCATGATGTGACCAAACTGTGGTATCATACTAAACAACTCCATGAAGCAGAGGCCTTCTTAAGGAGCTGACAGTCACTCAGCTAGTTAAGAATTTATTCATATTTCACGGAACTTAAAAGTTTCATTACCATGCTCAGGAGAGCCAAAAATTGAATCCTTCAGATAAAACCAGTCCACACTGTCATACCATACTGCTTTAAGATACATTTTAGTAATTAAAATCGCTGTCTTCTGAAATATGATGCCATGTAGCCTGGTAAAGGTGTACTGACATTCATATGATCTGTGTTGCAGAGCGACTTGCTGCCTCCATCATCCAGACAGTTAATAGTCACCAGAGTCACAGCCTCAAATGCCACATTTTAACATTATTTTTCCACCTACAATTACATATACAAAGTGATTTCCAATCACATTTTTTTACTACAATTTTCGTGTTCCATTCTATCATTATGATTGTGCAATTCAATTGCGGGAAAGTTACAAATAGTTAGCCTGGACGTCAACAGATGGCAGAAGATGGCCGACTACATTGCGTTACATGTCAAATATTTTGAAATAGCTTACCAAAGGGATGATATCTACAAAACCTTTCGCTAAAACGGACCAGTGTGAAGGTTGGAATTTTTTATCACTGCAACCAAAACGACTTTCAGTCATAGTCTGTCTTCTCCAACGCAGGCCAAAATGTTTGGTCAAGAGTGTGGAGGCACAAAGGCTCCTAAACACAAGCGTATTTAGACGCAAGAGCAACTTATTATTTTCATATTTTTTTACAATTTAAGACATATCAAATTGGAAATACGGTGTTAAATAACGAGAGATTTTCTGTACGCCACAGATCGCGTGATATGGAAGACAGAAGACAAGGGAGGAAATGATAGGATGCGGAGTACAAAAAGCACGCATATAATTCTGATGGGGAAAACTCTTGAAAGGTAGCCACTTGAAGAGTAAAAATGAAATGAAAATGGATGTTAGGAAAATAGGCTTCAATGATATGAACTGAACTGAAATGGTCCCTAACTGGGTTCAATGTCGAGCTTCTGCATTATTTGTGTTCAACTTTGTAACAGACCTGTATGTACTATTTATGTTTATTGACTTACACGATTATATGAAATTACATTACTTCAGAGTACAGAATGCATAATTTCAACTGTTTCAGTTGCTCATAAGGCAACCCACTTTAGTTTCAACTACAATGTTCCTACTGAGAAATCATTATCTCTAATAAAGACGGAGTAAATGTACATTTGTTTCCTTTACTCAAGCACTACATCCCAACATACATAAGAGAGTAAAGGTTAAACCCCATGCACTGTTAATCTTGGACATTACAAGTAATGAGTGAGTCAGTTTCTCGCTTCGACCGCTTTACCTCCCATACACAGGTTCTCGTTATCCATTGGATAGAGAGTTGGATGAATCTCGGATCCAGTCTCGAAGCGGTGGCAAAGAGAAAAATCCTTGATCCTACCGGGAATCGACTCCTATCATCCAGGCCACTTTTTATATTAACGTGCACTAAAATGTGTCTAATAATGACAGCAATAGACTATTTCTAATCCAAGGCTCAAACACAACTGCTGATTGATTGATATTCGCTTGTTTGCCATGCACATGAATACTTAATGCGCAATTGTCATCCAGGTTGTGTTATGCAGTACACCTGCGGTCGGTACAGTGCCATCGTCAGCCTCTGGCATTTCGGTACAACTAGAAATTACACACCCACATGACACCTGTGAGGCTAATCAATCATCGTTCGTCCTGTCTGGCTGTCCTCTAGGTGATGGTGTAGCTGCCCGTGCACATAATATTACAGCCTGCAATATGGGAAATTATAAACATTTTACGGGGTTGGCTTAAAGTTGTACTGCCACATCATTATCACTATCATCATCATCGTATTACAGATGAGATCTGAGCTCTTCTGGGATATTACACAGAGTCGAATGGTAATCCTTTACCGACGTTTCAGGACAACGTGTCGGTCCCATCTTCAAGGGTCAAGAAGTCCAAGAAGAATGGGACCGATACGTTGTCCCGAAATGTCGGTAAAGGATTCCCACCCGGCGCTGCGTAATATCCCAGAAGAGCACAGATCTCATCAACATCGCGGCGGAAGCCTGAAATCATATTACAGCTGTGACAGAAGGAGTTATGGGCACAAACTCTGAAATGACTGATTCACAGTTAAAAATTAGACGGAAGATGAAATAACTTACACATGAATGAAAGTATTACCATAAAGTACATTGTTCCTTACATTGCCAACCAAAGTCTGAAATGCAATGTTAAGATTAACTCCTACATCTGGACTCTTTCACGTTTAATGTCACTGCAGGTATTTTAGCTTACGTTCCTTCTTATACACGGTTGTAATTTTGGTATCACATTATCCGTATGTCCATGTGTGTGTTCAATGTCTGATCCAATTTGCGGATTATCATGGAGGTTGGTAAGGATTTCATGCCACCGGAAGTTACTCCATCTTTGTACTGTCATGTATAGAATGTAATAATATGTGGGCCTTATGAACTTCCCAGATGGGAATGACAGTAACAGCAGGTAGCGTAGGGACTTGGAAAAGCCGTGGATTTCTTCGAAACGTAAGCAAGTTTTGATCAACATAAAATGTGAAATAACTGCAAGGTTACCACGCGAAATCGATACTTAACTTATGGGTGGACGGTTAGAGCGAATGGCCAACTGATATGACTATTACATGCAGGTACAGAAACAAAGTGTGTATAAAACACATTTATATATCTTAGTTATTACAAACATGGCGACAGTACACGATTTTTAGATCGTGTTAGGACAATTATGTCTTGTGGTTTTTACCGACTGAAATAAATTAGAAAGTAAGAGATTTTGGTGGCCTCCTTCGGCTTCAAGTTCATAATAAACTTCTTCAAATTCGATCAGCTGTTCCAAATTTTGAGTGGGGGTTTGAAAGGTAACATGGTGCTCACATACATCTACTTTACTTTTTAGCGATTTGGAGACTAAAATTAGTCCGCATTATATATAAGTGATTAATTCTGTACCTCACCCAGAACACGTCCTTCCATTAGAAAGAGCAAAAAGTGAGCAGTGTACAGAGACATGATCGCTGTTTACTGTAGGAATCATACGGAACACATACATAAAATGTGTGTGGGCTAAATGCAAACGTTTTGCACCTTAGCGCTAGCGGTAGGTCTACTAACCACTAGGCTTCAAGTGGTTTTGAGATAGGAAATCAGGCTAAAAATCAGTTCCGTTCCTACTCGTAGGAACCGAAGTAGCGTAGTCGGTACAGCGACCAGCCGCGGGCTTGGCGGTCCGTGGTTCGAATCCCGGTAGGGGCAAGGGATTTTTCTATTTTCTCACACGTCCAGACCGGCTCTGAGACCCGCAATGGGTAAAGGTAAAGGTAAAACAATCCTACTGCAGACCTGGACAGGCCCTTACGGTTCCAGGAGGTTGAGGCTCCCAGATTTCTAGACAATCGGCACATGAAGGTGGCAAGATTGTCAGCCCTATGCACCAGCCGCCTTTACCCCCAGAAAATATTCCTGGTACTCATTTCTGTTAGAGTCTGAGTAGACCCCAGTGCCATAGTGCGACCGAAAGGATTATGTAAATGAAAAATTCCAATGACATAATCGGGAATCGAACCAGCGATCTTCCGGCTTGTAGCTCAGTGCAAGCAATGGGTACCGGAATTTTTTTTCCAGGGGTAGAGCGGCTAGGGAGTGAAGTTAACCACTCACCTCCATTTAGTGCCAAGGTTAAGAATGAATGGAGCTTTACCTCTACTCCTATGCCTTCATGGCGTGGACACGGAAATTTTTTTCTTTAGTACTCGTAACTGATAGACCTATGTGTATAACTGATAGACCTATGTGTATACCTGATAGACCTATGTGTATACCTGATAGACCTATGTGTATAACTGATAGACCTATGTGTATAACTGATAGACCTATGTGTATACCTGATAGACCTATGTGTATAACTGATAGACCTATGTGTATAACCTGCCAAGATACTATTCTGTGTAAGTTACAATAACTTATCAGTTAAAATAAGAGGCGTTAATGACCGTTCAAAAGCAGGTAGGCTCTGCAGATAGGCAGAAAATGCCCGAGGCAATGTTCAGCACATAGCCTATTGTCAAGGAAGTTATTACCGTGCAAGGTCTGTAGTTCGTTCCAACACGTACTGCTGTTGGGAACAACAGTTATGACGTCTAAAGGCACTGGAAATTGCTTAGTAAAAAAAAAAAAAGCCCACTGTATTACGTAGATGGCGTCTACGCGAGTCTCAACTCATTGGCAGCTCTTATTACGGTCACAGGAAAATATTTCACAGAGCAGCCATCTTTCTACTAACTTCCTTTAGCGTGCTTTTCACAGCTCGCAAATTAGTATGGCCGACATATCGGCAGTGTTCACGGCGAGTTAGACATCAGAATGCCCAAATAAGTGTCTCAAACGGCACACAGTTCATAATGAGTTTAATGAAAATCGGTCAATTAGCGTATAAAATACTGACGGCCGTAATTGAGTGAGGGGAGAGATGGACCGGCCAGTAAGGAGGGTTAGTGTTGGCACAAAGGCACAGAAAACTGAGTAGGTGTATATGTACATTATGATTACCAGGACGCGGTTTGAGAAATTAGCGGCTTCTAAGAAGCCAGAAGGATAAAAAAAATTCGTCTCTTAACCCGATTCTGAGACAGCAAAATTCTTCTTTACCTCAGATTAATATTAAGTACTTGTATATCCTCCCAACCATTTTACAAGTCTCTCTTCCATTGACGCATTCCAATAAAAAATTTTGTAACACTATGACCCTTAATACGTGCGTTATATTCCTTCAGACCTTTCTTCTCTATTTAAAGTTGTTTAGCGACAACGTAACACGACATTTAGGATTCATTTTTTAAACTTCGTCATTCGTGCCAGTATAAACGAAAAAATCTGGGACAATGGACAAAATTCAGTATAATAATCTTAACTGTGTTATCCTTCTTTGTTTGCCCACCGCAGCGTCTACAGGTGACCAGCGACATTGTGAGGCTAAGCATTTGTAGTTTTCGCCATTGCTCCATTATTTCCCCTGTCTTAGATAAAAACTGTGATCCGAACTTTCTTACCAAGAATTTTCGAGTAATGGGAGTCACTGAAGTTTTGCCTAAAACAAACATACGTTTCGCAAACTGTGCTTCTCCTGATACGATAAATAAAAGCCGTTAAAACAAGGAGACACTGCAATCTTTGCCCACGCAATAACAAGATCATTATCTGCCCTCGATGGCTGAATGAATTTCAATTAACTTTGGAGCACAGATTATTGACATGCTCGTCATCATATCCACCCGAATTCAATCACCCTAAAGCACGGTAATTAGGCTTGAAGTGTTGCATCAGACGCAGGCAGGTTTTCTTAAAATATAACAGAATACGTAATTAAATTTCTAATTACTGATCGGTCATAATGCGAACATAATACACATACAAAAAGACTAAGGCTTCTTCAATTGTCGTCGTATATGTTAGCAGGTAATTACGAAAAGGAGCAGAAGATTACAACAATGCAAGTTTGTTTGTATGTGTGTGACTTATTTAACGATGCTGTCAGTTAGCCGCTTGATATACGTTCAAATTATCACACAATAATGAATTATAAACAGGAAATGTTGTGGAAACGAAACAGTTGTGGGTTAATTTAAGACACTATTCCAACACTTGAGTGACCGAGGAAAACCACAAAAGAATTCCCAGTCAGGATAGTCTGCGTCCCGGTCGGGATAGGAACCGGGCACCTCACGAACACAAACACAAACATGAACACAATTTGCGCAGTGGAAAATGTCCTTCAGTAGGTACTACAGACATGTCCTTCAGTAGGTGCTACAGACATGTCCTTCAGTAGGTACTACAGACATGTCCTTCAGTAGGTGCTACAGACATGTCCTTCAGTAGGTACTACAGACATGTCCTTCAGTAGGTGCTACAGACATGTCCTTCAGTAGATACTACAGACATGACATCGACTTTGCCGAGAAATTTCCTCTTGATAGCAGCGCCACTTAGTGCATACTGGCGTGCTATGTAGTTCCGAGGTTCGGTAACTCAGTAGGCCACACGAGTAAATGCATCTGTATTTTCAAGCTACTGACGTCAGACAATTATTAAGAAGTTTTGTTTTTAATAAATTCCCGCTAAAATTCGAGATTCGTGCTAGTAGATGGCAAAAAACAAGCTAATAACTGAAGAACTAAGTCCATGGAGCGGAGACCTTCTTGAGAAGCTAACACTTCCTCAGCTAGTTAAAAAATTTCCCGAGGGCTATTTTATGGAATACGAAGGTTCATTAACGTGTAATATACAACAGCCCGCCACTTGTCCTTATCATCAGCCAGTTCAATCCAGTCGACCCCATCCCACTCTATTTATTTAAGATATATTTTATTACTACACTTCCATCTACGCTTAGACTTTCCAACTGGCTTCTTTTCGTCAAGTGACGCTCCAAACCCTGTATTCATTTCTCCTCTCCCCATACGTGCTACATTCCCCGCCAATCTCATCCTCCTTGAGATAGAAGATATCCAATTATGAAAGTTCCCCTTTCGCATTTAATGACCCAAAACTGACAAGCCAAAATGTTTATTTCACATGGGAATATAACACTATTACCAGAAACACGTGTTGAAGGACACATTAACCGTTTAAGGCCCAGTGGCAAATACACGCACCAACTGTGTCATGTTAATAAACTCTACATTTTGTACACAGCGTAATTATGTGTCTCGTATGATTCTCACAACAAATAGTGATTATTTTCCTAAACAAAAATAACAGACTGGTCTTATAAATGGACATGGCGTTCTCTGTGAGGTGGGAACTGAATTTTTATATATAATTTACATAAAATTCAGTTTTCAATTAGTCAAATTCCTGCATCTCCAGCTCCTAAGCCAGTAGTTATCCAGCACTTGTCAAGCCCCACATGTTGGTCCACAGGGACGGGTTTAAAGGAGCGTTCTGCGAAAGGGCAATTAGCTAAAGTACCTTTCAGAACCTATAAATGCATACAGAAGAGGATTTAAACTTGTTGTAAACAAGTAGCAACAAGTTTTTAGGCGCGTTCGCAAAACTCCGAAAAGCGACTATTAGCTCCCTCAACGTGAGCGACATGAGCTGCAAACGTATGAGGGATCTTGGTCCAGGATGTGACTGTAGAGAAAACCCACAGCATGCTTTGGTAAATTTGCGCTTCATGTACTGTACGGCACCGAACACACTGCGTAATTCCGTACGTTCATGTGTACCGTCTTCAGTCTCCACTGTCACAGTGGCGTTAAAACAAGGTGAACCTCACCTTAGAATATACCACGAAGCACAGAGGAGGAATACAGGTGTAGCTCTGCACTTTCTTTAATCTCGGAACTAGATGGGGGGGGGGGGAGGTGGTCATCGACGCGTCCCGGCCGCTTTACCCCCGGGAAAGAGACGCGTTACCCAATGTTCATTGTCTAACACTTACGTATAATTGCTATATCGATTTCCATTATATAACTCACTGTGCAGTTAAATAATGGAAATCGATACAGCAATTATACGTGTTAGAATTGCACAATTTTGTCTCCTTCATTTCAAATTTTGTCTCGCAGTTAACACGCCATGCTAGAATTACTGTCTGAAATCCTACGGAGGCCATTTTTACAGGGAGCTTAAATTCAGCATGCAATGTACGTTATATCGGCATTATGTGAAGGAAATGAATGTAGACCTTATTAAATTTAAGGTTCAAAATTAATCTAAACGGGTATCAAACTAATGACTAACAATAAGAAGTAGCGTCCCTTCTTCAGAAGCAATAATCCCTCAGCTGATCAGGAAATTCCCCGCCATGGAACCCAACGGCATATTAAGTCGCGAAATTCAAGATTTTCACAGCGACGTCACTGACATCCCAGACGGCTTCATTCCTCCGTCTGCTACCGTGTTTGCAAGATCTCTCTACTAGACCATGCTGGAGCTAAACGAATTCAACTCAGTTCTTTAAACCCCCACTTCCTTAATATCCAGTAATATGGTTCTCCCATCTTCGCCCTTGTCTCCCAAGTGGTCTCTTCTCTTGATGCTTACTACATAAAATTCTGCATGCATTTCTCAACTATTACATTCGTGCTATGATCTACGGTTCGGCCTCACGCTTACAAATCCTCACAACACAAAACAACTACGTCCCGAAATGTTACACAGGGCCCAGGATTTAGCAACTTTTTTCAGTACGGTAGTAAAAATTCGGGGCCCGTAATATGAAAGTATCTGACTTTTTGAGCCACTAGTGGCTTCTCAAGAAGGACTCCATGGAGGTAATTGATTAGTTAGTTCGGAACAGTGATGGATTGAATAGAATATCAGTTAGTATCTCTTAGCTTTCGTACAAGAAGTTCTACTCTGGAAGGTTAATTTATGTTTAAGAATAAAATAAGGATCAAGTTAAGATCGACTAATGCTCTCGCGCCGTTTCTATGAACACACGTAGTTAGTCTCACGTATTTAACCAGGTAGACTCTTTTAACGTAAGACAAGTCAGAGTTAGAAAGGATGGAGGAAGGTACAAAAGGAATAAAGAAAGGAAAAAAAAGAGGCTGCAGGATGAAGACACGAAACAAATGACACTCTTCTGAATTTTAGTAACCCTTCCCAGTAGTAACAGTAAATAATGTTAGTGAATGGAACGTTAGAAGTTCTTAAGAATGTAATGGCAATGGCAGGACCACAGGTGTAACTTTAACAGGCCTGAGAACACGAAAGCGCTTGCCATAAAACACACTGCAGAAATGCATGAAGCTTGATGATTGGCATTTACTGCCGCCTGGAGGAATATTACAAATGCTGAAAGTCGCTGTGGGGAAGAAATATTTGAATACGACCACTGGTACGTTCGATGTCTTTGTACAAAGGCAATAGGCTGAGAAGCGTTTATATGCAGAGCACGGAGTGGAAAATGAGAGAACCAGAAGAATAAAATGCGACTACACAAAATTTCGCAGTACGGCCAAAACCGTAAGGGAATTTCAGAGAAACACAACATAGCAGTAACAAATTCAGACCACAAAAATTAGCAACTGACATGACACGTACATATCCATCAGGAGTTAGCTACATCGTGCGCGTTGAGCTATGCGGAGGGATTAACATGAATGCGAATAGGCACTGAATCCAATGGGATATGGCGCTCAACTTTAATGCAATAAAAAGGGCCCCTTTTGTAGTGCTCCTGAGTATAATGCCAGCTATTAGACAGAACAGGGTATGGGGCCCAACAGAGTTAATCAATATAGTAACAAACCTTGGTCAGCTCCCACACAACATTCAAACTGGAGTGAAAATATCTGTAGCAGAAATATATTTAATTAGCCTTTATGTTATATTCTTGTCACATGACATGTGCCCCCTTGATACGATGATATGAGTGACCGACCCCACGTCATCATATTATGTTATCTGATGACGTCATGAGTGCAAAGGTTGTGTACTAACAGTGGCGTGTTTTGTTTGTGTCGGGGAATTATCTAGGTACCTGTAATTTTCTCTTCTCCGAAACGTCAAGACCGGCTTTAAGGCCCACCCAGCCTCCTATTCAATGGGTACTGGGGTTATTTCCAGAGGGTCAAGCGGCTGGAGCATGAAGTTGAAAACTTACGTCCAACTAATGCCGAGACTAAGAAAGACAGGAACTATATCTCTACTCCCTGAGAAACAACTTTCCTAGTTCTACCTTTACAGTTAGTGACTCAGACTGTGTAGTGTCGAATGACTGGATGATAGTGAATAATGAACTGTAAAGGATGTAAAAGGATGCGGTCGTAATTCAGTGTACAATAAAACGAACGAGGGCTAACTGGATTGGTCACATCTTGTGTAGGAACTACGTTCTACAGCACTGTATCGAATTAAAAGTAGAAGGGAAGAGAAGACGAAGAAGAAGACGTAAGCAGCTATTTGATGACCTTGAAGAAGAGAGGAGATTTGGAATTTGAAAGAAAGGAAGCATTAGATCGCACTCTCTGGAGAACTCGCTTTGGAAGAGGCCGTTGACCTGTCGCAAGACCACGCAATGAACCCCGGCATTTACCTGGACAGAAAATGAGAAAAACTGGGAATAATCTCAGGATATTCAATGTCCTTCAGAGATATTCAAAACGGGCACCTCCGTGATATGTCACAAGCTCCAAGCCAGGTGTGATCTCATTTGCAACACACAGAAACGTTTCGGTCGTAATTGCAAATGTCAGTGTAGCAACTTAATAGCAAAAGAACAATACGTTACACTTCCTGCTCCATTGTGCTGCCAGCCGCAACTCATTAAGTACAGGACGTGACGTAGCCTACGGACATGTGTTTGTTTTTTTACCAGAAGCTGCTGTAGATTGGACCATATTCAGTCGCACTTTTGATCTGTAATTAAAAACATACCATTTGCTCCGTTTATATCTGATCATGCCATTTCGGACATTTTCTTTTCGAAAGAGTGTTCGATTTTAGAATGAATTAAGGTTCGTCGCATTTTCTTCTTCATAGACGTTTTATACATTGGAAAATAACGCCAGGAATTCACATCGCTATGTCTGAACTCCAATAACTTACTAAGTCTTATATAGATCAGATTGCTCTTTGACAAGCTTCTAGTCGCTCACCTGATAAAGGAAATCTCCGCTTTGTACAGAAACTGAATGTTCATTACCGTGTCCCCAACAACCCACAATAGTGCCTATCCTCAACCCCACGAATCCAGTCAAATCCTAAGCTCCCTTCTGCCTTAAGATCCATCTCAGGCCCAACAGTATTCTCACATTTACGTCTAGGTCTACCAAATGATTTCATTCCTTCAGGTTTTCAGGAGGCAATTTTATATTAATTCCTCCTCCCGCCCATGCTCTGCCAAATGCAGAGTATAAACATAATCAAGCCAAACATTAAACAGTTTTCTCCTGCCTCATGTTATTTCTCACTTGAGTCCATACTGTCTCCGCAGCGCTTTCTCTTGGACAGACCACGTTCAACAACCCAAAGAAACAACAGGTAAATCCCATTTTTTGTGTATTTTAATCTTCACGTTCTTAGATTTGTGAAGGAAAACCAGCGATCCTTAACCCTTTAAAGACGAAAAAAGTACTTTTCTTTCCAGTATTTCCCGAAAGGGCATTGCTTTCTCGAAGTTTCCCTGACTTCGCCCGTTTGTCCTTATGGTAAGATCAACATGTAGATTAAGAAAAATATATAGCATTGGTTGAATGATGCTGGCTGGAGAAAACCGAAGTACTCGGAGACAACCCTATCCCAGTGCCACTCTGTCCACCACAAATCTCAATGGCGTGGGATCAGAACGGGGCCTCCGCGGTGAGAGGCGCAATTAACTGATGATGTAGTTAAAGATCCAATTCGTACCGCGCAGTAAACACACTTCGTCTCAATTATAAAAACCAATCAGTTAATGCTGTATAGGGAAATAACCGCTGTTTGTTCTGAGGACAGTACAAGACACATAAATGCATTCTGTGAACAGAATGCAGAATTTATGGATGTTATACATGGTGGTACACAAAGTGACCACTGGGATTTACAGGTTTAACTGACCAGTGGCAAGTATACGTCAGTTTAATCCGCCCTTAGTCTTTTTTTGTGAATTGGTATATATGACAAAAGTCTGAGACAGAATTAAATTGAATCAGTACTAAAATATCAAGAAAGTGAAAGCAATGTCAGAAGGGTGACCACCTTTCCCACAAAATATACGATCTGGGCAGCCCTCACGTGTCTGTCTTTGCATTTGACAATAAACCAGAGCTGTAGCACACTGCAGAATACGACGTTCAACTCCTTGCCCTCGCCACACAAGGCGAGGAAGAAAGAGAAAACCGGATATTTCGTTCACATCTGTGAACCTTTCCACTACCAGCAAATCAACATCGATAGAACGTCACATAAATATGCTTGGAGTCGTGAACTGAGGCTTTCGGGAATACCGACGGTAACCAGAGTTAGAATACAAGTGACAGCGTGAACATTGCTATGAGTGCAAGGCAAATATCGGCCCACTGTCACCATTAGATTATTTCTGATTCCTAATTCCCGTGAAAGTCCATGAGACTATCGTAACATGTTTTTTCTTCTCTAGAAATTAAAAAAAAAAAACAGCAAACTTGACAAAGATTTCGTTTTGTAAATTTATTCACTTACCTTACTTATTTGTTTAACCTCACTGAAAAACTTTCAGTACAGCATAACGTTTTTCAAATATGTGAAATTTACAAATGCGTGTGTTTAACGAAGCTGTCAATTGCTAAGATTATACAACGAGTCTAAGTTAGCTCTGTTTCGTATATGGAAAAACCAAGGCGAGAAATGAAAGTGTTATATATATATATATATATATTTTCTTTAATCTCCTGCAAAGAATACGGGGTCACACTGAACTAAGTTTTGTGGGATATTACGTCAAAGCAATATCGAAACTGTGTCTGAAAAGCCACATAAAATTCACACCGTCGTTTCAAATGCTTTTAAGGAAAATGAAATTTTATTCGCCGTTTAAAGCCCAGTGGTAGCTATATGGACCACCTGCTGTAACACTTAAAAACTCCGCGTTTTTCCCCCACACAGAATATTTATGTGTTGTGTAGGATTCTCAGAACAAACACCAATTATTTCCCTAAACAACATTAACTGACTGATTTTGTTAATGCAGACGGATTTTATTCTCTACGACGGAGCAGCTCTCTTTTCATGTACAATTTACAAGACGTTCTGTCTTCAAAGGGTGATTATAACTGCAAAGTTTTGTTTACTGCCTACAATTACTTTTATAGCCTGCAGAGAAACTTAAAATAATGTGGGTGGTTAAGAGTAAGGGCTAACTTTAAGACATAAAGATGGGTAGAACACGAAAAGATAAAAGAGAATAAATTACACGAAAAGTACATACGTAAATAATATATTAAGATATTCACGTCAGAAATTCAGAATAACGCTAACATATGCGGGCTGATTTGACATTCACTGTACAACCCGTGACATTTTCTGTAGAAAGCCCCTCCCCACTCCTAAATATTCTAAACAGAAATTCAACAAGACCTGTAAGAAAGGGCAAATTATGCGAAAAAGACAGCCATGACCTAAATAACATGGGGAGAATAGCTTGGTTTCGAATTCTTACTAAGAATAAATCATGTAATTTTCTACCATTGTTGCGATTTTGTTAGATTCTGTGAACCTACGTGTAAATGCCCGCATTACACAAATACCATGGGAGTCTTTAAGCATAATCAGGCTGCGCATTACTTGACACTGGGACACAGAGGGTGAAATAAATGTTCCTCCACGGTAAATCCCGGTGGCTGTGCGGACACACATACACATCGCTCTTGTCGTGCCCAAACTGCCTTCCTTTTGCTCTGTGTCGTCACCATGGTAACAGAATCTACCCCATAGCAACGCCTCTGGACCGGCATCATGACAGGGGTGTGGACAAGCGAGCAAGAGATCTGTGTATACACTGAGTGCTGTGCGACTATCATACATGACTCTCATTCGCTGCATTACGTACAAGTTTGTAATAAGCAGCAGGTGAACTGCCTGTAAGACCAGTCGTAATGGGAGAGGATGCTGCCTTAAATTTGTGAACGTAATATCACGCTGTTTTGAGAAACAAGACAAGGAAAACAATACACCGTGAATCCCAACTATCATAAAACAACAATTTTACAAGAAAAGTTGTCAGATTGGGATGTCAGTCCTTTTTAACTACTAATGTCCTGTATATAATGGCTTACCTCTCTTATAATTTTGAGACTCGTGCGTGATGAAGGCTTTATGAAAAAAAAAATCGAAACATGTAGCAAGTTTTAGACATTAAAAACATATTATCAGAAAAGCAATAGTGTTAATTGACGGCCTATTTTTTATTTGTTTTATTTATGAAACTAACATTAGGTTTTTCGGTGGATAATCCTTCTGCAAATCGTTGGCGAAGTCTTGTAGGTTATAAGTCTCCTAACTCTGATGACAGCGAGTGTTCAAGCGGATATGCGACACCATGAAATCTTGTAGATGGATACCAACTTCCCGACGCGTGGCTACAGGATCGCCAACCTCATCCGCTTTTCGTTCGGTTTTGAATATAGAGAAATCACGTACATCCGAAATGCCGGTACCCAGTTCCAAGAATACGACATAAAACCCGGAAGATCAAAATCGGAAATCTTCCTGCCTTTTAGTTTTGCATTTTAAGACATGAATTTGCAGATTTTAAAATTTAGGGTCACGTTACTGCCAATCAACATACTAGGAGGCTGTTCAGACTGTTCTACCTAAATACGGAGTCTGGCCCGTTCTTGTGCATGTCCGTTTTACGCTATGTGTAAGACAGGCTCAAAAGTCATCACTCACGACTTGAAACTGCGGCCGGTACAGCAACTAGGTTACTGGCTGAACGACCGAAGAATTCTGTACCATTCCGGCCAGGGGTGACAAAAGCTGCTCTTCTCCAAAACATACAGACCGGCTCTGGGTCCCACCCAGTCTCACGTTCTAATTCTACTGGGGAGCAAAGCTACCGGGACATTAAGCTGACCACTCACCCCCATCTAATGCTGAAGTTAAGAATGAGTGGCTCTATACCTCCACCCCCCACACACACATTCATAGCACGCACAGAAATAATTTATTACGCTATACGTCCAGTTCCTAAAGTGTTGCATTCATTCAACAGTTAATGTCGTAGTTTATGTAGTACTGAATAACATAACGCAGGTGCGCACCCAGAATTTTCCGCCCAGGGGGGGGGGGGGGGGGTGGGGCTGACCCTATTGCTGTATATAATTTATGTTTGATTTTAAAAATCATGTTATAAAAATCATGTAAGTATAACATAACACTGTTTGCAACTGCATTTATATACATACAAACATAACTACATGTTCCATGACTCAGAGTATCATATCTTTTTGTTTTTTTTTATTTTATTAATTTATTTTTCAAAATTCTAATGTACTAGTCGTCAGGCGATTTCAGTGGCTGATTTCGGCTGAAGGGTAAATCACGTAAAGCTTTTGCTACCATAATAGATACAAAATCTGTGTTTTTTAAATTTCGGTTTTGGGGGTTTGAGGGGCTGCAGCCCGGCAGCCACCCCCCCCCCCCCGGGTGCGCCCCTGATATAACGTATGAAGAGGCGTGGGATTTTGTCTATTCACGGCAGTAAATATTATAAGCTGTTATACTCTGCGTTTTGATGTCATGTAGACTCGTGTTGTTACCGACGTTTCGGATACATATTTTGCACCTATAAGCACTTGTGAAGACGGCGGAAGGAATTCCTTCCGAAAAGTTGAACACCGCTGCACGTCGTCACAATCGGATAGGATTTGAAAGCGAGCTGTTATGGGCTAATGGAAAACAGATCCGTTCCACAGCACTGTCTGGAGGTACTGAAGAACCTATAACAAAATTTGGTTCACCAGCAGTTAGCAGAAATGACTGGTTGCCCTTGAGCTAACCTCCTCGCTGCCTAACGTTCTGCACTCCTCTCACAGCTAATTACTCAGTGTCGCGGTGCAGCGTTCAGCACTTCTGCTTCGTATTCAAGAGGACACTTGATCGACTCTCGATTGGAGATCGACAGTACTGCGTATGTCGAAGGGGGCTCTTTTATTTTCCTACACAGAAATGCCGGGACGGAACCGCCGTACTGAATGAGAAAGTTTCCGCCTCTGTATTTCTATTTTCTTCCTCCTCATTGGTTGGGTTATTGGAGCCCATCCAAAGTTTTAGAAGTTAAATTGATCTTTCCATCTATCACTAGGTCTTCCCTGTGGGAGCAGAGCCACGTCATTTTTGGGCCCATCTTCTTGTATTATACGTGCTCTTTGGCTTCAGTTTCACTTACAATTTGTTATGTTGTCACCTATTTTTGCATTTGCTGTGTGTTTCTTATTTCTCCACTTCTCTGTCTTAGTGAAGTTGCTCCCAGTAGACGAGTGACGTAACAAATCATGAGTGCGGTTTGCGTAATTCTTTTGTCATTCTCGTTCGTAATCCATCCCTCACTTCCTAAATACAAAATTTATATTGATATAATAATGGTAACAATAAAAACACTTTTCATTTCGGTTTCGTTATTAATTTCCATTACTCCGTTTCATACAGATACCTGCGTAATCGCCCTTTATTCCTAACCTATAATATAAAATTTAAAAATTTGCATACCGTGCAGTAGATTGATGATATAGTATTTGACTAAAAAAATTGCACAATCAATAATAAATAATCATTTGTCACTTATGTTCCTCCTACATGTTTCGACATCTACAAGGTCATCTTCAGGGAGGTATATAAAAATGCACATTTTTGACTGAATTTTCTGTACTTGTATGCTTTTTTATATTCCTCCCTGATGATGACCTTGTAGAGGTAGAAACATGTAGGAGAAACAAATGATTATTTATTATTGATTAGCAAAATGTTGGATCATACACTGTACAAAATTTAAAATTATCGTTACGTTTTTCCCTCTGCTCTAGGGCTTGCTATGTCACAGGCAGATGGCATGAGGGACTTGTCAAATCCCGGTGGGACTATAAGAATTAACACAGAGTTCCGTTCTAAGCGTAGCAACCCCGATGCTCTGTTTTGCCAGACAGCAGCTTTGCACGAGGCCTACATCTAGCCACTGACTTACATGCAAAAGGACGAGACAGAAAACTTGTTAATTTCAGTGCTCAGGGATATAAGCAATTATCCTGCTGGTCCATCTCCTTCAGTAATCTTTCCTTCAATATGTTTCTTTTTAGTCTTTTCCCCCTAGTCTTTTGGCTATACTAATAAAAATAATTCGCTAAATTTAATCATTCCCTTTTCTGTAGTTTATACAAAGTAACTCCAACAGATGCCGATCCCAGTGGCCGTGCGGTCTAAGGCGTGGGTCTGCGGCCGCTCGCTTACTAGGATTGTGGGTTCGAATCCCACCGGGGGCATGGATGTCTGTCTGTTGTGAGTGTTGTGTGTTGTCAGGTAGAGGTCTCTGCGACGGGCTGGTCCCTCGTCCAGAGGAGTCCTACCGAGTGTGGTGTGTCTCAAATGTGTGATCGTGAAGCCTCGAAAAATGAGGCGGCCTAGGCCCCCAAGGGGCTGTCGAGCCATTGGAAGAAGAAGAACTCCAACAGATGCAAAGACTGTCAGTAGTCATGCAGACTCAAAATGCAGAAAAACCCGGAAGAGATGCTGATCTCTTGCACGATACTTAGCACAGTATAAAGTGGCAGGTTGGCTGGGAAAGATCTTTATGCAAGGTGTGGAACGAAGACACCGTAGCCTGTTTAGCATCTATTACTGGAAAACGTGCGAAAAATTGAGAAAACCAGAAAAATTGTTACTCGGGAAGACGAGTCTTAAACTGCGTACCGCATTTTCGCTGTGCTAACCTCTTCGGTACTTTATGGATATAGTATTTGCAGGAGTGCACAAATCCCGGTAGCCAGGTCGCCGTGGCGACTAAAGTTTTTACGGTGGCGCCTGACATTTGTGGGTTCTCAGTGTGGAACTTGCTTCATGTCACCCTTCTGGCGTCTAAAATTTTGAGGTGGTTCCTACATTTTTTGAAAATTTTTCCACAATTGAACGGTTGTGTTAAGAGTTTGTGTGGTACATTTTAAAGGTCCGAAGCATTAGAAAATATGGGGTAAAAATATGCTATACTATTCTGTGGTTTAGCCAATAAATTGACATGTTGGTCTTCCACAGATAAACACATCACAAACCCACTCCAACACACTTCAGTTCTTCATTGACAACACGAAATCACAATTTCACCGAATCTGGACGCCATAAATGTGAGCGAATAAGCAAAATAAATTGCTTAAAAAATGGCAATATACACAAAATAACGGTAAAGATTCACAAGAAATGTGTTAAATCAATTCGGGCGAAGATTTTTTTTTCTATATAACAAGAAGTTCTGGGAAGAATTTAACGACATCTAGTCTCCTGCAGACGTTTCATTGTGAACGCTGAGACCAGTGACATCACTCTTGCAAAGTAGCATCACTTAAAGACCTTCACATTTTATATTCTAATTTACAAGTTTAGACGTGATAGTATAATATTTTCAAATCCCCAGTCTATTACTGTCGTTGCGCGATGCCATGCACGTAGCATACCTCTTCTTGGAAAAGTCTATTGCTCTTTTATTCATCCTGAAATCAGGAAAAGATACGGAACCAGGACGATGCACGGAAATTTGACAGTCTGTTGGCAGACAGTCGCAACGACATCATTATTGTCCTTCAGTACCTCTTTAAAGCCGAATCATTACTTTATTTGCAACTACGTTTAACGTTAAAAAAATGTTACGTTCTGCCCACACAGTGTATTTATGTGTTTTGTGTGGATCTCAGAACAAACAGCGATTATTTCACTGTACAGCATTAACTGACTGGTTTGTATAACTGAGACGGAGTGTGTTTACTGCGCGGTACGGACTGTATTTATGTGTTTTGTGTGGATCTCAGAACAAACAGCGATTATTTCACTATACAGCATTAACTGACTGGTTTGTATAACTGAGACGGAGTGTGTTTACTGCGCGGTACGGACTGTATTTATGTACAATGTATATTAACACTTTAAAGCCCAGTGGTTACTATATGTACCACCAGGTTTAACATTCACAAATTCTACGTTCTGCCCACACAGTATATTTATGTGTTTTGTGTGGATCTCAGAACAAACAGCGATTATTTCACTGTACAGCATTAACTGACTGGTTTGTATAACTGAGACGGAGTGTGTTTACTGCGCGGTACGGACTGTATTTATGTACAATGTATATTAACGCTTTAAAGCCCAGTGGTTACTATATGTACCACCAGGTTTAACATTCACAAATTCTACGTTCTGCCCACACAGTGTATTTATGTGTTTTGTGTGGATCTCAGAACAAACAGCGATTATTTCACTGTACAGCATTAACTGACTGGTTTGTATAACTGAGACGGAGTGTGTTTACTGCGCGGTACGGACTGCATTTATGTACAATGTATATTAACACTTTAAAGCCCAGTGGTTACTATATGTACCACCAGGTTTAACATTCACAAATTCTACGTTCTGCCCACACAGTGTATTTATGTGTTTTGTATGGATCTCGGAACAAACAGCGATTAATTTCCTATACAGCATCAACTGATTGGTTTTTATAATCGAGATGTGCTCACTGTGCGGAACGAGCTGAATCTTTAAAGATAATTCAGTTTAATTTTCTTCTTTAAAAGGTTAATATAGATGATTGACACCCACATAATAGTATTTAACATTCAAAAGGAAATGGATGGAATCATTTAACATGGAAACTACACTACGTGTTTGGTCGACTAATTAGGACAGCATAATTATACAATATCCGGTTATGAAAGGTTCGGTGATTTGACTCTAATTTCATTTGGGTTGTCATGGAAATTTGTGTACTGTAGCTGATAAAGCTGTAAGTAGTTCAGGATACGAATAGCAGCCTGTTATACAGGCATGGCCTTGCCCATAGCTCATTGAAATGACAGTAAAGCTTATGGACAGCAGACCAAACTAATTACATGCAATCCAGTAGACTGAATTCTAAGGGTCCTTAAGTGTATCGCGTAGAATACGTGCGTTTCACTATCAGATTTTTACGACGTGGTAAATTTTCCTGATACAACCCAGTTACGTGTGTTAGAAGAAGGTAATCCCCTGTTGTAGGTTTCAAAAGTATTCCATCGTCTGATTTTAGCACTGAAAATTTCCAACAGAATTTCCGTCTGTTTACTACGGAACAAACCGAATATACACACAGTCTTAATTATCAACATGAATCTGTGTCGACGTCAGCACTTTCTTTATTCTTTTAGACCCTACGTACAAGCAGCATAATCATTGCATTTCCGAAAACGGAGGTTCCATCCATTCGTTCCCAATCCTTTTTTACCACACACCTGTTCACATTCAACCTATCTATTTTTAAAGGTAGAAGGTAAACTTATCCCTCATCATATCAAGAAAACATATGGAGGGGTGGACGTATGATTCCACGCATTCTTAACTTCGATACTAGATGGAGATGAGTGGTCAGTTTCAGGCCGCGACCACTTTATCCCTGGGGAAGAAAGCCTTCGGTAGCCACTGAATTGGAGGCCGGGCAGGTTCCAGAGCCCAACTGGATGCTTTGGAGAATAGGAAAGTCTCTTGCCCATGCCGGAAGCTCAATCACGATTCCTCGGAGGTCCAGTCAATAGCCTACAGTCACTATACCAACTGAGCTATCCCTGCTCTTTACTTCCTTCTATCATTGTACCTCCTTTTCCTTTCCTTATACAAGAGAAAACGTAACACGTCAATAAATAAGGAAGAAAATCAAACACATAATAAGAAGGCATTCAAAATAGCAGGCCTACTATGGGACACTGAGAACAGGGACACATATATAATTAACATTTATTGTGAGACTCATACGAATACAAACAGACACATGTGGCAAAATCAGAGTTTCTAAATGTTACAGAACCTGGTTACTGTAATGACTCCTGGGCTTTAAACGGTTAAAATAAGCTTTAATATTATCATCCCTATCGAAGCCTAAGTCCTCCACGTAGTCTCCCCCTGTTGTATTCTGACTAAAATTTTGTATGCAGCATTTACATCTCTCATACATGCCACAAACTGCACCTGTCTATTTTACTTGATTTGATCACCCAACCAAATTTGAGGCTGGGTGCAAACTTCATAATTCGTCATTGCACAGTTTTCTCCATTTCCTGTTAATTCTTCCCTCACATGTCCAAACATCTTCCTCAGAATCCCTTCTCACACACCAGCAACCAATTTCCATCCATAGGGAAAAAACAGGTAAACTGTAGTCAGTTACATTCAGCAACAAATGCACACAGTAAGATATAAATCATACATGTCTTAGAAACTCCTAAGTGTTTCGGCACAGAGGTGCCATCCTCAGGGAATTACAAATAAAAGGATTATTAGCACCAACACGTAGTACAGTGCCTAGTATTCATCATCATCATCATTCTCCAAAGGCTAAGCCTTGTCGCTGCAACCATAGATGTCTGTCTTGTGCCAGTCTCTTCATTTCGGCGTAGGAGTTGCAAAAGAGTTCCTTCATCAGATTCTTGGTGTAAGAGAGCCTCGGTCGTCCTCTACTTTCCTTCCCCAACACTCTACCTTCCATGATGTTGGTAACAAAACCATTATGTCTCAACAAATGTCCAATGAGTTTGACTTTCCTCATTCCTACCACTCTTAATATTGTTCTTAATATTGCCTAGTATTAGGTTACCTAAAATATTAAAATTATAAATCATAAAATGATGTGCTGGTGCTTATAATTCTTCATATTTGTAACTCCCTGAGGATGGCACCTCGGTGCCGAAACACGTAAGTTTCTAAGACGTGTATAATTTATATCTTATTGGGTGCATTTGTTGGTGAATATAACTGATCGTAAGAATAACGCACGGAATGTGTAATACCAAATATGTAGAACTGTTGTTCAAATCAATTAATCTTGACATTTTAGAGACAAGAAGGAAAGAGAGAATAAAGTGAGCTGAATTTTGAAACCCATTCCCCGAATTTAATCTGCCGCTAATTTCTTCATAAATGTGATGCAGCTGTTTTACTAGAAACTGCAAATATTTGTACTCCGTCAAAGAAAAATTAATTATTCTTCGTTACGATTATGTTCTGCTCCTTCATCCATAATCTAAGATACGAGTGTATTACGAATATATACTGTACATTTTAACTTTTAAGTAAATGGTATAAAATAATTATTGTTTATTCTGAGGCTGTCTCTATTGGTACCTTTCAAAGAACGTTTGTCCGTCATGCCTTGTGTTTGTGTGTGACGTAATAATGCAGACTCTCTCTTCGTACTTGTACTGCATTACATTTTATACTGGGAACGTTTACTAAAGTAAACATTTAGAATTATGTATTTACTAATGTCGGTCAGCCACATCGAAAGAGCTGCTCAAAAGATACTTTTAATATTCATTTTGTTTAATTTTTACTAAAAGTGACAAAAAATCATACTCCCTGAACGTAATGAGTGTCTCATGTGGCATCCTTTCCTTGGGGAAGTTACGATGAGCATTTCATGACGTCATAAATTCACCAGTTGCCCTCCTTTCCGTTGCTTTGTGTGATATTTTATGTAGTAATAAATGTGGTCTTTATACATGGATGTTACTTGACGGATCTTTACAAGGCAGGATCACTACTGGCCTCCATTTTCGCCGTATGCATTATTTAGGTACAAACTGTAATCAACAGCGGAGGAGGTGGTGTTGGTCTTGTAATGAAAATTTGGAAAGTAAGTTTATATAGCGTGTTCCAGAAATCCTTTATGATAGGGCCGCTTCATGACCTCAACACCGAGCGCATTTGCTCAAGACGTAAAGTTCTGACTTACATTCTTAAGTGCCCGGTGCGAATCCTGACCAGGACAAGAACTATTCTAAAGCACTTCGTGATTTTCCGCTATAATACTTCAAATAATCCAAATTCGCTTCCTTCCAAATGCTGTCCCATTCATTGTTTCGTGTCTTTCAGTCACTCGATGCTAAATTATTTGAGTCACTGGCTGCACCGTCAAATAAGACACACATACAAATAAATTACATGAGTAGCTGACATGGCGCTCAGTGCCAGACTTAACTTAGGGTGCAGAACACAACAAGAAACTCACTTTGTCCGCAGATACGAACACAGAAACAAAATACGCACGAGAAGAGTTGAACGCCTTATATGGAGATCAAGGTTGCTCCACCGTCCTTGACCAAGTAACAGAAACTTTCTTGACGAAGTAAATTTAATAACCCCTAATATTAATGCTCATTGCTCCTGGGATAATATAATTTGGAATGTTTCCAGCGGATACAGAAGATTTTGAATGACAGAGGAATTGAATGGAAAGGATTATGAGCTGTAGCTCGAGACCGTGAGCGGTGGAAGGCTCTTTGTAAACTTTTTACACCTACCGGTAGAAGAGGCTCGACTAAACCCTCTACACCTACCGGTAGAAGAGGCTCGACTAAACCCTCTACACCTACCGGCAGAAGAGGCTCGACTAAATCCTCTACACCTACCGGTAGAAGAAGCTCGATTAAATCCTCTACACCTACCGGTAGAAGAGGCTCGAATAAATCCTCTACACCTACCGGTAGAAGAGGCTCGACTAAATCCTCTACACCTACCGGTAGAAGAGGCTCGACTAAATCCTCTACACCTACCGGTAGAAGAGGCTCGACTAAGCGGAGTGAAGTGAGAGCAGTGTTACCAGATTTTAAGTTCTCACAGCGGCGTTGCTGAGGATTCAGTCCTTCTGGGATACGAAGCTGTGTTGTTGGGTGAGTGGTATCCGACGTTTCGAAGACCATGTGGCCTTCATCTTTAAAGTTAAGCAGTCCAAGAAGGAAGTTTGAACTCTTTAAGCCCCGAAGACGAACGCAGTAAGAACCTTCGAAACGTCGTGAACCACTCACCAAATGACACGGCGTCACAACCCGGAAGGACTGAATCCTTACTTGAGATATCTAGGCATAAGTAAAGGTAAAGGTATAGGTAAAGAGAGTTTTCGTGTGGACGCCATGAATACATGTAGGAGAGTGGAGGTATCGATCCACTCATTCTTAAACTCGGTTCTAGTTGAAAGTTGATTGGTCATCTTCACGCTTCAGTCGCTTTACTCGCAGGGAAAGGACCCCCGGTACCCATTGGATAAGAAGGATATACAGAACCCAGAAGTGGCCTCCATGTTTTAAAAACGAGATACATCCCTTGTTCCTGCCAGGAATCAAACTATGATTTCTCGGTCGTTCAGCCCGCAGCCTAATCACTGTACCGATTGAGCTATCCCGGCTACAGGATGGTATCCAAATATATCTTAAAGGAATAAATAATGTGGTGGCTTGACATGTATTTGACTAAGCAAAGGATCCCCTAGCGAGATCTTGTCAAAGTGCGGGTTCCATAAATGGCGGTGGATCTGTTTTCCAGCCAGTCTTCTGGCTTCTCAATGACTGTGTTCCACAGAGTTGCTTATTACAATAAGCCATCGAAATGAGAACGTAACTTGAACTGCCGAATAATTTTGAAAGAATTAAATACCAGTACAGTGTACTTGCGTTGCTCAATCGTGCAAAGTAAAATGATTGAAGACGAAAATTAAGCAATTTTATTTGACATACAGTCCTTATAACCGCGTGGTGTCTCCCCTAGAAACACTCCTCCCCGGAGATCCGAATGGGGGAGTAGTTTACCTCCGGAATATTTTGTCTCCAGAGGAAGCATCTCGCATATGTCTCTGTTTCTGGAAGAGACTATCCAGGAAAAGTAACGATGTGGTAGTTTTTCCATTTGCTTTCCACATCGCAGTACAGCAGCCGTTCAGACCACTCTGGTCACGCCTGTTGCTACACGATCATGAACCATCTCGAGTATCATTTGCTCTGTGCTTCAAGTCGCTACTGATGTCGCTGCTTCCGGCATCAGGGGAGTTTCTATTGGATTTCCCATCTCCTAGGTATCTCTCTTCGTCTGGTTCCTAACCTCTTGATCTGTCCGGCTTGGGAGACCCTACTGGTAGCAGTGCTACCGCCGGCTTAGCTCTCAGGGTCACTGGAACTCACAAGCCCCTCTACCACGGCAAGGTGGAGATACCAACAGTAGAGTCTCGATATTCGTGAAAAGCGAGTCCGAGTTTCTTACCTTTCGTGATCAGACATTGAACAGCATTGTTTCGACATTTCGTGACTGCCTCAGACGAATCTAAATGAGACAACGTTGTTGACGAGTCGGCTTCCTTCATTCTCCGTCTACTGCCCACATCACTCTCAGCTCAGTCAATTTCTGTCTTTCATTAATGGAGGCTGATTTATTTCGTGCTTTGTGTAATTATATACGTATTCAATCATTAACGTATATTATGCTTCGAAGAAGTGTTTGTGTTTTATTAAAAATAAAATGTAATGCTTTTTATGCTTTTTGAGGTTATTTTACAGTTTTATTACTGGCATTTCATAATTACTTGGAACCAAATATGAGTTTTACATTGAAAGTGGATTTCGATGTTCGTGACAGTTTTAGTCGTCCAAATTGACCGCGAACATGGGCACTTTATTGCAGACTACATAGCCTAAGACATTGTGTTGATAATACAGGTACTCTTATGTCGACAGGTCTTCGTCTTTCACCCAGAGAGAAATTTAAAATATTGAGATTCCTCCAGAAAGTGGGTTACCACCTGCCAGAATACGGTGTCATTATCCAGAAAAAGAAGCTGCACTTTCAGCGTCTTGAAAACGTACATTCCGCATGAAGAATTCTGCGTTATACGAATCCCATATTATACCAGGAAGTAACACAAGAGTCGCTACAGTAGTGGCCAGTGGATAAATTGGTTTTGCAGCGCGGCAAATCCCTTTCTGATGTTATTAATCCTGAATAAAAATGATCCCATCCAAGACTCTTCAGTGTCGTTAACGAGAAAATATCGAAAGAGATCGAAGGCGAGCTAAAATTATCTCCACAACCGAGAGAGGGAGATAGAGAGAGTGGCGCCGGCTTAGCGGGGCTAGGCACTGACTGCCCCGTGCAAAGTATGCAAGGTCCACGCTTCCTTGGAAGTGATTTATACGGTTTTTAGGATTATGTACATATCGACAGCTCGAACAAAGTAACCACTGGGGAATATTTGGATATCACATCTTGCTTGATGTAACGTGTACTCCTGTCAAGTTAAAATTAAGTCACTCATGTTTATTCTGTTATTTGACACAGCGATGCCTTCTCGGATGTGACTTTGTGTAGTCTTGTAGATAAGCACGGACATTTCGGAGGAAACTGATGTCCCCACCTTTTATCTTGAAGGCAGAATCAACAGGTTCCTCTGAAACGTCCATAATTATCTACTAGACCAAGATATCACAATCCAGAAGTTCGTTATTTTATACTCAATACGTGAGAACCTGAACTCTCACACAGAGTTTTATAACAGTTTTAAGGTTTAAGGTAGAAATGCTATCTTTTTAGAAACTCACTACAAGTGTGGTTTGAGCTTCACTGTAAAGTAGAGTGATCCATTTTAAGCATAACCTTTAATTTGCCTAAACATCTGCTTTGCTTACGTAATTATGTTGAGCCAAGAAGCTAATAGTTGCTCCGGTAGTCAAAAAAATTATCCACCTTTTATTAAACCCGAGAATTCATTAGCCTGTTCACAGGAGGCTGCCACCGAATGTCAATATCCTGTGCCAGATGAATCCAACGCGCACCCTCATTCTGGTCCTACTGTGTCCTGAAGCCAGACGGATCTTTCTACAATTCACATCTATCAACGGCCTTCCGTACTCAGCCAGATATTAGCATGCTACTTCTTCATTAAGATCCACTTCCACATTTCCCTTTCACCCAAAGTCAGATCCATCAAGTTGTCTCCTGTCTTACTGTTCCCGACTATAATTTGGTATGCATTTTTATGTTTTAAACAGGCACAAATAAATTCGACTGATAACAAAAGCCTTTGTAATTTGGGAAACGGATCACGTAGTGGTACAGACACGTCCTCCTCATTATGTGTTTGCTTTGTGCATATCGCGCAAATTCCCACAGAAATGACTGTCAAGAAATGCAGCAACGCCCATGTTTGCACTAGTTCATTCACAATAAATTACAGAAGAAACAATAAGACGTTGAATATAAATCCTTTTTGCAAAAATATGCTCCTGTCGCAAGGCAACTTGTGTGTCCTAAGCCCTGTGAAAATCACTTACCCTAAGTGAATGATCAATTCTGAGACAGAAGCCCCCCCCCACCCGCAACCTTTGCTTCGGAACAAAGGCTAGTTCAGGGGGGAAGCGAAGCCTATTGGAGCGTTAAGAACCAAACCCCAAGCGAGATTCGATCTAGCAGCCTGACTGATAGCGTTGAAGCGAGTCAGACGCTTTACCGCTGATTTCACCTGCAGTGTATTACGGCGATGCACATGTGATGCGATCTATTTCAGTCGCAAAAGTAACATCACTTTCTGTGCTACGGACGAGATGTATGGCTTCGCAGCAACAGCCTTCTGATCAGAATGTAGGGTATAATACCTCGTGGTATCTGGTAGATCAATGGTATTCTACCTTTTTTGTTCGCGTACCCCCAGATATAATTTCTCTTCAACTTTGTACCCCCAAAGTTGTTGGTCCATAATTCAAGTTATACATAGTCTATAATCTACTTCTAAAATAAGTTAAATAAATTACATCCAAAATAATGTATTAAATAATAAGTTTAAAATGAGAAATAGGAGAGTCAAGCCATTAAAATACAAATATATTATATGCACTATGCGGAATAAAATGAAACTAGCCGCCCAGATAAGAATCGCATTAAGGGGGGAGAGAGAGAGAGAGAGAAAAAAAATGGCGCTCCCAAATCGCATGCCCTTATGTCCGGGTCTCTTGTGGCTAACCCTAAATCTGGCCCTGATTATTCAGTTTTTAACGTGAAATAATATATATATTTTTTTAATTTTACGTACCCCCTAAGATGTCTTCGCGTACCCCCGGGGGTACGCGTACCCCAGGTTGAAACCACTGTGGTAGAACACTGAAAGCAACGTTTCCCACCATCTCTTGCGAGTTTGTGTCAAATATGTTCACGTGTTCTGTAGCATAACTTACACATCATCACGGAAACAAAGAGAAACACTATAAATATGAACCCAAATTAAGGGTTCGAAACATGTAGGACAGTGGAATTGCACATTTAATGTGACTGAATTGTACATTTTGTCGGACTGTGAATATACAGAAACATTATCTCATTATCAACCGTCCTGAAATTAGTTCGTAGTTGAATAATTTAAATGCGTGGATGTACGCTTTGCCTAACAGGATCTATCTTCACGCAAAATAAACCCGTTTATATTTTATTGTGGGGGGCGCTGTGGTCCAGTTGGTTTAGGCAGTGCGCTACAAGACGGAAAGTCGTGGGTTCGATTCCCGATTGACTTAATTCTTCCGGCCGCACTATGGCACTGGGGTCGACTCAGCCTCTAACAGAAATGAGTACAAGGAATATTTCCTGGAGGGTAAAGGCGGCCGGAGCGTAGAGCTGACAACCTTACCACCTTCATGTGCCGACTGTTTGGAAATCTGGGAGTCTCAACCTCCAGAAACCCTAAGGGCCTGTCTAGGCCTGTAATGGGATTGCTTTGTCTTTTGTATTTTATTGTTTTGAATTTGTGACACCTGTGGATGCTAAGCTTTAGTTCGGGCTCATGGCCTTGCGTTGGTCTGAAGTGCGTCTGAGACATGGCTCACACGCACAGAGATCTTGAGGCGTCTGACGTACCGTTGAAGATACTCGAAATATTTGAAAGACACTCTCTGAAATTTTACATAAAACATTAAGAATTTATATACGAAATTCGATTGCATCCGGCAATATTGCTTGTGAACAGTGACAAGAATTAAAGAATCGGAAGGTACACAAGCCTTCTTGAATGGTAAAATGCGACTATATGAAAGGTTAGGCTACATTTTTCTTGATCGAGCCAGGCCTTGCTGAGATAGAATACGAAAATTATGGGGCATAGAAACTGTCCCGACTTCTCCATCAGAATTTCATTAAATAACTGTCAAAGGAAGTGTTGAGTTACCAGCAACTGCTTCTCTGTTACCAAACAAGAGGCGAACTCATTTTTTCGTAGATACAAATCATTACGTTTATCCTTTATTTTTCGACAATAAAGGCAGCTGAGACTAACAGTGTCGAAATGCAGGACGACACTAAATGACACAACGTTGATACACTAATTATCAGATATTAATATTATTAATGCATAATTATATTAATAATAATGGGTGGCGCGTAAGTCACTTGACATTCGGTGTGTAACATGTTGCCTCTAGTGTCAAGTGACTTTTGCGCTATCTTGTATATTATTAATAACATGTTTATGTTTTAATATATAAAAGCCGATCCCAGTGGCCGCGCGGTCTAAGGCGTGGGTCTACGGCCGCTCGCTTACTGGGATTGTGGGTTCGAATCCTACCGGGGGCATGGATGTCTGTCTCTTGTGAGCCGATCCCAGTGGCCGCGCGGTCTAAGCCGTGGGTCTGCGGCCGCTCTATTACTGGGATTGTGGGTTCGAATCCCGCCGGGGGTATGGATGTTTGTGTTGTGTTTGTTGTATAAGGACTAGTATCGATCATAAGTGACATGAAGAAGGACGGAAGGATTTAAAAGTACAAAATGGATCAAAGGGAAATAACGGGACAGAAAAAAAATCCCGCCTAGGGCATGGATGTCTGTCTCTTGTGAGTGTTGTGTGTTGTCGGTAGAGGTCTCTGCGACGGGCTGGTCCCTCGTCCAGAGGAGTCCTACCGAGTGTGGTGTGTCTAAAAAGTGTGTGATCGTGAAGCCTCGAAAAATGAGGCGGCCTAGGCCCCAAAGGGGCTGTCAAGCCATTGGGGAAAAAAATTAATATGTAATAATAGCAGTAATTGAATGTTTCATCTATCCACAAAATCTTTGTGTTTAAATATCGCAACGTTACACGCAGACCCACGCACTCGCCCCAAATGCACGCTACGTTTAACTTCTTTACACAAACACTAAACAGTTGCTACTTAAAACAACCAACACGAATGTGAACTATTCCAGTTTCCAGCGCTTGTGCCGCTAATGCCCGTGAAGCAGAACGTAAAATAACACAAGCTCTCCTTCTAACTTTTCTGGCAGAGAACACGCAAAAAAGAAATACGCTGGAGGGAGTAGTTGCGAATTTTACCAGAACCGAGTTTTTGTTTCAATTACGTCGTGGTATGATTTTAAGAACTGTGTTTCGACGCTATGATCGCGAGTTTCAGACAGGATCGTTAAAGAAATGAAAAATAAATAATTTGATACAGGTAACATCAACTAAAATGCAACGTCTTGAACAGGGTTTATAATAAATATTCTACATATTTTATTTACCCAAGTGATAAAAGCTGTAGTCATATTTTCGCTGCCAGAACCACAGCACAACACTTAAGTCATAGAACCACAGCACAACACTTAAGTCATAGAACCACAGCACAACACTTAAGTCATAGAACCACAGCACAACACTTAAGTCATAGAACCACAGCACAACACTTAAGTCATAGAACCACAGCACAACACTTAAGTCATAGAACCACAGCACAACACTTAAGTCATAGAACCACAGCACAACACTTAAGTCATAGAACCACAGCACAACACTTAAGTCATAGAACCACAGCACAACACCTAAGTCATAGTGACTGTTGACACCGCGCAGGTAAACACAAACATATTTGAGATTTAAGGTTCTGCGGAGATAGAAATGTGCATTTTCTTCAGGGTTACAACTTCAAGCGGTTACAAACATGTCAAAGGAACACATTTCCTTCATCTTGGGGTTAGATAGAGGCGAAAATGGAAGCAGCAGGTTGGTTAGAAATTGCGCTCAAAATCCATGAGGCCCAGAACACCACAGTCTTAAGAAAAAAAAGTTACATTCACCTCCAAAGTTCATAGAAAAATCAGTCTTTCTCCCCTATATAACTTTGTCTTTTTTGTATCGCGGACGCGCACGCACGCACGCACGCACAGAAAGTTGAGGCAAATCTAAGAAAATGAACATCACAAATCCTCCAATTTTTAGGCCCTGAACTATAAAATCCTCACGAAATTTGTTACAGGAAACCTCATCCGACTACCTATGTCCTTTGTTAAGTGGCACACAAATAGATAAACCATTAACTCTAATAAAACAGGTGTCAGATAGGACATCTAATGTTTCACGTGCTGGACTACATAAGGCTCACAAAATTTGCAGCGAGAAATCTACTCCTCTGCTCTGAGTATCTATCAATGCCAAATGTTACTGCGCTCACAAATCGACAGATGAAACGTTAAATCTAATAAAATTAGCGTTAGATCGGACATGTAATATTTAAGGCGCTGCAACGCATCACAGCCATGTAACATCAGTTGCTGCGGACTCCACAGCCTTGTCCTCACTACTGAAACACGTGTATTAGTAATTCTTTGCGCCAGATGAGACACGCAGCTACCTAATCGCCAATCAATACCGCAGCGGCTCCAGGGTGGCTGACTGATATGACTCATACTGCCTGCCACCATTTCCCTCAGTTTAATATTTCACAGCACTATCGATCAAACAAAGGAGTCGGTCCATTGTCAATGCTCCTTTTGGTAATCGTTAGACGTTCTTAATTCAGAATCGATTTCTGTAATATAACACGGCTAGAGGGGTGTAAACCGAGGGGTAGGTATCTCACTAACTTCTGTGCTCACTATTTTTTTTATGGCTCGACAGCCCCTAGTGGGCTAGGGCCTCCTCATTATCGAGGCTTCACGATTACACTCAGACTCACCACACTCGGTAGGACTCCTCTGGACGAGTGACCAGCTCGTCGCAGAGACCTCTACCTGACAACACTCACATGAGACAGACATCCATGACTCCCATGGGATTCGAACCTGCAAATCCAGCAAGCGAGCGGCCGCAGACCGACGCCTTAGACCGCGCGGTGCTCATGTATTACAGATACTAATTGTTGAAAGCTGAATTCACTTTAGGCACCCCGTAACACACAGCCAGAAGTTGTTTTTCTTCTGTTTCGTTAGATGTACATCTTATTACAAAATACTTTACCGCAAATATGACATAGCTTAACAAGTCCATAACGAAGGTCGCGGTAGACAAAGCTCCAGCTTTTAATTCTGGAGGCACCGTTTTCAAATCTCGGCCTAGAGACCAGCTATCGTGACTGATTTTTTGTGGTTTTTCTCAGTCCCTCCAGGCCAATATCTGGATAATATCTTACAATAGGTCACTACACTTTTCTGCCATAGTCTTTTGAATTTATCCTAAACTTCTAACTTACAAATGAGTAGGACTTAACATTTACTCTAGCTCGCACCCCCTTGGTTCTCAAAATGTTTCCTCTAATCCATATAAAATCGTTAAAAAGGGTCAGCTTCTCCGAGCATCAAATGAAGGGCCCAACAACACTGCCCAACACGTTCGACTTCCGTTCCAGATCGACGCGTCTGATCTTAAGAGAAGGTTTTATCAGTTTTAGTCGCCATGAAAGCCTCGAAACTTTCTGCCCGCAGCGTCTTCAACTTGGCAGCCATCAGCACTTCAGAAACCTCAGGCTTATCCCATCGGTCACTTCGCAACACGAAGGAAGTTGCGATGACCCCTTTTTTCCCACTGGGAAGTACCGCCTCCCTGATTTGCCTCGCGACCTCAGCTTCGTAAACCCTGACATAAAGACCTATCATAGAACAGTGGCGAAAAAGTCACTTGACACTGGAGGCAACATGTTAAACATCGTGTGTCAAGTGACTTTTATTGAACCACCCTCTATATGCAAATTTAAAATAGTCTTTTTCACAGAATGAAGGCATATGGGGGAGTGAAGTTATAGCTCCACTCATTCCTAAACTCGAAAGGAAATGGACGCAAGTGGTCAGCTTCACGCGTCGGCCGTTTTATCCGAGATGAAAGAGCTCCAGGTGCTCGTTGAATAGGAGAGTGGTTGGGCCACCCCAGAGCCGGTCAGCACGTTTTGGAGAACAGAAAACTTTCTTGCCCCTGCCGGGAATCGAAACATGAATACTCGGTTACCCAGCCCGTAGACTAGTCACTATACTCACTGAGCTACCCTCTTTCGTAAAGGTAAATTTGTCCCTGCGCGCGTCATGAAGTTATATGAGGGGAGCAGAGGTAGAGC
This sequence comes from Reticulitermes speratus, assembly GCA_021186555.1. Lineage (NCBI taxonomy): Eukaryota > Metazoa > Arthropoda > Insecta > Blattodea > Rhinotermitidae > Reticulitermes > Reticulitermes speratus. The sequence continues at coordinate 41,653,010 of JAJKFL010000042.1, read as the reverse complement.
TCCATTCATTCTTAACCTTGGCACTAGATGAAGGCGAGAGGTAGCTTCACGTCCCTGCTTCTTTACACCCGGATAAAGAGCTCCGGTACCGTTTGGATAGAAGGCTGCGTGGCCCTTGATTGTTCTGAATTCTTTGAGAGATAACAGATATCTCTTGCAATTTCATATTAGTATCACCGTGCATCTTTATGAATTAATAAATTATAACCAACTGATACACAATTGAACCACTTTTATTGTAGCGTCTATATTATTATACGCCCCTACATATGTTTCGGACCTCAGTCCATCCTCAGGGGGTCTCGTTCGTAAAAAGCCACAAAATCAAAATACATATTGTTATGGGAATATACAGCACTTATATGTACCACTACTGTGGTAAAATTGTCTTAATATAATAGTAAAATTATTAAAACACAGTTTTTTTATGTTAAAAACCTTAAAACCTTAAAAACCGCATATTTTATACAACCAGTACACAAATCTTTTAACAAGGTTTTTAACATAAAAAACTGTGTTTTAATAATTTTACTATTATATTAAGACAATTTTACCACAGTAGTGGTACATAAGTGCTGTATATTCCCATAACAATATGTATTTTGATTTTGTGGCTTTTTACGAACGAGACCCCCTGAAGATGGACTGAGGTCCGAAACATATGTAGGGGCGTATAATAATATAGACGCTACAATAAAAGTGGTTCAATTGTGTATCAGTTGGTTATAACTTTATTTATTTATTAAGAAATCTCTTGCGTCTGCCAGAAATTGAACCGCGATTACTTAGTCATCCAGCCCGTCACTATACCGACTGAGCTATTCCGGTTCGTACAGTATATAGGCCTATGTAACATTACTATTTCATTTCTTTTAAATTATCGCGTGGCCCATGAAGCTTCCTTTTATCTCTTCTCTGACGCGCACGGGAGATGCAAGGAGAGACTGAAAAGCTGCCACATGGTGCTATAATGTAGAAGAAAGGAACGAAATCACTTCATAATGAGGCAGGGGCTGGGACGTCCACAGCAGGCAGGCAGGCAGGCACGGTGTGTATAAAGGCATTCTTGGAGCATAAATTGTGGTTCCTGTTTGCAGTGGATTTCCATGAAAGGAATATAAAAGAGTGGGAGGAAAAAAATCTCCTTCTATAAGGGAAGCAGTAAAAGTTTCATGTTGTTAGTTTGACGACAAGTTAAATTTTATGCCGGGTAAAACATGAATGTAGATACATTTTGATAACGGCTCTATGTACTCGGGCCAATGACAGACTTCTCTTCTGCTGGCAGAAACAGTGCTATGGCGCGCCACATATCGACTATGTCACGTGTTATAATGTTGCATTTCTGTCCGTGAAATGACAATATAACCAAAACGTTAGACATTTAAGTCACATGTTTATCACTATGTATTTTATCTCCCCCTTCTGCATACATGTAAACGCTTGGTACGTCCCGCTAGTATCTGAAGTGATTTCACAGAAAACGTTCTTACAGTCTGAAACATGGAAGACAATAAAATATAGCTGTGACTTACAAATTTCTTACTTTGTTGGTTGTCATTCGTATGACACGTTATTGTTCGTGACACCTTGATATGTGTAACTTATACACACACAATGCGAGACAGTTGACGATATTGTGTGTATGTGTGTGTGTGTGTATGTGTGTGTATGTGTGTGTGTGTATGTGTGTGTGTGTGTGTGTGTGTGGTTGCTCTGATGCCGTTTCCATGGAAAAATAGTTTTCACATACGTACACAAGTAAGCAGTTGTGTGGTTGGAAGAGCCAACTAAGGCATAAAAGTATCTTAGTTTACCGTCTTTGGACAAAGGAGGGAGATAAAGATAAGAAAGGGATAAACGAAATGAATTCGATGAAAAAAATTATTTCCAGTAAAATGCAAAAAATAAAAAATAAAAGAATGTTCATCTAGTACTTCTTAATGATAAAAGAGAACACAGATATGCTTATACATATGGAAGGGTGATATTTGTGACTTAACTTGCTAGTACGACCAAAGGTCGTGACTGTTAGACAAGAGAATAGGGCTACACCCGCAGTTACTGACATCGGATTATGAGACTTCAAATGAAAACTAATCCTCTAACTAGCACCATGCAGAATCCACAGGAGAGATGAGAAACGCATACAAAATTTTAGTCGTTAAGGAATAGAAGAAACCGCTTGAAACGTCCGGGCATAGGCTAATTAACTAACTCCATATAGCAGAGTCCTTCCTGAGAATTATTCCTCATCTAGTCAAGAGTTTTCCCGCATTTTGTGGAACCCGAAAGTTCATTACCGCATTCATAAGAGCCCGCCACCTGTCCCTATCCTGAACCACGGTAATCCAGTCCACACAATCTCATCCTATTTCTTGAAGATCAATTTTAATATTATCCTCCCATCTACACTTAGGCCTTCCAAGCGGTCTCTTTCCCTGATGTTTCCCAACCCAAACCCTGTCTGCACCTCTCCTTATGCATCTCTCCTTTGTCCAATACGTGCTACACGCTTCGTTCTACTTGATTCGATCACCCGAGTGTTATTTCGTGAGGAGTACAGATAATGAAGCTTCACATTATGCAACCTACTCCAGTCCCCTGTTACCTCGTCCCTCTTAGACCCAAATATTTTCCTCAGCACCCTATTCTCGAACACCCTCAGCCCATATTCCTCCCTCAATACGACAGACCAGTTTCACGTCAATACACTATAGCTCTGTGTATTCACTATAGCTCTGTGTATTCACTATAGCTCTGTGTATTCACTATAGCTCTGTGTATTCACTATAGCTCTGTGTATTCACTATAGATCTGTGTATTCACTATAGCTCTGTGTATTCACTATAGCTCTGTGTATTCACTATAGCTCTGTGTATTCACTATAGCTCTGTGTATTCACTATAGACCTGTGTATTCACTATAGCTCTGTGTATTCACTATAGCTCTGTGTATTCACTATAGCTCTGTGTATTTCAATCTTATATCGTTTATAGCAAACTGGAAGACAGAAGATTGTGGGTTGAATGGTCTGGCCATAATTGAGATTCTGATATGAAAATGCATCCTCAAAGAAATTTGTGTGCATATTTGGACTGGACACATGTAGGTAAGTACAGAAAGCAGTGAGCAGGTATAAAGCTCCAAGTTCCATAGAAGGCGGGTGCTTGTGACTAGCTCCGTAGTGATTACTCGTAGATTCCCAAGAGAGACTCTGATGAATTGAGTGACTTAATATAATTCTTCATATGTTTCTTTCATCGTTACAAGTACTTCACAAATTTCATATCCTTTATGCGCCAAGCTCCCTTAGTTGCGATCCATTTCAGTATAAGTCATTTCATTACAGTCAATTACCAACTAACTCCATGTAGCACAGTCCTTCTTGAGAAGCTAACAGGTTATCAGCTAATCAAGAAATTCCCCGCCTTTTATGGAAACCGAAGGTTCATTACCGCATTCACAAGAGCCCGCCACCTGTCCCTATCCTGAGCCATATCAATCCAGTCCACGCCCTCCCATCCAACTTCTTAAAGATCCATTTTAATAGTATCATCCCATCTACGCCTGGGTCTTCCAAGTGGTCTCCTTCCATCAGTCTCCTCACCAAAATCCTGTATGCACCTCTCCCCTCACCCATACGTGCTACATACACCGCCCACCTCATTCTTCTTGATTTGATCAAACGAATAATGTTTAATTTTCACTTTATATTCACCGTGCATCTTTTATAATTGATTTATTTGTACCAACAAATGTTTAATTACAAAAATTAAAATTCCATTTTGATACATTGCGTTCGTACGTCTGCCAACATTCTACGAGTCTTCGAAACCTTCCTTCACTTGAGTGAAACCAAAGCAGCCCCAGCTTCTGTGTTGCCACAATATATCACAAGTCACTGTAAAGAGCGCAGACAGTTTTTCGTTATATTGAAGATCTCACTGGTGACGGTGTCAATTTTTTTTCGTTAATGTGAATTATGCTCCTCAGTCATTACATCTTTTATGTACACCCTGTATTTCTGACGTTTTGAAGACCCACACTGCTTCCACCTTCAAGGTTACGTAACGAACATAGGTTTTGTCTCAGTACCATTCCTGCTTCATATTCGGAATACCGCATGTTTAAGGCCCTACCCAATTCTTCGTAATCCTCCTCGCACCTAGGACACAAATGTCTGGACAAAACGTCAAATTAGGCCACGATCGCTTCCTTCCACATCATTTCAAATTCATTGGCGCAAAAGTCCCTTGACATAGTCCTGTTGTTAAACATCGAATGTCAAGTGACTTCTGCGCCACTCTGTATATTTTAAAGTGCTGACAGTGTTGTAAACTATACCATACAAGAGTAAATTACGGACACAGTGATACTGTTCTTCTTTTCCTTGAAGATGGAGATGCTACGGATCTCCGAAAGATAAATATAATATAAATAGCACCTAAGCTTGCTCGGAACCTGGAAAACGTTTAAACAGGCATATCAGGATTGATAGTCTGCCAAAACACATCTTTCTTCCCTTGTAGATCGTATAACCAAAAACTGAAACGAGGGTCACCTGCTGTATGGAATTTCGCCCAAATATGATAACTCCTCTTAAATCCCCGAGGAAAGACCGCCCGGTTCCATTGAATAGAATTTTGGGTGGGCCCGGAGCCAGTCTGGACGCTTTGAAGAAGAGAAAATTCTCTTACCCCAGCCGGCAATCAACCTACGGTTCTACGGTCGTCCAGCCCATAGCCTAATCAGTACAGCGACCGGAACGTGAAGCTCTCCATTCACCTCCATACGCACATGCGATACCTTTATTAAGGTGAGACCCATGATCAGACTTGTTTCTCCCATATGAATGCAAGGAATACAATAGTGCTTGCACAAACACGGTCGATGTCTATGAACAAGGTACGCCAACGTTACGCGGTGCCACGTATTCAGAATATGCAAAATAGGTAGGCTGAAACCTGTTGCCGTGTTTTTCAATTCCTCACTGTACACGACACCTTGGCGTGTTGTTTATTTATATGCATTACCTTGCCTGTTGCCGCACACACCACAGTTACCAGCAGCACCAAAGAGAATCAAAACCAGAGTTGCCAGACGTGAGGCTTGTGAATCTTTTATGTGGGGTCAATGTGAGTCGTCTGGAAAATATTTTGTATGTTTTGAAAATGGTACGGAAATAGGTCTCTCAGAATGTGTAAGAAGAAAAGAAACAGAAGCCTCTGGCATTCTGCAGCCAATTCCATGGGGAACAGTCCTTCGTGAGAGATACAGTCACTCTGAGAGTGAAGGAACGCCCCACTGTCTTCATGGAACCGCCTTCATAATGTCCCTCGATCCAGATCCTCATGCAGGTGAATCCTGCCCACACCCTCATTGTCCAATTTCTTCAACATATATCTTAATATTATTCTCCCATCTATGTCTACGACTACCAAGTGGTCTTTTCTCTATTGATGTTCAGATTAAATTCTTTTAAGAATTTTTCAACTTCTCATACATGCTACACGTCCGCCCTATTCCTCCTTGTTATTTGAACATTTTAATAACATTTGGTGAAGATAAACGATAAAACTCCTCGTTAGGCAAGTCTGTCCTGTTCTCCTGTTGTCTCCTCTCTCTTACATACAAACACTCTAATTTCGTAACATTCACATACACACTGTTCTTTACTTCATGTAAGAAATTAAATTTCATATTTACACAAACCAAAAGGCAAATTTGTAATTTTGTAATGTTTCAGAGTCACTAAATATATCAAAATATGATGCGCTGGGGAGACATAAAACATGAAATAAATAACAAGTGAATGCAACATTTTGGGTACAAAATCCAGTGAAGACAGACAGGGAGACGTGATGTTGTTGAGAATGTCAATACTGACTGATCCTCTCGTTACGTAACGCCTTCTCAGTCGCACGTATTTTAATTTCTCGACATGAGATCTGGGCTCTGTGCGGAATGTTTCAAGGTTCTGTCTTTACGAAATGGTACACCACGTAAACTTGTTTTCTGACTGGCCCTCTTCTATCCCAACGTCGACTATGAACATAGCCCATTAGCGAGATGCTGTGGTGACGGTGAAGAACCCTTGGATTTTATAAAAAGGGACTTTTTGACAGATGAATAAGTATTGATCTCTGTGCCAAGGACGGGAACTGATTAGTTTGTAAGAAGGTATATGCCCTATCAAAAGCCACATACATACTGCTTTTGTTGCAAATATAAGAAAGCAGGCTTTCGTGTAAAAGTGAATGTGTGAGTGCATATACTTTGGCATTTAAAATTCAACTTAAAGTAGTAATTACTGGAAACATCTCAATTAATAGGAAACAAATTAATTAGTAATGGTATGTCGAAATGTGTGGCCGTGCTGTCTAAGGCGCGGGTCTGTGTCCGCTCTCTTACTAGGATTGTGGGTTCGAATCCCACCAGGGGCATGGATGTCTGTCTCTTGTGAGCGTTGTGTGTTGTCAGGTAGAGGTCTCTGCGACGAGCTGGTCCCTCGTCCAGAGGAGTCCTACCGAGTGTGGTGTGTCTAAAAAGTGTGATCGTGAAGCTTCGAAAAATGAGGTGGCCTAGGCCCCCAAGGGGCTGTCAAGCCATTGGAAAAAAAAAATGTCGAAATGTAATGTGTCCGTTTCCGTCTATATTAAACCCATAAATAAACACATTTAATATGAATGACAGTTTAGAAAAGAAAACATTCTGTAAGATATGTACAACAACTACATGCTACTACAACTACATTTTGCTTTAAAATCAATGGAACAAAATCTAGCAATATAAAATCCTAGTGAAAAAAGCAAGTCACAATTTAATGAGCCATGCTTTCTTTATACCATCATCCTTCACCCCTTTCTCCCTTTACTTTATACCAGAAAGTAATGCAACACATTGTTTTTCTCATTCACAATTGATTTTATTAAAACTTAAAATATGTCACATCATTACATGAATCTTTGGCTACCTAAACCTATTTTTCAACATAGTCTCCTTCTAAATCTTTGGCCTTACGCCACCGAGATGCGAGAGCCTGTGTGCCTTCGAGGTACCACTCTGCAGGTCTCTGTCTCAACCACCTCTTTACTTCGGTAATGACCTCCTCGTCGTCCTCAGACCTCTTTCCGCGGATTGCATCTTTCAAGGGTCCGAAAAGATGGTAGTCAGAAGGAGCCAGATCAGGGCTATAAGGTGGATGAGACAGGACAGTCCACTGAAGTTCTGTGATGGCCTCTCGGGTACGCAGACTTGTGTGTGGCCTCGCATTGTCGTGGTAAAGAAGCACTTTTGTCACATCTTTATGGGAACGAACCCTCCGGAAACGCTTCTTCAGCTTCTTCAGAGTTTCCCTTGAAAGATGCAAAGAGGTTTGAGGACGACGAGGAGGTCATTACCGAAGTAAGGAGTGTGGTTGCGACAGAGACTTGCAGAGTGGTACCTCGAAGGCACACAGGCTCTCGCATCTCGGTGGCGTAAGGCCAAAGATTTAGAAGGAGACTACGTTGAAAAATAGATTTAGGTAGCCAAAGATTCATGTAATGATGTGACATATTTGAAGTTTTAATAAAATCAATTGTGAATGAGAAAAAAAATGTGTTGCATTACTTTCTGGGCGCTGTAATACATTTCTTAACTTCATCTACTTCCCTCCTTTCTCCGTTAAAACAGTGTATTAAGTTACATCTTTATCCTTCAGATGGCACAGTTTCGAATACAGAGCTGCCACCTGTGTAATTACATGACATCATATGTCCAAGGAAACAGCATGAATACGACGTACAATGTATTCAATAACAACCCGTCTGCTATCAACGTATGTACATATAATTAAACACATATACTGCTTCATCTGAATCCTGCTATTCATAAAGAGAAACTTGAAAAAGAAAATGAAAATTCTATCAAGACGCTGAGGTCTTTATTCCTTTCAGACTCTGAAAATTGGCATTCATACAGCTATATTACTCGGTTTGAATGAAGGAATGTTCCAAATTTATGCAAAAATTAAGGAATAATTCGAGCTCTAATAGCTCCGTCGGTAGTGACTGAGGTTCGAATCCTGGCAAAAACAACAGATTTTTCTCATTTTCAGACCCCGTCCAACCAGCTCTGGGGCCCTATCCACCCTCCTATTCAATGGGAACTCGTGTTCTTTCCAGGGAGTAAATCGGCCGGGTCGTCATGCTGAGCACTCACATTCATCTTGTGCCGAGGTCGAGAAAAAAATCGAGATATACCTCCACTCCCACTATACGCCTTCGTCGCGTAGACAGCGACAACTTTACCTTTCTTGACCTCCGTAATAATTTGGTTGTGACGTTGGTACTGTCCATGAAGTACAGAACACGTACAGCTTTTCTGGGAGACAACCGAAGCAATCCGTTAGTACTTATTCATATCTTGTGTCTTTCCCAGTTATGATACCACGTAGTCTGGAAGATGGGTACCAAAGTCCTACGGAAAAATAATGCCTCCGTCTTCAGGGTAAAATGCAGTGAGTTGTTTATAATGAATATCATATCACCAAATCCAATATAGAAAGCGTATCTGCTTGGTACGGTGTCAGCCTCAGGGTTGAAATACTGTCTGCATAAATGTCACAAACCTAATAGTAAGTTTTAAAGACTTAAAAATGACTACGGGTGTCCAAAAGAACAGAACAAAAGTTTATAAGAAACAGGGTCACTCACAGCACAACGCAATTGTAACAACTCCCAAGAACGAAAATAAGAATATGTATATTTAATTATTCAAAGCAGAGCAGCATTCAGACACTGCCATATACAGTCCACCTTTCACTTATGTTCTGTCCTAGAAAACACAACAGTAATTCAGTGCAGTAAAATTACTTTCCACTTGCGGGATAAGGCTTTTTTGTTTCAAATGTATTTCTGGTCTTGTAGCTGTCAGTGCCATCTGGCCATTTCTTATGAAAAAAGAAAGGGGCCCACACGTAGGGCGGGGGGGGGGGGAGAATTTAACCAGAAAACGCTACTGTAATTACAAAATTCTCATTACGGTCTTGTACAGAAATAACTGTCACTTTTGGCACCCACAGAATTACAGAGAACAACAAAAGCCCTCGACCCTGTTGCCACGTGGCAACGTACGGTGCTAGAAGTAGGTGTTCAATGGAAAACTGTTCACAGGAAATTCACAAATGATTTATTAGCATCAACTCTGCTTTATTTAAAGGTGAAATACCGACAATTCGATACCTCGACACTAGACCAGCAGTGGAAAGGTCTGAATTTGCGCACAGAGCTACCAAACGCTCACATTAACTGTGCCATGTTTCTAACCTAACTTCACAAATTTCCAAAACGTGTAGACTTAATTGATACACACAATATGTTTCATCACTTCATTACTTCTAATTTATTTAACGACGCTCTCAATGGACCATGTGATACTGAACAAATTACATGGCAGAATCAGCCGCGGTCTGACTAAAAACACTCTCGTAGTATTTGCCCGGACAGACTGAACGAATCCACAGACAAATCAGTCAGGACAGTCTTTCGGTGCGAGTTTCGATCCGGGAACCTCCCGAATTCAAGTCAGGAGCGTTACTGCTTAAGCCAACTTGTTAGGACCCAGGATATATTACAAGGTTAGATACTGAACATATTTTCATTAATGTCTGCAGGCCATTACCCTTGCTTACGTCGTGCCAAAATTCTGTATAACTCTGAAAGCCTACGTTATATTTCCTGAGACAAAATGTTTCACGGTGTGTAGTTACTTTAATCCATTCCCGAAACTGGAGGACCACCCCTTATCAGCTGTTTCCCCTGCTTATGCAGTAATGTACACTCCGTCCGTCTGCGTCTGGAACCTCAAAACCCCGGCACGCCCTACAGAAAGGGGAGCCACTTAAAATGGATTTCATAAAGTAGGGTGTACCTGTGTATTTACTTTATATCTTACGAAGTTAGTATAAACGTTTATTTATTCCTCGATGCAGAATGGTGGAAATGTTCATAATTTCAAATATCCTTCAACACAGGCCTAGACATTGGCCTACAAAGACAGTGAGTAGAGTGAGCGCACAGCGAAACGCGAGCAATGGCATTAATTGCAGTTAGAAAATGGGAAAGACTACGTAACGATGGGAGACAGGGGTATTATCGGTTATAATAGGCCTACTAAAGGTAAAATGTAAAGTTCTCCCTAGAACAGGCCATGAAGGCCCAGAAGGGGAGTAGAGGTATATCTCTACTCTTTCTTTAACCCTGGCACTAGATGGGGGTGAGTGGTCAATTCCACGCCCCGGCCGCTTTACCCCCGGCAAATAGACCCGGTACCCATTGTATAGGAGGCTGGGTGGGCCCCAGGCCGGTCTGGACGGCTGCGAAAAATCTCGCCCCCACCGGGATTCGATCTCCAGACCGTAGCGAGTCGCTATACCGACTACGCTATCCCGGCGTACTAAAACATATAGGAAAATATAATAGGTTCTAGTAACAAAAATTAAATATTATTTTAATAGTTACAGCAACAGGTACGTAAGTTAAAAACACAAACTCGGCACAAAAAAACCAGCGGAAAAATGAAAGTGACACATTGCATTGCAGGAATTTTAAAACGGCTAAAAGAGGAATAGTAAAAACAGAAAGATAAAAAACAGACAGTTAAAGGCAGAGGCATAAAATAAGCAAGAAAGCCAACAGTATAAACAATCAGATATCCCAGTAAGAGGGATGATGTAATATTGAAATGGAGAACACTACATAATGAGGAGCTTCATGATCTGTACTCCTCACCAAATATTATTAGGAAGATAAATTCAAGAGGAATGGGATGGGCGAAGCATGTGGCACGTATGCGGGAGAAGAGAGGCCTTGGTGGTGAAAACCTGAGGGAAAGATACCACTTGGAAGACCTAGGCGTAGATGGAAGAATAATATTAAACTGGATTCAAGATGTGGGATGGGAGCATGGACTGATTTGATCTGGCTCAGGATAGGAAAAGTTGGCGACCTTTTGTGATTGCATCAATGAACCTTCGGATTCCATAAATGAGGGAATTTCGTGACTAGTTTTGGACCTATTAGATTCTCAAGAAAGGCTCTGCTCCATGTAGTTAGTTAGTCAGTCAGTCAGTCATTTAGTTATCCAAGTATGGAAAAAACATCAATGTAGAATCACAAGAAAAAATATTCCAGACCTCAGGAAGAATGATAATTCGACTGATATTAATACTTGTTAATTTAAGTATGATTATAGAAAAGTTGTTGTGAACAGAACTTGAATTACGGGCTTTATGTTCGATGTGTTATCCAGAATTTATTATTTTCGTGCGCAGAGAGCAAAATTTCATATTGCTCATGGCATTTTAATAGTCTACTCACGTATACAAAATCAATGTTCATTCGAGAGGTGTTGAACCCACAGCAGTGAACACTGCAATATCACTAATTTAGAAGCATTTCACATGAAGTATGCTGCAGACAGATACGTATATTACACAAGTAAATGCTTCTAAAAATGCATCTGACACTTTCGTAACCAACACGCTTGCAATAAAAGCGCTAAAACATTAAATTTCAAACAAGCATTATATCATACGAGTATGAGGAATATTAAAATTTTGCTGTAATTTACTCCATAAAATAATAGCATCATCCGACGTACGTATTATCAGTGATGGACTTTTCAAAAGAATAAGGCGTGGGTCACATACCCACACTCAAGTGCTTATAAATTTCTCAGAATTTTAAAACTGTCGGAAGACTGACAGTAGAATAATGTGGAGCTACCCGTCCATTGTTTACAGAGCTCTGAAACTCACTGCTTTGAAGGTTGAGAGGCTTCGCCCGCTGGTCCTTCTGATAAGAGCAATGGTGGAATGATGCTGACATGGTAAAACCGAAGAACTCGGATAGAAACCTATACCAGTACCAAATTGACTGCAACAAATCTCATAAAGACTGGTCCGGGACTGAATCCAGGCCTCCGCAATGCGAAGAAGGCTACAAGCCAGCTCAGCCATAGCTAGGCTTATGACGACCGAAATGCGCCTAAATTATATATATATATATTATATATATATATATATAAATTCAATTCCTACCTCACACTGAACATATTTCTTCTCCAATACAAAGACCAACCGGTTAACGATGTTCAGAGACGTGATTGCTGTTGATTATGAGAACCTAAAGACATAACAAAAATACACTAAGTGGGGAAAACGCGAAACTTTTAATGTTACAACACGTGGTACACATAGTTACCGCTGTGCTTCGAAACGATAATATTCCACACACTACACTATAACAGAGGAGATTTCTTTTGGAAAAGAGTCGGCCATCTAGGCAAGGTATTGCTCGGTTAAGGACTCTTTATCTTGTTTCAGACTTCCCGCCACTGGACTCTGACATCAGTAAAATGAATTAAGTCCCATTCATCACACCTCACTCCTTTCATATTCGTGTTTATATTGTGCTCCAATTTACTCCTATATATTCCAACAAGTTTGTACAACAGGCATTGGGACTAGAAGTCTGCATGTGTCTATCCAGCGCGCACTGCAGTCCTAACCCGTCTTATTCCTCGTGATTTGATTAATAATAATTATTTAAAATAAAATATGTAAGGCTTATCAGAGTACCGCAAATTTAAAACGATGAAATAACAAGCGAACACGGAAAATAGAGTGTGCACTGATAAAGATTCAATCGCTGTAATCGTACAGTTAATGCGGTGCGGTAAGACACATCCACGACAAATCGTACAGTTAACGCGGTGCGGTAAGACACATCCACGACAAATCGTATAGTTAATGCGGTGCGGTAAGACACATCCACGACAAATCGTATAGTTAATGCGGTGCGGTAAGACACATCCACGACAAATCGTACAGTTAACGCGGTGCGGTAAGACACATCCACGACAAATCGTATAGTTAATGCGGTGCGGTAAGACACATCCACGACAAATCGTATAGTTAATGCGGTGCGGTAAGACACATCCACGACAAATCGTATAGTTAATGCGGTGCGGTAAGACACATCCACGACAAATCCTACAGTTAACGCGGTGCGGTAAGACACATCCACGACAAATCGTACAGTTAACGCGGTGCGGTAAGACACATCCACGACAAATCGTATAGTTAATGCGGTGCGGTAAGACACATCCACGACAAATCGTATAGTTAATGCGGTGCGGTAAGACACATCCACGACAAATCCTACAGTTAACGCGGTGCGGTAAGACACATCCACGACAAATCGTATAGTTAATGCGGTGCGGTAAGACACATCCACGACAAATCGTACAGTTAACGCGGTGCGGTAAGACACATCCACGACAAATCCTACAGTTAACGCGGTGCGGTAAGACACATCCACGACAAATCGTATAGTTAATGCGGTGCGGTAAGACACATCCACGACAAATCCTACAGTTAACGCGGTGCGGTAAGACACATCCACGACAAATCGTACAGTTAACGCGGTGCGGTAAGACACATCCACGACAAATCCTACAGTTAACGCGGTGCGGTAAGACACATCCACGACAAAGTTGTGTGAAACATTTTTGTTTCTCTTTGGGGTGAAAGCAGAAATACCACAAATAAATAGCCGCAGATGCTGAATTAAAAGGCAGAAATTATGTTTGTCTGCAAGTACACACAGAATGAAACAAGTGGATACAGACAAACTTTCATGTCTCATCAAGTGAAGAACAAAATTTTATTATAAGAATCCTTCGAAATGATATCAAGAAGGTCTTTAACGATGACTGTTGACACTGTGTAGACAAACTTTTCCACTCATTTTTGTTACTGCATTCTTGAAAGATAACACATGCCACTGCGACTCGGGTCTTCCGTTTCTATAAATCTTGAGGATTCAAGTCTTCTGAAATGAAACGTTGTATCGCTGGGTTTCTTTGAAATGTCGGGAACCACTCACGCAACGACATAACGTCTCTTACCACAAGACCTGAATCCTCAGCAACCCCGATGTAAGAAACTGAAATCTAGTCTCTACGAGCCTTTGTTGTTGAGATTGGGGTGTAACTATTTGGACGACGGACTGGCCAGTAGTAGTGCCTCCATCTGCACAAGGTAACAAAAACACATGGAAACACATACATCCATGCCGTGAGTGGATTTCGAACCTATGACCTTAGTGATATATTTGCAGAAGACAGCACAAGGTCTTGGACCGCAAAGGACACTGAGTGGCTGGTGCTTTCATGCTAACCAAGAACTGACCTGGAATATGATGGTACATGACGCCTGATGGAAAGCAAAGCGCACAGTTGACGTGTGGTTTCAACATTCGACTCTTTAATATTCCATAGATAAAATCAATACATGCAGAAACATGTTAAATGAATCCAATATGGCGTACTGGTTGTTCCTCGAGTCATGCTTCGCAGTACATAAACATTTTTTAAGGAGGAGTTTCTGAAGCTTAAGAGAGCTTTAAAAATCTAAACCCAACAACTTATTTTATCGTAGAAGCAATCTGCCTATATCCATTCACTTACACCAGAATAAATAAATAGCCACACCATAGTTTCGCCATTTGCATACAGAACGTTTTGGGTGTGGCCTAAAAGCATCCTTGTCGTACTTTCTGCTAAGGGCTTCTATTCAAAACTGATATTAGAAGTTTCACACGAATATATTGAAAGAAAAACATGTTACTTCAGATAAGAGATGTCAAGGTACCCGCTTATATATTTATTTATTTTTGAGTAACATTAACAGTGATTCAATGGTTACTCGCGACTGTCAGACAATAAAAAGCCAAATCAACAAAAATAAATTTCAAACTCCACTGTCGTTTCAGTGGGTATCGGGGTTGTTTCCGAGGGTAAACCGGCCGGGGCGTGAAGTTGACCACCCACTTCCATCCAGTGAAGAGGTTAAGAAGGAGTGGAGGTATACATCCACTCCCCCTATATGTCTTCACGGCGTGGACAGGGACAGTGACAGTGACAGAGACAGGGACAGTGACAGAGACAGGGACAGGAACAGGGACGGTGACAGGGACAGGGACAGGGACATGTTCTTCCGAATTTCGAAAATTTTCCTTATCGGTCTATAGATCTCCCACCCGAAGGAAAAACTTGTGAATGGTATCTTGATAGAATATGTGAGAATTATGGTCACCAATGTTCCATGGGTACCCTAACAGTGAGTCCTATAATGTTGGCACTGTTTTGCCACATGCAGCATCAGCTTTAACATCAGAAAGTCTGTATTTTGCACACAGAATCCATTTATATCTGCAGCATAACTCTCATAACGAACTGCGATTATTTCCCTTTAAAATATTCAAAACTACGTGTGTTTTCTGTGAAACAGAAACTAAATGTTTAAATAGCCTATTATTTAGATTAACTTCAAGTTTAAAAGGATTAAATTTCAGTACATGCAGTCATTATTCCGTCCCTTTGTTTCCCCACAATATTTCGGCAACGCTAACATAGTTTCAAGAAATTCAGCAGCCTATGGTTATCACTATGAAAATCTAAATTAAATATCGATTTGCTGTATTCCACGCTCCATGCCAACAGCATTTGTGGGTTTATTAGCCTAAATAAGCCGTTTTGAGAGAATCTAAACAAATACCTTAGAACTCCCGTCAGAATGTCTTGTCGAGTTTGATGCTGGAGTGCCTGGATTTGCGAACAGAATCTGCAGTCACTCAGCAATTACTGTTTCACTTTGTGTTCACAGTTCTTCCCAACATTTCAGTTCATTTCAGGTTCAATTTTCGTGACTGACTGTAAAATCACTTCACTAATGAAACTAGATTTCCATACGGCGAATAAGCCAGTATGCAGCTCCAGCTGGCTTGTGGCTAGCAGCCAAACCATAAAACAAAGACACAGCTGTCGTGTGCCTGCCTCCTCACGATGAACCTCCGCACTAGACTGCAGACTGCTGTCTCCAGGAACGCGATACCGTGTACTCTGGTAGACAAGTACCGACGTTCCGGAGGAACCTACCGCCTTCAGCTTCCTGAATACTGAAGATGGATGCAGAATTCTTCTCTGAAAATTCGGCACCTATCTACCAGACTACAGGGCGTCATTTTCCAAAGTACAGTGACAAAAGAACTCAAATCCCACATTGATATATAACTACTGTGACTGGTCAGTCTCACGACCTGGCCATCTTTATCCCTGGTATCCACTGAATGGTTGACGTAAATTATGCATGACACTGTTGGAACAGTGTCCTGAAATCGACCACGACTGCTCGTCTCCTTTCTTGTCCACTCCGTACACAACACTGCACAACTTTTCATATTCTTCTGTAACCTGCATACAATAAGATGTTAAATACACCGGGCACAGTGATACTGCAGATGACAAAACAGTCTATCACACCCGTTAAGTAATCCCTGTACAGCCTAGGACAGGCCCTTAGGGTTCCAGGAGATTAGGCTCCTAGATGTCAAAACAATCGGCACATGAAGGTGGTAATGTTGTCAGCCCTACGCACCGGCCGCCTTTACCCCCAGGAAACATTCCTGGCACTCATTTCTGTTAGAGGTTGAGTCGACCCCAGGGCCATAGTGCGGACCGAAAGGATTATGTCAATGAAATATCTAATGACACCATCGGGAATCGAACCCGCAACCTTCCAGCTTGTAGCGCAGTGCCTCAACCAACTGCGCCACCGCGTGCTATCACACCGTTACTGTACTGTTATCCTCCTGTCGTATTTGTGTGCAAGACACACGAACTTCCGCAGCAATTACAAGGAAATTTGAAATAACTAATTTCATGGAGCAGAGTCCTTCTGGAGATGCTGACAGTCCCACAGCAAATCAAGACGTTCCCCGCACTTTATGGAACACGAATGTTCATCACAGTTTTCGCAACAGCCCGTCACTAGTCCCTATCCTGAACCAGATAAATCCAGTACACGCCCATCTACCCTAATTTTGAAAGATCCGTTTTCGTTAATATTAGCGAATAAAAGTGCATTCTCGTTTAAATGACGTCACAGTTTCGAATTTCAGGCAAACTGAAATAATCATGTTACCTAAATGGCACTGCACTTTCTTTGTCTAATGAAATATATTCTCTAGCGCAGGGTGGAAATGGATATAGCAGAGCAACTAGGGAAGGGCTTATCCTTCTGGAGAGTGGAGCCATAGAAGAAGAAAAAAAGAAAAAATACATTCTCAAAATATGGTTGACAAAAAACTGTAAGAACACTGTGGTGAAATTACACAATATGTAAGGCGCATTACTCTGGTTCAAAGCTCAAAAAACATAATTCTCCCCCCCCCCCCCCCCAAAAACCTGTGGTTAAAACTTTCGCCTTTGCATTTAGAAATAGCGTACTTGAGTTAATTTTCTTAATATTTGACATCCCCGTTGGTATGTACACGCACAGTACATTTCACTCTTGTTCAGTAATTACAGTCACAACCAACATACATATTTGTTGGCACAATTAAGCTACCGGTTTCAGCTCTACAGAGCCATCATCAGGCCTACACAATAACTACGAAAATTAAACTCTACACATTTTGTAAAAGGAATCCCCTTTTTTGTACAATTACATGTATAAAACAGGGGAGGGAGGGGGGGGGGAAGTTGCCTAAGAAAAGATGTCTTAAAATTGTGAATATAAAACAATATAAATAAAAATACAGAAATATATAAGCATAAAAACGTAAATATAAAAAAGTATATTGATGGCGTGATAATGGTAAGTTAAGGCCGAAACATGCAGCTGTTCTTAAATAAAATATACATAGTTGTGTTGGACGAAATATTAAAATATTTGTTACTGCATCTGAATTAACTTACATTTTTGTTTTATCTTCTCGTATCTTGACCTCACATCTAATTCGACACTGAAAACGGCTGCCCTTGACAAAGAGTCGTTAAATAATCTATGACGTACTTCTGCCGTAAGTGACACGAACAATCTGACACTTTTGTTTTTATTTACGATGATGACGGACGGACGGACAGACAGACATAGAATGTTTACGTCACTTGACCACGACATGAATTCACCGGAATGCAGGAGCCATTTACCAAGCGGGCCAAGACAGTGATTTATATACCAGCTGCAATGCGTGTGACTTCACTACAGTGGCGTGCAAAACCAATTAAATCCTGTACTAACGACGTGTGAAAATTATTGGGCTGTTCTGCGTTCATAGGAAAAAAAAAATAGAAGGGTGGAATGGATTATAGAGAGAAAATGGAGAGTTTTAAAGTATGAGAGACGCACAGCATCAAAATGCGCGTTGTGTGGAACATTTTGCATTCTCCATTATTGCCTGCAAAGAAAGACAGATAATAAATATTTTAACATAAGGTACAGTCCGTAACAACGATAAGAATAATAAAATAAACCAATGTTCATAATTGAATTTATAGAATATTAAGACGAGTATTATTATTATTATTATTTATTATTACGATAAAAATGAAAATTAAATGTGACAGGACTTTAAAAATTCTGAAACGTTTTTTAAACGTCATCTGTATCACCGGGTATTACCGTTCTTTATAATGCTTGACTATGAAAGTAAGTAAATGTATTTGTTGATGCTGCTGTCTTAGAAGATTATGGATCAGTGGCGTGCTGTTGTAAAGACCGTAATGAGCCTCCGGCTTCTCTATAAAAAGAGGGTAATTTGTTGACCAGCTGAGCAACTGTTAAGTTTCTATTCCATGACATTACTGAGGAACAGGCTCACGTGCATTCCGTTAAACACTGTGCCTTCCATAGAACGCGACGATACTCTTGGATAGCTGAGCTTCTTCTTCTTCTTTCTATGGGCCGTCGGCATTAGCTCCGGATGCACCGCAGCCTTAGGCTTATTGTGCTAACCGATAGCTGAACTACTAGAAGCTTCTCAAGAAGGACTCTGTTCCATGTAATTAGATAGCTTCATCCTCCTTCATTCGCCTCTTTGTCTCTCATCCCGACATTCCAATAGTCTGCTACCCTGACACATGTTCAAATCATGTCCTCCCCAAGCTACATAAATTAATGTCACCCCTTCAGTACCACCAACCACGAAACGTTCCACAAGCAGGAAAATATCTGCCAATCCAGTGACTTGGAGGCTTTTCATAAGCCCACAGAAATTACTGCATTAAGTATCACAGAAGCTAATTTATTCTGAGACGACAAAATGGTGGACTAACACGTTATGAAGCGGACAGTCAAATTTACGATATTACAAAAGGTACAGAAATGTCCCATCAATTTGCTGGGAGAAATGTGGAATGTCAATGTCAGAGACCCTAATATCAATAACAAGAAGTTTTAGCGGATTAGGGAATTTGCTTTATTGACGTACGTAATTAAACGCGTCCTTATGATTAGTCTGCGTATTGCCTTTACGTATAAACTGTCGTAGGCAAAGCATAAGGTCACCAACGGGGAACGGCGTGCCTACAACACATGTCCAAAATGTTGTTATCACTTTGCGCGGTAATTTACAATTACAACAGAATTTATGTATTGATAGTCATATTTTATTTGCTACATTAACATCAAATTAAAAGCTATTAAGCATTCAACTGCTTGTAATATTTTAGATTTAAACCCACTACTTATCTGTTACTTTATAAAGCTGTTTTAAGTAAATCAAATAAGATGCGAAATAAATATCAATAATAATGAGTAGATAAGAGTTTTAAGGCGATGTTCGGGCACCACTTTATCTATCCCACGCCACTGATGTTCACAAGTACTTTTATAACTCTTTTGCACGCCACTGATGTTCAGTCAGTACCTTTTATAACTCTTTCGCACGCCACTGATGTTCTGTCAGTACCTTTTATAACTATTTCGCACGCCACTTATGTTCTGTCAGTACCTTTTATAACTCTTTCGCACGCCACTTATGTTCTGTCAGTACCTTTCATAACTCTTTCGCACGCCACTGATGTTCAGTCAGTACCTTTCATAACTCTTTCGCACGCCACTGATGTTCTGTCAGTACCTTTTATAACTCTTTCGCACGCCACTTATGTTCTGTCAGTACCTTTTATAACTCTTTCGCACGCCACTGATGTTCAGTCAGTACCTTTTATATCTCTTTCGCACGCCACTGATGTTCTGTCAGTACCTTTTATAACTCTTTCGCACGCCACTGATGTTCAGTCAGTACTCCATCTCTCGCTATTGTACTTATACCCATTAGCTGCATAATCTCTCCGGGCACTCAGATCAGCTTACGCCATAAAATATTTCGATCCCTTCTTTGTTCACACATTTGCCAGTTGTCTCGGCTACTTTACGTCCGATGCTTCTGAATTTCCATACTTCTTGTCTTCGCCTTCCGAAGCAAATTCATTTTTCAGTACGTTTTATTAATATTTCACTCGATATATCTAACACAACTGTTAAGGTAAAGGCTACATATAGGGTGAATGAGACCCAAGTGCTGAGGAGAAGGCTGGAGAAAACTGTATAAGAGAAGCTGCGTAATTTGTACTCTTCGCCAAATATTATTAGGACGGTCAAGTCAACGAGGACGAGATGGGCACAGAATGTAACACGCATGAGGAATAGGAGAAATTTATAAAAACAATTTAGTGGGTAATTTGTAGACAAAAGAATACGTGTTAAACTAGGCGCACATGGCAGGACAGTACTGAAATAAGCATTAAATAAGTGTGATGTGGTTGATGTGGTTGTGTGGACTGCACTCAAAGGGCCGAGGATACTCACCATCTTCTACGAATACAGCAAAGAAATTCCGAGTTACATAATGGTGGGGTGAAGGGAGGGGAAATTCTTGACCAGATAAGCGACTAACGGCTTCTCAAATAAAGTCTATGTTCCATGTCTCTTGTGTTTTATAGAGCATTCGCAAAGAGAAGCACAAAAATGCGCCTATTGGACTCGCCATTGCTGTCTGTCCGCAGTGACATGTAACAACTGCGGAACTCTGAGCAGATATTCATGTGTTTGATACGGGAGAGTTTTACCGAACCGTATGCACACAATGGTGTTTTATTTACAGTCGGACGAAAATACCACACAGTTTACACGAAGAACCCTTTGCGTTCCTGTGTAAATCGCTAAATATTTGGCGGAGCGAAAAGGCTACTCCCTCCACCCCACCCCCAAAAAAAGAGCAGTAGAGAAAAACAAAAAACACGTTTCATGCTCAGTACAGTTCTTTCCTTCAGCTCTTTTGTGCGTTCGAGGTAATAAACAAAAATGTACGAAGAAGCCAGAATTGTTACGCTAAGCCAATCTTCCCAAAAGATTTTACTTTCTATAGCATACTACAGGCACTTTCCCTGTCGTTGTTTATTTCAAAATACCTTCCTTCAGAATCAATGAAATTGCCCATTGAATTGATATCCATGTAACTGCATTCATTCAAATTTTAGCGACGAATCTCCTTACAAACGCAGAATACCCGTCTCATTTCATTTAACACAACATTTGCAACTTCGCAAAGTTCCGCCTATACACGTACTTGCTTCAAAATCTTGCAACAAACTCCAGCACCGCCTAGTTTATCCACACCATCATAATCCCGTAATGGTAATGGGTTACAGGACGTTGAGGCTCCCACATTTTAATAGGCAAGGTTGTTAGTTCTAAACATCGGCCTCCTTTACCCCCCCACGAAATATTCCTGGTACGCATTTCTGTTAGAGGCTGTGTCGGAACCAGGGTCACAGTGCGGCCTGAAGGATTATGTCAATTCCAATGACACCATCGGGAATCGAACCGGCGACATTCCGGCTTGTAGCGCAGTGCCTCAATAAACTGCGCCACCGCGTGCCCCCGTCATAAACCCGTAGGAACTGTTTTGTTAGTGACACCTGACGGACAAATTAAAACTTCAAAGCACCGAATATCTCTTGTTATAGAACCATAAATAAAAGGACGATAGAACTGTAGGATAAAGTGTGCTATAGTATCGAATCGTCCGATTCTTCAGACTGCTTGTATAGTTGTCACGCCACTGACTTCTTAACTCTCGTCGCAATGTCGCAATTTTTAGCGGCGAATGGCAGGTAAGGTGCTACAGAGAATGATGCTGTCACACAAGACCGCATTCCATCCATTGGGTGAAAGCTGCTATTTGGCTATCGTTCTGGCTCTCTTAACGAAATTGTACGAATGCTGCCAGAACGCCATCACCACCTGGATTAACCACGTAACGCCGAATTTGACAACAGCCGTTTGAATTTGTCTTGTAGGGGCGAGAATGTTTGTTGTGCCGTTCTATAAGACTCTGACGATGGTGAATCACATCTAAACTCATTCGCTTCATGGAATTTTTTTTTTCGTCGTCTATGTATTAGAATTAAATAATTATAATTAATACAACACTAGGTTTCGGGGGCAGGAACGGCCTCCGTTTTCAGACTTGTTTCCAAAACATGACGGTAATACATTTTACTTCTTTTTTTTTTGGTATGGCTCGACAGCCCTATATGGGCCTGGGCCTCCTCGTTTCGTCGATGTTTCACGATCACACACTTGAGACACACCACAGTCGGTAGGACTCCTCTGGACGAGGGACCAGCTCGTCGCAGAGACCTCTACCTGACAACACACAACACTCACAACAGACAGACATCCATGCCCCCGGTGGGATTCGAACCCACGATCCTAGTAAGCGAGCGGCCGAAGACCCACGCCTTATACCGCACGGCCACTGGGATCGGCAATACATTTTAATACAAAAGGTAAATGTAAATAATCCTGTAGTAATATTATTTTTAGAAGCAAGGATGAAGACGCAGGCCGATCCTGTCCCCGAAACCAAGCGCTGTATTAACTACGTACATGTATACTAACTTGAATGCATTAGACCAGTGGTTCCCAAAGGGGGCCGTGGGATTACCGAGGGGGCGCTAATAGGTACGAGAGGTGGAAGGGAGGCTGTTATTATCACAGGGGGGCGCTAGTAGACAAGTAGTGAATTTATTTTTATAATAAAATTCAAATAAAGTAATTTTTGTGTTAAAAATGAAAAATGAACTAAATTTCTTAGTATTTTAATTTATGAATCTTATTCAAGCACATTTTTTTAAATAAACTATTGGTAGATGAATTATTGTTAATCATAAAAAATATAATAAATTTTAATTTACTAATTAACACATAAAACATTAAGTTTAACTCTTATAATTTTATTTAAACGATGTTTTAAATATAAAATAAAAGTGGAAACAAAAGCGCATTTATGGTTTTTAAAAAAGGTAAGGGGACACTGTGGGTGTGTATATAGAACCAAGGAGGCGGTGGACCGAAAAAGTTTGGGAACCACCGCATTAGACGATGAAAAAGTTCCCTAACTCCGTGCCTTTTTCTACAGACATCAAACCGGCGGTCGTTTCATAAATGTACCCACCTACCGTAATGTCTAAAACTTCAAAACCATAAGCTGTACCTGTACTTAATAAAGCACCACATCAAGAAAACATAAGGAAAATTGGGAGTATAGCTCCACACATTCTCAACATCGGCTCTACAAGAAAATGAACTGTCAGCCTCACGCCTGGCGGCTTTATTTCCCGTAGATCCTAATAACCTCCAACCACCTCATTTTCTGTGATTCACTTATCCTAATATTTCTCTGTCTTCAGAAGCCAAAGAACGCGCACACAGAGCGTCACTTACCGTCTGCCTGCACTGACGCAGCACCACACTGCGTCAGTATTAACAGAAGTTACCTCTCTGTGGTTCCCACTGGACACACTACGGCAGAATGGCTAAGTAGACACTTCACATGTAAGTAATCTACTTACTTACTTACTTTATCGTGTCCGGACCATTAAATTAAAGATTCTTTGCCCAGTATTGGGCTACGTCAATTCCTTTTTATTTCCAAGCCATAAATCCTCGATGGTGCATTGGTGGGGGCAGTCCTGCATGACAGGAGATGCTCCATATCTTGTACCTCTCCACAGCCACAATACAGGTCGCCAGCGTCTGTTTTGCCCCATTTCACAATATTATGTAAGTAATCGAGTTTAGCTGATGTCACCACCAAACGATGACCATCCGGTCAACACCTTCAAATAAGAGAGGCTGCAGTTGCCACAATTAAGTTATTATTTAACGATTAACATTGTAATAACGTCCCAAATAACGTCCTACCAACGTCAGGAAAACCAGAGAACGAATATTAGCCTTCAATGGTTAGCTCCCCTGCTCTGTACGACGGGGTACAGTTGGGGAGGCTGTCAGATGTAAGACTGTATGCTAAAAGATGTTGGCAAAACTCTGAAGAACGAGGCTGAAGTAACTAAAATACAACATGACGACTCAAATCCCGAATTCATTACTGTTCAGATTCTTAGCAGTTATGTCATTCGATGCCAATTCAACGATAAAGGATCTTGTCACTATTTCAGTGTTTACAGAACAAACACAAAACTATCTTCATGCTCCTTTTTAATATCATACAATGTGTTTCGGCCGCATAAGCTGGCCATCAGCAGGTAGAAACTCACAAAATTATAAAAGAAAAATATACGTTGAGGTGGAGGCCTACCCTTTACAGTTAAAATTAAAAATTATAAAATTATTAAGACATAATTACTTATCATTCCCTATAAGCACTATTATACATTTCATGTATATGTTATCGTATTTTAAAATCGCCCAAATATAGCTATTGATTATATATAATATATATATATATGACAGAGAACTTGCATTTGTACGAAAATTGAAGATTCATCACCGTGCTCACAAAACTTCACGTTCGCTCCCTAACCTCAGCCACTCAATCCATATCTTCTGTAATGCTATTTCTCTGAGATGAATTTTAAAATTATCCAGCGGTTATGATCAGATATGCGAAGCAGTACTTTCGCTAGTTCTTTTAAATCACAGTTGTTAACCCAAACTGTGTCACGTTTCATTATGCACAAAGTATATACACATGCATACACAGATAACGTCGCAAACAAGAAAGTTCACAAGAATTTTTTACAGGACTTTTGAACTGTGTTTTACAGCAAAGAAGTACACTTCACATGTGTCCTCAGCGAAGCTTCACGTGCCCCTGTGTGTACATGTACCCCACTTTTTAACTACTGCTGTAGCGCTAATAACTCGAAACCTGAAATGCCGCCCACAACTTGTGAGTCCTTTGAAAACCTGTCTCTCATTACATTTGCAAAATTCACATTTTTGTTTTCAACAATTTTACTCCACAGACGCACCATTCACAAGCATCAGGTCTGACAGACTGTGATGGGAATGCATTCGAGTTTTCTGCCTTCTTTTAGCCATGCAGGAACTGCTTTATTGGATTGCTGGCATGTTACAGTTAATTCAAGCCGAAAGCCCAGTGTCTGCCAAACCCGTGTTGTTGCTGTTAAAATATAAATAGCATTAAACATGTAACATGGAAAACCTGATTTAGATTGAAATCGTACTTTCACTAGTTTCCTCTCCTGGCTTCGTCCTTGTCCTTAGGGATTAAATCCACTTTCTTCAACTTCCTTTCTCTTATTTCACTTCAGAGATTCAACCATGAAGAGGATACGCGAATTCGACTGTTGGTTAAAACGTATCACAACCTGTTTCAAAATGTAAGCAAAAGTTTTTGTTAAAGTTGTCCCTGTCCACGCCATGCTGGCATATAGTTGAATCGAGGTATCGCTCCACTGATTCTCAACCTCGGCACTAGTTGGAAGTTCCTTGTCAAATTCACGCCCCGGCCGCTTTATCCGCGGGAAAGAAACCCCAGTACCCATTGGACAGAAAGCAGGATGGGACCCAGGGTTGATCTGGGTGTTTTGGAGAAGAGACAAATCGCTTGCCCTTGCCGGGACTTGAACATCTGATGGTCCAGCACGTACCCCAGTCACTAACTATACTGACTGCGCTCTCCCGGCTACCAGTACTAATAAAATAGTAATTTTATACCAGTAAAATACATAAAAACTGGCCTAGTGCAGTGGATTACATGTGTTTTTAAAATGCCTCTTCTTTTCTTCTGTCAGAGCACAAAAAACTTTATTCGTTCATTTGTGTACGTTCCAAACCATCTGGCACGTAGGTTTGTATAACAGAATGATTGGAAAAATAATTATATCATTTCCAACATCTTGTTTCCCATGTCATGTTAGGCAACTAAACAAACACACAGAGGCCTCACAGTCCGTCTTCTTTTTCACAAAAGCCACACTTGTAGTCACGAGTTATTAAGTTACTAACCAAGCGCACATCAGAACCACGGAGCAGAGATCAACACGCGTTGAAGTTGTATTTTTAGCGCCGGGCGAGCTAACAAGACAAAGTGGCCAAACCATCACAGCTACACACAGAAGACAGTGGTGACGTGGCGGGAAATTGACGCCTCTTCACATCCGAAATATTTTTACAGCCTTTTTGCTGTTCAGCGTTTGTGTAATGAGAACAGAGTGCTGAGAGCAGCGTTTGGACCCCAAAGAAAAAAAGTATAACGAGTGGTGTGATATTACGCAGAGGCAAACCTCCGTATTTGAAGAGGATTTATTTCTTGTATGATCGTGAATGACACGGGCTGAGAAACATCATCATTATTATTATTATTATTATTAGTAGTAGTAGTAGTAGTAGTAGTAGTAGTAGTAGTAGTATTTGGGGACCGGAATAACATAGTAGGTACAGCGACTAGGCTACGGGCTGGAAGATCCGAAGTTCGATTCCCGTTAAGTAAAAAATATTTCTCTCTTCTCCAAAACGTCCATACCGGCTCTGGGGCCCACCCAGCCTCCTATTCAATGGGCACTGGGCTTCTTTCCCGGTGGTAAAGCAGCCGGGGAGTGAAGCTGACCACTCACTTCCATTTAGTGCCCCCTGTATGTCTTCATGGCCTGGCCAGGATAACTCTTTCTTTGTATTATTATTATTATTATTATTAATTTGTCCTTACAGCTTTCATATTTACACGCACACAAAACATTTATCGATACAATTACAAAAAAACGTGGTCTACAACGGTTTTAAGCCCAAAGAGAGACAATAAACTTCGAGTATTTGCGATTTGAAACAGACCGACACGTTTTACGAGGATCTAAAATGAATACCAGAGGGCTGCACATGTTCAACGCGACAGTCAATGAATAAAATACTGGCCCCAGTGTCAGCGCAGTGGACTGTGCAAAACCCTCACATACTTGACGCTACACAACGCCCACACAATTTTTTCCCCGTTCTGAAGTTATACAAAAACTTACAGGAACGTCTTAAAATGTCTCCTTTCCTGCACAGACACGTAAGTAAAGATTGTAACTTTAATGAATGTCAACCCGTTGTGTTGTTAATAATACAAAAATGGAATCAATATCTGTACAAACACAACTAATTCTATTTATTATATAGAACTACATGTTTCGACATATCTCAGGTCATTTTCAAATTGTCTTTCATACATATGAAAGGAAGAAACGTATATTTTTTCCTCAATTTATGTTGAAGGCCAATTGTGAACCTGAGGATGGTAAAGATAAAGGTAAAATTCACCCTAGAACAGGCCGTGGAGACCCAGACGGGGAGTAGAGGTATAGCTCTTCTCTTTCTTTAACCTCGGTGCTAGATGGAGGCGGGTGGTCAACGCAACTCCCCGGCCGCTTTACCCTCGGAAATGACCCGGTACCCATTGTACAGGAGTTTGGGTAGGCCCCAGGGCCGGTCTGGACGGTTGCGGAATATCTCGGCTCCACCGGGATTCGATCCCCGGACCGTCCAGCTCGTAGCGAGTCGCTATACCGACTACGTTATCCCGGTCCCCAAACCTGAGGATGACCTGAGATAAATCGAAACATGTAGTTCTATATAATAAATAGAATTTAGTTGTGTTTCGACAGATACTGGTTTAATTTTTGTACTAAAGATTAGTAGCCTCCTGTACAATAGGTACCGGGTCTCTTTCCCGGAGGTAAAGCGGCAGGGGCGTGGAGTTGACCACCCACCCTCATCTAGTGCCAGGGTTAAAGAAAGAGTAGAGCTATACCTCTACTCCCCCTCTGGGCCTTCGTGGTGTGTTCGAGGGTGGAGTTTACCTTTACCTTTACTAAAGATTATAAATTAATAATCACAGAGATTAACGGTTCTTGCGCGATGTCGTCCTTGGATGTGTGAGATTTGAGGTTTTGGGCTGTGACTGTCAAGAATAATCTTTTGGAATATGACGCCGTGTAACCTGGTGGATGAATGTATGATGATGATGATGATAACGATAACAGCAGATTACTCTGAAACGCTGGCACACGTCTACCAAGATACACGACGTCACATTTCGCAACCTTGGAGACAATCTTCCTAGTGTTAACTGACCGACTTTTACACTGCGTTTAGAAGTCCCCATGGCCATCTTATTGCAATAGGATTTTTGTTTCAAGACCGCAAACGCGGTCCCATAAATCTCTAGCGACTTATCGCCGCGTTTATCACATCATTCTGCTTCGTTACGTTTACAAGTACATCGCTACGATATCTGTCGGTCCTCTTGAAGTTTAAGAAATATACAGTTTAATTTAATTTAATCCGGCCAATGAATGAATTTTTCAAATTGAATTTTAATTGGGCGCAAATAGTCAACGATAAGGACGCACCTTAACTCTTCCCATCCGCCCACCCAACTAACTACGAGTAACTAATTCCATGACGCATAGTCCTTCTTGAGAAGCTAACAAGTTCCTCAGATAGTTAATAAATTTCCTGAATTTTATAGAACCAGAAGGTTAATTACCTTCTTTGTATAACAGAAGACCACTTGTCCCTATCCTGCGCCAGATCAATCCAGTCCACGCCCCCCATTCTATTTCTTGAAGATCCACTTTAATATTATCGTCCCACCTGCGCCTAACTCTTCCAAATATTCTCCTTCTCTCAGGTTACCCCATAAAAACAAGGTACACATCTCTCTTCTCCGCATGAGCACCGATTACCTAACCACATGAACACAAATTACCTTACCACATGAGCACAAATTACCTAACCACATGAACACAAATTACCTAACCACATGAGCACAAATTCCCTAACCACATGAACACAAATTACCTAACCACATGAGCACAAATTACCTAACCACATAAACACAAATTACCTAACCACATGAGCACAATTTACCTAACCACATGAACACAAATTACCCAACCACATGAACACAAATTACCTAACCACATGAGCACAAGGTTTCTGCCATATACATTTCCAGCACATGTCAGACATGAGCCCAAAGATTCACACAACGCCGTGTTGGTAATTTTCACGCTGCACATCAAACCTGTAGTTACTTCTATGATGTGCCTTCATACGCCTCCACTAAATCATATCATAATTATCATATGGATATGTAACTAGGTAACAATTTATAATAAAGTGAAATCGAAAAATTTTAATATAGGATTTCATTCAGAATATTTGAAACCAAATAACATCAAAATCCCTCTACAGAGAGCAAAATTTATCATGCTCGCAGAACATCGCATATTAACATACACTTTTCACTTCATTACGAAACACATATATAAAATAACAGAGTTTGGTTTATACTGTATTAAGTACATGTGAACGAGTTTTGTAATTTACATTTACCATAAACTGAAAGACAAAAAAAAAATCCACTGCATATGCAATTAGGCTACATTTGATATTTCAAACGTTAATCTCATATCATTAAAAATAATGAGCCTCTTAATAAAATCAGTATTTATAATAAGTAAACACAGGGCCCGGTAAATTTGAATACCATCCACTCTTTAATATTTATGGAATTGCACACAACAAACAAATAACTTGTGTCATGATGCTCGGTATTACGTACTTGCTATCAGCCTCCTGTCATTGCTCTATTTTAAATCTCTGTATTCCGAAAATGAATACGTTCGTCTATTATTGTTGCACTTGTTGACTGCCAGCCCTTAAATATTACTACTGCTAAGCAGCGGAGGCAGATCTAGTTTGAGTGACGCTTGTCCATTTATCGAACCGCTGGTTAATTAATGCCAATCTATCAACTCTGTTGTAACTACTTTCTGCGAGACTTGTGGAAGTACGAATGTCAGACCGGGTAAATGCTGACACGAAATAGTGTGCTACGTGTCATCCCTGAACCGACCTGCACAAAAAAAAAAAGTTTTTTATTTGTTTGTTTATTTGCTTATTTGTTATTTATGGTTCACTGCAGGACGCCGTCAGTAGGTCAGTTTCATCATTCTGTAGTCTGTCTTACGACAGGTCCGTAGCCTCTTCCAAAGCGAGTTCTCCACAGGGTGCGATCTAGTTCTTCCTCTTTTAATTTACAGTATCTTTTCTTTTCCTTAAGGTCATCCAGTAGCTGCTTACGTCTTCTCCCTCGTCGTCCCGTCATTTCTATCCTTCCTTCTAACTTTCCTTCAATCACGTGTTTTAGAAGGCAGTTCCTACGCAAGACGTGACCAATCCAGTTAGCCTTTCTTCTTTTTATTGTATGTAGTATATTCCTCTCCTCCTTGACTCTGTGTAATACTTCTTCATTTCTCACACGATCGGTCCAACTGATCTTCTCCATTCTTCTCCAGCACCACATTTCAAAACTTTCCATATACTTCTGATCTACTTTCCGAAGTGTCCACGTTTCAGCACCATACACAGCTGTGCTCCAAATGTCAGTTTACGTAACATCAAATAATCTGAAGGCACGTAAAACGCAAAGTTTTCCCTGTCCAAGGCATGAAGGCAAATAGGAGAAGAAGAGGTGTAGCTCAACCCATTCTTAATCTCAGCGCTAGATGGAGGTGAGTTGTCAGCATCATCCCAGGCCGCTTTAACTCCGGTGCCCATTAAATGGGAGGATCAATGGGCCCCAGAGCCGGGCTGGACGTTCTGGAGAACATAAAAAGCTCTTAGCCTCTACAGGCATTGAAGCCGCGGATCGCCGAGCCCGTAGTCTGGTCACTACACTGACTGCGCTACACCGACTGCCAGTCTGAAGGTAATCATGAATTGGGAAGAATGCGGAAGGAATCAGTCACGGCCTGATGACAGGCAGCATCTCCTGCGGTTACACGGAGTGAGCGAAATGTGCCTGTGACCCTGTTGGAAGCAGTATATGGGTCAGAGTGGAAGTCAGAGCGAAGGTACAGTAGTTAGGTTATAATAACATTACTTTCATAAAGCCCCTGGCGTATGATGAGCGAGCCTGGGATAACGTCATGGGAGTTGAGGAGCCATGAGCACGTAGATCAGTGCCCTTCCGAATCTGAAAGAGGGAGTGCTAGCATAAGATGCTGCTTTTGCGGGTAGCAGCTAGTCACGTGACATGTAGGAGTGTAAGTCAGTTTACGCCGCTATGAATCTGCAAAGCTGTTGTAGCTCGCACTGTCGCTGCAGTAAGAGGCACTACTGATACTGTCACGTGTCATTTCCACTTGTCTGGGCAGTTGGGGAGACATGCTCTGTTAATGTTATGCAAAATTATAGTGCCTTTATGGAAATAATCGACCTACACAAAAGGTACTGTAAATGATCCCCACGGGCATGTGACAGAGGTTACGTATACCATCGAAAAAGTTGTATGTACGGGATTTCCCAATTCCAGCACAATGCAGCACCTTCCTTGCGCAGGCGCACAGGGGATTTTTGCTCACCTGTGTGTAGCACGACCCAAGGGCTATTATGCAGCTTTAGTTACGTGCAATTGCACTCAGAAGGGACCGCGAAAAACGCAGCCGACTTACGGGTGTCCTCACTCAAAGAATTGTCTGTTTCCTGTCGGTATGACCATGCCAACCTCAGGCTAGTTATAAATAGGCGGTTCTTCATCTACATATAAGAAGAGAAGAAAGAAGAAAAATCATTTTTCGTTCCTTTCTTTCCATCCATAATCAATCACTCCAACTGATTTCATAGCCGAATATGGCACCTGAATATTTCGAAACTTGCCTCATAGTCGGAAGGTCCTGGACTCGGATCTTGGTACAGTGATCGGTTGAGGTGTGACGTCATTTTCGCCAGTTCCTCCATGGTACTGACGGTTTTGTATGTCAAATTAGGTCGCGACCACTTGCTGCCACATCTTTCCCAAATGATATTTCACTACCACTCCATCATTCGAATTAGGCCTACAAAAACTCAGCAACTTAAAACGTCGTTAAACAAATTAAACTAAGCATACAATACTATAAATTTCTGTAGTGCGAAAGAACATAACTAAAGTGCGTAGCACCAAGCAACGTTGTGGCCAAGCGAGGCAGTGTTGGCCACACGCTCCTCATGAACACACAAGGGAGCACGACCCAGCCGTTCGGTACTTCACTGCTTTACACAAGCAACACGCCGCCCGCAACAGCTAATTCAGCCCAATTACTTTAACCAGCGGCGGGTCCACCATAAAGTCTAACTTGCGAGGCAGATTTTATTAGCCCAGACACAGTATATATATTCAGTACGACCAAAATTGATTTCCATATATTGATTACGTAAACAGACTGATTCGAAATAACGATATGGTTGTTTACGGCATGCGTGTTTACAATCTGCATTAATTGCATTCGACATCTGCAGTTGTTAACACAGACAAAACATGGTACTTCGGACTGGCGGTTCATAATTGATCATGGCTGATTTAATAGGAGTTTTGAGGAGCGTGATTCTTTACGATGATGAGACTGCGGGTTTAAATGACGCAACGGAGACTGGCCACTACCACTTCCATCCCCATCCTTTCAAATTTAGTATTTTATTGTGCTATTTAACGACGTCACCTATTACTAAGATTATACTTAATTGTAGCGTCGGTGATACATAAATGAGTGTGGAGCACTGGTGGAATGACTCTGAGGAGAAAACCGAAGCACTCTGTGAAAAACCTGTCTCACTGCCACGTTATTCACCAAAAATCCTACATGGAATGACCTGGGATTGAACCCGGGTCTCCGCGGTGAGAGGCGCGCGACTAACTGCCAGAAAAATTGCGCCGCCGTAATTTAGTATTAATTAGTCATTGTAGAACTTGACATTATATAGTCTGGCCTAGAGACAGCACATTAATTAAGTCATAAATAAGATCACATTATGTGAAACAAGCCTTATACCAGTTTATCTTTCTGAACCACCCTCACCGTCGACGTCATAACATAAGCAGTTGAGTGAGTGACTATACTATTAAATAGAACCTTTCCTTTAACGCTTTGAGGCACGCCATTCATCTACATGATATTCAAAGTTTCACGCTGCACGTTACAGAAAACACCCTGCTTCTCCGGTACAAAGACCAGCCTGGTCAATGCTGACAAGTTGCAGGCTGTTACGGCGGATCTTACTCAGACTCGGGTCTTCCTGGTTTGTAGACTGTTCCGACACCTCGGAAGAACGTACTGCCTCGATCTCCAGGGTGACTGAATTTGGTTCTGGTTAACACTGCTATAATTTGGTTCTGGTTAACACTGCTATAATTTGGTTCTGGTTAACACTGCTATAATTTGGTTCTGGTTAACACTGCTATAATTTGATTCTGGTTAACACTGCTATAATTTGGTTCTGTTTAAAACTGCTATAATTTGGTTCTGGTTAGCACTGCTATAATTTGGTTCTGGTTAACAATGATATAATTTGGTTCTGGTTAACATTGTTATAATTTGGTTCTGGTTAACACTGTTATAATTTGGTTCTGGTTAACACTGCTATAATTTCCCAATTTTTCGACAGTTGTTGGTCAAATGATAATCTTAGGAGGTTTTACACCGTTTACTCGTATTGTCATGGGTCTATTCCTTCGAAACGTCTGAAACAAACCCACTATAACACACGGTTTATAAACCCAGAAGACTGTCATTTTATTAATGCTGCTTCGGGAAACAATAGCTGCTTATTCTCCAGATCACGTAACAATAGCTGCTTATTTTCCAGATCACGTAACACAAATAATTACACCGTGTGGCCAATATTTACAGTTTCTAAATGTTAAAGCTGGTGGTACATATATTTATCACTGTGTTTTAACAAAGTGCGGATGTTATTACAACTGGTAAAGACGTACCGACAAGACGATGTGGCATCCTGTGAGTTGGCTGATTTATTACAAGGCATGGTCAATCAGAGAGCTTCGCAATTACATGTTCCAAGTTGCGTGACTGGACAGCTTGTCTCGCGAGTTATACAAAGATATGGAGTACATTTCTCCCAAGGAAAGAGAATATGTTATTTATAATAAAGCCATGTTGATTATGATGGTGGCCTAAATTACAGCTGCCAAGTCGTGCGATAGCTAAAGTACATTTCTGCCCCATAATGACATACACCAGATACGTAATGGTCTATATTTCTTGATCATGTCTCTTCGAGTTTCCCCTGCACAATGCCTGAAATTGCGAAGTGGTAAACACTCAACACATTATTTATGGTATTATTCATTGTTTAGTTGTCTGCACATGTGAACACGAATAAAGCATTCGGTACAGTGACACGGCTAAGGGCTGAACGTTCAAAAAAATCGTGGTTCGATTCCCGGTAGCGGTAAAATACTGAACTCTGTCTCAAAGCGTCCTGACCGAGTCCGGAGTCCACCAACCCTCTAATTCAACAGGTATAAGCAACTCCTTCCACTGAGATAAAGCGGCCATTACGTGAATCTAACCATTAGCCTCCATCTACTGCCGATATTAAAATCTGTGGAGCTATACGTCAACTCCTTCATACGCCTTCATGGCTTGCACAGGGACAGTATTCACTTCATCTTACTTAATTATATTTTACGTAAAGACAGTGGCCGTAACTCGAACTAAAATGTTGCCCCAGATTGCAAATTGCAGAAGGAAAGAGTCGTGAATAAAAAGGCACTTCCAAGTACAAATCACAAAGCCTGGGGCACGCAGTGGCGCAGTTGGTTGAGGCACTGCGCTACAAGCCGGAAGAAGCGGTTTGAATTCCCGATGGTGTCACTGGAATTTTTCATTGAAATAATCCTTCCGGTCGTACTATGGCGCTGGGCTCGACTCAGCGTCTAACAGAAATGAGTATCAGGTATGTCTCCTGGGGGCAAAGGCGGCCGGTGCGCAGGGCTGACAACCTTGCCACCTGCATGTGCCAACTGTCTAGAAATTCTAGGAGCCTCAACCTTCTGGAGCCCGATGGGCCTGTCCAGTATAGGGATAGCTTTACTAATCGTAAAGCCTACTTCCCTACTGCATACATTTCTAGGTCTATATATCAATTAGCGTAAATTTCGTATTTTATTTTTAAGAAGAACTCACCACTTGAACACAGATTATGTACAACATAACCTCAAAATCTCACATCGTTGCCAAATAACAATCTTTGAATGGTATATAAATGTCATTTCTAATATGCAAGTACGTGTGTAATCTATCTGTCTATGAAATTTCACTGCCTAGCTCCAGCGGTACGTTAAGCACCGCCATCACACCGAAAAATAAGTAAAACATTCCAATGGCTTCCATGATGTTATTACACATTCTGCAGAATAGCTGTATAGCAATAGCTGTATAGCAATAGCTGTATAGGCCTACTTTTCCGAGGTGTGTTGCCATACACAGTTTCAAAACCTAAAATTATCACTACTGTCACCCCCAATTCACAATTTCGCGTGTCCGCCATGTTGTCATTGCGGACTGCAGGAAATTATAGTACGTCGTTGGAGTCTCCTCTAATGACACAACGCTCATATAACGTTTCACGAAAATCGGTCAGATATTTCAAAACCTTGAAATGAGGGCACACAGATCTGAAAACCCACGTCTTTCCTTTTTAGGTAAAAAAGCAGACTAGAGAGTGGGAGGGATATTGTGTTACGGTATTGAAACAATATGGCAGCTCCCTCTGAAGATGATGTAGCTAAACTTTTCTACCAGTCATATGCCCATATCCGTGTGTACATGGAAGGTAAAAATAGACTGGAAGTACATCGGACAGAACTGAAAGAAAGGAATGTGGTTATGGAAGTGTGGTCCGCCGATCGCTGTGAGGCTAATGGGAACGGAAGGCAGGAACAGCAGCAACGCTCACAGCCAGGAGAACGCCCTGCTGACTGCAGAGATGTTTATGACAAGAGAACACAAGTCACGAAGAGATATGCGCTCTTCTGGGATATTACGCGGCGTCGTGTGGTAATTGTTTACTGACGTTTCGGGACAACGTATCGGTCCCATCTTAACGGGTCAAGAATCCGTGTAGGAAAGAACGCCAGCAACCTGTAACGTAGATTCATGGAAAGTGCGCGCGGGGTAGCAATCAGTAGGCGTGATGACAGCCTATAGGGTAGAATCAGGGTGAGAGATGGGTGGATAGAGACAACGCAAAGGAACTAGGGTTACCGAGAATGCAATAAAGCTAAGACAGCTGGAAAAAACATATATGGAATAGAGTAACAGCAAGGGGGGGAATATAAAGATAAAGCTAAATAAATAAAATAAACTAACAGTACGTTGTCCCGAAACGTCGGTAAACAATTACCACACGACGCCGCGTAATATCCCAGAAGAGCGCAGATCTCATCAACATCGCGCGGAAGCCTGAAATCAAACAAGTCACGAAATTTAAAACTTCCTGCCACTGATGTAAGTAACGGGAAGGGCGCGAGAGGCGAGGGATGTAGTGGCCGGTCTACAGCATCTTCGTGTGTCGCGATAACTCCGAAGGCACCTGATCCGTAAATTCCCATACTCTAACTGCCAACTCCTACAAACAGAGGCCTTGCACACCAGCAGACAGGTCGGCAGTCAGTAAACGTCTCGCGTTCTTGAAGCGTGTTAATTAACGACGCTGTCAGTCAATAATTACAGAGAACTACAATTTTGCCTGTTTTGTACGGGTGTGAAACCTGATCTCTCACACTGAGAGAGGAACACACTCTGAGGGTGTTTGAAAATACGGTGCAGAGAAAACTATTTGGGTCTAACAGGGACGAGGTAACAGCGTAATGGAGGAAACTGCATAACGTTGAGCTTCATGATTTATACTCATGAAATACCATTCGGGTAATCAAATAAAGAAGAATGAGGTGGGCGGGGCATGTGGCACGCATGGGAGACAAGAGAGGTGCATACAGGGTTTTGGTGGGCAAACCTGAGGGAAAGATAACACTTGGAAGACCTAGGCATAGATGGGATGATAATATTAAAATGGATATTCAAGAAGTGGAATGGGGGAATGGACTGGATTGGTCTGGCTCAGGATAGGGACTGGTGGCGGGCTCTTATGAAACCGGTGATAAACTTTCGTGTTCAATAAAATGTGGGGAATTTCTTGACTAGCTGAGGCCCGTTTAGTTTTTCAGGAAGGAGTCTGCTCCATGGGGTTATTTATTTAGTTATTTAGTTATTCAGTATTCATTATTCAGTCAGTTAGTCAATTACTAAAGTAATATAATGCGGTGTTGGGTGAATGAATACGGGGCATTGGTGTAATGATAGTGCCAGGAGAAACCGAAGTACTCCGACAGAATCTTGTCCCCAGTGCCACTTTCCCCACCACAAATCACAAATGAACTTGCATAAAGTCGAATACTGACTTCCGTGGTCAAAGGTCGGTGATCTTCCCGCGTTTTTATTAAAACCCACGTTTGGTTACCGTTTTCACGACATCCCACCAACTGTCCCTCTCCTCAGCCCGGATGGGACCCACAGCCGGTCCGAACGCTGCGCAGAACAGCAAATTTCTTGCACCTGCCGAGTTTCGAATCCATAAGTCCCCGGTTGTCAAGCCCGTAATGTAATGTGCAAAAATAAAAATTCTCAAGGCTATGTCAGAAGTAAAATTTTGGCCGTCCGGTTGCAACCATTTTAGTGACTGTACTGCCACGACTCAGCATTAAACTAGAGAACTAATGACAGTGCCTACAGAAGCTCATTTAACTGAGTGTCTCAAGAACACAGCGTTCGGTTACAGGAAGTGGGTGGAGGCCATGAGCCATCACATTGATTGCCTGGCTGAAATTTAGGAATTAGAAGTAGAACAGTAGAAACTGCGCTCGGAGCTAAGTAACGCCTGTGTGCTTACGTTCTGTTTGAGTGAGTGAGTGATTGAAGAAGTGCGGACTGGAGCGGTTAGAGCGGGCTGGGAGAAAGCGATGTGGACACTGACAGCCGTGACCAAATATATACAGCTGTCCTGAAGGTAAAGAAATTTGGAAAATGCCATTATATACGGTCTTTATTTTATCTGACCAATATAGCTGGTCACTTCCTGACGCTATTCGAACGCGCGTATGGGCGGGCCACTCAGCGGCTACGTTTAAAGGAAGTCAGCCGAAAAGGGGCAAAAGATATATTTTTTCCCCCAGTGGTACAACAGCCCTTAGTGGGCCAGGGTCTTCTCATTATCGAGGCTTCACGATCACACTCAGACACACCACAATCGGTAGGACTCCTCCGGACGAGGGATCACCCCGACGCAGAGACCTCTACCTGACAACACACAACACTCACAAGAGACTAACATCCATGACCCGGCGGAATTCAAACCCAGAATCCCAGCAAGCGAACGGCCGCAGACCCACACCTTAGAACACGCGGCCATTGGGATCGGCCGGGGCAAACAATATTGGTCAGATAAAATAATTTCCCTGTATAACACACAGGTTAATGAGCATATGGTTGTTGAAATAATACCCATATTAAGACAGACATTGTAAATCAACAGAGATTCATTTAAATTTCTTTGACGTCACTGATTGACGTACACATTCACTGACCACTGCCCAATATAAGAACTTTCCTTAACAAACGGTATAAAATCAAAGAAATTTTCTGCTGTTATTTAACTGGAATAATACTCACCATCAAATTTTTATCCATAAGCAGTTCCAGACATTTACATTGTCGCTACCTCTTTCCGAAACTCCCATATGAACGTATCATTCTTAGGCTATGTGGTCTTCCCATCTGTCTCCACCCACGAGATTTTCGAAAAATAATTTTCTCAAATATTTCTTGTTTCGCCTCACGTGATACCGTGCTCTACCTAAAGATCTGTGATTTAAATACTCTTACAATTCTACGTCCAAATCACAAACCAAGAAGGTCTTCACGACGTGTTTAATAACCTTACAAGTCAAGAAACTACTCCTGTATTTTTCTCGGTTCCTTCACCAAGTTGTCTCTCACAGAGAGAAATTTTATCTTCAGCAACTTCACTTCCTGTATAAGGTACATTCTTGTGGAGCGCTATTACGGTTAAGCTATCTGAGAATGGGGGTAAAACCATTTCTGGATTAGGGCAAAGTAATCTATAAATTACAGCAATTTTTTTCTGAGAAGGCACCGTCGTACAGTTAGCGAAAAGCTAAGGCTCTTTGTATTCTTAATTCTGAACCCAGACGGAAGCAACTATCAGCTTCACAGTCAGATCAACCTGGCAGCAGGATAAAGAATGCCCTGAACCAATATACAGAAATCTGAGCTGGTTCCAGGTGTCGTTCTGGATTTGGCAATGAAGAGAAAATTCCAGATGTCAGGAATCGAGTTATGGCTGTGAGATGTCACGATCTGATATGGACTTATATATATACGTGTATATATATGTATTTAATATTTTGTGGGGGAACGCTGTGGCGCAGTTGGTAGAGGCACTGCGCTACAAGCCGGAAGGTCGCGGGTTCGATTCCCGATGGTGTCATTGGAATTTTTCATTGACATAATCCTTTCGGCCGCACTATGGCCCTGGTGTCGACTCAGTCTCTAACAGAAATGAGTACCAGGAGTATTTCCTGGGGGGTAAAGGCGACCGTGCGTACGGCTAATAACCTTACCACCTTCATGTTTCGATTGTCTAGAAATCTGGAAGCCCCAACCTCCTGGAACCCTAAGGGCCTGTCCAGGCCTGTAATGGGATTACTGTACTTAATATTTTGTACATATTTCACGAAGCTGTTATCACGTGTATATATATGTATTTAATATTTTGTGGGGGAACGC
Source organism: Reticulitermes speratus (assembly GCA_021186555.1). Lineage (NCBI taxonomy): Eukaryota > Metazoa > Arthropoda > Insecta > Blattodea > Rhinotermitidae > Reticulitermes > Reticulitermes speratus. The sequence goes on along the minus strand of JAJKFL010000042.1, from coordinate 41,613,149 downwards.
TGTGGCGCAGTTGGTAGAGGCACTGCGCTACAAGCCGGAAGGTCGCGGGTTCGATTCCCGATGGTGTCATTGGAATTTTTCATTGACATAATCCTTTCGGCCGCACTATGGCCCTGGTGTCGACTCAGTCTCTAACAGAAATGAGTACCAGGAGTATTTCCTGGGGGGTAAAGGCGACCGTGCGTACGGCTAATAACCTTACCACCTTCATGTTTCGATTGTCTAGAAATCTGGAAGCCCCAACCTCCTGGAACCCTAAGGGCCTGTCCAGGCCTGTAATGGGATTACTGTACTTAATATTTTGTACATATTTCACGAAGCTGTTATCCTCACGTTTTTTGTGGCTTATTTTACGGCGCTGTCAACTTTGCAGCGTCGACTTATTTCCCCTTAAAACAGCATCGTGACGAGCTTAATAAACGGTTTGAAGAAACTGAAATCACATCAACAGCGTCGCAGATACAAGACTATCAAGTATCCCACTGCAGTGTAGGAGCAGTGATTAATATCTTGCGCTCTTTAAAAGTCTGAACCTTCTATCTGTTCTGCAAAAGATAAGATAATTATAGATTTCAATCTTTCTTCATCCCAACGCAAGCTTTTTATTAAAAAAAATCCGAGATTTCATCTCTTCCGCCTCACTCCCTCCCCAAACCCAATTCAATCTAACTTTCCTGTTCCAGGAGTAGATGAATATATCAATTTTGTTATTATCTGATGAGGTGGAATTCAATAAATGCCCACACTACGAACAAAAGAAGCGCTGGAAAAGTAGTACGCCTTGACGAGTCTCCTAGCAGTCAAAGCAAAACCACACACGCATTGTTTCGTGCTTGTACATGTTTCAACTAATTATGCACTTTAATGAATATCTGGTCCATAAAAAATAAATAAAAATCCAATTACAATTTTCTGTTGGCATCAAACTGATGTGACTTGTAACGAGATGGCCCTATGACTGATGCAACACTAACGAGAGATCGCTGTTTTTATTTTTCAAATATGGAATGCTAAAAACAATATACTGCAGTTCTGGCCTACAGCCGTACTGTGCTTTACTATACGTACTTTCAGTCTAATTAACATTAGTTAGCATGTGTACGACCTGGCTTAGCACTTATGAAGGACTGTGCATTAACGCGTTGCATATAATTCTTCACAATAAACAGAAATTATTTCATTGAAAAGAAAACGCAGATGATGTGCAAACAGAAACAGAACTTTAAATACTGTTTAGATGGTATCCAGACTTATAACATAATACTGTTTAGATGGTATCCAGACTTATAACATAATACTGTTTAGATGGTATCCAGACTTATAACATAATACTGTTTAGATGGTATCCAGACTTATAACATAATACTGTTTAGATGGTATCCAGACTTATAACATTAATACTGTTTAGATGGTATCCAGACTTATAACATATACTGTTTAATGACCACTTATAAAAATCTGTTTGATGTATCCAGACTTATAACATAATACTCGTTTAGATGGTATCCAGACTTATAACATAATACTGTTTAGATGGTATCCAGACTTATAACATAATACTCTTTGATGGTATCCAGACTTATAACATAATACTGTTTAGATGGTATCCAGACTTATAACATAATACTGTTTAGATGGTATCCAGACTTATAACATTCACATATCTGTGGGTAAATGTGTTTTTGTCGTCTAAAATTAAAGAAGCTATTACATGGTGAAGATTCAAGCCTTCTGGAATGCTACCTCTGTCTGTTGGTTAACTGTCTCCTTGGGCTGCTTGTCCCTGAAGATGACGGTCACTAGGACCCTTCGAAGCGTCGGTAACTATGTTCCAAACGACATGGTGCCATACGACGACTTGAACTTCAGCAACACCGCCGTGAGCAACTCAAACTCTCATGTATTTAGGCATTATTTTCGAATTAAGTGACATACAGGCATGCACGCAATTTTTCTTTGTATGTATTTTGAATATTTATTGCAATTTGTGTATCTGCTTCGTACGTATGTAGGGAGTATCAAACACATCTTTCTGAATGAAAGGCTCGGTGTATGGTACTGCTGTAGACTTACATTCAGGAGACGCCTGGTTACAATCTAGGTTGGTTCTCCGGCTATCGTAACCGATTTTACGAATTTATGCCTTACATCCAGAAAAATACCGTGATAGAACCTCGATCAGATTATGACCTCTACCTTTCAAATCCCTTCCGTTTCACCGTCTATGACGAGTCGCAACAATGGACGCTATATTTGCTGAGTCACCGACAGCGTCATAACATAAACCAGAAACATACAAAATATATAAATCATGTAAAATATTTTCCCCACAACCTGAAATATTTCGCCTGATAAAGATTTCGCTTGTCACACTGTCTAGCACCTGAGCTTAATACATTATGTGACTCCTTGAAGGTACCTTCATTAATTATTAATATTTTTACACTAAAATTCCTTTTATGATTTCCTCTATATGCCTGGCTTACCATCTGCACGGACATGTTCCTCAATACTTCAGTTGCTCCGGTCATCAACTATTTTTCATTACACAACATAAAATAGAACACATATTGAAAGAAGGAAGAATACCAAAGTGTATTGAGAAAGCCTATTCAAGACAGGCCTATGGGAAGGTAAATAAATACAGACACACGCTAGAGTAACCACTTTCTTTCAGCCACACTAGCAGTATGGCAGTCGACAAGTCAGTCTGCTCTATCTGAAAGAACAGTTTCGTAGAACACCTCTTGGACTTGCGTCTATTTCCCACTACCCTAGCATCTACCTCATGAAGTCCAAAAAAATAAATTATATATCACATATGAAAGATATGAAATAAATAATTCTCCTTTCAATTTCAAGTATCTTATTCCACTAGTTCTGATATATTAAGAATAGGCACAATTACACGTTTAGGGGTCCCGGATCTTTCCACTCAAGCTCCATGCTTTTCTTCTTCCTAGAGAGCTAACTGCTTATTAAATTACTGCAGACACTCACCCGAATTGAGTGCCGACCCTAAGCAACTGCAGTCAGGGGCAATGGAAGAAACCTTGTTAGTAATTAATGTGAGTTGGGTTCGGAGAACGTGGGTCTCTTCCTCCGTGCCCCATACAAACCCACGCCTTTCTTTACTGGCGACCAATTCCGGCTAAGGCATTTGCTCAGAAAAGCTCACACCTTTCATTACTTGAATTACGTCATGACGCTATCCTATGTTTGAGTCACGAGTTTCCAAGCGGATTTCATAGCCAAAATGGATATATCATTTACAGAAGCTGATAACAGAAAGAACAATAGAGTGGCAGTAAAGTAAATCACATTTTGACCTTCCGGAAGAAAAGGTTTCATACTGGCTATAGTAATTTAATTTGGACTCGGAAACGTTTAACCTACTTGTCTGTCTGTCTTAAGGACAGTAATGACCGTCGTGCTGCCGGTGTGACCCCATGAAAACAAACTTTGGACTGGCTGACCGCTATGACGACAGTGTGTGTGAACATACCGCTGGATGCCACATCTACATCATACCTTTTTAAATTTCCTAAAATCGTTAATAAAATATTAGGACACGCGGAGATCTGATGTAGATCCGACATTACACATACCTGTATAAAATGCTGTAAAATTGTGGGGGCGCGCCCGTCTGTAGCCTGCAACGCACTTTGGAGCCCTGAACTATCCTGCAACACGTTGCAACCTACTGCTGCCACCCAACAATAGTTATCTTCAGCGTTGGACAGACCATAGGTCACAGTTGGACGCAACTTCTATATAAGACATGCGACGTTTATTGTACGAACAACGAATAAAAAAGATGGAAAAGGCTGTAGCTTCTTTTTTACAAGTGAGCATTTCTTTCAGTAGTCTACTCAGGTAAACAAGCTACTTGTTAAGAAATTTACCTAACATTTTCATTTTATTTTTTCTTTACCACCATTCAACAAAGGATCCAATCACACCAGCTGCTGGGAACAGAGTCCATTGGCCTACTGAAAGGACACGTATCACAGCTCCTATTCTTCATGCGGTTGGTGGTACAAAGGTTCCTCTAGGAATAATTCCGTTCAATTATGCAATGCTTTGTTGTATTTCACAGATTCCGTATTGGACCTTCCTTTACCTTACAAATTTGTTCTCCTTCTCTGTCGTCATTTAAAACCCAGGATCGTGTCCAAGAATACAACATACCGAGAAGATGGCGAATAAAAGCAGCTGGATATGTAAGAAATTTTACTGCAGGTTCATACGGTCGTAAAATAACTTCTTTTTCAAAGTTTTATTGTTTTCTTGCACAATATTCCTTGTCCCTTGACGGCAAACGTATAATCCTAGCACAATCTACTGCAAGAGGATATTATTTCGAGCACTTAGATAACCGCGAACATCTGCAAATGCCTGTTTATCCTATCTCAGTAGACGAAAAATTTGCGCAAAACCGAGGCCGACTTGCACAACCTGCTTAGCAAAATCTGGGTCAAAATAATAGGCTTGATTAACAACAGCCAAATCAATTAATAGACGATCTCGGTGGTCGCGCTGTCTAGGCGTGGTTCTGCTGCCGCTCGCTAGCTGGGACTGCGGGTTCGAATCTCGCCGGGGGCATGAATGTCTGTCTCTTGTATGTGCTATTAAATTATCTGAAAGTCAACAATATTAACCAAATACTGTTACTCTACAAGTTAATTTTCTGTCCGTTGTGGCGTGTGAACGGACTTCCGACAAGGGGTGGTACTTTGGCTTCCAAACGGCGTTGGGTGTAGGGTTAACAACCATAAATTCGTGTAGGTTAAAAAACTTTAAAAGAAAGTCTCAAAAATTGGTTGTAATAAATAGCGATGGAATTATAAATAACACTGGAAAAACATTAAATAAACTAGTTAAATGAGATCTGCGCTCTTCTGGGATATTACGCGGCGTCTTGTGGTAATTGTTTACCGACGTTTCGGGACAACGTATCGGTCCAATCTTCACGGGTCAAGAGTCCGACCCGTGAAGATGGGACCGATACGTTGTCCCGAAACGTCGGTAAACAATTACCACAAGACGCCGCGTAATATCCCAGAAGAGCGCAGATCTCATCAACACCGCGGCGGAAGCCTGAAATCAAAACTAGTGAAATTTCCACTGAAAAATCAACGGACGAATATGACATTACCCAACAACATCTACAGAATCCACTCACAACCCTTAGTATATCCACTATTATATATTATAGGCCTTGAAGAATATTTCGAAAACAGAATTTCAGTCAATACGCCCTCTACGCAATTTTTCGACAGAGGTGACGGGCTGAAATAACATCCATATATAACTAGCTTACTGCCTTTGCTAAGGGTTATCTCAGATTTCCTTTGGCTTCCGTTGGACATAATTTCTTTCGGATTCACAGCGATTTTATTGCATCTGGTATATTTATTTGCTTGTTACATTGAGGACTGCTTGTTATCCTGTTCGCCGGAACGGAAATGAGAGTACCGACACCAATCACCATTAATTATATGTCATGGCACATCATGTGTAATAATGAAGCACGTATTTGGCTTAAAATTGTCACAATTATATGTACACGAAGTTTTTTTCCAACAGCTTTTGCAGTGCCTGATGAAGGATTCCACGTAACAAGCGCAGACATCAAGAGAGTAACAAAAAATTACATGTGTTCAGTCAGGTACAACTCTATGTCAATACGAAGTAAAACGCTTCTTTTTTACAAGCATTTGGATGACTAAAATCAAGCTGGAATTTACTAACGCAGGCATTGGCCGTGCCATGGTTCAGGCGGTTAGTCACCGGCCGCTCACCGCGGAGGCCCGGGATCGATCCCAGGTCAGTCCATGTGGGATTTGTGGTGGACCAAGTGGCACTGGGACAGGTTTTTCCCCGAGTACTTCGGTTTTCCCCTGTCAATTTCATTCCACCGCCGCTAAATTACTCGGAAAAACGGAAAAAACTAATCGTTTTCATCACAGGGTTGCACAATAAGCCTCAAGGCTGCGGGGAGTCTGTAGCATCTGTGCGGGGCCCTTCATCATTAAAAAAAACACAGGCTTTGCTTACCTACAGATAAGTTAATCAAACACATAATTGCTATAAAAAATGAGATTTAACACCCTAAAGTTTAAAATTCATCTCAATATTCGTGTATAAAAATTCAGCCCGTACCTCACAGTAAACAAATTACACCTCCATTTGATTCAGTTACAGCGAACTCTTCACATGTAGACTAGCACACACAGACGCATAAACAAGGTGAAACTGTCTGCACGCGTATTCACTCCGCTCTGAAAAGCAATCTACAGTCTGGAGTCACGAGTGGAATTAGAATGCAGGTAAGAGAACCGTGACTGAATTATTCAGGAGTAAGAGAAATTCAATAAGCAAAACTCGCCGATGAAAAACACGTGTTTCGGTAACAAGCACACATCCATCACATATCAACACTTGCGGCAGACACCAGTGTAAGGTATGCGAACCTTCTTCAGCCACGCAGCCGCACGTCCGATTTTATCGTTTGAAAATAGAATCAAACCATGTGCCAAACCATTCCGTAAACCTTGCACTGACGGGGATGGATGGTGTTCGAATGTCAACACGATAATGATTCAATTCTACAGACATCTGCATTTATTTCTATTAAAAAATTAGTCGAATGTCTTTACCGATTCATTACGAAATACCTGTTTCCAGTCTATGTATTTTTTTTAATACACCAGCCCAGTCAATGTAGACAGGTTCACTTAAGAAGATTGAATGTGTGACAGTACTAATAGGGTCCAACCCACTTAACAGGAATGTACAGTTTGTTACAAAATTCGTACCGTTTCCGTTTCAGTAATTACATTGTCTTTCCTGTTTACTCCTCCAGAGCTTTCTGGTTTTGGAATAGAAGCAATCATTTTCGCAATTTCAGCAATGCTTTCTCCAATGGAATGCTACTAAAGCAGCTACTGATGTTAAGCAACGTCGGCTGTATGGAAGTCTTCCTTGAGAAGTTCAACTTGGGTCGTCAATCTCTTCACGTGATTCGTCTTCTATGGAACTCAAAATTCATTACGACATTCGCAATAATCCACCACTGGTCGAGCTTCATAAACTTAATCCACACGATCACATTCTCCTTCATACACACTTTAATATTATCCTCCCACCTACGCCTACGTATTGTAAGTGGTCTCTTCCTTTCACGCTTCCCGAAAATAATTCTGGATGCATTTCTTATTTTATTTGATACTACGTGCCCGGCCCATCTCATCCTCAAAGACAAGCTGGGCGACCTAGCTTTCCAAGAAGGACTCGACATCATGGGTTTATGATGGGGTCACAGATCGAACCCCGTCCACATCTTCCTCCATTGCACTTCGCCCTATAGCGCACTGCCTTATAGTCCACTCTGTACATACAAACGTTGATAGTGACGATCTGCAGTAGCAACAAGCTCTTTGGACTGGTACATAAGGGCCAATGTGCGCTGGCGAAGAATACAGAAGTAGGTAAAGTTCTCCCTAGAACAGGCCATGAAGGCCCAGACAGAAAGTAGAGGTATAGCTCTACTCTTTCTTTAACCTAGGCGCTAGATGTGGTTGGGTGGTCAACTCCACGCCCTGGCCGCTTTACCCCCGAGAAAGAGACCTGGTACCCATTGTATAGGAGGCTGGGTAGGTCCCAGGGTAGGTAAGCACGGGTGCGGAAAATAAATCTCGCCCTCACCGGGATTCGATCTCCGGACCGTCCAGCCTGCAGCGGGTCGCCATACCGACTGCGCTATTCCCGCCCGCTATACAGAAGTAGGCAGAAGGTAAAAACCCAACTGATTCGTCACCCCAACCGTCCTTGGGACATCTTTCTGTGGCCTCCGTGCAGTTATTAAGCTTAAACCGTCACTATGGGATTCCGTGTAACTGACTGCTAGTGACTAGGCTAAGGAGTTGGACTACCCTAGTTTCGATTCATGGCAAAGGCAAGAAATTTTCCTCTCCTCCAAAACCGCCTAGACTGGCTCTGGGGCCCACCCAGCATCTCTCCCCGGGTGGAAAGCGACGTGGGCGTGAATTTGGTGGAAAGCGACGTGGGCGTGAATTTGACGTCTCCCATCCACATAGCGTCAGCAACTCTGCTCCCCACACATGTCTGTGACTTCGACAGAGACAACTTTACTTTTCTTTTCCACCTACACCGTAAACATTTGGCACCTCTCAAAGGGTTCGCGAACCACAGCTGAGATCCTAATACTGAAACTCCACATGTGACACAAGGGAATTCATTATTATTCATGCAAGGCAGACTGCTGAAACCACAAGGGCTCGAAGCACCCCCCAGTAAGAATGCTGTGGGATTCTTTTCCCCCCCACAAAACTAGAGACCAAGATGTCAAACGACAAACAAATAAACCCTCCACTTTTATTACTTCATTTGAAAACCAGAATATATGCCAGTTTTACGACTTTACCTTACAGTATGCTTTCACCGAATAAGTAAACATTCACCAACCTAGACAAGGCTGTATCAGGGGTCACCAAACTTTTCTGTCTACATATACAGGCCATACACAAAAGCATGGTGCGGTTTTAATAGTGTTCACTATTAAAACCGCACCATTCTTTTGTGTATGCCCTGTATATGTTGAGAGAGAACCGACAAATGCACTAATTTTATGTTGTATATACACTATACAATAGCCCTACGTACGTTTCGGTCACAAGTGACCATCTTCAGGGGCTCAATAAACACATAGTTTCACTTCACTTGTCCATAGTACTTGATTAATGTATGGTGGTAATGGTTTGCACTGTTCACAAAATACACTGTGGCCAAGTCAACGCACCAAACTCTATGCAGTTACCTTTACAATTCACAACGGAAGAAAACCAATACCTATACTAAGTGGAGATGAACAAAGATCATACAGTAAAAATCAGCAATAAAGGGTATACACAAAATAATGGTGCGGTTTTAATAGTGTTCACTATTAAAACCGCACCATTATTTTGTGTATGCCCTGTACAGTGAGAACTATGTAAAGACAACACCCAACACACTATGATACAAAATGCAGTGTACGCAGGCCCCAAAGCCAACTTCCATGGATTCTCACACGTCACATACAACAAGGGATACTACTTACCCTGCCGACTCAATAATGGAATAAAGCCGAATCTACTCTAACAACAAGACAACGAGTATCTAGCAACTCCGACCACAGCAATGAACAGTAACAACGCCCATACAGTGGACTGTGATCAACGGACTTATTAGGAAAATGTCACGTGAGCACACACACAACCAAGTGAAAGTAGTAAGCCCAAGACAACCAAGATAAAAACGAACCTAATCACAATCATAGTGCGTAATCCATACAGAACACACAGTGAACAGTGCAAACCATTACCACCATATATTAATCAAGTACTATGGACAAGTGAAGTGCAGTGAAGTGAAACTATGTGTTTATTGAGCCCCTGAAGATGGTCACTTGTGACCGAAACGTACGTAGGTCTATTGTACAGTGTATTGTTGTATCCTGAGCTAGGATTTCAGTTGGTTAGGCGAGCGGATCCTTTGGGAAATGCAGGTGCTGCTGGTTCGATGAATAACGCTGATTACTGCAGCTAAAGATACTTTATTACAAAGTAATAGTGCTAAAATAGCCGAACACTGGACTTCAAGAAGTATTACCCGTCTGCCTGAGCTATGGCAGTAGCGGCTCTTTAAAGAGAAACGCCCGTCTCCTACATGAAGCCGGGGCTCTCCGAATCGACAAAAAGCTTAGATTCATAGATTCCGAGGGTTTTATACACGTTGTTTTCACTCATGTGATCGGGAATTTTCCATTACATAAGATAGTCCGGCTGGGAGAGAACATTGCCCCTTCTCGGTAATATTCCATTGGTTTTTTAGAATGCTGTCTTGAACTTGGGGGCTAGCAGTGGACTTTGTTACATGTCTGCTACTGATAACAGCGGGTTAACACACTGAGATGTTGCATCAACTGTCTGGTAAAACTTATGTCCAGCATTCGGAATACAAATTAAACATTGAAACCTTAATTAATAATCCCCGTACATTACAATATTTGTACCTATTCTACAATATGCAACACCTCCCCCATTAAAATAAAGGCCAATTTAAACCTTAATTGGGCCTAAAAACAAGACTTAGTAGAACGTACTCGTTTACTTCCTCTAGGTTCTGGGTTCGTATGGCACTGTTCCATACTTTGAAGAGGAATTGCCTCTGGGGTCGTAGCCAAACTTTCATTGCTGGTTTTGATATGTATATTGACTACATTACCAGATCCACCTGCGTCTGTAGGTAGTCCAATGTGATTCGTCGCGGCTGCGGCGATTGCTCTCAAGTTCTTGTTTCTTTTTAGGTGATATACAATCTTATACAATTTAAAGAACCCATACAAGGCAATTACTACAACAATAATATATACAAAAGCTGAGTAAGTAGCGTGTGAGCTCATATGTGCGTTTTTCCATTCCTGTTTCTTAACTAAGTTTTCCAGTTCAGAGATCTTAAAGCTGGCTAATTTAAGATCATCTATGTGAGTTACTACATGTTTAAATCTCATGTCAAGATCTATACTACTGAAATTAATGAAATTACCCATATTTTCACAACAATCATAATGAGACTGTACCTTTGATAACAAATCTCCTCCAAACTTTGACGTGTTGACCTGAATCACAGTTGTGGTTTGTAATAAGGCACTTTGACTATATCCCTTACATCCTGCCTGTATTGACAGTTTTCCAGTACCATGTAATGCAATATCTATTGTCTCTTTATCAGGGCATAGTATCGTAATGCTATCCCTAGAAGGAATAAAATAAATCCATTCATTCTTGTTTTCCAATTGAGTCCATACTGAGTGCGTAATAGACACAATTCGTGTATCACAACCCTTGGGTATACTAAATCTAGGTTGTAACATTTTGACAGCGCACATTTCTTGCATATGGCTAGAAAATAGTGGCCGTCGTTGTTTGCACACAAATAACTGGGGTTCCAGAGTTTTACAGTGCACCAATTCATCTTGATTTGTTGTAAAATAATATTGTCTGGTTTCGTCAATATACAAAATAGAGTTTCCTGTCTCTATATACACAAACTTATTGTTTTCTAGAGATATAGGTAATGGCAGTAATCTAAACACCCTGAAAGTTCCTCTGTTTACCAAAGGTATAGTTATCACGTATCCCAAAATACCTTTCTTGATGTAAATATGCACATCACAGACTCTATTAATCAAACTAGTTGAATCCTTGTTTAATGCGAAGGGTGCCATAGTATCTTTAGGGAAGGCAGACATACTTTTCATTAATGTTTCTACAATTAAGTGGGGATTCACTATCTGTGGTTGTAAGACGCCTTTCTGTGCATTCAGAATACTATCTATCATAAGATCCAAATTCCTCTGTATTGCATTGCAAGCGCTATTAACGCGTGTGAAATGCCCTTCAAGTGTCATTTTAACTGTTAACGTATTTAATTGTGTTCTGGTCTCTGAAGTAAGTTCTTCCAGATATGATTTCAGTTTTGTCAATCCTTTCTGTACTAGTTTCTCATTATATTCCATATCTGAGACTGTATCATTCAACGTTGCCAGTGAGGCCTTCACAATGTAAAGTTGCTGTTTCATAAGACTAGTCATGTCCTCAGAATTTTCTTCGAATCGCTTAATCTGCTCATTATAATATTCCGCATCATCATTATCTAATGTGCCAAACAAAATTTTACTAATTTCACCCACAAAATTTAGCACTCCTCTCCGTTTGCGAGTTGAAATTTTGTTGTCTCCAATCAGGTCTTTCACTAATTCCTTACTTTGTAATATTCGGTTAAATCTATCCTTAGCAATTTCGTAAAAATGGCTGCAGTCTGTCCAATGTCTGAGCTCAGGGGCGTGACACAATAAGTTCACATGCTCGATATACTGACCTAACTGATCTGTTTCACTATTTGCTTCCTTAAGGTCTACATAAACTACTGTCTTCCACTCTGTGTTGTACAGACTTGCTTCTCCTAGGTTCTCGTAGTAGATTCCCGGAGATACATCATATTTCTCTATAGCATATCCCAGTCCGTTGCTTGAGTCTTTCACTCCTCGTATCCTGACTGAGTTTAGCAGTAACACTCCCAGTACCCATATATATCTTGATCCCATCTGTAAAAGAATGAGTGTAGGTAATCCTTCTGTGCGCATACACGTATCCAACTAGTACAATAACAGTAACAGTAATATTTCCTCCCTTCTGACTAAGTTCTTCCCCTATTCTGTTAGGATGGAGCCAAATCATTAGGTGCCTGACACACTATTCCTTAATAAAATGGTTTTAGCCTATTCAGGTGCACCTTCTGCGTTCGTCTGCCCCTTTTTATTGTGGCATTCACCTTGTCCAACTCAATGATCTCAAATGGTCCCAACCATTGCGAACTCAACTTTTTCGACCTGCCCCTTCTCACAGTTTCATCATATAAAAGAACGCGGTCTCCAACCTGCAATGTCGATTCCCTTGCCGCTTTGTCGTAATACTCCTTACTCTTCATCTTTGCGTTTACCAATCTTTCCCTAGCCACGCTGTGGGCGGTTTGTAACCTGTCCTTAAGTTCCACGAGAAAATCTTCGTAATTATATTGTACACTAGGGTTTCCCTGGAGTACTGATGGCATGGTGGCCTTGAAACCATACACAAGTTCAAAGGGGGGTGTACCCTGTAGCAGTGTGGATCGACGTGTTATAAGCATAAACAGAGTACGGAATCCATTCGTCCCAGTTTGTCTGGTCTTCTTTAATATAATGTCGTAGGTATTCTTTTAATACCCTATGACTACGTTCCAGTCCGCCATTAGTCTCGGGATGGAATGGGGTGGTTTGCAGTTTTTTTATTTTGAGCATTTTGCATGTGTTCCGAAAAACATCGCTCAGGAAGTTCGACCCTTGATCTGTCAAGATTTTATCAGGAGTTCCCACCCTCAACACAATATTCTTTACAAATTCCCTAGCGACTGTTTCAGAGTCCTGTCGCGCAATTGGAATTGCAATTAGGTATTTGCTGAGTTCATCTTGAAATGTCAAAACATACCTATTTCCCTGCTGGGTTTCAGTGAGTGGACCCACTATATCTAAGCTACATTTCTCAAATGGCCTAGTGGCGGTGGTAGTGATTTCCATGGGAACCTTAGTTTTTGGACTTAGCACCTTATTGACTTGACAACTCTTACAATGTTTCACATAGTCCTCGATATCCTGTTTCATATTCGGCCATGAGTATTGAGCTTTTATTGCCTTGTAAGTTTTGTTCATACCCCGGTGCCCTCCCAGAGGTGCATCATGATATTCATAGAGTATTTGTGCCTTCTTCCTCTCGTCAATTTCAGAACCACAACCATCACTGTCAGTTAATGTTGCCCCATTTATCCTACTCAAGGCATCTGCGTTAGTGTTCAAAGCTCCTTTCTTATACACAATTTGGTAGTCATACTCTTCTAATTTAATTCTCCACCGCAGTAACCTCGAACCCGGATCTTTGATGTTCATGATCCATGTCAAGGGTTTGTGGTCACTGGCTATCTTAAATTTCCTCCCGTACAAATATGGTCTGAAATGCTTTACTCCCCATACAATTGCCAAAAGTTCCTTTTCGCTAGTGGAATAATTCCGTTCCGCCTTGTTCAAGTTGCGGCTAGCGTAGGCAACTGGTAAATCCTTACCTATTTCTCCTTGTGATAAAATTGCCCCGATGCCCTCATTACTAGCATCTGTTGTTAGTATGAACTCCCTATCGAAATCAGGGTATTGTAATATTGGCTTGGACATCAATTTCTCCTTCAGGGTCTGGAAAGCTTTTCCTGCTCAAGTGTCCAATCAAATGGTACGTCCTTTCTTAACAGCATGTGCAATGGTGCAGCTATTTTACTAAACCTAGGAATAAATTTCCGGTAATAAGATGCCATTCCCAAGAAACTCTTTAGTTGTTTCACTGAAGTAGGCCGTGGGAAATTCTCAATAACTGACACCTTCCCTGGATCTGGTAGGACTCCATTTTCTGTTATCAAATGCCCTAGATAATTTACCTCCTTGCGAAGGAACTCGCATTTGTCTGGCTGAAGCTTTAAGTTATATTTTCTAATTCGACCAAAAACTTCCCTTAGTTTTGAATCGTGTTCACTTAATGTCTTAGCGTATAGGACGATATCGTCCAGAAATACAAAGCATCGTGATCCCGTTAGACCACTTAGGACTGTATTCATCATAGCCTGAAAAGTTGCTGGAGCTGTTTTTAATCCAAACGGTAATCGTTTGTAAGCCCAGTGCCCTTGTTTCGTGCTAAAGGCTGTTTTGTCTCTGTCTTCTTCCCGGAGTCCAATCTGGTGATATCCCATCACCATGTCTATGCATGAAAAATATTTAGACTGACCCAGCTGGTCTAATATCTCAGTTATGTCGGGAAGTGGGTATGCATTTCCTATTGTTTTTTCATTTAGACGTCGGAAATCTACCACAAGTCTCCATTTCCTTTCTCCACTGGCATCTAACTTTTTGGGAACCACTAAAAGTGGACTATTCCATGGAGAATTACTTTCTTCCACTATTTCTTCTTCTACCAGCTTGGTTACTTGTTTCTCTATTTCCGCCCTTTGGGACTCGGGTAGCCTGTACGGTTTTGTGTTGATGGGTGCCGTACCAGGTACCAGGTTTATCGAGTGCCTAGCGGCGTTAGTACAACTTAGCTTATCGCCCGGTAGATAGAATATATCCTGATAATCCCGGCAAGTATTTTCCATAACTTCCCTTTCCTCTGAGTTTAAGTGATCTAACCTAAGGCTTCCCAAAACCTTGTTTTCACGTGTTTCGTGAACTAGTTCTGGAACTAGTTTGGTCACCCCAAAACAAGTGTCCGTGCTTCCTTCAATTATGTTTTCCTCGCTGTAACTTTCTAGTTGTACCTTTGGGGCTATAATTTTGGCCTCCTCTTCCCTTGTGTTCAGAATGCTAGTAATCACATAATTGTTTTCTACCCTGGTCAGTGAATTTGCCAGGTAAATGCCTTCCGCAATTTCTGCCTTTTCAACAATTCCCACATCTCCGTTCTTCCTACTTGCTACCGGTATCTTTACTATTACTTCTGACCGGCCCGGCAGTGTTAATATTTCACTGCTCTCTTGCCCTGGTTCAGTCTTGAAACTGAACATCTGTTTAGTTAGTTCAACTCCCTCTACCATCAGTGTTACAGTCCTGCTATTGTAACAGATCTTGGCTTGCGCCTTTTGCAAAAAGTCTCGTCCCACAATACCGTCGTAAACCAGATCTACTTGTCGGTTTACTAAATGGAAGTCAAAGGGAAATTTCAGATTTCCTTCTGTAATGTTTGCCCTTATTGTCCCAAATGTTTCTATCGTTGAGCCATCTACACCCTTTACTTTTACTTTATTCTCGGGTTCGAACTCAGTACTTCCTATTAGCTTCGTGCTCCGTAGGAGACTAATATCTGCGCCGGTGTCAACTAGCAACCGTAATTTTCCTGTCTCTGAGATATCAACATTAAGTTCCAGATATTCATATCTATCTTCTCTAACAGTTCCTACTCGAACCGAACTCACAGTTGGTCTGTCTCGAACAGATGACCTGTCCCCATTCCCGGATTTGCAATCACCATTGTTGCCCTCGCGATTCTGTTGTCTCCTTGGTCTTTTACAATTTCTAGAAATGTGACCCTTTTCACCGCAATTAAAGCAAATAACTTCCTTTTGCTGGGGCTGCTTCTTAACAGAAAAATTATTTATTCTATCGTCTTTCTTAGCTTTCGAAAAACACTTACTACTCGGATGTCCCGTTTTTCCACAGTGGATGCACCTAATCTGGGTGTTACCTTCCGCTCTGTATCTCTCAAATTTGGAAATAATAGCGCTTTCCTCTTCTAGTGCCGTTTCGGCTATCTCATCAAATACTTCATTGTTACGGCTCCTCACGATTGTCTGTATACGATCTGAGTAGAGTCCCTGAACAAAACAAATGTTCCGTAACTTGTCCGATAACACCAAAATTCCTGCCCGCTCATCGTCCGAACAGTCTGCTAAAGCGGCTTCTCTAAATTTGGAACCAAGTGCCTGTATTTTCTGAATCCACTCGGAAACACTTTCCGCTTTGCTTTGCCTTGCTTTAAACAAATGATTCGCATGAAAATCTAAGGTTCGTTTCTCTATGTACGTGTTTTTCAAGAATTCCTTCAGGTCTGCCCAGTTATCTAGATTCCTTTGCGCGATTGCTGTTCGCGGTTCTCCACTAATCCTCGTCAAAACAAACTTATATAGCCTGTCCTCATATTCTGGGTTTATTACTTCAAAGGCCGTATTCACATTGGCAATGAATGTGAGCACTTCTTTTTTATTTCCTCCGTATGGAGTTACCAATTTTAGGGCTTCACTCACGCTAATATATTCCTCCGCCATAGTATTCGACCTATCAATCACAGGACTTGTACTAGAACTTGGGGATGTGGCACTCATCAAATTAAACAAGGACTCACCGTTCCGTTGTCTTCGAACTTCTATCTTCTAGATGTCAGCGCCACCGATGCGATGTTCTTATTTTGCGTTGAAACTGCCGATGATGTCTGCTGCATAGATCTATACTGTGTACGTCTGACCGCTCAACCTCCTGGAGTCTTGGCTAGCTCGTACACCGGTCCCTGAAGTGGCTCCGATACTGAGGTTTCCTCTCCTGGAATACTCGCACTTGTCCTGAAAATAGCCGATACTTATTTTCAACCTCAAATCACTCTCGATTTGTGTTTTCTTTTAGACGTTTCCCGTTTTATTTTCAATACTGGATGGCTGTTGCAGTATTAATGGCTTCCAACTCTTCTTAGGTCTCTAACCAACTTCTCTCTGATTATTCCCACAGTTGAAATATCGTTCTTGCTAATCTCAATTCAAAATTGTGGCTATTTTTAAGCCCATGCAGTAGCTACTCTTCTTGAAGTACTTGAATACAATAAATTGGTTTTCTCTTACCAGATGTCTTCCGATGGTAATACCTCTTTCTTGTGTGTGTCGTCCAGGTTCGTATCTCCTCGCTGTGTCTTCCGTTGATTCACCAAGCACACCTGACACCAGTTGTTGTATCCTGAGCTAGGATTTCAGTTGGTTAGGCGAGCGGATCCTTTGGGAAATGCAGGTGCTGCTGGTTCGATGAATAACGCTGATTACTGCAGCTAAAGATACTTTATTACAAAGTAATAGTGCTAAAATAGCCGAACACTGGACTTCAAGAAGTATTACCCGTCTGCCTGAGCTATGGCAGTAGCGGCTCTTTAAAGAGAAACGCCCGTCTCCTACATGAAGCCGGGGCTCTCCGAATCGACAAAAAGCTTAGATTCATAGATTCCGAGGGTTTTATACACGTTGTTTTCACTCATGTGATCGGGAATTTTCCATTACATAAGATAGTCCGGCTGGGAGAGAACATTGCCCCTTCTCGGTAATATTCCATTGGTTTTTTAGAATGCTGTCTTGAACTTGGGGGCTAGCAGTGGACTTTGTTACATGTCTGCTACTGATAACAGCGGGTTAACACACTGAGATGTTGCATCAACTGTCTGGTAAAACTTATGTCCAGCATTCGGAATACAAATTAAACATTGAAACCTTAATTAATAATCCCCGTACATTACAATATTTGTACCTATTCTACAATATGCAACAGTATATACAACATAAAATTAGTGCATTTGTCGGTTCTCTCTCAACATATATATATTAACACAATGCACGGTGAACAAAAAATCAAGTTTTCTGTCTACATTAGCTGAGTACACTCTACAGAGGGATATGTGTTAATACGTTTGCACCCCTGTCGCTAATCTCTCTATTATTAGAGTGTGCCTATAGTTACGTCACACACTGGACACATTCTGTGTCGTATATGGACCGAGAATGTCTGAGAACGTGATGATGAATACAAATTGAGACTGAGGCTCAATAAACATTGCAACTAAGAGAACGACTGGATAAAACCAGAAAGAATATTCCGCATAAGACGTATAACATTTCAGGGTGTTATTTGATGAGTCATTTTGAGCAAAAAACATGCTATATCAACATATG
This sequence comes from Reticulitermes speratus, assembly GCA_021186555.1. NCBI lineage: Eukaryota > Metazoa > Arthropoda > Insecta > Blattodea > Rhinotermitidae > Reticulitermes > Reticulitermes speratus. The sequence goes on along the minus strand of JAJKFL010000042.1, from coordinate 41,595,035 downwards.
CCTGATTATAAGTATTACATCGAAAATTTCATAATACATATGTTTGAACACACGGTACAAATTAAAATACAGCTGCGTGTCAGACAACACCAGAAAAAGAAAAGACACGCAATAAGTCTTACCCTACTGTATTCACAGTATCATAAGCAAACTGCGTCATTAATATGGCGAAAGAAAGACACCAAAGTTTAGTTACGTTACAACACGGAAGACACCACAACAGCTCGCACCACCAACACGACAGCACACGGAACAAGCAGCTTTATAAAAAGTATGATCTGCAATATACTCGTACACAGAACCACGATATCATGCTTCAATTAACCAATGACGTGTAGACACAAGGAAATGATTTACTATGTTTCACCTCGTACAAACAACTTGAATGGGACCTTCAGTTGGTATACAGTGTTATACAGTTATACAGTGTGTTTCACATGTGTTTTACAACTTTAATCTTGTTTTTTAATCTATTTTAATCTGTGTTTTTTAAAAAGTGATTTTTAAAAAGTGATATTACAACCTACACGATTAGAAGCAAGTGATCTACACTACATATGCAATTGGACGAACACATATGGACGTGATATAAGTGTAGTTTATGACCCCCTGAAGATGCTCTGAAATCAGACCGAAACATATGTAGGGGAATCTAAGAAAACTATAAAATAGTTTTAAATAAAATGTGCAATTAGTTGGTTGTTAAATACGGTAGAATATGTTACGGAGTTAGTTGTGTTACAACAAGGAAGAAAACCACATGAGACAGATATCCATGCCCCCGGCAATAAGCGAACGGACGTATACACACACCTTAGACCGCGCGGCCACTGGGATCGGCCGTAATAGCCATTACCTGTATAAAATTAGAAGCTAAAAGCCTATTAAGTCAGCTACATTCGGATCGCAAAAATTGGAGACCCCTGTCACTGACGTTATATATCATGGCTCCCAAACGGGTGAGAATGAACATGAACACTGCACGGCGTGAAACTGTTGTCTTACTTTCAGACGGAACAATTCTACATCTGACACATGCAGTTATATTTCCTGGGCTATATAACGGAGCTATATCAGCTTTTGATGTCAAGCAACAAGGAAGAGTGATGTGACAATAGGAACCGTGCGTCTGGAGACAGAATTCACCTGGAGTCGTGCTCCACTGCATCTAAACCAAATACTCTGAAGATTTTAAGTGTCGGTACGTCATCACACTATGCAGTATAAAACAGTTCCCTCCTTTGAATATCAGAATTTCCTAACCCTTTACTGTTTCCTATATTGGCCCTTACTCCTACAAGATATTGACCTAAGCCACATTTTCAAATAATAAATTACATTCAAAGGTATTGAGGTTTTCACAGCAATAAGGATTCTGATTACGGACTTTGTGGTTTATCTTACGTCGCCGTCAACATCTCAGGCAATTCATGCTCTACATCAGGCCCGCTCAACCCGCAGCTCGCCGTTAACATTTGCCCGCAACACAGTGTTATATTGCCTGTGGGGAAATTTGAAATAAAAAAAAACATCTTTTAACCCTTGCCCTGGTAAAGCCAAGACAGAACGCCAAGCAATATTGAAAACGTATAAGCTGTTTATTTCTTAAGACATACATTACACGACTATTTAATTTTGGAAAAGGGTGCTTAAAATAGCGACACCATAGCCTAGGTTGTGAATCGCATTTTTTAATACATTTTTTTTTTTCCTTTTTTTCATTGTTATATTTTTATTGCAACTGATGTGCAGAAAAGTACACACATACTTATTCATGCTTCGTCCTGTGTACTGAATTTCATGTTGCCCGCATGCAGACAAAATTTTGCCGAAATTGCTCGCAACACATGAAAAGTTATATCACGTAATATGGAAGGTGATACCACACATACACATGTGACTTAAGGCTTTGAACTCGAGTAGAGTCTCAGCTTTGGTATATCATCAGATGTCAAAACCAATGTTACACAGGGCACTTACCAATAAGAACGGACATAACTGCCAGAACAGCGACTAGGCGTGACACTCACCTGGAAAGAGACAAAGAAAGTAAGCTGCTGCAATGTTTAGCACTATTTCAACATTAATATTTTACACTTAGGGCTCTTTCTCGGGGATGAAGCGGCCGAAGCAAGGAACTGAACACTCGCCGCCATGTAGTGTCGATGTTTGTCAGCGTGTGGCTTTAATTCCGCCTATCCTACATTTTCACAGATTTGTGCTTGGACACAGAGGCAACCTTGCCGTTTCGAACTCATGCCTAATCTAGGATAAACCTATCCATATTCGTGTCATACCTAATTTCGTTGTACGACGCTTGACAGTTCATCAGGAAGTTAGGTGTGCGTTCCTCAGACACGAGCCCATCACGCAACATGTGTAACGTACCATTCAAGCGGTAATACACGGCGTCACCACTTATGATTTCCGCAGATTTAACCGTTCGTATATCCAATATTATAGCCCTACAGGGATAGTATGAAATTTTACTTGAGACGGCTTTATAGATTCCATCAGCAAAGTAAGACACTGCAATGCCGACGTACGCGTAGGTACCTCATGACTGCTTCACAACGACTGCCATCTGGCGTAAAATTATCGAACATTATAATAACGTCACCCACTCACAGACACAAAGTAACATATAAAGGCAATAGGAAACGCAAAGCCACTTTGGTATGAGAACGTGAAGGAAAAACACAACTTAGAAGCCCCAAGCTCCCTCGTTCAGAGGAGTCCTAACGTGTGTGTGTGTGTGATCAGGTGCAACAATACCCCTCTGCACCTACAATGAATAGGTAAAGAGGTCAGACTAAGAAAGAAAGACCTAGGCTTATATGGAAGTATAATATTAAAATGTATCCTGATGAAATAGGATGGGTGTAAACTGGATGCATCTGGCTCAATACAGGGACCAGTGGCGAGATTTTTGTAAACACGGTAATGAACGCAGAGAAGTCCATAAAATAAGGAGAATTTCGTGACCAGCTAACCGACTTCTGCTCCATGTAATTTAGTTAGATGAATATTATGAAAGTTAACTGTCCAAACAGACATTCTGTGTCAGCCATATTGTGGCTGGCACTGCACAGCAACTCTTCCGATTCCCTTCAGCACCTCAGCTGCAGGCTTCAGAACAACAACCTGGCAACGCCACTGCCTGGCTGACTCTGTCACATGGCCACCATAAAGTGTTTTCCACCGCACGTAACTATTTCAGCTCATCTCGCTTTAATCTCTTATAATTTTGGTATATATTACCATTTAGACGACATGTATACATTTCACTACTACACTTATATCCACCTTCCTCTCTTCTTCGTTTTCGGTGGTTTTTTCCTCCTCTGCTTCAACAGTCAAACTGTAACAACATTTCTCTTTATATGGCGCAGTGTGAACGGCTGTAAACGTAATCTTGTTTGTACATAAAATTATCAGCGCCTTGTGCCCGATCCTGCCATGCTAACAACGTGACGACATCGCCCGCTGCTGTTTGCGCTACTGAACACACCGAACACAGTGACGCCTAGAGCTAACACCAGTGATGGATCCAGTCGTGGTCTCAAGTCACTTTTTATTTATTTAACGACGCTGCCAGTAGTTCGCACTATAGAACGCCGAATGGTATAATGATTTGTGGATAATGAATTGCAAAGGATCTGGAAGGAAGATGTCGTAGTCCAATCTGTGTTACTGTCCTGGAAGTTGACTAGAGGGAGTGTGGGGGACACGAGAAACCTTAGACAGAACTGGGTTTGAAACGAGGACCTTTTGAATACGAAACACCTGCAACGTCCCAGACAGAGAGAGATAGACAGAAAAGTATTTTATTTAACAAGGCTGCCAGCTGAGAAGGACACTTACGAGTATTAACCAAGAGTCTTGGCCGTGCCATGACTCAGGCGGTTAGTCGCCGGCCTTCTACTGCGGAGGCCCGAGTTCTATCCCGGGTCAATCCATGTGGGGTTTGTGGTGGACAAAGTGGCACTGGGACAGGTTTTTCTCCGAGTTGTCGGTTTTCCCCTGTCAATTTCATTCCACTGGTGCTCCATTACTTGTAAAACTTGGTAAAAAAAACTGCTCATCCTCATCTTCATCACAGGGGTTGCAAAAAAAGCCTTAAGGCTGTGGTGCGTCCGTAGCATGTGCTGTGGGGCCCTTCACCATGTAAAAAAGAACCATGTGTCTTAAACAAAGAGTTAATCTATTTCTCCGACACCGTCGTTTGATACAAAGCAACAGAAGCTTATTACGTGATGGATTTTATTTTGTATAAAAGAACGTATAATAAATCCGCCTCTCAAAATACGACTTAACCCTTTCCTTCATGTTTCTATTTACAAAGCAGTGAATATTGTGAACAAACACGACATAAAGTCCGTTGAAATAACAACTTTTCTATCCGCCAATTAGAAAACTATAAAAGTAAAATAAAATGTAATTATCCAATGCTAAATTTGAGGTTCTCACAGCGGTGTTGCTGAAGATTTAAGACTTCTGGGATGTGTCGCTGTGTTAGGTAAATAGTTCCCGACGTTTCGGTAGATCCTCATGCCTTCATCTCCAGGGTCAAGCGGTCTAAAGAGAGTGAAAATTCGTGATCCTGAAAATGAAGGCACTACGATCTTTCGAAAAGTCGGTAACTATTTAACAATCGCCATGGCGTAACGTCCCACAAAAGCTGAATCTTCAGCCAGAAGACTCCTTATAAGTAGGGATTTTCTGGACCACGTTAGTAAATACTAATATTTGAAGCAAGGCTCTACACTGTTTATTGGGCGAGTCAGAGGGACATTGAAGGGTCTGTCCTTCAGTAATATTTTTTGTACATCCTCTGTGAAGGGTCTTAAATCAGAACAGACCCGTTTCGAGGTGGCATGAATACTGAACTGCTTGGGAGCAAAGTCATTTCAAAAAGACGTTTAGCCAAGAAAATAGACACGGTATGGTTAACTCCAGGCTAAGCATCTCATCAAGCAAGCGTGCAGAATGGTCTGGAGATAATTGTCACGCATCCTCAGTGTATGATGAGACGCCCTTTAGGCCGGGGGGTACTGGGTGGGAAAGGCAGCTGTGTTAGATGTGGCCGTGGGGCGCATCTACACACTGGGGCCTGTTCACTCCCTTTTACTCCCTTTGACTGAATCACTGCATGATTTTCTCAACTATACAATTCGTACTACATTCCCTGCCCGTCACACCCTACAAACATAAGCCACTATAATACCGCTATTAAACGTACATCACAATTCACTCGACGGAGACCCACATTAATAATTCTTTTCAAATCAAGCAAGAATTTTTGTTCCAGTGGCTCGACAGCCCCTTGGGGGCCTAGGTCGCCTCATTTTTCGAGGCTTCACGGTCACACTTAAGACACACCACACTCGGTAGGACCCCTCTGGACGAGGGACCAGCTCGTCGCAGAGACCTCTACCTGACAACACACAACACTTACAAGAGAGCAAGGATTTACCGATGTAAACAAAAATCGAGCCGATCCCAGTGGCCGCGCGGTCTAAGGCGTGGGTCTGCGATCGCTCGCTTACTAGGATCGTGGGTTCGAATCCCACCGGGGGCATGGATGTCTGTCTGTTGTGAGTGTTGTGTGCTGTCAGGTAGAGGTCTCTGCGACGAGCTGGTCCCTCGTCCAGAGGAGTCCCACCGAGGGTGGTGTGTCTAATGTGTGTGACCATGAAACCTCGACGAAACGAGGAGGCCCAGGCCCATATAGGGCTGTCGAGCCATAGGAAAAGAAAACAAAAACCGAACAGGAAACGAAGAACAAGTATGAAGGTAGAGTGCACTCACAATTATCCGGTTTGCATATTATCTGTGCATTATCGCAAGTTGCTAATGACTAATGACGAAGGTGGGAAATGACGTTATTTAGCGCACAGTACTCGAACGAAATCCTCAATACAGCAATCGTTATCTTTCATGCGTAAGCTACGTATGTATTATGCATACAATAAATACATTACAATTTCATTTTATGTTCGTAGCTCAATAAAGCCTACGTTTTGGATTATCCGTGTTTCTCATTTATCCGTGCAACACTGCCCCTCCCAACCATCGCCCCGGATAATCAAAAGTGCACTGTATTTACTATCCGGGTTTGTCTTCATCAGTATATTACTGCGTGATCTACAATTACTGATATTTTGGAGACTAAAATTTGCCAAAATTGTATATAAACATTCAGTTCGTACCTCACAGAAAACAGAATATCTCTCCATTATAAAAAGCAACAACTAATGCTGTTTATGGCTATAATCGCCGCTTGTTGTAAGGGTCACGTGACGCTCATAAATACACCGCGGGTAAAATGCAGTTTTCTTAAATATTACAGTAGGTGGTGTATATAGTTACCAGTGAATATTAAACGGTTCATTATTACACATAATTCAATGCCTTCTCCGAATAACTCGGTGACAGCGGCGGTGGTGTGGTAGTAGTAGCAGTAGCAGCAGCAGTAGTAGTAGTAGTAGTAGTAGTAGTAGTAGTAGTAGTAGTAGTAGTAGTAGTAGTAGTAGTAGTAGTAGTAGTAGTAGCAGAGTAGAGCCTAAAGGTTTTCCACGCATTAGCTGTGTAGAAGAGGACTATTAAATTAATACTTTGAGCGGGACACTGTAGGAAGTGAATGGGATTCGGTGGGACAACGGTCCCTGTATACAGCGAGTCAACTGTATATAATACGGCATTAACTTCTAAAAATAGCACAACAATTAAAAACCGAAAGCGAGTTTATTATGGGTTGAAAACAATTAACATTTCTTTTAGACATGAAACAAAAATTTATCACCCAATCAAACAATATTTACAATGTTGTTTCGCGATCCAGTCGCTGGCATCTCGCGGGCCGTTAACTGAACAGAATCGGTCCTTACAGCTTTCAGGGTTTAACCGCGGTAGTGTGGAAATTATAGTCCTAGTCTTCTGAGCTGTGACACCGTGCAGCCTTGTAGATGGATACCAACGCTTCGGAGTCGCATACCTTCTATCATAAATTTAATCCTGAAGATGGAGGTAGAACTTTTCTCCGAAAAGCTGGTACATACTTACAAGACTACACGCCATCAGTTTAGTGTCTACAATAATGACGTTACCGCCCTCTGCACAGTATCTGGTCCCAGAGCCTTCCAAGTAAATATCTCAGAGCAGATAATGAGGGAAGTTACAGTTGCATTGAAGGGCACCTGGCAATGAGAAGCTCTTCTAACAATGACGTGGGACACTGGAGCACGACGTAATAAGGGAAACGCCCCCAGGAGGAGCGCCAAGGTACAGAACGAGGACGTATAATTTGCATAAATAATGAAATAATGCTTGTAACTCCAGTGGTGCCATTAACCGGTAGATGGCGTGTCCAGGGACCGCACACAAGCCTGATGTTCTCCATGACAAAACAAATACAAGGAACACTTTAAGAACTGAAACTTCCCAGTAATTAAGACTGAACCGCTTCAGTGACGTATTTTAATCACTGTGCACTGCACCGACAGGTAGCGGATCAAGAATAAAAGCATTTTTATGACCGGTGACGCCTGGGTGGCATGGTATTTGTGCTTTTTTCTTTAACATCAAGGTTTAAAAATGCATATAAGAATGAAGGTAAGGCTCCATAAATTATTATCTTCGGCATTAGCGATTAAATGTAAGCGCCAGTTGAAGCAATATTCAGCATCCTAACATTTTTTAATGTGTCAAATAATTTCGGAAATGACATATGTGGCCTGAAAAACATGACTTCCGCAACAGGCATTCATCTAATTTAATCTGTGAAAAAGAATATGTAAACCCTCACAGCCTACTGCCTGATTTTCAGTTTTAATGCGCTGTTCGCTTTGGAATAGCGCTAACTATTCATACGATTCATTACTGCATGTTAAGGAATTTTTTTTTATGGCTCAACAGCCCCTTTTTGGGTGCCTAGGCCTCCTCGTTTCGTCGAGGTTTCACGATCACACTTTTCAGACACGCCACACTCGGTAGGACTCCTCTGGACGAGGGACCAGCTCGTCGCAGAGACCTCTACCTGACAACACACAACACTCACAACAGACAGACATCCATGCCCCCGGTGGGATTCGAACCCACGATCCTAGTAAGCGAGCGGCCGAAGACCCACGCCTTAGACCGCACGGCCACTGGGATCGGCGTTACGGAATATTAGCAACCTTAAATTAAATTAAATTAACTCCGTGCTTTGCTTATGTTCTTCATACATGTTATTATATTGACGTGAAAATTACAGAAAAAATATTTTTCTTCACCAAAATGATCACAATTTTGGGAAAGACCACATTTGAATACCTTCCACAGATATGTAGGAAGTATTTGGAAGCGAATTATGCAAACTGTAGAAAGGAAAAAGTAAGTTTGTCCACGCCATTACGGCTTACAGACGGAGAAGATGTACAGAGCCACTCATTCTTAACCTCGACTCTATATGGATATGAGTCAGTTTCACGCCCCGGCCGCTTTACCCTCAGAAAAACAATTCCCGGTACCCACTGAACATTAGGCTGGGTGGGCCCCAGACTATGAGTAGTAAAATGACTAGATCAGTGTAAAGCAGAGTAATTTGTTAATACTACTAGAATGAGATAACTGATAAAAAATTATGACACAGATAAAAAACGATAAGTGATAGTAATAAGAATAATAATAATACCCAAACCCAGGCAATCAGTTCACTTACTCATTTTCCTTTACAACTCCGTTCCTCATTCTTCCCAGTCCCAGTCCAGATCCTATAACCACGAATCCACACATCTTCACTCTTCCTCTCTTAGTGGCTTGTTAAAGGCTGTCCTAATTCTATAGATATTTTCTCACACTGTGGGAAAGCCAATATATTCGTACGAATTGTCAGAAATGTCCTACTTTTATGCTGCGAAAATTCCCGGGGCATTCGGCGTCCCCACCCGAATTCTGTGGGACCCCGGGACAGAAGTCATTAAACCCAATAAAACTCGACTGTTCCGAAAAAAACCGGGACGAGTGGGATCCCTATACTTAAGCAGCTAGCTTATTTAACGACGGTGTCAGTAGCTAAGACATCAGTGTTTAATGTCAAATTGTAGGATCATTAATGAACAGTAAATTTTAGAGCATGTAGACCAGGCCGCCCTTGAGGTGATATCCCGAACTGTGAGACGAAAGACAACAAAAACCTCTCAATCAGTGTACCTGATCATCGGACTGAGATACCAAGCCGCGAACTCCACAATATGAAGTTACGTGCGCCACCAGACCATGATGTTCAGCTTATGTGTACAAAATATGCCACGTATAACAGAAAATGTCAACATAAATGTCTATGTTGCGGGGCCTTCCTGAGCAGCTGACAGTCATTGTTTGACAAAGAAACTCCTCGTATTTATGGTTGTAATATATCCTTTGCATTGTCTTTGGTTTCTAAGTTTCATTAGCGTCAAAATTCAGAAGCAGATATTTACAGGAACCACAAACTGCAGCGCGTGCAACCTTCTGCCCACGTTTCGCGGTCCACTGTTACAGTGCTTGTTTTACTTGGCATATAAGGTACTTCCCAGGCTGTAGGAGGGCGGGGGATCGTCTCTGCCCGCCCGTGCCATGTAGTAGATTCATCTCTACTTTACAGTCTGTGAAACAATGGAAACAATTAAGAAAAGCCAGCTGGGACTCAGAAGACGAGGGCAGCCAGATCATTGCTGCAGATTAGCCTGCAGGAGCTGCCCACAGCCGTCTCTCACTTCACCTTTGTTAGCTTTCTCCTTCCTGTTCCCTGACTTGTGTGAGGAGACTGCTTGCTAGTTAGCCATCTGAGACCTCTGTTGGAGTATGAGGTTATCGCCATAAAGCTCTAGCCTGAACCATAGGTCATGGAAACAGAACGGGCCCAAGCTTCGCGTGTCTGCAAAACAAGTTGATTCTGCAACACAGACGGAAGGTTTTCTCGCACTGTACAGAAGCACACACACTGCATTGCGTTGGTGCATGACACAGTCTTTACCTGGAACCAGACGGTATTATTTACCCTATTCAAGACTGGCTAAACCAGGGGTGCAAAGATTTTGAAAACAGAAACCTCAAAATTCTAGGCGCCAGAAGGATGACACGAAGCAATTTGCATACTGAGGATCCACAAATATAGGCGCCACCGTAACAATTCGGTCGCCACGGCGAACTTGCACCCGGGATTTGCGCACCCCTGCGCTAGACTGTTCTGATGATTCCCGAACAGTATCCGTTCGTCCTTCTGGTAAAGATAAGCTGGGGACGTGGTACAGCGTTGAGAATTGAATATAGTAGGGAAATGAAAATTGGGCTCTTTTGGGAATGCAGCAAAGGAAATGAAGTTGAGAATTTTGGCTGACTTTTATTGAGTTTTATGATAGAAAACTACATTATGATGAAATTTTGATAAGGCTGGGAGGGCTACGTTTGAGCCAAAATTTTGAAGTTAATGTTCTAAATTACACATAAAACATCAGTTTCTACCTCACAGAGTCCGTCACCATTAGAAAGATGAATCGATCGTTGTTGCATAGGGAACAGATCAGCTTTGATTGCGAGCATCATACGAAACGCATAAATGCATTGAGTGGCTAAATGCCAAGTTTCGTAAGATCAGAGCAGGTGGTAGAAATAGACACCGCTGCGCTTCAAAGGATTAAATATCCGTATACATTTAATGCATTCACATTGAACCCCCCGGAAGGTTGACGTTCATCTAAATTATACACGAACACTCATTTCGTACCTAACAGAGAACACCACTAGACAGCCCAGTCAGTTAAAGCTGTTTAGGGAAAAAAATTTTATACGTTTTGAAATTCACACAAAACATATAAACACACTGAATGGTTAAATGTATTGAAATATTAAACAAACAGCAACGCGTAAGGTAAAACATTCCGCTCTCTTGCGAGAAATACATAGACTACTATTAACCAATGCAGTGACGACAGGGCCCAAGTAACAAACAAAGCAAAAAAGGCAGCAAGCAACGAAGGAAAGACACAATGAACCCATTTCATTTATAGTACACACAGAGAGATTCACTGTTTGTCTCCACAAGTATAAAGGCTGTTTACTGGATGCATGATAGGGATTCGATTCCCGGTAGGTGTAGAGATTTCTCTCTTTCCCATCATATCCATACTGACCTTGACGATCACCTGACCTCCCACCCATAAAGTAGTGAGGACACTTCCCCCCGGTTTAAAGTGACCGATACGTGAAGCTACCCACTCAATTCCATCTAGGGCCGCGGTTAAGAATACGTGCACCTACTCCTCCGCTCCCCCATACAACTTCGCGATACGTTGCTGATATAAGCACGGCGATAAGTTGCCTGTACGCGAAATTCGTAGTGAAAAGCGCCTGTTACGTTTCTTGCGTTCTTATATCTGACTGCCTGTCGCATATAATACTTGCATCAGGAGTGCCCTTAGTGAGTGAATTTTAGAAAATTGTACGAGAATTATTAATACATTCGAGCCCAATACGTCTAACAATCACTTCACTTCGTCCAATCACTTTACTTCAGGAAACTTTTCAAGAGAAAGCTTCCAAATTTCTTATTAAATATTCATCTAGCAAGGAAAGTTTTCCGTATAAAATGTGTATGAATCTTCCATGTAAAAGTTGTACAATGTTTGGTGAGTGGGTGTTAGTAAAGTTACAGTGCAAACTTTTATTAAAAGTGATTGGTTCTTCTGTGTCGGGAAAAAACCATTTTTTTCACCAGCAGAGCGACTATTTCCTTCCCAAGAACGACTATTTCCTTCCCAAGAACGACTATGTTCCTTCGAGTTACGTAATTATTTATACATTAAGGAGTTTTTTTTTCTATGGCTCAACAGCCCCTTTTCGGGTGCCTAGGCCTCCTCATTTCGAGGTTTCACGATCACACACATTAGACACCACACTCGGTACGACTCCTCTGGACGAGGGACCAGCTCGTCGCAGAGACCTCTACCTGACATCACACAACACTCACAAGAGACAGACATCCATGCCCCCGGTGGGATTCGAACCCACGATCCCAGTAAGCGAGCGGCCGCAGACCCACGCCTTAGACCGCACGGCCACTGGGATCGGCTACATTAAGGAGTACTATACTGAAATCTGCGGTCTTCTAGGGTATTAGCGGCGTCGTGTGGTAAACAATTGGCTTTCCTACTCGGACTCTTGACCCGTGAAGATGGGACCGATACGTTGTCCCGAAACGTCGGTAAACAATTACCGGCTTTCCTACTCGGACTCTTGACCCGTGAAGATGGGACCGATACGTTGTTCCGAAACGTCGGTAAACAATTACCGCTTTCCTACTCGGACTCTTGACCCGTGAAGATGGGACCGATACGTGTCCCGAAACGTCGGTAAACAATTACCACACGACGCCGCGTAATACCCCAAAGAGCGCAGATTTCATCAACATCGCGGCGAAGCCTGAAATCAAGGAGAGTAATATGCTATTTGTTACGTTCACGGGTACTACTATTTGTCACGTTCACGGGTACTACTATTTGTTACGTTCACGGGTACTAATTACTTGACCCTCGTAACTGTGATACTTGTATGACTACTCTGAATAAATTATAGCAGTGAATTGTAAATGCTTTCTCGTTATATTTTGTTTAACTCTGACTACATTTTTATTGCCATAATAAATAGGCCTACTATAACCTATACTGTATGCTTTCAGAAGTCAATAATGTCAATTTTTAAAGTAAATACATTCCGCAGAATAAAAGGTCTGACATAAAAGTGTCCTATAAAGGCCATAACACTTGTAATGTTTTAGGCCAGTCAGAATTTCTGTAATTCGAACATTTCAACTTCTACAACTTAATTTATTAAACTCTGCAAGACTCTCTTTGTTGTGTTCAGAAAGCCACAATATCACCTACGTACATTCACGGCAGGACATAGGCTGTTACATAATAAACCGGTACAAAGACAAATAAGAGACATACTGTAGCAGTAAAAGAGAAATTAAAATCCAAATTACGGTAGGAAAAGAAATGGTACAAAGAAAAATGCGTCCAGGCACAGATCGACAAGAGGATCTGTTTCCTTCCATTCCGAAGCGACAGCTAGGTGGAGAGCCCTGAGGGTGGGGGAGGGGCGGGGAATTCTGGAGTTTAAAAATTCAATGGGCTATAATCCTCTGTACCTTGTACGAGTTCCGACGATGACATCACATTTCGAAACAATCAGCTAATTAAAGTACTTCAACCGTCGTACAGTGGTTCAACAATACGATATTTCGATAATTGAATCTGACGGGGGAGGGGGGCGGGGCTTTCTTACACATTTTGCCCCGAAAGATAGTGCTAATCTTAGTATATCGCTCAGTGACAGCAGCTCTATCTATCGGGCCTGACTGAGCAAGGTGCCTGCCCACCTTTTTACCTGAGGACGGAGACATTCCGTTTCCGGCAAGTTATTTTCGTTCTTTTGCATTTTTTTTTTATTTTTGGAACACTGAAATTTGGGCAAAGTTGACGAAGAGAATACCTCCAAGCACATACCTATTATTAATTATTATTATTATTATTATTCGAAGTGACTGAACGGACTTGACGCCTACACAAGTACCAAACACAACAGTTTTTTATTGTTATTGATAATGAATTCAAACAGTGTTCCTAAATCAAGTCCTCACGGTGTTAATTTCATACATCAAACCAAAGAGGAAGTGGGTCCAAACCAATGATCTTATACCCAACTGCATAATCCTCTCTATAAAAATAACTGTGTGTGGCAGTGAGTAAGTCACACATCGTTTCCCATGCTTACAGGGTTGAGACCGTGTTCTGTGTGAGATACGCGCTGAGGCCGAAGAAGCAGTTGAGCCTATAACACAACATAGCACACACGGATGGCAGCAAAATTAACGCTTGGTTTGCTGTAAGGATAAACAACCGACGACAGAGGCCGTGGTATAGCGCGTGAATATTATGGCCCTCGTCATATGACGGGCAGGTGGCTAAGAATAAGTAAAAACTGCTACTAAATACGTGCAGCAGAAGCAAACATATTATTACCGTCAGTCTTTTGTGACTGAGCACACAGCATTTTCTGTATTAAACGCGTCATGGATTAAAAATTACTAGAGACAGATATTAATAGGAAAGCCTGGATATCGCTGGGCGCTTTAATTCGTCGACACCTGTTATAGGTATTGTTTAAAATTGTGGTAATTTATAATAAATAATAAATAATAAGCTAATAACAGGAAAAGAACTTGTAACACGTTTTTAAAGAAACTGTTATAAGTAAACAAAAACAGCAAGTAACAACTTACCAGAGAGGGGGGGGGGGGGAGGAAGAAAAAAAACGAGAAAAATAAAGAAATTATTAACTGAGGGAATAAGAGTATTAGGACAGAAATACTGATATGGAGACAATTTGTAAGATGTAGCTAGTATCGACCTCGGTGGACTAGTGGTTAGCGTGCTCGCCACTGGACCCCAAGGTTCGCGGGTTCGATTCCGATGGATTTTTAAGGGTGATAAAAATCCGGAGCACCACTTCCTTCGGAGGGGAAGTAAAGCCGTCGGTCCCATGTCGTAGATTTACGGCATGCAAAAGAACCTTACGGGCATGAATAGAACTAGTAATGCTCGTAAGCAAAATTCAGCGGTCATTTCTCACCCACGTCTCTTGACTGACTGCCAGATAGCTCTGGCAGTCACATCAGGATTGAGTCGAACTCACTGCCACAAATGCACAAGACCAAGTAACCTCGGAAAGAGGAGGCCCAAGCCCATATAGGGCTGTCGATCCATGGTTATTATTATTATTATTATATTATTATATTATTATTATTATTATAGCTAGTAGCTGCATAGTTCTCATCCGATGATGACCCTATAAGCTGTCCATACGCTACGGAGTTGAAAAATATTGTCGTATCAGGACGGCGCTCCAATTATCTGGCACAGCAAGTATCCTATCCACCCACCAGGCCATCAGAAGAAATAGGACTGAAATACTGCCGCCAACTGCATATTAGTTATATCTTAACGGAGATGTCTTACAATAAAGGCGCCTCAAGGAAGCCAGATGCTTATATTATTAACAGCTTAAGGTAATATATTACCCCTAAACACACCGACATCGTCATCTAGTCGTGAGTGCTTCTGTAGTTATACGCTTTGATAACAGAGCAATTTGTAGCCCGCAGTTAATATGCACTATAGCTGCACCTATCACAAAACAAATACTTCAAACCTGGCTTATCTCATTTGAATTCCAGCCTGTGCAACGTAAAGACAGTGGCTGTGAGGAACCCTAAATTTTAGAACATACCTGCTGCCATGTGTTAAAAATATCGTAATTCATTAAAGCAGTAAACTGTAAGAAAAATGCATAAACGTTTTAGTTGGAAAACCCGCAGGGACGAGATCAATACCGATTTCATTCTTAGACTGAAGCATAATGTTAGGGCAGTGTCTAGGCCTCCCTCTCCTATATGCAACTATATTTATTTGGTTGTGGTTTCATTTAAGGACGCTTTCAGTAGCTGATGTCACACACAGTGTCTAACATTAGGACAATCAATGAATAGCGAATTGGAAAGGATGTGACAGGAACCAGTTGTGGCCTAATTTAAAACATTATCCACACACTTGCCTTTCAGGGAGTGACGAAAATGGCGAAAATACTGAGTCAAGAACAGTCAGTATCCCAGAGGAGATTCGTACTGGGCAGCCTCTGAATAAAGTCAAGCGTTACCGATTGGGCCAGCGTGATTGGTCCGCCACTAAATTTGTATTCTGTTCCTATACGGATTGTTTACAACAGTAACATCCACCACAAAAACAACATAAACAGACAACAGTAGACAGAATGTTTAATAACATCTTCCGAAAGTCACGTGTAACCACAGAAAGGATCAGATGGCGGTAACAGTTGGACTACAGTCATATGCACCCTCCAAATTAAAAAGGGAACTACATAGGCAACTACTCCCGCCAAGATCTTCAAGATTTGTATAGGTGGTATAAACATAAGAGAATAAAACATATTCTGCTCTAAATAGAGCGACTAGGATGGTATGTTTTTATGGTTGCTTCAACCTACTTTTCACTACAGCTACTTATCTGGTACTTTGTACTTCTCTATAAATTGAGTGTATCATTTGAAGTCCTAGGAAATTGTTGTAAGGAACAATTTGGTACTTGTAAGATGTGTCTCGATGTACTAAACCAAGAAAGAAAATAAAGTTTTAAATTTAAAAAAAAGGGAACTTTCTAATCAAGTCTTTTCCCCCCAGTGGTGTAACAACCCCTAGTGCGCCAGGGTCTCCTCATTATCGAGGCTTCACGATCACACTCAGACACACCACACTCGGTAGGAATCCTCTGGACGAGTGATCGGCCCGTCGCAGAGACCTCTACCTGACAACACACAACACTCACAAGAGACAGACACAAAACAAGCAGTTAGTAACACTGTCTATAAAGTTACGTTGTCTGCTAACTGCACCTGTCCTGAAAAAACTTGCAGTGTTGTTGCTACTTGGCATTAATATTTGTTTTCATGGGCTAAACTGCTGATGTCAGAAGGAATAAGGCAACAAATGTGTAAAGGAGTACTCAAACGGAGTAAATACATTTATTACGTGCGCTACTGCTGTTTTGTATCGCACGTCAATACCGACGCTCCGTTTTGCGCAGAACGAACCTCTCGTCAGACAAACAGAAGTTACTTCCTTCCTTCCACTTCGTTAAACATTCATATCCTCGAAGGGAAATAATTCAAATCAAGATTGCATTTATTAATACCTTCTGTATTTTATACAACACAATTTTCTTTTCCTCCGGAGAGGCATTTTTGACTCAAATCGATAAAGTTTAGTGAGTTTCACGTAAAGCAAGAATGATCAGAAACTTCTGCCAACTACAAAAGAATTCACCAGCTGTTGGTCATTTTTATGGACCCAACATGTTTCGAACCGGTTAGCTCATTCTTTACACTGTTAGGATTTTACAGCATGTAGGTGGTAAACGGCAACTAAAACCTAGAAGGTTCTCAGATAGCCAAGAATTCACCAACACTTTATCGAAACCAACGTTTCATTCCTGCGTTCAGAACGGCCCGGCACTTGACCTCACCTTGAGGCAGATCAATCCAGTCCACGCTCCATATCCTATTTCTTGAAGAGCTATAATGTTATCTTTTTTATCCATATGGCTATTTACACCTTATAAAATTCAAGTATAACGATACGCGGTGGGCAGCTTTGTGTTGAATCCTGACCTCCGCCAGTTGCACACAGGAGTATTTCTATCGCATCTTCCCAACTTCACTCGCATTCTACACGCACGAAAGGAGGGATCCTGAGACATAAGATTTATGAGCACGAGCATCCAGCTTGATAATGTAGCTTCTGTAAAGCGCTAAGGCACGACAAGATGGGAAGAGCTAACCCTAGGTGAAGACTCTGCTTGGAGGATAAGGTAATGTTCACCACCTCACACGAAAACCACTGCGGGAGTTTATACTGGGAAATGGAGGAGGGGTACAGTAATTCAGCACTTAGTTACGTATCCTACCAATTTCTGCTAAAGTACTGTGCTACAAACAGCTAGGAAGGATAATGCTTGCCATGTATTGCGGGATTGCCTTTGAAACGTCAGCAAGTAATGAGACAGGGTTGCAATTTGCACACACACGCACACACACACACACACACACACCGTACCTGTATGTGTGTATGATTTTCAGAGAAACGTTGCAAAAGCGAAATTCATAAATTTACACAAATTGCCAGATTCCATTCTTCATCTAGTAGAATTAGGTTTGCATCATTAAATAAAGACAATGTTAAAGATCAAAGTCTCCCGGGGTATGACGCTTGTGGTTGAACGAGTAGTTTCCGACATTTCGAACGATCGCAATGTCTTCATCTTCAGGGCGAAGCACTCCAATAACAAAGTGTGAATATTAAGGATACATTCTTATGCGATGTGATTTGGTGTACAGAGACAAAAGGGAGAAACAGCGAGTGTATGTGTGTGTGTGCGTGCGTGCGTGTTTATTTAACGACAGTATCAAGTGCTAAGATTATATATCGCCGGTGGTAGATGAATAAAATATGAGTAAGGAGCATTGGTGGAAAGATACTGACAGATGAAAACTGAAGTAAATTCAAACCTCGATACAGCACCACCCTCAATCAGCGCCCATGAAAGTCTGTGAACACAAATTCGCTATTACACAGTACTTCCGTTTCCCGCAATCGTCGATATAGCGCCACAAACTGCGGTGAAAACACAGTGGCATTACATCGGGGTCAGACCGCAGATGAAGAACCCGTCCCACTGCCACTTTGTCCAAAACAAATCCCGCATAAAATAGCTTGGTATGGAATCGGGGCCTCCGCGGTGATAGGCGTAGTCTGCAAAGTGTCCGACAACACCCGACCTTCCATGTTGAGGGCAAACTCCTCATATTCTGAAGAAGGCAGTTTATGTCTGCGCAATATTAGTACCTATCTACCAGCCTAGGAGGTGTCACACTCCAGCAGACAATAATCTTCATACAGCTAACAGACCCCTTGGAATTCACAGGAGATTAGAATACGATGATATTCAGAGAACATGACGGTGGCAAATGCAAAACCAAGCCTTGTGAGAAACACTGAAAAAGAAAGAGACCATTTCTGAGGCATCGGTACAGATGGGGGAATAATCCTAAAATGGATCATAAAATGAAGAAGGGTGTTAAGCTGTGAAATGAATGAAACTGGTTCAGGATTGAATTACCAGAGGGTTCTTAATCGACTAAGATAAGTAGCACTATGGATATAGTCACTAGGCTATCGGCTGGAAGACCGAGCAATGCAGCCACGGTTCTTCGGTTGTCCAGCCCGTGACCTAGTCAATACACGGGCTACGCTATTACGGCCCAACCACAAATAAAATAAAAATCAAAAGTCAAAATTTCTTTAATATCTAGAGCAACATGTCAAATTGCTGTCCATGCCACGAAAAAAAGATGGAGGTGAATGGTCAACTTCACGCTTCTTCCACTTTACCGCCGGGCAACGACCTCAGTACCCACTGAATATGAAGCTGGGTGAGCCCCACAGCCGTTCTGAACGTTTTGGACAACAGAAAAATCTCTTGTCCCTGCCGGGATTAGAACCCCGGACCGTCCGGCACGTAGCCTACTACGTCGACTACGCCATCCAGGCTCCTTCAAATTGCTCAGAGATGTTTTAATCGATTAGGAGACCCATGTTAAAAGGATGGTCCAACAGATTAACACCGAATAAAGCTGTACGCCTATACAGCGTACCATTTGATACAGGATACTTGTAAGGAGATACTGGGGAGCCCAAATTATCAGCGCTGCACGTATAGAATGCGCACGTACTCATCCGCTTCTTATCACTTCGCCGTGCAAGAGTTACTACCGTTATAAATTACGTTTAATCTATGAAGCTGTCAGCTATATATTTTTTTCACATAAGAATTAACCCCCGGCGTGACAGAACACATTGCCGGGTTATTTATGCAGCAGCTCTCTCTGCCACAGTCCTCTGATTTACTGTTGCCCTTCTGCATTGTGCTGTTGATGTTGTTCCACTTTAAACACTGTACAACTGTTCCCCTGTAGATCCGCCAGCAGCCGTATATACCCACGCTGGCGTTTCCCTATCAACGCTATGAAGGCATAGAGCGGGAGTAAAGGTATGGCTCCACACATTCTTAACCTCGGGACAACATGGTGAGTGGTTAACTTCAGGCCCAGGTCACTGTACTCCCGGAAAAGAACGCCAGTATCTTTGAATAAGAGGCGGAGTGGGCACCAGAACTAAACCAGAAATAAAACTGTAGGAAAAATTATTCAGTCGGTACTGCAGTATCCACACTGACAGAAAACCATCATAACGAGATATGAGGTTCTCGTAGCGCTGTTGATGGATAGTCAAGTCTTCTGCGCCGTGTCTACTGGTAAACAGTTACTGACGTTTCGAAGAAAACTTGCTTCAGACTGAAGGTAACGGTAGTACAACTGCTTGACCCTGAAAAGGAAGGCATTAAGCTACTTCAATACCTCGACAAAAATTTGCCAGTCGACACTCCGTAATATTACAAAGGACTTGCCTCTTGTTCACAGCGCATCTCCCGATAGCTGCAGGGCTTCGTGCACACTGTTACTCTATCATGTTCAGATCTTTATGCTCCACATTACAAAATTGCGTCGCTAAACGCAATAGTTCCCTGTACAAAAATTCAACGAGCCCTCTCTTAGTCAAAAAAATATTTTCTAGCCACGCATATGAGAATATATTCGTAGATGGGAGGACAATTAAATGTGAATATGCGACTGCGAAAAAAGTCCAATGGCGGTCTCTAGTGTACACGGTATGAACTTTCGGGCTCCATAATATCTGAGAATTTTTTTAACA
Source organism: Reticulitermes speratus (assembly GCA_021186555.1). Taxonomy (NCBI): domain Eukaryota; kingdom Metazoa; phylum Arthropoda; class Insecta; order Blattodea; family Rhinotermitidae; genus Reticulitermes; species Reticulitermes speratus. Next base: position 41,574,610 of record JAJKFL010000042.1, on the reverse strand, counting down.
AGCTTTGTTATTATCACGTCAATATAAAAGGAATTTGTCCCTGTACACACCATGAAAGCATATGGAGGGGGATGCAAGTACAGTTCCACTCATTCTTAACGTCAGCACGTAAGGCGAGTGGCCATATTCACTGGACGATTTACAGACTTGATCCTACCCGGAATCGAACCACAATTCTTTGGACTTCCAGTCGGTAGCCTAGTCACTATATCCCAGCTACGAGCTAATATATATATGTATTGCTTCAGGAGTGTGTTACAGAGCTGTAAAAGTCGTTAAAGAATAAAGATTTTCTGTCTTAACGCTTCAGCATTTTAATTCCTACTTAAATTCGCATATGATAAGATCGCTCAAAGAAACTAAAGCTTCTGTAGTAACAACAGGCTGTCCAATCCAGCTGCTTGGTATTGGGTGCAAGACGCATTGCTTGTCGTTACAATGATCTGAGGGCATGTTAACATCTCAAGGACTCTGTCATGCAGGCGGTTAATTAGTCAGGGTTTGTTAAAATATAGGTACACTCTGACGTACTTAAGTTTCCAGTCTCTATGTGAAATGTCAATACTGCTAACATTTCTAATCACATCAAAGTGTGAACACAAAGTACAACACAGCCCCTGTGTAGGTGAGAGACATTTCTTCTAAATGACAGAAGCTGCCAATCAAAACTGCCAATTGCAGATGTCGATTCAGAAATACGTCATTATATGTGAGAGGCAAAGTATTGGTGGCGATGTAATTGACTCAGTCGTGTGCTGTTTGGGGGGGGGGGGGGGCTTTCAGTATACGCGTACTGCTTGGTGTTTTTTTTAAGTTAGGTGTGATGGGCCTCTCGTCTTCGGGTTTCGGGTGGAGAAAAGGGTCTGTAGATGACGGAGGTTACTGTCAGTGTACTCAATAAGGAGTGGCGGACAGCCGACAAGGGTGATTTTCCAGCTTTAAGGTTAGGCTAGCCACTAACAATCTGTAAATGCCATAAACTTATTTCCAAATAAAAGTTGTGTTTATCACTTCAGACAATACTGTGATTTTGATCTTGTTGGATGTGACGCCATGTAGTTTGGTAAGTAGTTCTATCATGAAGAGGAGGAAAAGGCTCCTCTGAAATATTAAAATCTACTTAAAAATGTATGAGCCGGGACAGCAGACTCAGTATATTGACTGCGCTATGTAATACAAGGTCCATGGTTCGAATCCCGGCAGAGGGCATGAGGGTTTTTTCTTCAAATCGTCCAGACCGGTTCTGGGACCCACACAGCCTCCTATTCCATTGACACAGGGGTGTTTCCCTTGGGTAAAGCAACCGGGGCGTGAAGTTGACCACTTACCTCCATCTAGCGCCGAGGTTAAGAATGAGTGGACCTACACCTCTGCTCCCCCTCTATACCTTCATGGCGTGGACACAAACTTCACCTTTACTATACCTATATATTCATGGTGAAGTATATCCTGAAGATGGAGGCAGCATTTCCCTCCGTAACATCAGCAAATGTCTATCAGAATACACGGATTCATAAACTACAGTAACCGCTCTGATAACCCTAGTTCTTCCGTGCATTTATCTGACACAATTCAAGGTACTGTAGTGAGGTGAGGCCATGATAAGTGTGTCCCTGTCACCACGGCATGGCGCGTCCTCGGGTTGCGGAAGGAGGAACGGCCTCCGGATATGGAGGGGTTCTGCGAATACATTGAATAAGCAGTCGCGGACAGCCGACAAGGGGTGGTCCTCCAGCTTCGGGGTTGGGCGAGGTGCTAACAACTCCTCACCGTAAAAAATTACCACGTGACGAAACATTTGACAAAGCCTCGGACCTGGACTGATTCATTGGTACAACTTAAGGAACGGAAAGATGTGGCTCAGGATAGGGAAAGGTGGCGGGCTCTTGTGAGTGCGGTAATGAACCTTCGGGTTACATAAAACGCGGGGAATTTCTTGACTAGCTGACGACCTATTAGCTTCTCAAGAAGGACTCTTCTCCATGGAGTTGGTTAGTTAGTTCAGTTAGTTAGTTAGTTAGTTAGAGGTGAGGTCTTAACACTGTACAGAGGGCATAGGCCCACGTCCGAACACAACCCCACCCATCCTACATATACATTTGTATTGTAAAATAAGTGAGGCAGAAGTCTGGGACCAAATACTGATATCACCATCGACTAGGCCAAGGGATGAGCGACAGAGGAACAGAGAATTCATTCGCAGAAGGGGTAAGAAATAGGACTGCGACCAACCCAGCCTCTTCAAAGGGGTTAAAGCAGCCGAAGCGTGCATCTTACCACTCACACGCACCTAGTTCCGAGGTCAAAAATATGTGGAGCTTTATACCCATTCCCCCATACGCCCTCATAATGTGCATAAAAACAAAATTTACCGTTTTACCTTATTCCAAATTTTCCACGTCCAGGTCAGTCCATGTGGGATTTGTGGCGCACACAGTGGCAGTGGGACAATTTTCCTCCGTGTTCTTTGGCTTTCCCCTGTCATTGTCATTCCACCAATCCTCCATATTAGCATTGTACTCATCCACTACTGACGCTACATAATCTTAGCAATCAACAGCGTCGTTTAACAAAACACTTCTCTCCTCTCTTCCAGTCTCTCTCTCTACCTTGCCTACTATAGGGACCCTCAGAGAGCCGACTCTAACAGCGTCGTTACAGTTCCTAAACATCTCTGTTGCCCCGAGGTCTGATCTGATGTTCCCTCTTCATACAATTAATTTCTCGTCATTAACTTATTTACTAATGGCGATGATCCATGCCACAGCAGATGGCCTTAGCCTGTCCAGAGTTCTGGCATATCTTAAGACTACAGGGATTGCCAAGTCTATAATACTTTTATGCTAATTTAAAAGCCATTTCATTTTATATGTTTAATTTAGCAACATAAATACAGACCCGCACACAGCCTAACATCTTCTCTTCCTAATCCATTATTCTTGTTCATTTAAATTTGATATTTTAACCTCAATCTTTACGCAGTTCTCTGAAAAGTTTAACACATACATTTTGTTTTATTTTAACAGGACATCGAAAATGAAATTTTTCATATTAATTGTATTTAGGAGTAAACAGCCACGAATGCTGAGGCGCCTGGGACACACACACACACACACAGTTCGCAGTTTCAGATGACTTTCTTGAGAAAAGCACAAACAAGATTAAAAAAGGATCTGCTGACAAGCTGATATAAAGCGTGACATAGGCTCTAGACTGACAGAAGTAATGCACGGGTAAGTTATGGTCTCTAGCATTGCGGGTGTATATGTATGAATTAACGTATGTATAAATGTATGTATGTACGTATGTATCTACGTAATTATGCATGTACGCATGGATGTATGTATGTATTCATGTAGTGTGCAAGTACGTATTTATTTATGCATGTATGTACGTACGGTATGTACATATGTATTCCAGTACATGTTTATGTACATGTGCATATTTGGAATAAGCATAAATGTATTGTCTAGTACGTACGTGTGTGTGTGTGTGTCTATATACACGTATGTATGAGTGTGTATGTATATAAGCGTATATTCGGGTATGTGTGCGGGTATTCCTTCAGTTATTGTAACATTTGTAACTTTCAGATTTCATTAAAAATTCTGTGCATATGCTCAAAGATGTTGGTAAAAATGCACTCAATATTTTTGTTGCATAGTAATCCACTTCTCGTTTGCTTTTTGCAGCAGCTGGAAGCCGTCCACTATATGGCACGGGTCCTGTCTGGGACAGCAATTGCTATGTGCCTGGAGAGCGGGGCTGTGAAGAAAGAGCAATTAAAGCATGCATGACCAGAAAGGGAGGAAACACATTATTTCAGCCTCCCATAACGGTTTACCAGAAATAAACCCTCTCCATTTATTTCAGTTGATCGAAATAGAACGATCTGGTAGATAAATAATGAATACTACACTGTCTGACTAATTTATCGCGCCTGTTAAAAAGCAGAAAGGCTGAGACCTAACGCATTCATTAAGAATGTCGTCAGCTTGAAACACAATAATCCTATGGATGTCAGCACAATCGCAGTTTTTTTTTTAGTTATTTTCCCATGAATAGGCATGCATTTTGTTTTAATTATAAATGTTGCAAGTTACAAGGTTTTTCCATTAGCAGATGCCATGACACGCGGTGATAACGAACGTACGTACCGGCGGAGTTTCATGCTGAGTTTGGCTTCAAGTTTACGCTTTTAAAACATGAAGCTTGGAAAGGGGATAATTTATTTTTCCCAATTGCAAAAGGATAATTTTAATTGCTAAATTCGTGTAGTGTCACTTAAATGTGTTTCAGTCACGTGAAATATATTTGCTCACTGAAGCAGTTTTGAAAAGTTTGCCATCGGACTTCCACCTCCCCCCCCCCCCCCAAAGTAACTCGCTTCGTTAGGTTCAAAAAATTAGTCCAAATATTATTGTATAATGAAGGTCACATTATAAGTGGAAAAATTTTAAACTACAAAACTCCTTGCAAGAGTTAAGTTCACTAAAATACTGCGATAGACAGATCTCTATATAAATACAATAATTTGAATAAACAAAAAGAAAAAAAGGCCTGATTCTTCTTAATTTAAAGATTCGATGTTTATAATTAAAATTTATCCTCTAAATTACCATTCATCACAAATAAAAGTTGTAGGATAAACGTTGCTATCTATGGATTAACAAAGGAAGAAAGTAATTTCACATCTACTTTATATGCTGTGAAATGCATAGGCCTACAGTTTTACACATCAAATTCCCTGCCATCGGCCTGGCATTTTGTGTGATGCGATGCTTGTCCTACGATCTACTGAAAATTCAAGCTAATCACATTAATTCTCTCTTAAAAATATAATTATAATTCGCTACATAAATGTAAATCTAAATATCTGTTTATGCTAAAAATTGCAGCACGGAATGCGGCAGAAGCATACTGTGTCCACTTGAACAATTTATACCAACAAATGCACACAGACATATAATGTCAATAGTTTCTTTTATTAATAGCTTTCCCCAATACTGCGTCCAGTTTAAGGGTAGAAAATGAAGGCTATAGAAATTCCTTCGCAATATTTGTAAACACCCACGAAACCCTACGGTGTCTTTATTCGGAAAACCAAAATATTCATTTCCACTTCTGCAAACCTGAAATCACATTTTTCATGTGGTTTTCTACGTCGACGTGTGTACGTATTTCATGTTTCTCCGATTCTCACCTTCCTGGCTTAATCTTCGTACCAACATTATCAACGTGCATTCCTTTCGAAGGAGTTGACAGAGAAGGTAGACAAGCAAAGAGATGAATGCAGGCAGAGCAATCGTTCACAGTTTTATAGAACAGGCATTAGTCCATTAAACGAAATTATTTGTCTACAAATCTGGCAGCATTTGAACTTTGCTCTTTTGGATTTGACTATGTCATTTCGGCGCCTGGGGCAGCAGACCCGCCTGTCCATCCGCTGGTATAAATGGGCTGACAATAACAGCGACGAAAGAAAATTCGAAGTAGCAAGAGAACCCACATGCACATACCTGCACTGGAACTGCAAGTATTGTCTACAAAAATAACTGCTTCTTTCAGGTCAATGAAAGAACATAATTTGAAAGAGATTTGCCACTTCTTTGCGCACTTAAATAAAATAGTAATCATTGAACAGATGCATATGAAGTATTTCCGACAAAACTCAACATCAACAGGAGGCTGAAAAATTCTAAATAACAATCAACTTCGTAATACGAGTAGTTACTATTTACAAAATGTTATTTGTGTCGTCAAATTACTGAGAGTGGTAGAGGAAGAATAAGTAGCATGCAAGAGTGGAAAAAGTGTATACAGGAACTTAGTCGAAAACGGTGAAAAGAAAAGACCACTCAACGACGTAAGAATAGATAGAAAGATAGTATTAAAATGGATTTGAAAGGAACAGGATGTAAAGATGTGGACTGGAGACATGTGGGTCTCAAGAAGAAACCAGAGTTGGTCGGGTACTGTGTACACCTTAATCATGATTCGAGATCCATAAAAGTTTGGGAAATTCTCGATTAGCTGAGTAACTAGCAGCTTCTCACGCAGGAACACAGTGGCCACACAGTCCAACGTCTTGAAAAGTGGGATGACGGAAGTATGTCAGCGGTTACATGCCATTCCGCAGTCCTGCAGTGCTCTGCACCCATGTAACAACTCCACAACCGTCAGACAATCTTCTAAGAAATTTGGTATTCGGGAGATTCCTTAAAATCTGTCTGCCCAATTTCAGTGTACATTTCGATAGAACGGCAGCCGGGACATCACAGTCGGTATAGTGTCTAGGTTACGGCTTGCACAACTGAGGAGTTCTGGTTTCTTTCCCGGCAGATGCAAGAGATTTTTCGCTTCTCCAAAATATCCAGACCAGCTTTTGAGGCTCAAACAGCTTCTATTTAAAATATATCGGGAACGTCTTCCATGGAAAGCTACCAGGCCGTAAAGGTGACCATTCAGCTCCATCTTAGTGACGAAATAAGTTAAAAGGTATGCCTCTATACCTCCACTCCGATATATGCCTTCATGGCGTGGTGCTTTGGTGCTTCACTAGGCACAGCAACAAACAACTCTTGTAATTAAATTTAATGCAGTGTACTTGCATTTTGTGCAATGATAGATCATGTTTGTGTATAATAAAGAAGATACAGGGTAATGGGATAAAGAAAATGTCTACTTCAGTTTTAATACGACACCTGGATATGCTATCAAATAAGTCAAATAATTTAACATGAAGCAGTACGGCGGTTGTTCAAACTGCAAACGCGGCGACGAAATGGTGTTCTCTGCTCTATAAATTCGCTACGAGTCTTTGGAAAGAGGATGAAAATTAAACAGCATAACGGCTAATACTAAAGTGTTCCTGTGGTCATAAACATACAATAAGACAGGGGAGTGAACATTTCCCAAATCCTTAATCTCGGCTCTTAAGAGAACGGTCAGCATTTGGCTTCGGCCGCTTTATTCCCGTGGAAAGAGTCCTCAGCTAACAATAACCGAGTAGAAGTCCTGTCGAACTACCTGTGTATTAAATTTTAATATTTATACGTAAGAATATTACCACCATGCCGCAACACGCCCTCAGGCAGCAGTGCTTACGCACAGAAATGGCTTTACCGTACTTTACATTCAGAGCTTTTGTTATAATGTATGTAATTGCGTCAGCTTACATTCCTTGCTGATCCACATTCACAGTCGTTCCTTCCAGCAACTCCACAAACTTACGTGCAAACTAAACGCCTGCATATACCAGAATTACTGTCTCAGACACATTTGCATCTCTACCACGGGGCTAGCTATCTAACTAACTCCATGCAGCAGACTCCTTGAAAAGCTAGTACATTCTATTTCGTCAGCAAGTCAAGAACTTCCCCGCATTTTATACCAAAATCTTCATCACCGTGTTCACAATATACAGGCACTTGTCCCTATCCTGAACTAAATCAATCCAGTCCACACCATCCCATTATATTTCCTTGACACCCATTTTAATATTACCATTCGATCTACTCCTAGATCTTCCAAGTGGTCTCTTTCTTTAAGGTTTCCCCACTAAAATCCTGTGTGCACCTCTCCTCTCCATCATGCATGCCACATGCTCCACCCATCTCATTCTTCTTGATTTGATAATCCGAAAAGTATTGCCTGTGCAGGACAACTCATGAAGCTCACAATCGTGCATTCCCCCAGTTTCACGTTAAATCATCCCTGTTAGACCCCAATATCTATCTCGAACACCCTTAGCCTATGTTCTTCCCTCAATGTGAGAGGTGGGGCTAGGAATATGATCTATAGCAACTAAGCCTCTGAACTCCAAGGCAGGAACTCAAATGAGCGTATAAATTTCCTGCCGCAGCATTTTGAGGTACTGTTATATCTGGGGCAGGTACGATCAAAAGTTGGAGCGTAATAAGAGAACATACATACATATTCAGTTTTGCACATTACGGTATACGTTCTCTATACAATAGGATAAGCAATTTGTATCTACATTTCCACGAATTTCACGTAGATGGTCAAGAGTTGTGTTTTGGAAATGCGGCTGCACTAAATTACAGGCCGTTGCTTTTGGATCAAATCCCAACTCGCCCCTGGCAACTGCAAATATCCATGGACAAGTTTAATTGAACCCATGTTTTTTAAAGCTGAATTCGAATTGCAGTTAGTTTGTGCTTTCATTTTTCTGAAATATTGACACTAGTCTGTCGGACAAGTAATTAATTTACGATTAAATAACATTTTAATAAACGAAATGAAAGAGTCGATCTAGGAATTTCTGGCTAAACCTGAAACTGCTTCCTCAACCTGATTTTGTCTCCAATTAAATGGAGATACTTCGCTTATGCTGGAAGCGCTCCAATATCATGACACTTCCTGAAGCACCCCTCAATCTCCTCCCCTCCCCCGACACACAAAAGCAGAGGGGGAAACCCGAAGCAGTATACACGCTTCGAAATTTTCAATTATTTTTATCTGTCTCTCTCCACCCTATATACATGCCGGACCATCAGGTTTGTAAATAGACACCTCTGCCTTCACTCTCCAGTAGGGTTTCTCCCTTTTTGCCATGATTTCACGTACACTGTCTATTTCAAAGGACATAGAGTGACTCAAAAAAGAGGGTAGAAAAGGGGCAGTCTTCGAAATATCAGAAACAGGGATGTAGTAAATTTGTTATGTGAGTTTGAAAACCTGTCCATCGAAGACCACGGCCAAAGAACTGAACGTTTAAATTATTCTGAATGTTGAATTTATATTTAATGGGATCATAAGCAATGAAATATTGAAATATTGTGTTTTAATTAGTCTCTTATCACACATGAAAGTAACGGATTAAATCCCAAGACAAACACACTGCCAGAAAGTACAATCGTTATACTGGTACATACGAATACACTGTATAAACTGTGCTGCATTAATTAAATTAAGTCATTTGTCTCACATCCTTTAACGTTGCTAAACACTACTGACACATTAACAAACGTCACAAATATTCTAAGTAACAGCAGGGGTCTCTTCAGAGTCCAGAAGTTTCCCAGCTGGTTAAGATGTTCCCCACCTTTCATAAAATTCGAATGTTCAGTACAGTGTTCACAACAGCCCGCCACTCGTCTCTGTCCCGAGTTGGATTAACCCAGACCACATCCTCACGCTCATATCCTCTACGGCGCCTTTCAGTGTTACCACCCCACCCACAAAGCGGTTCCTCAAGTAATCTCTGCTTTCCTGGTTGTTCGACTAAAATTTCTTAAGCATTTCTCACTCCCCCCCCCCCCCCCCATGCGTACTTCAGGCCCCGTCCATCTCACCACTTCACGTGACAGCCTCAGTAACAAACATTCATGAAAGTGGTGAATGTTTCATATCCCTCATCATTATCACCATTATCATCACATAAATTTTAATAATGTCCTCCATTTAGATTTTGTTTTCTTCTACCTTTGTCATTTTCAGGTCCCTTCCTTCTTTCGTTTGTCTCTCTATCTATCCCGCTTTGCGTTTCTGAATTTCCCCGCCCAAGATACATGTTCCGCCGTAGTCTTCTACATTAGTAAGCCACAATGATGCAGTCCCGATTAACATTTCGGCGCCCACAAGGATTTATTCGTAGTCTGCCTGTCACTGCAGAAAAACACGAATGCCTAAGACTAATACAGTAAAAAAGAGTACAGTTATCCCTATCCACGCCATGCAGACATATATGGGAAAAGAAGTACACCTCTATTCAATCTTCATCTCGGCGCTAGATGGAGGTGAGTGGTTAACTTCACGCCCCGGCCGCTTTACCCCAGGAAAGGAACCCCGTACCCACTGAATAGGAGGCTGGGCAGGCCCCAGAAGCGGGCTGGATGTTTTGGAGACGAGAGAAATTTCTTGTCCCTGCCAGGATTCGAAGCGTAGCGTAGTCACTAAACCGACTACGCTACCCCGGCTAATGAAGTGCTTACAAAATGAGTAAGGTAAAAGTAAAGTTCACCCTAGAACAGGCCGTGAAGGCCCAGAGGGGGAGTAGAGGTATAGCTCTACTCTTTCTTTAACCCTGGCACTAGATGAGGGTGGGTGGTCAACTCCACGCCCCGGCCGCTTTACCCCCGGGAAAGAGACCCGGTACCCATTGTACAGGAGGCTGTGTGGGCCCCAGGGCCGGTCTGGACGGGTGCGGAAAATCTCGCTTCTACCGGGATTTCTTTTTTCCTGTCCCGTTATTTCCCTTTGATCCATTTTGTACTTTTAAATCCTTCCGTCCTTCTTCTTGACACTTATGATCCATACTAGTCCTTGTACAACAAACACAACACAAATATCCATGCCCCCGGCGGGATTTTTTTTTTTTATTAATTCCTGGGTTTTCCCCTTTGATCCATTTGTACTGTTGAAGTCCTTTTTGTCCTGCATGTCACCTTATATTTCATGCTATCGTCCATACATCTAACACAACACAAACATCCATGCCCCCGGTGGGATTCGAACCCACGATCCTAGTAAGCGAGCGGCCGAAGACCCACGCCTTAGACCGCACAACCACTGGGATCGGCAGGATTCGATCCCCGGACCGTCCAGCCCGTAGCGAGTCGCTATACCGACTACGCTATCCCGGCCCACACAAAATGAGTAATCCACGTGAATTGACACACGCGATTTCTGTACAAAGAAATAAGAGACATGGGTGATATATTGTGCAGAGAATATCACCGATATGTTTATCTTTTCCTCCCCTGAATCTTCTGGTCACAGCTTTTGAGATCCGACAAACTGTGGGACCAAACCATCCTACTAAAGCCATTTCACATGACACGCTGCGTGACTAGTACCCCCCAAGGTTAAAAAGAGAGAATACAAACAAAGGGAAGGCAGCAAAATATTTCATAATATTTTTCTTTCATGGGACTGAAGCAGAAGGACCTCACGTTGGGAAGATGAGCTATGCCTTGACAGGACTGACAGGACACGGCTACAAAACAATCCTGCACCATACTCTGTCTCTACCAGCGAACCTGCAACATTCAGCTGGTCATCGACGGAAATGCATGAAACGACTTGAGAAGACTGGCCATAAGTTTATGCCTGGGTTACGCTGGCAGAAAGTTATTCGCCTTTTTTAAAAGTCGATGGTGGTTCTGCACAAAGCACAGAACCTGACTTCCAGTAAGTTCGGGCACAACTTTTAGACGGTGGGAACCTCTGCCTTTCAGTACTCTGATAACAGATCTTTACTAATCCATAGGATGGCGTGAAGTAGCTGGCATATGCTGAGAGCTAGAATTCTGTGAATTAATAAGGCGCGAGAGAATACGGAGACACGAGAAGGGAGAGAACTAGACGCAGGCAAATATTAGTCTCCTAGAATGCGACGCCGTATAATCTAGTAGCATTTTTTTCAGTCATGAAGGGGAAAACCCCTTCAAAAAGTCACGGTTAACAGATGAAAGTTTGTCATTAAGAAGGGAAGTAGATCGATTCAACTTGAAATTATATGCGACTGCTATGACTAGAAAGATTTCCTCACGACCAAACGCTCCAAAAATCTTTCTGACAATTATCTTCTTCTTATTCTTATTCTTCTTTTTCATTGGCGAGACAGCTCACATCAATCCCTGGCCTCTTCAACAGTTCACGCTTCTCCTGAATCCTCTAATATTCAGCGGCAACGGGGAGTTCCTTCTGATGTTTTCCCATCTCAGTCGTGGTCTTCCCACAGGGTTCCTTCTATGGAATTGCTATCCAGTACTTTTTCGGTATTTTATAATTATCCATTCGGACTATATGACTGGCCCACAGTAATCTTTCGAATTTAATAAAGCCCATTTCACTATATCTGTATTTTAATTTAACGTACCAACTAAATGCACTTACGACACATTGTATTACAGTACCATTACTGTAATATCATGTATTGTAAGTGCATTTAGTTGGTACATTAGATGAAAATATTGATTCAAAATGTATGGAGTAAATAATTTTAAAATGAAACACACAATACTCAAACCAACAATATAAAATATTAAAATCAGTGTATTAGGTACATCTAAAATTCATAGAGCTCTCCATTAACACTGAAAAACTGATTCAAATTGCATAGCTCCTATCAACCTGTACACCTTCCTCTGAATATGGAATGATCTGAGAGGATTCAAATAAAGCTAAAGCTACAGCCGTCTCTGCCCAGGCCACGAACGCATTTTCGGCTCCAGTCATTCCTAACCTCCGCATTAGATGGAGGTGAGTGGTCAGCTTCGCGCCTCGGCCGCTTTGCCCGCGGGAAAGAACCTAGCTATCTATTGACTAGGAGATTGGGGGGGCCCCAGGGCCGGTCTGGACCTTTTGGGGCAGACATGTTTCAAACATTTATTATAAAACATATAACAAAGACAAAATAAAAATCACGCCACGAAAAATGACAATATGTCAGTACTTCGTCATTTTATACGACTTCAGCGCGTGCTCTGCTTGTATCTATGCATACACTGCATCGCCCTGACTCCAGCCATTCTGCAAACAGGCGACGTGCCTGTATACAGTAGGCTATGCGAGTACTTTGAGGCCAAGAAAGCAGACGTGTCCGGTGAGGGCTACACAGCAGTATTGTGCACAGATTCAATGGTACAGGTAAGGCTGTCCTAGTGCACAACATGAACGCATAAAGGGGAGTAGAGGTGCAGCTCCACTCATCTTAACCTCGGCACTAGATGGAGGTAAGTTATCAACTTCGCGCCTCGGCCGCTTTAGCCACGGAAAAGGGCCTCAGCCGGTCTAGATATTTTAGAGAGAAGAATAATCTCTCGCCTCTGCCAGGAATCGAACACCGGATCGTCCAGCCCCCAGCCTAACAAAACTATTAAATTTCCGACGATTGAAAATTACCGTGTTCTGGAAACTTTACGTCGTGTAGTCCGGTAGAAAGTTTACCGACGGTTCAGAGGAACCATTCTGCCTTTTTCTTCAGGTCCTCTATTTTGAATACGGAAGGGGCAGGTCCCTCGCCGGGTACCGGGGACCCTTTCAAGAAAAACCGGCCAGAGGGCAAAGGTGAAAAAATCACCTCATGTAGTGCCAAGAATGGAAATAGAGCTTAACTCTCCCATACATCACAAGGCATGGTGCTTAGCTATGAAGCGAAATCTTTATCATTCTACTAATCGTGTTAGTAGTGTGAGGGGAAGAGAGGAATTCTTTAGTAATGTATCTACGTTTCGGAAAGCCCTGCCGCCTCCAAATTCAGGATCCAGCGTTCCGTACATGATGTAAGGTTTTTCTCGGAACATTGGTATATTTCTACCAGACTGCACGAAACCACATTCTGGAAGACGGTAATCTTCACATCCATCACGACAACCTCAAACCTCGCACAATTTGAGGATTAACCAAGTTCTTCTTTCGGTTACTGCGTCTGGCATTTAATGTCTTTCCTAAAATGTTCCCCTTCATATGATTTCTTAACAAGACTTCTGCGGACTCAGAAGGCAGGAAGCTCTATAGGGGGAAAAGATTCCTAACTCAGCACTGCTCCAGCTCATAGAACCCCCCCCCCCCCTAACATACGGGCAAGAACACGTCCAGAATCTTAAAAAGGGATGTAGGAACTACTGCCTGTATGACCACTGAGTTGCAACCACAAACGTGAGAGAATGGGCTGCATTTGTGGCCACCAAACATGCATGGACTTTCTCATCGTACGTGCTCCAAATTTCCGATTACCACATCACACTAGAGCGAGTAAAGAAACCGGATGTGCCAGAAATTACTTCACTATGTAAATAAACGTGATAGAAGCAGGAACGTAATTCCTCAGTGTTGCTTGCGGATCTCCTCGCTGTGTATTGACTCTGCTGGCACGGGTTACTTTAGGGCGAAGGCCTTCGATATGTGCAGCATGTACTTTGTTAAAGGGATTTCCCCAAAATGTGATGCGCTATAAACTTCTCTCAATGGGCACAAATGCCATGCCACTGGCCTACCGACACAATAGGCCTATATACTGAGAATTTTATTATAAAGAAAACACTAAATCAAGAAATGAGATTTTAAAGCAGTGGTATATAACACTGGTTCTGTCCGGTGCCCTTCTCAGTGTTGAAAATATCTTTATTTTTGGAACTCAATGTCCATCTGAATTACATATAGTCAGTTCATACGTCGCAGAGAACACAATCCATATCCATTATACTCGTAGAGACTGTGCCTTTATTGCTGTTTAGATATATGATCGGGATATATTTTTATAAGAGATATATGAATATACAATGTGGCAAAACGTAAAACAATTTAATATTACAGCAGGTGGTACACGTTTACCACTGGGCTGTAAAAGTTTAAGAATGCGTTAAAAACAAAATTATTCTAAAGTAACACAAAAACAAACTTTCTTCATTTCCTACATTAATTCAGATTTAAACTTCGAGAAACAGATTTTAACAAGTTCGGAGAATTCAATCTTAAATTTAATTTTGCTTCAGGAAATAACTACCACTTTGTTACTTATCACAGCGGTCTTCCCGATTACTTCATATTCTGTTTCCAGATTAGTTTGCATACAGTGAAGAAAGCAGTTTTTGTATATGTACACAAAAAAAAAAACAGTGAAAGTCTTAACCTGCTAGCATACAAAATCTCTTTGATTCGAAATTAAATTTTAAAGCATATTTTCCTGTATCCTGTAGCATATGATATACCCCACGTGCTTGTTCTATTTTCTTACGACTCGATTCCCAAGCAACGGAAGCGTTTACGTATTTACAGTGACTAAACTGTGAGAAGTGCTTAAATTCTGCAGACAAGCCGACACAGAGCTGGCAGTCAAGTGTCACCAAACACACAGCAAAGTGAGAGTAGTTGATCCTAATCGCATCTCATTCCAGTCCATAGAAAATTATGGGAATCACTGTTTTGTGCACAACAAAGTGTACTTTGAAGCATATGTAATATAAAAAACATAGCACGACAGCATACGGAATAAGCAGCTTTATAAAAAGTATGATCTGCAATATACTCGTACACAGAACCACGATATCATGCTTCAATTAACCAATGACGTGTAGACACAAGGAAATGATTTACTATGTTTCACCTCGTACAAACAACTTGAATGGGACCTTCAGTTGGTATACAGTGTTATACAGTTATACAGTGTGTTTCACATGTGTTTTACAACTTTAATCGTGTTTTTAATCTATTTTAATCTGTGTTTTTTAAAAAGTGATTTTTAAAAAGTGATATTACAACCTACACGATTAGAAGCAAGTGATCTACACTACATATGCAATTGGACGAACACATATGGACGTGATATAAGTGTAGTTTATGACCCCCTGAAGAAGGTGTGAAATCAGACCGAAACATATGTAGGGGAATCTAAGAAAACTATAAAATAGTTTTAAATAAAATGTGCATTTAGTTGGTTGTTAATATAAAAACAGATAAAGTTTCCTGTGTGCTTAGTCAAGCACCTCGCCATGAACTTACCAGTACGTGGGGGAGTGATGATATAGTTCAATGCATTCTTAACCTCGGTACTAAATAGAGAAAAATGGTCAGCTTCACGCCTCGGCTTGCTTACCATCAGGAAAGAACCCCCTTAGTATATGTTGACTGACCGGGAATAGGAAGTTCGATCCCCGATAGGGGCAAAAATACTTTTTTCTCCTCCAAGGCTGGTGTCCACCCAGTCTCCTATCAAATGAGTAGCGGCCAGTGTGTGAAATGGATCATCCCTCTCTAGAACCGAGGTGAAGAATGCGCGGAGGTATACCTCAACTCCACACACGCCTTCATATTATGATTTTTAATCAAACACAAGCAGGGCTTTACCTTTCTGTTAAACACATCAGCAGTGTGTGAAGGTATTCTTTATTAATGTACTGGTCATGGGGCCGTGCGGTTAGTCGCCGGCCTCCCACCGCGGAGGCCCGGGTTCGATCCCGGGTTAGTCCATGTGGGATTTGTGGTGGACAAAGTGGCACTGGGACAGGTTTTTCCCCGAGTACTTCGGTTTTCCCCTGCCAATTTCACTCCACCGGTGCTCCATTATTTGGAAAAAGGAAAAAAACTGATCATCTTTCTCTTCATCTTCATCACAGGGTTACACAATAAGCCTTAAGGCTGCGGTGCGTCCGTAGCTTCTGCTGCGGGGCCCTTCTCCACCCCCCCAAAAAATGTACTGGTCATGATAAGAAATTCAACTTGAAAAGTGTAGAAGTATCAGCAGGAATATAGGAGTGCGCTTAGTATGGCCCTTCGTGTCACCAAACGCGGGAAACTGTTTTCAAACGGAATGTACCGTACGCTTCTATAAGGACCATCATTTATCAGGTAACACTAGGTACAGTTATAAACAATTTCGGTACTCACACGTTGTATATACGCAAATACCTCTGACACTAACAAATGGTGTACATGGAGTCAGCTGTTTAATTGCTAAGCCGGGAATACCAGAAGAGTTCAATGAGCTTGCTTGGAAAACCACCTGAATCACTTCGACGATTATGAACCACACTTGAATACAGTGAATTTCACACTGTTGACACCGTGCATCTTCGTCATATTAAATTAGGTTATAGACCAACTGATGCACACTAAAACCACTTTTTAAGTAGCTTTATTATTAAAATTGTTAAAATTGTACCCCTACACGTGTTTCGATCCTAGGATCATCGTCAGGGGGTTTTTTTGCTAAAAGCTACAGTCACTTCAAACACATGATTTAAAATATTCTTTCGGCACTTTAACACTTATATATTATAAGTGTGCATCAGTTGGTCTATAACCTAATTGAATACAGTGCTATAAACAGATTGAAGGGTGATACATTATAAAACTTCCAATACATTTACACACAAGTGTTTGATCCTGCGGCTTTTATTTCATGTTTAAAAAGATCCTGAATCAAATATCACATGTTTTTCCCCTTCAAGTTTTGTGTAAAGGAATTTCAAGACAGCTAATTATTTCATGCCCTAAACCGCTTCGTAAGAAGCCGAAAGATTCATCGCCACAGCACAGAAAACCCCCAATGGGTTACATTATCTACAGTTCCAACCATCCTACTGACCAACGCCAGCATATTCGTCAGACAGTTGTTCAATCGTCAGCTCTTCTGTGGGCTTGACAGCGACATCAACCGCACTCATTCCATTCGTAAAACGACTTTTCAACGGTCTGAAGCCCAGCGGTAAACTTATGTACAACAATTTTAACATCACAAAAATCTACATTTTGCTATAAAATATATTCATGCTCCATACGATTCTCTCAATAAAAACCGGTTATTTCCTTATACAGCATTAACGGACTGGCTTTTATGTAAGAGAGAGGACTTTATTCTTTGTGAGGTAAGAACTAAAGTTGCTTGTCCGGGTCCTGTGATTTTAATTTTTAATAAGGATAATTCATTTCATGTTATTACAATTTGTAGATTGAGTTTTGTGTAAACTGTTTTTATATTTAGAGGTTTGGATTATTTTGTCTCTCACTTATGAATTTGTAGGTTTTTCATTCTTTTAGAATGTTACTTATTCTCAAGATTGTAGTGCACCTGAAGAGGAAAGCAGTCTGCTTCCGAAACGTCGTGTTTCTGTAATCAGTGACGGTGGAAAAAATCCAAATACACATCAGTGACAAGTAAATTTATGTATGTAATTTAGATAAACATCAGGCTTCTAAAGGGTAATACTGACTTCGTATATTTCACAGTTAAAAATATTCAAAGGATGCAGAAACGCTGTTTTTTGTAGCTTTGTTTCCCTAATTAACCGTATTTCTCAGTGTTCGGTGTGAGGACATAAAGTAACTTTAAAATACGAGTATATCTTCTGAATTATGAAAAGGCTTCAGGTGAAAATATGGTCAACACCTATAGTCACCGGTGCCAATATTCCACCATAATGCTGTGAGTGTAGACGGCGACCGGCTCCTTCCTTATCCTAATTCATGCTTCATTTTCATCTCTTCATTGAACGCTACGTAACGCACGTAGTAAGAAAGCTTAATTAAGCAAACAAGAAATAACTGAAGCCCCCATTCCTTTTCCATGGACTGAAGAGCAAAGCCGGAATATAATGTCGAGACTGATAGGTCGACATTTTAAGCCATCTTTCAGAGAATGTGTGGGAGAGCAAAGTAAAAACCAAATTGGAACTCTAAGAAACGAAGAAGAGAACCGGTAATTTCATTATGCAGGAACAAGGCACTCTTGCAAGGTCTACAGGAGGCTTGTTGACCTCGCCAGAAACAATGTAACAAGGAGTTGTGGGAGCGGGGGAGAAGGAAGAAGGGCACCGGAGATGATGGAGCACACCAATTAGTAATACAAACAAACCCAACCCACCCTCATGCGCCATCCCACCCTGTTCCTGAGAGAGCACAGCTGCTATGACGATCTCACCTGCTACAGACGCGAACAAGGAAGGGTAAACTGAAATCGTCCTGGTGGAAAACGAAATAATGACTCAACGTGTTACATCCAGGACTTCACCTCTGAGAAATAAAATAATGTCTAACTCGTGTGGCATGAATTAGCAGCAACAGTTCACGATGTCTTCACTCTGACCTTACTAGAATTCACTGTATTACGGTAACCCGCACTCTCCTGGCTTTTACCAGCGTCTCGTAATAACCAGCTGCATCCATCTTCATGGTAACACCTAAAGGTATTTTAACACCACCGTGAAAACCTGAAACGCCATTTTCAAAATTATCTTTCACGAAGGCTTCAGTCAGCACTTCTGTGGAAATCACTCGCAATCTTACATAACTGGGGGGGGGGGGAATTACAGTTTCAAAATTCAGATAAGGTAAATATAGATACCAGATTCCTCCAAAACGACGGTAACCTTCTGCCAAACTACACGATGTCGTGATGCAGAAGGCTGTAATCTAAATTTTCATCACTGCGAAAATCTCAAAGTTAATTTCTAGAATTGATTTCTAATGAAAGTGTAAAAGTGACCTTTCTGTGATGAAAATTGAGAGATTTAAGAACATTATCTTTATTTTTCGATAACAGAATTTTTATCTGTGTTATCCTATGTACGGAGACCTTCCGCCTTGCCGGTCCCCCCATATGTGCGGCCTTCCAGGGGTGAAACTTTCATGTTAATCATATTAGTCAAACTCACATGGTTAAAAAAAAACCGCCACTGGCTACAACTGAGAACTCGTTCATAACATAGTCGCGACTCATCTGCCGCACAGAAACCATTTCATTTCGGATAATCGCGAAGTCAGAGAAACGATTTCTGTGCGCGCATATAAACTCTGAACGGTTTCTTCTCAGTCGCGCTGCAGTTGCTCTCACACGTTTCTTCAGAAAGAGAGGGACGCAATCTCCAGTACTTGCTCCCAGGTGATTTCATGTGAGATTTTTCGTGGAAGTGGCACTGGAGCATTTTTTCTCTGTGATTCTTCGGTCCCCCCCCCCCCCCCCCCACCGATAATCATTATTCGGCTATTGCTCCACACCCGCTTATTTCAGCCCCACCCCGGAGACGCGCGACAAGCCTTGACCAAGCAGCACAGTGTCACATCCTCGGTCTCAAGTTGGGGCGGCTTCACACCTAACCGGCACGTGGCTGTAAGGACGTAGGGCGGATAAGATATTTGCACTTTCCCGCCAATTCAGCCACTGGTACAACCACCCGTCTGTTTCAACCAGTTTGTCACCACATGATCGCGTTACACCAGACACAGCAGCATTTGCTTAAATTCAAACACTGTGTCTCCCCCATCCCCGTCACTCCCAGTTTGTAGAACTAACGAAGTGTAGCAACTCATCATCCTCCCCACCATCATTATCATCATCGTTCATCATCATCATCATCATCTTATTATTATTATTATTATTATTATTATTCACTTCTTCTTTATGCATTAAACCACTAGCATGTTCCGGTTACACGAATCAAAACCGTTCTTCCATGTATTTGTTTAACATAATGAAGTATGGCGGAGTGCGTGTATAGCTCCGTTCATTCCTAACTTCGATGCTAGCTGCAAAATAGTGGTAAGCTTCACGCCCCGCAGCTTTGCCTTCGCGGAAATTATGTCCCGACCACATCCGATACGAGATTATGTGCGCCCTAGGGAGGTCTGCGTAGCAGAGAATAATTTTTGATACTGTCGGGAATCAAATCCCGATCGCTCAGTCGCCTGACACATTGCCTAAGTCTTCATACTAACTGAGCTATACAGGTTCACGTACCACCTCTGGCAACAACACTTAAGTTCCTCTTTGCTGATAATCATGTAACGTAATTAGATCCACAACAGATTGACGAAAAGCGTACTGACTTACACAATAGCAAGTCTGGGAGGTAACTCTGAAAGTACGCAATAAACAAGAGGAAAACATGTCTTATATGATATAATTCAGTGACTGAGTGAGTGACTGAGTCACACCCAGGTTTTATGGTTATCGGGCTGTCATTATCAGGCTACAGCGTGATTTGTGAGTGTCGTCAGAACCGAGGTTTACGCGGTTTCCGTGATCACTAGGTTGTCACTGTTATGAAAGAGCTTGGTTTCTGAGTGACGTCGGCACCCAGGTTTCGTTAAGAGAGAACATGATGAAAGGCGGTGTAGATAAACGCCTATGACAGCGCCGTAGCTGGTCATTAACTAAATAAATCCAATCAGCATCTTGAGAAGCTAACAGTTGCCAAGCTGCTACCCTAACATCCATTTATGTGTTCACAAAAGCCCTCCACTTAGTCATCTCCGGAGTCAGATAAATCCCGTACAAAATGCTCCTAAAATTACATTTTCAAAATCGATTTTAATATTTTCCTTCCGCCCGTGTTTATGTCGGCCAAGAAGTATATCCAGGCACAATATTTCAGGCATATATTTTCCCATGCGTGCTACGTACCCTTCCCATCACATCCTCTTTGGATTTGACGTTTGGTAAGGAGTATTATAATGACAATGACAACGTCAAATACAAAGCTAAAATAACAAAAGAGAATGTGCTGAGTTTGGCTACCCCTGCAAAACGTACGTCAGATTATGTTGGAAATATTCTGAGTCTCCCTCCTCCTTCCCCTTCACCCGAATGGTAGAGAAGCTACAATGTAAATAGAAACCTCCCCATCTCGTATTTCCAGGTTGTGGAATCTGAGGGGGAAACACTCCCAGAAGTCAACTGAACTGAATTCGTTTTGATTTATGAGTTGATGGTAAACGACATGTTGTCCCTCTTTTTTCTGACCTTGACTGTCCTTCCAGCTGAAGTACCATCACAGCAGTTCGCCTTGCTCATAATGCCTCAAGACAGGTTCAAAGCAGCACTTTTGTAATTCCAGTATTTTGTCTGTTTACTGCGGACGAAAGTCATGGCCGTATATTAACGTAACAAACTCTTCATCCTGCTGTGTCATCAGTCCCTAAAGCCCACCGCATACAAGAATGGTCTCAACTGCGGTCCATGAACTACAACAGTGGTACCAACCAAAAGTCCGCGAATTGAGATTTTCTACTCAGCAGAACGGGCTTGCTCAACCTTTTATATGAAGCGGGCAACTTAAGCAAAAAATCGGTCTGCATACTGTCAACACGAAATTATTGACCGTTGAAGATGGGAGCGATAATTATCCCGAAACGTCGGTACAGAATTACCAATCTACGCTGCGTAATACCCACAAGAGCGCAGACAGACTCTTGTGTTTATAAGAAATACGGCTTTTGTCTGTAATTAGCCTATGTAATTAACGCGTCAACAGTGCAAACCAATATATCATCCAATCCTTCAAACCATGCAGTTGAAACACCGTCTTTAAATAACCAAACAATCAGTCAAATAAAGAAAACATTCACAAAAAAACTACATTTGCTAGGATTAGAATCAAATTCGTATCTTAAAGTGCACATCATGTGCCGCTGTTTTAGCCTGCTTGGTCATGGCTTTCTTCTGTAATTACACTGCAAACAGAACGCTAATGTATTGTCTGAACCTTCCCCCCCCTCCCCCCCCCCCCCCCCCCCCCCCGCTGCCCCTCGTTCTGACTACTTTAAGCCGTGGGCTGGTAACAGACGGTTCATGTTTCAGAACCTGCAAATTATAGGTTAGTCCTGAAAAATGTTTGTTTTCTTAGTTCAGTGACTGGGTAAGTCCACGATTTGACATGGAACGCCGGTCATTACGTGAAGTTTTTCTTTTTTTAACATTCTACGATTCACACAGATACAGGCTGTTCGAGAACTGGTGATGAGGATGTATTTGTTTCATTATTTGTGGTATCCACGATTACTGTAGACTGTAGACTAAGGGTATGTTTACTGTATCATAAAATCTTCCCTGCAGACGTCATGAAGGCATATAGAGTGGAGGTAAAGCTCCACTCATTCTTAACCTCGGCGCTAGATGGAGTTGAGAAGTCAACGTCACGCCCCGCCAGCTTCATCCCAGGGGACAGAACCCCGGTACACATTGAGTAGGAGGCTGGGTGGGCCCCAGAGCCGGGCAGGACATTTTGGCGACACTACCGGGATTTGCACCCCGGATTGTCCAGCTTGTAACCTAATCGCTATCCCGGCTCCCGGTTATTGTCTCATAAAAGGTTAATTTGTTTAATGTACATTTTGATTACAGATATAGATAGATATTTCGATACTTAATGCTTTAATACGAGGCTACTACCGTGACAGGTAGGTAGTCCCAAGAAAAGAAGTATAAACTGAAGTATTATTATTATTATTATTATTATCATCATCATCATCGCTACGCTGTTTGTGGTTTATTAAACGACGCCCTCAGGATCACCGACTACAAAGCAACAAACAGTATGATGATCAAGAAAGTAAGACACAGTGCCCTCGTAGATATAGGCCTACTGTCCCGGGTTTTGATTGTAAGGACTGAGGAAAACCAAAAAAAAAATCCTCAATCGAGGTAGACGGTGAACCGGTCGAAAGTCGAACCAAGCACCTCCCTATTAATAAAACAGTACCGCTTAGAGCATTTTACTTGGCTCAGCGCAGAAAAGATTTGGACCTAAGACGGACGAAAATGCATAATGAGGATTTCATAGCCAAGAATGTACGGACTGACTGATGCGGCTGAAGCCTGAAATCTCGCAAGCTACGGATAGCTCGACTCTGAAGGCGACGAATCCTTCGAAACGTCTGTAACTATTTACCATTCGACACGGCGTAACATCCCAGAACGCAAACATATATATATATATATATATATATATATGTAAACTAAATCCTCCAATCCCTGTAAGAACCAACAAATGCATTAGATAAAATACATATATGCCGATCCCAGTAGCCGTGCGGTCTAAGGCGTGGGTCTGCGGGCGCTCGCTTACTGGGATTGTGGGTTCGAATCCCGCCTACGGCATGGATGTCTGTCTGTTGTGAGTGTTGTGTGTTGTCAGGTAGAGGTCTCTGCGACGAGCTGGTCCCTCATCCAGAGGAGTCCTACCGACTGTGGTGTGTCTAAAAAGTGTGATCGTGAAGCCTCGAAAAATGAGGCGGCTTAGGCCCCCAAGGGGCTGTCGAGCCATTGAAAAAAAAAAAAATACATATATAATGTATATTAAAGACCCCTACATATGTTTCGACAACAAGTTGTCATCTTCAGGGTGTGCATCACAAAGGAAAACAAGATCATCACATCGATGTGATGATCTTGTTTTCCTTTGTGATGCACACCCTGAAGATGACAACTTGTTGTCGAAACATATGTAGGGGTCTTTAATATACATTATATACTCGCACGTATTTTATGTAGTGCATTTGTTTGTTGTTATGAGGATTGTGACAGGATGCACGGTATGTATAATACTAAACTAACTAACTAACTAACTAACTAACTCACCAACTCCATGGAGCAGAGTCCTTCTTGAGAAGCTAGCAGGTCGTCAGCTAGTCAAAAAATTCCCCGCATTTTATGGAACCCGAAGGTTCATTACCGCACTCACAAGAGCCCGCCACCTGTCCCTATCCTGAGCAATATCAATCCAATCCATGCCCCCCCATCCCACTTCTTGAAGATCCATTTTAATATTATCCTCCAATCTACGCCTGGGTCTTCCAAGTTATCTCCTACCCTCAGGTCTCCCCACCAAAATCCTGTATGCACCTCTACCCTCCACATACGTGCTACATGCCCCGCCCACCTCATTCTTCTTGATTGAATCACCCGAAAAATATTTGGTGATCAGTACAGATCATTAAGTTCCTCGTTATGTAGTCTTCTCCACTCCCCTGTTACCCCGTCCCTCTCAGGCCCATATATCCTCCTCAGCACCCTATTCTCGAACACCCTCAACCTATGTTCCTCCCTCAGTGTGACAGACCAAGTCTCACACCCAAACAAAACAACAGGAAAAATTATAGTTCTGTATATCTTAATCTTTGTATCTTTGGATAGCAAACTGGAAGACAGAAGATCCTGCACCGAATGATAACAAGCATTCCCTGACTTCAATCTGCTCTTAATTTCTTCCTGAATGAAATTTCGATTTGTTAGGGTTGTTCCCAAATATTTGAACTGTTCCACACTTTCAAAGGATTTATTATCTATCATAAAGTTTAAATCCTCCAATGTTCTGATTTCATGTCCTTTAGATCCAAGTATTCTTCCCCTTAATTTATTTTCCTTCATCACAAAAAGAGGCCAGTTTTCAAACCGTGTAACCGACTCCGTTTCAGTAAGCCTAAAAAGCAAGTTTCACCTTCAGGCACCAAAGAAATTGAATGCACTCAATGAGAGCATTGGCACAACAGACGGACTGGGGGTTTAATTGATCTTCGTGTCAGAAGGGTGAGAGCTTCCACGGACAGCACAGAAAACACATTTAGTCTCCTCTTTTGAACAAAGTCAAAAGAAAAAGTTCTATGTAAACATGGGAAAAACTCACAGGTACATTTCAGGAAATTCTGTCCGCATCACAGTACGTCTGCTATTCACCACACAGTGCCGCAGTTTGTAATTTCCTGTGTCATGACCATAAAGAAAACAAACGTTTGTGACGTGGTAAGCCCTGCTTGAAACAACTGAGACTAAATGGATCAGACCAGACTAATCACGAAGCAGACGGACTCCTTCATAGTTCACGGCAGTGCACACATATTTCAACCCGGCGCGAAGCTTACCACTCACCCCCATCTAGTGCCGAGGCTAAGAATTGGTGGTGTCATACCTCCACGCGTCCATGCGCCTAGACGTCCTGTACAAGGGTAACTTTACATCTGCCTTTACGTGTACGTTACAGCAGTCACTGTGATCGTCTGTCACAGCAACGCAAGACGACGAGAGACTTGAGTTCTAATTTGGCTATTCTCTAACACAAACTTAAATAATGGAATATTGCATGCTTCATTTAACGAACGCCTTTTAAATTACATAGACTGTGCAGCGTTGACTGACGGAATGCACGTGAATAATGAAGTGCACAGAAGTGGCCGTGGCTTATTTTACGGTTTTATCACAGCTACTGTGAGCATTTTAACCTTCTCACATCATTGTTCTGAAGATTTCGGTCTACTGGAACGTTATGCCGTCTCGACTGGTAAACAGTTACCGACGTTTCCTCCAAACCATCTTTATTACCTGCTGTTCAGTTTGCCAGATATTTGATGAGATTGGCTGCCCATAGGTTTGGAATTTCTTTGCCCAACTCAATTAAGTATTTCACTCTTTTGCCTGAAGACGAGGGCCTAATCTTTCCCTGAACCCTTTTGATCTTAGATTTTTTTAATTTAATTTCGTTTCAATCCCCAGACATTGGACCAAGTCCGAACAGTGAATGATTCCAAATGTGATGTACCAGCGTCAGAATCCTATGAGAATTTACCAGTGAGATTTGACGAGCTGGACAGTCTGGGGTTTGAATCTAGCTAGCTATAGGCAAGAGATTCTTCTAGTCTACAAGACGTCCCGACCGGTTCTGGGGCCCACCCGAAGTCATATTAAATGTTTTCGGGAATTATTTCCCGGTAGTAAAGTGGCCAGGGCGTGAAGTTCACAACTCACCTGCTCCCCCTATATGTCTTCATGGCGTGGACAGGAAAAACTTCCTTTTTACCTCCACTCGACGACAAGGTTCTAAGATATAATGATAAGAAAATATGTATATACACATTGGTTATCAAAGACAGTGAGGTCCTGTAAACCTTGATTTCAGGTTTCCGCCGCGATGTTGATGTAATCTGTGGTCTTTTGGGTAATTACACGGCGTCGTGTGGTAATTATTTACCGACGTTTCGGGACAACGTGTCGGTCCCATCTTCATGGGTCAAGATTCCGAGATGGGACCGACACGTCCCGAAACGTCAGTAAATAATTACCACACGACGCCGTGTAATTACCCAAAAGACCACAGATTACAGGTCCTGTAAAGATGGTAATAAATTGTCGTGACCTTAAAGGTGGAGAATTTGTTGACTAGCTAAGCAACCATCAGCTTCTGAATACAGACTGCTACGTCGTGCAATACACCTGCTTAAGTGTCATATCAAGACATAAGAATGGAGTGTTTCTTATTTTTAACTACAAAATATATATATATATTAGTAATCAAGATTCATAGGCAAAAAACTTAAATTCACGGTACCATGGGGATGAGTAAAAAGCTTCACGCCCTGGCCGCTCTACCCCCGAAGAAAGAACACAGGTTACCCATTTGACTAAAAAGCTGAGTGGAGCCCAAAACCCGTCAGGGCATTTTGGAGAAGACAGAAGTAAGACCAACAGGAGCAACGCATAATCTTTGATCTACGGATGCGCTGTATTGAAAACTCCCTGTATCAGTCATATGGTATTTGTATGGAGATATACGTTGATTCGAGAAGTAAGGAGACTTTTTCTCGATTCAGAATCCTGGCTTTGATCTCTTACCATTAGACTACACACCAATAAAATTGCGACCGAACGCAACAAAACACCAACAGCAAAATTAACTAGCATGTTTATAAAATTCCGTAATGATTACTACCTGCCTGAAAAATAATGCTTAGAGCTGATCGACCAAATTCAAAATTTATTGCGTAGCAACAGAACTGACGCATATTACACAACAATTAACACAATTTTTCCTTGCGTACAAATGTGCATTTGTACACAATGCACATTTGTATCGCTGTATATACTTCACATGTAACTGTATGAGCTTATACAAACTGCGCAATACACACGGGGCTGAAAAGAACAGTCAGATCAATAGCAGGGAAATATGAAGCATTTTGCACATGATTCACACATACAATGCCAGAGTGACTCTCCACAGACCTAACGTACGTACTACACACTACACTAATGTATAAGTACGTCTATATATGATCAACTGACAAAATGTATTCATATACTCAGGCCTATATGAACAAAGAATAAAAATTAACACTGTGAAGCCTAAAAGTGAAAGCAATTTTCTGTCCACTGCTCCCCGATTTCCAAAAAACAACACTGCCTTTTGAAGGTTCCCAGGCTTCACAGTTTTGTCCTTCTGGTAAGATCAGTACATGCGCAGATAATGATCGGTATGGAGCGCTGGAGGAATTAAACTGGAAGGGAAAACCGAAGTACTCGGAGACAAATCTGTCGCAGTGCCACTCTGTGCGGTCCCCTTATCTCACAGGCAGTGGCCGGGGATACAACCCGAGCCCCTGCGGTGAAAGGCCGGCGACTAACCGGCGTATCCATGGCAGGCCGAAAAAAAAAAACTGCATCGTATGAAAATTGTTTTCCTACTGCTTAGGGAACACAGTGTGCTTCCATTAGCTATATAATCTGGTGAATGCTGTATAGGGAAAGAATCGCTATTTATTGTGAGAATTTTAAGAAACATATATATACACTGTGTAAGCAAAGTGCAGAGTTTTTTAATGTTAAACCTGGTGGTACATATACTAACCACTGTGCTCTAAAGGGTTATAAGGCATTAAGTCCACGTACAAAACTTAATTATGTGATTATATATGTAAAACCTTTATGAAAGTTTCAACTTACTGCCAACAAGTTGAAGTAAATTACTGTCCAGAAATTCGAGACCGGGTTAGCCCAGTCAGTACAACTACCAGGCTAAGGGTTAGATAATCGGAAGTTCAGTGTTCGAGGCCGGGCGCGGGCTGAGACTTTTATCACCAAAGCGTCCAGTCTGACCTGCTATGCAACGAGTACTGAACGCTTTCTGCCTGGAATAAAGCGGCCGGGGCGTGAAGCTGCTCACTCTTCTCCATCTAATACCAAGATTTAAGAAAAAATGGACCTACACCTCCACATCCCCTTGTGTCGTCAACTTCACCTTACTTTGCCTCTAACCGTAAGGGGTCAGGTTCGATCGAAGGCCAATTCCTGCTGAATTTGTGGTAGACAAAATGACACTAGGATGGCTTTTGTTCCGAGAACGTCGGTAATACTCCACCAACGCTCGATAATCATATTTCATTCATCTACTACCGACGCTGTACAAACTCAGCCATTGACAGCGACGTCAAATAATACACCTCTCACACACGCGCAATGCAGACGTTTCTTTGAAGGCAGTGTGTCTACTGCAGAGGAGACGGACGCCGTAACGTTTTACTAACCCGCCAGCCACCATACGTTAAGCAAAAATAAAGCTGTGCCTGTGCTTAACGGAATATCACACCACGAAGGGGTATGGGGGAATGGAGGTATAGCTTCATACATTCTTATCCTCGGCTCAAGATAAAGGTGAGTGGTCAGCTTCACGTCCCGATCACTTCACTTTTATGGAAGAGCCCAAGGTACCCACTGGAGAGGAAGCAGGGTAAGAGTCCAGAGCCCGTGCCAATGCTGTGGATAACAGAAACATTTCCTACTCCTGCATGGAATCGAAGCCTTTATCCCCAGTCGCACAGCCCGCAGCGAAACCAGAAACGTACGTTAACAGGTAAGAAAATCATGCACAATACCACTGTCCAATTGCGAGATTATCACAGTATTTATATGACGGTATTACGTAAACCGGGAGACGGGGTGGTGTAACTGATTAGACCATCGGCTGGACGGTCCGCCTTTCGATTACTGATAGGGGCAGGACATATTTCTCAACTTCCAAAACTTCTAGGCCCGCATTAGGGCCCCACAATGATTAACTTGGGTTCTTTCCCCGGCGTTAAATTGTTTGGAAATGAAGCTCACCGTTCACTTCCGTATAGTATCGAAGATAAGAATGAGTGGAGCTACTCCTCTATTCCGCTATGCACACTCCTCGACTTACGCAACAGTTAGGCTCCAGGAAGTCCGGCTCAAGTCGGAATTGAGCATACATATGCTCAACTATATATGTATATGGACCCTGATCAGTCGCAGCATGACCGAAACGCCGCCCCTGTTATCGCCCAGTAGTATTCTTCCGCCACCTTCATCTCACTGCGCTTTCATCCCCGCAAGAAAAAATTCGGCGCTTCTTGCAAAAATTTTTTTGCTTTAATAGAATTTCGGAAATCTGAAGCTTCGTTAAGTCAGGGAGCGTCTGAATGCCTTCACGGCGTGCACACGGATAACTTTAACTCCACGGATTACAGTCCTTCCCGAGAAGCTAACCGGTCCTCAGACAGTCACGAAAATCCGAGGCCCTGTGGAAATTTCCGTAACATCATAACTTTTTACGGTGAGGAGTTGTTAGCACCTCGCCCAACCTCACAAGCTGGAGGAACACCCCTTTTAGGCTGTCCGCAACTACTTATTCAATACATTCGCAGCTACCCTCGACATCTGGAGGCAGAACCACAGCATCGTATCACAACATACATTTTGGGACGGCCTTCCTTTTTGGTTCAAACATGCTAGCCACTTGATGCCGGATTTCATATTAATACTCGGAATTAGAAAACATGGGTGTTAAGTTGCACGGCGTTTTGTGATAGTTTTATTGTAGGGTAACTGGATATGCTCAAGCACTCGAACCTCCAGTGTACAAACTGAGTCCCAGTTCAGTGACCCGTGTGTCAGGAATTCAGATATTTGAGTCTGCACCGACCGTGTGAATGCAGCCGCTCTGTTGCTACACGTTTCAGTACAATAACTAGCAAGGTAACAGCCGTATCTCAGCGATCACAAGCACGAACATTCTTCTGCATGGTGTACAAAGGTCCTTGAAATGCAGCTCGTCAAAAATGTCATTTTTATGAAACATAGAACTGCATCGTTTCGTTTATATATGGTCGGGAGTACTCAAATAGGTTAAACCTCATAACAGAAGTCAAAGTTCACCCTAGAACAGGCAAAGAAGGCCTAGAGTAGGAGTAGAGGTATGGCTCTACTCTTCTTTTAACCTCGGCTCTAGATGGGGGTGGATGTTCAACGTTACGCCCCGGCCGTTTTGCCGGTACCTGTTGTACAGGAGGCTGGGTGAGCCTCAAGGCCAATCTGGACGGGTGCGGAAAATCTCGCCCCCACTGGGATTTGATCTCCGGACCGTCCAGCCCGTAGCGAGTCGCTAGCCCTAAAAATCGATGTTACATTTTTTGGGACACTGAACTTACAACTCTGCAGCTCTATAATATATCGACGGTAGATGAAAATATTAGAACAGACGTTGATGGACGAAGCAAGGGGCGAAGGCAGTACAATTTATTCATACTCCGGCTTATGATCAAAGTAAGCTGCAGTAAAGACAACCTGTGACCTACTCATTTCTATTCCGTAGCGTCTTCTGGCAAATGTCGGACATTACCTTAAAAGAGGCCACGACCACCTCCTTCCGAACCCTTTCGTAATTATCTCATTCGATATTAACTTTTTTTTTTTGGTATTTCAGTTTTTACATGTTCAAAAACAGCCAAAGAAATAAAACATAGCTATAATTCTTAGGTTATTCTTCTCTTAACTCCGTCACAAATAAAATTTTAGTGTACATTTCTAGTAATTTAACATACCAACATTCACGGCGTAAACAAAGAATTAAAAACTGTACTAAGTAATTATTTTCTCTAAATACAGATGTGCTATTTATGAGGGAAGAAAAGGTAATTACAGAAAAACATACTTACACTTTCACTACAAGTAACTTCAAAATTAATTTCCATAAATTAGATATAAGAGAGTAACATTCCACTTTGCCCAAGGTATCCATTTTGACAGACCGCTGTCAAAACTGATTTTACTCGTTCTGACACTTGTATCACGAAAATTAACCCTTGCGCTTAAGTTGTTACTAAGAGCTTATGATTAGTGGATTAACATTCTAAACACCTGACTGCCAGCTAGCTGTCTGGTCTAAGCCAACACGAAACAGCGAAACTCCACTTGAAGATAAGATATCATCCTCAAAGCAACCAGCTTGTCCGACAGCTCGCATGTTTGCCTCATATCCAGAAGAATTATGACACCCTATCGCAGCTAACTGCTTTGACCTTACTTCACAGTAGCAAATGTGATTCAGATAGTGTCTGTCGAAAGAAGACTGACAGTGTGATAAGGAACCGTTATTCTGCGGCCAAGAACTACGTCATGCAGGTGGTGACAATTCATGAATTATAGCCCAAGATCCTGGAACACTCTTGTTCGAGTGCTTGCAGGGCCAGAGATTATGAAGAATTTCTCTGTGACTGCCCCAGCAAGTTGCGTCAAGTTGTAACGCTTGTGAGTGTATTCGTGAAGTACCCACTGCGAACTTCGGCCAAGGCTTCGGCTATCCTGACTGAGGATGCCGGTGATGTTTCTCAGTCCATCCAGTAAAGCGTCGGGATAGGAAAGACACTTCCCGACTTACACAATTTCAGACTTACATTTTTTAAAAAATCTATAAAATTTAAATCGTGATGTTTTCTATATGCGCGCCGAATTTTTCCTTGCAGGAATGAGAGCGTAATGAGAAGAAGGTGAAGGAAGAATACTGCTGGGCGATAACACAGGCGGAGGGTGGTCATGCTGCAGCCAATCAGGTTCTAGTGTGTTGGAGATTTGATTTCAACCGCACTCCCATGTACATATGTATATAGCTGGCCTTATATAAGCCTATGTATTCAATTCCGACTTGTCCACAATTCGACTTGCGCCTATCTTCCGGAAGTTAAGTAAGTAAGTCGAAGAGTGCCTGTACCTCAATTAGGCTACGACCGCTTCCTTCCAACTTATTTCAGCTCATCACTTACCGAGCATCATGCCATTCGACGCCACACGTTTGTCAGATATCGATACCGTCGTAAAATAAACCCTGATATTTTCGACATTTCTGCACAATCACAAAACTTCGTTAGATGTAACAGAATTGCCGCCCAGTCAAAATATCCTTGATTTCAGGCTTCCGTCGCGATGTTGATGAAATCTGCGGTCTTCTGGGTTATTACGCTGCGTCGTGTGGTATTTGTTTACCGACGTTTCGGGACAACGCATCGGTCCCATCCTCACGGGTCAAGAGTCGGACCCTTGACCCGTGAGGATGGGACCGATACGTTGTCCCGAAACGTCGGTAAAAAATACCACACGACGCCGCGTAATACCCCAGAAGACCGCAGATTTCAGTCAAGATATGTCAGTCTCCTGTTTATAGCTGATACAATACTCCGTGATTAACATAATGAAATAAAAAATGTGAAACACCGCGAGCACCACAGAGTTTACGTACCTTGCAGGATTCTCATCCATAATCAGATTATTAATCTTTTTGTACCAGCCACCATAACACTAACTCCCACAAAGCATTTTTTTTTTTGCACAATTCCGCTCGACGCCGAACGTTAAGTGTCTATATTTTAACAAATCTCCACTGTGTACCTACAGAAAAAATTTATATTCTGGATTCCGTTCAGGGTAAAGCGGTTATAGTCTCGACCTAATCATCGGCTACACTCATCAAAGGCGGCACTGCGCTACAAGCCGGAACGTCGCGGTTTCGATTCCCGACAATTTTTCATTGAATTAATTCTTCCTGCTGCACTATGGCCTGGGGGGTCGACTCAGAAACGAGTACCACGGATATCTACTGGGAGTAAAGGCGGCCGGTGCGCAAGGCTGACTGCAATTCTGCCTCAGGATGGGGACGGAGCCAGTCCCCGGAACGTTGTATTTAAACCAGTTAACGCGGCTGATCGCCCGAGAAGACTATATTGAAAGGCTGACAACCTTGCCGCCTTCATGTGCTGATTTTCCGGAACTTCTGGGAGCTCAATCTCCTGGAGCCCTAGGGAGCTGTCCAGGCCTGTATAGCTTTTTACTCACGAAAGGCAAAAAAGCGAACAACTGTTCCAGTGCAAGCCACGACGGCGTATGGGGGCTGGATGTATAACATCACACATTTTTAATCTCCGAACTAAATGCAGGTGAGTGGTCAGCTTCACGCCACTGTCGATTTTCCCCCGGGGAGAAAAGCCCCTCGGTATCCACTCAAAAGAGACTGGGTGGGCTCAAGGGCAGGTCTGGACTCTGGATAAGAGATAAATCTCACGCCAATGCCGCGTTTCGAACTACGATTCATCAGTCAAGCCAGCAGCCTACTTACTATACCGGCTGAGCACTCCCGACTATCCTAATTACGCCACTTCTTACTCTTCTACAGTATCAACGGGCTAATTACAGAAGCTGCTGGTGCTCTATCCGTTTCACCACATTGAATTTACGCATTACATATTCCGACGTTGCAGACAACCTGCAGCTGGTGTCTACGCAACTAACAACGATCATCATAGTTTGTATCATTCGCCAAATATTATTCAACTCATAGAATCAAGGAGAAAACATGGGTGAGACAAGGTGTTAAACGAATAATTTTTTTGGTAAAACTTAATGGTAAAAGTACTAAATCTACATGTAGGATAATATTAAAATGTGTGTTAAAGAATTATGGAGAGTCCGGATAGTGTAATTGCTATAAACTACGCTACGGACTGGACAACTCATTAAGCATAAGGCTGGGTGTGCTTCAGAACCGGTCTGGACGATTTTCAGAAGAGAAAAATGTCTTGCCGCAGCAGGGACTCGAACCCCCGGTCTTCCAGCCCGTAGTCTCTATACCGACTATGCTATCCCGGCTCATCACAATTATACGTAGTAGACCTACGAATTGAATAGGCGTCAGATCTGTAAAATAAAGACAGGTATACTCTAATTCAACTTGCTCATAAACCACTTAATAATATGCGAATTTTAATTCATATTTAATCATAAACAAATTGAAAAAAAAATTACTCAGGAAGGCCTAATAACAAACTTCTGATGAAACTGAAACTTTTGGATTACTGTGAAAGGCTTTACCCAGACCAGAATTTAATCGATTATATTCGAGATTTAAATACTTTCACGTAAACCCACATCATGCGTAGGCAATGAAATATTCATCAATATTTAAAATTACATTTGCAGAACCTTGTGGTATTTTCCACGTATTCCACATTACATAGGGACACAGTTCGATCTACGAGGCCCCGTTTTTTATAACTCACTCTCAAGATAATGTAACGAAGCTAATCTCTTTCAGTCATTTTCCCCCGCTTTTCGTTCGTAACTAAATAACCGGGTTTACGACATCATCGTAATATCTGCATGTGTGTCCCTCTTTACATTTTGTAACAAAGGACGGAATTTTACAGAATTTGATACGAATATTACGCCACTAAAGGGCATTTTCAGCCAAGTATGTTTAACCTTCTACAATCAAAAACAACAACACAAAAGAGGTACAATATTATTTGGCGGTAGCGACACTAGCGCCACGAGCACTGAACTCATGTATGGCTATCGGAAAATAAACAGCTCTTTGACGCAAAATAACAACATGGCAGCCGTACAAAATTTCTCGATTAGCTGATATACTACGGGAAAGAGATTTCAACATTTTGTACTGTGACATTACAAACTTCAGTTTTTTTTAAGTGTGTTATTTAACGACACTGTCATTTACTAAGATTACGTAACGTCGATGACAGACCAACGAATGAGTAAGGGGCAGTGGTGGAATGATTCTGACAGAGTTAAACCAAAGTACTCAGGGAACGCCTTTTCCAATTCCACTTCGTCCGCCACAGATCCACTTGGACTGGCCTGGGATCGAACAAATTTCTCCGCCGTGAAAGGTCGACGACTAAATTTGGTTCAGATTTGTTAACAATACACGTGCAGGTAAAACTAACAATTAGCACACGGACGGGACGAGAATCAGAGACGGCCTAGCGGGCGACCGAGCGGAGCGGCCGCATAGGGCGCCGAAATTTGGGGGGGGGGGGGGGGGAGTCGGAGACGAACGTAAAACAAACGATTTTTTTTTTCGGATTTGCTCCGCAACTAATGTGTTTTACAAGGGACCTACTTTACCGGCATTTTTCCTTCATTTTCTCGAAAGCCCTTGCATCTTTCTGCACCAGTTTAAGCCCTCTGTGCAGTACTGCGTATCTTTTTGTACTGCTACGAGTATTGTGCAGCGATGAGGAAGAAGGAGATGAATGGAAAACAGTCGTTTGTTTCTGCTGACTGTGCATATGTGTCAACAAGGAAATGTTTAAGGCTAACAGGTCACAAGTCAATCAAAGGAAGTAGTTCATGATGCCAGTCGATTTTCTTGGTATTTCAAATTTGATCCTATAACCGTACAAGATTAGTGAATTACGGAAAAGAGATGAGCTTATAAAACACTGTTCTTTCAGCTGTTGTTACCGGTTGGTTTGGATGTAGATATCGAAGGACTCCCTCTGGTGCTGAATTAATTAGCATTCAAAGTTTTGTGAAGCAGGTTACAAAAATACCATGCCACCAAATAATTCAGAAATAATGCTGAAATTCGACGCGATAAGAACAGCGCTAGCCATGTAAATTCCCGTGGCCGGTGGTGAGAGAAATTTTTCCAACATAAATAGACACTAATCATTCTTTCGACTTG
Source organism: Reticulitermes speratus (assembly GCA_021186555.1). NCBI lineage: Eukaryota > Metazoa > Arthropoda > Insecta > Blattodea > Rhinotermitidae > Reticulitermes > Reticulitermes speratus. The sequence goes on along the minus strand of JAJKFL010000042.1, from coordinate 41,538,827 downwards.
GCCATCTTGTCAACTATGACCTCGGCTGGCTTACTGACCGTAAGTTACTTTCAGTAACTTCACACAGTCCTTACTTTGTCAGCACAAGTGCCTTAAGGGTTGCCCAAATCAGAGGTTCGGCACATCAGCTAACACGGAGCTCAGTGAGCTGAAGTCGGCGAAGAATGCAACCTCCAATGCCTCGTGAATTTGCCTGCGACTGACGCAAAAGAAAGCATCATTCACAAGGCGAAGTCACACACCTTACTGAAACGCCTGCGGGCAGCGCACCTGCTGTAGGGCACAAAAACGGTTGACGGAAAAGGCGCTTCTCCTGTTGAGTAGGGGCACGCGGTGGCGCAGTTGGTTGAGGCACTGTTCTACAAGCCGAAAGGTCGCGGTTTCGATTCCCGATGGTGTCACTGGAGTTTTTCATTGACATATGACTATGGCCCTGGAGTCGACTCAGCCTCTAACAGAAATTAGTACCAGGAGTATTTCCTGGGGGGTAAAGGTGGCCGGTGCGTAGGGCTGACAACCTTACCACCTTCATGTGCCGACTGTCTAGAAATCTGGGAGCCTCAACCTCCTGGAACCCTAAGGGCCTGTCCAGGCCTGTAATGGGATTGCTTTACCTGTTGAGTAGAGTACCTAGTCTGTAAAGCTGCCAGGTTGCCTCCTTTCCAACCTGAAACATGTGAGCCTATCAGGGCTTCTTCTACGGACCTCCAGACCAGCCAAAGACCCCAAACTCTATACAAATAAACCGACGTCAACATCGCACTGACCTTCGTTTAGAGACCTGATTTGCTGTACCAAATCTATCCTCCAGTTATCAAAACGCTAAGTTTCGGAACGTTGTCCCCCCCCCCCCCCCCCCCACCAATCTTCATGCAACCCGGGAATCTAACGTGAAGAATCTTCGGCAACAGCTAATTTCAATGACCAGTTCGACGCAAAAGATCCAAGGTATCAAAATTAAGTGCAAAGCATTTGTGTTAAGAACACCCATCAACGAGCTGCAGACAACGTTTTTATCTTACGATATCACAGCCTTGATTTCTGATCTTTCCGAGTATTCTGTGATTAGGTTGACGCGGTAGCGTTTGCTGACGCAGTGTGACAGAGTAACTAACCAGCAGCGATGTCTCCAATGAGGTTGGAGCTAATTTTGTGTCCCAAGAACGAGGTACATATTGAGTGTAATGAGAGGGGTGCTGCAGATATGTGGGAAGGGTGATGGAAAGGGAAGCTGTGGTATGGGGTGGAGGATCGATTACACGGCTGTGTAAACACGGCAGCGTCAGTGGGAAATATCTTGCCAGATTTCAACCCTTTCTGGGCAGCCCTACTCAACTCTGTCCACATCAAGACACAAACAACAGCGTACTTTCCTTAAAACGGTTACAGGGTCTGAAGCTAATTGCGGTATTATTTATTTATTTACTTCTGTATAGTTATGATCTCGCAAACTGCCATTTACGTACACAGCCACAGCATTATTCTGCCTGACGAGAAGCTTCACAGTTTATAATCTTCAGCAGATGGTTATAAGGGTGACGAAATGGAGGAGGAGGAAATGTGCGAGGTATGTAAATGACATAAGAGAGGTGAGAAAATAATACAGGATTTTAGTTGGAAAATCTGACCAGAAGAGACTGTAGTTTGGTGACTTAGACGTAAATGGCAGGGTAATATTGGAGAACTATAACTTTAGATTGTAAATCAGATTCATCAGGCTGAAAGTGTGGTGCAGTAGCGGGCTCTTGTGAATAAGGTAATGAACTTTCGGAATCCACAAAAAGCCATAGAATTTCTTGACTACCTTAGTTGCTGCCAGTGTCTTAAAAATCAACTCTTCCCACGTAGGTAGTTAATAAGGACGAGCAGGACAAAGATGAACAACGAAGGTACAATGGACTCACGTTTAATAGCCTTAACCGGGACGAGGTGTAGGAGGGTTAATCGGCGAAGCATTGAATAACATAAGTAAAGAGTAATAAGAATGCGCAAATTAACGAGAAAAACCATCACCAGTATTTTTATTGCGAACGGCCCCGCAGCAGATGCTACGGACGCACCGCAGCCTTGAGGCTTCTTGTGCAACCATGTGATTAAGATGATTCGTTTTTTCCGTTCTTCCAAGTAATGGAGCACCGGTGGAATGAAACTGACAGGGGAAAACCGAGAAAAACATGGACTAACCCAGGATCGAACCCGGGCCTCTGCGCTGAGAGGCCGGCGACTAACCGCCTGAGCTATGGCACGGCCATCACCAGTATTTACTGATCATAACAATGATTTACCAATTACAGGTACACCGCACAATAACATGATTGGAAACGGCCTACTCCATAATTTAGCACATGAAATTCCCAACGGCGTTATTTGCAATTAATTAAATTCACTTGCGGCCTGTGTGTAAACGGCATTTCAGGAAAACAACAACTGTATTGGATAAATGAAGCAGAATTCATACTTCAACAGCATAAAAAGGCATAGTGGACACATTTAATGTATACGTTTAGGGATGCGTTTCGAATTATGAATCACAACCTGTACCAGCAACATATTTTTTAAGATAACACTTGCCCTGAATACATTGCACTGTCATCGACTGCTTTTCATATAAGGCTTAGTGACAGTATTTTTTTTTTCTATGGCTCAACAGCCCTATATGGGCCTGGGCCTCCTCGTTTCGTCGAGGTTTCATGATCACACACATTTGAGACACACCACAGTCGGTAGGACTCCTCTGGACGAGGGACCAGCTCGTCGCAGAGACATCTACCAGACAACACATAACACTCACAAGAGACAGACATCCATGCCCCCGGTGGGATTCGAACCCACGATCCTAGTAAGCGAGCGGCCGCAGACCCACACCTTAGACCGCGCGGCCACTGGAATCGGCAGTGACAGTATCATTCGTGGCAAAAGATTGTACCGCTAGAAGCTAATGATGACTAGAACAGGAGAAGTTACGTTACCTTAATTGCGGAAGGGAAAATTAAAACACTGAGTAAAACACACAATCAAACATGTCTTTCCTGCAAACAATTAATGGGGGTGAAACAAACTGAACATCCATGATTACACACGTTTCTGTCCACGGAAAACTTGCACTGACAGATCACACACCTTTGGCTGGGGCAGGAGTCTGTTAAGTCCCTTCTTAAACCTTTTAAAGCCTACTGGTTACTATATGTCATTAATCATATTATTATATAATATTAATATATCATTAATACTGTGTGAAAATCGATCAGATGTTACAAAGAATAGCTAACACCCCACTGAGATAAACATGCTGGTAGCTTTGCCATTACATTTTTTAGTAATGCTGCACCAACTGAATGCGGCAGTTCATATCGAAGGGAAGTGCAGGAATATATTTAAAACTAACATAAAAAAGAAGCTGAGGAATACGGATATGTTAAAATATGAACAGAACAGCGACATTGGAGAACTGCCTATATGTGGTAAAGGTAAAGCAATCCCATTACAGGCCCTGACAGGCCCTTAGGGCTCCAGGAGTTTGAGGCTCCCAGATTTCTAGACAATCGGCACATAAAGGTGGTAAGGTTGTCAGCCCTACGCACCGGCCGCCTTTACCCCCCAGGAAATACTCCTAGTACTCATTTCGGTTATAGGCTGAGTCGACCCCAGGGCCATAGTGCGACCGGAACGATTATGTCAATGAAAAATTCCAGTGATACCATCGGGAATCGAACCCACGACCTTCCGGCTTGTAGAGCAGTGCCTCAACCAACTGCGCCACCGCGTGTCCACCTATATGTGGGCCGATGTGAGCTGTTCGATCAAGTGTTCATAGGCATAATCTTTGGTGTGACGGAGAATTGGAAACAAGACGTCCATCATTGCGGCCCTTTGTTTGAAAATTCCTGCCACTAGAAACAGAGGAACTAAAATGCAATAACATCTGAGTTTCAGTTTTATTTGTCGCGTCTCAAACGTTTTCATTAAATATCTGCAACGCTGACTCAAAACACATAAAACAAGAAGCAACTGAAAGGCTTTATTGCTTCTTCGAGACCCACAGTTCACAACAAATGTCTACACAACGACCTAATTTCAGTCAACTCCAGAAAGAAAAAAAAAATTTCGAATAACACCAATTTCTAATTATCTGTTTTGCAGGATATACGATAAGGGACACCGCTTGAATGCTTAACTTAGTGCAAACGACAGTTTCGTGTCATATAACCGCTTCCAAAATGAAGACAATGCCAATCGAGTCATGACGACGTAGTTCTCCTCTGCAGGCAATGCCACAAAAAATGTAGGTTATTCTACATTCAGTTTCAGTTTGAATAGTTGAGTGTTTTGACAGTCGTGAATAATCAGTAGTGCTCAGTTCACTTCAAGGTATACAAACAAAAATTACTGAACTGCATTCTATTTTCTCAAGTCACTCCACTTCCTGGGCAAAACTGGAAGCTGCATAAACTATAGACATGTTGCAGTAAATGTGACGTAACTCAGCATAACGTGCAGCAGAGATAATCAAATTTTTCTGGTGGACGGTCAGCCAGAAGAAGGTCGTAATTTAGGGCCCGCGCCCTTTGAATCCATTGAAGAAAAATGTTAATTTGGATCAGTGGCTTGCATAACCGCTCGGAGCCCCCCGCGACTCGATAATCGTGGGGGGCTCCTATATTATTAAAGAAGTTATTCCCACATATCTCAGAGTACTGCCTTCTGTCAGAAAAAAAGGAATGCAGTTTGAAAAAAAACCCACAATGAATTTCAGTACTCTGTATTTTATTTTGGGGGGTGAGGGCTGACCGACGGGGCACCAGCGTAGCGGAGACTGCGGTGGCCTTATCTACACCATTGATGTGACTAAATAAACAGCCTTACAATTTCTGTTTCTCACATCAAGATAGTTCCCAAAAACAGTGTTTAAAACGCTGCCTTATGAACATACCTGAAGAAGAATACAGTAAATAATTTTCGTAGGAAATGTCACTTTTCTTTACTTAAATTCGAAAACTTCAATTAAACTAACACTTTACTATAGCCTTACTATATTTAGAAATCCGGTCCATACAGCGAAAATCAGCACGTGTTTTGGGGACCATCATAGAAAAATCACGAAACGATTCCAACGTGTACAGAGGTCATATATTCGTCGGAAAAAAAACGGGCGGGGCGTAAAGCTCACATATCACCTCCATCTACTACCGCAGTCCAAAATGCGAATATCCATTGAAATACCACATAAACTGGCGTGTCGCCACGTTGTAACTGGGTTACAGTTAATTTTTACAAAAACTGTGTAAACAGCAGCACATAAACATTTAAAAAGGCGATAACGTAAAGTTGCCTTTGGCACTCCATGAAGGCATGTGTGGAAATGGAGGTATAGTCCCAAACATTCTTAACATGGGAGCTAGATAAGGCGAATGACCAGCTTCACGTCCTGGACGCATTATCCCCCGGTGAAGGAGTATCCTGTACTTATTAAATAAAAGACTGGTTGTGCCACAGGGCCAGATGGACCCCGTGCAGCAGAGAAGCTCTTGCCCCTGCCGGGATTCCAGCTCCAGATCCTTCGACCCGTAGCCTAGTTACTATATCGACTAGTCTAAGATGACTCTTTTAAAAAGAATATTCCATATTTCCCGCCCCATAAGACGCCATAAGTAATATAAGGCAGACCCTAAAATTACGTATCAAGACATCTTTCATGATTTAATAGCCTACTTATTCGTCTGCAACGACTCATCAACCGCTGTTAAGATGCAGGGTGGTTTTTGGGGGTGCTTTTCGAAGAAAAATATGTGGCAAAACTTTATGGTGTACTGTCATGATTTTCTCCTACCCCCCCCCCCCTCCTACCCCGCCTTCCACCGGAAAATTAGGGTGTGTGCCGTGGGTGAGAAAGGTTGTGTAAGACAGGTAAGAGCACAACCACGTCAGCAAGGGTCCTACCTCAACGAAGTTGGAGTGTGCCAGTTCCGTCAGTAGGATGAGTTCTTTGAGTATTTTGGCAGCGGCTCTCCTGTAGCAGACCGGAAGTGACGCCGCTGCGCTGACAGGCTTCTGCTTCTCCTGACACTCCTGGATGTCATGGCCATTCAGGTTTACTGTCTTTATTGCAACTTCTCTGCCCCGGTACCTAAAACATACATGCGGAGGACCACTTAAACTATTATTATCTTGAGAGCATTTAAAGAGATTTATTGCCCTGTTACTACTGCGTGAGACAAACATGCTACAATTAAGGACATTCCGGTTCGCCTCAAGTGTTTCTGAAGTACCTACGGCAACTTATGCACGAATTACGCTGTCCTTTGTTCTAAACGTACAGAGACGTCCAATCCCACTGACGACATCCTGCTTGTTGCGATATTTGAGGTACTCGTAGCGGTGCAAATGAAAATGCAACCTTTATGAAGAGCTACACCGTGTCGACTGGCAAATATTTACCGACGTTTAGGAGGACCATAGCGCCTCCGGATTCAGTGTCAAGCAGCGAGCCTCTTCGACACTGAAGATGGAGGCACACCGAAACTTCCGTGAATATTTACCAGTCGACATGGCGTTACATCCCATGAAACCTGAATCTTCAACTGTCGAAAGAACCTCAAACCTCCCAATAATGTACGTTGGTAAATTTACCCAATCAAAGACCAGATCGGAGAGAAATGATTCAAAATGAAACATTTGTATTCTACAGCACAAAATGTGTTACGATGTTTTTGTTCAGTGTTGTATATGTTCTGGAAACGCTGCATCAAGCATTTCCTTGTTAATACCGGTGCAAATAGAGACACAAATGTAATAACATGAAGTTGTATAATGGTAGGTGCCTTTCACCGAGTACTATTCAGGTTATCAAGTAACCGGAGGGGGTATTAGAGGGGCGTGTAGCACGAATGGGTGATATGACACATATACACATAATTTTACTCCGAAAACCTGAAGGGAAGTGAGAACTTGGAACACTTAGACGCAGACAAGAGAAAAATGATAAAGATGGCTTAAAGAAGCAGAGTGAGCATATGTCTTCCAAGTAATCTCCTCCTTCCGGTTTTTCCAACGAAAATTTTATACGCATTTCTCATCTCTCCCATGCATACTACATAAGCCAAAATAAATCACCCTTCTTTACTCCATCACATTAATAACATCTTACGAGGACATATGATTACGAAACTCCTCATTATGCGTGGGCCGGGATAGCTCAGTCGGTATAGCGCCTCGCTACGAGCTGGACGGTCCGGGGATCGAATACCGGTGTGGGCGCAATTTTCAGCACCCCTCCAGACCGGCCCTGGGGCCTACCCAGCCTCCTGTACAATGGGTGTCGGGTCTCTTTCCCGGGGGTAAAGCGGCCGGGGCGTAGCGTTGACCACCCACCCCCATCTAGCGCCGAGGTTAAAGAAAGAGTAGAGCTATACCTCTACTCCCCCTCTGGGCCTTCTTGGCCTGTTCTAGGGTGAACTTTACCTTTAACTCATTATGCAGTTTTATTCATCCTCTCTTAGTCTCAACTTCAACGCTGTTTTCAGACACTAAGTGTATTTCAACGTTGGCCGAGTTTACGTTTTCTAAGAAATGTAACAGATGTCATTAAAACTCCTCTATCCATTGGAACTGTTTCATATTAAAGCAATTACTCACATCCCCAGAGTATATGACGTCATGCTAAAGCACACAAAAAGCTATGGCAGACTCCTCTACACTCAGCGATAATCATCCTCTCCCAAAAAACCGGGGAAATTTAAAATCTGGATGTAAATAAAAAAAACTGCCACTGTTTACATGTGAACATTTATATTGGTACCTCGCTTTTCGCTACACTGGCAACTAAACTCATGGCACATACAGAAGCCCAAAACAGAAAAAAAGCGGAAATGTGTCCACATGAGGCTGTAACACTGATAGCTTGCATGCAGTGACCACAACTGACATATTACGCGGTATGGTGATGACACCCCACTCTGAGGATCAGCGAGCCGCGGACATGTTAATGGAGATACGTCGCCATGTTCGATGTGACATCTTGTACAACTGCTGGATTTAATTCCATCAGACTAAATGCAAATGTTCACAAGTAAATAAAAATCATGAAAACCATCGCATAGAGTCCAGAGGTTGTTTTCTGAGTGGTAAATGATAGGAGTATATATAAGGTCATATACTTACCACATTGTTCAAAAAAATTAAATTTTTTATTAAAAATAAAAGAACAACTGTCCCTGGTGAGTAGGTAATAGCCCTGTTTCGTATTTGGTACGTCCATATTTAGACTCTCGAACTCGAGAGTGATTACCTTTAGTAAGGCGTTTCATGAACAATTCACAACACTCAGACCAACAAAATGCACAACACTGTTCCCAGATATTTTGTATTAAAATATCTGGGAACAGTGTTGTGCATTTTATTGGTCTGAGTGTTGTGAATCGGTTATCGACAGTGCACGGAATAAACAATATAAAGCGTTGCATGAATTTTCCTCAGTCACTCCCAGAAAACTTGTATCCATTATATGCGCCTTATTTTACGACGCTGACGGTACCTCTCACTATACAGCAGGCGTGACAAGCTACACGAGCTACGGGATTTGCACGTTTAGGAGAAAATTTAAATCAAGAGCTATGCAAAAATAAAGTATTTTTGCCTTATTACATAGCTTCTTATTTCTGTCCATCCAACTACAGTACGTTAGTTTCAGTTAGTTATGAGTCTCCTTTCTCCACAAAGTATTTCCACACGCCGTTGACATTGAGCCACGTGTACATGTAAACTGTCAGGAACGTTCCCCCAAAGCCCCTGGAACGTCGGGGGTTCGATTCCCGATGGTGTCACTGGAATTTTTCACTGACATAATCGTCACTATGGCCCTGGGGTCGACTCAGCCTCTAACAGAAATGAGTACCAGGAATCTTTCCTGGGGAGTACAGGCGGCCGGTGCGTAGGGCTGACAACCTTACCACCTTCATGTGCCGATTGTCTAAAAACCTGGGAGCCTCGACCTCCTGGAGTCCTAAGGGCCTGCCAAGGCCTGTATGGGATTGCTTTACCTTTATCTGTGACATAAAGATTATAACAAGTCGAATGCCGTAACATTTATAAATCACGGAATGCCAATAACAAGAAACAAATCGGACATGGCGTATTTCAAGTACAAACCCAGCATTCAACCGGACAGACTAAAGAAACAAATGAAAATAACAATAACGATAACCAGTTCCTGTGGCCACGAGTAGAACATAACCTGGGACCTCCCTAATCCCAATGAGTGCTAACCACATAACCGCGACTATTAACCAAATCACTGCACACTTTGCGATGAACTATGAACTGAGTGTTATAAATCTTGACTGACGTTGAATCACTGCTTATTTAATGACACTCTATTTATTGCATATTTTATTTAGCGTTGAAAGATTGGTAGATTCGTTAAATACGCTGAAGTGACTATGAATCAAAGGACACAGGGTATCGCCTTTTTTAAATATACTCGTGTGGAGTGACTAGGAAAACTACGAAAAATATCAACCAGGATAGAAGAACCTAAGCCGAGAGTCGAAATGGGTTCCTCCAGATTACATGTGACCTACAGGTGATCGTGAACATGACGACGTGACGCAAACGCAGCCTGCTTTATAAAACAATTTAGCTTCGTCTATCCGGTTTGGACAATCTTTCAAATATGTGGTAAATCTGTCTTGTTAAAACTTAAGCCGCTTACAGTTACGTGTATATTAAGCACAGTGCAGACCACTAATCTTCTCTGTGCTCCAGAGCCCCTTACTCATGTTACAATATTAAAGTACTTCCGAGCCTTCTCGAACAACATTACTAAGAGCCCCCTAATGTTTCAGGGTTAATATTCTAAAATGGTTCCCTCAGAACATACTGTACCCAATTACTTCATTTTACTCTTAATTGAATACCGCCTTGTGGTGTCTTTAGTATAAATTAATTACAAACGTTACGTATAAATTAAATTTAAATACTCGGGTGTGTAGTGGATGTTTATTTGCACGGCACAGCTACGTACGGAATGTATTCATAATAGTTTAAAAGCTGAAACGATTAGGTCCTCGCCAAAGGACATTAAGTTGGTGAGGAACTGTTCATGAAAATAATGTTTGTGCACTATATAAATTAGAGTCGTGTGACAATTGAAATTAAATGGCGTAAACAAAGTTTTGCTCATGCTTAGGTGCAAGGTTAATACCAAATATATTTTATTCCGAACACAGAGGCGGCATTTTCGTCCGATAATTCCGTAAATTTATACCAGACTACACGGCGTCACGTCACGGAAGACGGTCGTCTTGGCTGTCACGGGGATTGACACCCGCCAATCACACCGAAACCTACCGAATGCACGGTTATAATGCTGCCTTTACACCAAACTGCTGTGTGAAACGGTTCAAAGATATTCACACAATTCTTCTAGAGGTAAAAGCAAAGGTCACCCCATGATATACCTAGGCAGCCACACAGGGGAGGAGATAGAGCTCGAATCATTCGAAACCACAGCGCTAGAAAGGGGTGGTGGTCAGCACGACACCCCGGCCGCTTTATCCCCGACAAAGACTCGGTACTCATTGTAAAGGAGGTTGGGTGGGTCTCGGGGCCGAACTGGTTGGAAGCCGAAAATCCCGCTCCCAGAGGATTCGATCCACGGGCCGTTCAGCCCGTAATACCGACTACGCTGTCCCGGCCGCCTCCACTAGAAGTAGTAATGAGGAAAAGCATGGAAAGTCGGGGCATGATAGCTAAAGAGGCCGAAGTTTGATCTCAATACGGAATTTTTTTTATTTATTGAAGGGCCCCGCAGCAGATGCTACGGACGCACCGCAGACTTGAAGGTTTATTGTGCAACCCTGAGATAATGATGACGATGTTTTTTCTGCTTTTTCACTTAATGGAGCACAGGTGGAATGAAATTAACAGGGAAAACCCGAAGTATTCGGAGAAAAACCTGTCCCAGTGCCACTTTGTCCACCACAAATCTCACATGGACCGACCCGGGATCGAACCCGGGCCTCCGCGGTGAGAGGCCGGCGACTAACCGCCTGAGCCATGACACGGCCTCAATACAGAATAAAAGCGGGCTGAGTTAGCGCTGCCTAAACCTGCTCTGCTGTCTTCCATTTCTACACATTGTCAGTGATAAATAACCACAGCAGTTGATACAGGATCGTTGAGATATCATGCACTTGGCTATTTATGTATATCGACGTTCTGGAGACAGAATAACCATGAAGGATTACAGTGCTCTTTAGACAACTGTATGATATAGAGATGGAGTCCAAGAATTTCGACTGCTACAAGCACTTAGTTCTTTGGACTGACATGTTGCTTATACACTGCTCTTAGGATGATTGCGCCCTAGCATGGAGCAGTCTGATGTGAGATCCTTGAAGTTTAGAAGCCATCACAACGATATGAACTGTGTGTATGCTTATTTCACCATATATCTAATTATCGATGTTAACAAAATATACAACACAAGGTGCATTATCCAAAATAAGACTGAGTGCTTCGTGTTACGTTTGAGGAAAAAATTGGTGAACGGGACAATTTGTAATTGTAGGATGTGTTTTGATGTATCCAACTAAGCCAGAAAATAAAGCTTTCAATTCAAAAATATATAATATAATAAATATATATATATATATATATACACAATCAACAGTACACAAACAAGTTTTGCAGAATCTTTTTATTCCTACAGCCGACATGCATCGGGGAAGCCGGACCATCCTCAGAGCAATCATATATTTAAAAGGGAAGTTCCTTTTCTGACTAGTTTTCGTGGTTTCTGCTTACATAAATAAGTAACTTTAAAACAATTTCCTCTGTCCACACCATTAAGGCATATAGAGGGAGCAGAGGTACAGCTCCATTCATTCTCAACCTCGGTACTAGATGGAGGAGAGTGGTTAACTGCACGTCCCGACCGCTTTACCTCCGGAAAGAACCGCCGGTACCCATTGAATAGGAGCTGTCTAGGATCCAGAGCCGGTCTGCACGTTTTGGAGAATAGAAAAATCTCTTGCGCCTAACGGCATTCGAACCCTGGATCGTCCAGCCCATAGCCTAGTCATAGGCGTACATCTCAGTACCAATTAAAATGTCTTAATATGTCCGAGCAACAAACTTAAAAAAAGAAACACATATGAATTAATTGCAAAATACGTATAATTCCAGAAGTCCGCTACCGTATGCAACAATAACATGTAAGGAGTTTTAGGCTTGTATACTCGTATATATCTCGCACAATAATGACACCACACGACTTCATGGCACAGCCCAGCAGGACAGCTCGCATTATCACAAATCATTTAATGATAACTCTCCTGTATGAACTTAATACGCCACAGTAAACATTAATCTTGAAGACTCCTGTGGTCGCGCGGTCTAAGGCGTAAGACTGCAGTCACTTGATTGCTGGGATCGCGGGTTCGAATCGCGCTGAGGGTATGGATGTTCATTCTTGTGTTTGTCGTGTGTTGTGACGAGCTGATCACTCGTTCAAAGGAGCCCTACCGTTGTGTGTGTGTGTATGTATGTGTGTGTGTGTGTGTGTGTGTGGGTGACAATGTGATCTAGAAACCTCAACAAGGCGGCTTGGGTTCGACTTTGGCCGTTGCGCCACAGAAAGAAAAATCATTAGACTTTAGTCTTGTAAGTGCATGTTAATTATACATGTAATAATAAGCCATTCCTAATTAGAATGTTCCCTTTTAAAGCAGAAGAAGGGCCCGGGGGGGGGGGAATCTGAGTAAGTGCTCAAACGTAATTCCAGGACCCAGCACTAAACTTACAACAAGAATGATGTTTGTTTCTCTTTTCAGAATTCTCCACTTTAATTACACAATTATACATCCATGATGAAATAAGAATATGATACGTAATTTTAAGTACATGTAGGTTACGGAACACGCAGTAGGCTACTCTTTGTAACGTGCCGTCCTTACATACAAACCTAACGCAATGGCAAGACATTCAAACATCTATAAGCAATATTTCGTGATCCGGGGTGACGTGGTCTGTATAGCGACCAGGCTACTGGCTGGACGGTCCGGGGTTTGAATCCTGGTAGGAGTAAGAAGTTTTCCTGTTTTATAAAACGTGCGGACCAAATCTGAAGCCCAAAGAACCTCGCCATTCAATCGGTACTGGGGTTCTTTCGCAGGGGTAATGCGGCCGGGGTTAAAGAAAGAATGGAACTAATACCTCCACTACCTCTATATGCTTTCATGGCGTGGACAGGGACACCTTTACAAACTTTATAAGCCATATTTCATACTAGCTGCAACACTTTGGGGCATGTAATGAGGGTACATAAATAAAATTCTTGTACTAAAGAAGGGGTGCATAATTTTTCCAGAAATTTAGAGGCCACCTCCAAATTCTAGGCACCATAAAGGCGACCTGAAGCGAGTTCCATACTGAAGATCCACAAACATCAGGCGACACCGTAAAAGAAATTTAGTATCCACGGCGACTTGGTGCCTGACATTTGTGCACCCATGTACTAAAAGAAAAGTCCAGTTTTCCCTGTCCACGCCATCAAGACATATAGGAGGGAGTAGGGATATAAATCCACTCATTCTTAACTAGATGGAGGTAACCCATGTACTAACGTAAATAATTAACATACCAAGCACCGGGTTCCCTTCCTGGAGGTAGAGCGGCCAGGGTGTAAAAGTGACTCTTCACCTCCGTCTAGTGCCAAAGTTAAGAATGTGTGGAGTTATACTTCTGCTCCCAACGTATGCCGTCATGGCATGCACAGAATAAGCTTTAACCTTACCTGTTAATTATACACCATAATTTATGGCATAGTGAAATAGGAAACGTCATAATATCACAAACATTTTTATGGTAACTCAATACAGTTTAGTTGAGGTGGGCGATTTATCATCGAAGGGTTTGTGAAAATATCATAATTCATGTTCCACTAGACCATGAATTATGGTGAATAATATAGATTCAGAAGACAAGAGCCTCCATACTTATTATCGTTGTTATTATCGTCATTTTTATTATTTAGTTGAGATCATCATTCTTAGCTAGGGGCTACATTCCGATTAACCCCGTGTTGTCATACCGTACCCTAGCGCACTAATGGAATTGTGCTTTACAGTTTATTCATATAATTCACATACGAAATTTAAGGTGACTAAACTGCATTAAAATGTTGGTCAACAGAAGCTGTGAAGAGTTTCTGTGTTTGGATGTGTGGACAAAATATTCTCATCTACTATTAATGTTCAAATATGGCACACTGGTTTAGTTACCAGGTACACCAATGGCAGTTTACTTTACTCACATATTGCTGGTCTCTATACACATTCATTGGCACTGACCTACAATGGAAGCAGCAATTGTTTTAATATAATTTTCACGTTATTACCACCACGCATCTTTGTTAACAGATTATATCAAACCAACTAATGCACAACTAACGATGAACTAAGGTTTGAAACATATGTAGGGGTACAAACATTTTATAAAAGCTACAATAAAAAGTGGTTTTAATTGTGCATCAGTTGGTTTGATATAATCTGTTTTAAAATATTTTGTTACGCCGAAAACCTAAACTGCGTCTTCTAATGAAATACATTCTTTCAGCTCAAATTCTACGTTACTGCATACACCACTCTCAGTCACATGTACGGTATACACCTTTCATACTTCGACTTGTATTACACTAAACTCCTTGATAAAGGGCCGGATGGGCGGATACATGTTGGAGATACACTGAATTAGTTTGGGTAGCTCCAGCTGCAATTTACATAACTGGTTATGAATTTTCTGACTGATTAAGGATGTACGAGGTAGAAATGAAACATTACGAGACACTGCGGTCCAACCTTACCGTAAATACAAACTTAGGACGGATCTTTCCTGTTATAACCCCACCAATCCCGTTTTGGCTACAAAGTGGCGTGTTATAACAGAGAGCGGCTAGCCTGACGTCTAACCTTAGCCTCTCTCGTAAAGAGGGAGGGGAAACACGCATGACACAGAGAGACTAGCCTGACGTCTAACCCAAGCCTCTCTCGTAAAGAGGGAGGGGAAACACGCATGACACAGAGAGACTAGCCTGACGTCTAACCTTAGCCTCTCTCGTAAAGAGGGAGGGGAAACACGCATGACACAGAGAGACTAGCCTGACGACTAACCCAAGCCTCTTTCGTAAAGAGGGAGGGAAAACACGCATGACACAGAGAGACTAGCCTGACGTCTAACCTAGCCTCTCTCGCAAAGAGGGAGGGAAACACGCATGACACAGAGAGACTAGCCTGACGACTAACCCAAGCCTCTTTCGTAAAGAGGGAGGGAAAACACGCATGACACAGAGAGACTAGCCTGACGTCTAACCTTAGCCTCTCTCGTAAAGAGGGAGGGAAACACGCATGACACAGAGAGACTAGCCTGACGACTAACCCAAGCCTCTTTCGTAAAGAGGGAGGGAAAACACGCATGACACAGAGAGACTAGCCTGACGTCTAACCCAAGCCTCTCTCGTAAAGAGGGAGGGAAACACGCATGACACAGAGAGACTAGCCTGACGTCTAACCCAAGTCTCTTTCGTAAAGAGGGAGGGAAAACACGCATGACACAGAGAGACTAGCCTGACGTCTAACCCAAGTCTCTTTCGTAAAGAGGGAGGGAAACACGCATGACACAGAGAGACTAGCCTGACGTCTAACCCAAGTCTCTTTCGTAAAGAGGGAGGGAAACACGCATGACACAGAGAGACTAGCCTGACGTCTAACCCAAGTCTCTTTCGTAAAGAGGGAGGGAAAACACGCATGACACAGAGAGACTAGCCTGACGTCTAACCCAAGTCTCTTTCGTAAAGAGGGAGGGAAAACACGCATGACACATAGAGACTAGCCTGACGTCTAACCCAAGCCTCTCTTGTAAAGAGGGAGGGAAACACGCATGACACAGAGAGACTAGCCTGACGTCTAACCCAAGCCTCTGTCGCAAGAAGGGTGGGAAACACGCATGAGAGAGAGTCTAGCCTCACGTCTAATCTAAGCCCCTATAGTAAGGAGGGAGGGAAACACACATGACAGAGAAAGACTATCTAACGTCTAACCTAAGCCCCTTTCGTACGGCAACACAGTGGTGGAGTTATAAGAAGAAAGGTCCCTTACGACATTTTATGCATTAAAAAACGTGTTCCAGTAGAGCCGGAAAATGGTTTATCGACTTTTCTCCCCTCTCACCCTCTTTAAAGTAAAAAATGATCGTTCAGGTGCAAATCTGACAAATTACTGTGGACGATGTATTTCTCTTGGGCGTTGTAGAGTTCTAAATGGATCCTTCATTTCATTATCAGTGCACTTTGACACTACCTATTGCAATCATGCTACCAAATCTCACTAAATCTCAGTGTTATTATACGAAATATGTCAATGTCAATCCTTACTCCTGTCCATTATAAGACCAAGCTCAAAATGTTGACGTGGGTCCGAATTCCGGTCGGAGCTTTGGGTAGACCACAAATGTATAGGAATTTTATAGCGTGTCTGAAAAATGACTATCTGAGATGAATAAAAAGTCATGAGACGGAGTATGGCAGTGATTTAATCTTTTTCACCAGAAAGAGGATCAGAAGAAATAATACGAAGGAGGAAGATAAGGAGAATACGTGTCTAGAAATATGATGATAGAGTAATAGATGCTATTAAAATGGATCTCAACGAAACAGAATGTTATCGAATGATTAATGTGTCTCAAGACAGGAAACAGGGGGTCGTTTCTGTGAAACTTTGGGTTAGATAAACTTCCATAACTCAAACTTCCTGTCGAGTTTAACTTCTAACTACACATCTTCACGATGTGATGCGCAAAAAGACCATTTAAAATTTCACCAACTTAAGGCATAAAAAATAATGCTGATCTTTCACTACATCACACATATGCCCCTACACATTACGTCCACTAAAATGGTTAGAACGTGACAGTTTAGGTTAGAGTTAGGCAGGCTAAGTTCACCATTTTTTTTTTAATCGTCTCATAACATTTCGTATCTGTCAGATGGTTCGGTGAGGAAAGAATAGATTAGGCTAACCAACTATATTACGCCTTTTTAACCCAAAATTGGTTTCAATTTGGAGGCCGTAAATGCAAACCGTGAAGATTCACCGAATAATCCTTAAGCACTGAGCTAACAAATTTACTGTACTGATTGCCGCCATCAAACACTTGTTCTATGGAATAAAATGCAGTAAATTATTTTTCAACGTAATTGAACTGTCTTACCTTCCTTTATATACCGCCTTTGTCCAACCGGAAGCCACGAATTCCAGATCCGTCACATCCTGCAGAGAGGAGCAATTGATGAGCGCAGTATTGCTGTAAGGCCAGCGCAGACCCGGGCCTGTCCACGTGGCTGTCAGTTTATCGGTAACGCCTTTATCAGCAACACCAGCGCCTGCAGCCTTGTCCACTTCTCTATTACCATCCTTGTGGTACATCTCATAATGATAGTGGCTTCTGTTTGAATACAAAGCAGTACGCCACTGATAATCGTCGTCTTCCGAGCGGCTGCTGTAGTACCTTGCTGTGTTTGAAGTGGATCTTCCACCGTCTGCATTGCCGGCATACGTTCTTTTTATGCTTCCTGAGAATGTCTTGTTAGCACGGATTTGAAACAGTGAACCAAAGAGTAGAATTCCAGCAATCACAAACAAACTTAAATATACCGTAACAAATAAACAAAGACCAGAGCATCTTGGTTGGTGAAGAAACCAGGATGTTGAAGGACGATGGGTCATGTTTGAATTTCAATGGTCATTCCTGCTTACTGCACAGATATACTATCATACTTATATTAAGTTGTTGTATGGTACGTTGTAAGAGTCCTTTCTGTTGTCTCCGGTTGCAGAAGTCGGCTCTGTCTCGTTACCAACTGGGAACTTAAACAATGCGCAAAATAAAGACAAATATTCATTCAAGTAAGACAAAAAATCTTTCACTTTCCGCTGAAATATATTTATATTAATTTAAACACTGTTTAGGTGATATCTGTTCCTCCAGACTAATTCAACTCGCGTTTGTATCTTACTGTTTAATTCCACGTTCATAAAGACAGCAATCTTTCAGACGTCTCCGATTTTCAAGTTATTCAGCATGAAAGTAATAAACACCCACCAAAAAACGAAATACATCACCGGTATACAGTAGCACATAAAGTTACACCACAGGAAAACACAGCAGGCTTTCACGAGAGTTTGTTTGTTTTAAGCTCGATTGCTTATCTTGTCGCAGAATTGTTATTTCACGCCCGTCCTTTATGTCCTACAAAAATAAGCATGTGTTAACCGATTAACACATTTATTACATGTTAAGAACAAGCTTGACACACTGCCACACGTTACAAATACATCTTTAGCACGAGGAAAAAACACGTACCAAGTCTCAGTCTAATTGGTCCCGATACTCAAATGGGGCACATCCAAAGACATTATAATCGTTAAAAAAGACGAAAGTTGATAATGATATCGTTATTGGTTAGACAGTTGTTTGTATTAAACTGTGTTACATTTATAATTGTAACCACCGTAAAACGACATATGGCACAACACTGCCAAGAGTTTATTTACATTAACTTCACCACACACACACACAGTAAACTAAATCGTCAAGAATCAGTTTCAAACTCCTCTTTTAACACTCAATGTCCACTATTTCGAAGCGACACCTGGTAAATGCAGCGTGTCACAGAAAGTCGGGACGGGTGTCGAGTGCTTGTCACCACTTCCACACATCACTGAGCGTGACAACATGCTTATCCGCGCTTGTATGGAGCACGCCCAACACCACCTCCTCACCGGCCGCTGTCTCGTTGCGAACTAACACAGTGCAGAGCCTACAGCCCGCCTTCGCCGCTCAGTGTCACAGTCCAACTACGCGCGCTCGTATAGTGCAAGCCTGCTTCACATTCAACCGAGTGTGCGGCATTCAAATTGGGTATTTGCTTACCCATCACACCTACTTCTTATAATGAAGAATTTACCGTTTAAGGTCCAGTGGTAAATGTACATACCAACTGCTATGATAATAATAAATACTGTAGTTTCCCACACGGTGTATTTGTGTGTTTCTTGTAACGCTCATAAAATATTTGTCCTAAAGAGCTTTAACCAGGTGGTTTTTAAAATTAACTGAAGATTGTCCTCTGTGACGTACGAAGTGAATTTATAATGATAATAAAATGATTATATAAATACACCATGCAAATTTCACATACCAGTTTATGATGATTCGAGAACTATAACCATTAAAAAAATTACAAGTCGGGGGGCCAAGTTGTTTTTTTTATATTTCTCTAAATCTTTATTTTCACGTAAAGCTGTGTATTGTTAAAAGGCTTGAAGATATACAAAAATCCAGGAAATAATACTTTTGGATAGCGCTAGTGTTATTCTCACCTCAGTAGTTTACATGAATGCCATAAACCTGTTGTTCATAATAGACTCAGAAGGTAACAAATAAAAAGTTGTCTAATGACATGTTTTGATGGGACAGGCGGAAGGAACGTACAGATATTCTTCCCTTTATCCATCAGGACTTCGCAATCCTAGCGACAAAGGTGGTTGTCATTGTATTGGCAGCATCGGTCATTTTGCTTCCTGAATAGCCAAATTATTTCTTGGGTCACATGATTACTCTCTTTCAACCACAGATATTACAGCATGGATTCCGTCACCAGCATTGATATTTGAAAGCCACGTATTAAATATCAAACAACCCCTCGCCAACCTCCATTGTGGCAAATGTCCGCAGCTTCCCATCAGTATTTAACTTTGCAGATCGCCGCATTTGACAGGATATATCCGTGGCGTTTATTTCTATAACCTAAAAAAAATTTGTGACTCACTCAACAAGAGACCCACGTTTGCTGCGAGGCAGTTTGTTTTGGTACCCCAAATCAATTTTGTACCTTCCAGACGATCATTGCTCTGTGTTTTTGTGACATGTCTTTATATTTTTAAATAATTTATTTTAATATTTTCTGTGTAGTAAAGGAAGTAAATAAACTTCTATTAGTGTGTTACTGTAGTCGCGGTTTCCCTAACCCCAAATTTGTCACGAGGCATTGGTCTTTCCACATTCGATTTTGTCAACGGTGGTGATTTTCAGGAACGTAACCTCTGCGTAGGTCGTCGGAATCAGCGAACAACATTCACCTTTCCTACACCGTTCACTGACCAATTAATCAGAAGAAAACATTCATGCAAAGCCTTGTAACGAATGGAAACGGACACTTGCAGCTCTGTACAGACCAAATGTACCAGCTACGCGTATGTACTGTAGCTTTTTTAAATTTATAGCCTTGCACACAGCTGAAGCAATACAACATTTCACTCGTATTTTATTAGGTCCATGTTGCATAATAAATCAACGCATCACAGGGGTCGGAATGGGGATGTGGTAGAAAGAATCATTTAATGACTACCACAAAAGAACTTTAGGCCGCATCTGTCACGAAAATGAAGGAAATTTTGTGGACAGGCGATAATTGATGAAGAGCGAACAGAACGAATAATGAAGTGATAACAAGAATAAAAGAAGTATATTTTGGATGTCAGATGTGAAACCAGACATGTGTGAGAAAATGAATGGGTGCAAGAAAATTCAATTAAATTGTCTGTACATGTGAATGATGAATAGGGTTTTATCTTACTTTCGATACATTTGCCATTTGGGATAGCATTCATATTACGGAGGTACCAATGACAGACGACAGAGGGTGTTGACTTTTCAATACGCGAAAATAGAACATCTGTGACAGACAGTCTTGTCCGTATGCGTGGCCTGAGCATATGAAATTAAAACTAAATTAAAAACACACTTGATAAATAGCCTGCAAGAAAATAATGACGGAAAAGAAGGAGAGGTTTGAAGAGCAAATTTCATTATTTTTACCCTTTACAAAAATCCAAAACAAGAGTTATTAAAGTGACCTTATATATAGTTACTCTCCTTTCGTATCACTTTCCTGCCTTCAGTTTCAGAGTGTGCCCCTTCCTCTTCTTCAGTGGAGGATGAGGCAGTAGGTTCCTCCGAAACATTAATAACTACCTACCCAACTGTACGGTATCACATAAAAGAGAGAGTCATCTTCATATTTACAGCTGTGAGAATTTCTAATCCCTTAAATTTTGTTAATTTATTCAAGAACACTAATTAAATACAATGTGACTGAAATTATTCGTGGTACTTCTCAGTCACTCCACGTCCCGTTCAATTTATTATTCACTAATTATCCCATTATTTGTGACTATTTAATTCGAGATATTGAGAGTGTCATTAAATAAACAAAAAGAAAATTAAACATAGAGTATTTTTTCCCAACTTGATCGATAAAGGCCAGACAGACGCTCTAGTGAGTATTTATTAGAGTTTCTAATGTTTACTATCACTGCGATCGTTTGTCTAGTTCCCGTCATCGACTGTTAAACCTCCCTGACATGCGGCGTAGGACGCAACGCTGGCGGAACGTCGGGCGCAGCGTTAGGCCGGCTCTTATCGGTCAAGCAGGGAAAAGAACACCCTATATTATAAGAAGTGTGGCTGTGAATAATAAATTAGTCGTGGTATGTTTTAATGTAACATGACAGGACTTAAGGGAGACACCGAAACAAGTACAAGATACATCCGACTTCCGAAACGAAACCTATCAGCCTGGATGTACAGTCAGCAATTTTGTACATTGTTGGCCCGCAAAATTTGCCTGAAAAAATAATAATATTCAGGTAGTTACATGCAAACGATGCTGACCGCTAATGGTGTTTTGAAAGATTTTCTAAAGAAAGGAGGCTCGTAACTAGCCGAAAATAACCTGCTGTACTGTAGTTGGATGGACAGAAATATGAAAACAACAGTTAAGGAAAACATATTTTATTCTATTAAGGCATGGCTCTTGCTTCAGTTGCCTCCTGAAGCGCTGCTCCCAAAGCTCGTCTAGCTGGCCACCCCTGCTGTATTTTACTCTAGTTGATAAAACATCGCTAAATATTATAAGAAACAATTTATCTCCTGAGTTCTACAGGCTAATTTCTTTTTTTTTAGCCTGATATCTTTTATCCTACTCATTTTAGGCGTAGAAGGATTATCGAAGCACCTGATCACACTCAACGCCACACACACACACTCTGTAGGACTCCTCTGGACGAAGGATCAGTCCGTCACAGAGACAAGAGCGTAATTTGCTAATATTAAATTTGTGTCTGGTAGGAGAAAGTTTTAATCCTTGGAGGAGGACGAGGCTGAGGAAGAAAAATTATAAGAAGCAGAAGGAGGAGGATGAAGGAAAAGAAGAAGAAGCACAAATCGTTTTAATTGCAACTTAATATGGACGACGGAGGACAGAGTCGAATTTCCCTTACGCAGGTCACAGGTTTTGCATCCCTGGTCTAAAACTCGAGAGTTCGGAACTGTAGTAAACATCGAATCCCCATACATGGATTTGGGACCCGCAATCCATATGATCTCTCATAAATAGATGAGCTTATTTATAAAACGCGGTGCTTATTTTAGATAAGCCAATGAGCCAGTAAATTGAAAGCTGAGCACACGCAGTATTTCATGTGGCAGGCAGCAGTGTAGCAGTGGAGGGTAAGGTTAATAGCAGAAACATATCTAAACAATGAGCCACATATTTCAGTCACAATGGAATTAAAGAAGCGAAAATTTTGTACATGCTGTTCGTTGTAGAGCAACATGAGACACAGATAATAATAATAATAATAATAATAATAATATAATAATAAATCAAACATTTTCAGTAGTGCAAAAAACTGCCGTAATTTTCAAAATATTTTTGTAAGTTCTCGCTTCTTCATTGTACTGTTTGTTCAAAGCCGTAACGTGAAAATCAGCTTAATAACCTTTCCAAAAATCTTAAAATAAAAACGCAGAGTACAACTGGACAAATGAGAGAAGTGTCTAATAAAAAATTTTGTTTTTGGTGAAGGGCCCCGCAGCAGATGCTACGGACGCACCGCAGCCTTGAGGCTCATTGTGCAACCCCGTGATGAAGATGATTAGTTTTTTCGTTTTTCCAAGTAATGGAGCGCCGATGGAATGAAATTGACAGGGGAAAACCGAAGTACTAGGGGGAAAACCTGTCCCAATGCCACTTTGTCCACCACAAATCTCACATGTACTCTCCCGGGATCGAAACCGGGCCTCCGAGGTGACAGGCCGGCGACTAACCGCCTGAGCCATGGCACGGATTGTAAGAGTGAGCTACATACTGAATTGTATTACAATGTATGTCTTTTGACTCTTTAAACACATCTGGTTAGTTTATGAACCACCAGGTTTCATTTCATTCATTCTGTAGTCTGTCTTACGACAGGTCCGTAGCCTCTTCCAAAGCGAGTTCTCCACAGGGTGCGATCTAGTGCTTCCTCTTTCAATTTCCAGTATTTTTCTTTTCCTTAAGGTCATCCAGTAGCTGCTTACGTCTTCTCCCTCGTCGTCCCGTCATTTCTATCCTTCCTTCTAACTTTCCTTCAATCACGTGTTTCAGAAAGCAGTTTCTACGCAAGATGTGACCAATCCAGTTAGCCTTTCTTCTTTTTATTGTATGTAGGATGTTCCTCTCCTCCTTGACTCTGTGTAATACTTCTTCATTTCTCACACGATCGGTCCAACTGATCTTCTCCATTCTTCTCCAGCACCACATTTCAAAACTTTCCAGATACTTCTGATCTACTTTCCGAAGTGTCCACGTTTCAGCACCATACAAAGCTATGCTCCAAATGTAGCACTTTACTAGTTTCTTCCTTAAATTTAAGTCCAGTTTGCTGGTGAAAATATTCTTCTTGTTGTTGAATGCTGCTTTGGCCATGGCAATTCTGGATTTAATTTCACGTGTACACCTTGCATCACTTGTTATGATGCTACCCAAATAATTGAAATATTCCACATTCTCCACTTGTTTTTGATCTATCATAATTTTCATTGGGATGGTTGCCTTCATTCTCCCACAGAGTGTACGTATTTATGTGTTTGTATAGTTCTCAGGACCATCAGCTATTATTTACCTATACCGCATTGACTCATTGACTTTTACAACACAGAAGGAGTGTGTTTACTGTGCGGTACGAGATGAAATTGGAAAACTAATTCAGATTAATCTTCTTTTGTAAAGGGTTAAGGTGACTGAATCAATAACAAAGAAATAAATGTATAAGTAGCATATTACGGGGGAGTCAAGGAAACCGATTATTTGAGAAATCTGGACTCAGATGGGAGAAGAAAAATTAAAACAGGTCTACCAGAAATCGGTTTTGAAGGTCTGACTAAACCGAACTGATGCACGAGAAAGTCCAATGGCAGGCTTTATGGACAGTGTAATATATTCTTTTGTTCTGGAGTGACAGAATTTCCTGATTAGTTGAGTCATTACCATGGGGCAAGTTGGCCTGAGAAGAAACGTTACAGACTTGCTTTTAGCGAGTGAAGGTTGGAATCTCATCCGACGCAACGACTACCCTGACTGAGACTTGTTGTATTTCCTCAGTCCCTCCAGGAAAAGAAAGATATATTGCCTTAAATTTGGCCACGGCCGCTTCCATGGGAGACAGGTGGTATTAAATAGGTCTGGTGCTGTACCTTCCTTCTAAACGTCGGGTATCAATAATCCTGCTATTACGGTGTAACAGTCAAGATGACCTGAACACTGTGGAAACCCGAAACCTTGCAGAGCGCTAGTGTCGTTCACACCTCACAAGTTCATTCACCAGCAAATTGAAAGTTTTGATTGCATAAAATTAAGAATTATGAGGATGGAGTGTCCTGCAGTGGCACAAATATTCTACCAAAACTTGTAAAAGTCAGTGAATTTTTTTTACATTAGTAGGACGACACACAACATACATACATATACATACATACAACATACATACATACAGTCATGGTGACTTCTTAAGTTTCTTTACGGAAATAAAGTAAGTTAATTATGTGTTTTATTTCCCCTTTCCAATTTTATGATCGCGGAATGTTTGTTTCCTGCAGAAGTTACTTCTACCAAATGAATGTCATGCATGCCTCCGTTTATAAAACGTGCCTGTGTGAAGTTGGCTTTCTCACCCGTGGTGTAAGGAAACGACAGCCAGGCGCGAGAGCGTGCATGTCAGGGGTGAGAAAACAGAGGGCCGAGAGTGCCACGTTGCTTCCCGCTTACAGATACTCAACTACATTTTGTGTATAAAATTAACAATAAAATTCGGTCTAAAACATCATGGAGGTCACACAATTCCGTAACTTCATGTAGCCCAATCATGAGACAGTCAATTGTTCATTATTTCATTTGCTATTGAGCATAACACATTTCAGTTAACAGCAGCGAGGGTTGAGGCTCTCACGGCGGTGACTGTACAGGTTGATAACTTCGTGTGATGCGGTGGAGATTGGTAGAAAATTACCAATATTTCTGAGAAAATCTTCAACCCTGTAGTTGGGAAGGAAACACGTTTCACCGAAACGTCGGTACCTACCTATAAATCTACAAGGCGTCACATTTGATAGGAGGAGAAGAATTAGTAGAGCTACACCTCCACTCCCCCAAATGCCTTCATGGCGTGTACAGAGACAATTTTACCTTTACCTTAATTTCTCTCTCACATGCGGTAAGTGTTCCCATCTACTACTAGGTTTTTCAAACAGCCTTTTTCCATCAGGTTCTCCAACCAAGCTATGTATACACTTTACCATTATCTCATGAGTCGGGATAGCTCAGTCTTTTTAGTGATTAAGGCTAAGAGAGTTTGGAGAACTTAGGAATCGTGTTTCTATTTCCGGAAGGAATTTTCTCTTCTCCAAAGCGTCGAAACCGGATCTGGGGCCCACACAGGCTACTATTCAGGGGTACCGGGAGACGTTTTCTCTGGAGTAAAGCGGCCTAAGCATGAAACTGATTACTCACTCCTCGCCTCCACGGGTGGCAATTTAAGAATGAATGGAGCTATACTTAAGACTCCTCCGTTTGCCTTCATGACGTGTACAGGCACAATTTCACCTTCACGATTTATGTCTCATGTGTGCTATACCTTCTGAGCATTTTATACTTAAATCTAACAACGGCAGGACTTAACGGCCTATTAGGTCCAATATTAAGTACCCGGAAACTAAAACATTTTGCCTTCTTTATGATAAACTTCAGCTCTAAGTGCGAATTGTCCATTCAGTTTGACCATTATTTTAAAAGGGGAAAAAACTGCTTCCATATACCTGTTTCACAATTTGTCTACTCTGCTATTTGCCTATAGGAGGACTGTTAAACCTTACAGCATTGCCTTGAGATCTTACAGGTTTTGTGGCCGTGTATTTTCGTAGGTTGACACCAAAGTTTCAGAGGAACTTGTTGCATCTCTTTTCAGCACAGAGCACTGAGGCTTTAAAAAAAACAGAAATGTCCATTATGTTAAATATTTCAGTCCATAATACGTTTAGATTCGAACGTTGGAGCATGAATGACGGTTTCTAACCCTCCTGTGGTGCATGGATGTTGGGTTCCGTCTGTCTTTATATTGCCCTTTCTAGGAATAGCGATGGATCGATCCTCTACCTAAGGAGT
The DNA here is from genome assembly GCA_021186555.1 of Reticulitermes speratus. Taxonomy (NCBI): domain Eukaryota; kingdom Metazoa; phylum Arthropoda; class Insecta; order Blattodea; family Rhinotermitidae; genus Reticulitermes; species Reticulitermes speratus. The sequence continues at coordinate 41,512,234 of JAJKFL010000042.1, read as the reverse complement.
CCCAACAAATATCTGAAAAATGGCCACAATTGCAGAAGTTAATTCTGAATATAAACAAGCCAGGCCTAGTCTATAAAGGCTCAATAATAATAATAATAATAAAAAATATAAGACGAGGAAATATATATATCATGTCATTATTATTGGTAGGCCTATTTATTTTAGAAACGGTTTCGTATGAGACAAAGAGACACAAATTTGGTCACCCCTTGTATATGTTATGTTAGTATTTAACGGAAGGAAAGCAGACCAGACCAATGGAAAAGCCCAGCAGGGATTCTAAAGCAAGCATTTTGACAGTTCTATAACTAACAAGCCTTGACTACGTAAACTGCGACCGGAGAGACAAGACGAAAGAAAGGAAGAGAAAAGCGAAGATTTGAGATAGCGTTAAGTTTATTGTCGGAAGTGAAATGCGTACTGTAACAAGTACAAGGCCGCTGTCAGTTTAACGCTTTTTCTGTGTTTACTATGAAAGGGGAATGTCAAATGATCTGATTCGGTTCTTTTGAAACGTAACAGATATATGTAGCAGAGGTGATCAGGAAATTCTCTGCGAGATTTGAGGCTCTCACAGCGGTGGTGCTGAAGATTCAAGTCTGCGGGGATGTTACGCCTTGTCGATTGGTAATTACCGACGTTTCGGAAGTGTGGTGACTTCATCTTCAGGGGAAAGCGATCTAAGTAGAATGAATGCACTTCTTGACCCAGATAATGAAGGCACTACGATCCTTGGAAAGGTCCAAAACTGTTTGCCGAAAATCACATTGTAACATCTCAGGAGACTTGAATCTTCAGACATTCCCTGTTGTTACAAAATTTGAACATCCATGAATTCAGCCAATTCTAAGGAAGAATGTAACGATGGTAAACTACTTTATTATTACTAATTTTCAGGGGGTTTCCATCGTCTCGTGCTGGAACCAGAACAAAGCGTGTCTGAAGCTGGAACCAGAACAAAGCGTGTCTGAAGCTGGAACCAGAACAAAGCGTGTCTGAAGCTGGAACCAGAACAAAGCATGTCTGAAGCTGGAACCAGAACAAAGCGTGTCTGAAGCTGGAACCAGAACAAAGCGTGTCTGAAGCTGGAACCAGAACAAAGCGTGTCTGAAGCTGGAACCAGAACAAAGCGTGTCTGAAGCTGGAACCAGAACAAAGCGTGTCTGAAGCTGGAACCAGAACAAAGCGTGTCTGAAGCTGGAACCAGAACAAAGCGTGTCTGAAGCTGGAACCAGAACAAAGCGTGTCTGAAGCTGGAACCAGAACAAAGCGTGTCTGAAGCTGGAACCAGAACAAAGCGTGTCTGAAGCTGGAACCAGAACAAAGCATGTCTGAAGCTGGAACCAGAACAAAGCATGTCTGAAGCTGGAACCAGAACAAAGCGTGTCTGAAGCTGGAACCAGAACAAAGCGTGTCTGAAGCTGGAACCAGAACAAAGCGTGTCTGAAGCTGGAACCAGAACAAAACGTGTCTGAAGCTGTGCCTGTTTCCACCTTCAGGTGAAAAGTTAGGAAGACGCCTACACAGATGTGTCTGCTAGAGTTGATCTCGGTGCTGGACATATTAATGCAGTTAGTTAAACCTTCTTTCATATATATACATATATATATATATATATATATATATATATACAGGCGAAATCGGTTATAACGTCCTGAAAAAGATTATTACAGCTCGCACCCTGAAAACTCATTTCTTTAATAGCCATTTTAATATTATCCTACTATTCTGTTTAGATCTCCCAAGGGGTCTCTTGCTTTCAGAATTTAAAATTAAACTTTTGTAAGCAAAATCATGTTACATGCTGCGTCCATACTCACCTTAAAATATTCAATAAAAACTTTCCCAATTACGGTTTCTTTCCCCGAAACGTCCGTGAATATAGGCCTAGGGCAGTAATAAGCATTTCAGTGCCACACGACGGAGACCTGTGGGGAAATGAAGTATAATGTCTATGCATTCATCAATAGATGGGAAGTCAGACGTTTTGTCAGGCCGAAACCCCCTCCTTCGCCCCAGTAGTTATAGCAGGCTGAATTAACTCTAGAGCCGGTCTGAAGGCAGTGGCTGAAAGAAAATTCCGCATTTCTGCCCACAATTGAGCCTTAGTCATCAATTCCGTAATCGCTCAGTATATTTATTCATCTAACCCGACACACATATAGGCTACATTCATTCATTCATTCATTCATTCATCCTGCAGTCTGTCTTACGACAGGTCTGTAGCCTCTTCCAAAGCGAGGTCTCCACAGAGTGCGATCTAGTGCTTCCTCTTCCAATTTACAGTATCCTTTCCTATCCTTAACATCATTCATTAGCTGCTTACGTCTTCTTCCTCGTCTTTCCTTCACTTCTGTATCCTTTCTTCTATATTTTCTTCAATAACGTGTTTTAGAAGGCAGTTTCTACGCAAGATGTGACCAATCCAATTAGCCTTTCTTATTTTTATTGTATGTACGATATTCCTCTCCTCCTTGACTCTTTGTAATACTTCTTCTTTCTCACACGATCGGTCCAACTGATCTTCTCCATTCTTCTTCAGCACCACATTTCAAAACTTTCCAGATACTTCTGATCTACTTTCCGAAGTGTCCACGTTTCAGCACCAACAAAGCTATGCTCCAAATGTAGCACTTTACTAGTTTCTTCCTTAAATTTGTGTCCAATTTGCTGGTGAAAAGAATCTTCTTGTTGAATGCTGCTTTTGCCATGGCAATTCTGGATTTCATTTCACGTGTACAGCTTGCATCATTTGTTATCATGCTACCAAATAGTGAAATATCCACATTTTCCACTTGTTTTTTATATATCATAATATGTACTAGCGATGGTTGCCTTCAGAGTCTCTTTACCTTAGTTTTTTTTTTCACATTTATTTCCATTCCATAGCATCTTCCATTTCAATTAGTCTATCAATCATGCCCTATAGCACCTTTTCTTTTTTAGTAAGTAGCACAAGACACGTACACAGTCCAGGTACAGTCAGTCCTGCGAAGCACTTTATGTACAACAGGCTTTAACGTTTAAACAATATAGACAACGTTGGTATAACATAACAATGTGGCGTGTTCGCGTAACCATTGTTGCAATGGAAATGCAACAAAGCGTTCTGTGTGTATTGTTGATGTACATGTCACTGTCAACAGTTTAAAAATAGTGAGTGCACAAAAATGCTTTTTTGACGAATGTAAATCGCCAGCAAGAATAAAACGTACTTAGGTCTTCATGTAAGCAGTGGTTCCCAAAATGGGCGGTACCGCCCCCTGGGGGGCGGTGGGATTACTGAGGTGGGCGCTAATAGGTACGAGAGGTGGAAGGGAGCGCTGTTATTATCACAGGGGGGCGCTAGTAGACAAGTAGTGAATTTATTTTTATAATTAAATTCAAATAAAGTAATTGTTGTTTTCAAAATAGAAAATGAAATAAATTTCTTAGTATTTTAATTTATGAATCTTATTCAAGCACATATTATTTTTTAATAAACTATTGCTAGATGAATTATTGTTAATCATAAAGTATATAATAAATTCTAATTTATTAATTAACACATAAAATATTAAGTTTAACTCTTATAATTTTATTTAAACGATTTTTTAAATATGAAATAAAAGTGGAAACAAAAGCGCATTTATGTTTTTTAAAAAAGGTAGGGGGGCGCTGTGGGTGTGTATATGGAAACCAAGGGGGCGGTGGACCGAAAAAAGTTTGGGAACCACTGATGTAAAGTGTCCGATATTTTTCGTCCGATTTTATCCAAATTTTGAGTTTTCTCCCCAATATCAAATGTTATGGAAATCCTTCCAGTGGAGGCGCGCTGATACATGTGGACAGACGGACATGACGAATCTAATAAGCGGTTTTCGCGAGTAAGCCAAGGAGCCTGAATGTTATTTTTGCCCACAGAGTGCATGCAATGCGATTCCGCGCTCCCCTCCAAACAAAACATCGTCATTTCCTTAAACAGCATTCAGCTCTTGTGCTTTGTAATGGGGACGCACTGGGTTGCATATTCTGTAGGATTGTTTTGACGAATTACAGGCTTCTGTGGTTTAATTCGAAGTGAAGTTAATATCACAGTCTACAACAAACCATCCTTTCTTCTTTTCATGGCGCAACAGCCCGTTTTGGGCCAGGGCCTCCTCATTATCGAGGCTTCACGATCACATTCAGACACACACCACACTCGGTAGGACTCCTCTGGACGAACAATCAGCCCGTCACAGAGACTTCTACCTGACAACACACAAGAGACTGATATCCATGCCTCCGGCGGGATTCGAACCCGCAGTCTCAGCAGGCGAGCGGCCGCAGACCCACTCTTTAGACCGCGCTGCCACCGGGATCGGCAACAAAATATCCTACATAAAAATCAGTATTCGCTTTCTCTCCCTGTCCTAAACAGTTCGTGGTATTCGTTGTGTTACTGCTCAGTGTCCGTAACCGTAGCAGCAAAAACAAAGTATATTAAACCGCAGGTAGTCAGTCACCAGAATGCTGCTGTGTGAAGGTTTGTTATTTCAGAGTTCTGCATATTTATTCTCCCTTTGTAATATTTAGGTTGCTGAAAGGGTTTACCTTCACTCAGTTTAATACACAAACAAGACCAAAGTTGAAACTTGTTAATCAAATTAAAATCATCTGACACAGTCATGCATTACTGATAACTGGGAGATATAGCTGGTGATGAAATTTACATGAACCTTTCAAAGGAACACAATGACGATATGGCAACATGTTTCCATGGGACATGTAGCACAAATCGGGCACGTATGCGGGAATCTGAAAGCTTCTCACATAATGGTAAATAAATTATATGCCAGCGTTTGTTTAATATCTGTTTTAATATTATCTTTCTCTCTAGGCCTAGGTCTGGGTCTTTCAAACGGATGTGTTTTTTGCATCTCCCTTCCATGCCACATGCTCCGCCCGTTTAATTTTGTTATTTATTCAGATAATATTATTTAACAAAGAATAAAATTATAAAACTTCTCATTATGCAATTCTCTACAGACTTCTATTACTTCCTGTCCTTTTCTTTTAAATGGCTCGATAGCCCCTTGGGGGCCAAGGCCGCCTCAGTGTTCGAGGCTTCACGATCACACACTTTAGACACACCACACTCGGTAGGACTCCTCTGGACGAGGGACCAGCCCGTCGCAGAGACCTCTACCTGACAACACACAACACTCACAAGAGACAGACATCCATGCCCTCAGCGGAATTCGAACTCACAATCCCAATAAGCGAGCAACCGCAGACCCACGCCTTAGACCGCGCGGCCACTGGGATCGGCACTTCCCGCCCCTTACGTAAGGTAAATGTAAAGTTGACTCTGTCCACGCCATTATGGCATGCAAGGGGAGTAGAAGCATAATTCCACTCATTCTTAATCTCGGCAATAGATGGAGACGAGTGGTCAACTTAAAGCGCCGGCCGCTTTACCCCTACAAAACGCCAGGTACCCATTCAATAGAAGGGCGAATGGGCCCCAGACACAGTCCGGACGTTTTACAGAAGAGAAAATCTTTTACCCCTGCAGAGATTCGAACCCCAAATCGCCCAACCTCTAGCCCAGTCACTGTACCTGTGTACGGTAGCCCGGCTCCTTCTCTTTTTATATATACTCTCCTCGGCGCTTTTTTTTTTTTCGCGGGCAATCTCTATGTTTTTCTACAAACGCGAGAGATAAGTTCACACGGACACAAATCACGAGACATTATCATCTGTAGCATATATTTAAATCAAATCGAGAAGAATGAGAAGGGGAGGGCATGTGACACGTATGGGAGACAGGAGAGGTGCATACAGGGTTTTGGTGTGGAGACCTGAGGGAAAGAGACTACTTGGAAGACCTAGGTGTAGAGTGGGGGATAATATTAAAATGAATTTTTAACAAGTGGGATGGGGGGGGGGGACATGGACTGGATTAATCTGTCTCAGGATAGGGACAGGTGCATGTGAATGGGTCACGAACCTTCTGGTTCCGTAAAATGCAGGGAATCTCTTGACAACCTGAGGAACTGTTAGCTTCCCAGGACGGACTCTGCTCCATGGAAGTATGCTTAAATATTCACAGTTTCTTATAAATGGCAGAAAGACAAAGATCCCTGAACTCAATGCATATAGCACAGTTAAATGACTTATTCAGGATTCAGGTTTATGCGTTTTAATTTTAAATTTGACATTTAATATTTTTGGAAAGTAACCACGTATTTACATGTATGAAATGAACTATCATATGTAGAATTTTCGGCTAAGTTTTAATCGATTACATAAACCTAGTGACTGAAATCGATTTATCTTCGCTACTGGCGAATGCTCCAAAGCGTTAAAAACGAAAAAGAATCTTCCAGACAAATACAGTGTGTAATTCCTGAAGACAGTTCACAACATATGCCTCTTGCGTATGATGACTAAACTCGAGGGTATTTCCATCAACTAGAACATTATTCAAACAAGTTTCTCTTTTGGTCAAAACTCAGGGGAGTAATCCACACAACACGCATGTCATACTGTAAAACCAGCACTCCAATTTTTAAATGTAAACACATAGAACATTAACTTATTATATATATATATATATATATATATATATATATATATATATAGCTCTACAACCTCCGATAAGACAGGAAAAAACACTCAATTGGAATGTATTGACCGTAACGAGTGAAATGTGTCTGCAAAGTAAGGTTTATATTTAGTCACATTTCATTTCCATGCATCCATAAACTTAAGTATTTGATTTGATATTCTCACGGAGGTGAATATTAAAAATATGGTCGTCTAGGAGTGGGGTGGACAAATTACGGTCCGCAGAAACGAAGGGGCCTTCGATAATTCCAGAATCAAGACGTTCCCGTAGTGATATTCAGAAATTCTTAATAATTTGGTTCCATTACACAGTACAGATAAAGCACTGTGCTGGCAGAAATAGATAAAATAAACAAAAATCTGGATTTTAACAGAAAATCAAGTTTTGAGTGCCTAGTAGGTCTAACCAAAATGAAGCATGTCTGCCCTTTTCATTTCCAGTGTCTACAACACGGCGTAAGGCAATTATTACGTAGAGCTACACATTTGGTACGTAGACAGAAGTGCGTTAAGTCGGTGCGGATGACCGGCAGGTTTACCAACATTTGAACCCACGTACGCCCACATTCATGAGTCTTGCGCAGCTGTAGGGGCTCAGTCGCTCCGAAATAGACCTATCCTTTCCACAGGCAAAAACAAATTGACTCCCTGCTCCCTACCGACCTAGGATATGACACAGTGTACTTTGATAGACGGGAACCGACGTTTTGGAGGAACCTGTTGCTGTTGTATCCAGTATAGACTATGAATGTAACGGTTTCCTCAGTAAATATCCAACCAACTATACAGGTTACATTCCCGGAGACCGCAATCTTCAGTACGCAGGATTACTGCACTGCAAGACACCACGAAAAATGTTTTCAGAATCTTTGAGCTCATACTGGATGCCCGAAGACCGTCGCTGTGGCCCACCCACCCACCTATTCAATGGACACCAGAGTCTCTTTTCCAGGGTATCAAATGGCCGGGTTTGATTCAGAAGTTGAAATGGGTAGGCAGTGACACAGACACACAGCATGGGCATTTTCAAAAGCCTGTTTATTTCCTTGTAGGAATCAAAGTAGGATTTTACCCACCAGTGTGTTTATGTGTTTCGTGTGATTCTCACAATACGCGGAGACTCTTTCCTTATACAGCATTAACACATAAATCCTCGTAATTGAGGCTGTTTTCTGTGAGATTGGAACCGAACTTTTGTATATTTCTTCGTGAATCAAATTCCTCTCCTAGGCCGCACCATGGCTCTGGCTGTTGGTCGCCGGCCTCTCACCGCAGAGGTCCAGGTTCGATCCTGGGTCGGTCCATTTGGGATTTGTGGTGGACAAAGTGGCACTGGGACAGGTTTCCCCCTGTCAATTTCATTCCACCGGTGCTCCATTACACGGAAAAACGGATCTTCATCACAGGGTTGCACAATAAGCCTTCAAGGCTGCGGTGCGTCCGTAGCATCTGCTGCGGGGCCCTTCACCACACAAAAGAACAGTGCCACACACGTTATACATACATTGCCCACCTTGTTTTAATTCCTCTCCGTACGTCGCCATTGTCCTCTTTGCCACATCTGATCCTGACTGAAAACCTCGGTGTTACAAGCCCCAACTAAGCACACCACAGACACAATGGAGTAATGACTGTGGTAAGTGGGCGGGTCCTGTACAACGGTCCACTTCCTCCGCAACCCACAAGCTCAACAAACCACCGAAACTTCTTTATAACGCGCAAATTCACTTTTGATCTCGTTTCTGAAAAGGGAACGCGCTTGGAAAATGGGCTCTTGAACTGTTGGCTAACTCAGGCCAATAAGCGACCACCAACACTTTCTGGCCAGCTTTGTGTTTAATGCAAGTATTTTTCTTTGTTGTTGCTTGTAAGCCATAAACAATGATTCCCCCATGTAATATGTTGCAAACCATTTAGATTTTAACTTTTTATACACTATCTTTATTTGACTTAGTTTCATGCAGCAGAGTCCTTGAGAAATGAACAGCGGTCCAGATCCAGAGGTTTACTATGATGTTCACAAGATTCCGCCATTGGATTCTATCCTGAGCCACATGAATCTAGTCCACACACTCCCACGCAATTTCTTAAGATCCATTTTAATATTATCGTATAATCTACACATTTGGTAGGGTTTAAAACATTAAATTATGTTGCTGACAAAGCATTTTACGTTTACATTTATTTATTTTCATTCAATAGATCCTTACAAGGGTTAAAACAACCCATAGGATGTAGAATTAGTCTCATATATATATATATAGTATATATATATATATTATATATATTAAGTTATTATATATATATATAAGTATATATATATATATAAGTACTATGTACAGTCATATTAGTCAAAGTTACACAAAATACATAAAGAGAAGAGGCACAACATAATTGCAACGAAAATGAGACAAAATGATAAAACAGACAGGAAAGTAACAGTCACAAGAGTAAGTGTAAGATTTAGACATCGCAGATAATGCATTCCAAATCAAAACAATTTCAAAGGAAATTTAGTTGAAAGTTCAATTAAATTAGGAATAGATAGCTTATATGTCCATGTCCTGATGTCTTGGGTCTGAAATATGTTATAAAATCTTAAAATATTTCAGACCCCAACGCATAAACCACAATTAAATTGGTTCTACGCTAGAATTTGCAACACCCTAGTACTACCAACGTGCGGCAATGGCAGCGCCAGTCATCAGTCCTTCGTTTAGCGACGTTTCCCCCGTTATCCATCTGTGGCGCTGGTTACTAAATAAACGTACGAAGCTATTACTTTCATTTTGAATTGTCCTGTATTTCGTTCCACATTAACAGCGAATACTATCTTTGCATTATTTTATTCCTCATTTAATTGTTGGTCTCGCCTCAATAAGTATACATCTTGTTTGTGATCTAACTGCTGCTCACATTTGAAATTTCTTCTCCTTTCATTCCGCCCAGCACTACACAGGTTATGTTATTTCACACTACAGTGTAGTTTCCTGATTAGTTTGGTTCCATTGGTAGTAGTTGTTGAAGGCTTTGTTTACAAATTGTTCAAGTTAAATAGTTTTTGCAACATGGTTGCCTGAACTGCTTGTTCTGTTCTAAGATGTAAGGTTTGAAGTTATGTCAGGATTAGTGAGTTCTGGGATGTGACACCATGTAGTGTGGTAGAAAGGTCCAACATTTCAGAGAAACTTGCTGTGTTTATCTTCTACCCTGAATACAGAGGCAGCAGACTTATGCTTCAGGTTGAATTGCACAAAATTCCAAATTCTAAGAAAAGAAATGTGAGGTACCAATTTTGTTGACATACTGATATCTGCTAGCAAAAATTCATGATGTGCAGTGTCTGTACTCAGACGTGATTTCATGGAATACATTACAAGTTTCTTTTGGCAGTTAAAAAGCAACCTTTAAAATACTGAAATAAACATCTGTCTCTAGGTTTTGTGGCCTGTACATACTGTGCAATTCCAGCTTCAAAGGATTAGCTGTGTCGTGTGTTTACATTTTGACACACACTGCAGTCTTCAGGGACAAGTAAGCAGGAGGACGCCATACTCACTCTTCTTGGACTACCCTCAAGATGGATGCAGCAAACACCTCCAAAACTTTGGTCCTGATACACCAGTTTGCATAGGGTCATATCCTAGAAGACTAGAATCTTAATGAACATCACTGCAAAAACCTCAGATCTTGCATAATTTGTCTTATGTTTTTGTTTCTATGATGCATGCTTCTTATATGACATTTTAATCATAATCTCCTTTGCATTATTGTTTTCAGAGAACTTAAAAAGAGTGCACGCCATCATAATGTGGAAGAATGGATTTTTAAACACTCATCCCAAAAGTAGTCTCAGTTCCTAAGATTTCTCTTGTACAATACACTGGCCACAGAACAAAGACACAATCAAATCAGACAAAATGTAACTCAGTTGCATTAGTGTATATTTTCATTTGCAAAAGAAAAATACATTACATTTTACTATTATTATAATATACTGAACACAATCACTCATTATCAGACAAACTATCTTCAGTTTCACTGTCATCTTCCTTGTTCAGTTCTTCACTGTACATTTCACGGAACACCTCAAATCTTCTAGTGTAAGACCAGATGCAACTTCGGAAATAAACACCTCTTCACTAGTGTCTGTAATGTCACTAAGATGTGGGTTCTTGCTCCAGGGTTGCTGTTTCTGCTCTAACTTGGTCCCTTTAATCTTTCCTGGTGTCACATAGATACCAGCCCTAAACAAAATATCTTGTGTTACACAACAAATATAAGAAACATTACAACATAGTGGTCTAGATATTTATTAGCATAAATTGTTGTGGAAATAGGAGAAAAATTATTAGAAAAAAGTACAATAGCAGACATAAACACTTTGAATTTTAATTAAATCTGGTAACATAAATGCTTAATTATGCTACACACAATGACAGCATACTTGGATGGGAGTGGAAGTGCAGCTCCACAAATTATTAACCTCAGCACTCGATGGAGGTGACTGGTCAGCTTCACACCCCAGATGTTTTACCTCTGGGGAATGTACCCCTGGTATCCACTGTACAGGAGGCTGGGCAGGCCCCAGACAACTTCTAGAAGAGAAAAATCTCTTGCACCTGCTGGGAATTGAACCCTAACACTTCAGTCATCCAGTCCATAGCCTACACATTATACTGACTCAGATATTCTGGCTCTGTCTGCTGGTTGTGACAAATAACAAATACTTACGTTTCCGAGCTACATCAACTAATTTCATCAGACTATCATCATGTTAAAATGTCAGTCTCCTTCGAAGTTCCCTCATGTTAAATCCAAAAAACACACATAACTGTAGTCCAAACCAATGCAGGAGCTCAATAATGAACATGTTTAAAGCTCTTAAAAGGGGCATTTAATTTGCATAAGTCTCCTTAAAGTCTTGCCTGTCATCTTTACAGAGAAAGTATCGTAATATTTATACATGCTTATCCACAAATATTTGTAATCATTCAAGTACCTTCCAGATACTTTGATATCAAAGATATGAATGGGGATAGGAGACACATACAATCTCTTCTGTAAGTGCTCTGAAGTTGTATTGCATGGTTATTTATGTCTTAGACATATTCAGATCCACTGCCTATAGGCAAGGGTGAACAGGGTGTAAGTTCCCATGGGGGACCCTCCCTACAATAAACTTCATTAACCTTTAAGAGCCGAAACGGACAAATTTGTCCATCGTTTTGTGTAGGTATGAATGCCGAAACGGACATTTTTGTCCAAAAAGATATATGTAAACTTTTCGCATTAAATACGATATTGGCGGGGCAATAAGCGTGTGTAAATATTATGTATACATACAGCAGACTTGAAGGTAATTTTAGAGTTGTGCCTCATATCAAGGGGGCGTATTGGGGCGCGGAGGTAATATACCATAAAATTATGTATTTAACACTGTTTAGAGCGTATTCAGCTTCTTGCTCCAGCATCTGTACATTCATGTTCCCCAGATACCCATCGATTAAAAAGCCGGTAGAATCGAGTTAAGATTTATACGAGTCTATAGATATATTTATGTACTTTCCGGGAACCGAACCCTGATCTCCTTTCTGGTGATCGTATAACTTATTCACTGTTCTAGCCCGTGCTTGTACTCACAGAAAAATTTTCAATACATTTTCACAATATATTTGTCCAAATATACGAAGAAATTAAAAGCTTCCGGCTGTATTTACCCTTACGTACTTGATGGAAGAATGAAACATAGCTCACCCGAGAAAGGCAGTATATGATGCGTCGTCAGAAGGAAGTTACTTGTTACAGAAATTATTACATACCTTATTATTAGATGTTCTCATCCGAATCAATATCACAGATCAGCTGTGATTCAATATCTTCATCACGAATATGCCTTCTACAAGCCATGATGCTGATTATGTACTCACAAGAAATAATTTTCACAAGCGACAGGGTCACTGCACTGTGCGACAAACACTGAAAGAGTGTGGCCACTGGTAGGAATACCGAGAAACGTACTTTTCCTTTCGCAGGTCAGATTCCTCATGGTTGTAAAACTGTAAACCTCTTTGTAAGTACACCCTTACAGAAATCACACCAACGAAAAGCATTTCGCTGTTGTTAAAATAACCTCACAGAAATATTTTCCCTTGAAAGTGGGGACGAATTCAGGAGAAAGGAGCCAGAATTTAAGGCTAAAGAGAACGAAACATAACATATTACTAAAATTCCATTAATGGTCCAGACACGATAAAGAAACAAAAGATGACTAAAATTTCTGTCTCTTAGGGAAGTGGTTCATTCTTATTTTGCATCAAAATATTTTATAATAAACTATGATGTACATTACCGTGTTCTCCATGCTTCACTTGAGTAATTACGATTTATTTCACAGATCCAGCGTTAATATTCTTCAAGATATTCAAAATTTTCCTAACCATTGCAACAAACGTTTAAATCCCCAGAGAAAACTCCGGTCCGCTGACAGTACAGGGCATTTAAATCGCCGGCTCTTAAAGGTTAACTTATGCACAAAAGTACATTGCTCATGACAACACAGAAAATGAAATGACTTGTTCTATTATAAAAATTCCATAATTCTGTAACTCCTATGAATCATTTAACAATAAAAATAACAAACTGATTTCCATAAACAACTAAGAGATCCTTAACTAAATTTAATTCATTCATTCTTCTTTCCCCAGGAAGTCTTAATAATTACATCACACAAATTTTTTACAGCTACACAAACTGCAAGCCTGTGACATTCACTGAGAAAACCCCTTCAACAAAAGGTACAAATTTCAGGACTGATTCTTCTCGTATCACAAAAAAATGAAGATTGCATGCATCATAGATTTTCCAGAATTCTGAATTCAATATTGCAGCCCCCAACATGGCAGGAATACAGAAACAGGCACCCGAATGAGTCATGAGTAAGTTGCTCCTATATTCAACTTCACTCACTTTTCAGGTTACTTTAACATTTATAAATTCAAAGGGTTTTATATACACCAATGCAGGACACAACATAACATTATAATAACCTTAATCTATATTACTGTATTGTAAATTCTAATTGCCCAGACTAAAAAAAAAAACTTAACAGATCAAACAAAACCATATGTAAAAGACAGATTTCTCAGTCTTAAACACACTGACAAAGATATTGGCAATCATTCTTGTAACAGCCTCTGATGATGGTCAATTAAATGGCTGAAACATAACAGTCCGAATAGCATACATTTACAGTGTAAAATAAAGTTGTGCCTACTGAATCTTTGCTTCTTATATTGTTCGTTCACACATGAGGATGCAGTCCATCATTTGAAGAAATATGGTATATCCCAGAAGACTAATCTTGAGTAAGTGGCTGTCATTTACCATTACATGAAGGTACTATCCCAAAATCTGCCTTAAAATACTGGGGAAATTTATACAGAGCCTCTCAAAGTATCTGGGACCCAGGCAGGATTCAAACCATGTACCTCCCAAGTGTGTATCAGATGAATTACTGTTTTCAATGTATGAAATGTCTTATTTGCTACTATATATGGAGTAATGACAGAACCACCATGATACAAACCTTTGTAAAAAGACATGCCTTGTCTGAATTTCATCCACAGTACGATTGAACATGTAACACTTGCTTAGGTTTTCCTCCTTTGTATTAATCTTCATAACATTCTCTACATAATTGAGTTTTGCTCCTATATCTTTCCAGTTTCCATGCAGAAGACTAGGACAATTCTTCAGCAGTCTTGTGACATTTTTTCCATTCTTTCCTAATGAATACAACAGAGGCATTCTCCTTGACAGTTCAGTGCCACTAATAGAAAGATAATGTGGGCAAAAGGTTAGTAGATCCAACACATTGTCATATCCAAGCTGACAATTTATCCACTGTGTCATGGACACCCTAAAACCATTACCTTCCACCAGTGTGATTAAATCTGAATATTGAGATATCATACTGAAGCAGTCTCTGTGTGTAAATCCGTAACTTTTTAATTCTTTAAAACAGTTTTCCCATTGTAATGGTGACTTATTCAATAACTCTGGTGATTTCTCTAAAGCATCTAATAGATCAATGGGTCTAATTCCTTCTCCTACAGTCACTTCAAGTAATGATGCTACTCTAGGATTCTTGAGCCTGTCATCAGTGGAACACTCTGATGATTTATTAACAGCTGTACAACATCTTTGTGAATCTGTTTTCATGTGTGAACTACATGCCAAAATCTTGCTCCTCCACTGTCCATTTTGACATGAGGAGGTCCTTCTCATTCCCAGCAATACAACTGATACTCTCTTCAGTCCCTGCATATTTTATCTGGAAAACACAATAATTTTGTTACCATGGCATGTCTATTACGGTGGAACAACTGGGGATGGCAGCAATAAATTCCAAAAATGTAGGGTGATAAATAAGGGACAATTCAAGATGGGTAATTTATTTAGTTCTTTCTTTCTTAATTCTACAAAACGTGCACAAGAACAACTGTAAACAAGGTAAAGGTGAAGTTCACCTTCTACATGCCTTGAAGGCTTATAGGAGGAGTAGAGGTATAGCTCCACTCATTTGTAACCTCAGCACACGATGGAGGTGAGTGATCAGCCTCATACCCCAGCCACTCTACCCATGAAAAGAGTTCCTGTAACCCATTCAATAAGCAGTTGCCTGGCCCCCAGAGCTGGTGTGGACGTTTCAGGGAAGAGATAAATGTCTTGCCACTGCCAGGATTTGAATTCTGGATCATCCAGCCTGTATCCTAGTCACAATAGTGACTCTGCTACCCCAGTTCCTCAAGAAAAACTGTACATACTGTCATTTTGTATGTGATACACTAGGGAGTTTGGATAGACCACTCACTGTAGTGAGTAAGCTGAGGAATCATGGTTTGATAACCAGCAGAAGCAGGGGATCTTTCTGTACCCTGAAGCATCCAGACTGGCTCTGGAACCTGCTCAACCCCTGCTTCAGTGGACACTAGGGGTACTTGTCCCAGGAGTAAAGCAGCTGGGGTATTAAGGTGACCACTCACTTCTGAAGAGTGCCAAGGTTAAGAATGACTGGAGCTATACTTGGACCCTCAACATATGCCTTCATGATGTGCACAGGGACATTACCTTACCCCTAGCTTCTTAATGTTTGTTGCTTTGGACCATGAGCTTCTTTACACCATCCAAAAATAATAGTTTTGATCGCATGTGAAGCCACAATGGCTGATTGCCAAAGTGGTCTTCAGCAACAACACTTGGTCTGCTACTTTGGAACTACTTCACCCATCAGCACACCTTCCTGTGTGTAGTACAGGTTATTCCATTTTGTGCTAACATTCTTCTGAGGATTTTAGCCCCTCTGACCATAAAAACTGACTAACAACACACTGAACAATAATGGTATAATCCAAAAGTGGGGTCAACATGTTTATGCTACAATTTCACTACAACATCCCTAACCTTGTTTTGTATGTGTATGGGTGTTTTTGTAAGGTGTGGATGTATTTGTAAGGTGTGGATGTTTTTGTAAGGTGTGGATGCTTTTGTAAGGAGTGGATGCTTTTGTAAGGTGTGGATGTTTTTGTAATGTGTGTACGGTGTTCTAATGTATGTACTTGTATTTACTGTATGTATTTTGTTTTGTAATTGTGTATAGTTTGTTTTGTATTGTTATTTTTATGTATATTTATATGTCCATTTGTATTGTGTGTACTAGTGTAAGGACTACTGCCACCGGGTGAAAACCCAATCGCAGTAAATAATAACAATAATAACAACAATAATAATAATAATAATAATAATAATAATGCAGTAAATGTGACAAATGCAACAGTGTTATCTGACAAACCATAAGGATGAATACCACAAAGTCTCCAACTTGAGGCGCAGGTATTGTTAGTGAGCCGAGGCTGATATAAGAAGTTGGGAGAGTGCACAATGTTGTGTGTGCATATATCAGTGTGTTTCTGCAATCAGAGCGGTGGAGGTGCCAGTATTTGTCTGCTTATGTACTAGCTGCAATCATATGACTGAGGTAGGGGGACTGTTAGGTTTGTGAGACTATGTGCTGAAGGTTGCGATTCAAAATGATGGAGACTTTGTGGATGTAATCCAGCTATACCTACTTTTACACATAAATTGCCATTTTTCAGTTTCCTTTGCAGTTTTCTACATTTTAATTTGAATAAATTTTGTGCAAGCTATACTGGACAATTAGTTTTACTGTTTTAATGCTATATGTGTTCCCATTCCTGTGTTAATGCTAGGAAGCCTTGGGGGAGGACAAAACTCACCACCATCACAATAAAAACCCCTCCTAATCCAGTTCAATCTTCATAACCTAGTTCTATAATTTCCATTTTAATATTATCCTTCCATCCATGCCTATGTAGCTTCACATTAGCCATAATTTGGTACACATTTCTTGCTTTCCCTTGTGAATGCCATTATATATAGTCCATCTCAATCCTCTTTATAGAATCTGCAATTTGTAATTACTGATTTTTAGATACAAATACATAAAGTTTGAAAATCGTTACATCCGTAGTACTTACTCCTTCCATTGTACAGGCTAGAGAGCGGATTCAATATGCATGTCATGAGAAATGATAGAATAAGCATAACTTCTTGTTTGTAGGATACAACAGAATTTTCTTTGGACTAAGCCAAACTATGTAGCACATGTCATAATACAAATGAAAAACCTGTTTTACATTTAAACTAAAGTACCTAGCTGATTCAATTACAAATATAAATATACGTGACAAACTAAATACTGCAATAATGTTATCAGTGCTATATATTAATATTCAAGGCATCTAGGATGTCATGCTGTATCGCTGGGCAAGTAGTTCTTGTCCAGTTACTTGCTCAGCAACACAGTGTCACATGGCAGAAGGCTTAAACAGCACCAGTGTGAGAACCTTAAATCTCACACATGCCATACACATTACATACACATTTTTTGGACTCTAAAATGCACTGTATTACAAGATGCACCTATATTTTAAGCAGTATTTTCAAGGAAGATCACATGCCTTACTCAGATTCTCAAAAATGCAATACACAAGACCAACCCAAGAATGCCTACACATCAATGCCTTACTCAGATGGAACCTTCAAATACAAATGGCCATGTATAAGTTTTTGACTCTCAACCAGGGCACCACCTAAACATAATGGTAATTTAATTCATCCTTTCCTGACAAAATCACATATGGTACACAGAAGTATGCCACCACCACTTCCCGTTCAGTTTACCATACCAACAGCATAAATTATGAGTAGTTAATGTTTTCGAAGGCGCAGATTGCGGCCTGCTTCCAGCTACTACCCCTGCAAACCAAAAGTGCATATAACACAGGAGAGATTTTAAATCTGATTACACCAAACTGTTCAGTTCCCAGTTAGTGAAGTATCGTTCAATAACTGGGCAACTGCGGGTTAAAAACATGCGTCGTCACTCGGGTATGTGTCAAACTGAAATAACCTATACCTTACAACTTCAACTGGAAGCTCATGCGCATATACTTAATATTTGTATTGTATTATATTATACTCACAGTACGAAATGTTCTACATCCTCGTATTATAAAAGATGTAATGCAAACCAATTATATTCTGTTCTATTCTACACAACTTACCGAACACCATGCACGACTGTGCATGAACACGAAACCTTATGCCATTTTAAGCTAAGCACACACAAATTCTCTTATTTTTGTTACACAGAATACCAACAGTCGCTGAACGTATATACACGACTTTAGTTTAAAAACAACGTATTTCGTACATGAGTACACATTCTCCGACAACACGTGACACACCAAAAACCAACGTTACGAACACCGTTCGTATCTTTCATCCATGGATTACACGCATAGACATGGACGAAATCACAGATTAATACGAAAGATACGGGACCACGGAATTTGAACATTAAAGTCAATTCAATCCTCTGATCCGTGGTTGGTGTGCCAAACAATGAATCGTACCTGTGGATAAATACAAATAAATAAATAACCTAATCTATCCTATCCTGCCTTACTTTATCCTATCTTATCCGAACCTAACCTATCATATCCTATCCTATTGAAACCCAACCAAAACCTGAAGATCAAAATGCCCAAAGTGTAAAATGTTGGGTAAGCACTTTTCTAGGGAGGGCCTTGCGTTGTGTGTGACAAACGTGTCTGTATTCTAGTCTTACCACAGAATTTGTTTGTAGGAAAAGTCACCAGAGTAGAGCACTGGCATTAACAAAGAGAAGGAACTCTTAGCCATCATAGTGAAAGTTTTCCCACAGGCACTAAGGGATACTTACCTCACTACTGTCCTGGAGCAAGTATAAGTGCAAGTATAGTTTTTGTAATTTAAAAGTGATAGACATTGTGTGAATACGTGTATTGTGTTGTTAAAGTTGGTAATTTGCTACACTACATAATAACATGTAGTGTTAACCAAATAATACCAGTGTTACAAAATTAATGAGTGGATTGGCAGGGCATGTGGCATGCATGGGAGGGCTCAGAAATTGTATTCTTTGTTGGTCAGAGAAAATAAATGAAAGAGTAAATAGTACACAGATCATTGTTCCCAACTCAATGGAAGAGATTAGTTTGGAATCCTAGACATAGATGGAAGATATTAACATAATGTTACATAAGGTGTGATGTTGATGGGATTGATCTGGCTCAGGGTGCTTGTAAACCCAGAATGAATGTTCATCCTGTATGTAATGTGGGAAGCTTCTGTATTTGTTGGGAAACTGTTTTCTTTACAAGAAGTCAGTGCTGTGGGCTGGATGACCAATGAATCATCCATCAATGTCAGGCAGGGAAAAATTTTTCTCTCATTTTCAAAGCATCCAGACAAACTCAGGCCAGCCAAGCCTCCCATTCAGACCATGCTAAGGGTAAGGCAGCTGGGCTAAGAACCAAACAACTTATCTCTGTGTAGTATCGGTGTTAAAAATGTGTGGAACTGTATGTGCTATACCTCCACACTCCTGTATATCCTGTATATCCAGTTCGGTCCATGTTCCACATCAGCAACATTAACATTCTCAAGTCAATTTATTTCGCATATTTTCACTCTATTGTACAATACGGAAT
Organism: Reticulitermes speratus; assembly: GCA_021186555.1. Classification (NCBI taxonomy): domain Eukaryota; kingdom Metazoa; phylum Arthropoda; class Insecta; order Blattodea; family Rhinotermitidae; genus Reticulitermes; species Reticulitermes speratus. Next base: position 41,492,522 of record JAJKFL010000042.1, on the reverse strand, counting down.
AATTTTTTGGGGAAATTCGTCCAACAGCAGGAAGATATTTACATTACAAAAGAAAATCATCAGAATTATGGTTGGTGCACATCCTAGAACTTCATGCAGAAGTCTATTTAAAAAACTGGAGATTTTGCTCTTCCATGCCAATATATATCTTCATTAATGAACTTCCTCGTTGAATATCAAGAAAACTTTCAAACAAATTCATCAATACACAGTATTAATACAAGGAATAAGCACCATCTTCATAGACCAATTGCCAACCTATCATGCTTTCAGAAAAGTACATTCTATTCTAGTATCAGGATCTTCAATAGCTTACCGTGTAATATCAAAAATCTTAAGAATGAAAAGGCACAATTTAAAGCAGCACTAAGAAGATACTTAAATGCACACTCCTTTTACTCTGTAGATGAATTTTTTATGAGTACTGTTAACCTATAATACTGACGTCTAAGACTGCACATAGAATGTTTAAAGCATTTTGCAATGTACATTTTGTATGATTTTGTATGTTATGACTTATTCCACATCCTCTTGTCTTGTGACAAAATTATGGATCCATGGAATGTATATTATTGTATATGTATGTATATCCTCACTGTGTGTGCTTAATGAAACATGGAGACAGCTTTACTTTTTATGAAGTACTTTCATGTTAATAATTTGTGTTGCTGACAATGCAAACTGTTGTGTGAACAGTAGGAGGTGGATTACCATTTAAAATCATGTACTTGTTCACAGGCAACAGTGACAAAATGCCGTTCCAAGTGATGAAGAGTGACCATGCGGTCGTTGTCTGTGACACTGTCACCTTGAAGAAAATATCACCATCAGGAATGAAGTTTCTTGTTCATGTAATCATATTTATGGGTTATGTATTTCATGTAGTGACAGTTGTGTGTAATGGAGGGAGTTGTTTCTACTTTGAGAGCATTCAACATTGTAGGTAGTTTTGAGTGTGTGATTGTCCTTGTGACATAATTTTAGTAGAACTTTGAAATTCATCATATGTCATCCTGACCATAAAATGCGTATTTATACTGATAGTGTTTGTAACCAGGAAGTGTTCCAGATCTCATTTCCTCAGTTTGTTCTAGAGGCAAATTATGAAAAAAGCGTACACAGTTGGTGGATAAAGAATGTGGTATTAAATACTGTGTCTTTAAAGAACATACTGTACTTCCTGTAATTCATTTTTCCCAACGTGATATTTCCATCCACGCTTGACTTGTTCTGTATATTCTTTGGTACAGGATTTGAGGTGCTTACAGTGGTGAGGATTCGTAATTCAGTCTGGGTTAGGACGCCATGTAGTCTGGTGCATGGTTATAAATATTTTGGAGGAGCATTCTTGGTATGTTTTTACAGGCAGTCAGAAGTTGGTGGCAGTATGTCCTGACCGAAACCTCGGTACTCACCAGTCAGACTACACGGTCCCATAACTCGGAAGACCATAATTTTTAATCTTAATATTCAACATTTTCCATGCATTGTATCATGTATTAGGCAATAAATATACCTTATTATTTGACATTATATTTTTATGTGAGCAGAACTATGCCGGAGAAAATTAAGGTAAATTAATATTTTCAAATTTATTTAGTTGGTTTGTAATAATTTGGAAGTTCGCATATTTTTAGTGAATGGCGTGGGTTTGAATGGTGTAATGCTACATAGTTCTATAAGTTACCACCAGGAACATGATTTAGTCAGAGCCGGCTACAGTAACGCACGAGGGCGCCGCATATGGCGGTGTAGTGTAACGTTTTCACGCAGTTTCCAGTCCGTTAAAGGTATTAATCTGTGTGCCACAACAACAAACCACAGATCTGTGATCTTTGATCTGTGATCTAGTAGCTGCAAGCTGTGAGGTAGGATGTGTAGCAGCAAAGGCATGTGTAAGAACAATCAGATATATTTACCTGTCAACATGACTTTGATGTTAACTGTTTAGTTGGTTTCATAAAAGGGTAAAGTATGCACCAGGTTTTACTCCTTTGGTATAAATTTATCAGGTCATTAAAGTAACGTGTTAGCTGTTGGACGAGAATCAGTCGAAATACATAGTCGTCATAACCTGCTTTTCGGTTTGATTTGAAAATGGACGATAACAGAACAGTCTGGTGTGGCAATTTGTCTGAAAAAGTTACGGAAGAAGTATTGTATGAGCTGTTTCTTCAGGTATGTTGAACTTCTATATCAGTTTGTAATAACTGTATCGTGTAAACAGCCGTATTTTGAGATGGAAAAACATTGAAGTTTAAGTTTTGTTGTTTTTATTTTCCTGTTTTGTAGGCTGGTCCACTGGAGAGAGTAAAAATACCAAAAGATAGTAGAGGCAGGCAACGCACTTTTGGCTTCATTACTTTTAAACATGCCTGTTCAGTGCCCTATTCTTTAGCATTGTTTGAGGGAACAAGTTTGTTCAACAAGGCTTTACTCTTGCAATCAAGAAGTACAAATATTGATATTCCCCAAGGGCAGGCCGGCATCAATAATATTCAAAACATTGGCAGACACCGGACCCAGTCGGTTCCAATCAATTTTGGAAGTGCTACAGCTGCAGTGTCAGATTACAATATGTTACTTCAGCTTGGACAGCAGATGTTAATCCCAGGGTCCTTTGGTTCAGAGCAGTTCCAGTTGAATCAGTACCAGACATCTACTCCAAGCAATAGTTTGCCTCTGTATGGAAGCCAGATGAATAGTTCGTACTATTTGGGTGGAGATCCTGAGAAAATATCTAAAACTAACCAGAATAACTATGGAAACAACAGACACCACCCATATTCTAGTAGTGGCTCTAGAAGTCATGAAAATATCCATAATAGTGACAGTCACCACAGTAGCTCAAAGTCTGGCCGCCACCGTCACGATCGACGGCACAGTGGTGGAAGACGACACCACTAAGTCTAATGTGCATTGCATAACAATGTCAAAAAGTAAATCCTACATTGCAAATACTAATGACAACACACTGAAGAAAAATATGCAATACATAGGTACAAATTTGAAATGGTGTTCACTAGAGTATTGTTGATGAAATATTCCATTTTTGTAAGTTGGATGTTTCTGTATTTTTCTAATGTGACATATTGGCAAATTGACAGACACATATAAATGCTGACATGTTTCCTGTTAACTCTGTTTTAAAATTTTAAGAGTGTCTGTACAAAAATGGTAATGATAGAGTCAGTTCTGAGTTAAGTTAAATTTAACTTTTGAAGTGTTATACTATGATTTGAAGTATAGAATGATGCAGTATGAGGAATGAAAGTGTACAAATTATTCCTCATCATGTAGTAAGTCAATAAAGTGAAGTGGTACAAAGCATGTAACTAATTGTTTACAATTTGTAAATCCATCGACCTGTTTTTAAATAACAGTAAGGAAGTATAAATTTGTGTATTCAGGAAAATGCATATGACAAAATTATTACAAAACTACTATTCAGTTTAAAATAATTTTTTTCATAAACTTGTCTCGTATAATAGCCTTGCAGTCTCTTACTACGAAATTTTGTAATTTTCAAGACTGAAGGTCTACGTAACTCTTGTGCAGATTAGCCTTGAGTGTGAAGAACTGATTCTTTAGCTGGTGGAATGAGAACAATGCATTATTATGTGTTTACTTATATAAACTTTTTGATTTTTAGAACTAAATATAATAGCCTGTTCTTTTCATTTCTTTGATTGTAGTTCCATATTGATCTCTTTATATGAGATGGGTTTAGTGACTGGGCTGTCATGTGTTTTGTTTCTGTGAAATGAACACCAAATTGAAGATATTGTGCTTCATAATCTGTAACATACCTGTGATATATACAGGATGATGTGAGGGATTCGAAGTTGATGAAATCATGGTAATATTTTGGGTTTTTCCGCCATTTACTTTACTTTGTTCTGATGTGTTGGAGGACTGTACTGCCTCCATCTCCAGGGTGACAACTGGTTCAGGTGGATGTACCCTGAAGATGGAGGCAGTATGTTTCTCCAAAATGTCAAAACACTGTATGTTGCAAAAATCCAATAGATGACCATCATTTGAACAGCACTGCTGTGAAAACCTAAAAACTTGCAAATTTGAAGCTATTTAAATGCACACTCAAAGCACAGAAAACGTAAATACAGTTTGCAGAGATTGCGATGCATTGTAGTCAACCTTATGTTTATGTTCTGCGGGTAGGGCTTCATGTTCACTTTATAAATCTAACGTCATAGTTATTTGTCCCAGATACAAAAGTATGTATGTATTAATGTATGTAGTCAATGTGGAATATTTGAAATTTGGTGTTTATTGGTGTAAGGTCACAGCAGAAGTTGTTCAATTTGGAGATTTTATTATTTTCTGGTGTATCAATATGGGGAATATAACATAATTGATTCTTTCTAGTTTACAGTAAAAGACAGAAGGCAAACATGCATGAACAGTTATTATATTGATAGTTCATGGTATGCATCCATAGTGACTGAAATTGAAGTTGATGTTTATTGTCTTTTAGGAAATCCCATTTCCAACATGATTTACCCTTTTAACCGCTTTAGTTTGTTTTTAGAACTGAATTTGCTTCATTTACAGTTGTGTACGCAGTGTTCCTGATGTACAATTTTGAGACAGTAGTTGCTTCTTTATACTCTTAATTCTTTAAGCTGTTGTAACTATTTGAAAGACGGAGATTCAGAATGTTTGTGTTTGATCTGAAACATAAATTAACATGTTAGACTGGATGAGATTTCTGTCTTTCTCTTTCATGGAAAATATTCTAAGTTTTATTAAAGTGGGCAAGTCTGCAGATATCAGTTGCTGTTTATGATTTGCATTTTTTAGATTACACTACTTAACTTTTTTATAGCAAGGGTATTAGGACATATAACTAGACATTGACAGTTAATTTTTCTCTCTTCAAATTCTGCATATTTGAGTAATAGTATGAAGAATGAGAGGAAGACCAAACAATTGTCAGTATTATTTATGGTAAAAACCACAAAACCAAGGAAGTAAGCTCAGTGCATTGCATTAAGAGGATAGCAGACCAAGATCTGGTCTCACGGTGGGAGTGCATGATTGTGTTTTCTTAAACTTCATGAGGTTAAAGAATTCCCAACCCAAGCAGTACAGCCTTATGCATGATTTCAGGCTTCTGCCGTGGTGTAAATGAGATATTCACTCTTGTGGGATGTTACACAGCATAGATTAGTAGCTTAGTAACTAACTACCAATCTATGCTGCGTAACATCCAGAAGAGCGAAGATCTGAATACAACCCCATATTCAAAAAGCGCTGAGAGAATTAAGAGTTCAATTTTGCGTCTTTGGTGTAATTGCTAGTAGTTAAGTCATAGTCACCAGTTTGGGTGGTTTAGGTGTTTGAGGTAAGAAGTTGGTATGTGAGAGATGTGGTTTGACTCTCACATGTGAACTTTTATTTTCTTTTAGATTATATCGATACTAATTTGCCATAAACATATATCTCTTATGGAAAAGTAATTGTGAAAATAGTGTGTAATATGTATATTTTTTGCTTATAATGTTCATAAACTTATTTGTCACAGAAATGTTTTAGCATAGTAACATCATTTGTCATTTGACCTTCTCAGGGGGAAAAAAAACTTATTGCCACAGTGACTATTTTTATTTTAAGACTCGATGCATTTAGCCGGTGCCCTAAGCATAGATTTATTTGTTACATAGTCTTAAGTCGCATGGGAATTATGATTCATCGGGTGCTTCTTAAAGTTTGTAGCATTCATGTCACACAACAAACAATTGTGTAAGAAAGTTTAGTGCACCAGTATCTGCGGATAAGTTACACTATGAAAAATGAGAGATCTTTCTCCCTGAATGTCAGTGATGTATGCTATCCATGTTTTGTCAGTACTCATTGTTAATGTCATAGTGTTTCCTTCATCAAACATGCAGCAAGTCCACCTGATATCACATGCTTTTATGACAAGTACTTTCCTGTTTATTGTACACCTGTAGCAACAACAGGTGATGAACCAAGCAATAAACCAGTGTCTAAAACATAGTTTTGCAAACAGTAATAAACATGTTCTTTCATAACCTTCATCCTGCTGTCCATGTGAGCAGAAAAGTAGCAGACCATCATGCAGTGACAGTCACATTTGTGTAAATAAATATACATTTTATTGTGAGTAAAAAGTAACAAAAACAGCCCTCTATTTTTACAGTTTTTATAGTTGTAATATTTTTGCATCAAATTAACATTGCATATAAGGGAAAGTAAATGAAATATAAGTGTGTAATAAAAAAATAAATGAAATCCAAGACACGAGATATGAATCTGCAACCTCCTGACTTCAAATTCATTGCCTTAACTGCTAGGCCACAAAAGGTTTAAGATAATGAGTGAAATGTCAACAGTGACAGTTTTGTCAGTAATTTCTGAATATGGGGTCTTACTACTGGTCATTTGGCTTCATTTCAAGAATTCTTTAACCTCACAAAGTGTAAAACAAATCACAGAGGATGTGATGCCCTCCTGTTGGCAGTATACAGCTGCTTTGTAGTACCAAATAAATTCTAAAATATTTACTTGGACTAGTTTGTAATTAGGCCCTGCATGATCCTTGCAGTTCTCACTTTATCACCATAAGCTTTATAACACAACTTTGTTATCTTAATCTGTGTAGTTAGTCTAAACACAACTCAATTATAGCACAGACTAAAATGTTGTATACTCATACTTTTAAATGTTGTGTGGTGGCAGTTCTGTTAATTATTTTGCTATAAACCTACCTTAAGAATGATATGAGTATAAGCAATAGCATAACAGCATCTGCCTGGGGTGGCAGAGTCCAAGAGGTGGCAAAATTAAGTTCATAATTTCTTTTAGGGGTGACCATTGTAATGAGTCACCTCAGGCACCAAAAACACTTAGATACACCACTGAGTATAAGATATATATATGTAGTTCTAAATTTTGGGACCTCTTTCATTGTATAAATTATTGCTTGTATTTTTTGAATTAAAATGGGACAGAATTAGTTGTAGAGATTATTGTCAGCATGTGAAACCATTGTTTATATGTCACATGTAGCTTTATGCTCTGTGTCTTTGAAGTTTACTGTAACTAAGTAATGTTTGTATCCTTTAAACCTGTGCTTTCCAAACTTGTGGTCGACAAAATGATTTTGCTGCCCAGTTTTGTTTACTGTCTGCCCAACAAAGCACTGACTACAACAGTCAAACCATTAATTTGGGATCTGTTTACGCTCTTCCAACATTCAGTATGTCTTGCCTGTTGGTCATTCTGTGTAGTACTGAACAAACATTAAAATTATTCAGGTCTTCTGGAATGTGACTGTGTCAGTGGGCGCCACAACCCACAAGACATGAAACTTCAGCAACACCACTGTGAGAACCTCCATTTTCACAAACATTAAAAATTAGCTTTGAGATCATCTGCACCAGCAGGATTTTTTTGCAAGGTGGTGCACATTACCTGTATGAAAAGTGATGAGATTTTTTAGTGATCAATGTTCGGCTGCCAGTGTCCCTGCTTGAGATCATATTGGCAGTAAAAGAAGCACAGTGAGTAACTTGTAACATTCAAAGCAAAACTGGAGAGCTGTCACAGCACAGCTCACTATGCGATTATAAAACCATTCTACAATATTCACATACAGGATCAGACAGTTTGTAAATGAAATGAGCAGGGGGATGGGGGAGGGGATGCAAGGACCATTACTACACATTTTTAGACATCAGGAGTATGGAGGTGGAGGTGAGTGTCCATGTTATGATAATTATGTTAATCTACAAGCGAGAAAATATCTGAGCCAAGCTGCATCACCTATCTGCCTCTTCACAGTGCATGGGTAGAATATAAAGCATACTAGACATATAATCTGTCTAGCGATGAAGTATTTTAGGTAGAACAAATATGTTTTCATTGTCCCTCAGTCCAGCCCCCTTAGAGTTTTATGGCCTCCCTCGGGCAGAGAAGAAATCCCAGAAAAATTAAAGTTTTTTTTTCTTGGTCCTCAAACCACTGTGATCACAGCACTGTTAAAGTTCATGACTGCTTGAGAACTGAAGTCCAAGAAAGTGTTTCTTCATACTTTGGAACAGGAAATAATCACTTATGGCCAGGTCTGGACTGTATAGTGAATGGTTTAGTTTATAATTTGCCGTTTCAACTTTGTGGCAGCGGGCTCCACTTGTCACATTCCCTGGTCATGTTTCCTGATGTGCGGTTTTAAATTTTGAAGCACAGTGGCATGTGTGTCACCAGTGAGTGTTATCACGTGTGGCATGTAGTCCACAGCAATATTCCTTCCAAATTCCAAAACACCATGGGAGTGAATTATGATGTTGCCAGTGGACAAATTACTGTTTTGTTTCAAGATTTCATTGATAGGTCCACGTTTCAACATTCGTAACAATTACTAAGGTGAGTGTTCCCAGATATGTTCTATAAAATCTAGAATTTTCCTCAGATAATAGAACCGTGCATTGAAAGTAAGAAATCATCAATATGTTAGGCACAGAACTTCCCCCAGTCCCTTAACACATCCTTGTACTAGTTATTTTTCAACTTCCACACAAATTCTGTTATCAGATGAAACTGTCAATAATATCAGACATAATTCTCACATATTTTTGCAGTTTAACCATGGCATGTTACAGCAAGATCAGATGCCTCAATGGTTTTCAAGTTACTCAGTATAATAGAGCATGTTTGAAAAGAGTCATGCATAATGGTTAGCCTAACATACCCGGCATGACACACCAATAAGGTTGTTAGAAAAAGGAGACAGAAACTTAATGAGTAATCAACTAGCACTGTATGAGGATTGGAACACATTGCTATTATGTATAAGCAGAATGAAGGTGAAGGGTGGCACTCTTCTGGTTTTGCCATAATTATGGCAGTTTGGAGACTCCAAGTTTGATCCCAGGACAGTCCATGTGGCACTTGTGGTGGACAGAGTGACACTACCACACTTTTTTTCTTTTTTACTGAGTACTCTGCTTTCCCCTTGGCAGTTGTCATTGCAGCAGTGTTCCATATGCATTCATTTATTATCTGGGGATGGTGCAGTGGGGGCATTAGCAAATGCAGAACCTAGGGACTAAATCTGACCCCACCCAAGGAGAAACATTTCCCCCAACTACCCCCTCTCTATCAATTGAGGTAATATTTATCATACTCTTTTGACTGTGCAAACTTGTCTGCATTCAGAAAGTACTGATGGAACTTACAACCAATACAGAATGTCACATAGGAGCCAGAAAATCAATGTTCTGGAGGAAAAACTAAACACAATATGCTGCCCAAATTGTATTGAGAGGTGCCCATGAGAATTGTGGCCATTCATTGCCAGTTGCCATCCTCATCCTCGAAGGAAATTTTGAAAGAATGTCTTTTCTTAAATGCAGAACGGCATAGTCCACTCGCGATTCAAATCCCAAACTGGACCATGTTGTAATGAGTTTTTTTCTCCCTCACTTTATATTGTAAATGCTGTGCCATACAATAAGCTTTGGCTGTATTCTCCCTGTCAGTCTCATTTCACTCTTCATAACACATATATCATTCAACCCATAATTAAATAACCTAAGACTCCACTGATCAGATTATTGTGAAAAATGAAGTGAGTTGAAATCTGTTGAAGTACAGAAGAATGAAAGGGTTCCACAAGACTGATTCAGAGATTAATTCATATGAACTGCAACTATGTTTGTTAAATTATTTTATTTATGTTTGTTGCTGATTTTGTGCATGACATGTTGGTAAAGCATGACCTAAAATACATGTGCCTGAATGTTTTACAACACAACTGTACCAAGTCATCAGGAGTGGGCAAATTTTGCAGTAGACAAGCTTGAAAAAGGATCCAAAATACATAGGTCAGTCTGAGCAATGATAGTATCACACTATATGAACAAGAATATAAGACTACTCAGATCATTTGATGATAAGTTTTCTGTTATCTTACTAAAATAATATCTTCCATTGTCACACATCTTTGTATGCCTCACAGGCTGCAATTTTCCCACCCCTGCAATGTACAAATTCAGTCATTTATATGTTACCATGAGCAAAATATTGCATGGTTTTTGCCTTTTTCATTTAGGCTGTATCACATAAACAGGATCACTTGTAACAGGGGTGCACAAATTTTCCAGATATCCAGGAGCCACCTAAAATTCCAGGTGTCAGAAGGGTGACATGAAGCAAGTTCCATACTGAGGACCCACAAATATTAGGCACCACCGTACAAAATTCAGTCGCCATGGGTGCCTGGGATTTGTGCATCCCTGACTTGTAAGCTACCAGAAAGAAAACAAATGCTTTCAAAGCACTCAGGCTATGAAGCGAAGTTTCTCTGTATAACTGCTAAAGTAAGCTCACAAAAATATCAAATTTCCTTTCATTTCTTATGTTAACAACTGCCTCTTTAAACTTTTAATATTAGCATGATTCCCTTTTTTGGTTTTTGTATATACAGTTCCCATTTAAATTCTTCTGGTAAATTATATATGCAGAAGGTATGTAAGAGAGTATACTGAAATGTTTGAGCAGTCCATTGTAAGGTAATGCAAGACAGGTAGAAAGAGGCATATTTTTGAATTTGTTTATGTCACTGGATATTGAAACGGTAGCACTCAGAGTCCATAATATGTATTTGGAAACTAACTTGAATCTCATATCTGTGTTAACATATGTACCATTTGTCACAAACCAGACAGTACAATTAATCGAACAATTGTAAAGCATACCTATTTTCAGTATTAAAAATAATGTTCTACAAAACAGAGAGACCTGTGTCCTGGTGTATATTCACCAAAAAGGAAAAGACCTTTTTAAACTGCAGCATTTATTACATAAGAAGTTACAAGTGTATGGCATTGGATTATCTTTGCATATCACATACTGGACCTTAAAATAGAAAATACTGGAGCTCCACTATATTTGCTTAATGGTATCTTCGGTCTATGTAACTGTTCCGTAAATTATAAATTTACCCTGAGATAATTGATGGAATCCAGAAAAGGCTATACAGTGCATATTCTTTAACATCACAAAGACATCTGACTAGACAGTAATTGTTTAATACTGATGCTGATCTTTTGAATGAACTTAACCTGCAGTATATTTTAAAACATCTCTGAATGGGATCCAGATCCCAGTAATCATTTAATCTGGAGCATAGCCTTTTATTAATTAATTACAAATGAACAATAAATTACAAGTTAAATTAGACTTCAATATTACCTGTAGTTTTTTTTTTTTTTAGATATACCAACAAAATGCACAAATTATAAAGGTGCTAATATATCTAATATATCTAAAATAATAAAAATGCATGGTGAGTTAAGACTAAAGATTACCTGTAGTCTTAGAAATTTTATTGCAATAAAAACATATTTCTTTTAACAGAACTCAATAAGGAAACTTGTTCATGTCATCCTGGATATTTCAGTGGGATATGAAGCTGCTGACATGACCCTTAATGTGGTCATGGAGAATGAAATAGCCTAGCATAATATCATTTGAATATTACAATATAACTAATACCAATAATGACTGTGAATAAAGTGTAGTACAATGTAGACAAATGTATCTGTTTCAGAATGTTTAAATTTTTTTTTGATTCAGTCATCAGTGTGTCAAAATATTAGAGAAATACAGCATTTCATATATATGTTTTGCATACTTGTACAAGCAAAGAAAGATTTGATGTTAAGACCAACAGATGGCAATAGAAGGAGAAGAAGACAGCACACAAGATGGACAGATGAAATGCAAGGAACCCTGATGATGAACTGGTGCAACATCTTAACTGCCATGCAAAACAGAGTGCAATGGAGGAACCTGATTTACAAGGCTGTGGAAAACGGGAAATGACAAAACGGATAAGAGATAGCAAGACCCAGTACTTCCTGCTAAGAAAATCCAATAGGATCACCAGGGGTTGCTTGTGACCTGAAGGAACTACTACTACTACTACTATTACAAGCAGAGTTCCCAGAAAATTTGTTACACTGAAACTACTATAGAGCCGGGGTAGCTCACCTGGTACAGTGATGAGGCTACAGGGGACAAGCCATTGCAAGGACAAGTGTTTATCCAGAATGGCTCTGTGGCCCACCTGGCCTCTTACTGAATGGATACTGGGGGCCCTTTCCCCATAAGGCATGAAGATGACCACTCCCCCCCCACATGCTGAGATTAAGAATTAGATGAGCACAGACAACATTACCGTGTAGGTTCACCTGAAACTACTGTAATGTGGATATTTTATTTCTATTACTTATCAAATTACTTTTATAATACTGCATTTAACACTGTCTACACACATTGAATATTAAATTAATACACACATTTTGTGTATTAATTTAATATTGGCTGCCACGATCATATAACCTATCAGCCATTCCTAATTACACTATTTCATTTTGAAAACTGAGGGGACAACTGAATGGGGACTCCAATACAATTCTAGGATCTATCAAGGAAAATGTATGATGTACATTTTTTGTGTCAAAATTATCCACTAATCACACAATTACTTATAATCAAGGAAGAAAGCAAAGCAGAATACAGTCAGTATATTGAGTATAGTGTAGCTTATGGAACAGTTCTTATGCCTTGTTATTTTCCATTACTTCATATGAAGCCAATGGCAGTGGTGGCACATTCATACTTATGTAAGCTATATGTCATAGTGGGTAGAGCTATACCTCTTCTCCCTCTCTGGGCCATCATGGTCTGGTGTGAAAAAAAAAGTCATATTAACTACACAATTTTGGGACCTGTAATGAGACTAGTGAACACAGTTCTTGTACTAAAGTACATAAGTAAAAACAGCACTATACTCCTTTTGTGGGGGTAAAGAATCCAGGGTGTAAAACTGACCACTCGCCTCCATCTAGAGCCCAGATTAAGAATGGCAAGAGCTATACCTCTGCTCCCCACCCACATATGCCTTCACGGCATGCACAGGAACAACTTTACCTGGAAGGAGGATAGGATTTGTTATTTCTAACAATCCAAGTGCAGCCACAGCTTCTGTACCAGAAATGCCTTTCATGAGTATGTGACTGAAAGCTACATTGCTGACAGAATGATGAATAAGCATAGTCATCCCTCTGTCTGATGATAGACACCAGTCATGTCAAAAATGAAGTACTAAGACTGAAGATATGTAATGGGAGCCAACAAGAATGGAAAGGTTTATTGGTTATGCTTCAATACATATCATATACAGAGGTAACAGCAACAGTTCTATATTGTCACCAGGGCATGGCTCGAGACGACTGAAAGACAAGTCACATCTATAGCATGAAATAGAAATCCTCAACACCACTGATTCTAGTGCGTATTTCCATCTCAGAATACAGTAAAGGTACTCCATGGCATAATACTACCCAGAACTGCCCACAGTACTACACCCATCGTATGTCAGTGTAAAACTCATTCACATAAGAATAACCGATTGTTATATTTTTGTTTTGGAAATCGCGTAATTTGGGTGCCCTTTCTAGAAATAATGGACGGGGGTGCACGCCAATTTTGAAAACACTCTTCACGTGCAGTGAACATATTTGTTAAACTATACTGTTTTTCACAGCAAGAATTTATAAAACGATCTATGATTAGCGTTTATGGTTATGATACACATAAATAACCTCACATAGTTGCCTGAACAACATATTGATTACACTGACTTCACGCCGTCTTAACTGGTTTGTAAAACTAAAATGAATGTATACAACTGAAGTGATGCTGATATAAATAAGTGAACATACAGCAATAACTGGCACGCAATTATCCATGACTGCTACTAATTTTGTATGTCTAAATGTAGGCTTTAATAACTCATACATTCAGATTATAAATTCAAGAGGTCTATTTTTGATTACATTAACTTCCGTTCCTTATTTAACGTTGTAAATGTCAAAGTCCAATACTCGACAGAAACTGCATGTTATTGTGTTAAATAGGGTGTTATTTTATCTATTATGGGGATGTGTATATTTTTCTAAACCGTGAACACATTTTTTCGTGCATTTTTTAAAACCCCGTACTTATTGGTTTCTAATTTCCACAACCCACTTTGATATTTAAATGAATTGTATTGGGTTATCTTCATACTAAAGTCTTTGATTCCTTCCTTTATAAAAATCGCCATTTTACTGGCCTCGGCGCGAAAACGGCAATGAGCGTGTAGCGGCCATGAGAGTCGGAAAGTGATGCTTCATAAAATTATGGCTTTTTGGTGCATTAATTGCGCTTATTGCTAAAGAAATGTGCAGAAGAAATGCCAAAGGAGAAGTGAACGTATATTGGTAAGAATCTTGGCAATTTGCACGTTAATTTAATAGTAATATTGTTTAATGCCCTGAGGCATCTTGGTTTCTTATTATGTCCTAGAAAATAGCGGTATTCATTGTCTTGACAACCACGTGTTGGATCTGACAGTTGACGCTTTTTAGACCATATTCTTACTCAGGGATTCAATTTATATTAATGAAATAATAGTTGGGACTTCTTATGAAGGTACTGTCATCTGTAAAAGAGTATATCGCTATTAATTCACCATCTTTCAAAGGAGCAGCCGAATAGGTTTGTGTATTAATAAGGGGACCTTTAAAAGCGTAGCTTGTGCAGCTACAGTAACAGCCGGTGTTTTGGCCTCACGTCGTGTGGTGAGTAGTGAATAAATAATTATTTCGCGGATGAAGCCCGCGTTTTGGATGGCGGTTGTTTGTAGTTTACTGTTTGAAGTCACCATGTTGGGATGTTCTGTGTACGTGGGTTTCAGTGGCAAGTACTTCTTGTATTCATTTTACGTTTGCAGATAACCATGAAATCTTGTGGAGGATAATGCAAGCTAGACCTCCATACAAATAATATGGTACAGAAAGTAGGCATATTGCATACCAGTATGGAATTTGTGGATGGGTGGACATTGGCCCAGACCTTAGGTGAAGGTGCTTATGGAGAGTGAGTACTAAATTGAGGCATAAGCAACGAATCAAAGCCATTTTATATTAATTTTGTTTGAAAATGTAAATTTTGTTTACAAATGTAGCTGTTTATGTTTGAATGCTGTGTATGTGAGGAAATGGTAACAGACATATTTTGTTATAGTGCAGCATTCATACAGGCAAATATGCAGGAAAAAAAGTTCTATGAAGTGTTTATTATGAAGATAAATAAAACATTCATACTTTGCATGTGGTACATATTGATGCTATTTTGATTTTCTGATATGCAGTAAAATATATTTTTGTGTTAAGACCTGAGTGATATTTTCTCTCTGTATGCTTGTGGTCCTTCTTTTGTAAGTTTGTGAAATTAGGAATAAGGTCAGTTTTTTCCCTTATAATGCTGTAAAATGGAGTATTTGTGACAGGCGAGTGCAATGTAGGACACTTCACTACCACATGAAATGGTTCACTCTCTTGGCCATGTAACTTGGGGCAGTAATTGTATGTTTGTTGTGAGCTTTATTAAGCCATTTGAGTTTTTATGCTTCTGCTGCACTGTAGTGGAGGTTTCTAATCTGGTATATGCTGTGTTACTGGATAATCAATTCCAACATTTCAAGACCACTACCTTGTCTCAAAACGGAACCAATTACCCAGTGATGCAGTGACCTATTATACAAGTTTTGGAGAGCTATAAAAGTAGCTAGCCTTCAGACCCCGTGGAGCAGTCCTTGGGAAGTTACTGAAGAAGTTCCCACATTTATGGAACGTGAAGGTTCATTACCATGCTCGTGAGCATAAATTTAGCCTGTACCCTCTCATCCATTTCCTTACAGATCTGTTTCAGTATTGACATTCATCTGTACTTAGGTTTTCTAAGTGGTCTCTTTTAATGAGGCTTTTTGACCAAACCCATATATGCATTTTGCATCTGCCACACATGCTACATGCCCCCATCTCAGAAGGCATTCTTTATTGTAAGAGATGAGTAGATTTATTTGCAGCTGTGTGTGGGGGATGGGGGGAGTCAAATATAGGTCAGTAGCTGCCATGAACCCAGGTAATTTTAAAAATTATGCTTATAACCAATTTTTAAGAGGAATTTTGGAACTGATATGTTATATTTCATGGTTGGCATTTTACTTATCCTGGTAGCACACTCATTTTTGTTGCTACATTTCAGTGTACTGTAGTTACATTTTGATTTGAATATGAAATCAGGTCTAGTAATATCCATCTGTTTCTGAAAAATCCTTTTTTAAGTAATTGTAAAAAACATGCATGTTGGCATTTTTGTTACTGGCCTTTGTTTTGTATGCATGTCTTGTGCTGCTTCATCTATTGGATGCATTTATTACAAATGTATCATTTTAAAGTTTTTTAAATATAATTTAATTAGTAGCAAACTTTGCTTGAAACATCTGCATAAATTAACCCTTGATATCAGATTTATATTATTAAGTTCTGTATATTCAGCATCTTAACGTGCTGGTCATTCAGCACGTAAGATGCCTTCGTACTGCAGGCACTTATAAGATTAAGTAGACAAGAAAGAAGCAGCAGTGAAGTGATGGTGCTTGTATTTTGGAGGTGCCTGTTTTGAATCTCACCAAAGACACCAGCTGTCTTGATTGAAGTTTTTCGCATTTCGCTCATTCCCTTCAGGCAAAAGCCATGATAGTAACTTAAAATATGCCATGACTAGTTCTGCATTTTTATTTCCTTTTCCATTGTCTGATTAGTGAACGCTAGATAGTGATGGGTGACTGAGTGTCACAAAGGCATAAATATATGTAACCATAACATGGTGAAGTGCCATATGAAAGCGTGTGCTCACTTGCTGTAATGCTGAAGTGGAAATATGAATCATTTAGTTAATATGTTTGTTCCTAGCTCCATGTGGGCCCATTCCTCCATTCAGCCACTTTTAAACATGGTGTTCACATGGCCAGAAAGGAGCACAGGAACAATAGCTTGTGTGCAGGGAATGAAAAAATGTTCTGCATTCACCATCTACCAATATAAGACCAGCAGCATGATGAGGCTGCATTCTCGGTAAACAGTTTAAACATCCGTGCTTGGTAGTCTGGGCCATATAGTTATGTGTGACCAAGGTCATTTAATGGTAACATACATGTTCATATATATGTGCTAAATATGAATCATTGTCATTACTTACATTCAACATAGTTGGTGTAGTGACTAGTCTGTGGGCAAGATGACCGTGGAATTGTAGTTCAGTTTCCAGTAGGTGCTTATTCAGTGGGTATCTTGGGTAAAGTGGCAGGGGCATGGAGCTGACCACTGAACTACATCTGGTGTTGAGCTTAAGAATGAATGAAATTGCACTTCCACTCCTCCATATGCGTGGGTGGCGTGTAGAGGGAAAACTTTATAGTCAAAGTTTTCCCTCTACACACCACGTTGACTACAGCTTTTTCTTAAAGTTTTATTTAAGTTTTGTATGTAGCAGTAAAACCAGAAGTTAAAAAAAATCAATGAGGATTCCAGTGTGCAGTACATTGTGTGCATGTCTGCATCTCCCCACATCAAGGTAGAAGGGAATGAAGCCTTATTTCATTGATGTTTGACACATAACAGAGTTAAGCTGCTAATAAATCGAAGTTCAGGAGAGGCGGTAGCAATGAAAGTGATAGACTTGGAGAAACATCCAGATGCACGAACCAGCATACGCAAGGAAGTATGCATTCATCGGATGTTGACGGACCCCCATATTGTACGGTATTACGGTCAACGCCGTGAGGGCAATGTGGAGTACATCTTCCTTGAGTATGCAGCAGGGGGAGAACTCTTCGACCGAATAGGTGAGCATCTATGTTCAGTTTTGCAGAATTGGCATGTAAAAGGAGACAGCCAAACTGGTTTTGGTTAATGTGGATGTCACATGTATGCCACTACACAGAAGTGTGAATGAATGTTTGGAAATTGTAATGTCAGAGGTTTAGAATACGCAGTACATATCTGGACCTTTTCTTTAACAGCAGTTACTTGCATAATTTTCTTCCTTGATCTGTTTTTTAGTCTTAATGTGATGGAAAATGTGTATAATAATTACCTGTCACTCTTATACAACAAACAAGAAAGCTAACTTCTCATGTAAATAAACGGATATTCAGGTTTGGAAATAACTTTCACCAAAAATTTATGTTTAACCTTTAGCGTACAGCCTTTTAAATGCCATTTTTCTGCTGTGGCTGGAGCACTGTTCAATTTATAGAACAGTGTTTTCCCATTTGGACAAAAAAGGGTGTGCATTTAATGGGACAGCATTGTCCCATTTATCCATAAAGGTTAAACATATCTTATATCGATTCATAGAACACAGAGTATTAAGAGAGGGAAGGAAATTATTCATGTAAATAAAACAATTTTGCAACAATTCTGAAGATATTCCAACACTTTGATATTCTAACCAGCCTGTTGAACCATTGATTGTGTGTGGTTATCCTATTATTGCTGGCATGGATGGCAGGCAACATGATAACAGCACATTCTTACTGTCACAGCCCCAGTCTGCAACACAGTGATGCCCCTCTGAATATCAGGCAAGTAGTAGTGGTCTGTGTAAATGCTTTTCTGTTGTAGCAGTTCTGACATTTGAGGAAATGTTAAGTATATTTTATCTTTAATAATGGAAATGTGTGTATATGCAGCTTACTGTACAAACATGATTTTGTAAAATTAAATGATTTAAGAACCCATAATTTGTGCCTATAATGAGCATTCGCTTGAAGGCATAAAGGGAATTTTTGAATATCATCTTAGACAAGCTGGAAAATAATTTGGGAAAAATGTTGAATCTAATGAACTTAGTTGTAGCATAAATTTTAATACATGTCATTTCTGAAAAATGTTTTAGGAAAATGAAATATGTTTTAACTGTTATTAAGTTGCATGTGTACACATGCCCTCTAGTTTGGTGCTGTATTTCCTTTCAGTTGATACAGCTTGTTACGTGTTTTGTATTATACAGAGTCATCAAAAATGATGGACCTGGTTTAAAGATGTAATAACCTTTATGAGAAAGGAGATACGGAGATGGGATTTGCTGTAATCTGTTCATCAACACAAAGTTTTCGTACATACCATAGAAGATCTCAACGTGCACACTGTTCATGGCCCTGCAAACGCCTATATCAGGGGTGTCCTTTTTTTTTTTTTTTTTTTCCCCCTTCCTCTCTCTCTTTCTTTCTTTCTTTCTTTCTTTCTTTCTTCCAACTGTTATTGTGGGCTGGTTGATGGGTCACATGCATAAAAATCACAATAAGTAGAATACCTAACCGCTTAGATTTTGTGTAATTTTTTAGAATATGTAAACCCTAATTTTACATTTTTGTGGAGACCACCTGAAATGGCCAAAAATCGGGGAAAGTGTAAAATCCGGGAAACGTTCTTATGGGCAATTGGCCTGGACCAAACATAAAGTGCATAAATTGCAGAAAACTCAAAACATGGGAATATAAATTGATGTTTTGCTATGCACACGTGTGTGCGCGTGCACACACACAGAATTACTTTAATCTGGCTACTGATAGTCTGGAAATGCTGATAGTTACATACTTGAAGAAAATAGACCTAAGACTGGATGTGTAGGATCTATGGTCAGAAGTTTTGCCATCAATAACTGATTTCGTGACTTTATCTTGTGTTATCTAGACTTCTTTGAGCCTATTGATCTATTACAGCGACTTCAGAAGATGCTACGATGAGTAAACATGGTACTGCTGGCAAGAGGAAACACGCAACATTGACGATTCTTCAGAAACTTGAAATAATTAGGAGGCTTGAAAGTTGTGCAAGATGGAGTGTGTGTATGGCTTCATACAGCGTTGAATTGTCAGCTGTTATGATATAACAAAACAGACAGATCAGTTATGATTGTTTATGGCATCAAGTTAAAGTCTGAAGGGCCTTCTCAAATGACAGACAAGGTGCTGCATGAGTGGTTTTACAGTAATACGTTCTGAAGGAAACCCCATTAGTGGGCTTATGATAATTGAAAAATCTAAGTCTTTTTGTGATGAAATGAAAGTAATTGACAAGTGCACATTCTTGGAGGGCTGGCTGCAAAATTTAGGTATTGTCTGATAATCTAGAATATTTATAATCCAGCACCTGTCCAGTCCTGCCAGTACTGCATTAAAGGAATTCTGCTGTATGTATAATTTACAAATGTGGCCAGGCCGCATAACAACCTGGCAGGCCACAGGTTGGACAGCCGTGATATGGGTGGTACTCTATTTCTTGCCATGTTTTTTGAAACATGTCTGGACTGACTGCTGCACAGTCAGATGGCATAAATGTCAGATTTTTTTCTGCATAAATATAAATCCTCACAGAAAAATCCAGTGGTAAGAGGTGTGAACTTTGAATCCAATCTGATATGCAGGGCACTTTGTCTGAATTGCGGTGAAGCACTGTCTACTTGAAACAAAATTTTGCCATTTTCTTCTTGTTCAATGCCATCAGTATGCGGAAAGGCAAACAGTTGTAGCACATATGGGTAAATGTTTGCCATGATAGTTTTTTCAGCAAAAAAGAAAGGCCCTGTAACAACAATCGTGCATTATACCACACCACACACTAACTTTCAGGGACTCTCACACACGATCGTAAATTTCATTTAGTCATTCCTATCATCAGATGTGACAGCTGTGCCTGTCTATGTGACCGTTCATATGGAAGGTTGCCTCATCTGTGAATGTCGCTTTCCATAAAAATTCTCATCTTCAGTTGCATTCAGCATCTAATTTGCAAATTAACCCCGTGTACCTGTATCTTCCCCCCTCCAAACTTTGAAGTTTGTAAGTGTGCAACCTTAGCCCTCTCTTTCTCTTTTGGTGCAAGATCTTTTGGATATCATTTTAGGTGTAACCAGGTGCAAACTCTGACGAGCAGTAGACTTCTTGAGACCACAACATGACAGGATTATGCATTCAGCATTCTCGTATGATGTTCGTAGTCCTCCAGGTGATTTTTGTTTTTCCACTCTTCTGCTTCCCTTAAACAGGTGAAGTCAGCATTGAATCACTTTGCTAACAGGAGTATCTCTACCGTGTATATATATATATATATATATAATATATATATATATATAGCAGAAATTGTGCTGCGCTGTTTAAAATTGATTTGCTTTTTGCCAACCACATGACGCACAATTGGATGCTTGCTGTCATACTAACTGCAGCAGTGGCAGTGCTTAATATAGCTGAAAGCTTATTGTACGTGCACATGGAGTATGCACAGGAAGATTGTGTGTGTGTGCGCGCTTAAAACTTCATGAGTTAATGAACACAGAGCAAATCCTGTCTCTAGATCTTTATTCTCATAAAAATTGTTTACATCTGGAAACTAGGTCCATCATTTTCAGTGACCCTGTGTATTTGTATAATTAGGATGTTTACATTATTTAATTTGGTTTAGTTTATTGTAACTTTACCAGTTATTAAAATGCTAGTATCTTCAGCAGAGAGTGTTAGTTTGATGCCTATGTCATCGCTGATATTTGTATCTGTATCATTCATATATATTAAAAATAACAATGGCCCTAAAATGGAACCCTGTGGGACCCCAGATTGAATTATTTTTACTTCCGGCCGCTTTTGTTGGATTTCGTGAGTTGTTGCATCAAGCTGGTCAATTTCTACCATCTGTTTTCTGTTTTTTAAGTAAGAAGCAACCCACTGATGTGCAATTCCTCTAATGCCATATGTATCTAATTTTTGTAATAAGATATAATTTACCATGTCAAATGCTTTAGATAAATCTAAAAATAGACCTTCACATACTTCTTTATTATCTAGTGTTTTATACGCATCTTCCAGAAAGTTAACTAACGCTGTACTGGTGGATTTACCTTTACGGAAACCGTGTTGACTTTCTGTAAACATGTTGTGCTTTTCTAGAAAGTTTATTAATCTAATACTCACTACTTTCTCCAAAATTTTGAAAAAGTCGAGACCAATGAGACTGGCCTATAATTCTCAATTTCATTTGGAGCTCCTTTTTTAAATAAGGGTTTTATTTTTGAGAGTAAAATTGAGTAGAGTTGAATTAGGATAGAATCTGTTTTATGCTATTCCGTTCAGTTTTATTGTACGGGTATGAGCAAGTGTAAGAAGTACAGTTAATAGATTTATGATCATCCTGAGGACATAGTGCCATGTGAATGTATGTAGTATGAAAATTGTTGCATGAGATTTAGTGTACATCTTAACATGATAAAAAAAAAGTAGGTGGTAAATTGCAGATTTGTAATTGTGTACTTAAAGCTTGTAATACTGAAATCTTTTTTTCTGGTTCCATATTTTGAATTCTTAGACATTGTATGTTATTCTGTGCACTCTTGCCATTGCAAATAACATACAGGATAGCATTTTGGAAAGTACATATTATCTGTGTGTGGAAACTAAAACACCCTTTCATTTATGCTATTCAGAACCTGACTGTGGTATGGCAAGTTGGGAAGCTCAGAAGTATTTCAAGCAGCTAATTTCAGGAGTGGTAAGCGAATTTCTTGTGTCTTTTCTGCTACAAGTTACTATTTACATGTCTAGTATCATAATTACAAAAGACTGTATACACACACCATATGTTACCAGAATTTAAAAATGATAAATAATTGGTGTGTAGAAATTGCCAGGCTTGGCATGAAGGATGTTCCCTTTGAGAGTAATGGTGCTGGGCAATATAATAAGTATTATTTTTAAATTTACCGCCTGCACCAAAGTGCTTATTGGAAGAATAAAGATTGGTAAGTTATGACTATACAATCTTCAGCATAACAAGAATGGAAGGTTGAATTTTGGTTTGTTGTGCACAATTTGAAACACATTCGGCACAAATTTACATGTGTCACTGGCCCAGAAGTTATTTATTGCTGATACTTTTGTAGTATAATGGTTGAAATGTATTTCTTTGTGTCACACACTGTGTTTACAGTACATGTAATTAATTCAGTAAGTATAGTGACTAGGCCATGGACTGGATGGTCAGAGGATCAGGGTTCAGTTCCCAGTGGGTGCAGTGGTTTCTCTGTCCACCACTGCATCCAGACGCAACCCACCATCCTGTTCATGGGTACC
This sequence comes from Reticulitermes speratus, assembly GCA_021186555.1. Lineage (NCBI taxonomy): Eukaryota > Metazoa > Arthropoda > Insecta > Blattodea > Rhinotermitidae > Reticulitermes > Reticulitermes speratus. The sequence goes on along the minus strand of JAJKFL010000042.1, from coordinate 41,469,454 downwards.
AGGGACTCTCCTGAGATGGATAGCGAGGCTGGAACATGAAGCTTACTGGGCACCTCTATTTTGTGTTAAATATAAGAATGCTTAGAGCTGTACCTCAGTTCCTTCATACTCTCATGGCATATTACTTAATTTAGCACAGGGACAGTTGTACATTTTCAATTTGTCTTTAATTTCTTCACATGCAAATTAGGATGAAATGCTGTTTTTGTAACTGCATTAACTTCAGCAGACTAGGATAAAGTCCTTCAGTATCTCACCTTCATTGTATGGAATAGATTGTGCCATGCTACATGTCTGATACTGTTGTTAGTATGAAACAAATTATGTATAGACTGATGTAATCCTTGTTTATGGTATGTTGCTAATCAGGAGTACCTGCATTGTTGTGGGGTTGCACATCGTGACCTGAAGCCAGAGAATCTCCTGTTGGATGAACATGATAATCTTAAGATCAGTGATTTTGGAATGGCAACTGTATTCAGACTGCATGGAAAGGTAAGCGGTATGATTGAAATGTATGGTTTTAGAGCATGTGTGATTTTATGTCACGTAAGAGGTTTTGTAAGGTATGAAAGATAGCACAACAATAAGTGTCAGACTGAGTACGTTTATAGAACGGTAATCGCTTTATATGTACTGAGGTGTCTGGTTTAGATTTCGTGGCTTAACTTTTAGCCGACAGACAGGACGCTGTACCATTACGTGTACGTCCTTTTCATCCAAAAGTGAAAACATTCCACAGTGGATATTTAAATTGAATGATGCTCTGGCTGCAGCAGAAACCTGGGATTTAAGGGCCATAGAGTAAAGGTTAAGGGTTATTTTATTCTTTCTCCAGTCCTAAGTGAATGTTAGGCTATCTTAAAAGTATGTGATAGTTGCTGCTTCCTACTTCCTTTCACTCCTAACTTTTTCTTTGTAAAATAAATTTTACCCCTGGGAAAGAACCTCGGCACCCATTGAATAGGAGGCTAGGTGGGACTCAGAGTCACTCTGGACATTTCAGAGAAGAGAATTTGTTTCTCCTGCTGGAATTGAAACCCCAGATTGTCCAAATCCTGGCTCCTGCTTATTGAAGTAAATTCATTTAATTTCCTGCCCCAGTTTTCTTTGGATCTGATGTTTATGGATTGGTTTAAAATAAGATTGTCTGGGATTCAGATGAGTGTGTAACACTTATTATGATTATTTCTCAAATGTTGTTTCCTTGACTGATCATCTAGTAAATGTTTATTATTCTTTGGTTTAAGTTTTAATGTGTTATACATTTGCTGTACCACATGAACCCTATAACAATTTCCACTTTGTTTCAAGCCCTCTTCCTTAATTGTGTATGCACTTTGTACAGGAATTTGCTCATATCTGTATAGTCATCATACAGGAATTTGGTAATTGGTGGGTAAAGGTTTTCTGACATATTTGTTCCTATGTATGCAATAGGTACTAACAGCCATTCAATTTATATTCAGGAACGTATGTTGGAAAAACGTTGCGGCACACTTCCATATGTAGCTCCAGAAGTACTGATGCGACCATACCATGCCGAACCTGCAGATGTGTGGTCTTGTGGTATCATTTTGGTGGCAATGTTAGCTGGAGGTAAGCAGTGTTTTGAGGTATCTGTTAGGTGTGGGTTGAGAAAGCACTGTTTGATGCATGTTAATAGTGATGGGCATGGCAGTATGACTTTCAGTTTTCAGTTCAAGTTCTTGCACACTCCCTGAAATGAGGAGCTTATTTTGAAAAACATCAAGTCTACTTTGGTAAGAATTGTGTTATGTGTGGAAAAACATGCATGATTTGCACCTCTAGTACTGGGTATGACTGCTGTAGGCAGACTTTGGTTGGTCCCAGCACTGTAGGTTAGTTTCTGTGATATTTCTCACATATGGTTATGCCTTGGTGTTGTGTAATTAAAATGTGTGGACATACCTGGTTTTTTATTTATTTTTATATTTTTAAAATAAGCTCCTCAGATGTTGTACAGGCAGTTAGCTGTGAGTACAAGAAAGCATGGTTCTTGGTGACATACAGAATGAAGATTCAAGTCTTTTTGGGATGTTATGCCATGTTGACTAGTAAATGCAGTGAAACTCTCTTAAGACATTTCTAGAGAAGTTCAACAGATTTGGCTTACTAAGCAGGAAAATATCTTAAAAAGCATAAGCCTGAAAATATTATTTTGTAATTATTATTTGAACTAACATTCTCTTTACTAGAATATTATTGTATATAAATTCTGCATTAAATGATTCATTTTTGCCATGAAACCACATTTCAAGTATTGCCTTCTTTAGTGATTTTGACACATTCTTGAAAGCAAGAGATCTTTTTACAAATGCAACTGATAGACAAAGAGCCTGTTCTTGCTGGAACTATTTCATAAATACTGATTTTGTGGTACAATATTTTGGTGTTTTTGCTTTGTTCTTACTCGGCTTTTTACTTACAGACTGAGCCTTGTATAGTAAGTTGACACAGAAATGCAAAGTTCGTTAATGAATATTTGTACAAGGAAATTTTTTGTAGCAGCCAACAAGGTTTTTGTAATCCAGTTTTTCTTGAATTGAGAGCAGCTTACGCTTTATGCCAGTTCTTGATGTAGTAGCCATGCTGGTGAGGTGTAATTAATAGCTGTGCAGGACCAAATACTTTGTATTGTTGAAATTAACGTTCAGCAGTTACAGTCACAGCACCCTTCATTAAACCCATGCTGATTAGAACGTAAATTAAACATGGCCCATGACATTGCATCGTGCTGCTTGACAAATTCTAGCGAAGAACAAAACTTTACAGTTTAAGTATCCAGTTGGAGGAATCACATGACCATCATTGTTTTTAGATTATGTTCCTTCCTCAGAAAGGAAAATAAACTCATTTATTGTGCTCTTGCTGAGGCCCCCCCCCCATTTCAATTTTTGAACCAGTTCATTTTAGGCCATTCCAGCCCCATTCTTTGTAGTTTTTTGCAACCAGTAACAACATGGCAAACATGCAGACTTGTGAGGTGGGATAAAAACGTGTTGCATGTGCTGTAGTTTCCTCCAGAAAGAAAGAGAGTGCACACCCCCGTGTGCAGGCATGCACAAACGCATGAGCTGATGAATGAAAAAAAAAATGTTTAGGAATGTAATGTACATATACATGGCCCAAGCATGCTACAGAAGTGTGTACAAAAGATGATATATCTGGAAGAAAATTTTTTTTTAATCAAGAAAGATCTGTCAGTCTTTTGCCATGTTTTTGATATTTCATGTTTCCATATATTTGTGGCTCATTACCCCAGTAAATACGAGTGCTTGCTGAAAGAACAGTAAATATGAAGGATTCCCTTGTGACAAGGCTGTTATGTTTGGTCTCAGTAATATTTAAGGATTGTGTGTGCTAAAGTGAGAGAAAACATGGCAGAGGGTGGTCTAATCATGTGTTCAGTCCAGCCACCAACCACACAAGAAAACTGAGTTGTTGATCTCTGCAGTACACGAAATTAGAAAACACATGCAAGCACAGCATACAGATGAGGAGTTACCGTGCTGAATGGTCTCATGGCTGTCCTGTATAACAAAAGAAAATTCCAAATTCATAATGCTTTGCTTGCGTAGCTTATAAACTAGCTTTAGAAACAAAATATTAGTGTTATCTGGAAGATTCATAAATTGTACATGATACGATACCCTGTTTGTTGGTAAATAAGTACGACATTTCAGAGGTAGCAAGCTTCTTCAAAAATTCAGCTAACTGTTTACCAGTAGACATAGTGTTCCAGAAAATGTGAATTGTTAATGACACTGCTCTGAGAACTTCAAATCTTGTAGTGTTACCATGTTAGAAAACAATAACATTTTGATTTCATTAGAACTTTGTGTGTGACAAGTAAAATTAGTGGTATATCTTTAGATACTTAAATGCAAAGTACTTGTACAAAACATGAATTAAATGCATACTTAGCAGCATACACTTACTGTATCAAGTTTTAGCAATAAAGAGCACTTTCAGTTTGCTTTGAGTTTGCACCACTTTGAAGATAGCGAGCGAGAACTGTGGTCCTCTCTTTGGTATCCTAGCTGTAGGTTGTATTGGCTGCTCCTAAAGCTATTGTACCAAAGTCAGGAACAGCGTTCCATTCATCACTGGCAGCGTCACCACAGCATGAAGGAATGTTGCACAAATGCACACTGTGGCTGTTTGAAATACTGGTGTTACATGCACAGTTGCTTTTTTCTGTTGTTATGTTACATGTAGGGAAGTTGGTAAGTTTTATGTCCTATTTGAATGTAGTCTATTTGTATTAGACTGGTAATGCACTTTCCTTTACCCCCTGTGTGCCTGGAAAAGGTAAATGTTATATTTTTATTTATTTGTTCATTTCAGTTTGAATTACATAGTCCCATACCCTCCTAACACCAGTAGGACACTGTATGTGCTTAAAATGCATGTTGCTGCTTCTGTTCATTGGTTGTAGAGCTTTTCTCCTTGTTTTAGTCAAGGTCAGTAATCAAAACATTAAACGAGTGCATCAAGGTAAATACTATGATCAACAATTAATGAAGTAAGCAGTGGAGGGATTTACATAATTGGAGTTTTGTGATTTATGCACTTGTTAGTTGTCCTGATAATATCAGAATGTGGAGTTTGATGGGAAGCGCATGTAATGCTATCATACAAGGGAGGAAACTGAGGGGTAACTTAAGTTAATGTTGTTAATATTATGAAAATAACTTTGTATTTCATACAACACATACTTAAAATTGATTAGGGTGATTAGGAGGATGAGTTGGGCAGGTTATGTGGCATGCATGGGGAAATGCTTGGATGGTTTTTGTGGGGAAACCAGAAGGGAAGAGACCACTTGGAAGGCCGAGGAGTAGATAGTAGGATAACATTCAAGTGGATATTCAAGGGGATATTGTGGGCTGGATTTGTCTGGGTCAGAACAGAGACAAGTGTAGAGCTTCTGTGCACAGAGAATGAACCCTTGGGTTCCATGAAAGGGAGGGAAGTTTTTGGCTGAGGCTCACCAAGCAACAGTGAGCTTCTGAAGAAGGGCTCTGCTCTGTGGAGTTAGTTACTTAACACTGATATTTCCAGTTCCTAGGTGAGTGTAATATGATTCATTTTGCTGTCATGAAAGCAGGGGTGCACAAATCACAGACGCAAGGTCGCCATGGTGATTACATTTTGTATGGTAGCATCTAGAATTTTGAGGTGGCCCCTAGATGTTTGGACACTTTTGCATCCCTGCATTGGGTTTCTCAGCTTTTCTAGAAACTGTTTCCCATATGCAGTAGAACCCGGATAAGAAGTCCCCGCATAAGAAGTTTTCCCCTGTAAGAAGTCTGATTTTTCAAGTCCCGAAATAAAATTCATAATGCGTACATTAATTTTTCCCGGATATGAAGCTTCCCGCTTATTAAGTTTTCCCACCTAAGAAGTCGAATCTCATGATACCAAGAGTATGATTTTTTATGAAATTTTACCGATTTAATAAGTTTTTAAGGATATGTATAAAAGAAATTCATTTCCAAAGTTTTATTTCCTTCAAATATGAGAAATCTTAAGTTGCTGTTGATTCATCGATCACTTGCTATCTGACTACACTATGTAACACGATTTTTGTTCCTGGGTAGTAAGTGTTATTTTCTGATTGCTTATATCTAAAAAGTATAGAAAATGGCTATTATTTGTCTCAAACTTTGCTTTTGTGACCAGGACAGTGATATTTTGAAATTCACCTATTTCCAATGAGAAAACGGGCGAATTTGCATCTTTTCCTTCACATAAAGTCAGAAATAAAACAACATATGAATCAAAATTAACATGTATTTTTACTACAGTTATACACAAATGACCACAAAACATTTAGAAGTGAGTAGGTTTTTGAGATTTACGACTATACTGTAAATCACTTTCACGAATCAGCCCCAAATGTAGTCTCCCATCATGTTCTCGTTATACTGTCCTTGGTAGTGACGTTCAAAGTCCAGTATATCCTGGTGGAAGCGCCCGCTTTGCTCCTCCGAATACGCTCCCATGTTCTCCTTGAATTTATCAAGATGAGCATCAAGGATGTGGACCTTGAGGGACATTCTGCAGCCCATTTTGCCGTAGTTCTTCACCAGAGTCTAAACCAGCTCCACATAGTTTTCGGCCTTGTGATTGCCCAGGAAGCCCCTAACCACTGCGACAAAGCTGTTCCAAGCCGCTTCCTCCTTCGTAGTGAGCATCTTGGGGAATTCCTTGCACTCCAGGATCTTCTTTATCTGTGGTCCGACGAAGACACCGGCTTTGACCTTTGCCTCAGACAGCTTCGGGAAGAAGTCTCGCAGGTACTCGAAGGCTGCCGACTCCTTATCTAAAGCTGTGCCAAATTGTTTCATAAGTCCCAATTTGATATGTAGTGGTGGCATCAGCACCTTCCGAAGGTCCACCAGTGGCTCCTACTTTACGATGTTCTTCTCCACAGAGAACTCGGTCCGCTGTGGCCAGTCCCGCCAGTGGTAGTGCGCCTTGGTGTCCCTGCTATCCCAAAGGCAAAGATAGCAGGGAAACTTGGTAAAACCGCCTTGGAGACCATCAGGAATGCCAACATTTTGAAGGTTCCGATGACCTCCCAACCGTACTCATCATACTTCAAGGCGTCTAGCAAGCTCTTGATGCTGTTGTAATCCTCTTTGAAGTGCACAGAGTGAGCCAGAGGAAGAGACAGGTACTTGTTCCCCTTATGGAGTAGCACGGCTTTGTGGCTCCTGGATGAGCTGTCAATGAAGGGGCACCACTCGTTTGGGTTACAGGCGATTCCAATTGCCTCGAACAGACCGGTCACATTGTGGCAGAAGCAGAGCCCATCTTGACCGGTGAAGAAGCTGGAAAAAGCTTGGTGACGCTTCGTCTGATCTGTGACTTGCACACTTTCATCCAACAAGTTCCACTGCTTGAGCCTAGACGTCAAAAGCTCGGCATTGGACTTGGTGAGATCAACATCTCTGATCAAGTCGTTGAGGTCTTTTAATTTCAAAATATCACTGTCCTTGTCACAAAAGCAAAGTTTGTGGGGAATAATGGCCATTTTCTATACTTTTGAGGCATATGGAATTAAGAAATAACAGTTACTACTCAGGAACAAAAAATAAATAAAAATTTGTTACATAGTGCTATCGATATATTCGATATATACTATGTTGTGCCTTGTTCAGTGCAAACTATTGAACAAATATGTGAGGGGGACAAAAATGTGTCAGAGAGTGAAGAAGAGGAGGAAGATAGTGTAGTGCCATCTTACAATGAGGCTCTAAATGCCCTAGCCACATTTTGAGCATTTATTGACAATGTTCCCGAAATTATTCTTAAAAGCATTAGAGAAGTAGAATCATTTTCTGTGGCACTAAGAAGAAACTTCACAAAACAATCCACTCTGGATTCCTTTTTTGTAAAAGAACTGTATGTTTAATGTACTAGTTACTATCCTATTGCTTTTAATAAGCTTTCCCTCTTAATAAGTCTTCCCGCTTAAGAAGTCCCTAGTCCTCTGGTCCGTTGAAAGACTTCTTAACAGGGTTCTACTGTAGTTGTATCTGTACATGAAAAATGTGCATGGTTATTGGAGTGTAGTTTTATACCAACGTGTACAGATTTCAATATTTGTTCAATTGCCCGACATTTTCTTTCCATGCTTTTACTTGGTGATGGTTACAAACATTAAGTGTCTTCTTAATACCACATTGTTACCAATTTACCTTTGATGGTGATGTTGGAATGGATGTCTGTGTTGTAGAGCAGTTGAACTCTTCAGTGGCATTTAAATGCATGCAAGTCATTTCACACAAATTTGTGTATGAGCTAAAATGTCTGAAAGTATCAGTATCATATCTTTCAAATAATATGTGTGTTTGTGTGTGATTGATTGAATCTGGGGTGATACCTATGGTGTATCATCAACGAATGTTACAGGAGAATTAGGGCAGTTCAGTCCTTTACTGATGGGGTTGGACATTTAAATGTTAGTGCATGCTGTATGTGAAGTGTGAGTATTATTTGAACAAAAAATATAAAACTGTGAAATATATTGCATTTTGTGGGAATTGAAACAGAGATTGTGCAGCATGTCCCAAAAATGCAGAAAATATCTTTGTTGCCTAAATATATAAAATTACTTGCTGGGAGGTGATCCTACTTGCATCCTGTGTAAAGGACATTTGACTGTTCATGATTAGAAGAGATAGTGATATTAAAACAGGTCACCCACCAAGGAGATATGACATATGAAATAGGATACAAATACAATAAATGTCATCAGAATGATGAAGCATTTCTTTTCTGTAGCATTTGCCTAACAGTGCAATAGCTGTGTCATCTTACAGTGTTTACTGTAGAAGAGAAATGGTGCATGTTGCTACACAATCAAATCTTCCTTACTTGAATTCATTCTAATTATCCTGTCAAATGTTAAATAATTAAATTAAATAATCTGTGATTTCAGGCTTTCTCCGCGATGTTCATGAGATCTGTGCTCTTCTGGGACATTACGCAGTATCGAGTGTTAATCCTGTGGTAAAGGATTACCACTCGATGCTGTGTAATATCCCAGAAGAGTGCAGATTTCAAATTAAATAACATTACAATTGAGTGAACTCTTGAATCTCTGATGTTTCATCAGTTCTTTGTTGCATGTCCAGTGTGTCTTATTACTTGGTAAACAACCAGCATAAAAGTGATTGAAGTTGTGGTAATTTGTCCCATTTTTTAAATAAGCTGTTTGAGATGTTCAGTTTTGTGAGAAGTAAAATAATACCCTTTAATATGCATCCTAGTATTCTTGTATAATAAGTGTATAGAGGCAATTCCTGGGAAGTGATTAATGAGGACTCTTGCACCATAGTTGTGAGTTTAGAGTAAAATTTTTATGTGTGAAATTTAAATAACATTTTTAATGACTTTCCAGGGAATTTTCTTTGGAACGTAGTATGTTTTCTACGACTAGGTGGGTTTTAGTTACTGGAATTTCAGTAACAAAATGAATCAGAAGATGGACTCTTTCTCCGCTAGTGGTGACAGAGTCAGAGTGGTGTTTTGAAGTGACGGTTACTGGTTTTTATGTTTTGAATTTGATTTGAGGCTGTCACAGCAGTAAATGTGAAGATGTCTTGTTGGATATGATGCTGTGTGGTCTGTCTCAGATTATGTAGTATCACGTCTCAGAAGATAGTAATCTTTGTAAGCTGTATGCTTTCTAGGCAGTACAAGGCCCCATCTCTAGATTACGAATTGTTGATCTCTGTCACTTAGCAGCACATCACATTCAGCTTAATATAATAGCCATTTTTGATACTGTTAGGTTTGATGCATTTGATAATTCAGAATCTTTCATGCCCACTGAGCACCAGAATATTATTTGACTTTGACCCTGGAGACCTCCAGTTACTTCTTAGTTCCTACTACTCCATCGTGTTGCCTAATATTCAATGCCTCGTGGCTTATCTGGTCCAGAGCACGTGATAGACGGCGAGATATCGTGTCGATTCTCCATGGCTGCGAATATAGGGCTGTATCATCTGCATACATTGCTGTGTGGATGTGTGGGGTACGGGTGAAGTCTGCTGTGTATAGCGGAGGGAATAGACATTCCCTGGACACATACCGTCAAATACCTCGGACTTCTCCTAACTTCTACACTTAACTATAATCAACATGTCACAAACTTAGCGCATAAAGCGCTAGGCAACTTAATCGCTATATTCCCACTCCTGGGTCAGCAATCAATACTAGTGATGGATATCAAATTACATTTATATAAAGCCATAATACGGTCCACGATGACATATGCGGCACCTGTATGGTGTGGGATAAGTGACTCTTCGTACCGCACGTTACAAGTTGTCCAGAATAAATGTCTACGGGTAATACCAAACTCCGAGCGTAGTACACCTATTCGTCACCTTCACGACCGGACTGGAATTCCGATGATGCAAACGTATATAATGGACATGGCTGCCAGGTTTTACAAACAATGCATGTATCACCCAAATCCCCTGATACGAACAATCGGTAACTACACAAAACACAGCGTACAGTGCAAATATAAGAAATACATGCACAAACGGCCAAGACATAGACTGCTGTGATGGACATAAGAGTTGGTGGTGTTTTTTGTGTTGAGTTAATTTTCATCGCAATCACGAAGCTACCTAGGTAATTTCCGAACCATAAGGCCTAATAAAAGGTAAACGGTGCGGTCAACTGGTAAGAGGAACAAATTGTGTTACAAGGTATGAGATGTAAGTAGTCTGTAAATATTTATGTTAATAAACCTTTTATAAAAAAAAATGCCTCGTGGATAATCTCTGTTAGACATAACTTGGAATTGACTGGATGTACTGGACCAGAGACACAGTGGAAACCCTACACTAATATTTCTCAGTGTTCAGGCTTGCTTTCATGATTTTTCCCATTTCAGGGTTTGAATTGACTGTTCCCCAGAGAAATTTTGCATCGATGGGGTTCTGCTGTAAGTAGTGGAGACTGTGTGGTGAGAATTTCTCACCAGCAGAGTTCAGCACCACATATTTTTTACCAAACATAAATAGTTTCCTCCTTTCAGGGTTTGAACCTGAGGGTTGACCCTTAGAATCTGTGAAGAATGATATTTTGTTTATTTCTATTGAAATGAATAGCCTCAAATACATATGAAGGTTGCAGGACAGTAGTGTAAGGTATATAGAATTTGTATTTGCTTTCAGAATTACCATGGGACCAGCCTACTGGTGAATGTAAGGAATATATGATTTGGAAGGATGGTAAAGCACTACATCAGACACCATGGAGTAAACTGGACTATTTGGCTCTGGCTCTGGCACGAAAAATTCTTGTTCCCCTTCCCTCTGGTCGTTCAAACATAAAGCAAATACGAGCACACCGCTGGTGTAACAAGTATTTTGACAAGTTAGGTAAGTACACTAGAATATATATATGTCTCTCTATCTTTATTTTGGAGGCAAGATTGCTTTAAACTGCAGATAATGTGTGATAATTTAAGTAACAACTTGAGTGTGTTGGTTTTGCATCCACTTCATTCTAGTTGTAATTTGGTTTGGTCAAGGTTCCTAAATTTAATGTCATATTGATTGGAATTTTCATATATTCATTACAATTGATGTTTCTGTTACATTTGCGATTTCTCATACTTTCAGGTGAAAGCCTCAACTGTGTGCATATAAACATCTTCCAGCAATATTGCGGATTATGATCATACGCATTATAACAATTTAAATTTTGCCACAGTTGCCACTTCTAGATTTTAAGCTTTAGTGTTTAGTGAGTAGATGGGAGGATAATATTAAAATGGATCTTCAAGAAGTGGGATGGGAGGGCGTGGACTGGATTGATATGGCTGAGGAAAGGGACAGGTGGTGGACTGTTGTGAATGTGGTAATGAACCTTCGGGTTCCATAAAACGCGGGGAATTTCTTGACTAGATTACGACCTGTTAGCTTCTCAAGAAGGACTCTGCTCAATGTAGTTAGTTAGTTAGTTGGTGTTTAGTGAGACCATGTAAAATAAATGTCTAATTCACCCGTGAAAGTAGTAAATTTTATATCCTTTGGGTGAATATGACTTGTGTTATGTGGGTGGTTAATATTCCCCCCATATGTCATTTCCGTTCTCTCCTGTACTTGTACACTTCCAAACACAGGCCAACTTCACACTTTCCATATGTAAAAATAAATTTAATTATAAATATGTATCAATATGTTGCTTTGAACTTACAAAACGTGCTAATGGCTCATGTAATTTGACTCTGAGTGGTAGTCCTCCCATACTACCAGAGTTTCATTTTGAAGCATTGTGGGTACAAGGAAGAAATTCCTAGAAGTAGCCAGCAGATGTCAGACCATGTTGGTGTGATCTGTGACTGGATGTTAGGTCACAGAAATATGGCCTGAGTGCCAGCTTTCACATCCTAAATATCTCATAGAACTGTGCTAGGCAGGCAGGCTGGTACCTAGTTGTATGAGTGTACTGCCCAAAGGCTTGAACAAAATTCAGTCTGTACAGCCATTTATTCAGACAAGGGAGCATGTTATGTAACATTGTATTTGTCACATCATGAAAACATACTTAACTATTCATATTCTGAGAACATTTCTTGCTACTGCTAACTTTAATTGTCTTCACATAGTGTACTTAATTTCTATTTGTATACAGCTTCTGAAGGTTGAGTGATGTAACCGGCTTCATCACATTGCTGTCAGACTGTATCTTGAACCAGTCCCATTTGCTTGGTTCACTGTAAAGCTGTTTCTCTATTGTTCTGGACATGCAGTTCCTGTCGCCACTTCCTGTAATACAAATTTGTTGCCGTTGTAAGCAGTAAATATATTTTTATTTATTCATTTGTAGGCTATTATAGCAATTTTTCTATACCATTTCCCTGATAATTGTATTGTATTCTCCCCAAATTCACTGGATAATTTTATATTCAGAGAAATACATGGGGTCCATGTTATCAAAATCCCCATATACAAGGAAATGTTTGGCAAAAAGTATATAAAATTATCCTGCACTTCCAAGGATGATATGTGTTTGTTACATGTTTGACATTTCCATTGTTATGTGTGTTGGCCTGACACTTGTTACAGGAATACTCCTGATACTGTTGGCTGTTAATTTTTCTTGAATTTACAAGATTAATATTGAAACCCCTTATCAGTGATTGGCCGTTTGATAAGTTGTTCATCTGTGTGTGCCTGTGTGTGTGTGTGTGTGTCAAGTCTGCAAATTCAGATGCTGAATTTCTTACCACTGAAGAATGCTGTTTGCTTAGTCAGGTACTGAGTGACTCTGAGGTATATTGACACTCTGAGCCACTTGGTATCCGTCTGTGTGGGCAGAATTTGCACCGCTACTTGACATAAATACTCCCAGGCTATCTCTAAGCATTTGTCTTTTCTTTGGTGATGTAGCTGTATGATTGTTGCAGAAGGTCATAAAGCTAGATTACCAAAGCAAAGACACTGGCTAAATCACCTTTGGAAGAGGGTGGATTCAAGGCATCAGAGCAATGAGCTATAGAAGATAGAAGATGATGCTGTTGTCCTCTCTTTGGTGATCTAGCTGTATGAGTATGAATCAACATCATAAAGCTAGATTACCGAAGTCAGGAAAACAGTGTAGTCTGCAGACTGTTCCAGTCAGTACATTTACCGTTGTAAAAATCTGAGAACACAAAATAACATCAGAATGTTTTGGTCAAAGTTAATGAGGCTGCAGATCTATGTATTTTCATATTGAACCTTGGCCAGTTTTAATTGAATACTTGTCATCATTTGTATCAACACATGCTATATAATCTGGCACTGTGTTCCATATGATTGTATTCATGTGTATATTCAGTGTATGTTTCTGTCTGTGATTTTTATGATGTGTATGACTCCTTGAAAATGGTTCCTTGTGAACTGAAACATGTCACAGTTTGGTATAACATAGACCATTAGGGACTTTCGCTAGATACTGTTATATTTTGTTGGTTGATTTATTAAAAGTATGTTATAATTTTATGTATTGTAATGTTGGGCTTTCAGGATTGATTGATTCATTCATTCTGTAGTCTGTCTTACGACAGGTCCGTAGCCTCTTCCAAAGCGAGTTGTCCACAGGGTGTGATCTAGTGCTTCCTCTTTCAATTTCCAGTATATTCTCTTTTCCTTAAGGTCATCCAGTAGCTACTTACGTCTTCTCCCTCGTCTTCCGTCATTTCTATCCTTCCTTTTAACTTTCCTTCAATCACGTGTTTCAGAAGGCAGTTTCTAGGCAATATGTGACCAATCCAGTTAGCCTTTCTTCTATTTATTGTATGTAGGATATTCCTCTCCTCTTTGACTCTATGTAACACTTCTTCATTTCTCACACGATCGGTCCAACTGATCTTCTCCATTCTTCTCCAGCACCACATTTCAAAACTTTCCAGGTATTTCTGATCTACTTTCCGAAGTGTTCACGTTTCAGCACCATACAAAGCTATGCTCCAAATGTAGCACTTTACTAGTTTCTTCCTTAAATTTAAGTCCAGTTGGCTGGTGAAAAGAGTCTTCTTGTTGAAAGCTGCTTTTGCCATGGCAATTCTGGATTTAATTTTACATGTACACCTTGCATCATTTGTTATCATGCTACCCAAATACTTGAAATATTCTACATTCTCCAGTTGCTTTTGAACTTTCATAATTTTAATTGGGAATGGTTGCCTTGGGATTCTCATGACCTTAGTTTTTTCCACATTCATTTCCATTCCATAGCGTCTTCCAATTTCAATTAGTCCATCAGCCATGCCCTGTAGCACGTTTTCTTCCCTAGCCAGTAGCACAAGGTCATCTGCATATTTCACAGTGCGAATTACTTGTCCTCCTATTATGAAGTCTCCAAACCCTTCAAGAGCTTCCTTGGTAAGGATTGATATGGACAGACAAAACATTAAGATGTTACGAACAGGATAGTAGGTAACTCTCAATACCAGTTTTTACCATGAATGGTGGGGATGATGGCACATGAGGCTTCTTCCCTCTGGCTTATGTCAGTCAGCAAACATTATCACTCCCCAACGTTTATATGAACAAAATGGCTATACATGTATACTGGAGGGGCAACTATAACAGCTGAAGGGATGTATGGAGAAGATGGAGCCATGGAAGTGCTTTCCCAAGATCTGAGTATAGTTCTGTTAAACCTGCTAATGCCTTCAGTTATTCTGTGTCTTAAATGCCATATACCTTATTCAAGTGATCATGTTTCAGGATCACCAAATAGGGACGTATTTTCGCCAAGCAGTGGACAGCGTAACAAGCGTATCTGTTCTGGCAGTGAACTGTCATCCATCTCTCCTCCTGCTGCAGCATCTGATGGTAATGCTGTAGATGACTCGATGGCTAGGTTGTGCAGGTCCCAGCCAGAACCAAGGTTAGAGCAGCCCAGTGTACCTGTTGCCAGTGCTGCTGCAGCTATGCTAGAAGAGAAGGTGTCTTTCTCGTTCTCACAGCCAGCATATCTTGATGACATGCTGCTGAACTCGCAGCTCCATGCCACGCAGCCTTCTACTCAACCGTCCAGTCAGGTACTAGTATGCCGAGTGCTGAGTGTAAGGACATTGCATTTTAGTAAGTGGGTTGCAAACACTGTGTTCTTTTTTTACAGAATACCTTCCAGAAACTGGTGCGACGCATGACGCGCTTCTTTGTGTGTACAAGCTATGAGGAAACAGTTGAACAAGTGTGCAAATTGCTTGATAGGTTGAGCTATACCTGGAAAATTACCGCCAAAGTGGTATGTAACTTGCATTATTTACTGTATGTCTTATGTAATTTGTGCCCTCTGAAGATTTTCTTTAAGTGAATGGTGGAGCTTATTAAGCAGGAAAACTTATTATAGAGTGTGAGCCCCAGAAGTTTAGGTTCACTTTATTAATGTACTTTTTTCATGTTGTACATATCGCGTGGCTTGTTAATGTGGCGCTGTGGTGTGTAGCTGCCGTTATGCTGTAGGTGTATGCATTTTGGCATTTTTTACACAGCATGACAAAACGTGGGCGAGTGACTAGAGTAGAGTACGTTAGGGCAGACACCACAGTGACTCTTTCACTTTGACCGTTTCCGATCTTTTATGCAACCCTTTGCTTAAGCATTCAGCAGTCTTGCACTTTGCACAAAATGCAGTATCTTGCTAACAGAGATTTTGGCAAAGTCATCTGGTTTCAGGGAATGATGGCCCAGGTGTCTAAATCTTAATGCCACCATTGCCTCATAGTCGATGAGTGACTAAAATTAGTGCAGTGGTAGCAGTAATACTAGTCATATGTGAAACACGGACTCAGAAGATGGCATGCAAAAATGCCAAAATGTATGCCTACAGCAACAGAAAGTGAATAAAGGCAGTTGAACGCCACATTATTAATGTATTATACTGCCTTGAGATTAGTGGGTGTCACACTGAGAAAACGAAATCATTGTTACACATCACATCACACATTCTTCTAACCATGTTTATGGCCACTGCAGTATGCCAAATGTGGACTTGTTAGACAGGATTGCCCTTATTTCACGGCCTATTTTAACCTGTCAGTTTTGCTGGAGTTCAATTCTGACTGCTGCCCAGGGCGAAGGGGGGTTTTAAATTTGTAGTACCCTTAAATACATTAATGACAAAATGGTCAACCAAAGCCGACAGTGTGTGAAGAATTAGATGTCTGCACAGTGCAGTGAGGCAAGCATTGAAGGATTATGTCCAATAAGGGCTTTGTTGGGATGCACAGTTGTACTGTACATGGTGGTGCTCATGCTAAGCATAACAATCCCATTGTGAATCTCATCACACACAACAGTGCCTGTTGGATAATTTTATCTTTCCCTTCTGTCTATGCCGAGTGTCTGAAACTCTTCTTACATATAAACACGCTCCCAAAAGTATCCTCCAATTTATTTCAGCGAGTCTTTTCTTTCTAGCAGTTCTATACGTTGACTGCTATAACCCATTTGCGGTAATGTCCAGTTTTGTTTCAACGATGTACATTATTGAAATTTATTGTAGAATATTCCATTTTAAATATTATTTACTATTACAACACATGTGCTGTGCTCTCTTTGATGATTATTTACTTGAAGTTTATTCAGAGCATGTTGACATTTGGTGCTGGTTGGTTACTGCACTTTGTTGTTAGTTAATTGTACTTAGAATATCGTAGACAACTTCAAGTGGTAATGAATTACTCAGAGGTTGATGGTGATGGAAGATTGTTGCTGAAACCAATACCCCACACTAATGTACATCAGTTAGTAACAGAATGGACAGCTTTGCCTTGTGAATGACACCTAGGATAAGCCAAAGTGTTACCTGGTCCTTGCACATTTGAAGGAAATGAAATGGTAGGAAATTAAGCAACACGTCAAACTCTGAAAGTCATATACACAAATCTCTTTATATTTCATGGGTAATATGTTAGTTTTGTGGCATTTGTTATGTGCTTTTTAGGTGGGAAATCCTTTATACATGTGTTTAAATGATAAAATATACACGAACTATGTGAAATATTTACTGTTACATTTAAGGTCAGAAAACATCTTGAGTTGTTATTCAATTAAAAGTTTTATTAGACCAACATATGCACTATATTCTTATAACCAATTCAATCACCCCTACATATAACAGCAAATATGTAATTTTAACCTTTTATGTAAACACATTCCCTAGGATTTTACAGCTGAAAGAAACAATATCTAAATCCATTGGGAACTAAGATTCATTTCACCTTTATGTGGATGTACTTTTTTAAAATTGAACAACAGATGTAAAGTCTGTGTAAAAAACTTTGACCCCCTTAAGATGGCCTGTTATAGGCCGAAACATATGTAGGGGTGATTGACTTGGTTATAAGAATATAGTGCATATGTTTGTCTAATAAAACTTTTAATTGTTTAACAAGATGCAAGGTGAATACAACGTGAAATCTTGAGTTGTGTTGTCAAAAAATGAGTTACACAAATCCCCCCCCCATGTTCCTTTCTCAGATGAGTCTGTTTGCTGACTCATCACACCAAGTCTTTTATCCAAAAAGTTTGAAGCCGTTTTAATGTCTCATATTTTGCTTGTTGCTGGGATTTTTCAGGAACATCAGTTCACACCTGGTCAGTCTCACAATTTCTTTATTTGTGTTCATTGCTGCTGCTGTATTCTGAGCAATCATTTGACAGTTGTTTTTTGCCATGTATTACATTTTTCTATATTTGGATTAGTTATAGCATTACTGGATATGTATTTGGATCTTCCTTCATCTACATCATCTTCAACCTTGTCTGGAAGTTGCCTAACCCACACAGGAAGTGTACTCATTGTACCTTCCCCATCAGTTTGCTGTTACATTTTGTTAATATCATTGTTATTTTGCTGTGATTTATATTTTCTTTTGTTTTCAGTTAACAATTACAACAGTAGACAAACGTAACATGAGACTGGTTTTCAAAGCAGCTGTCCTTGATATGGATGGCAAGACATTACTGGATTTCCGACTGTCAAAAGGATGTGGTTTAGAATTTAAGCGCCACTTTGTTACGATCAAGCAACATTTGGAAGACATTGTGCTGAAAGGGCCAGTGACATGGCCGATTGCGATGGCAACTAATAATGTTCCTTAGCCTGTGATTCATGAACTGTGTTTTTTATGTCATG
Source organism: Reticulitermes speratus (assembly GCA_021186555.1). Lineage (NCBI taxonomy): Eukaryota > Metazoa > Arthropoda > Insecta > Blattodea > Rhinotermitidae > Reticulitermes > Reticulitermes speratus. The sequence goes on along the minus strand of JAJKFL010000042.1, from coordinate 41,451,253 downwards.
TAGATCTGAAATATTAAATGATTTTTCATTATTGTCAGTGTTAAACCATGTTAACAAATGTAATTGTTATGTTATTTCTTGTTTTTCTTATGTGTAGATTTATTATGATGTTCATACTGAATCTTTGGAGAAAGCTTCGTGAAATAATTGGATTCACTGTCAGAGCCATGTTTTTGAAGTTGCCTTGCATCTTACTCATGCAAATTGGAGTCCTGAAATGGCTAGGTGTTCATTCTTGTCCCAGTGCAGTGAGTCTCAAAACATTTTTTTTCCACAATTCAAAACCATCAGTCACACTACCTACTCAATATCCCAGGTTTATTGCCTAAATATTAAAATAAATGAAGATTACTTTATTCTGTAATCACCGTGCATCTTTTCACAGTCACTATTTACATACACCAACTGGATGCAACTCTATTTAAAAAACTGTATAGTTTTTTAAAACATATTTAAAAACTTTATAAAACCCGACATATGTTTCGGCTCTTATAGAGCCATCTTCAGGGGTTTATTGTCGTCAAAACTGCATATATTAAAACGTCTTTTCATTGGTTCACTTTTAGGCCAAACCTTATTAAACCAAATTGACACGTTAGTCCTTTGCAGTTTTTCTTTGATGTTCCTGTAATTGCGTATCAATTTTGCCTGTTTGGCATCGACGTACTTTATTCTGTAATCACCATGCATCTTTTCAGTCACTATTTACATACACCAACTGGATGCAACTCTATTTGAAAAACTATAGTTTTTTTAAAACATATTTAAAAACTTTATAAAACCCGACAAATGTCTCGGCTCTTAAGACCATCTTCAGGGGTTTATTGTCGTCAAAACTGCATATATTAAAACGTCTTTTCATTGGTTCACTTTTAGGCTAAAGTGAATCAATGAAAAGACGTTTTAATATATGCAGTTTTGACGACAATAAACCCCTGAAGATGGCTCTATAAGAGCCGAAACATGTCGGGTTTTATAAAGTTTTTAAATCTGTTTTAAAAAACTATACAGTTTTTTAAATAGAGTTGCATCCAGTTGGTGTATGTAAAGAAATGAAGATTACTTCGGGAGTTCATGACCCATCACAAGGCTCTCACAACCCAAACATTTGGGTTGCAACCCTGGGTTTGAGAAGCCATGTCCTAGTCCACTTAATCTTGTTTTGGTATACCTTCAGTAACAGCTGCATCATCCAAAAAGCGGGTTCTTGAGGATAGTAGTAGTGCTGCCAGTGGTAGGATGATGTTACCATAACATCGTAAGTACCAATTAATTGGTTGGTAGAAACTCTCGTCTTAACATATAAAATTATTAAACAAAATAATTTATTGTGACTTCTTTGTTATCTTTTGCTTAAAGAAACACAGTCTTCTAGACTCTGACCCCAAGTTCTATCATGAAGTAAAAGTGAGAACCCTCTTTTTGATCCCATTAGTTGGAGCTGATCTCCATATTTACTGAATTTGGTACTGGAATTACGAATATTGACCTTTCTTAATATGCGACAGAAACAATTGTGTGAGATTTGAGGTTCTCACAGTGGTGTTGCTCAAGTCAAGTCTTCTGGTATGTTACTCTTTGTCAATGGGTAAACAGTTCCTGATGTTTCAAAGGATCATGAACCTGTATCATGTCATTCACTCATTCTGTAGCCTGTCTTACAACAGATTGGTAGCCTCTTCCACAGCAAGTTGTACACAGAATGCGATCTAGTGCTTCTTTCAGTTTCCAGTCTCCTCTTTTCCTTAAGGTGATCCAGTAGCTGCTTACGTCGTCTTCTTCCCGTCACTTCTATCCTTCCCTCTATCTTTCCTTCAATAATGTGTTTTAGAAGGCACTTCTTATGCAAGATGTGACCAATCCAGTTAGCCTTCCTTCTTTTTATTGTTTGTAGGATACTTCTCTCCTCCTTGATTCTTTGTAATACTTCTCTGTATCATGTGTGCGAAGAATTGTAAGTGTACACTTTGGAGGAAAGTCTCCTAATGAGAACTAATGTTACAGGGGGAGTGGGCTGTAGACATGTTTGATTGGTGCCAACTTCTGAAAGGAAGTTTAAGTTTCAGTAATTGAATACAAATAGAAAAAAAAAAACTGAAAATTGGTTAGGAAGGATCCAGACCATTGCAGTTAGCCCCTTTATCAACAGAGGTTAATTTTTATCTTGACTTGCAACAAGTTTAAGTCTCAGCTTTTAAGTTCATCAGATAATGACATCACAGACATAACTACAGTTCCATTCAATGCTTTTTTTTTGTCTCAAATTCCCCTTTTGTGATTCTCTAACAAGACAAAGATCTTTAGGAGACTACAAACATTGACACAAGATAAACAGGCCCAAGCCTTGGAAGGCTGATGATTGTTCAAAGGTTTAATTTCTGTAAACATTCTCCTAAATGATAATCATGTAATAAAATGCCAAAATACAAATGTAATTTTACCTAAAACTTTTAGATATTGCAAATCATGTGGCACAAGAATCTAATGGTTTAGCTCCATGGTACTGATTCCGACTGCTGAATGATTGCCTCAATAAAGTGAAACTGCTGTGAAGCACCAGCCCTGAAAAATAAACTGACAGCAAGGTGGGAAATTTGAAAATTTACACCTGTGAATCATGTAACATGTTATGGGCAAAATCTTCCAGCAGTGCCTAAAGCCATTTGATAAGAAAAAATGTTTTATTTGATAATCATATATAAAAATTGTGTAGTTTTACAAGTCACAAGTGCTGTTTCAATTCTAAAGGGTTCAGAAAGGGTATGTGACAGTATGCCATGTCTTGCCCCCATCATAAGTTCATTTGATGTAGTGCTACTCCGAAACCACGTTCTGGTTATTGACGCAACATGCAGCCAAGTCATTTGTCATAACCTCCCACAACAGGATGCAGCCTTGGATGTGGATATAACTTGCATCATCACATGACTGATGCAGACTCTTATTGATTTTGTACTTTTCATTTGTCTTTGCATCCAGATTATGTTTGAGGTATTTGTATGTTTTTTTCCCATACATTCTCAGGCCCAAGGAACATTCTCATAAGGCAGGTTTCTATCTGATAGTTTGTTTTCTGTGTTTTACTGTGTATAAATGTTTTCTGTACACAGATCTGCATTCATTTCGTGTTGATTCAGCTTGCTTCCACGTATAACTTTTGCAAAATTGTGTGAAGTCTGTGAATAATATGTACCTTGTTTTCTGAGTACAAAATACAATGCTTCGATAACACAATAAAACTTCCATAGGCTATCAGCCGCATCGGGTGGTTGAACAACACTCTTCAAGCACCTGACGTGACTGATATCCTGAGAGTTTCATTGCATTCAGTCACCATGAAAGCTTTAGATTGTACATAGTTTAATAATAGTCATGAGCATTTGGCAATCAAAAGTTACATTTCAAAATCTGTATTCTTTTTTATAGTGTTTATTGTGTAAAATTGTTCATTAATGAGATTGAGGTTTTCACAGTGTCGGTGCTAAGATTACTGTCTCCTGAGATGTTATGCCACATTCAGAAGTTGGGGTACCATTATTTTGGAGTGTCGCATTCCAGAAGACCATAGTCTTGTGCCCTAATGTTTTATGGTACATACAGTTTTATAGAAGACATGTAATTTAAGAATTGTGAATAAATTTGTTTCACATGCAAATTCCAGATCACATGATTATACATTTCTCACTTAAAACTCCCAATTTCCACTGGGTGAATGCAAGATATGTCCCCTCTTCCCTTCCCACATCTCTGGCCCAACACTTTGGTCCTTCCTGTATACCTGACACATTCCCTCTCAATCATTTCACCATCAACCTAAACAAATTCAGTCACCCTGATGATGTTGGCAGCACAGAACAAATTTTATAACATGATTGTCATAATGGTGGACATAAATGACTGAAAACTGAGCACTATACCGAAGCCACATGCTCCATTTCACTGTCATCTTCCCATCAATACCTAGGTCTCTCAAATGGTCTTGATCCATTCAATAAACCTTTGTAACACCCAAGTGTTCCATTATGCAGCAGGCCAATGTTACTGTAATTGTAATACAGGTGCTGTGCTGTCTCATGACTAGAACCAACTGTTCAGGATCATAATATCCCTACTGCTGTATGAATGGCAATTGCCAAAATTTTGCCACTGTAACTTGTCCATCTACCACCTGTTATGATGTCCTGTATAACGAATGCTAGATTAACAGTTGAATGATTCTAGAATCAGCTCACTGGAACCTAAGTTTGCACGTCTATGAAAACTGAAGGTCCTACTTTCAACCGAGCTCATGTATTGACTTAGACAAAAATTCCATTAGATACATCACTAGTATTGACTTACTTCCATCTGCAATCTGAGTGTATGTCATGGTTAGAGCCTAACAAAGCAGAATATCTCGCCAGCAGTTCATTCATTGCATCTTCTGAACCCACACTAATGGTCCCCAAAAATTGAATGTACTGGCAGAAATGCTGTATAAAATATTGTGTGTAGTTTGTAATAACGATATGTCCCAATAATTATAGTGGTAATTAGTTTTCTCAACTTCAATCTGATTTACTGTTCTCAGAAATGGAACTGCAGCAACCCAGGCTAGACATTTTTGGCACCGTGGGTGAGTTATGACAATGGCTGCCCCTAACAGAAATTATGAACTTAAAAAAAAATCACATTTATTGAATTTCCTGTTATGTTTCTCGATATTTTAAAAGTTTATGAGTGCAGAAATTTGATTTTTTTTAAATTTACAGTGTTCATTTTGCTGCCCTTTGAACTCTGCTGCCACTGTGGCTGCAGGCCAGCACATACATGATTTAGTGCACATTTGTAATGAGAATTCACTGACTGTATGCCTATGAATTGAGTCAAGTACAGTACTCCCTTTCAAACCATAGACAAGTCTGGTATGAGAATTAGGCTGACCATAATTCCTTGAGACAAAAAAGAAAGGGGGGGGGGGGGGGGGGGAAATGTTCATAAACAGTAGGACATAAAAAAATGTTTTATTACATAAAAATATTGAACTTACCATAATTTTTCACAGAACCGCGCAAGTGTTGCCAATGCATATTTCTTCTTTTCTCTGAATTCATTGACTTTAAAGTTACACTATTTATTCAATGGGCAATTGTTGATCTCGACCGATGGTTACATGAATGACTGGTACCTACATAGCAGCAATTGATGCAAACTTGATTCTATGTTATGATTGACCAATATTTAAGCATATTTTAAAGTTTTTATGAAAAAAACGAGACAAAAGTGGCATTTTTACTAAAACGACGGGACTGCCGTGACATGACACTGTCCTGTTCAAAACGGGACGTATGGTCAGCCTAATGAGAATCTACACTTGATAAATACTAGTCAATGGCAAAATTGGCTCAAGATTCTCTTGGCCATGGTGTCACTAAACAAATAAAAACAATCACAGCAACAAAAATAATACAGATCACAGACAAGCCAGTAACACACTACATCTTTGGATCAAACAGCTGGACTGCAGGTATAATAACTTTACTGTTATTCATCTTATTACCTTCACGTGAGAACAAGAACAGATTTCAGCATACATGTGCCTTGGGTTGGTAATTAAAATGTCATTTGACCTAAAGGTCCTGAATTCTTTCCCTCTGGTGGAAACAGGGATACATACACAGTGCATCTTTAATCTCTCATCTCAGCATGGCAGCTGTTGCAGCAGCTTTACCACAAAGCTTGCATCTGCTGGAATGTATTTCCCCTACATTTAAACTTACCTTATTCCATAAAGTCTAGAAGTGCTTTCATCTTCTAAGCAAGCCTTACACCTTTAAAAACATTTCTAACACATCTTGATTTTTGTTCATCAATAAACCTATGATTCAGGAGCAGTGTCACATAATACAGTAACTAGGCTAGAGGCTGGATGATCCAGGGTTTAAATCCTGGCAGGGACAAGAGACTTTTTGCCAAATAATCTAAACATGCTCTGGGGCCCACCCAACCTCCTTTTCAGTGGGTACTGGGGGCTCCTTCCTCGGGGTAAAGCAGCCAGGCCATGAAGTTGACCACTCAACTCCATCTAGTGTGAGGTTTAGAATGAGTGGAACTACACCTCCACTACCCCTCTATGCCTTACCCCATGACTCCGTATTTTTTGCTATTTGGCATACTGTTCTTCTAGATGGCAATGTTCACACACGATATTTGTAACATAACTTTTGCACTTTTTTTTTTTTCAACGACATATGCACTTTGAGAAATTGCAAATGAACATCCTGACCACAGTGAATTTGTAGGCATAGTTAAGATGATGGAATACACACAGCCAGTGCGCCTTGTGCTAGGCAGGAAGATTACAGACCCACTGTGTATGTGTATATTGTGTATATGGTATCTAAAAATAATTCCAGCTTTGAAAATGAACAAGCCACTAACCATACTTCCACTTCCACATTTTATTGACAAGACGAAAAACAAACAGTATACAAATTCCTTTAACTGAAATTTACTTAAACATTCATTCGAATCACCACAAAATGATATTGATAATATTTAAGCAAACAATATATGAGAAAGATTACCCACATTCATACATAACACCAAAACCCTACACATGTGCAAACCACTTAAAATTACTCAGGCAGTGTAACAATGGGGTAATATAAAAAATGCTTTTAATATTCCTGAGACTGAGATTTGGATTTCCCACCCTTGCTTGGAGCTGCAACTTGACCTGTCTTTTTGGGTAACAGCACAGCCTGAATGTTTGGCAACACTCCACCCTGGGCAATTGTTACTCCAGACAATAACTTATTCAGCTCTTCGTCATTGCGAATGGCAAGCTGAAGATGACGAGGAATAATCCTAATAACAGAAAACACATTTATTTCAAATTACATTACTCTATCATGGTAAAATGATCTGCAAATGATGATACAACATTGCTTCCCTTCTATTCCTATTACATCACGACATCTGCAATCTTGATGTGGGACATCTTGTTGTGTTGTAACACAAGGATATACCCAATGGAAAGCAAACCCAAACGTTTATTAATAAAACAAATTACTTTTTTACACATGTAGCCACTGATGATGAGGGGCGGCCCTGCATGTAGCTGCCTCAGACAAGACGAGTACCCCAACTCTCATTGCTGAAAAGTCTAAATTACCAGGCCACTTGACCAAGTGAGTTGCTTGGTTGACAGCTCTTTTGATTTGTATTTGGGAAATGCCCAGTTCAAGTCTTGGTTGGGAGGTCACAAGTATCCTGGCTGAAGTTTCATAAAGTATCCCCTCCCCACAACACCATCCATAGGATAGCACCTTAAATTAAGTGAAGACCACTTCCTTCCACAATTTCCAATATGTATGAGTCATCATTCCAATGAACACCTTTAAACACAACTAAAGTACATCATAGTATTTTGAAAGGACAATAATTGGCAATATTCTCCACATGATCACTCACATGCTGAAGCCATGACACATATTAAAAAACAGAAACATAAAGTGAAATACAGTATGCCCTTGATTTAACAGACTAACTGGGGGGAAGGGGTGTCCGCTATTGCTGAAAGTCCGTTAAATCGAATGTATTTTAAGAACATATATCAATAATGAACTTACAATGTACAGGATGTATTAAAATGTATAAGTACATTATAATGTACATTGAGTAATTTATACACACCACTAAAACATCTGTTAAATACATAAAAATAAATTTAAGACAGGAACCAAACCTTATTTTAATTGAACACGTCAAAAACTATGCAATGTAACTGATGGAGTGTTTCCACCACTTTTTTTTCTATTCACGAATAAAAAAAGGTTCTAAATTTTTCCCTTAGGACAGAAATTTTTTGTCCGTTAAATCGATGGCCTACTGTACCTCAACAAAGTATCAGCAACACATATCCTAATCAGCATTTGAATGGTTCTTATTAGTACTATAAAAGCACGTTATTTAACGACGCCAAGAAGTAGTAAGATTATATAGTATGGCATAAATACTGGATCAATATGGAGCACTGGTAAAATGGTGACAAGGGAGAATTGAAGTATTCTGAGAAAAATCTGTCCCACTGCAATTAACGGCTGTACTTCCTAACATAAACTCAGTGTCACAGTCAGACTTCACCAAATTGGTCCAAGTTCCATCACGTTTGGGTTTGCTTCTGTAAATGGTTACATAAACCAGACACTGATGGACTAACCATTTGTAGCTCCACATATTCCTAAAAACGAGGTCCAGCATACACACCGGAACATGGCCTGTAGACGTCACATCACTCCTTTTTGTTATTCGTTTAATGACTGTCAGCATGTCTATATTCAGTAAAATGGAAGGAAGTCTAAGCAATTGAAAGGAATTTGAGCGCAACCATAGCATTATCAACGTACCATCCCAGCATTTGCCTGTACTGAGGAAAACCACGGAAAAACTTGGCCAAGGCAGGCAGCTTCCCAACAGAAATTCGAAATGGGCACCTCTCAAACACAAGTCTAATAAAACTTACACAACTTACGTCACATCAAAACGAATCTGTTCTGTATAGACATTCAAACCATACCTCGTTTTCTTATTATCTCTAGCAGCATTTCCGGCCAACTCCAAAACTTCGGCAGCTAAGTATTCCATAACAGCAGCCAAGTAAACTGGTGCACCAGCTCCTACTCGTTCGGCATAATTTCCTTTCCGTAGCAATCTATGGATTCTCCCAACAGGAAACTGAAGTCCAGCACGACTGGAGCGGGACTTCGCTTTTCCTTTTGATTTACCTACGTAACATTTTTCGCTTTTTTAGGCAGTGCTGTTTGTAGTGAAATGAAAACGTCACTTTGTTCTTCTATAGTAAACTCGGGAAATAAGTCGTTACAGCAATAACTTACCACCTTTTCCCCTTCCAGACATTTTATAAGTTTAACAAAGGCTTGTGTGAACGAAGCAAAATTCCTCTTAGCGCCTAAAGTACTGAAACTACACACAACAGACAAACACACCACAAGCACTTTTTCGCGGGAAAGAATGGTAGCCAACGGAACGAATTGCCAAACAACTGAGATCTGAAATCGGTAATCAGCCAATAACATTCAAGCGCCATGGCAGGCGTGTTCGAATTTGCCAATCACATAGCGACTTATGATTGTGGCTCTCCCTGCTGTTAGGTGCGCATGAAAGTGCATATATCGAGGCTATCGAATCCTCTAATCGATTCCATTGAATAATGTGGTACTCAGTGATGGCATGGATCATGGATGATAGTGGCAGGTACACGTCCTATCCATGGTACACGTCACAGCATGAGTAGTAGTGCGTGTTAGTGTGTAAGGTAGTGTATCGAGTTGTTATAAATATGGTGACCTTAAGAGAAAAACAGATAGGTAAGAAGTTGTCGCAGTAATAATATTGAGAAAATGTAATGTGTGACTATGCTTCATTGCTCGTTGAATAGTGTGTTTTCTAATTTAACGATAACATCAACATAACCTTACATGTGGAGATTGCCATAATTCAATGTCATATAATGCTACACATTTACTCTGTGACAGGCGCATTGAAACAAATGCTGAATCTTAATGCACCTCAAAATAAAACATTGGCTGGAGAACCAGTATGGAAGATACTAATTTATGATCGCTGTGGTCAAGATATAATATCTCCATTGATTTCAGTCAAAGAGTTACGAGAGCTGGGAGTGACATTACACATGTGAGTACAGAGCTGTGCTTGCTTGCTTGTTCCCCATTTGTTACTATGTTAGTAATAATCCATAGATTTGATTTTGTGCATTGAAATTATGACATTTTGATTTATTTGCTGTTGCAGTAAACTTGGTATCATATTAACAGCACACAGTACAAGGTATCATGTAGATAGGTAGATATTAACACTGGCATCTGTTTTCTTTTCAGACAACTACATTCAGACCGTGATCCAATTCCTGACGTCCCAGCAGTGTATTTCTGTCTCCCAACAGAAGAAAATTTGGGTCGTATTGGACAGGACTTACAAAGTAACTTATATGATGCTTACCACCTCAATTTTATATCGCCTATATCAAGGCAGAGGCTTGAAGACTTGGCTGCTGCAGCACTACAAGCAAATTGTGTATCACAGATCCAGAAGGTAATGAATGTGTAGAGAATGTTATAGACTCTACAAATCAGTCTGCTTGGTTTATTAACCTTCATATACTGGTCAGGAAATTGATATGAAGTGATGTGCCAACATAGCTGAAATATACCTATTTTTTGGTCTCAAAAGGCATATGAATAAAAGACTGACAGTTGCATTCACAAAAAGTGCTGCATTTGCCAAGACAAATGTAAGTAGGTTCAAAAAACTAATCAAACCATAGACCACTGCAAAATTGTAGGCATATTAGACGTAAGATGTGACAGTGTCTAGAAAAATGTCAGAATTATGATCTGGGAGTCAGAAAACTGGTTTCAGATGCTTTTACATCCCTGTCGCCAGCAAACATAGATCTCTTGATGCGAAGCCTTTGTGTACAGGAATTGGATCCAGGATGCTTGGGACTTGTGGTTCGGTTTAAACCGTTCTTCCTTAATTGGAGTGTACCATGCTTAAAATGTACTGAAACACGTTAAAAGTTACGAGAAAAAAAATTGTTCTGCCTTCAAAATGAAAGCATGTTGGGTTAACATTGATTACAAGGCATTATCTGAGGAGGTATTGTCAGGAATATCTGGTGCTAATGAGAGAGCTGCAGAAATATAGGTACCAGAAGTTTTATTTATTTTGATTTTAGGCTTCTGCCCAATATTGATGAGATGTGCACTCTTCTGGGATATTACACTGCGTCGTGTGGTAATTGTTTACTGACGTTTCAGGACAACGTATCGGTCCCATCTTCAAGGGTCAAGAGTCTCCTCAGACTCTTGACCCTTGAAGATGGGACCTATACGTTGTACTAAAACGTCAGTAAACAACGGACTCTTGACCCTTGAAGGTGGGACCGATATGTTGTCCCGAAACTTTGGTAAACAATTACCACATGACGCCTCGTAATATCCCAGAAGTGCGCAGATCTTTAATTTATTCGTTCTGGAGCGTAGCCAGTTTTTAGAGCATTCCACAGACTAGGACACCGGTAAAGGATCCACTACCTGTATGGTCTAGAAACAAAGGCTTTGTTAAACTAAATGTGTGTAGAAAAAGGTAACTCCAAAGGCAGGAAAGTAAAGCTCACCATGTTGTTAAAATTTGTACAAGATAGGGCTGAGAAGAGAGCCTCTCACTCCAATCACACCTTGCTGAATTACCACACTGAATGTTGTCATTATTTGCTTACAATGCAGTAATGATAGGGATATGGATTTCATTCAAGAGTTTCATGAGAGATTTTGTTGGCTACTGGTCCATTAGTGCCGTACATTCACTGTAGGGTTGATTGTTGAATGTTGTGATGTTGCAGAATTACATTAGGTGCTTTGTTTTTACTCACAAGTTTTAATGTATTTGTGAGCCATTATTTTTATGCTGGTATGTAATACAATATATATAGACATATGTTTTTAATTATGTCATTGATTACTGTCATACTTATGCATCATATGCATTTATGTACTGCCATTTTCATGAAAAATATACAATGCTATACAGTCATGGACCTCAAAAGTTGAAATGTGCTATTGTTTCTTCTTTATAGGTCTTTGATCAGTACCTGAATTTCATTTCTTTGGAGGATGATATGTTTGTCTTGAAACATCAGAATAGTGACACCATCTCATATTATGGTCAGTTCCACGTGTGATAAGTATTGGCATGAATGGTGGAATGGTATAATGTGTTTATAGAGCAGTCATTTATGCCTGCATCCTACTTGTGAACAAACATTCTGACTGACATGAATACTGTGCCAAAAGACTGGAAAACAGATAAGGCAGAACATGGTGGATGGTATTGACAGATCTAATTCATTTTGTCACATAAACATTTAATTTATACCTGTAATATTTTAATTAACTATGACGACTTGGTGAAGTGGCTATGTACACATTATATGACTGGGGGCTCAATTCCTAGCAGGAACATTGGGATTTTTTGTTAGCATGTCCAGAGTTAGTCCTGGGATATGAAATGTCTATAAAGCAGTTAGTTCCACCCACATACATCACTGAACACAAACGACTTGGGACTGACAAGAATGCCTTGCTAAACAAATGGAAGCAGGTAAGGCAAAAGATGGTGGACAGTATTGATGGATCTAAATTAGTTTTATGCATAAGCATTTAATTCCAGGACAGCATTTTAAATAGCTGTTAGACCTCGATCTGTATAGTGGCTGGCTATAGTTTCATTTCCAGCAGGTGCAATCTGGGTTTTTTCTTCAGCGTAGCCAAGATTGTTCTGGAACTTATCCATGGAGTGCTAGGGGTGCTTTGTAGGTCAGAGCAATAGCAAAATATTGATTACTGCTGTGTTATATTGAACAGGCATCAGGTATTAAAATCTGTCATTGAACATGTTCTATTATCCTTCATTGCCAGCCCCAGCACACTGTACAGACATAATTCGTCATGTGCCCCTGGCATCTGTGGACCATATGGACAGGTGTGTGTTTTGGGGTACTTTACATGTCAAACTGGGAGATAGGACAAATATAATCACCAGCATCATTGCAGGGTTGATTAATTTTCTGCACATTAGAACAAATCATTTTTAGTATGTACCAACATTGGTCTTGTTTACAAGTCACCTGTGAAGGCTGGGTAAGTTTATTTATGGAACACTGCCTTGTAGCATGTTACTGTGTGTTAATTTTGGAACAGTCCTTATATTTTAAGTAAATTTAATTCCGATGATTTTGTTCCTAAGTTCTGTGATGTGACTCTTTGAGGATGATTTAGTATGTTGCTTTTGCCGTATAATAGTTATTTTTTGTATGTTGTATGTAAGTTCAAAGTATCTGAGTGTTGTTTAAAGATAAATTATATTATCTTTGTGCCTTGTTTGTTTCAGCCATAAATCGAGGTGAAATTAAGGACACAGAAATGGAGGCTATTATGGACACAATAGTGGACAGTTTGTTCTCAGTGTTTGCAACATTAGGTATGTATTTTGTCTAGTACTAAAGTATCCATTGCCAGCCTCATAAGCCAATGTTTTTAATACCATATGCTTGGAAAAGTGAGGAATAATGTTTTTTCACAGATGCTACAATAAATTTAGATGTTTAAATGCTACATAGAGTGATCATTATTACAGTACCGTATATTCTCGAATCTAATGCGCATCCGAATCTAATATGCACCCAGTTTTTGGCGACTTCTTAAACGAAAAAAAGTTAGTTCGCGATTCTAATGCGCACCTTTCCTTCAACCACCCCTTGCCCACGGGGCGACTGATTGAATAATATTGGATGTTACCAATGCGTTAAAATCCGACGCTACGCCTGTGGCCGATGAGTCATACCGATAGAGGCGGGGCCTTTCTCAACAGACGTGCACAATCTCGTCTGAAGCCAGCTGAGCTTTAGTTGTTGAAACGTGGGAGATGCTTGTTCCAATTTGTCGTGTACCGTAGTTATGGAAGAGGGACACCTGAAATCTAAACGACTCTCATATACGGCGAAGTTCAAACGTGAAGTTATTCGGTGCGCAGAGGAGAATGGAAACCGCAAAGCCGCTGCAATTTTTGGAGTTGATGAAAGCAACGTTCGACTATGGCGGAAACACAAGGCAGCGATCAGCGGGTGTGAGGCGTCACGAAGGAAATTCACTGGACCCAAGAAAGGACGATTTCCTGAAATTGATAATGCAGTATTCACGTTTTTTCAAGAGAGACGCAAGACTGGACTGTTTGTGAGTTATGATCTACTTCGCGAGGAGGCGATAAAGAAGGTCAGATCTTTGAACATTCCTCGAAGTCGTTTTAAAGCCAGTAAAGGATGGGCCATAAGGTTCATGCGCCGAATGGGGCTGGCGTTGCGGCATAGGACGACAATATGCCAAAAGCTCCCAAAAGATTTTGAACAAAAGTTGTTGAATTATCAGCAGTACATCATGAACCTTAGGAAGACAGAAAATTTTCTGATGGGGCAAATTGCCAATGCCGATGAAACGGCTATTTATCTTGATATGCCACCAAACTACACGGTGGAGAAGAAAGGTGTAAAGGAGGTACTTTTGAAAACCACTGGATGCGAAAAGCTTCGCCTAACAGTGATGCTGGCAGCAACTGCTGATGGGAGAAAACTACCACCCTTGCTAATTTTGAAAAGGAAGACTTTACCCAAATCAGAGGCGTTTCCAAAGGACGTTATTGTCAGGGTCCAGGAAAAAGGATGGATGACGGAGGAGCTGATGTTGGAGTGGCTGAAAATAATATGGAGTCGTAGGCCTGGAGCCTTCTTAAATCAACCATCAATGCTTGTCCTTGATGCATTCAAAGGGCATCTCACTGATTCCGTGAAGGACCAGCTCCGCAAGATGAAAACTGAGCTTGTTGTCATTCCGGGTGGAATGACATCAGTGTTGCAACCAATGGACGTATCCATTAATAAGCCCTTTAAAGACAGGTTCAGGCAACAATATCTGACCTGGATTGCGGATCCTGCCCGTGAGTTAACAGCAACTGGAAAAACCAAACGCGCAGCTCCTTCAGAAGTGGCGCGGTGGGTGTCGGCTGCATGGAAAGCCATCCCGGAGAGCATTATCGTCAGATCTTTCAAGAAGTGTTGCATAAGCAATGCTTTGGACGGAACCGAAGATGACATTGTATGGGAGGACGATGTTGAAGATAAAGATGATAGTGACTGGGTGGAGAGCACGGATAACGATTCAGTTATGAGTGATGACGGAGAGTCTGATGAATAATAAATTATAATAATAAATAATAAAATAATAGATTATTGTATTGTATTGTTCTTACGTTGTTTATTAATTACGTTATTGTTATATTGTACAGCAGCTCAATCATTTTTCCAAAATCCAGCTCTAGACCGCGAATCTAATCCGCACGCGAGTCTAATCCGCATCTGATTTTTTAGCCCTCTAAAACTGTAAAAAGGGTGCGCATTAGATTCGAGAATATACGGTATATACAGAAAATAGGTCAGTGACTTCTGTTCTTCATGCGTGGAAGTCATCTTGCTACTAAAGAAGCTTCTGTAGTGGACTCAGGAAATTTTATTATCTGTCATTATATGGTTTAAAAGTAGTTACAATTAAGTACATGGATGGCAGAAGTTTGTAGTGTCATTGACACTGTTGCTGAGCTGTTCTGAGAATTGTGATGAAGTAACATTGCCACATTTCAACAGTAGCTAGCACATGGCAGGATTATTGTGATGCTATAGTGATGCTGTACCATGCTATCATACATTTGATTAAATATGGCTGTAGAAGTCTGTTTTATTTTGAGACATTATAATAGAATAGAATTAGAATAATGGTTTGCTTGTACAAGTATATATATGTAGGTATTACATCTCAAACATATTCCTGCAACATGTTTGCCATTAGTCATTAATGTATCGTGTAAGATACGGTTCCTTAAACAATTTTTCATACTGATGTTCTGTTTTACTTACAAGAAACAACAGTGAAGATGCTCTACTGGGATGTTATGCTGCTCAGTTTGGTAGATACCATTATTTCAGAAGACACTGCTGTTGGCAGAACATTGGTACTTCCATACCAAACTACATGACATCACATTCCAGAAGACTGTCGTCTTAATTTTTACCACTATTACAATCTCAAATCTCTCAAGAATCAGCAACATATAATGAAATGAAAAGGTGTTAGGAAAGAAACTGTAAACTGACAGTTGTAAGGGGCTTGCCATAGCAGTTGATACAAGTCTTGACAATTAATAAGAAAGGTCCATAGAACAAGTGCTTTGTGTTTGTAGGTACTGTTCCCTTTATTAGGAGTCCACGTGGTAATGCTGCTGAGATGGTTGCAGAGAAACTAGACAAAAAATTACGTGAGAATCTGAGAGACGCTCGTAACAGTCTGTTCCTCATGGATGCCACATCTCAAAGTGGAGGACATATTAGTTTTCAGCGACCACTTCTCATTGTCCTGGATCGTAATGTTGATATGGCAACTCCTCTTCATCACACGTGGACATACCAGGTATTTGTTTCTTCATTTTGTCAGAAGACGCAGCAGTGTAGTGTCAGTTTTGATCCCGTCTCATATAAAAAATGAAAGACTAAATATTCTGGATAACCGGTCGCCTGTTACTGGGAGGGATTGATTCATGTAACTTTTTTCTCTGTATCTGGTGACATTACATCATGTGTCTTGTGCCTGTCTGTAGGTATACTATTGTCAACCACATTGAAAACTGTGGTTATTAAATAATTTGTAACAGTATTAACAGTTTGGTGCCAGAATTAAATTCCTGGTGTGATCTGCAAAACACTGGAATTTGACTAAGAGCTGCATAAGAGCAGCCGTAATTAATTGAAGTTCGCCATTTCGACCATCACACTGTGCGTTGCAAATATGTAACGTTTGGGTGCCAAAGGGTTGACTTTTATACTGCATGTAAGTTCTCATTGGTGAGTATTCAGATTGTAGCCTTCAGGAATGTGGCACCATATGGTCTTGTAGATGAATACCTTCCTGTGCAAGGGTTTTTCCATTACACCCTTCGTGTTGGTCCAGACATGGCTCCTCCTGTTTTCCTCCTCTTTGATTCTGAGAATTATCTCATTAACCCCAGTATTTTCCTCATGAACCCCAGTCTATTCAGCAGAAGTATGAGTTAGTAACCACAGTGTGATATCTATTTAAAGTCAGTGGCTTAGCCTATTTAAAATGACCTGAAGGGAAGTGGACATTTTGGAATTAAAGAGAATTGCAGTGGGGAGAATGATTAAACTTAGCATTTTAAAGCCTAGTGGTTAAATTATGTACCACCGGGTTTAACATTCAACAATTCTACATTCTGCCCGCAGAGTGTATCTGTGTGTTATATCTTAGAACAAACAGTGATTTGGCCTGAACAACATTAACTGGTTGGTTGAAAGTTTGAGTTATAGACATGAGGATAATAAATAGTACATTTACATTATTTTCTCAGTTTGCGGGGGCTGCTGAAAATACATTTTTGCGTGCCTTTGCATGCCCATATATCTGTTTACTGCTTTGAAAGTTATCTGGCACTGGACCATCAGAATATGTATTTATTTAAAAACAATGGTGGCTACCCCATTTCCTTAGACTGGTTCTTTTAGTGATAACTTTCAAGAAACTGGAAAATGAGGTAAGAATCCTAATTGTACCTGGTGTGTATCCTGTGGAGGTGACAATAGAATATCGTTGCTTTTTTGCAGGCATTGGCACATGATGTTTTGGATTTAACTCTTAACCGAGTAGTGGTTGAAGAAAATGTAGGCCGTTCTCCAGCAGGTGGTGCCAAAGTGAAGACTCGTGCCTGTGACTTGGATTCACGAGACAGATTCTGGATGGCACACAAGGGTAGTCCCTTTCCCATTGTGGCAGAAGCAATACAGGAAGAGTTGGAACAGTACAGGTCATCAGAGGAGGAGGTTAAGAGATTGAAGTCTTCAATGGTGGGTAGCAGGTTCTTGTTTGACATACAGTAGATAGCATCTGCATACAGATGTCCCCTCTGTTATTATATGATTAGATTATTGTATGATTATTTTTGCTTCTTTCTTGTATACAAGGTGTCTAAAATATACATATACATGTTCCTTTATGGAGTGATATAGAGGTTGCCAGCTACTTTATAATTTAGCAAGTTATATATGCATAGTATAATAATTGTGACATGTTTGGTACCTTTTGTCTGTCTGGTATAACTGTAAGAAGTATAGAAAAACTGTACTGAGCATAAAACATGTTTTTCTTCTTTCGCTATGACTTTAGTTCCAGTAGTTCCAGATAGTGTTTATTCATTTATTTAACAAGGAAGGTTGAAATGTTATAGACTTCCTTCTAGGTCGTCATGTAAAGTTTCTGTTACTGTTGTTAGACTTAACCAAGATTTAAATGTATTGACAAGTTTCAGTTGAAACTTCCCAGTATTAAATTTGATGAAAATCCATTCATTGGTTCTCAGGTTGTTCCAGGTATATGGAGTGACAGCAGTTTTAATAAGTGCATCACAGAGATATGAATGTGTCAGCATGTTTTCATAAACTGTAACTGTTATATTCTCCAAGTTCTGTAAGAATGCAGACATATAAATAACTTGTTATTTAGATAATAAATATTTTAATTAAAACATGTTATCTGACAAAGCCCACTTCATAATATGTAATCACTGGTGGCACACTGTTCAAAAACATTATCTGTTGCATTGTGTGTTAACCAAAAGGACCATAGGATGCAGAGGTACCTGCCATGCCCACACAGTTGATCAGACTGTCTTCACTCTAGTAACTTAACTGAATTTGATCTTCCAGATATTTTTAGTTTGTCAAGTATTATACAGTCCTTACCAACCATTTTCAGTAATCCCTCTTACGTTGTGTTCACTGTGCAGTTACAGCACTGAAGTTAATCTTTGCTTTTCTGATAGGGGATTGACAGTGAGAGTGACGTAGCCTTTCCTATGCTATCAGACACCACAGCTCGCCTCACATCAGCTGTAAATTCTCTGCCTCAGCTTCTGGATATGAAAAGACTTATTGACATGCATACAACAGTTGCATCAGGTGAAGTAACTTATTATTGTATTTGTCTTATTATAAGGTAAAAGTAAAGTTGTCCCTGTACACACCATGAAGGTATATGGGGGAATTGAACCGTAGCTCAATTCATTCTTAATCTTGGTGACACTAGATGGAGGTGAGTGGTGAGTGTTCACCTTCACACTGTGGCTGCTTTACTCCCAGGTAGTCTCCACTACCCACTGAATAGGAGGCTTGATGGGCCCCAGAGCCGGTCTGGATATTTTGAAGAAGGGAAATTTTTTTTGCCCATGCCAGGACTTGAACCATGATTCCTCGGTTGTCCAGCACCTAGCCTGGTCACTATACCAGCTGTGCTGTCCCAACTGCTCATCTGTTTACAAACAAAATCATAACAGAAATCTAATTTTCCAGAAATGTGAGATCACATAGGTTGAAAAAAACTTTAATTTTGTGCTTGATGCAGTGCTTTTCTCCCCCATATATATGGGTGCGCATGTGTGTGTGTGTGCGCACCTGTGTACATGTATCTTATGTAATGCAGAGGAGGGAGTGTCTGATGTTAAGTTCTGTTCTCCAGCAACTGTTAAGCATGTGAATGATTATTCACATAGAAATCATTGCTGTCATGTCAGTTATACTCAGGATTCCATCCAACCAGTGATAATCTTCACTGAGACATGAATAATTAATATTTGTTTGCAATAGGAAAATTGTTGCTGAGTACTTCATGTATAGAAATTACTGTCTTCCAGAATGCGATATTGTGTAGGCCAGTAGATAAGTGCTGACATTTGGAGGAACTTAAGGTCTCAACCTTTGATCCCGTAAATGGAGGCAACAGGTTCCTCCCAGATCATTGAACTTTCATACCAGACTGAATGGCCCACATCACACAAGGCAGTAATCTTCATAGGTATGACTGCATCTCATTAATGTCATATGTCTCTTGATAGCAATCTTGAATCATATCAAATCTCGTCGATTGGACACGCTGTTTGAGTTTGAGGAGAAGGTGATGAGTAAACCTACAACACTGGATCGCAACATCATGGAACTTCTTACAGATTCAGATGCTGGTAACCCAGAAGACAAGATGAGACTGTTTTTAATCTACTATTTATGCTCACATTCCATGTCAAAGGTATGACCCATGTTTTTTAATTTAACAGCAGTATCAATTATAAGATCGGAGGCCTTGGCCTATTAAACTAAGATACATGACGGATACTGACTCTACTTCTCATTTCCCAGAATTGTTGAATGAGTAAGACTTGTCATTCACATAAATAAACAATTTTTACACCAACAGATGCACTATTAAAACCACCTTTATTGTAGCTTTTGTAAATATATACCCCTACATATGTTTCGATCCTCAGATCATCATCAGGGGGTTTTCTTTTTGAAAGCCACTAACACTTCAATTACATAGTTTTCATGATCGTGGAGCACTTGTGTCTTAATATTGTATAAATTGTCTTGGTTTAAAATTATAAACCATTAAAACTTATATTTCATAAGTTAAAATTGTGGTTAAAAGTTTGTAAAAGGCTGTAAAAGTTTTTGATACGGAAGTACTGGTGTTTTGAATCGTGGTGAAGCGTAAGCTGTAAAATAAATGATTCGAATAAGTAATTCTGAATTTTGTTGATTAGCTTGATTAATAATTGTATTATTTATTATTGATTTGTATGAATGACTTACCATATGCTGTGTGTGCATTTTATGCGGAGCGGTGTATACTATCATATATTATAAAATATAAGTTTATATAAGCTACAATAAAGGTGGTTTTAATAGTGCATCTGTTGGTGTAAAAATTGTTTATTTAGTGAAGATGCACAGTGATAGTAACATGAAACTTGTCATTCACATCTTTCTAGTTAATCCCAAGATTATGTGTTTTGCGGTTGTAGGAGGAGTTTGACCGATATGCGACAGCTTTGCAGAATGCTGGTTGTGACCTTCAACCACTGTCATATGTCAAGAGGTGGAAGTAAGTATGAATTTAATAAATGTATATGGACAGTGGTAAACCATCTGTGTGTTTGCTGTAATTAGTAAGCTAGTGAAGTTCACCCTGGAACAGGCCATGAAGGCCCAGGGGGGAGTAGAGGTATAGCTCTACTCTTTCTTTAACCTCGGCACTATATGGGGTGGGTGGTAAACACTAAGCCCCAGCTGCTTTATCCCCAGGAAAGAGACCTGGTTACCCATTGTACAGGAGGCTGGGTGGATTGCAGGGCTGGTCAGGGTGGGTGCAGAAAATCTTGCCTTCACCTGGATTCGATCCCCATACTACCCAGCCCATAACAAGTCGCTATACTGACTACACTATCCCAGCCCATGCTGTAATTAGTATTTAATGCATTTGTATTATAACACACTAGTATTGTGCTTGAGATTTTGTCCATGAACCGCTGTACAGATTTTGAGATGATTCTTTTTGTATTTTTACTGGTCTGTTCATTACAGCTTATATGTCTTGTATCCATTTAGCTGTTTCATCAGACTATCAACAGCTCAGTCTTTTGGTGTACAATAAAACCTCATTAATTTGTAGTCAGTGAAAATGAAAACTTTTAAGTAAATTTGAATTGCCCTGTTTTCACCACAGACATACCTCCTGAGTGTAGGAATTCATACTGCCTGATAATGATGTAGATATTGTACTGGACTGATAATGAACCCTAAACACTGCAGTAGTTCTAAAGTCTGTGAGAAATCTTTGTATCAGGAATCTTGAATTTTTTGAAGTTGCAGTCACGACTGTCACACCTTAATATCACTTGTGTTCTGTTCTCTTCTGGGATTTTACGCAGTGTAGAGTGGTAGTTCTGTACCGACTTTTCGGGACAACCTGTTGGTCCCATCTTCAACGGTCGAGAAGTCCAAGACAGTGCGGAATTACCACTCTATGCTGCATAAAATCCCAGAGGAGAACAGATCTCATTTACTCGCAGCAGAAGCCTGAAATCGTGCATAATGTCACTTATTCAATTATGTCATTATTTACAAAAGTGAATTAAACTGGCAGTGCAACTGTTTCCACAAGATGTACTTATTTCTTGTTTTCTACATCTTCTACATGTATGTCTCTCATAATTAAATTTCCACGATTTAATGTAACAGTGCTTGGTAAATGATAAGAAACGCATACTTCATCTTTGTGTACTTTTATGCATTTTTCTTTACGTAATCTCCTATAGGTTCAGATACTCTCTGCAACATGTTCTTTTTATGCTTTCAGTCTTTGTTCTTCCTCAGAATGTAAGACAATATTTGGCACCTATATCACATGAGTGAAAATATGAATATATGTACCGTATATTCTCGAATCTAATCCGCATCCGAATCTAATCCGCACCCAGTTTTTGGCGACTTCTTAAACGAAAAAAAGTTAGTTCGCGATTCTAATCCGCACCTTTCCTTCAACCACCCCTTGCTCACGGGGCGACTGATTGAATAATATTGGATGTTACCAATGCGTTAAAATCCGACGCTACGCCTGTGGCCGATGAGTCATACCGATAGAGGCGGGGCCTTTCTCAACAGACGTGCACAATCTCGTCTGAAGCCAGCTGAGCCTTAGTTGTTGAAACGTGGGAGATGCTTGTTCCAATTTGTCGTGTACCGTAGTTATGGAAGAGGGACACCTGAAATCTAAACGACTCTCATATACGGCAAAGTTCAAACGTGAAGTTATTCGGTGCGCAGAGGAGAATGGAAACCGCAAAGCCGCTGCAATTTTTGGAGTTGATGAAAGCAACGTTCGACTATGGCGGAAACACAAGGCAGCGATCAGCGGGTGTGAGGCGTCACGAAGGAAATTCACTGGACCCAATTATTATATTATTATAATAATAAATAATAAAATAATAGATTATTGTATTGTATTGTTCTTACGGCACGTACAGCAGCTCAATCATTTTTCCAAAATCCAGCTCTAGACCGCGAATCTAATCCGCATCTGATTTTTTAGCCCTCTAAAACTGTAAAAAGGGTGCGGATTAGATTCGAGAATATACGGTATTTGACGTCTTTCTGTCATGTGAAGTGAACTTTATGACTGTGACATAGCCGTGCCCTAGCTCAGGCAATTAGTCACCGGCTTGTCACAGTGGAAGTGCAGGTTCATTACAGGACAGTCCATGTGGGATTTGTAATGGACAGAGTGGCAGTGAGACAGATTTTTTCCCCCCAAGTACTGTACTTCAGTTTTCCCTTGTCAATTATAATTGACAAGGGAAAACCGAATGATAATTATCATTCCACCAATGCTCCGTATTCATTTGTCTTCTGGGTTTGGTACAGTATGCTGCCCATTAGCAGCCACATTATGAAGGGACTCAGTCTTATCCCACACCAACAATTACAAGAGCATAATTTAGCAAAATACCAAAAACTTTCAGAGCATATACCAAGATGGCCACAACACCAAGCCAGTATGTTGGAGGTGGAACCAAGACAGTAGGAATGTTCTCAAAGCTGGTTTCTCAGGGCTCGTCCTTTGTCATGGAGGGGGTAAAGAACTTGGTAGTCAAGAGGCATGTGAGTACAGCATATTTTGTGAAACAGTAGTAGTCCTATATGAAATTGCTGTGTTTTACACAAAACCCACATAAGCGAATTTGTTCTGTGGCATTACAAAAGCTGTCCAGAAAGATGCCTTAATAAATAAACAATGAAATGTTTTACAAATAACCATGTAATCCCTTGTTAATGTTTAATTATGTAAGGTTCCATTTTAGTTACTTGGAGTCAGCTTCGTCAGTGTTACATTTCATACATTTATTTTTCCATGTTTGCTGTTCAATTTCATTGTTCCCCAAATGCAAAATGTAAAGTTGTCTGTACTCAAGTAAGCAACTGAAGAATGCCATGGAGACGTATATAGGAGTGATGTATAGTTCCACATATTCTTAAAATCAATGCTAGATGAAGCTACTCCACTCACATCCTGGAAATGGCAGCAAGGGGAAAAGTCCTTACCGTTGACAGAACTGAACTATACTGCCTTGACTCACTCAGTTATTTCCTACAGTATCCTTAAGTGGGAATTAATTGTAGACAGATAGGATGCTTCTGTGTGTTTTGTTACTATGTTGATAGATGTAACATTAATATTGCCCCTTTTCCCCTCACAGAATTTACCAGTAACAAGAATTGTAGATGAACTGATGGAATTGAAAACTTCCCAAGAAACAGAGGACTATCGTTATTTTGATCCCAAACAGCTGCGAGCAATAGACAGTTCTCAGGTTCCCCGCAACCGTCCTCCATTCCAAGAAGCTATTGTATTTATAGTTGGCGGTGGCAACTATATTGAATATCAAAATCTTGTTGATTATACTAAGGTATGTTTAATAAGTGCATTTGCTTCCCTTCGTAAAAAGGATCAAAGAAGGCTTTTGAGATCATCGTGTGTGTGTGCGCGTGCCCATGCACATTCATGCATGTGTTAATTTTAATTTCATCACATATTCCATATATGAGAAGTTCTAGAAATGCTGCACTATGGACTGTAGTGCATACTCGCTCTGCTTTTGGTCACAAACAGCAGTGCAAGTGATACAAATTGATACTTTCTTTGGCATTGTTTTTAAAACAACTACATGAAATTTCTTTAAAGGTAGGTAAACCTGCTGCTATACTTAATTAAGCAGTATGCTGTGAAGACTTACAGGGAGTGGAGATACATCTCCATGCATTGTTAACACCTTGATACCCACAGTCGCTGTAATCCAGCCATTTTTTCACCTGAGGTACAAATCACGTTTTGTCCAAAATGTAGTATTGAGGTTCTGGACTGTGAGATGGGGTTGTGTAAGTCATATAATATTATGGTTCCTGGCATCAATTGGGTAACCATGACACTAGATGGAGGTAAGTGGTCAGCTTCACACTTAAGCTGCTTTATGTCCAGGGAAAGAACTGGTACCAATTGGACAGGAGGCTGGTGGACCCTGTAGCCAGTTTGGATGTGGTTGTGAAAAACGTGCCTTTCTCTGCCAGGAATTGCACTGCAGTTACCAAGTTCATACTCTGGTCTCTAGATTGGCTGACTGTCATATCTCTGGAAGTTCTTTCAACAAGCTACCGTATATTCTCGAATCTAAACCGCACCCGAATCTAATCCGCACCCAGTTTTTGGCGACTTCTTAAACGAAAAAAAGTTAGTTCGCGATTCTAATCCGCACCTTTCCTTCAACCACCCCTTGCCCACGGGGCGACTGATTGAATAATATTGGATGTTACCAATGCGTTAAAATCCGACGCTACGCCTGTGGCCGATGAGTCATACCGATAGAGGCGGGGCCTTTCTCAACAGACGTGCGCAATCTCGTCTGAAGCCAGCTGATCTTTAGTTGTTGAAACGTGGGAGGTGCTTGTTCCAATTTGTCGTGTACCGTAGTTATGGAAGAGAGACACCTGAAATCTAAACGACTCTCATATACGGCAAAGTTCAAACGTGAAGTTATTCGGTGCGCAGAGGAGAATGGAAACCGCAAAGCCGCTGCAATTTTTGGAGTTGATGAAAGCAACGTTCGACTATGGCGGAAACACAAGGCAGCGATCAGCGGGTGTGAGGCGTCACGAAGGAAATTCACTGGACCCAAGAAAGGACGATTTCCTGAAATTGATGATGCAGTCTTCACGTTTTTTCAAGAGAGACGCAAGACTGGACTGTTTGTGAGTTATGATCTACTCGGGAGGAGGCGATAAAGAAGGCCAGATCTTTGAACATTCCTCGAATTATGAGTGATGACGGCGAGTCTGATGAATAATAAATTATAATAATAAATAATAAAATAATAGATTATTGTATTGTATTGTTCTTACGTTGTTTATTAATTACGTTAATTACGTTATTGTTATATTGTACAGCAGCTGAATCATTTTTCCAAAATCCAGCTGTAGACCGCGAATCTAATCCGCACGCGAATCTAATCCGCATCTGATTTTTTAGCCCTCTAAAACTGTAAAAAAAAGTGCGGATTAGATTCGAGAATATACGGTATATTGAGACTAGTTAACACTTACAAAAATAGTGCATAAAATTTTAGAAAGTATATAACAGGCTGTTTTTGGACAAATGCAAAATCCTGCAGGTTTTACCTCCTTGCATAATTATACTCCTTACTTGGACATACAGACTGAAACATTTCTCTGCTTATTTCACTCTCTTTCATATGTAGGGAAAAGCTGGTGGACCAACCAACAAGAGGGTGATCTATGGCGCTTCAACATTAAATAATGCAAAACAATTCCTTAAGCAGGTAAGCAATCATATTTTGTTTAGCATATTTATTTCTGCTGCAGGTTATGTTCTACACTTGTCTGATGTTGATGGGGAGATGTTTAATGTTACATTACGAGTTACTGTAATGTAGATGGGAATGCAGATCACTGTTCTGTAGGATATGCCGCTGCATCATCTGATAACCTATTACCCAGAAGGCGGAGAGAGTTGGTTCCTTCAGAACAGTGGTAATGAGCTACCAGACTGCATGGCATCACATCCTAAAAAGACAGTAATTTTCATAGCCACTATTGTGAGAACTTAATATTGTACAAACATGGAATAATAATATTTCACTTTACAGTTATAAATATACATTTGACAGAAATGTTGAAATTGATTGGATGCTTGTACTGTAACATTTAAAATGTCTTTTCTTTCCTTTTCCAGCTGTCTCTTCTGGGACAAGAACTTCAATGACTTGACCATAAGTTGTGTCTAAAGATGATATATTACTACATGCAGACTGTGTTACAAGCAGTGTGTACAACCCATGAACTATGGTAATTTCAGCTGGTGCTAGGAGTTGATATCATGTTAAATATTGGTATCAGAAAGCATGGTCTGTTGATTTACTGTTCAAGAATATTCTACATGTGATGTGGCAAATGGGAAGTACCATATAATGTGATTTTGTTTTAAAGAATAATCATAGCGTGCAGTAACAGTAAAGGAGAGTTCTCCGTTTGCTTAATTAAGCATCATACCATGAAGATGTATGGAGGCATGTAGGTAGAGATCCATGCACTCTTAACCTTGGCATTAGGTAGAGGTGAGTCATCAGCTTTACCATTAATGAATGCCCCCAACACCCATGGGACAGGAGACTGGTTGTGGCCCAAGACCTAGTTTTGACTCGGCCCCTGTCAGGCATCAGAGTCACTGTACTGTAAACAGTCGGGTTCACAATTGAATTATGACAATAAAATCTACAAATCCTTTACAGTATTTAGTTTAAGAACTGCTCCATTTTGTCTACTTGTCTGTTTAGTTGTTTACTGGACTCCTGTCCAGTGTGCTGTGATGGTTTTACTTCACTCTTATTCAGACATAGTAACCATCAATTGACTTAAGGCACAAGAACGCTCTACAGTTTGACCCTTACTGGCTTATTACGTGTCTTCTGTGAAGTATGGTGAATAGGGGTAATTGTAATGTGTCAGCAGTGGAATATAGTCGTAATGTTTCTGGGCCATATATCACATTATGGTGTGATGGCACATGTGAATGGTAGGAGTGCACCCAAGGGGGGGGGGGGGGGCTGCAGCCCCCAACCCCCCAAAACCGAAATTTAAAAAAGCAGATTTTGTAGTTGTTATATCAGACGTTTTACATGATTTCCCCTTCAGCCGAAATCAGCCACTGAAATCGGCTGATGACTAGTACATTAGAATTTTGAAAAGCAAATTAATAAAATTAAAAAAAAAAGCAAGAAGATAGGACACTAATTGAGTCATGGAACCCGTAGTTATATTCATATATATGTACATGCAGTTGCAGACAGTGTTATGTTGTACTTACAACATGATTTTTATAACATAGTTTTTAAAATCATAAATTATATATAGCCTCAAGGAAAGATTCTGGGTGCGCACCTGGTGAACGGTGTGATTGGCTGAGCACCACACTTTTTGGATACTAATACCATCACGCCCAGGTGGGGTAAAAAAAAAATTCGCCAGAACAGTAGACCTTTCCATATCCCCTATTTGGAGACAATAAACTTCCTCCAAATTGAAATATGGTCACTACCTTACAGTACTACCGGGATATTTAAAAATCCTTACTTCTGGACAATAAAGATTAATGTGTATTATAGGTGGTTCAGTAAATTTCATTTAAATAAAAAATAAATGTGTTTTAGTGGCACTGTAGCTTCTGCTGATGCTTTCTGCAAAAGCCCGTGTTTTAGTTAACAACACCCTTAAATTTCCTGCTGTATTTTTGTGTGCTGTTTCAATATTGGAGGTTATGTAGGCTCCAAGTAAGACAAATAAATGAATGTGAATTGTTTGTAGGTAAAGATTAGTAGACTGTAATGGCCCATTTTCAAGCTACTATCCTGGCCCATGTCTGCAGAGACTGTTGCAATTGATGAAACCCCTCAGACATGACAAACAGTAACCTGGCTGAAATTCAAACCATGTACTTCTCAAAATAATTTTGCATTAGAATTGATAGTTCTCTGTACAAGTAGGTCACATAATGGTAAATACTGCATTTTAGTACACCTTTCAAATTTCAGTTTCATCTGCTTGTATCGACATTATAATTATTGTCGATGTAATTATCAATATGCGTGCTTCTATAAGCCTTTTTAATTGTATTTACTCTTTTAATCATAATCTACCATACTGTGATATGTCCCCACAATCACCCCACATGTATCAGTATGAAGACACTTTTTACACGACTCTAACAGGTGTTAGATGTATTTTCTTTGACCCCAAGGCATCAAGCATTAGCACTCACTGCTTTACTTAAAGGCAATATCTTTATTTGAAGTAGCATTACAAGTAAAGAACTATTTGTATGCATACCATGCAAGCATATGGGGGCCTGAAGGTATAACTCCATTCTTAAGTTTGGCACTAAATGGAGGTGAGTGGTAAGCTTCACAGTCCAGTCATTTTACTCTCGGGGAATGCACCCCCAGTACCCACTGAAGAGGAGGGTAGGTGGGCCCCGGAGCGAGTCTGGACACTTCGGAGAAGAGAAAAATTTCTTTCCCCTACCGGGAATTGAATGAAACCACAGTGTTGGGCCTGTAGCCTAGTCACTATACTTGCTATGCTGTTTCTGGCTTGTTGAAGTAGGACTGTCACCAAAAATTCTAGCAACCAAAGAGTAATAGTACTTTGAAAGAATAATAAATGTCACCAAAAGATTTCAGGAAACAACAATAATTTATTTAAAAAACACAGAACTTCCTGGTACATTTTTTCATACAAAACTAGTAGGTAATTTGGTTAATGTTAAGCAGGATGACTCACAGACAACCACGACTGTGCAGTCTCTCTGCTTACCCACACAACTGCACTCGGATCGCACCACGTTCATTTGGTATTGCACTGACAGGGGCATGAGTTAAGCAGCATGCTTCACCTCACAACATAAGAATGATGGAAATAAGTAAAAAGTTACAAATGAATGATTGGTATAGAATATTACTGTATTATTGTCCTCAAATCATAAAAAGTTTCTTCAAATTCACAGTTTGACATTTGTAGAATTGTCAGAAATGGTCACACCCTCAAAAAGCATACACATATAGAAGATGTGATTTCAGCTGTGGTGCTTCACTGAGCTTCTTCTTGGTTTGTAGTTGTTTCACTGTAATGTTCAAAAATGGGCTCATTGATTCTCACAGATTCCCTGTGTAAGGTTCCTAAACGACCTTCAAAAAGAATATCATTAATTGCTTTCCTTGCAAATATTTGTTGATCTGTTCTAAGTTTTTTAAACTCCTGTGCCCAACATTTTCCCAGAACATCAATTTCATCATTACTATGATGGTCGCAAGCTATTGCCAGAAGCCGGTTTCTTCCATCACATTTGACTGCTTTGTTACTCTCTCTTGTAACATTTTTATATTCCTCTTCATGTATGTTGTTTGTACTCTGCTCCTGAAAAAAAAAAATTCAACGTTCAAAATGCAATTTATATTAGATGCTAGATTCAGCATTTATTGCAACACACTAATAATTACTTTCCCAAAATATTTGTCAAATTTTTACAGATACCATATAATGAAGTGGATTGGAGAACAGTAGTTAAAGGGGTTGAAAAAAATTAATTTTCTCAGCTGCACTGGGAACCACAAATAGAAAAAATGCATATATAAAAACCATTTGGATCAGGATCACGCTGCTGTAATAATTATACACACACATTTAGTGTTGTCAGTTCATTGTGCTGGATGTCAAAGCATTTGATGAATTTCTGATGGTGGAGTGTTTTAAACATGAAACTTATAAAAGGCTCAAAGGAGGGGGGGGGGGGGGGTACTGCCAATCCCTAAACCTGACAACACAGCACAAACTAATGAAAGTATTCCCTTTCTTTTCTTCCAAAATTATGCCATTCCTTGGACAACTTAATGAAACCTGATATCACAAGTTTATCATAGTCTTCAAAATTTTTGGAATACTGGCATCTCACATCTGAATTATTTTAAACAGTGAAAAAGCTTCTAGTTAGAAGTATTATAATAGTACTCCCACATCCATGAATATCAAAGAAACAGAAATATGTAAATATATTTCTAAGACTGTTTTGATGT
Source organism: Reticulitermes speratus (assembly GCA_021186555.1). NCBI lineage: Eukaryota > Metazoa > Arthropoda > Insecta > Blattodea > Rhinotermitidae > Reticulitermes > Reticulitermes speratus. Next base: position 41,421,034 of record JAJKFL010000042.1, on the reverse strand, counting down.
TAAAGATACATGAGTCTTGGGGAAACAGGAGAAAACAGGAAGTCAGATCAATAGTCACTTCTACTAGAACGCACTCAAGCATGTGGAGGTAGGAACTGCATACATGTTTGTGATCTGGTTGTGTGGATTGGTTCACCACTTCCACCAGGTCTAAAAGACACGCTCCTTTTGGATTCAGTAAAGGAAATGTCTTTCTTCAATCATCAAACCCCACATAGCATCACCCCAAACACTTTATTTCTCTACTACTGTAAAGTTACTGATACTTGACTTAAAATAACATTCATTTCAATAATAATACAGTAAATGAAACAGTTATTTTAAATAGGAATAAATACCAATTTAAACTATCATTTAAAAATAAAAATGTATGGCACGAACAATAATTTTTGTAGTAATAAAAGTAAAATGAAACATTTTATTGTTAGTAGTAGTAATGAGTTAATCTTAATTGTAATTTAAAAATAACATCTATGGCAACTTTTATTAAGTTAATGTCTGCCATTTGTTGATCACTTTTTTCCCTGCTCCCGAAAAAAATTGTTCAGTGTTGCCATGAAGCATGAACGTTTATGGTTTGGATGAGTCTGTACCATTTTTGTCTGTCCTGCCACTATATTAATGGATCAGAATTTCTGAAGTACTTGAAGCACTTGACAGCTCTCAGATTAACAGCACCAGAACAACTGATTGAAGCATTCCGCATAGAAAGAGGCCTGTGACAAGGTGATACACTGTCCACAATACTGTTTAATACAGTATTGGAGAAAGTGATAAGGAATATTGAGATTAATCCTAAGGGAACGATTTTTAACAGAATGAGACAATATATAGCATATGCAGATGGTGTGTTAATACCTGGACGATTTGTGAGAGCAATTGAAGAAGTTGTAACATGAAAATAAAGAGAAATATAACAAATCTAGAGCAAGATTTCATAATAGGTGGACAGGTATTCAAAGGGCTTCAGAATTTTAGATATTTAGGTACCCTGATAAATTAAAAAAATGTAAAATGTGAAGAAATGAAATCAAGGATTGCCACAGGTAATAGATGTTTCTATAAAAGGTAAAGTAAAGGTAAACTTCACCCTAGAACAGGCCATGAAGGCCCAGAGGGGGAGTAGAGGTATAGGTAAAGGTAAAGCAATCCCATTACAGGCCTTGACAGGCCCTTAGGGATCCAGGAGGATGAGGCTCCCAGATTTTTCAGACAATCGGCACATGAAGGTGGTAAGGTTGTCAGCCCTACGAACCGGCCGCCTTTACCCCCAGGAAAGATTCCTGGTACTCACTTCTGTTAGAGGCTGAGTCAACCCCAGGGCCATAGTGCGACCGGAACGATTATGTCAATTAAAAATTCCAGTGACACCATCGGGAATCGAACCCGCGATGTTCCGGTTTGTAGCGTAGTGCCTCAACCAACTACGCCACCGCGCGCCCCGGAGTAGAGGTATAGCTCTACTTTTTCTTTAACCTCGGCGCTAGATGGGGGTGGGTGGTCAACACCACGCCCCGGCCGCTTTACCCCCGGGAACGACCCAGTACCCATTGTACAGGAGGCTGGATAGGCCCCAGGGCCAGTCTGGACGGGTGCTGAAAATCTTGCCCCCACCGGGATTCGATCCCCAGACCGTGGTCTGGAGCCATGAGTAAAGCAGTTAAAATTTAAAATGTATAAAGCAATGATCAAACCAGTTGTAGTGTATGGCAGTGAAACATGGCCTATGACAGAGATGGATATCAAAAGACTGAATACTTGGGAGAGAAAAATATTAAGGAGGATATATGAACCAGTGGTAGAACAAGCAATATGGAGCACAAGAACTAATCAGGAATAGTGAGAGCTATATAAAGATTTGGACACAGTAGCAGACATTAAAACAAAAAGGTTAGAATGGGTACGACATCTGGTAAGAATGGATCTGGAACGGTAGTTCAGAAAATATTTGAGAGAAAACCACAAGGAAGAAGAAGAAGAATGGGAAGACCTATATTGAGATGGTTGGAACATGTTGAAAAGGATCTATGGGAAATTAAGGTTAAAAGATGAGGACAGAAGGCAGTGGACAGAGAAGAATGGGTGTCTGTAATTAAGGAGGCCAAGGGTTTCAGAGGGCCATAGAGCCAAGGTCTAAGTAAGGAAGTAATATTTAAATTCACACAGCCGTTGTCTTCACGGATCTAATTGTCTGATGAGTATCATCATGTGCCACATTATGTTTAGTTTCATCCATGAATCCCTTACTTTTAGGCAGGGGTCTAAATAGCAGACTATATGACTGCTTCTTGGCTATCTAAACTTTTAAACATTTATATACCTTTGAAGAATATTGTGTTAAGCTATGCACTTTGGCACAAACATTGGAAAAACAGGTTTTCAAATTGCAACACATTTCTTTATGTCATCTTCAAGATAAGACAAACCCCTTCAAAATCATCAGTTTTCAGGAAAATATGTAATGCCTATAAAGAACGTGTTTGAATTTTGTGCAAAGAAGTCCTATATTAGGGCAAATATGGTAAATAGCATACTCAATAGTACCATATTTACATTTATTTATTTATCCTGAGGATGAAAGTAGTAGGTTCCTTGGAAATGGTAAATTTCTAGCAGACTGCATGGTGTCACATGCCACAGGACAGTATTCTTTATGGTTCATTTAATCATGCTGGCAGCAGCTGTGATTATACAGTGTACAAAATGGTGGGATAATGAAAGCATATTGGAACTGTATAAGTGCTCACAGCCTAATTTGAGGTAGTAAACAAGCATTTACCAGTATGGACAGGAATATCAGTCACTGTAGCTGGTCTCCATGAATTTCAGAAAATTTGCTGCCAGCAATTATGTCACTGGTCAAGCACATGAGAGCTCCTGTTTAATTATTCCAAATTCCCATAACATCTAAAATTATATTGTAATTTCAGACCACAACCAAATTTCTCCCATGGTCAAAACAATTAATATGTTGCTATTCGCAAGACCAAGTTGGTGCAAGTACTATGAGCATATGTACTACAAACTGACTAGTGCTGATGTTAAGAATGGGTGGAGCTATGCCTCCACTCAATCTTCATAGTGTGGTACTTAACACTTTCACTGCCAAAGTTGACCATGGTCGATTCAGGTATTTACGTTTTAATTTGCCAGCATCGACTTTAGTCGATCTAAAATTTACTCTGCTCTTTTGCCTTAAATAGGCCACGCACACAATAAGTTCTTTCAGGAAACATATTTGATATCTTTATTAATCCCTAGCTCACAACTAGAAAAAATATATGCATTTATATATAATTTTATATATAATTATATTTTATAATTTATAAGACGATGCACTAGTTGTTTAACATTCAATAAATCCCTGGCAATTTAACACCCTTGGGGATTTAAATACCCGGCAGTGAAAGTGTTAACTAAGCACAGTAACAACTTTACAACATCCGTCTTCAAAGTGTGGCAGATTACCTGAATGTTTTTCATGTTTTACCAACACTACTGTAGTACTGCTACAGTAGAATTGCTGATAGTTTTCAAACTTGGCATTGTGTATGAGTAACTGAACAGATTACAAAAATCTGTCTTGTGCTGCTGTATTCATGTAGTCATTTGCTTTAACAATCGTTTTACAAACTGTGTCTAGTTCCTTGGTTTTGTTTATGATTGCTGATGTTGCTAAATTTACATACTTAAATACTTCATCCCACTGGTGATATAATTATTTTCATTGAGGATGGCAAAGTATTAGACCCATCCATGGATCAGACCCATCTGTATCTATGACAGGTAGTGTGGGAACAGAAGAACTTGAGGGGGTGGGGGTGAAGTTAACTCACCTTGAATGTGTCTTCATCTGCTAAGCTAATGCTAGAGTGTGTGGTGTTGGCACCAGAATATGAAGTTCTAGGTATAGTGGGATGCTTGGTTTTTAAATGCCGGGTCAAATTTCCTGTGGAACCACCCACTACACTGATTGATTTCTGGCAATGATTACATGAAGCCTTGTTTGGAGCATTTGATATTTCCACAAAATGATACCAAACTTCACTTCTCTTCCGTGACAAAGCCATCTGAAAATGTTGTTACAAGAACAAGCTCAGATTGTTTGAAATTGGACGTTCAAAATAACTTATTTCTCAGATATATTAAAAAAGTATTAAATATGCAAAGAACTATACAAGATTATATTTCGTAACTTTGGTTGATACTTCTTAACTTACCTCGAAAAATGAAATACTGGCAAATTGTGTTCATTAAAAAAACACGAGTGTCCTCAATGAAATATCGCCACTTAAAACCAAGATTTACAGATACAGCCAGGACCGGGTTGTACCTGAAAATCAGTATGGCACGATCCGGTTCGTCAGTCTGGATCACAAATTGCCATCACAGTTTTAATGCATACATCACAACAATCAGACGCGATGATGAAACATGGAGCCGACCGAACCGCCGAGTATAGAACATCGCCAACCATCGAACCGGATAAACTCGTTCACCAGAAAACCCCGGCCTTTTGAATTTGTTCGCCAACGTGCTTACACGGCACCCGCAGCATCGAGAGAAAGAAACAATCAATTATGAGTAGGTCAGTTCCGTGGAGATAAAATGTGATAGAACGATATTATTCAGTTGTAATAAAAACGCAATACTTCACACTAAAGAACAAAGAACGATAATGGTAACGTAGGGGACAATTTTTCGTAAGACCTGCCAATTCGTAATTCATTCACTACCACCTCGACGTTTAGTTAACAAAAGTAATATTTGTGACGGATCAGAGTAATTTAATTATCATACAGGATATCTGTGCTGTTTATATCCATAACTAACTGTCCTATTTTCAAAACGAAAAGAGCTGTTGTGAAAAACCGGTCGCTACGGCATAATCATTCCACTGAGTTTTTCTCCTATAAATGCATGCTTTTCATTCTTTAATACTGGAGCTCTTGGACTCGTAAAGTAGTTATTAAAATCCATAAGGAATGCTAAAAATACTGAATGCCTACAATTGACTTCCCAGTTTTTCTGACCTTTCTAATTCTCTTCGGTTGGTAGGACGTAGTGAGAGACATGGTAGAAAAGGAGAGAAGAAAGAGCAAAATTGTATCTTAACAAATTTTTTGATAGTCAGTGTCATGGATCACAAGTGTCTTCTTCCAATATCCTTCATTCTGTCATGCTTCGTGTGCGCTACAGTCGCAATCGGTGTTTAATTTTGTATTTGCATTTCATATTAATGTTGGCATTTCTGGCGGTAAGATAATGGCGGCTGAATCGTCGGTCTATCTGTTGTCGCTTTCGGTGGTTGGTAGTAATCTGTGGTTGGTAGTGTGGTCGCTGCTATCGTTGTGATTGACGATTGTTTTGGCCAAAGTCTAAAGCCGCGTCCACATGAATAAATATTTTTGTTGTGTGTTGTATTTGACACAAATTTGTGCATGCGTTAACAAATTTATCTCAGTGTGGACGTGTGTGCCGCATATCGTTTTTTAAAAACATCAAACAGATTTACGCCGAAATATAGTAATAGTGTGGACGTATCTGTGAATGTGCAGTGCTTTTGATGAATGTTTATGTTGCCACACTTAAATTTCATCAAATTAATATCAGTAATATTTTATTTGGCCGATCCCAGTTGCCGTGCGGTCTAAGGCGTGGGTCTTCGGCCGCTCGCTTACGAGGATCGTGGGTTCGAATCCCACCGGGGTCTGTGTCTTGTGAGTGTTGTGTGTTGTCAGGTAGAGGTCTCTGCGACGAGCTGGTCCCTCGTCCAGAGGAGTCCTACCGAGTGTTGTGTGTCTCAAATGTGTGTGACCATGAAACCTCGACGAAACGAGGAGGCACAGAGCCATAGAAGAAGAAGAAAAAAAATTATTTGATCATGTCTGGTACATTGTTAATGAAAAATAAATGTGCTGCTTTTATTATAATGCATTATTTAATTAAGCAAAAAGAGAAGAAGCTTAAAAAACAAGGCGTTATTCGATAAAACGTCTTTATCAAACTAAAAATCAAGATAGTGGTGGCAGATTGTTACGAACATTATTCACGGATGAAGGTACAGGCCATTTACAAATTTTTTGCGGATGTCTCTAGAAGATTTTGAGATTCTCATAAATTTGATTGGACCTAAAATCCAGAAAATGAATACACAATTCAGAGAAGCTGTACCTGTGAAGGAAAGATTGGCTGTCACAGTACGTTTTCTGGCAACAGGAGATTCTTATACAAGTTTGCAATACCTTTTCAAAATATCTCGCCTAAACGATCCTATTAAGCTTGCAATTTTTTTCTTCGCATCTTCTTTATCAATTTTTAACGATTTCCCAATTTCGTCCCAAGCATCTTTTTTGTAAACTTTATTAAAATGCCACTTATCTTTTGAATCCCAGAGTACCTGATGTTTTTGGTACTCTTGAATGAGTAGTAAAACATCTTCCTTGTCCAAATTCATTTCTCTAGGTTAGTAAACCACTAGTAAACAAACGCACATGTTGATCACAGACGCACGGCGCACAACATACATTTTTATGTAGCAAGAACATTTACCTTGTGGCAGAAATTTGTGCATTGAATTTTCACATTTAACACACAACAAAAATATTTACTAATGTGGACGCGGCTTAACAAATGATGTATATCATGGTACACGGCGTATAGGTACCAAGCCTCATGTTAAGTAGGGTTGCAGTGACTTGGCGATTATATTGTATTGCAGTATGGGTGTCCTTTCTGTTTGTATTTAGTTTTACTGAGATGAGGTGAAAATGAACTGTTGAGGTAAGGTATGTATGCATAAGTCAGTAGGACTGTTAAGATTTTAAAATACGTTGTGTAGATTTATCACTGTATTGGATTGACACCAAATGAAACTTACAAGCGCGAAATAACCTGTTAAGGGCACTGTAGTGTATTATAGTGTTGTCACTGAGTGTAGTATCGAGAGACACCGAGGTGTAAATGGGAGGATAATATTAAAATGACCCTTACATAAACAGGGTGGAAGATTGCAGACTGGATTCATCTGGGCTGAGGATAGGGACATAGGTTAAGATCTTGTAACCGTGTTGATCGTGGTACCATAAAAAATAGGGAATTTCTTGACTAGCTGTGCAATGATTAGTTACATTGGCAGTTTCATACTTTTTGTAGGAGACCGAATGAGGAGCTGTATGTGCATATGCTTTTAATATGAGTTGTCATTCACCTGTAGGCTACTCTTGGAGTAGGTTTTAGCAATGTTTTTCATGCTTTTGTACCCTGTGTTATTCAGTAATTTGTTCTTTCTGTCTCCTATTATTTGGTAATTGGTCTTAGCATAGTTTTTCATACCTTTGTATTCTCTGTTATTCAGTAATTGGTTTTAGCAAATTTTTTTGTACTTTTGTGTCCTTTGTTATTCAGTAACTGCTCTTCAACATCTATAATTTGTTAAAGAAATTCAGACACAGTTTTCCCATTGACAGTTGTTATTGTTGGTGTACAAGCTGCAGAATGACTACACATTACAAGAACAAACTGTGTGTGGGGTGGAAGTCATGGAATTGTTAGATCTGTGTTTGAGAACTGCTTACTTTAAGGAGGAGGCAAGTTCTACCAACAAAAGGAGGGAATGGGTATGGTAAGCTCACTATCTCCAGTTGTCAGCAACATCTTTATGAGTACTTCCAGGAAATGGCTCTTAACGTGGTAAAATACGTACCATCCTTTATGGAGTACTTCGGGGATATGACTCTTAACATGGTAAAATCACCGTGGCTGTGTTGTGTGGATGACACATTTGTGGTCTGGCCACATGGGACCACTAAGCTGCAGGATTTCTTCAAGCATATCAGCAGTTTGAGACTGACTATTCAGTTCACCATGGAAGTGGAAACAAATAATATGATACCATTTTTGGACTTTCTTGTCCACTAGAAAGGACCTACACTAATCACCAAGGTTTACAGAAAACCAAATCACAATGGCTGTTACCACAACTACCATTCTAACCATCCACCACATGTCAAAAAGGGAGTCATTGACAGCTTATGTAACAGAGCCACCATCATATATCAAGCAAAACAAGATCTAACAGAAGAAATGGACAACCTCAAATGGGCTCTGCAGCCCAGTGATTATCTCTTACACTTGATCATTCACCTCTTATCCCTGCCATGGAAATCATTCGTCCAAAAAATCAAGGAAAGTCATGGGCATCGGCAATTTTTACCCTATGTAAAGTGTGTCTCTGAGAAGTTCAAAGGCATTGGGAGTTTATATAATATCAGGACAGTATTTAAAACAAAACATACCCTCAGGAGTTCACTTATAAGAACTAAACCACAAGGAGATCCAAAACAGACAGCAGATGTAGCAGAAATTGTGTTGGGAAAACAGGTAGGCTGCTACTTGTACAACTTAGAGAATATACACAGAATGGCTTGCTTGGAAAATGCCATCAGCCAACCCAGTTTGGAAATCTCTCCTATTTGGATCCTACTAATCAGTAAGGAGATTGAAGCTGAAGTGGAAGTTACCGTGATGAATGCACTGTATGCTGATAACAGTAATTCTGAGATAAAACCATGTCAAGCCCACACTCCCTTTGGAATTCTGGCTGTGTAACCCTTTCATTGGAGATCCCAGTATGTCAACGTAAGTATATTCTTCAGTAATTGTGTTTATTTTAACCCTTTGCCTTATAATCACTTCATCCTGTTCCAGCAGCAATTTATGAGGGCTTCTGATGGAAGAACAGCTGTCTGCCAGGCAGTTTGCCTTCTCCGTAAGTCACTGGATTGAGAATGAAGTTGTCATGTTATGTCTACATTACTCACGTTCTTAGAACGGAAATACATTTATGAAACAAGATGAGTGCAAGCTCTTACTTCTAAGGTTGCTAAGGCACATCTCATTCTGTTTAACGTGGGGCATTTGTATCTTCCACAGCCTGGTAAAATATGAACACAAGTTATAATAATTTCCATTTTTAATGGTTGCATTACTACATCTGTTTACGTTAACAGTGTTTTTATATAACATGTGTACAAAATCTGATTCATGACATTTCCCATACAGAATGCTCGTCTAACAACATACTTCGGTCCTCTATCCGTGCTGCACCTACTGACTGAGCACTTTACTTTAGTTGCGTAAAAATACTTTAGGGTAAAAAAAAATGGACTGGCTGTTTTTATAAGCCAGCTTAAGAAATTCTTATAAAGAGTCTCATGTGATGGTATGCAAAACATGAGAAGTTGTATATACAAATTATTAGAGATGATTACACATTAACATGCTGATTTTCATGAAGGACAGCTGTGCCTGTGTAGAACATTTAGCGTGCTATGACAAAGGACACTGGTGGCTGCTCTCAAAGCACTGCCATGTGTTTGCTGGCTGTGTGCAAGCTTTGATGGAATGTGTCTGCTAGGACTTGTGGGTACTACAGCACTTGTAACAATACACAGTAATGTAAAATCGATGCATGTCTCAACAGAGTGGTTTGGGACAAAAAATATAAACATTCATGATGGCAGTCAGCATGTTAAAATACTGTATGAACTGATCAGGGAAATAGTACAGTTGTACCAGTGTACAAAACCATCTAACCAGTGCTTGGGACTAGCCAGTTTAGAACTTTAACCATCTGCCCTCTGTTAACAAACAAAACCTTCATTATGGCCACAATGACCTCCTTCCAAAATTCTGCTCACCTTCACTGACACTTTCCTAAAGGTCATTCAATGCACTTTAACCGCAGCAGGTGAAGCACCATTGTTAAATAATGTACAAATCAGTCATTTATTAAGCCTACTTTGATGAGATCAATCCCTACACTGACATGTACATATTCATACACACTGGTAGAAACCATCTTTTATCACAATAAAAAATGATTCATTTTTTAACTTTCCAAGACTCTCTTTTCACATTTGCTTGAGATCAAATCCATTGCAATAGGTTTTTACAGAGTTACATTACGTATTCAAAAGCATAATGGTGAATAAAGGAAAGTAATGGGACCTTCAAGAGTGTAAGAGTAACAGTATGTAAATATGGCAGAGCACTGTCTGCATAAAGTGGATACAGTGGCTATAAGAGCTATGCAACTACACATCCCTAATAAGCATCATACTTAGGCAACCTGTCAGCTATGTTTTGATCTGGCTACCACAATTCACAATTGTGGTACCCCTTACTATAATCATTTTCCAAAACAGTAAAATCAGTGTTATGAAAGTCATCATCACTATATGACATTGAGCCTTTATTGTCTGGAATACAGGATTTTAAATCCCAATGCTAGTACTGAAAAAAATGCAATGCTTGGCCAGGCCAATATAGGTTAATCTAAACTAATGCTATTAACATTGATGGAATGATATGATTAACATATTGGAAGACATTTGCTGGTGTGGGCTTCGCTCACATCCATGTGCTTAACGCACTTCTGCTTCTATGATGGTTTCTGGGTTCTCAATGTCAGCCTTGCTCGGGATGAGTTGCAGCTCCATCAGTGCAAAACCTCGGTTAGTGGATTTACGTCTTTCTGTAAATCAAAAGAAAGAATCACTTCAGAGCAGAAACATTCATCTCATGCCTGCCAGCAGGTCCTGTTTTCCTTGAAGACTCCCAGTCATAAGGAAGGATGTCCATGATGCATGTGTGTCCCTAATAACCACTGGGCAAGTGTACAAATTTCTGTGAAGCTCTGTTGTATTCCTGGAGATCACTGTAGTACTGCCTACCTTACATAATACCCTTGATGTGAGTGAGTCACACCCTGACTGCCATGTTTACTAGTGACATAACACCTGGGTTAGTGGTGACATCACACCCACATTGCCATGGTTATGATAGGGGTTGAGAGAGACTGTGTTCTGTGTGAGGGACATGCTGAGGTCAAAGAAACAGTTTTTGTAATTGGGATAGTGTGTTCTCTGTGAAGTATGAGCTGAGGCAGAAGAAATAGTTGAGCACCAAGCATATAATACAGGTCTGCTCAACCTTATATGTGGTGTGGGCAGCTTCGGAAAATTTGGGTCCGCATGCACACAACATGAGATTCGATACACAGAATGACGAATAAGTATATGCACAATTATATGTATAATTTTGCCTATCTGTATATCACATGCAGTAACAGGATACTGATAATAATAGGAAAAATTTATAAAAAATTAAATTAACAACCTAGGTTATGGTGTCACTATTTTTAGCCCATTTTTTGAAATTGAATTAGTAACATAAGGTATGTCTCCATAAATAAACAGCTTATAAGTTTTAAAAATTGCTTCGGTATTCTATCTTGGCTTTGCCAGGGAAAGGGTTAAAAATACACTTTCTAATTTGAAATGTCTCCATGGACAACATAACACCGCGTCGCAAGCAACATGTTGCCCACAATCTGCGGGTTGAGTGGGCCTGATATAATACAACGTAGCACAATGAAATGGCAGCACTCCAATACAAGAAATTAGTGCTTGGGTTGCTCTAAAAATAAATGACCAATGAGACAGGTTGTGGAGTAGTGAATATATGGCAGCCTGTCATATGATGGGCACATGGCTAGTACATATGTATGTATTTAAATTACCACCTTCAACAGTGCCTTTAGCTTGTAAGAGTACTGAATGTAAGTTTCCCCTGCACCTAAGCAAGGAGTCATAAGGTGAGCAACGGACCTCGAGATACAGCTCTATGCTCTGCCTTCGTTGCCCACATAAAGACAGCCCTTTGTCACCATTGGTTAGGAGGCTGATTTAACCACACTGCTTATCAAGACGTAGTGAAGAGAAAAATGCTATCCTTATGGGATTCATAGTAGAATTGACCAGCCCATAGTCAGTCCCTGTACTGACTCCAATGTGTACTGAAATTTTGTACAATGGTAGGTCTTAAAAGAAAATCTGCCTCTTGTTAAATGGTGAATAATGTGGTAACTATTTGACATATAGAGTTACTTTGATGATAATTGTAAACCATTATAGCCAGGCAATTAGTGGATGGAAATATGGTCCAAAATGTGGACTGGATCTTTGTGGCTCAGGATAGGCACAAGGGCAAGCCCATATGAACACAATAACATGAACCTTTGGGTTCTACAACAGGCAAGGAATTTCTTGAATAGCTGAGCAACTATTTACTTCTCAAGGACTCTGGTGTATGCAGTTACTGAGTGATTGGTGTGTGGTGGAAAAATATTTACAAAAGAAAAACAGTTAATCTGGTGGAAGGAATAAAACAAACATAATGCGTGGAAGATCAGAGTAACATATCCAGTAAGAATCTTGATTTCAGGCTTCCGCCGTGTAATAACCCAGAAGACCACAGATTTCAGTAAGAATCTGTTCACATAGATAAGTACACATAGTGTGAACTGTTATGTTACATATAAAGGATATATAACAATGTAGGACTCTGTTTAAAATACAGTACCTGTGGCATAGTGGCTTGTTCTTTTGAGAACAGCTTGTATTGTGGCAATTACTTTTTCAAGTGACGGTTTCAGCTGGTTATTGGTATGCCACATCCATGCAAGCAGCAAAGCCGCAAACAAGTCTCCTGTTCCAGTGAATATACCTGGCAACTTCGGAATATGAATGGTTAACTCTGTCTTCTGGTTACCTGTATGACAGTTACAAGTACTTTGGTAATTTGAGGTAGTTTTGACTCTATACTTCTTTAAATACAGTTGCCAAGTTGTGCAATATGTGATTCAAAGAGGGCACAGAGGGTCAAATCAGAAGCACAGTATACTAATATAGATTTTTTGGTGAAAGGAACCACAAAGTGTTACAACACATAGGCCCTCACAATGGCCTGACAACAGAAAAGTTGAATAAAGTACAAAGCAAGTCTAATTTTGACCAGCTGTCACATTTTTCTCAAACCAGGCTACAAACAAAAAGTCCTAGTATGATATTTTCTATCTTTAGTTGAGTACAGCGGAATTAACAGTAATGTATCTAAACATCACAGAGGTTTGAGTGCTATCTTCATTTCTACAGCCTGGAAAATTGTTTTGTTGCTCTTCTGCAATAACTGAGTGACTACTGCAACAGTAAGTTGTGTTACCAGACTGTGCTCACCTTGGGTTGTGTACTAAAGAATTATTATGTCTGCTTTGTGTTTTCATAACTGCATATACAGTGCAAAGTGATTGTTGATGGAGGGGGTTGGCTTAGCAGAGCCTGAAGAGACTCTTGTGAAAAACTGGGGTGAAAGTGGAACCTTCATGTGTAATTCACATATTTTCTGGGGTTCCAGATGCATTTGCCATGCTGTACTAAGTAGTACATTTTTAAAATTATTTACTCTGTGCATTTTGAATCAATATATTCATTTAATATACCAACTAAATGCACCTACAATATATGTGACATTACAGTCACTTCACTCTAACATGTTTTGGCATGTTGGTACCATCTTGTATTATAATACAATAGAAAATTCACATATTTTATCCATCTAAAAACTGGTATTAACTGCAGAGTTCATTGAAGGTTATGAATTTCATAGATGTAATCCATTTTACTGTAAATGGTTTTAAGCTTGGTATGTACTCCCTGAAGATGGCATTGTCATGCCGAAACATGTCTGAGTGAAGTGACTGTAATGTCATTCAGTTGGTATATTAAATGAAAATATTAAGTAATTCATGTTTTATGCTGGATTGCAGTAGAATATGTCCTAAAAATACACAATTACTTTGTCGTACTATCCTCAAGATTCAATGTCAAGTCTTGTGCCATCTATAAATGTCATCCACACAGAAATCTAGGATATGATATCAGTCACATAGATAGTGACTGTTTTCTGAGGCTTGTGCTGCCTCCATCTTCTGAGTCTTGGATATGACATCATACCCCAGGAGACTGTAACCTTAGGAAAATGTATTTTCATCTTCCCAGCTGCCATAAACATAAAGCCCAACTTTAACTTAGAGTCTTCTGTCCTCATTCTCTTTTCAACCTGCTTTTATTTCTGGGAAAACAAAGAGACAGGATCTCAATTATACCAAAAAAAAATGAAATAAAATATTTACCAGTCCTGCTACTTGCCAATGCTAGAAGATTCTCATCATTCCCCAGGTCTGTGGATGAAAGAACTACAGTATGGCAGCCTTTCTTATGGAAGTGTTCAACAGCTTGCCATGCATCATCTACTGATTTAATTTGCTTCCCAGTCAGCAATCTGCAACAGCAGTTCAAGATGATGAAATATGTGTCATTGAATTAAAGGAAACACATCTAAGCAACAGGCATGGAGGCATACAGTGGGAGTGAAGGTATAAATCCATGCATTCCTAACCTCAGCATAAATGGGCGTTACTAGTTAGTATCATGGCCTGTGGAACTCAGAGCCATTCTGAGTGCAGTGGTTACAAGATTTCCTCTAGCTGCTGCTAGGACTTGAACCCAGGCTTTCAGCCTGCTGCCATTCACTGCAGTGACGGACCTGTTAGTATGCATATCAATGTACGGAACAGTTTCCCAAACTGTGTTTAAATTCAGCTGTATACAGTATGACAATGAGTAAGTATCATCTTCATAAACCAACTGCCAACATTTCATATTCTAAGAAAATAAATATTACACTAGCATCAAAATATTCAACAGTTTACCGTGTAGACTCACAAGTTTGAAAAATGACAAGGCTCAATTTACAGTGGCATTAAGAAGAGCTTTATATATACACTCCTTTTATTCTGCTGATGAAATTCTAATGTTTAAATGTGACTCATAAGTCTTATTATCAGCTGTATATAATGAAGTTGGTGTAATATTCAAACACTGTGAAATACATGTAATTTTATACTGCATATTCTGGACTTTTATAACATTTCACATTTTATTTTCAATTTGACTAAAATTTTGATCTCTGTATAAATCACACACACATATGTGCATATATGTGTGTGTGTGTGTGTGCACACTTTACCTTACAAAACTAGGTAATCCAATCCAGACAACCTGTCCCCCATACAGTCCAAACTAGCAAGGTCTTAATGTAATAACATAAACAGTTGTAGTAAAGGTAAAGGTCACCCCATAACACCATTATTGGCACAAAGGGGGAGCTGAGGTGTAGCTCTACTCATTCTTAACCGTGGTGCTAGATGGGGGTTGGTCAACACCACACCCAGGCCGCTTTAACCCCGGGAAAGAGCCCGGGTACCCATTGTAGAGGAGGCTGGGTGGTCCTTAGGGCTGGCTGGTCTGGATGGGTATGGAGAAGAGAAAATTTCTTTCCCCAGTGGGTTTCAAACCCTAGACCATCGAGCCCATAGCAAGTCAATATACCTACTACACTATCCTGGCCCAACAGTAGTAGTAGTAGTAGTAGTAATAGTATGTCCAGACTGCAGAATATAAAAAAATGAGGAATTTTGTATTACTACCCATATACTTACTCAGCTTCAAACTGATTGGGTGTAATGATATCAGCAAGGGGTAAGATTGTGTTCTTGTATATTTCCAGTAGTTCTTCAGGCACATACATTTTGCCATTATCTCCCATCACTGGATCACATACTGTAAAACAGTTTTAGGTACATGAAAAAAAGGGATGAACTTTCACCACTGTGAGTGGGGATTCTATATCCCCTGGTACTACAAGACTGGCAGCTGGATTTTAACTTGGTAGTAACAGTATTAATATTGAAAAGTGCAATGCTTGGCCAACTGGATCACAAACACACACAGCATTCTGAGACTCCAAAGGATTAGACTTCGATTTTTGTTCTGCTAGTAAATATGTTATAAATACATCATAACATGTCACACATATCAATTTGTGGTGAACATTTCTGCCCATCTGTCTTGTTATTTTCCTGAAGAAATTCACACATCATCATCATCATCATACTTCTCAAAGGTCTGTCATAGGTATGGCTGAATGGTATTTAATAAGGACTGCATAGAGGTTTGTGAGGTGAATATATTGAACCCGTTAATCAAGTCAGTCATTTAATGATACTTCTCCCACTGTATTGGTTAAATTCAGTGTGAAAATCATTATGGTTATCATGAATGGTGGATTTGGGAAAAATGGAAGTAATTGGTCATCACGGTTTCAAGTTAATATTCCTGTTACTTGCCAAAGGATTGAGGATAAACATAAAGAACTCATATATGACCTAAAGCGTTCATGGTGACTTCTGTAAAACTTTCACGGGCTAGCAGCCATATCAGGTGGTAGAATGGAGAGTGAACCAATGCTTTGAGATGGTTCTTGAAATGTCGGTTCACTTGCCGTTCAACTGCCTGACATGGCTGCTAGACCAAGAATGTTTTATTCCATAAAGAACTTGTTAGTAGTCATTCCTATGCAAGAATGTGAAGAGGGTAACTCTCAAAAGAAAAGCCTGCAACAAATGCTACAGGAGAAAATGAGATAATTCATTCTACTGGAATTTTAAATATACACACACAAAATAAAGCTATTTAATTATAAATGGAGATGCCATAGCTCTAGAGGTTAGATTTTGGCTTCTCAGTGCAGAAGCCTGATTGAATCTCGGTACAGTCTCTGAGTACTTCAGATTTCCCATCCAGTATCACTCCACTATTAATATTTGTCCATCACTGTGGCAACTGATCCATTACCACAACTTCAGTCCTTGGTTTGTGTGTCATATTTGGGTTGGGAGTAAAGAAGTTTAGTTCTTCATTAGATATTAGACTTGTTCTAATTTGCCAAATGTAAATCCAGTCTTACCATACACAAGGTCTGGGTTAACTTCACGCAGCTGTTTCACCACGTGCGCAATATATTTCAGAAAGCCTGCAGACCCAATGTAGCCTGTTAATAGATGTGTGTAATAATCTAATCCATTGCGATGCAGTCCATCCATGAGGCCTTCTGTATCATGGAATGAAGTACAATCAGGTTATGCACACAAAGTATAGACTCGTAAATTATGTCATCTAAGTTGTTTAACACACACACAAAACAAGCCAATGTGATGGCATTAGTCTGGTACAGACTTATCAAAGTTTCAGAGGAACCTACTGTTTCCAACTAAAGCAATTCTCTTACCCTAAAGATAGGATCCTCGGAAATGTCGGTTAATTTTTACCCGACTACATGAAGTCACATCCCAGAAGACAGAATTGTTCATAGGCACCAACATGAGAACCCTAAATCTCATAACGTGCTGCAGTTTTGATAAAACATATGGAAGTTAAGGTTTAACAGAACTATGATACTGTCAGCTTGCAAAAAATTCATAAAGTGTACCAGATCCTTTTGTAAAAAAAAAGAAGAAGAAGAAGAAGAGAGTTTAATGCAGTACTTCGACAGTCAATGTATGTGCAGAAGGCAGAAATACACTGAAGTTTGTGCTGTGTGACTCATCAATGACTTGCCACAAGCTGTACAAGAAGAAAAAAGGTTGTGTTATTCGCTGATGATACAAATATACTACTTATTGAGAAAAATCTCTACAAGAAAAAATAGTAAATGTTATGAAACAACAGAAAATTGGTTTTTGTCTAATAATCTTATAATAAATACTGGAAAGAAAGCAATATTATTTCAGGGAAATGGATCTAGTTCAATTCATAGGCCTAGTCTGTATTTTAATAAAGAAATAACCTATACATCAAACCTGAAATTCCTAGGTATTCACATTACAGACAATTTAAGTTGGTCTACTCATATACAATACCTATGTCAAAAATTGAATAAAGTTCTCTATTTGATCAAATCATTGCGCGATTCAGTAAGTAAACCTATTTTAAGAAATATATATTTTACAAAATTCGAATCAATACTCAGATATGGGATAATATTCTGGGGTGGAGTAAATGATAGTAATGCAGTATTCATAATACTAAAAAAAAAAATTCTTAGAGCTATAAAAGGAGTAAATAACAGGGTGTCTTGTAGGAATTTATTTTGTGATCTAAAGATTTTAACTGTAACCTCATTATATATATTTGAGGTTTTGTGTTATATAAAAAAGAACCAGATTTATATGACCCAATATTTAGATGTTCATAATTATAATACAAGAGGGAAACA
The DNA here is from genome assembly GCA_021186555.1 of Reticulitermes speratus. Classification (NCBI taxonomy): domain Eukaryota; kingdom Metazoa; phylum Arthropoda; class Insecta; order Blattodea; family Rhinotermitidae; genus Reticulitermes; species Reticulitermes speratus. Next base: position 41,403,016 of record JAJKFL010000042.1, on the reverse strand, counting down.
GGATTTGTACGTCCAATTATGCAGCACTTCACGTGTAAAAAGAGTGTAATAAATATGGGGATAAAACTACACAACAGTCTACCCAAATAAATAAAAAGAATAGAGAATTTTAAGGATTTCAAAAATAAATTAAAAATTTTTTTATTACAAAACTGCTTTTATTCTTTACAAGAGTTTTTTAGTGGTAAGACATAGTAATATATATAAGGTCTTTTGGAGTGTGATTTTCTACACTAAGATGCAGTGGTTTTCTATGGGTGTGTTTTTTGGTTTGGTTACAAAATTATTTATATTTTATAAAGTTGCATTTATAACTTTTAGAAATTGAAATTTATTCAACACCTTCATACCTAAAAATTTTACAAGATTTTTATTATCTATAGATTATTTTAATCATGTATAAGTGGCATAAGTGACTTTTTTAATCCGAAAATGTATTTGTATATATTTAAATTGTTATATGATGTGTAGTATTTTGGCTATTGTTTAACTGGACTTGTCCAATTGTTGCTTATGTAACAGTTATGGATGCTAAATAAATTGAATTGAATTGAATTGAACACTTCCTACGAGACCGAGAAAAATAAGTCTGATCTGGGGATTGACGAGCGCTCAAGGTGCATGCATGCATGACATAACCTGAAACTATGAACCTGACAGAAGAAAAGGGCCACAAATTCCCATTCATTGACCAAAAATTCGAAAGTTAGTGATAAAAGTAGTATAATTAATTATGGCAAAGACATACGTCTTATATAATAATGAGTTGATTTTTGAACAATATTCACCCCTCACGTTCGTATGAAATTTTGATTCTCTTTTTGAAGTTTTGGCCTTACCAAGTTCTCTCTCATCCAGAACTTGACCTTTCCAGTAACCATACCCAGTGTGGTTGGAAAATTGGACGGAGTTGATTGCGTCAACTTCAAATCCCAAAACCTGTAATATTTCGCAAGGAAACGTATTATAATGGTAATGTCAAGACACTGCAGTGTATTTTCAGGATTGTTCACAAATATAATATATAAAATCTGTGGGGAATGTTAATTAAATTTGGCCAATTTATTAGGTAGGTATACAACAGTTAATGTTGAACAGCATAACCTCACTTGTTGCATGATCATGTGTGTATTGAGAAGCCGATATCTAATTGTACAAGTAAACAATATTTTTATTCTATCAGATACTTTCGTCACAGTTAAATGTTTACCTGTAGTGGAAAAGTTGCACTTTTATTACCAACGTATCCTGAAACGACATGACTCTGAATTGACAAAACTCTTTGCCTTTTCTCAGCCATTTTCGTACGAGTGACAATGGCAGTATTTCGGAATTACGAAACTGATGTTGTAATTGAGATTATAACTGATAAGAACGTCTCCTGGCATAGCTGTTGAAAGCGGATTATGATACAGACACCTTACGAGCGTCCAATTTTGACATACAGTATACAGATGGCTGTGGCAGCTTAAGTTCCAGTCGTCATAATTAGACAACGAATGGTTAAAATTAGTGCATTGTTGATGTACGAGAATGACTTCTAACGAATATACCCTTTACTGTGTTGTAAGACGAGAAGATAATGAAACCTGAGGCGTGCCTGGAAGTGGCTAACAGGTCTCGGAAGCAGGCACAAGCTTATTTACAAAAGGGTAATGCTGGTCGCGCATTTGCACATTTTCTGGTGGCCCTGAAGTTGTGCCCGTCTTGGAGGTCAGAACTGAGCCAGAATTTCACATCAGCATTATGTAAGAACCTTGATCTTTATTGTCTAAGTGATTACACTGTCATATATTAGCACCCTGATCTTACGTAAAGGCACGCGAGTTACAAACTTATTCATTCAGCACAGCTGAAATTTTACAAATATGGCCTCCTGTATTCATCATCGTAATGTAGACTAGTTGTCTCTCTTAACAAGAAAAATAAAAACAACTGCGTTGTTCTTACAAGCTCAACAAAGTTCTAGTTCCTTAAGTTGAACTTATAATGAAATACAAATATAACTTCCAAACTAAATATACATTTTGGGATTAATCTAAGTGGGTAGATATTAACTGAACATTAGGTGTAATTAAGTCCATCTTTCAATAATAGTAAGGATGAAACATGTAGGATTTAATTCAACACTATAGGGCTGTGATGATGGTGTATGACTTACTGACATATTTTTTTGGACTTTGTCCATCATCTAATTTTTTAATGAAGCACTGTGTTTTGGATGCCAGCTGTGCTTCCGTCTTCAGGAAAGGAAAGCACCTAATCTGGTGGACCCCTTAGATGGAGCTACCCTCATTCACTGGTCTAAGGGGTCCACCAGATTAGGTGCTTTCCTTGCCTGAAGATTGAAGCAGTGCTGGCTTCTGAAACGCACTGCTTCATTTAAAAAATTAGATGCTGGACTAAGTCCAAAAAAAGAAGAGCATTCAGGATATGAAGTTCTAACAGTAGTAATTATAAACATTGATTTGTGGGAAGAGATGCCATGTAGTCCACTAGATATACACCAGAGTTTCAGAAGAACTTCCTACCTTCCTTATGAGAGTACCCTGATGATGGAGGCAGCTGTTCTGAAGTGATAGTACATATATACATATATCAGTTATATTTTAATTATTATTATCCTCTGCACATTACACTAAATAAAAATTGTACTTTGTTGTACAGCATAAATACAATAAAATATATACCAGACTGTACATGGTATCACACCCCAGAAGATAGTAGTTTTTAAGTGTTAGGTAGATTACCTCAGGAGTAATGTGTTTGACATGGATTTAGGAGGTATTTGGTTTGAATCTTGGGTGGTGAACCACCTAACGTGACTGAGATTTGATATGGTTTTCCTCATTTCTTCCAAGCAAATTCTGAAAAATATTTTCTGCCTCCTGCCATTCCTGCAAGAGTATTGTAGTGAGGTTTGATGTGTGCCTTAAGCCTCTCCATTATTGTCAGCAGTAGTGTGACAGAGACCTCATCCTTCAGAAAGAGCCAAGAGAAAAAAATCTATTGGGATGGAATTTGGTGACCGGGAGGACCATTTGATGCAGCCTGTACACACAGTTTATCAGTTACAAGTGTTTTATGGAGCTTAAACCTGATTGTGTTATGGAATTATGACATGGCTCATTCTTGTTTTAAGATCAGACTTTGCATGTCTGTCTCTGGCTGCGGCTTTAACCATTCCTTCAGCATGTCATGTTAGACAGTTTCAATCACTGTGGATACAGCAAAGCAGAAATAACTGTGAAACATTTTCTCCTGATATTGCAGTAAACACATTAATTGACACTGGGTCTATTCTGTTTGTGTCAGAATGATTCATGTGTATTCTCACTCCCCATGTTTTATTTTTTGCTGACACTTGTCCTGATATGGAATGTTACATCAGCCTGTTCATGGTGATATAATATGTACAGAATTTTAAATAAAGAACACTAGGTACTAACATTCACACTCTCTGAGTTGACCTTTCAGACCATCATTTCCTTGTCTTTTTATCTTTAATATTATTTAAGTTACAACTTACGGACATTATAAAGAACATGTATGGACACAGTACATAATTGTATGTGGCAAAATCCTGTCATTGTAAATAGTTACTGATCTTCATAATGGTAACAAAAATCCAAAGCCAAATTAAGGTACAGGACTTGCAAGCTTGGAGGATCAGGAATGGTAGTAGTATATACATGCAGAACAGACAGAATTTGAATAAGTTTTGTTCTTAGCATTGATTCTGCAGATCAGTTTCTTATTTATTAACTGTACCATGGAAGAAGTGTCTGAGGTTTTAGTTACACACTTCTTGTGCCTGTAAGCAAATTAGGGAGACATTAAAGCACAAGGTCTGGAATAGTTACCATAATTTGTAGCCCCTAGGGAATCATGCCTTAACTAATTCTGCAAAAAACAATTAGGGGATAGGTGATGGTTTTTGAAGGGATTAGAATGGTAGAGAATGATCTGTTTTGTTACTTCCCAGATAATTGCAGTGACTGAGGAAAACTGTTATACCAGCTATCATAGCTGAGATTTAATTTGGACACCTTCAAACTTCTGCTACAGACATGTCATAGGAACTTCCTGCCTCCAAAATTCAGCCAGATGAGGCAGTAAGTTCCTTTTAAATATTGTAAGCTTTATCCAAATCAACAAAGTTTCACTAACCACAAGATGTAATAGTTTATATGATATTTCCCTGTTTGGAAATAAATAAGGGATGCAAATAAATACAACTCTGAAAATTAGTGGAAGAGTAAAGGTTTTTGTGTTGAAAATTGTTGACTAGGACAATGTTAATGCTGAGTCAGTATGAACTTCATGAATTCTGATAGTGGACTCTTGTATTGTCTGTTGGTTTTTTAATAGGTTTGTGGGGAGAAACATTAGATCAGCAGCAACGATACAAGGATCTGTTCAATTGCTATGAGCAAGCTTTAGAAGTGTTTCCAGACAGTGAAGAAGTACTCAACAGTCTTGGAACTCATCTCTACAGGTTAGGGTAGAGTGGCTGCTTGCTTAGCAGGATACCATTCCATTCTTTCCTTTTCCTAAGTAATTAGATAATTCAGTACGTGTGTGTTTGAACCACTTTGTTGTGCAGAACCACCATTTTTGTAGTGCAGTATGAGTGAGTTTAATTTTTCACTGTGGGAGAAAATACTCAAATGCCATTTTCAGAAACAAAGGAACTACAGAATAAGGCCACATGTAATGTTTAAATTGATCACAAACTTGGAAGCTGTAAACTGTGGACTGAAACCAGGTTTTCTCTGGGATATTAAAGAGATAACAATGGAACAGACTCAGTTATTAAGTCTCATAGCTGATTTGAAAAGAAACAAGCTCTTACATTGTGGAATATTTGTTGTAAGTGTTGGACATGAACTTGTTGTTTCTGACCTGAGGCTTGTTTGTATTCGTTGTTCTTCTGACACCAGAAACTGTTTTGTTGACGTTAGCCCACAGTTGGATGCCCCATATATGGTACAAGGTGGTATGGATATTGCTAGTGATATTCATTGCATGCTAGAAGATGTGGGTAAACGTATTACAGAATTTCTTTGTTTGGGAATTGCTAATAACAAAGAAAGTGAATCAAGGAGTGGAAGTAATATAGCAGCTGCAAATTGTATCAGTTCATACAACGGAGGGGAAGACAGAAAAACTAATAATACCAGTTTTCTTCACATGTCAGAGATAGGCATGGGTATTTCATGTCTTGTTGATACAGAAGATAGGGGACAGATATTGGATTTGGTGTGTCTGAAAGAGCATGGACCTTCAATCACACAAACAGGTGTAACTGAAACATCTGTTGATCAGATGCAAGGCCTAAGAAGTAAAAACAAAACACATTTCATTCTGAAGACTGATAAAAATTGGTGTGTTCCTACATTACTGGGCGTCTTTCTTGGATATCCTATCATATATTGGTATAAAGCAGCAATGACAAATGATGGAGAAACCTGTCTCTCTTTTGTACCTCTTACTGTTTTAAAGGTTAATGTGGACATTGGGGATGGATGTCTGCAACAATATAGATACCATGATTTGTATTCATTTAGTGTGCCTAGTGATGTTCTCCCGCATCTTGAACACAAAGTTCAGCAGTGGTTTAAGGATTTGATGGACATTATGAAGTCACAGGAAGGACTCTTCAAGAATATGAAATTAATTAAGGAAACTGTTGTATTACCATCAATTATATTATAGTTGTTATTATTGTTATCATGATCATCATCATCATCATCACCACCACCACCATCACTACACTATGTGCACATTATACCTAGTAAATATTATATGTCACTGTACAACAGAAATGCAATAAAAAGTTATATAGTATCATGTTAAACATTTATCATACAGCATTCCTTATAGCCTACTTAAAACAGTAAGGCATTTTTATTACATTTGTGAGGTATCAAGTCCAGATGCCAGTAGGGTAGTCTCTCCTGACACATTTGTGTGAGTTCCCTTGTTTCCTCAGTGATGTCAGCATGAAGCCTTGAAATATGTAGTGATGTCTCTCTGACAGTCCTCCTGATTCTTGATTTATAATCATCCTTTCATAGTTAATTTTATTAACATAACCTTCACACATGATACAGTATTATAAAGTAAGCAAATGAAAGAACACGCTTCCTTTTATGCAGATTTTTCTTTTGTGAAAAATCACTGTGTACTGTATTTGCCCCACGTTGGAAATCATTTTATTTTCACAGTCAGATTTTCATTGCTATTTCAAGGTTTTGTTACAAAAGTTTCCTATTTTGGTGGCCATTTGTAATCAGAATACCAAGGTGAATCAGTGGTAATTGTTATGACTTGCATTTGGGAGGTGTCCAGTTCTAGTGTGGGTTGCTGCAAAGAGTATCTTGTCTGACATTTTGTGCCAGGGTAAAACCTCAGATTAGGCCATGACCACTGTCTTCCACATCCTTTCCGGTTCATCATTCACTAATTCTGGGGTGGTGGTGTCGTGCTTGAATAAGCCACGGATAAATAAATAAAGAAATATAAATAAATAAAGTAAATAAATAAATCAATCATAACCAGAATTCTGTGACAGTTTCATGAGTTATGTCTATGACAGATATCAGTCGTGTGCCCCTAGCAGTGTCATAAAACATTAGCCATGCCCTTCTAAAGTAGTAAAAGAGTGAAGGGTTATTTGAAATTCCAAACCTTGTCTGTTTGTACAGTATACTGATGTTTTAAATAGAATGGGTCAAGTGTTCTTGCATTCAGGTATGGAATTTAGAAACATCATGGTAAGATGTTAAAATGTATAACCCTGCCACTTTTCCTCTTTTTGCATAACAACAACAACAACAGTAGTAGTAGTAATAATAATAATAATAATAATAATAATAATAATAATTCAATTGAATTCTAGTTCATTAATGTACTGAGTCAACAGCCAGATGGCCAATTACAGAAACAGCACAACATACAAACACAAATAACAATGGACAATGAACAGGACACAAATGAAACAGACACAACAAAAACAAACATAATAATAATAATAATAATAATAATAATGAACTGAATACAGTTAATGCAGTGACAGTCTTATAGAATGCTTATTGCCACCTGTTCCAAGAATAGGATATAGCTGAGTATCATCGTATTCATCATCCAGTTCAAGCCAAATAAATTTGCTCTAGTATGGACAAGAGGAAGTTGCACTGACAGGAGTTCAGGTGAAATAGGCTACTAGCAATTACAAAAACTGTGCTCATCACAGAGAACTATAAGAATATTAGTGTAACAAGTATTTAGTAATGGGATGGAATTATCACTCATAATTTCCATTGTCACTGAGAACTGTAGTCACAATGTCTGTAGAAAAGTGTCTATTTGAGCAGGAAAGTGTTATTGTTCACAGACGGGGACACGCCACTGCATTCACCACATAGTCTGCCTGTAGTTACAATACCAGTAGCATAATTTAAACATATCATAAGTTGAACCTAACATCCTCTTTATTTTTAGGAGTTTGTAATGCCAGATCATGGGCAATGTGGTTTCGTTTGAATGATTTACAGATGGGGGCACGTGACAGAAGCATGTAGTTATTTCCGACGTGCTGAAGCTTGTAACCCTGGGTTTCTTCCTGCAAGACGTAACTTTCAGGGATCATGCAATTTGCTGGTGGAAAGGTGGCATTTTCGTATGCTTAATGATATGGTTCGGAATGATGCATATCGGGCGGCAATTATCAGGAAAGTTCTTCAGCAAGGGACTGATTCATCTGTGTTGGACATTGGAGCAGGCACAGGCATACTGAGGTTAGTGATATGCTGATTATAGCTTTATTGATTCCACTTTCTGTATGGGACTTAGTTTAGAGCTCATCTATTGAACCCTACTGACTGTTGTAAGGTCTCAATAAGCAAGCCAATGCATTTCTTTTTTATGTGCAAGGTTACTAATTGGACAAGTGATATGTATACATGGTAGGTTATATTGGTTGCAGAGCAAGACAGACTGGATGCTCCCTCCTTCTTCTTTTCCTTTTCTTGTATTTTATTGAGCAATGCTGTCAATTACTAGGATTATATACAATTAAGTTAGATGATTTAATATAAATATGGAGTACTTGTGAAATGATACTAATGGGAAAGTTGAAGTACCCAGAGTAAAACCTGTCCCAGTTCTACTTTGTCCACAACACTGTTGCATTTGCATTGCAAAAATGGTTATGCAAACACGCCACAATGTTATGTTATATATACACCGTCTATTTTATTAACATCATGTTTTATGATATGAACACTATCTTTGTGAAGGTTTAGTAATGTATGAGTTTGTGATTGCAGTTTATTTGCTGTGGAGGCAGGTGCTGGGCGAGTGTTTGCTTGTGAGTGCTCTTCCACTATGATTCAGATTGCGTCTGATGTTTTGCATGCCAACGGAGTTGCAGACAAAGTGACTCTGATCAACAAGCTTTCCACGGATATAATTATTCCAATGGATATGCCTTCAAGGTGATTATTCTCAATTAACTGCATCCAGTTTCTTCTCTTCCTCCTGTGGGTCAGTGACACCACCTGCCTGTATAACCTAAATGCTTCCTTCCCTGCTCACTTTGACCTAGAAGATGGAGGTAGCAAGTTTCTCTAAACATCAAGAACAAAGATTACTACCATACAGCGCCTTTGGTGTTTATAGCACACCACATGCCAATCTTCTGGTCATATAATGCAATCTGCTGAATAACATGATGATATTCAATATCCCATTGATGTGTGTACTGTGAGTTTATGTACCATATTTATGCATATATATATGTCACTCTTTTTTATTTCAAAATTTTAGTCTGAAAATAGAGGTGTGTTCTACATCCTGGGCAGTTCAGTTTTATTTTGGACCCATCAAAAGTATTTCACATATATGCTGTATTTCTTTCTGAATATTAGGGATAGATTACAGAAATATTATTTCCTATTAATGTTACTCAAGAGATCACTCCATGACATGCCTGTGCAGGCTCAGGGGAGGCGGAAGTATAGCTCCAATCCATTCACAGCCTTGGTGCTAGAAGGGGCTGGGTGGTCAGCACCATGCCCTGGCTGCTTTACCCCCGGGAAAGATCCGGTACTCGTTGTACAGGACGCTGAGTGGGCCTTGGGGCCGGTGTGGATGGGCACAGAAAATCCCACCCCCACGGGGATTCAATCCCCTGACTGTCCAGCCCATAGTGAGTTGCTATACTGACTACGCTATCCCGGCTGCCCAGTGTTACTATATCAGAGTATTCATTTCTTCAGTTAATGGGATGAACGCCATGTAATATGAGCTACTGAAAGTATCATAAGAATACATTTTTTTCTTCTTTTTGTGTTTTTACGTTCAAGATGACTAAGATAAATACACGTAAGAACAGCTTTCTTATGTGTACTGTACTTAGTGATCTTACACCACATGACTGTTTACAATATTACCATCCTAAGGCCACAGAAACAAGTCCCACGGTTGATGCTTGTGGCTTACCATAATCTGCCAACTGTTGTATTCCCATCTGGCCCCCTCTGCTGTATAAGAGCCAGAGAGCTGAGGTTGTCACAGTGGATTTGCTACCAACATTTATGGCACAGAGTGGCTAGATGACGAGAGGGGAATATGGAGAAGTACACAGGAGATGGAGGCAGCCGGGATAGCTTAATTGGTATAGTGACTCTCTACGGGCTGGACGGTTTGGGGTTCGAACTCCGGTGGCGGCAAGATTTTCCACACCCATCCAGACCAGTTCCAAAGCCCATCCAGCCTCCTGTAAAATTGGTACCATGGCTCTTTCCTGGAGTTAGAGTAGCCGGTGTGTAGCATTGACCACCCACCCCAATCTAGCACCAAGTTTAAAGAAAGGGTAGAACTGTACGTCTACCCACCCTTAGTGCTTTCATGGCATGTTATAGCGTTAACTTTACTGGAGAGGGAAGCATAAGAACTGGCAGAAGGTGTGGAAGAGGTTGATCCATGGGTCTTAATAGTATGGCCTCATTACAGGTTTCCAAAACTGTTCCCTGTAAGGAGCATCTTTCTCTCTCTCTCTTTGTTTCAGAGTGTCTCTTGTGGTGACTGAGACAGTGGATGCAGGATTATTGGGTGAAGGAATATTACAATCTCTTATCCATGCTTGGGACCATTTGTTGTTACCACCAGGGTCTGAAGATCAAATGGCAAATGTAGGGAGTGTGGTGCCTGCTGCTGCTGGTGTATGGGTAGTTCCTATAGAATGCATCCACATTGCAAGGAAATACCGGCTTCTGAATCTAGACATGACACAGCAGGATTTATCAAACATCACTCAGGTAATCATCTGATCCCTGTGTTTTCAAATGCTGTTAAACCTTCAGCAAGTCTTGAAAGTTGATTTCTTAAAGTAGAAATATTCCAGAACAAATATTTATGTTTATGACATTTTATTTTAGTGAGTTGCTCTTTTCTTTTATAAATACATTTGTCTGTGCTATGAGAATAAATCTCATAATTCTTTTTTCAGGCACAGAAAGAATCTAGTTCTATAGAGCTTCAAGTACAGGAAGTATGCAGTAATATGAAGGAATTTGACCTGAGTAAGCTGAGACTAGCAGCTAAGCGTGATGAACCATATGACACTGAGAATTTAAACACAGTTCCTGATGGCTACAGGTGATGTGCATGTTTCATATGCTACCAGTATTGAATGTCTCAAGGGGACTTCATTGATTTAATGTCACCTGTTTATTATTGTTGTTGTTGTTATTATTATATTGCTTCTGTTTTGTCGGTTTAGTGTTTCATTTTTGTGTATTTGTACTGTTTTTGTGCTGGCTTTATAATAGGCATTTGTGCTGTTAAGTCTGCATGTTAATAAGTGCCAATTGAAATTATTATTATTATTATTATTATGTAACCAATTAAGTAATTATTGGATTACAGTCCTGTATAAGAATCTAATATTCATCACATCTTTTTAAATGGAGTTGTAAATTATGATATTGATATGAATGTTGGTCCATACAACAACACATCTTTCCTTTTCAACAAATGTATTAAAAAGTAACATGTTTTCATGTCATTCCTGACATTTCAGGGAATGGGTTTGTAGCTCAAAAGATTATTTGCATATTCCTGTGGAACTTCCCACAGGAAAGGCAAAAACAATGGAGTCCATTCTTTGGAACATTCTCTTGTTACTATTACATGATGTTCACTGGAATGTTTTAGTGAAAATTACAAAAAAATAGAATTGAACATGAATTCAGAGAGGATTTTACATCAGAGTTCTGAGTGTGTTAATAGGGCTGGATTAATGGGTGGGCTAGCTGGCAAGGGCACCAACCTATAAGGGGTGCTAAGATGTTACTGGAATAATCAGAATACAGTGCCAGTAAACTCAGGCTACCACACAAGAAAGAATTTCTCCAAAAACTATTCACACTTTGGGCATGTGCCCTTAAGAAGGTTTGCCAGCCTTGTCATAAGCCAAAAAAGTTTAAAGAATATGGGTTTGAAGGGGTGCCAAAAGTATTAGCCTTCCTGGGGCACCCACATGTCTCGGGCTGGCCCTGTGTGTCAAACTGCTGTGCTAAGGATGTGTAGTTACAAGACATTCCAATAATTATGTATTATTTCTTGACATTTATTGTGGACAGAAGTCTTGATAATGAAAGGGTCAAGAATTATGTCATCAGCAAAGTCAATCTGCACATCCTGCTTTAACTCATTAATCACTTCCTTAAATAGAACCCTGCATGTCCTTCTAACTGCTCTTAATTGGCAGCAATCAATGTTGTCTTGTTTTTAGATTTTATTCAGTGCATATTGATATGTATAATTCTTTTGTGAAAGAAATCCACAGAATGTAAGGTTGCTATCTGTTGATGACAAAATAGTAGCACAATCTAAGCACAGACTTAAAATCATCTTGGAGATGGTATGGCTATTTAAACACAGCAGCTGACCACGTCTTGGAGGTGTTGTTAATCAGAAGTGGTTTAAACATACCCCTTGCTTTTTAAGTTTTATTAAACCTCTTTTTAGCGAGGATGGCTCAAGCAGGGAAGTACCTGGACATTCATTATTCATTTACTTGCATGGGCAGGGAATTTTCTCTTTGCATTCATGGCCAGAATGGTTTTGGCATGCTTGATTCTCTGTCCATTGCGTAAGACAGGTTCTTTGCTCAGGGGTAAACCAGCCAGAATATGTAGCAGTGATTGATTCATTCTAATTTTAAGGTACTGAATGAGCAGTTTGTATCTCTGTACCTTCTATACACCTTCATGGGTTGGTGCTTAGATACAGAAAATTTTTACATTAGTCGCCAGTAATGAAAATCTGGATAGGATCCTAAAGCCAGTTGTCATATTGAATTTCTGTGCAGGTTCCTTACATCACCATGCCATGCTTTGCATATCAAATTCAGTGACAGGCAGGACATGACTGATTGGTTGCACGGACAGAAGAGCGTAGTACAGTGCCTCACATGTGTTCAGTCTGGTCGAGTTGATGCAATAGCAATGTGGTTTGATCTGCATCTCGATGGCTTCACCGTCCTGTCATCTGCTCCTGATGGTGACAGTGCCAGAGATGGAGTTCACAGAGCAAATTGTTGGGACCAAGCCATATTTCCTGTTCAGTCTCCTATCCATATCACTTCAGGTCAAAAATTAAACATAAGTATTACGTGCCATGGTGGGAAAATTTCTGTTGAGATCCGTGATCAGCAAAGACTAGAAGACATGCATACAATTAGCAAGTTACAGGATTCATTTTCTTCCAGTAAAATATCTACAGTACAAAATCAATCTCAGGCTTCCAAAGAATTTCACAGTGATAATAAAGAGAGTCCAGAAAACTTCAGTGGCACTGTAGAGTCTGGTACTGAATCTTCTAAGCACTTGGCTCTAAATATGTCAGAATACTGGAAACGGGACATGCCACGCATCAATGTTACCACTCCCTCGAAAGTTGTGCCAAACATTTCATCAGGTGAAAATTATGTATGTGAATATGAGGATGAAGAAAAAGAAGCAGCATTGAAAGATAAGCAGGCAGAGTGTGAAGTGACACTGAAAGAGACAATATTAAATGTGTCAGACAAACTTTATTTTTTGCAAAGTGATGGGTCCTCAAAGGAAATGTACAAAGTACCAGAATCAGTTATTAGTTGTGGTACAATGAGGAGGTTAGATTGCAGTTACATAGTATCTCAACCCATTGTACAGTTTCTGAACGATGAACAGTGGATGAAAGCATTAAAGAAGGCTGCCATACTCCTATGTCAACAGGTAAGAACTTTGCTAATTCAGTAAGTAGTTGGAAAAGAGTTGTTCACACAGTGGGACTTCATGTGTTCCTTTTGTTGTCTTGAGATCTGTCATACTTGGATTTATGTGTGTGATCACAGGATCTAGAATACAGATGTGCGATGTAATGGTAATAGTGATTTGATCACTGTTACCCAAGATCCACCATCACTGCCAGTTACTTGATATCTGAAGTAGCAGACCTTAGAGTCATTGTTTACATTACACTAGTAATCCATTAAGTACCATGTGAGACAATAATTTTATCTTGATTCTTCATCTGAAAAATGGAGGGTTACCTTTTAATTGCACACAAAGTTCAACATGTTCTTTCTAGGCATTTTCCTGGAAATTTAAGATTGTGATGGGAGGTCATCTTGTACTTGTATTTGGGTAAATATGGTAGTAAAGTGCTTCATTGTTCACTGGAATGGCAGCTGCCATAGGCATGTAGTGGTGATGGCATTTTACATTTAACTGGCTAGTGGCCATTTAGGTGGTCATGATTATAGCTTTTGTGTTAATTAATGTGAGTTTGTGACTCAGCATAACTCAGTCATCAGTAGTACTTCAGAAATCTGACATGTTACAGACTATGTTACTCCTATTGCCATCAAATAATAGAGGATTAAAAATTACACACAGATATAGAATTGTGTGAGTTTTTAGGCATTTGCAGCAGTGTAGTTGAGGTCTTCTTTCTTCTGGGATATGACGCTGCGTCATCTTGAAACTTCGGGAAACAGTTACCCAGTGACGCAGCGTCATGTCCCAGAAAAACAGAGAACTCGGATGTAGAACTAATATATACATTATTTAATTAATTAATCATTCTGCATGACTATCAAATTTTTTTTTTTCACTCCTTTTCTTCCTAACTTTTAAGAGAATAGAGGTGGCTGGTATCTTAGGGCACATCATCGCGACTGTTTAAAATGATAATTATTCATGAGTAAGGTTCACTGAATCATAGTGATTATGAAATCACTGGATTCTTCTCTATTCCACAGTCAGTTGACCACCATAAAATCATTCTTATTAACAAGCATTAATGCTGTTACACCCATGGAGCCACTCCACTTTCATATTGAAGCAGTTGACTCTGCCTATTTTGAGTTTACAAATATGTGCGGTTTTCTTTTACAGCCCAGTCATCTGCGCTGCTCAGCAATATTAGATCTTTCTCCATTCCCTGTATTTGGTTTGCATTTGCTCACGAGTTATTCAGCAAGGCTTGTATGTGTTGTGAATTCATCAGATGATGAGTCAGCTATAAGGCATGTTGCAGAATTGAATGGTATCACTACAATGCAGCTGCAGTGTGTAACAGACAGACAACTTGTGGAGATACTAGACAATGGCATAGCTCAGTTTGACATAATTATGGCACACCTGGTACATCCTTCTGGGGAACTTAAAGAGACAACTTTCAATATGATACCGGCACTCAGGTACGAATACCTTCAGACTTCCTGTTTTAACCTTTACTGGTCATGCATCACATTATAGCTGTCCATCTAGCTCAGTGTTGCATTTTTCCTATATTAATACCATTTTCTGTAGTTAAAATGCAAGTGTGACTGCTAGTCCTGTAACGCAAGAGACTTAAAATCCCCTATTTACTGATGTTGAAATGTTACCACCAAATTAAAATATTTTAAAACTTATATAAATTAAAATATAGTTTCCAAGTGCACAGTCCTGGGAAATTTTAAATCCCTATTCCTAGAAAATAAAGGTTAATGATTTGCTAGTGTGAACTTTATAAGCTGTAACAGGTTGACCAATAAATGACTATAGGCAGTCCAGACGACTGAGTTTCTGGTAAGTGCACTAGGATTTTCCTTTTCACCAGCAAATCCATAACAGCTGTGGGTTTCACCTACCTCCTGTCTAGTGGGTACCATGAACTTGATTTAAAGGGGTAAATCAGCTAGAGTATCCACTTCATTTAATGAGGAGATTTATAACTCTTTACCTCCATGCCCTATCTGCACTTTCACAAAGTGGTGGTAGGCATATGGTCAGCTTGAACTTTGCCATGTAGTTTACTTTTATATACTGGAAAATCAAGCCATGGTTCCAATTGAGTTAATGTATGGGCAGGTAAAATCACTAACAGTCACAACAGAACATCTACATAGACAAAAGGTCTGTATATTTAGTTCTGTGACATGTTTTGACCTATAAGTAAATCATCCTCAGGTTCATATAGATTAAGGAAGATAGCAAGATACAAGAATACATTTATCTTTCAAATTTTAAAAGAATGCATGAAGGGAGTGGCAACAGAACAATACAATAGAATAAAATGGAGTAAAGCATGTGACCAAGAGGTACTACATTAATTACATCAATACAACAATTGTAATAGAATATCGTAAGATAAAACATATGCCTGGAGTTGCTATATTCATTTACATAATTACATTCCATTTCTTGCCTAGCCCGAGGTTGGTAAACACTGCGACCAGTCCAAGCATTTTCCTGAACTCGCAAATTATTGTAGAGTTACAATGTTAGAAACCTTACTTCTGATGTGAAGGTTATATTCCCATTAAGTAACATTCAGCTGGGATGATTTATAATTTTCCCCCAGATATGTCATGTTTGCCCTTTTCCTGTCCTTTAGTGAAGGTTAACACTGGACTTAAAAAAAATTGTGTTAATGTTATTGAATGAAGTTTATGCAGTGAAGGAAATCCAGTCCCATTGAGCATGGAGGAGCTGTGGTTGAGGTATAAATACCATGATCTTTCACAACATGAAGAGAATGATTTGAAAGCTGTGTGGGAGAGTTTGGGAACTGCTGAACAGTAAAATTCATTTAAGTACTGTACCACATGCCATGTCCTTTCGGTAAATTCGGAGACATGATCTGAACGTACCTGTACGTTGCCTGTCAACTTTGTCAACAACAAAATGTGTATTTTATATTTACTTGTAATAATGTTTAATTCGGAGCTGTGATAGCTCAGTTGGTGTAGTAACTATGCTATGGGATGAGGAATTGTGTCTCAATTCCCAGCAGGGGCAAGAGATTTTTCTCTTCATCAAACATCCAGACCAGTTCTGGAGGGCCATCCACCTATTGTTCAGTGGGCAATGAGGTTAAAGCAGCCTGACATGAAGCTGACCACTCACCTCCATCTAGTGCCTAGGTGAAGATTGCATGGAGCTACACCTTCACTCCCTTCATATTATTTCATGGCATACACAGGACAAGTTACTAATGTTTAATCAATGTGCCATAATTTGGAAGTCATCCACTGATGTAACTAGTGGGAAGTGGCACCTGCAACATGTATGTTCACGTTTTTGTGAGAATAAGCTTTGAGATTGTCACAGCAGGGGCTAAGAAGATTGCTTTCTTCTAGGATGTGATGTCTCTAACTTGCAATTGATGGGGCAGCACATTCTTATGAAATGTAGCCACCTATGTGTGACACTTGCTAATATTTCAGGTCATCACTGGCAGAAGGTGGAACTTTCTTACCACAGGAGATCTGTGTGATGGGTCAGCTACTGCAGTCTGATTGGTTGATGCAGATGTCGCATGTTCTAAACAACTCGCACACTTGTGGTTATGATATAGCTCGTTTCATCAACACCTATCAGGTCTGTACCATATTTGCTTTCACTGTTGTGAATTGTAATGAAAATAAATATCAAGAATGAACAAGAATGTGTAGTTATCACAAATAGCACATTATGTATACTCATTAATTCCACTTAGTGTATAAGATTGTGGTCTTCTGGGTTATTACACCATGTAATTTTGTAGGTGGGTACCAATGTTGCACAGGAACATGCTGCCTCTATTAAATTAAATGTTACTAACTAACTCCATGGAGCAGAGTCCTTCTTGAGAAGCTAACAGGTCATCAGCTAGTCAAGAAATTCCCCGCATTTTATGGAGCCCGAAGGTTCATTACCGCATTCACAAGGGCCCACCACCTGTCCCTATCCTGAGCCATATCAATCCAGACCACACCATCCCATCCCACTTCTTGAAGATCCATTTTAATATTATCCTCCCATCTATGCCTGGGTCTTCCAAGTGCTCTCCTTCCCTCAGGTCTCCCCACCAAAATCCTGTATGCACCTCTCCCCTCCCCCATATGTGCTACATGCCCTGCCCACCTCATTCTTCTTGATTTGATCACCCGAACAATATTTGGTGATGAGTATAGATCATTAAGTTCCTTGTTATGTAGTCTTCTCCACTACCCTGTTACCTTGTCCCTCTTGGGCCCAAATATCCTCCTCAGTACCCTATTCTCAAACACCCTCAGTCTATGTTCCTCCCTCAGTGTGAGAGACCAAGTTTCACACCCATACAAAACAACAGGCAAAATTATAGTTCTGTATATCTCAATCTTTGTACGTATTTTTGGATAGCAAACTGGAAGAAAGAAGATCCTGCACCGAATGATAACAAGCATTCCCCGACTTTAATCTGCTCTAAATTTCTTCCTGAATGGAATTTTGATTTGTTAGGGTTGTTCCCAAATATTTGAACTGTTCCACCCTTTCAAAGGATTTATTATCTATCTTTATGTTGTGATTCTGTCCTGCATTCTGATCTCGAGACAGATGACATTAAATGTTACACAAAAAAATTTCTGAGCCTGATTAAAGGATTATCATGATAGGATAAAAACCTGAAAGACAGAAGACAGAGGTACTTCCCTGTCACCAAGTTGGCCTATTATTTGTACATTTCCCTTGCAGGTATCACAACATCTAGATCTTAACCTGTCAACTCTTGCCACTGCTGTTCTGAGCAAGCCTGTTCAATTGCTGCAACTGAGACTAGAAAGACCCACCTTCCAGATGACACAGACTACAGACGCAACAGCAACATGCCCAGGAATGGTCAATGCCATAGCATACTGGTACAACATCCATTTTCATGAGGACATCCCTGCTGTTTGTACAGCTAACTCAGGTTCTCATGTGAACCAGGCAGCCATCTTGTTTCAGCCTTATGTGCCTGTCTGTGATGGGCAAATCATCAAGTTGTTACTAAGATTTCATCAGGGACTTATTCATATGGAACTCCTACAAGAAGATGGAGATTCCAGCCAAGCTGAGTGACCTCCATTATTTAGAGGTAAATTTAAATATGGTAGAAAGCCTTTTGCTTAATCCCAGGTTTCTGCTGCAGCTGGAGCACTGTTCAATTTAAGTGTCCACTGAAGGACAGTGTTCTCTCTTTTGGATGAAACAGATGTACATTTAATGGGGACAGTGTTGTCCTGTTTGTCCATTAAAGTTTAAAGTGGACATACAGATTCCAGTTAGGTGATGGGAACCACCAGCTCAATTTGAACACTCCAGTCAGTGAGAGACTGATAGTGGACAAGTGTTCTACAGTGTCTTAACTTTGCCAGAGCAGAGGGATGGCAAAAGTGTGTGTGTTGGGGGGGGGGGGGGGGGAGAGGAGGAGGAATCCACACTGGATCTGGTCAGCCTTGAACCCCAGTTCTTGTTATAGGAATCCCAAAACCTTACCCCTGGGTCTCAGAAAGCCATTTGGTAAGAAACATATGTATGAAGAGCAGTGCACCAAAATTCAGTCATTTTAATGTTACAGCTGTAAGAGCAAGTCAGAAACACTCTGCAGCTTGCAGCTGAAGTCATCTGCTGCCTAGTATCACCAAAGATGTAATAATTTTACTCTACAAGTGGAGTGTATATAAGACCAATGTACCACCATTTGCACAGAGGATGCAATTAGAAGGTGGATTATACAAAATCCTATGAGTTGGTTAGGAGGGAGGTTTCATATAATGTTCTCATTGAGTTTGGTATAACCATGACACCACTTTAATTGAAATGTGTTTAAATGAAACTTAGAGTAAATTCTGGATAGGCATACATTTGTCAGATACATTTCCTGTTCAGAATGATCTGAAATAAGATTTTTAATTGCCATTGCTGTTTAACTTTGCTTTGGAGTATGCTGTTAGGAAGGTCCAAGTAAACCAGGAGGGACTGAAGTTGAATGGCATACATCAGCTTCTGGTCTGTACTGGTGATGTTAATTTACTGAGTGAAAACATAAATACTGCAGACAAAAACTTTATTAATCACTAATAAGGAGGCTGATCTAAGAGTAAATGCTGAGAAAACTCAGTATACGTTCATATACATTCATGCCTTATCAACAGAATGCAGGACAGAATCAGATAATAGAGCTAGCAAATCCTTTAAAAATGTGCCACAGTTCAAACATTTGGGTATGACAATGGCAAACAAAACTGTATGCATGAAGAAACTGTGAGCAAATTAAATCTGGGACATGACTGCTACCATCTGATCCAAAACCTTTTGTCTTTTGATTTGCAATCTAGAAACATTAAGATTTAAATACAGTCAAATTCGGTTATAATGACATTCGTTTATGCAACACCTTGTCTATAGCATCAGATGTTCTGTGGTACCAATGAATTCCTTGTAAGGCACATACTCCTTGCTTAGAGTGACACTCTTTTATAACAACACAAATTATTCAGTTTCTTGCATGACATTATAACCAAGTTTGACTATATACAGAACCACAGGCAACAAGAGTCTGAAACATGAGTTAGCCGTGTGTCTACAGTTCTAATTATTTCCTCATTTTTCTTCTTTGAGCTCATATTTATTTTATTATTCTCCAATGTCACAGCCAGTTCTGTAACATCACAAAGACAAAAGATCAGTTTGGTTTCATACACACACTAATTGCTAGTCAGTGTCTTTATCAGCATAGCTATATAATTTGACATACAAGCTCTGAAAATTGAGAGTAATGGTGACTGACAGAATTCATGAACTTGGCCATCCCCATCAGTTGTTATACTTATTTCTATGACCTCATTACAGTTCAGTTTAGAGAGAAATAAACTTGTGACGTGACTTCTGGGATATAAGGCAAGGTTTAACACAATGTAAAGATTACAGTCTTTGGAGATCTGACACCATGTAGCAGGTCATAGAAATAAATCCCTCATTCATTCCCTGAAGGAATAGAGACAACCTCCCCACAAGAATACACAACAGTAGCAGAGCCAACAGATCCAGGCTGTCCTTCTGCCTTACCTTCTCCACTTGGTTCTCCCCCTCGGTCCGTTTTATCTGTCATTAGTGCTCCTTCCTCTCACTGCTTCATCATCCTTTCTTAGGCTCTAGTGGGCCCTACGCACAACTCTGCACACCCCACAACACTACCCCTCCTATTGGCTGAGTAGTACTCTCACCTAACCCACCCTTTCCCTATATAAGGCAACAAATTCTCCCATAAACTTATTACTCTTCGACTATCCTGAAGGTGGAGGCAACAAGGTCCTCCAAAACATTGGTAACAAATTACCAATCATCATGTCATCATATCTCAGAAGACTGTACCGTTCATCAGTGCTTTGAAAATGTCAAATTACAAACATAACCATAATGACCACCTCAAATCTTACATTGAACATCTCAGGTAAAGATGATTGTTTATATGCCTCTTTGTCTTTCCCATATCTGTTGATAATACAGAAGATAGATGTAATTTGGTACTGCGATAGTTCAAATCAAAGACCCACCATCATAACGGTTGACAAAATAAAAATTAAATTGTGTGTAGAAAAATCTGTTACAAAGATAACTTGAGCGGTTGTAAGTGAATACAGACAGAATGAGAAGTATGTGGTGGCAGTCGGGCTGGGCTAGTGGAACCTAACTACCGATATGTGACCAATCTGCGTGGGCAGCACTCTCAATTTCATCCCATACACACTCAGAACTTGCCTCTGCAGCTGGGTAGCTAAAATATTTGCAGTAGTTTTTGACAGAATTAAAAACACCTGAGATTTAAGTTAAGGATTCACAACCTTTCTGTGATGTAACTTTTATGATGAATGGTTCATTATTCATTTCCTCTATGACCTACTGTTGTATAAATTATAAAAAAGTAGGAATTCTACTGTATTAGTTTCTGAGATACAGAGTGGCATGAAAGGTGAATTGTGTATTGTAAAACATAGATAGGATGGTCAAATGTTGAACTGTTCATACCAGAATGCAGGGGTTCACACATCCCAGGCACCTGGTCATGGGGCGGGCAACTCGATTTTGTATGGTGGCACCTAATACCTTCAGCATAATTATTGCAGTTTTGTCCCTTATATACAAAAATGTATTCAAGTTCACATGCATGACAGGAAGTGCCAGATAACAGTGAGTGTAACAGGTCACTCCAGAATTGTGGGTTCTCGGTATGGAGCTTCCTTCATGTTACACTTCTTGCACCTAGAGTTTGGAGGTGGCTGTTACATATTTGGAAAATTTGTGGACCCCTGCCAGAATGTCTATATATACATTTGGTGTACTACCAGCTTCAAAGGATACTGCCAGCATAGCCTGATGATGGTGCAGAGTAGTCCCACTTTACTCCTGTAAGATTTTTGTAAAGCCACAGCAAAGACCTGCAAAACAAAACAAAAAAAAAAGGGTAGTAGGTCTGTAGAAATCTCAGGCACCAGGTCACCATGGTGTCTGAAATTTTCATGGTGGTGCTTTGCATGTGCTTACTATTATAACTAACTATGGTAACTCCATGGAAGAGAGTCCTTCTTGAGAACTGATAATTCCTCAGCTAATCAAGAAATTTCCCACATTTTGTGGAACCCCAAGCTCCATTACTGCATTCACAAAAGCCTATAACTAACGCATGAACCATACAAGATCATAAGGAAAATCACTTTCTTCGACTCCTTCATCCCTCTTGTGTCTTTTAGCTCCTCTCCTTTCTTCCTTATTCCTTTCCCATTCCTTTTATTTATCCATGCTATTGTCATCCCTCCCTCTTCTTCACATTATAAAACAGTTCTGTCAACTTCATTTTTTCCCTTTATCCTCTTCCTACCTTTGTCTCCTTCATTCTCCTGTATTTCGTTCCCATCTGTTTTGTTTATGTCCTATTATCATTTCTGTCCCTGTCCCTATATCCTGGGAATGGCAGAAGAAATTTGGTGTTTTTGCCATGTCCTGGCAAGGGCATGCTGGCTTTTCTCCAAGTGTAATGGCAACTGGCCATTCTTTATATGTAGATATTTCAGTTGCCCTTCTGTTAATAAAAACATGGAATGTTTCACCCTGTGTATTTTTTTTTTGTGGATCCCAGATTTATTGGAAATCTGTGGAGGCCTGCGTATTAGTATGTTGTCATCAATGTGACTTGTGTGCTAGATAGTATAAAGGAGACTGAGTGCTGAACTGGCTAAGGAAAGGGCATTTGCAGAAAGAGTGAGAATTTGTATGGACCCAATAAAACTGGATATCAGTTGTTCAGGGGGGGGCTTGCAAGTTGTTGACAGTGGTGTTGCAAATGAGTCTGAAAAATACACTTACTACAAAGCAAGATTATTCTGAAAACTAGTGACTGAAAATTGAGGAACATTTTGACATACGAGTATGATTCCAAACTTCAAAATAGTTTCATGTTTGTGACATGCACTTGACACTTTTCCACAGGCATGATGTAATTCCGTGACAGAAACTAGGACATGTGCTGAGAAACTTGACCATTTCAGCAATGGTCACAAGAGGAAGGCCTAAAATTCAGTAACAATGTTCACAGTCTTCCAGAACCTTTATTATGACTGGAGGACAATGCATCTGCAGTAGCAAAGGTAACTGAAAGAGCATTAGTTGAAACAAAAATATATACATGAACTTGTTGAAGAGGAAAGTTACGTACAAAGCATATAATTCATGCATTACTGTACAGAATTTCCTGTACTTAAAAATGACATAAAGTAAGGGTGTCCCTGTACATGCCATGAAGGCATACAGGATTGAAAGTATAGCTCCACTCATTCTTAATGTTAGAGCTAGGTAGTGAGTGGTTAGCCTCACGCCCTGGCCGCTTTATCCCTGAGGAAAGAGCCCCTGGTACCTGTTGTATAGGAGGCTGTGTGGGCCCCAGAGCTGGTCTGGATGTTTTGGAGAGAGAAAAATCTCTTGTACCTGCCAGGATTCGAGCCCTGAATTGTCCAGTCCATCGCCTAGTCACTGTACAGATGACACTATCCTGGCTGTCACTTACAAATGACATGTATTCAAAATGCCTGTTTATAAGTTTGTTGTTATTATTGGTCATTAATCGTGCAGCAGCTAACAACACGTACACGGCATTGCAGTATGCTGGGTGCAGTTCCCTAACAACACAGCATATGCATTGGCCAATTATGGCCATTCTTGTACAGCCCTGTTGGGGGTTTTTCCTTTTCTTTTTTGTTTGCATGAAAAAAAATTAAATCCTGTAATTTAAATCTGGAGTTTTGCAGATTGCACTGGGAATTTAATTCTGGTGCCAAAGGGTTAAGTTTGTGGATGCTTGGTGTTATAATAAAATTAGACTTTTGTTTGGAAGCAGAGGTAATTGCAATAGCAGTTCATATAAAGAAGTGGGAACGCAATTACATACCGATTCTTTTCAAGAATAGCTGCGTCTTCATCACTTGTTCTTGTTTCCTCATTCAAACGCTCAGTATCTTTCTTTAAACTCTGTGTAACTGCATGGGCATCATCAAGTTCTTTTCTCAGGGTCTCCTGCAATGTAAAGTGAAATGAAATATAGTTACAGCATGTATATTTTAGGTTCCTGCTCAGAGACATAATATAAACAAAGTAACTGTTTCTCAGCATGATAGACTTCCATGGTTTATTAGTTTTTCAACTGTAGACTCAAAATGCTGTATATATCTTACATTAAGGTAACATCATTTATACCACAAGCCAGTATGAACCTTGAGGCATACACCGTGAATAAACAATGGAAGAATTAGAAGCATAACTGAACTGTATTAAGGAACAGCATTTGAGGATTCTAAAACTCAGATACAGGAAATTATAACCAAATTTAAATTACATATTTAGACATCTATAAGTGAACAATTACTTAATTTTACATTGAAATTAACTAGTTCCATGCTAAATTTTTAGTCAAAGAAATGCCATGTTCTTATATTTCCATGGTAATGTATATGATTTTCATTGTTGAAAGCCATATATCGCAGGGGTGCATAAATCTAGGTCGCAATGGCAACTATATCTTGCATGGTGGCACCTAATATTTGTGGGTTTTCAGTATGGAACTTGCTTCGTGCCACGCTTCTGGTGCCTAGAATTTTGAGGTGGCTCCTAGATTTTTGGAAAATTTGCGCACCCCTGACATATGGCTTTAATTATTGAGAGATGGTAGGATATGTTTCTTTTCTAATGCTGTTAAACACCCAAATACACCCAAACTACATGGGTCAGCATTTTTAAGCAAGGTTATCTTGTGCATAACATGGGAAGATTAACAGGTCAAATTGCTAACACATCCAAGAAACATGCATGAAAGCTTCAAGAAATATTTATTCTTCTTTAGATAAGAACTACTGAAATTTAAAGGCCAATAGGCTTCACTATCTGTGATCCTGCTGACATGTTTTTGTAGAAAAGTAAGTCAGGATAGGGGTGAAATCCAAAATCCCTACTCAAAAGGAGAAAGTTATCACCATTCCCACAGTCCCTGGTATCATATCATTCAGTCAGATTATTTAATAAAACTGACAACAAATTAATACTCACCTCAGTCTTCTTTAACCTTGTACATTTATCATTCAGTACAGACAAACGTTCCTGATATTCATGCTTCATCAGTTTCAATTTACTGAGTTGTTTTTCCATTTCATTTATGTTGCTTTTGAGCTCTGAAATATGATCAGTAAGTAAAACTTCCTGTTTATTGATTGCCATGAAGTAACACCATAATTTGCCTGATGAATGAAGTTAACATTTGTATGTGCAAATAATGAACAATATATCATATATGGCTGGTATAAAAGGTATTTGCCTATTTTGAAGTTAATATTTAGAAAGACTGGCACAAGTCTGTGGAAACCTCACTTACTCGAGGATTAGATACAAATTTGATTCAAATTAGGGTGAGGTACATTGCAACAAACTTGAGCCAGGATAGCTGTGTTGGTATAGTGACTAGCCATGGGCCAGGTGGTCCTGGGTTCAAATCCTGATAGGGGCAAGGGATTTTTCTCTTCTCTGGAATGTCCAGACTGGCTCTGGGGCCCACTCAGCCTCCTGTTCAATGGGCACCAGGATTCTTTGCCAGGAGTAATGTGGCCAGGGTGTGATGTTGACCGCTCACCTTCATCTGTTGCTGAGGTTAAGAATGAGTGGAGCTGTACATATACTCCCCCTATATGCCTTCATGGCGTGGACAGGGACAACTTTACTACCTTTGTTGCATTACAAAAAAGCAAGATTTTATACCACATTTGCACTCACTTTTAACCTGTGTGAAGTGAATTTTGGCAAAATTTGTTCTAGCATTTCAATAATGTATTCCACACTGAGGCCATTGAAAGGAGTGTCATGGACAGTGGGGGTTACGGCACTTGACGCTTCCTCCTTTCTCCCTACTGTTGCATTCCCCAACACCCCTTCCCCTCCTGATGTATGTCAGGTAACCTAAAATGCCTCTGACTAGAGAAGGTTATCGTATGGTCATCACTACCAGTATTCTAGTGAACAAATAGGTGAGATGACTGCAGGCAGAAGTGTAACAGCTCAAGGTAGACGTGGGGGCGATCAATCCATGGGACTTGTTTCTTTGGCCTCAGTATATTTTAATAACCCAACACTGAGGACCATATGTGCATATATGTTGTGTGTGCACATCACTTCATTGTATCAACAAAGTGACTTGAAAGTACAGGGGCACAAGACAGATAACTTGAAGCTATAAAATAATTTACAACACAGCAACCACATGTACCTTTATGGGAATTTGTGGTTATTAAGTATTAAACTGATGGTATACCATTCTAATTTACCAGCTCTCTAATTTGTCCCTGAATTTTGAGTTGTATTTGCTACAAGCAGTTTTCCTGAAAAATATTAAGGATGTCAGAAGTAGTGCGAGTTGTGTTATTATTAACTTTCATTCCAATTTTAGTATTTACTGCCCCTGACTGTGTTTATGTCAAAAATATTGAAATTCTCTTAATCATTTGACATGTAATTTAAAGTCACTGCATGCCGACACTATCAGACTAGTTACAGACTACTTACTGTAAATATTCTTTATATATATAATCTTTCAATACAATAACAGCAAAGGACTTTCAGTTTTACTGTTCTCCCACATTACGCATGGTAAGGAACCAACATACATTTTGCATTATCCACAACAGAATTACACTAAAAATGAATGTGGCCACATCAGACTCTTGCTTGCAAGGTTTGAGGTTCTCACAACAATGTTGCTGAAGATGCACGTCTTTTGTGATGTGACACCGTTTCCTTGAGTGAGTAGTTTGTGACGTTTCAAAGGATCGGGAACTACTTGCACTACAACACAAAGACATGTCCCAGAAAACATGCATCTACAAGTTCTTTGGTTATACTATTAAATAAACCTTGTTTTCATATTTAATAGACATGAAACAATAACCATAATTGCATAATTGGGAGTTGTAATAAACCCTTCTTTTAAAAAGCAGCATGTCAATATCTTAAGAACAAATGGATGTCTACAATATTTCATACAATTTTGCAACCAGTCACTCATGCAGTATATGTAAGATATACTTATGCCCTGTGTCATCAGACATGTGTGGCATGGCAAAGTTAAAACAAAATTTTAATTTTCATTTAAGACCAAAAGAAATGCGTCTGCTCATATTGGACATACTTTTGCATCCCAAAAATGTGAAGTTAGTAACAGGTCAGATTGGCTTGACACACTTATGTTAAGCTGTATTTAACTCCATGGTGCAGAGTTATTCTTTAAAAACTATGTACCATTCGGCTGATCAAGAAATTGCATGCCTACCACGTTCATTAGAGCTTACCAGTAAAACTCTATTGTGAACTGTCTGAGTCAAGTCCACACCCTTGCATCCTATTTCTTTAGGATCTATTTTAACATTACCCTAGGTATGCTCCAGTCTCTCAAACTGTCCCTTCCTTTCACGTTTCCTAACATTTAACATGCATTTATCATCTGACACATTCTACATGCCCACTTGTTTCATTTTTATTTCATCATCCTGAATGGTGATGTTTACAATTATCAATTAAGAAACATCATGTAAAAGCTTTATTTTTCTATTAATTACTCTCTTTGGTTGCAATAAACTCGAGCATCCTGTTCTCTAACATCCACAATACTGCACAATAAGCCTAATGCTGTGGTGCATCTGGTGCTTTTGCTGACAGGCCCTTTGGGAGAAAACAAACATCCACAATATGTCTTTCACCTTAGAGAGAGACCCAGTTTCACACCCATATGACAGAAATGCAGTTTTGCATATTTTAATCTCTGTTCTCAGATAAGCGACAGAAGATAAAAATTCTGAACTCAATGGTAGCACAATCTCCAAATTTTATTTTAACTTCGTTTGGTGAGTATAATTTGAATTTGTTTGCCATTTATTATATATTATGATACTGTCTTGCATTCAGGTGATGAGTATGAATATATTCAAGCTTTAGTTTTCTGTTACTTCTTGCTGGCAGACCCCAATACGATCTGTCGATTTGGTTTAGCAAGTATAACATGGAATGGAAAAGTCGTGCCTGTGCTTAATTAAGCAATGCTGTCAAGGAATATGGAGTGCATATATAGCTTCGCATATTCTTAACCTCAGCATTAGAGTGGAAATGGTCTGCTGTCAAGCCCCGACTGTTTCACCCCCCCCCCCCCCCCCAGCAATCATTGGAGGATTGGCTTACTGTGCCACACTGTCAATATGCATTCTTTGGGGCAGCGACACATCTTTTAAAAACATTCAGCTGCAAATGACACCACCGTATTTTAACGTTAATTCTATCGTCAAATATTACACGGGAAAATTTATACGACATAACCTTTCAATTCTTTTTCTCTCATTTCCTGAACGGCCAGCACTTTGTCACTTGTATTAATAAAGCTTGACACGTCGTCGTCGACTTCTTGCTGTTGTAGTGACAAGTCATGGATCTTTTTCATCAGATCGGAAATCTCCTCTTGCATTTCTTCACTTCCCTCACGTACTTTATCTCCCATTTCTTTATTTATTAAAGTAACTTATTTGAATTCAATAGATAACGCACAACTGCTCGTATTTGAGTGATTTTATTCTGAGAATTGTACACTTCATGTAAACACGCCGCTTTTTCCACAAATCTCTGCATACGTTAATGTGGCAACTTTTTTTTTTCAAATTTTACCCGCTCTGCAATGTTGCCAATGGGTCAGAAAATAATAAACACACTTACATATATTCCCGGATGACAGGAGAGTGTTTTTATCCGTGTTCGGAATGACCAACATAAAAACATAAAATGCCCGCAGATGCAAGGCTTCCGGACTATTACACTTTGTCGTCTGGAAAATAGCTACCAACGGTTCGAAGGGTCGTGGTACCGTCCCTAAAGACTTGAATCTACAGCAACCGCGCTGTGAGGATGCAAATCTCGCTAACCAAGAAATGTTGCCGGGAACACACACACACACACACACACATATGGTCAAACAGTGTTGTGATGTGCTTCATTTCCAACCACACTGTTCCAGTCTCCCATTATAATCGTATTTGTCTCGCCCTTTCTATCCTCTTCAAGAATTTTTTCAATTACATCATACAGCTCTTCCACTTCGTCATCTTCATACTCCGATGTTGGCATGTACACTTGCACTATCAAAATACCCGTTCTGCCTTCAACTTAACAGCAATGATTCTGTCACTATACACACTCTTCTTAACAACACTTTTTGCTATGCTTTTATGCACTTCTATTGCTACGCCTCTTTCAGCCCTGTCACCCCCGGAATAATACACTGTATAATCACTTTTTATATCTCCTTGACCCTTCCACCGCACTGTACCAACACCTAGCACAGACACTGCGTTCTTCTTCATCTCGTTCTTCAAATTTTCGAGTTTTCCTTCTTGATTCAAGGTCCTTACATTCCAAGTACCTATCTTGAAGCTGTAATGTTCCTTCTGAATCTTCTGCTTTTGTCTGTATTCCTCGCTGTAACTCCTACTGCGTGGTGCCTCCCTTAGAAAGACTCCCCCCCCCCAGAGATCCGAATGGTGAGTAGTTTACCTCCGGATTGTTTTGTCTCCAGAGGAAGCATCTCACATTTGTCTCTGTTTCTGGAAGAGACTATCCAGAAAAAGTAATAATGTGGTAGTTTTTCCATTTGCCTTCCACATCACAGTACAGCAGCCGTTCAGACCACTCTGGTCACTCCCGTTGCTACATGATCATGAACCATCTCGAGCATCATTTGCTCTGTACTTCAAGTCGCTGCTTCCGGCATCAGGGGAGTTTTTATTGGATTTCCCATCCCCTAGGTATCTCTCTTTGTCTGGTTCCTACTCTCTTGATCTGTCCGGCTTGGGAGACCCTACTGGTAGCAATGCTACCGCCAGCTTAGCTCTCAGTCCAGTCACTGGAACTCACAAGCCCCTCTACCATGACAAGGTGGAGATACCAACAAAGGGGGGTGATTTTTTATTGTCAATAAATTAATTAAAGATAATACACTAAAAATTAATGTGGAAAATGGTGAAATGTGTGACCTACAACAAGATAGTGACTATATTGGACACCAGGTAACAATAAATAAAAAGACGCTTACCTTAATAGGAAGAAATTGACAAATGGAATGTCTCTTGTTGGTAACTTTTCTTGTAAAAAATTTGATAAACTCAGTGAACAGGACACCTACAATAACCTTAAACTCAACTCACTCATCTGACAAACAGTTTTTAACATCAGAGGATTAAGAAATAAAACAAATGAACTTCTATGTCACTTGCATCATGACTTACCACAAATATACTGTGTCTAACAGAACATCATCTAAACCAAACAGAACTAAATCTCATACACACAGAAAATTATTTACTAGGCTCATACTACTGTAGAAAGAATATATTGAAAGGTGGTGTTTGCATTTTCATTCATAAAAGCATAAAATTCTCTATCATAAATTTAGATAACCACTGTGCCAATAAAGACATTGAGGTATGTGCAATTCAACTAGAGTCGACATTAAGGAAGTTACGTGTTTCAACTATTTATAGATCTCCATCAGTAAAATTTAGTAACTTTATAACTCAATTGGATTTGATGCAGCAAACTTTATACAAGCCAAAAGTGGATCTTATCATATGTGAAGATATTAACATAAATTACCTTAAAAATAATGATAGTGAGACAATTAATTAAATGCATTACTAAATTTGTATAACCTTATTAGCATAGTTACCTTTCCTACTAGATTTGGGAAAGATTCTATTTTTGCCATAGATAATATTTTTATTGATGGATCTAAATTTGACAACTGTAAAATATTCCCTGTGATAAATGTAGTACCAAATCATGATGCACAACTTATAATGATAAATATTCAATCGAATCAACCACAGGATCATCAAATTTATTTTAAAAGGAAAATAAATAAGTATACAATTGCAGATTTTCAGATCAAATTGAGTTATGAAACATGGGATTCAAATTTTGAGGGTGATGATGTAAATAACATTTTTAATTCTTTTTTAAATACATATTTAAGGATCTTTTATTCAAGTTTCCCTTTAACTAAAGTAAAAAAGAAAACTACAAATACTTCCTGGATTACACTGGGAATAAAAATTTCTTGCAAACAGACAAGTGAACTATACATAGCAAGC
The DNA here is from genome assembly GCA_021186555.1 of Reticulitermes speratus. NCBI lineage: Eukaryota > Metazoa > Arthropoda > Insecta > Blattodea > Rhinotermitidae > Reticulitermes > Reticulitermes speratus. Next base: position 41,371,974 of record JAJKFL010000042.1, on the reverse strand, counting down.
AAGAATAGTAATAACTCATCTATAAAAATATATTACAGAAATTGTTGTAAAGTATTCAGAGCTCTGGATGGCTCGGCACACAGTCTGTACTTCCAAAGAGGCTCACCAACAAGCACTGCAGTTTGGATACTGCAAGCTACTGAAAGACCAGTCTGTACACAGCGAGCAGCAATCACTTCAAGTATCACAAGCATAAGCACAGGTAATCTTTTCACACCTTAACATTTATACAAAACATTTTACTTTTGTAATAGTCTTCCTTCACTGGAAATTTTAATATTATACATGAACTGGTTGTAAAGATCTGCTTAGAGCATCTTCAGGCATTCTGTACATTAAATCACATTTTCATAAACATTTCTTAATTTTTTTATACTTTTTTCATTAACTTCTTAATGGAGCTGGGGTAGCTCAGTTGGTGTAGTGACCAGGAGATGGGCTGAATTACCAAGGAATTTGGGTTTGATACCCAGCATGGACAGGAAATTTTCTTCTCCGAAGCATTCAGATTGGCTCAGGGCCCCAACCAGTCTCCTCACCGATGGGTGTGTGAGGGATGTGTTGTTACAAATGCATTTTGTGGCTCCACCTTACAAAGTTGACATTCATGTGCTAAAACTTCTTAGGAAGGAGGAAACTTCCCTCTGGAAATTCTTCCCCTCTTCATCTCTGTCAGTGTTTGGTATATGTAAACTTCTTGCACTGCTGTTCCCAATAAATAAATGTCACACAGGGCAAGGTTATGGGAACATGCTGCACACAACCTAATAACTGTCCCAAAATACTTCCCTGAAAATGTCCATGTCCATCTTCTCTGTATAAGCAGTTCAGAATACCTGGAAAGTTTTGAAATATGGTGCTGGAGAAGGATGGAGATCAGTTGGACTGATTATGTGAGAAATAAGAAGTATTACAGAGAGTCAAGGAGGAGAGGAATATCCTACAAAAAATAAAAAGAAGGAAGGCTAATTGGATTGGTCACATCTTGTGTAGGAACTGCCTGCTAAAGCATGTTCTTGAAGGAAAGATAGAGGGAAGGATAGAAGTGACAGGAAGACGAGGAAGAACACGTAAGCAGCCACTGGATGACTTAAAGAGAGGATATGGGAAATTGAAAAAGAACTAGATCACATGCTATGGACCTGTTGTAAGACAGACTATGTAACGAACGAATGAAGCAGTTCTGATTCATTACAGCTGAAATACATTATCACAGACCACACCTCTGTTTAGTTAAAAATCTGACAATATATGGAGCAACTATTTCTGGGTTGTTAATGTGCACATCATGGTTCCCCTTCACATCGATGCGTTGAAAATTCTGTTTACTAGTAATTAGTTCTAGATGTTTTGTCATAAACCTCGGATATCTTGCTATTATTTTTGGAGTACTTGTGAGAAGTGCCAGAGTGGGGCATTTTACACCATTCAATATCTGAAAATTGTAAATGACACAATAAGAATTGTCAGTAAATAACTGAAAAAAATTCATTCTACAGTGCCCAATCAGATGCTGTACTGTATTAGTCTCTTTTTCACACATAACAACAAAATGGAACTAAATTTTTCAAAATTCTTACTTATGTAATGCCTCTTAACATTTACAAAACTTTAATGGTGATATGGTTTTAAACAACTATGCCTAATCTCCATGCTGAAGGACTACGCTTTAGTGACTGTCTATGACTGCTTTATATATTTGCATGAACTTCCATTTAATTTTAATGTAGTACTTCCTTTTCACTACTGTGAAACAATGGTCTCTTATTCTGAGGGAAGATCACAGATTGCAAGTGTCTGTATAAAGATCAGACTAATTTAGTGGGAAAGACACTACAAGTAGCCTCCCCACTTTAATGACAATCAGATCTTTAAGAAATCTCGGAATCTTGACCCATGAAGATGGGACCGACACGTTGTTCCGAAACGTCGGTAAATAATTACCACACGACGCCGTGTAATTACCCAAAAGACCACAGATTACATCAACATCGTGGCGGAAGCCTGAAATCAAGGTTTAAGAAATCTACTTTATGAATTTGGAAAATGACAATTATCAAGCATTCGCTCCCTCAAAAACTATAAGCCTTGTGTAAAAAATGTATTTAATTTTTGTCTGCAACTTGTGTTTTAAACCCTTCTTGCTTAATAAATTTTTAGCGATTTGCGCTCAGGAAGCAGAAAAAGAGCTAATGTGGATCTTCATGTGAAGTGCGTGTCACTGTCCCATTTTGGCCACAGCTGAAATATGCCAACAAATTTTAGTAAAACTTCCCACTATTAAAATTCATGAAAATCTGTTCAGCAGTTCTCAAGGCATTACATACTGACAGGCAGTGCAAAGGTAACTGATGCATTCTTGCATCTTCCATTGCAAACACACCAAGAAGAATGCGGGCCTCATTACCCCACTTTTATTTCTTAAATTGTGCGGCAAAATTAAAAAAAAAACCGACTGTAAATGTTTTCTTTCTACAGGGAAAATACAGTGTTTCTTACTTTATAAATGTTTCCTTCAACAATTAGTTTCTATGAATAGTGCTGTTTTCTTACATAAATGCTATTTATGTATTTAGTTTCACTTCATAGGTACATGACAGAAATTAATGTGATTTCTGGAATTCTGTGAATTTGATGGTCCAACACACTAAAATAAATACAAGCGAACACTGATTTTTTTTTACTGAAAATTGCTTGGCCATGAAATAGTATTTTTATTTAATTTCAACAAATATGGCACACACCTGTAGCTGTTGTTCTTCATTCAGCAAAGATGCCAGACGCATCTTCAAGCGTTGGTCTGGCGTGAATCTGAATCCCTCATCACTACTCTTCGTCAAGGAACGTCTTATCATGATTTTAGCTGCCTCTTCAGTTAATTCGCTGTGCCTGCCGGTCATAATTCTGTCTACAGCCTCTTGATAAGTGTAAACAGGTTTCTTCTTATTTGAGAATTGTTTTTCTGTCCTCAGAATATTGTCGAGCAGCAGCCTATTGTATGACAGGTAACTGTCTGTCCTTGTGTAGAAAGGACCTACAGTATCCAAGAGAACCAGCTTCCTGACTCGCTGTGGCCACAGACTGCACAGATACAGGCCAAGCTGACCACCAAGGCTGTGTCCTATATAGTAACAGCTCTCCCACTGAAGGTGGTCCAGAACACGGATCAGGCTCAATACATAATCCATGAAGTCCAGAGGAAGCCCTTCTTGGAAATGTGATGAATAACCATGACCAGGTAAATCAATACAAACACAATAGAATGTAGCTGGAAGAAGGGGTATAAGACGGTCGAAAGAACCAGCATTGTCCTGAATGCCATGTACACACAGTACTGGCTGTCCGCATGGATCACCCCAAGTCTTCCCTGGGGAAACAAAAATGTAAATCTTTGTACAGTACTTCTCTCACAACACTCCCCACCACCCAAACAAATACACAGTATTTATGTCCACTATTGTCATAAGCTGTAAACTGTGAAACCAGTACAAACACACAGTGATTGCTTAGTAAATTTCCATTTTATCAAACTGGTTCACGAAGTTTCAATTAGATGGTATACATGACATTCTTGTCTTACATCCATCATTACTGTGTCACACAGCCCACACACTTCTGTCACCTCAAAGTGCCACCCGTTGTGCACATTTGTGACAAATTTTCTAGATATATCTCAGTGATGCATAAAAATGAAGTGCAGGACATACATTTTAGTAAAGCCCCCCCCCATACCAAATTTCACCAAACTCTACACAGTGGTTCTTGTTACACATGGACATTCGCATACAGTAGACACATTTTTGCAGCTTTTCAGTTCTGAACACACCATAAACAATACATTTCTTTCAATTTGTCTAACTGTATTATCAGCAGAAATCCCAAGACTATATGAAACTGTTGAAGCAGAGATTATGTTGATAGCTTCTATTCAAATAGAAAGGATGTCTCTACAGCCAGCTTTATCCATAAGTTATGCCTTTCCTTTCCTTCATGTAAGAATGAATCTGCCACCTCAGTACACAGTAAAAGCAGAAAGGCGTGTATCAAAAGTTGTCACATACTGACTGTGTTTGTAACTTGTCTGCACTGCACCTGTGTGCCCTGCATTACCCAGTCTGTTAATGTCAGACAGGTCATAGCACAAATTAGAGACAAAGATCACTGGCTTGTAAATTTCTTGGCTTATAACATATGCTGGTCGCTCCACACAGACTGTAGCAGTTAATGAAATGTCTGGGTAATTTTTCTACAACATAGTAACGTTTTTCAGTCCCCTCTCTGTGTTCACCAAATAGTATTTTCTTTGTACAACACATGCACCTGCAATGTAATAATACATTTTATGCTTTGAACAAACATTTATAACATACTTAAACATATTCCACTGTTGTACACTTCATAAAGAGCTCACTGGCTCAGAAAGAAATCTTGCCACTAGTGGGGCAACTCTCTCTGGGAAGTTGAGATGTACATCATGATCGCCATCAACAGTGTGGTGCTTGAAGTACGAACAGCTTTTTGCTACCACTTCCAACAAAGTTCCAGTGATTGAGTTATTTGCTATTCTCAGAGACTTATTTCCAGTCACAAGTAACAACTGGCATTTTACTTGACTCATGATCTGGGCGGCTTCCTTGTCATGATGCACTGGGAAGATGAAGCATTTAGTCTTTTGGTCTCTTGAGAATGTGTACAAATCTTCATGGCCTTCTACAGGTTCTAAACCTCTTGAAGCCAATGCTCTGATACCAGCTTCTGTCATTTTTGTTCCTCTGGAATCAGCCAGTTTATGCAATGCCTGGTTAAGGGTGTATGAAGGAGGAACAGCTCCTACTTTATCTTGCTTCTCTAATGTAAGAAGAATCTCTCCAAAACCTCTCAGCATATTTGACTGATACTGTGTACGGTACATGCCGAAAGAAATAATATCAAGTGCAACCAACTTTTCAACAATATCTGGATAGGAAGCAGCGTAGTAATACCCTAACAAACCTCCCAAACTGTGTCCCAAGTAACTGAATTGATGCCATTCCAACTGGGTGATCACACGATGCAGGCACCCCAACATATCTGCGAAGCGATATGGGATGCCTGATGGCAATGGTGATGAATGTCCATGGCCAGGCAAATCCACACTTACAATATACAATGGGCGCCCAACTAATCGCAGTAGTAGGGGTATCAGTGTGTCAAATGTTGCTGCATTGTCTGCTAATCCATGAACAGCCAAGATAGGTTCCCCACGATGATCTCCCCATGCTTTTGCTGAAAGGATTATCAAATGTTTGGAATTGTTCATCTTTTTTGGCTTGAACTGTTTTTAATTCCAAATAGAATTATTTCCTTCAGTAATTTATTTTGGGCCGTTGTGTGTCTGAATATGGATCAAGAGGTGAGACAGAATAAAATGTTTATAGCTACAAATATGCTATTCTTGGACTTCATTTTATTTTGTTCTCAGATGCTTTAATGTGACTTGTGTGCAATAAGCACACACTTCTAAGACATTTTAAAAATGACACAATTTTGGTTTTCGAAGGTTGTGTATATGAAACCAGTAATAATAACAACTGGCACTGTTCAAATTTATATTAAAACTTTTAAACACAAATGCACTAATAACAATATTTTTAAACCTGCATTTATTACTGTCTAAAAAAAGAACATAGAAGCCCTGTGCTAGACACACATAAGGAGGAAGAGCTGGAAATCACACAGGGAACCAAGAGGGCAGATGTTTATGCCTTATCATCAAAATACAGCACAAGGTCATCATAATATGACATCCTTTCAAAACATGCAAAGTTCAAATAATGAGGATGAAAATAAATCAAACTGGCACGCACAGAAATAAAGAGCAAATCAAATCTTGCGAGTTAGGGCTACCATCCTATTACAAATGTTTATTTTCCAGTCATTTATACAAAAATTTACGGTTAAAATGTACAAAACTATAACTTCACCTACTTTCTTATATGGGAATGAAACTTGGTCCATCACCCTGAAGGACTAATAAGACTTGGGAATCCGACAATGGAGTGTCGAGGAGGAAGTACGGCAATCAGAGGTTAGGTTACCATATCAAGAGGATGAAATGTGATATATCTAGCATGTAGGTGGATGTAAGACATCTTGTACAGTATTCCAGTTGAATGAGGTCACTTGAAATTTCTGAGCATAGCTGGGAGAATAATATTAAAATAGATTTTAGAATCTTAGAATGTAGACTGGGTTAATAAAATCAAAGGAATATGACCATCTCCACAAAATCAGCTTCTCAACGACTTTGCTCCATGGAGGTATTTAAATCATCCAATGGTGCATGACTATAAAAAAAATTATAGGTCCACATTTTTAGCAGTTCAAGGTCAATGCTCAAGCTGGTTGTCTTTTATTACTTGTCCCTCAGTAAACCTATGGGCACATCAGTGGCAAGGGCATGCAACCAGCTTTCCAACATACTTCAAATTAGCTTTCATAGAACTAACAGAATCAAAATGACCATTATAAGGTGCCAACTTGTGGGAATTTTGATTCACCTCTATTTCAAAACAGTGCTCAGCACAAATTTTCATTTAATTTCTTTGGAAAGGGTAATATTAAGTAAGCAACATAAGTATAGTGTATTTTGAAGGAAGCCTGAGTGAAGAATGGGTGCATTCACTACAGAAGTGCTGATTGAATACCTGCAATATGACCCCAATGGAAGAGAAAACTTTAACTCTACAGTCTGGAATATAGATGGTGATGAATTCTCCTTGGGAGGCCAAAGGTGTTGAACTTTGCTTTCTTCCATATCTTCAAATTTTCAGTAATTTCTTTGGAGAAGGTAATGTTAAGCAAGCAAATTAAGTACAGCTTGTTATAAAGGAAACATGAGTGAAGAATGGGTGCATCCACTGGAGAAATGCTGATTGAATACCTGCAATGTGACCCCATGGAACAGAAAACTTTAACTCTACAGTCTGGAATACAGATGGTGACGAATTCTGCTTGGGAGGCCCAAGGTGTTGAACTTTGCTTTCTTCCATATCTTTATCGTAACGACTGAAGGTGCCTCTAAAATGAGTTGGATTCTTGGTGCATCAACTTCATACCACTACTGTGAACTAGACAAAAGCATATTTTTAGTCACTAAGTTAATTATACACATTTGTCACTAATCCTAATTCAGAAAGTTTAGTGGTTATCCGACTTTACTCCTTCGCCTAAAAGTGCGACAAAAATGGCTTCAAAACGCCCATTATTGTGACTCAGCATTATAAAACCCGTAGGAGAAATCGAAGCCATAAATGGTTAACTGTAACGCTGTTTTTACAAACTTAACGTGCAAAACCTTTTTGCACCCCGACCTGCCTCAGACAACAGTCCCGCAAATGCATTATAGGAAGTTATCCTATGGGAACATTTGACACGTATTTAAACCCAATTCCACACAACTGAGCAGCTTAATCCAAATCCTGACATGAAACAAAAACAGCATGAGAAATGTGATGCCAACATAGTATACTAAACTTTCGCATCTTCGAAAATATTTAAATCAAGGAGTGACATTAACCCCCTTTCACACTCTACAAACCTTTTACGCCAAAGACAACTTTATCATAATATGACGTGTAACCCGTCCATCACCCACCTAACACTACCACTACTAGATAATCTGTGACTACCACCGACTACAGCACTCCTCTCTGCCAGCAGAGTGATATGAGCAAATACTCTTGTAATATACTTTGACACGTCCACACATGCGGTGAGATTTTACAGACTACGTACTGCTAAAGACTTGACTGATGGTTGGAGCGGAAGGAAGGTCAGAGCAGATTACTGGACACCACGCATCATCCCAACCCAACACCGATCACGCATACTCAAAAACCACACTACTACATGGTCTGTGCCACAGATTATCTAGTGCACAGTACGTAGGTTTCTATTCCGGAATCACAGTTGATACATAATCCGGAACACGAATCCCACAGGGCTGCCAATATCTGCGCACGAGACACACTAGATAATCTGTGCACGCACTGAATACTAGCGACCACAGATTATTAGCGACTCATTGTGTCCTGCACGAACTTTCCCCAATCCTCCGCCCATGGCGTTGGTACCACGAGTGTTACTGACTCATCCGTGGTTCATTGTCTGACGTTCGCCACATTATCCGTCAAAGGCATTCGTGTCCTGCGTCTTTAGTGGCTCAGGTTAGTCGTTGGCTCTGATCCATGTTGGCCATGGATCAATGTTGGCTTAGTCCAGGTCTGCCCAACCGTGTTGCCCGCGGAGACATTTGAAATAAGAAACAGATTTTGAAACCTTTGCAAGTTGCCGCCACAACAGAGCGCCAAACCGAATTCACCAATTTCATGGCAAGTTATGAAAGATAACCTACCACCACTTCCATATTCCCAAGTTATCGTATTGTAAAATTTCTTTGCAGGGCGTTTTTTCTTTGCTGGGATTAAAATAAAGTTAAAGTCTTCAAACAAAACGGATACAATCACAGTGATATCAGACGAGCTCTACAACAAAACCTGGAACCGAAGCTAAAAAACAAAAAGCCCACAAGTACAGCCATGATACCGTTCCATCACACCCTAAGCAATAAAATCAGTGGACTTCTGAAGAAACATAATATCAGAAGGATTCACATACCAAAACGGAAAACCGCACAGATGCTGAGGTCTGCCAAGGACGGATTAGAACTTAAGGTCCCGGGCGTATATCGGATTCCGTGTGGGTGCAGAAAATTGCATGTAGGACAGCGGAAGGACTATCGAGGCGAGGTTCAAAGAACACCAGAGATACACAAGTCTCATTGCATCGATTTCAGTGACACCTCAGTATTAGGCAGAACATCAGGGTTCGTGGACCGCCTTGTAAAGAGCAATTGAAATACACTTGAACAACAATAATTTTAACAGAGACGGTGGCTTCATACTGAGCCAGGCCTCGTCACCTATACCCAACAAGTTAATAAACGTAACAGGAGGACCAAGCAAAGCGGGTATATCATGACATGGACAGATTTCGGAGGTAGTCAGTTCCCTGATGACGAGGACAGAGATGGTCCTTGAAACGTTGATTTACTCGCCATTCAACATGACGCGGTTGCTAGTCCGAGAATATTTTACTGAATTTAGTCGCCGTGAAAGCTTTAAAATATATATTATCGGCGATTGTTGACGTGTATTGTTACGGATTTTTTCTAGTTAAGGATTTGCAGATGTGCTGGCACCAGCAGTGACGTCTCCGTAACAGTTTCATTTTTGGTGTTGCAGGTGGCTTTACAGTGCGAAAGATCACACCAACGCAACACATGGTACAATCATTAACTTTAGTGTTCTAGGATTTTGGAAATGGGAGCCCTGCTCGACTTATCCATGTATGGTATTATTTACACTGATGAAGTAAATTTCACTAAGGACGAGAAACTTGTTGCTTCCATCTTCTGGGTGTGAGTTAAGAAACGTATTATACCAATTACATGAATTACCACCGACATAGTTCTACTTAAATAAGATTATGGCAGAACAGTCTACGCGTGAAGTTCAGTCATTATCCACATCGGTGGTTAACTGAAGGTGGTGGTGACGTATCTGTCGTCGGTTGCTCATGGGGCGTAAAGTTGAATTTCCCACTGGTAACGTCAGCAACGAGCACAGAACGTTGATATTTTGAGTTTAGTCCCTGGTAACTGTTAATGTCAAATACTTATTAAACTGATGTGTTTTGATATATGTAATTAATACATTAATTTTATTACAGAAATTGTAACGCATAAGACACGTTTAATTTGTGAACATGTTTCACTTACGATAAGGAGTGTTAAAGACTGTGATAGTTCATTATGACTTGTGTGGTGGTGGTGGAGGGCTTGTGGTGAGGGTTTGTGTGGCTATTGTTTGCTTTGAGTTTTCGCCATCAAAATGCGTAATATTTCTAATTAACTGTTCTTCATATACCATATAAGGATGTGTTTAATGCTATAAAGTGTGGTTTCTGCGTATATTTTTCATTACAAATTGTAGCTTCACTGTAATTTCAGTATTAAAGGATCTCCTTTGTCATGGAAATGGCGACTCGGGATGGTTCGTAGTTTATTAAAACTTTTAACAGACTTTGTTGAATTTAATTACAGTAATACTGTTCCACAATTGCCATTGTGTTACAGTCAATATATTTTGTGTTCTGTTAGATTTATATTGCATTTTCTTGGTTGGTTTGATATGGGCCAAGGTAAATGTGCAAGTGTTGTAGCATGATACGGGCTGTCAACCAATTTTGATTTGGTTGTTGTAATAGTTTGTGATATTTTACCTGTATCGTAGTAATTATTTAAAATACGTACTTTATTTATGTTTTAGATTTAGGAATGATTTGGATGGGAGACATGCTCCTGCCACATGAATCCAATGAAATGATGCTCGATTCTCAGTCTGGGAGCCCCCTCTTCACCGACAGTTCCCACCCACTGGAGGACATGAGGAGTCGTGTGCCCCTTGTAAGTGAGAATACTGTGTTCTTGAAAGTTGTATGATCTAGCTTGGAACTGCAGTAGTAAACAGTGGCATTCCAGTTTTGGATAGCTTGACAAGGAACAACTTTCTGTAAATAATAGTTTCCTAATTTGCACTTAGCACCCATGTCTGCTTATTCCCTGCCTAATGTTCTTCGCTTTTTGTGTTTTGCTTTGCTTGTTCCTCTTTTGTCTGTGTACGTGCAATTTTGTGTATAGCTACTGTGGGTATAATCTAGGGATGAAAGCATGGGCAAGGTGGGTAAAAGAATGGAAATTTTTTTATGAATCCAAACTATAATTTAATTTTGTAGTGAATTTGTGTAACCCTTCGGATTATGATTCAGCACTGTTGACTTAGAAGGTGCTTGTGTTTGCCAGAGTTTTGGGAATGGTTACATGGCATTTTGCATATGTATATGTAGAGAAATAACTAAATGTAGCTGTCACCATGAAGTTAATATTTGTGTTACTTGCATAAACATATATTTTGTAGATGTATTTAGAGAGTTGTTACTTCACATATGTAGCAGAGTTTTTTTAGTTCGTACAGTTGAGGCTTAGTCTATTATTGATATTGTCTGATGAACTTAGGAAGTGTTACATCCACATTTTTTTGTGATCAGCAGAACAGAACAATTACAAAGCATTGTTTCATATCATGAAACTGTTGGAGGCCTATTGTGGTGCATAGTGGGGATAAAAATTACAAGTGAGAGTTATAGGGGTGGAGAACTCGTAGATCTGCCTATTTAACGGTGTGTATGTGCTAAACCTAAGGACCCTACAAATATGCAGTCAGAACTCATGTTTCATTCAGAGTAAATTTTTAGCTGTGTTATATGTTAAAGTAAAATGTAAAAAAAACTGCAGTTCATAAAAATATATAAAATTACAAATAATCAGGTGTTCTGAGCAGAACTGTTTTTCTACTGTGTAAATGTGTAGTCCTTGAGATCTGCTGTTACTGCTATTGTTACTGTTATTGCTGCTGCTACTACTACTACTACTACTACTACTACTACTACTACTACTACTACTACTACTACTACTATATTATTACTGCTGCTTCTGCCATTACTGTTTTGTTATTTATTATCATAATTAGGTAACCAGAAGGAAAGGGACCTCTTTGAAGACCTAGGCATACATGGGAGGACAATATTAAAATTGATCTTTGGGAAGTAGAGTGAGAAGGCGTGGACTGGATGCATGTGACTGAGGATGGGGACAAGTGGTGGGCTGTTGTGAACACAGTAAAGAACCTTTGGGTTCCATAAAATGAAGGGAATTTCTTGACTAGCTTAGGAACTGGTAGCTTTTCAAAGAGGACTCTGCTCGATGTAGTATCACTATGACCAACACAGCTGCGGCATTGCATGGGGGGGGGGGGGGGAGGAAGAAATACAGGGTTTTGCCTGGAAAACTTGAAGGGAAGAGACCACTTGGAAGGCCTAGGCATAGATGGGAGGGTAATATGAAATGGGATCTAGAAGAAATAGATTGGGAGGGTGTGGACTGGTTTCATCTGGTCCAGGAAATCGGTCACTGGCAGATGAGCATGGCAATGAATATGTGGTGCCATAAAATGCAAGTAATGTCTCTACTAGCTAGGACTTAGTGGCATCTCAGGAAGGACTTTCTTTGTCTGTGTAACCTGTACTATACATGAAGATGAGTTAGACTTGAAGATTTAGATTGTATGGGATGTTATGCTTTGTTGACATGTTGAAATTACATAATCTCATTTCTCAAGCTGTTGACTTTTTGAAGGACAAAAAGGTTTATGTTACAGAAAACTGCCGTATCATAACATACAGTTGACGGTAAGAATTACGTCTTTTATGTGAAGAATGTTTGGGCATGTTTGTGAAATTTCAAAGCCATTATTAGCATTGTCGTGTACAATTGGAAATTTTATATGGGGGACGTGGTTAGGTTTGGTTAAAATTGTACAGAAATAATCAGGCACATTACATGACGACATAAGTGTGTTTTATGTTGCTGACAGTGACACAGAAGGTGTTTTTTAACGTCAAGTCTACCTAAAATGGAAGTTCATAATCAGTTGTGTGTATGTGTGTGTGGTTCTGGTTTCCATATTAATCAAATTTAACTTAGCCTTGTTACTTGTATTGCTTTTATATTCCCATGTATTTTTCAGTTGATGGGTTTTGAGGATTTCAAAGTAATGCATGGCATTCAGTGTACCGTTTTGAAATTCCCCCCCCCTCTCTCTTTTGGGCGGGGGGAGACATAGCAAGACTAAACTATGCTTGTTAACGCTTTGGTGCCAGATGTGCAGCAGGCTGGAATTTAAGTGGGGGCTGCATAGTGAAGGCCATTATAGGCCATTGGCTATACCTGTCGCTCAGCATTTTGAGCATCACATTGCATGATGGGTGTACCTGACATTAGGCATCACAGGGTTAAGAGTGTTGAAAGAGTTCCTGTTGCTACATCATGTCTTGCAAACACTGTTAAATGTTTTATTAACTACTATACAAGTACTCCTTGATATAGTTGTGTTTGAAAATCAATTTGCATAGGGTGAAATTGCTTAATCAAAACTAATTTGCATGTAAGCATGACATTATCTGTTGTTCTGTTACTCAGAAACATCAAGAAACATATCCTCTCGTCTGTGTACTAAGGAAATACATTCTACAACTACACGGTAGATGGTTTGTTAAAAGGATGGGTGGTTATTATGATTAATCATTGAGGTGTAGGGGTAGATGTTTGAGAAGACTCAACCATTGGAGGATTATCATAGTCTGCTGAAGATGTACAAGCAGGTGATAGCAGTGGCAGAGAGGAGTTTTAGTTGTAAAGGTAAAGGTCTCCCTGTAACTTGCCGTGAAGGCACGGGGTGGTAGAGTTATAGCTCTGCTCATTCTTAACCTTGGCATGAGATAGGGGCAGGTGGTCCGTGTTATGTCCCTGCCACTTTACCCCTGGGACACAGCCCCAGTACCCATTGTACAGGAGGCCGGGTGGGCCCCAGGGCTGGTCTGGATGGGTGTGGAGAAGAGAAAGTCTCCTGCTTGCACCAGGGTTTGAACTCCGAACTGTCCCGCCCCTAGTCACTTGCTATACCAAAATTTCCGTGAGGATTTAATTGTTCAAAAAGAAATCGGCAATATAGTATTATGTATTTAGGGTCATCAAAGTTGATGGTAACATATCAGTAGAGGCATTTGGTGGAACGGTTGACACCTCCATGTGGATTTGGCCAAATATGTATGGCACATATTGACACATAATGAAAGACATGTTGCAGTGTAATGTAATGTGACTACGTCGAAATCCAACAAGTCATCGTCTTCTTAAATCCACGCTAATTGAAGCACAAAAAGTTACTGTTAATATTGCTCTTGTGAGAAAGTGCTAGTCAACTTATGGCATGACTCCACTCCTCTCTCCTTCACACATTTGTCTGTGACTGCATATAAATGAACTTACATTTCTCAAAAAAAAAAAAAAAGTGTCTAAATTACATATACAGTATATAATGTATAATATTAAATGTGTCTGAATTAGTTTACTATGTATAAGTGAAATTGCGTTTGTTGAGCTCTCATATTTACTTTCATGCATGTAAGTAAATATTACTATTATCAGGTTATGTAGCAATGTTTCTCCTGTTCCTACTGTTCTGCTTACTCGTGTAACATTTAATACATATTTTCCGTAATCAGAAGCTAGCAGTTCCCAGCTTAGCTATTCACACTTGTGAGCTTTATTTCTCTACATGGATAAGCGTATTTATTATTACAAGTTACACATCATATTACTCAGTGGATAACAGTGCTGTTTCATATTATAGAGGTCGTGGATTTAAATCTTGACCCAGAGACAGGCTTTTGTGATGGGATTTTTGTAATTTTTCTTCACTCCACCAGGCAAATTTCAAAGCAATACTTCAGATGAAGTCATAACTGCTTGCTTGCTTCCTTTCTTCTCCTTTCTGATTCATATCTCACTTATCCTTTCTATCAAAGCTGTGTAATCTGACATATTGAAAGTGTTGTTAAAATAAACAAAGAATAATTGAAGTTAGTATAAATCATTATAATGCGCTGAAATTCTTATGTTCGTATATTATTAGTGTTAATTGGGTGGGTAGTGTGCATGGGAGACATCAGAAATGTAGACAAGATTTTGATCAGAAAACCTGGAAGGGAAGACATGGCATGTATGGGACATTAATATTAAAATATATCTTACGGAAGTAGGGTGATTGTATGTGACTTGGATTCATTGTTCCATACCACTCAAATTTTTGTTTCTTGAAACTCCATTCCCCAGCCTTACTGCATTATTAAACGAGTGCATCTCATAGTTTTTCCAAGCATGTTTGTCTCAGATTCTTATTCTAGTAACCTTGGTTAGCCATAAATATTTTTGTTGGTGTGAAGTGTCTTTTTATGAATGATATTCAATAAGTAAGTTTTCATGGGTCATAAAAATTAAATGAGAAATCTTTACATTGCGAATGTATATGCAGGGATCAGAAGGTTACCAGAACGGAGGCAGAATGTGTAGTAAAGTAACGTAAAGTTTTCCCTATAACGGGCCATGAAGGCCCAAAGGGGGAGTAGAGGTATAGCTCTACTCATTCTTGACCCCGGTGCTAGTTGGGGGTGGGTGGTCAGCGCCACGCCCCAGCCGCTTTACCCCCGGGAAAGACCTGGTACCCGTTGTATAGGAGGCTGGGTAGGCCCCAGGGCCGGTCTGGACGTATGCGAAAAATCTCGCCCCCACCGGAATTCGATCCCCGGACCGTCCAACCCGTAGCGAGTCGCTATACCGACTACGCTATCCCGGCCCCAGAATGTGTAGTAGAAAGGATATTTATAAAATCCAAGTTAGTCACCCTCGAAGTACTGCGGTTTCTTCATGTACACACTTGCTTCAGTGGCTCTGCCATTGCAAAAAACCACCTGTGAAGTCCTTTTTTGGTATGGCAATTGTTGCCATCCGTGGCGGGTCTTCTTTGCACCCACAACGTGTGTGACAGATTTCTCTGAATTATGTGAGTGAGTTTACAGTTTTTATTTAATAATCAGCACTCAAATAGTCGCAAGGACGCTGATATAAATGTGTATGTTATAAATATGGAGTGATGTTTTTACATGTCGTACCTTCAAATAATCTTTGAAGCAACTTGTTATCTTCTGTGGTGGGTCTTCTTCTGCCCCACCTTTAGCCCACTTTCTTTGCACACCCTCCACTTGTCTTCAGTAATTTTTTTTTTTTTTTGCTTTCCCCCTGCCCCTCCGCCCATCTCATTTTCCATCTGGTTTTCGAAACAGATTCCATAACTGTCATGACTGAAGGAAAGTGGGTGAAATGAAGGTCAGAGGGTCCTTTTTCATGCTGGGGCATGGACACAAAAGTAAAAAAAGTTTCCCCTTTCTCAAGCTGGGGGTGGCCTGACTGGGACTCAAACCCAATTAGTGTTCGGCTACACATTGAGTCCTGCCTGCTGTTGTGTTACGTTGAATTTCTTCTACAGACACAAAACAGTGACCTTTGAGCCCAATGTTGAGTTTGGGAAGAGCCAAAAGTTGCATGAATGAGATCTGGGGAACATGGTGGCTGGGGCAAGGTTGGAATTTGGTTCTTCACCAGAACTGTTGCACTGTGCAAGGCTTTGTAATGGAGCAGGATCCAGTTGTTTCTCCATTGCAGCAATGTTATGAACGGATCCATATGGGATACCAGTTTTGTTTGCTGTCGCTTCAGTCGCACATCAATTTGATGTCATGATTGTGCAGACTTTGGCCTAATTTTTTTTGTTCCCTGGTGATGTTGGCATGCCGCTGCACTCCCTTGTCTTGTAGTGATTCTTGATCTTTTGTACCACTTGTACACAGCAGATTTTTAAAATCTTCGTTGCCATAGATCTCATTGAGGCTTACAACAGTTTCTGCTCTTGATTTTTATGGTTTGGTAAAGGCATTTGT
Source organism: Reticulitermes speratus (assembly GCA_021186555.1). Classification (NCBI taxonomy): domain Eukaryota; kingdom Metazoa; phylum Arthropoda; class Insecta; order Blattodea; family Rhinotermitidae; genus Reticulitermes; species Reticulitermes speratus. The sequence goes on along the minus strand of JAJKFL010000042.1, from coordinate 41,355,480 downwards.
GCATAGCTGCTGTTCAGACTCAGACATGGTGACAAGCAGTGGTGACATCTTTCCACTCCATGGCTGAATGGGGCACAAAACATGTCCCAGCCTAAACTTAGTGTTATGCATCTTCCATGCAGTTGGCAGTATACAGACAAGATTTATTCCAACTTACTGCAGTGGTATATATCAGTATAAAAATATAAAAGTTATTCCAACTTGTTTCATCTGATATATGTAGCCATCATGAAGAATGAGGAAGTATATACAAAGGTCATATTTAGTTAAGAATATGTATAAAACATTGTCACATGTGAAGGTAAAATGTACATGCCAGAGTAAATTATGGTATCTTCACATGCAGTAGCAAACACGAATAAAATACATAATATTAAATATATAGGACTCTATTAACACAAATTAATAAAAATTATCTGCATCCAGGTATCATCTTTCAAAAAGAGTAGAAAGTCTGGCAAGTTGGAGTGAGAATATATATTAAAAACAGATTAAAAGTTTTCAGAATATAAAACCAGTGAATGTAAAAGTCATATGAGACTCAGTATACAGTGTTGTCTTTATTAATTTTTTATTAATTTTTTATTAATTTTTATTGATTGCAGTCTGTATATTTTATATTATGTATTTTATACTGATTGCCTACTGCATATGAAGATACTGCAATTTACTCTGGAATGTACATTTTACCTTTACCTTGGACAGTGTTATATATTCTTAACCAAATATGACCTTTGTTTGTACTGCCAGATGATGGCTACATGTATCAGACAAAACATGTTGGAATAACTTCTGTATTTTTGTATTGATATAGACAAGTGCAGTAAGTTGGAATAAATCTTACTGTATGTCTCAGCCTCAACCTCTTCTGACTGGCTGCACAGATAGTGCACATTCAACCCCTACAGACTCCAGCCTTGCTTTTAACAGGAAGCATGGTCATCTTGATATGGTTGAATTGTGGAAACCTTCCCCCCCCCCCCCCCCCCATTTCATTTATTCTACAGAAATATCATTTTTCAACATAATCCCCATGCATGTTGATGCATTTGTCCCATTTGGAATGAGCCTATAAAGTCTGTTGTGGTAGAAATTAGTTGGCCCATGCAATGACAACCATTCACAAACAGCCAATTCTGCTTTCTTATTGTGGAATTGGTGACCTTCCAAGTGTTATTTGAGCGGCCAGACAAATTCTGCCACTGATGCCATGTTCACATGCGTCCTTTTGGTGCTGGGCTGACAAGCATGGTCATCACCATGGATGTTGACTGTTTTCTGACATGCTGCACTCTTATTCTGCCATCAGCATACATCTGTATCAGTTGGTGGTGAATTTTGATGGGGGCCTTCTGTTCATGTAATTGAACGATCAGATTGCAGTTCTTCATGACTTCAGGAATGCCATGGCATGCAGGGTACTGTCTGTAGTGACATGAGATGGGTCATAGGATTGTGTACTCTGTACAGCCCCTGTTCTCAGTTCATGGCATGAAGACTGCAAGCCGAGTAAATGAGAATAACTGGTAATTTGGATTCATGATTAACACTGTATTGTACAGACTAGCATAGTGTTTGGATGATAAAATTTCTGATACAAAGAATGTTAAATGTGAAAAACTTATACTTGATTTTTTACTATGGTGTCAGGGCCTTTTCTTTTGTGCCTTTATGAAAGTTTAATGCAACTGACTAGTATCACCTGAGGTTTTTGTGTGGGGTGTGGTTCAGAAAGATTATTTTTTTCATAATTTGTTGTTTTAATATGAAGCCATCTGTGCTTCAGATACAAATAGCATAGGTACCAGCACTTCTCTAAGGAAAAAACTCAGTATAGGGGAAATGTACATTGTTTTCCTCAGTTATTTTCAAGGCAGATCATAGTACATTTTTCTATACAGTTTTTTTTGTGCTGTGAGACTGATTAAGATAAAGGAACAAGGTTATTTTTTTGTCAGTTTTTGTACAAAAGTGATGCCAAAATTAGGGTTCGGGTTTGCAGGTTCAAGTAGGTAATGACGTTCATCAGATTAGATTGATTATCTTTTTCTGAATTTGCAGAAATTTTTAACTTGGTCTTACAATGCTTGCTTGCTTGCTTGTTAAGTATCACATTGATTAATTGGGCTTTAAATTGTATACTGATATGTGAAAGGAGAAGTGAGTGTACTTGAGTGCCAAAGATCTAAGGTTTTTTCTGTACAACATACATAACAGTTCATTTCTCCTTTAAGAAACAAGACCAGATTAAATACAGCCTTGTGATGTCTGTTATTTTAATCTTGAAACATTAACTCATGTTTAATTAAACGCTAAAATACAGAATTTTTTGCAGAGTACAGTATTTGCATTTAACTTAATATACACTTCACCATTAATCCCCAGTATGACCCTGATAACCATCTTCAGAAAGCAGTGCCACAAATGTTTTTTGAAACAGTGTATCACAGTTGAATGTGGCAGATTATTAAGTATTCACCTAAATATTCCACCCAGGGACTCTCACAAAGATCAGAGTATTTACAAGTAAATAACTACTGCTGCCAACACTGCAAAGTGGCAGCAACACCTTTACAGTTATAAGTGGTCTGATTAAATGCAATTCACAGTATTATATTTCTTGCATAGTTTTCCCTCGTATACATATGTGAGGAGGAATTGGTTAGATGTTATTTCTTGCCCTTCCCACCATAATGGTTACAGCAATATGTATTGTTTTCCAGTTTGAGACATACACTGTGCGTGCAGGCATGTGTATGCATGCGTTTGTCTTTCTTTCATCCATTTCATTTTGAGATGCAAATGCTGGGGTAGTATCACAGTCACTTCCTTCTAATTGCTTTTCAACCCATCATTCACCAGTCATCTTACCATCAGACTGACAGCATTGTAAAACAATTCAATCTTGGTAACACTGATTAAAAGTTTGTTGATGTTGGTAATGGCTGTACAGTAAAGCAGGGGGCGTTTTAGCTATGAAATGAGATGTAAATTTGTATTAATCTATTTGATAGCATTTTCAAAGGGTCTGAGTACCTGCTGTTCCTCGTCCCACACAACAAACTCCGTTTCTGTTGCGGAGGAAAACTTCAGATAAAATATCAGGCAAAACTGTATGAATAAACTAAGTATTCATGGTAAATTAATTGTTAACTAAACTGTTTTTAAATGTAGTACTGTAAAATTCTCTACTGCAAACATTATTTTTTTTAATGTGAAACCTAGCTGTGCTAAATGTACAGTAACTCTGCATAAAATACATTAATAAAATATGTTATGACTGTTCCAATGTAAGATGTTTATTACACTCAGGAGATAGCTGATTGCAGCTTGCTGGTTATGAGTGATCATTATTCTGCCATATGGATTTATATGAAACACTATTTTTAAGACGTGTTTTAGCTATATGTATTTTGTGTTGTGGTGTAAAACTTTTAGTAGCTTACTTCCCAGGATGGAAACCCCAGAAGCTGGTGAAATTTGATCCAGCACATATTGGGTGATGAAGTACTTAATTAATTTGAGTTTAACAAATTGGTATGAGATTAGCTTTGTTGAATTAATGTATGAATGATGGGTACAGTGGTAATAATGACATATATAAAGTTCCATTAGCTAATTGTCACAGAATTTCTTACAAGGTAAAAGTAAAGGTAAAGTGCACCCTGTAACTTGCCATGAAGGCACAGACAGGGAGTAGAGGTGTAGCTCTACTCTTTCTTTAACCTCAGTGCTACAGAATTTCTTAACATGTTAAAATAGGCATTTAAATGGAACCTTTTCAGATTGTATTTGTGCAGATGGTAGTGGGTACTTGGAGCTTGTACACTAGTCCAGCTCTGCGTAGGAATCTAGAGTCATGTTACACTTGATAATGCGTTACAAATGGAATATTTTACTCCTTGTTTTTGTGTTGTCCATTGGCATTAACATTAACCCACCTTGCATGAAATGTTGTGTTTAATGCCCCTGCAGAACTAACAAAAAACCAAATGACACTATGCACAAATGGCACATTATGAGTTACAAATTCAATTGGCAGTCATTTCAACCACTTCGCTTGAAGGTTTTGCTCTATCTAAGCAGGGATAGTATACTGTAACTGGACCTTAGGTATGGAGGGAGATACGAATGTATAGAAATATTCCAGAAATAAACGTCAGTATTAGGCAGAATGGTAAATACATGAAGGTGAACTAAATTTTACACCCTCAGGACATGGATGGGTTCTCAATCTCTATGCTGGATGAGTATGAGTCCTTGTGTGAGGAAGCACCACGCTTCTTGACAAGTGCTTCCACCCAGACAGCTGCCCAGCAAACTTCACGGAAAATCAAGCCAATCAAACATCCAGCTCTCAAACTGAAGACCCCGATAGCCTATCAGAAAGACACAGACCTTAGTGTCATACCAATTCAAAGGGATGGAATGGGTAAGTTCAAGCTCAGTCAGTTGGGAGGGTCATGCAAGAGGAAAAAGTAATGAATATCTTCAGTGCATGCTGTTGATCTTTTTGTAATTAGGTTTCTGTAAAAGTATATGGGAAACAATTTCTGTAAATGTGAAATTGGAAATTAACCAGGAATTGGTTTGGTAATCGTTTGATCTCTCGTAAGTGAAATGTTTAAATATATACCTCTAAAAATTGCAAGTCTTGAAAAAGTTGTACAGTTTAAACAAAGGTCTAATCTTCTAGATGATTTTTTCCCCTCTTGGACCTGCTTGAATTAGCTTTGCAGTGTGTCTATGTGGCCATCCATTTTGTGTTGAAGTGCTTGCTTTCAGTGTTTGGTGCTGGCTTATGCTGTGTTTTTGTTTTACTTCTCTGGTTTTCAGTTTGCTGCCTTTCCCATGTAGATTGCACACTGTGTTCCAGTTCTTATGAACAGTTTAGACATACTGACTAATGCATAGTAAAAGGCTGTATTGTGATATGTGTGCTGATATGCAGCACAGGTCTTGGCAAATGCAGTTCAGATGTGGGATGATGATGTGATTTTTTTTCTCCCCACATTTTATTCACTTTTTTGTATAGTTACTGCATCAAATGTAGCCTTAGGATAGGTTTGTATCCAGCATTTGTTGAATCCTCATGGGTATTTGTTGTATTTGTACCATGCATTTTACAGTGAAGCTAGATCCAATTTCTGAAACATTGTATTCAGTTTTTGTACTTTTAAACATTGGATGAGAAGACAAAAAGCTGAGTTGTTCTCAATGTCATTTGCCATTGTCAGAACCTTCTACAACTGAATGTAACTTCTAGCTTACTATAGTGACGTATTTTCACTAGTTCCTGATGATTTCTTTCCAATACAAAGTTTTTTATTGATTGTATGTAGAGTTTGAGGGGACTGTTCTCTTTTGCCATTTAAGGTATACTCCATGATTAGTGTTTATCTGCAGTGTGTCATTTCTACAGTATTTCACATTTTCATATTGATTTATGTGACATTTATTTTAATGTCAGTGAATTGCTTGGACATTGGATAATATGCCAAAAGGATGTGGTAGAATCCAGCAAGTTTAATTTTAGTTGAAAAGGACTGGACGGGGGGGATGATAAAATTGCACAGTGCCATCTAAGTGAAAGTACACAATTAATTTATGAGCACCTCTGTGTTCCGCAGATGAGAGTCGTAAGTGAATCGTAGTACTTAGCTCATTAGTTGGAATTCTAACTTTGATGTAATGCAAGTCCACAGTTAAATTTATAAATTTCATTTACCATTCAGGCTCATTTTACCCGTGATGGAGTCACTAATACACACAACTCTCGTTTTTAGTTCAGATGTGAAATCTCACAGAACAGAAATTCTCATTTTTGTGTTAATGTGTTGTGTGTGGTGTTGGCAGTCATCGTTTGTTATAGAACCTGTGTTATGGGTGATATGCTAGGAATTTGCAGAATGAACTGCCTTGCATTGTAAATATTTCTCACATAACACCGTTACATATACTAGTTTTACCCGTGCGAATAATTTGTATGTAGAAAAAGCAACATATTTAATCACCAAAGATTTATTTATATATTTGAAACTTTAAAGCACTTCTCAGTGTACAGTGTTTGGTGTTATCAGTCATTTTTTATAAGAAATAATAATAGGAAAAGAAAGCATACTAACATGTGTTAATAAACAAAATGTTGAAATTGACAGCGCTGTCATCACCGGAGGCCAAAGGAGCTAACATATTTCATGTACTTCCCTTGGAGGCGGCACTGTAGATTTTTAACGTGAGATGTTTTTTTAAAAACAATTTTTTGAGAAGGAATTAATAAAAACAAAGGAAATTGTGATCAGTGCCAAATCATAAGCTTTCTAAAAATGTCTGTCTTGAAAAGATCCATTTAGTAGTTCAGTATGTCATGATTTTGCAAACAGACATTACCTTAATAATATATACAATACATACAGAATGGCCTGGCACCTGCACACTTCATTTGACAAGTGACACAGTGTCATTGGATTGGCTGTGGAGGATACCATACATCAGGCCATTCGATTTCTGTCTGTGGAGCCACATTACGATCATGCTGTACAAGTAAAGGTCAGAAATGAGCTGAACTACTCTGTTGAAAGATGTAAATGACTCTTGGTGTGGTTACACATTCACTAGTAAAATGAATCATCAGTTCAGGTTTGGCAGTATGTAAAAGAACAGCTTAGTCATGTACAAATTGTTCTTGAAGTATCCATAGTTCCGTAACATTGAGAGTTGAATATGTGTTTATATTACATTTGTTATCGGAATGCACTCATGAAGTATTGCTAGAGCATCCATCGATTATGCCACTTAGGGACAGTTTCAGTTCCCATTACATACTGTTTGGTTGCAATCAGCATTTCATATTTTTCCTTCCTCGATAATAAAGCAATCTGATGTTAGGAGCTTATTTTTGGAAATATATTCTTTATTTTCTTATATGAATTGGTCTTGCTGTATAATATATATTGAATTGTTAATATTTTAAGTTTGTATCATACCTAAGTTTTTAGGCTTTTGCAGCAGTGCAGTCAAGGTTGTCATTCTTCTGAGATGTAGCACCATGTTACTGGGTGATTGGTGCCCAGTGCGCTGAAACAGCATAGTGGTATCGTCATCATCAAGGGTCAAAATGTCCACGGACTTTTCGACCCTTGCAGACCACTACATGGTCTTGAAACATCAAGCACCAGTCACCCAATGGCAGTACCATATCCCAGAAGAGCAAAGGCCTGAAATATTATGATGTTTACACTGGAATCTTAGTTGAAGCTGTTTCGGGAATGTTTGGAAATTGTTACACTTGGAAAAGAAATGTGCATGTTAAGTGTGAGGTTTCTGAAGAGAGAATATTTTGATTATGCCGTGCATAGTATAGGGACCATGAACAGTGAAATGTGAATACCTTCTGACATCAGTGAACTTGAGACTAGTTACATGCACATGAGACCAGAACTAACACACTTTCATGCCTTACAGTTCCTTATTTGAAGTCCCTTGTGTATACCTAATCTATCAAGTTGGAAAAGGTGCACATTTGCTTTCTGGCCTAGGAAACAGCTTCTGTCTTTCATATACAAGATGACTTGAATTTCAAGATCAGGCATTTAGTAGGTTCAGTAATTCATCGGACCCAGTTATAATTGTTTGGTAGAACTTGCAGCACTGATTATAGATAGTCACCAACAAATTAAGACTAAAGTTTGCAGCACTGAGTTCACATATTGATTAGTTTGTTATGAAATATAGATCTGATGTAACCATATTGTGTTTATTTGTATGTGTCTTGAAGAAGGAAGTTTTGGTTATGTGAATGAGTCATTTACATGTGTTTTGCAGCTGTCTGTGAAAAGTGTGGAGCAATAGGTGTGAAACACGCCTTCTATACAAAGGAGCGACGATTCTGCAGCTTGGCCTGTGCTCGAGAGTACTCAGAATTGGAGAGAACAGGCCAGACAGTTCCCAAACCATATCCATTGCTCAATGTGAGTCATCTGTTGAATTATATAATGACTCATTTATATGCTTGTATGACACTTCTAGCTGCAGGATTGTGATGCTGTTGCAATTAGGGCTTTCTCATTTACTGTTTTGTTGTTGTTGTTGCAGTTTATACGTTTGAGAGATCCTTTTTGTTAGCTGCAATATATTGTGTGTGTATGTGTGTGCATACATATTTTTCTAAAAGTGAAGACCATATTTACCTACATAATACTGTTCTTTTTCCAGTAACATACTTGTGTGTAAGTATTTAATCTAGCTGTAATTAGTATAAATTTGACATGAATATATATTTATATGTATATATATATATATATATATATATATTAGTAGGAAATTCATGCATATTTATTTAATCTAGTTGTAATTTGTATAAATTTTACATGAATATACATATTCAGGATGTTTCAGGGAGAATCTGCCATACTTCAGGAGAACGTTGTGTAGGTTAAATTACATCAATAACCAAAAAATGTAATGTTAACTCCTGTACTTAACATCTAATTAACATCTGAGTGACAAAAATACCAAGAAAAACTTGCACCAGTTTAATAAAAATTGTCCTTAGGTTCCAAGTACTTTACATGGAACACATGCTGCTACATGACTTGGCTTGGCTATTGGCTCAAAGACAGACCTGTGCAGTGTACAGATAGCGCTTCACGCTAAACAGCTACAGTACGTGCAACGGCAAGAGGACTGCATTTTTCTCGCATCATTGTCTCTGTAACTGTTCAACTTTGGATAGAGGTATTTTTGGTCATATCGATGTAACTTAACCTAGGAACATTCTCCCGAAGTATGGCAGATGTCATTGGAAACACTGTGTATATAAATGTGTATATTAGTAACAAATTCCTACAAACTACATTGAATAAACATGTAGATGGGGGAAGAAAAGAGCATCACGGTACACACAGTTTGCTCTTGTTATACAAAGGTTGGTACGAAAGTAATGCCCCCCCCCCCCCCCCTCTCTCTCTCTCTCTCTCTCTCTCTCTCTCTCTCCCTATCTCTCTCTCTCTCCCTATCTCTCTCTCTCTCTCTCTCTCTCTTTTTACGTGGTGCCAGGAAGAGTTTCTTGCTATACCCACTGGATAGCAACACTCCAGCTCGATGATCATCTGTGCTCCAGTCAGCCATGTGCTTTCAATGCAGTAGCAGTGCAAAATGGCGGATGTTGTGAACGTACCTACTAGGCAGAGAGTGGTGATTGAATTTCTTACTGCTTGAGGCTCCACTCCGATAAAGATTCATATGTGTCTGAGAATCGTGTATGAGGAGGATGCCATGGGTGTTAGCTCATCTAGGCGTTGGGCCTGTTCTAAGAGTGGTGAAAAGGATATGGGTGACGGGCCCCGCGGTGTCCAACAAGCCACGGCAGTGACGACGGAGACCAAAGACAAGGTTGATGCGCTGATTTGGGATGACCACCACATTATGACATGTGAACTGTGCTCTGCAATAGGGACGGAAAAATGGGCGGTCATGATGATCATCAGAGAACTTGACTGCAGAAAAGTTTGTGCAAGGTGGGTGCCAAAATTGCTCACTGTCAAACACAACAGCCCAAAAAACATCTCTGCAGAACTTCTCCAGTGCGGTGAGAAAGATGGAGATGCTTTTCTGTTAAGAATAATTACCCGTGATGAGACCTGTGTTCATAATTATGACACATTGATGAAAAGGAAATGAATGGCATAATGGCATCATCAGTTGTCCTCCCACACAAGAAACAATTCAAGGTACAGACTTCTGCAGGTAAAGTCATGGCTAGCTTCTTCTGGAACAGTGAAGAAATCTTGTTAGTGGAATTCTTGGACAGAGGAGCCACAATCCCTGGACCATAACAAAAAAGACAGAACATATGCTACATGCATTTGAAAGGGAAATATGAAGAAGAATATATGGCCCAGTATGAGAGAAAGGGTGCTCGAGTCATAGATGGAAGATCTGAATATCACAGATGATACTAAAATTAGAAGACTGAAATGGGTGGGTCATATCACAAGAACAGAAGATGAAAGGATCCCAAAAAGAAGATTCTGAGTGGGAAATTCCGCAACACAAGATCAGTAGGGAAACCAAGAACAAGATGGGAGAATGTCACCCAGGGGGATGCATTACAGGTGCTAGGAATAAGAGGATGAAGGAGATGAGCTGGGGATAGGGATGGAGGCACCTTTTGAGAGAGGCTACGACCCAGGAGGGGCTGTAGCACTATACATACATGGATGGATGGATTAATGGGTGGGTGGGTGGGTGGATGGATTAATGGGTGGATGGATGGTGCCACAATCAGTACAGAGCAATATGTGCATTAAAGAAGTTAAAACAACAAATTTGATGGGTTTTGACAAACAGGAAGATGACTCAAGTCCTCCTCCTGCATGCCAACACCATTCTGTGCACAAGGGAGGCAATTGCAACAGTGGAGTGGACTGTTCTTCCTCATCCTCCATACAGTCCTGATTTAGTACCTCTGACTTCCATCTTTTTGATGCCCTGAAGGATGCAGTCTGAGGATGCTGTTTTGCGGACGATGCCGAGCTGAAATGCAGTGTGTGTGAAGAGCTCCAATGCTTCAACAAAGAGTTGTACGTGATTGACATTTGGCATCTCACACAAAGGTGGAAAAGTGTTGCTAATGAAGGAGACTTTGTGAAAAAATAATCTCAACTTTGTGAAGGATGTTCCCATGATTATGTAAATTTCATTATAGTTGTGGTTTCAGAGACAAGAATAGAAGGCATTATTTTCATACCACCCCTCATATTGTACCTCCTACTTGTTTAAATCCTACTGGATCTTCATCAGGGAGAAACCATTAGTTATTACAGTTGTCATTTGTAGGCCATACATTACGTAGAATTTGTCATTACTATAACGGTTTTGTAATATCTGTTTAAATGTTACATGAATTCATATAAGAGTTCTCTGTCTTTTTGTATCACTTTTATGTAGTTCCACCTGCTCATTTTATTGCATTTTCTTAACATACTGGAATAAAAATTAAAACTAATTGCTTTTATGGCCTTTTATCCTGTCTTGTGAGAATTGTAGAGATTATTAGTGTCACCTGTTAGAATAGAATAGAATACAGAAGGGCGGGCACAGCAGTGACCTGTGCACTTCGATCGTAATCAATATTTTGTGCAGCCCTTTAGTTCAGTCATTCAGCAGCCCCACATCGTGAAGAAAGTGCAGTATCCTGCTGACAGATGTGTCACCCGTTACTGCTTGCTGCTATTATTTAAGTGTCCGTAAATCTTTGTCATCAGTCATTAAAATTTTATTTGTATTGTTCCCTGTTATATATTCCTGGTAGATTTTTTTTTGTTTTTCACTGGATTACAAGGCTGGCAACCAGGGCTGGCTCTTTGATTTATGAATCTTTATGAAGTAAAAAAAGAATGGCTTGTGTGGAGACTGTGTCTGTCTATCCATAATCTAGCATCAGTGACCGAAGGGTTTGTATGAGTTGGTGTAGTGGTCTTTGCAAAGTGTGAGTTGGTAAAAATCTTCTTGTTGACAGTCACAATTTACTTGGAGTGAAAAATAAATTTTTCCCCATCTTTCTGTATGTTTTGACAAGTCCTAATGTAATGCCATTGAGCAGTTACAAGTTTCATGAAAATTGGTGTAGTGAAAGCCATACTTTACTTAAGGGCACAAATGAAATTTTTCGTATTTTATAGTTTTTTTCGTCCAGTTCGTATAAAATTTGGTACAGGAGATTTTCACAAAAATTTATTGAGTGATTATGGGGTTTGTGACAGTGCAGTAAAACCCATACATAGTGGTGTTAATGAATTTCTGTCCCCACTTTCACGTTTGTTTGGTCTGGGTGAAATTTGGAATGAGAAATTTGTACATAATTATGTTTAGCATTTGTGTGTTACAGAGACAGGGAAGGCTGTGCTTCTCTTATGTGTGTAACTGAAATTATATTTACACATGTACCAAGAAAATGCGTGACATTTTGAACATAAAGAATGTGTTGATAAAGCTTGTGTACTGTGTCATGGAGTACACCATTTGCAGTCTTGTTTCTTCCAGCTTTGGTGGTTTTAGGTCAGCATGCATGTATGAGTGTCAGTGTCACATTTCTGTACTAGGTGTCAAAATATGCAGAAAAAGAAGTGCTTGTCAAATAAAAAGCAAGGAGTGTTTCCCAATTAGTTAGTGAAACATTTGTTACTAGTATATCACAAGGTTGTAGTTTTAATAGTCATTGTGTTCGTAATCTTCAGAACTTTGTATGTCAAGTTGTTTGCTGCCTCAGTGTAGCAAAATTGAAAATAATTTTACTTTAACGTTACAACAGTTATGTTTTTGATGCAGTTTCATCCTATGGATGGGCCTTACAAAGAGGAAGTGAAAGAATGTGACATACTCCAAGAACCTCATTCTCTTCCTATACCAGTCGATGATCCTGCAAGTCCCGTAATGGTGAAAAGGAATCGCTCAGAGCTGGCGAATACATATGAGTGGAAAAGTCAGTTGTCAGAGCCAGGCTTCATTGCAGCGCCTGTCTCATGCTTCAGTCATGTAAGTAGTTCTGACAGAAACATAATTGATTCCATGCCAGCATTTATCCTTGTTGGCATTTGATCATTTGTCATTCTTTGCTGTGAATTGCTATGTTTCTTATCGTATTTCAGTACACAAAAGATAGGAGATGAATATTAAAATGGATCTTAAAGAATTAGAGTATGAGAACGTGGAAGGGATTTATGTGGCTAAGGGTAGGGACCAGAGACGTGTTGTTAACACAGTTCTATGAATTGGGTGACTTCTAGCTTCTCATAAAGGACTGTGCTTCATATAATTACTTACATGTAGCTGCAACACAGGGGTTTAATGTGTGAGAGATAGTAGACACAAAACTGTCAGGAAGAAACCTTGTGGTAGACCTGGGAAGGATAGTATTAAGATTATCAGTACAGAAGTAGGGTATTTAAGGTATGGACTGGATTCATCTGACCGAGGATATGGAACAGTGGCAGGTTCTTGTGAACAGTGTAATGAACTGAAACATTTGACGCCTAACATTGACTATAGTTAATGTGCAGCACTTACTGAAAATGCCAGAGGTTGGCCAAAGTCAGCGCCAAGAGCATGCGAACTATAGGGCGTTTTTGTAGAGCCCTGTGGGATATATACACCCCTGCAGCTTGTGTGCTGTATCAACCCAAGTGAAAAAGGAGCTCTTTGAGTTGTTATTTAAAAAAATTCCCATGCCAATGTGTTAAGAAGGGTGGGGATTTCTTGACTGCCTGAGTGGTACTTCAGTACATGCAATTCTTTATGTTCATAAATTGTAGAGATGCATAAAGTTTGAATTCTTTGTGAATAGGTGCAGTCAAATCCTCATGGGTGATCAGCCATGTAAAAGGTGGGTAAAAACTAATTAATATTCTGGAGATGTCGTTGTCATCAGAGTGGATGCTAGAGGCAGAGCAGGTGGTTTTTAACCAAACCTGACATGGCTGATCGCCAAAGAGGGTTTGAGTGCAGTTTTGCAGCTATCAAATAATAATTATTAAGTGCAGAAATTTGAGAGTTGAAGGTGTGTGGTCCATGTTATGTCTGCAGGCTCCACTGGCTGACTGTTGGGAGAATATAACTGTGGGAATGAAGGTTGAAGTAGAGAACACAGACTGTGATGATTTTACAGAATCATTCCCAGATTCCTTCTGGGTGGCAACAGTTCTGAGGATAGCTGGGTACAAAGCATTGCTTCGTTATGAAGGCTTCGGTCAGAACTCAATTAAAGACTTTTGGGTTAGTCTTTGTTCAAACTCTGTGCATCCAGTAGGGTGGTGTGCTACTCGAGGCAAACCACTCATCCCACCGAAAAGTGAGTATGTAGTGTAATTATTGAATGCTTTAATAATGGGAGCCAGGATATAGTAGTATAGTGAGTAGGCTGCTGGATGGTGAGTTCAAGAATTATGGTTTGATTCTTGGCACAGTAAGGTAAAGCAATCCCATTACAGGCCTGGACAGGCCCTTAGGGTTCCAGGAGGTTGAGGCTGCCAGATTTGTAGACAGTCAGCACATGAAGGTGATAAGGTTGTCAGCCCTACGCACTGGCCGCCTTTACCCCCCAGGAAATTTTCCTGGTACTCATTTCTATTAGAGGCTGAGTTGACCCCAGGGCCATAGTGCGACCAAAAGGATTATGTCAATGAACAATTCCAGTGACACCATCGGGAATCGAACCCGTGACCTTCTAGCTTGTAGCGCAGTGCCTCAACCAACTGCACCACCGCGTGCCCCCTTCTTGGCACAGTTCTTCTCCAAAAGACCATGACTCATGTGGTTAGTCATTGGTCTCTTGCCACAGATGCCCAGGTTCAGTCCTAGGCCAGTCCATGTGGGATGTTTGGTGGACACAGTGGCACTGGGATGGGGTTTTCTCTGTGTGCTGTGGTTTTCCCTTGTCAGCATTATTTGACCAATGCTCCATACTCATTTTTAATTTATTTACCACAATTGATGCATGGTCTTGGCAGTTCACAGCATGTTTAAATAAAATGCTTCCATCTGTCACTTTTCAGTAATGCCCAGACTGGCTCTGGGGTCCACCCACACTCTTATTTGATGGGTGCTGGAGGTTAAGTGGCCGGAGCATAAAGTTGGCCACTCACCTCTGCCTAGTGCCAAGGTTAAGAATGAGTGGAGCTCTATTTCTTGTCTCCCATACACCTTCATAGTTTGGAGAGGGACAGTTTTACCCTTACACTGGTGATGCATCAGGGAAGAGAATCCATGCGTGTGTTTTATACCAGGGCTGTCCTAATGTACTTTTTGTTTTGTACAGGTATTGGGAGGTGTATAAATTTGCTAACATTTGCACCACCTGAAACCCTCCAATTACACCACTGTGGCAAAAAATTGAAAATGAAGTTTGAGGTTTTCACAGTGGTGAAATTTAAGATTGCAATCTGTACAATGAGAACATGTAGTTTAGTCACCAAAATTTCACATTTGTCAAGTGTTTGTAATATGACAAAGCTTTATGTGGCCTAACATTTGGGAACTGCATTGAGATTTGAGATTTTCACAGCGATGAGCATTCATTTAATACTATTCGTGCATGTGACACCATGTGGTGAGGTAGGTGGGTTTTACCCTGAAGATGGAGGCAGTGTGTTGCTCTGAAATATGCCCACCTGCCAGACTACTTGGTGTTATAACCCAGAACTTTATGGTTTTAATTGGGTGCTTATTGACATGAAGACTTGGTCTGGGGGTTTGTATTATTTTCATTTATTGTTTTTGTCAAGTGAACCTTAAATTGAAGTAACTGTGTAACATGCTCATTGCAGCAATTGAAGATAAATACAAAGACTGGAAGGAGTTCCTTGTGAAGCGATTGACAGGGGCGCGCACACTCCCGTCTAACTTCTACAGTAAAGTTACCGACAGCCTTGTCTCCAGATTCAGGTACATATTGAGCAGTTTGGTGGAAGGCTGTACACCCGTAGACACACACACACACACACACATTCACAAGACATAATAACATATTTTCTTGAACTAATAAATGTGATAAGAAATCAGGGGCATGCAACTTACTTGTGTGAGGTATGGCATTGGTATGTGGTTTATTTGTGATGAGCTCGGTAATAGTGTACAGTTCATTTTATTTAGGTTCTATCCGACAAATGTACACTTTTATTTTCTATTATTCAATACTTATATTTCATTGAAGATTGAAGGTTGGACAATCTTCATTGAAATATATGTATTGAATAATAGAAAATGAAAGTGTACATTTGTCAGATAGAACCTAAATAATCAAAAAATGTACGGTATGAATAACATAAAATTTATTAACGCCAGACAAGCAAAAGAAATTCATCAATATAGAAACATCAAAAACAAATTACACAAGACGAATGCACGGACAATCTTCAATGAAATATATGTATTGAATAATAGATAATAAAAGTGTACATTTGTCGGATAGAACCTAAATAATCAAAAAATGTACGGTATGAATAACATAAAAAAAAGTGTACAGTTCATTTATGACAAGGTTGCAACAGTGCGCAGTTTATTTATGGTGAGGTTAGCAGTGCTGTTGGTTCCAAGTTGCACTGTAATTTGCACAGCTTCCTGTTCTGTTTGCCTATGTACATGCAGCTGCATTTTATCTGTGATGTAGGCCTAAACCACATTTTCCCTGCAGAAGGTGAGTACTGTACTGGAGGCATGCCTTTACAGTATTTCACAGGCAGCAGAAGTTGTAAATAATTGTATGACATGCTGCACGTAAGATACAAATTGGTTTGTGAAATAGGACAGCTTTGTGGCTACATGAGAAGTGGCACCGTGGGTCCATGTTATAGACGGGGGATACATGGTATGGATTTTTTTTTGCAAGAAACAATTTGTATATTAGAAAGAGAAAAGTGTCTGCAAGTGCCAGAACATCAGAAAATGCGAGGCTGTAGCAAAATAAATCGACATGATATTCAGGTTTTAAGATGCTTATTTACACTTCAGATCCAACATACATGCTTTAGTACTTCCTTAGAATAGAATAGAATAGAATACAATACAATACAGTACAATACAATACAAAAGGGCAGGCACCCAGTGGTTCCTGCACTTTGACTGTAATCAGTCTTTTGTGCAACCCTTTAGCTCATTCATTTACCAGTCCCACACCTTGAACAAAGTGCAGTATCTTGCTGACAGAGATGTCTTCAAAGTTACCTGGTTTCATAAAATGATGGCCCAGGTGCCTGAATCTTAATGTGGCCTCACAGTCGCAGAGAATGTGTGAGGCCATTTCAGATACCTGCTTGCATCTACCACACTTGGGACTGTTTACCAGCCCCTGGGTAAATAGGTGTCCTTTTAAATGACAGTGTCCTATTAGCAACACTGTCATTATTCTTAGGTGGTTTCTGCTGAGACAGCAATTCCTCAGCTTCTTTTGCAGAGGTTTTTTTTTTTTTTAAGAAACCCCTTAGCCTGTTTTTGTCCACATATGGACTGCCAGTGCTCCTTGTGTTTCCTACTCGTCCCGTCCCTGATCACCTCCCTGGCAACCTTTGCAGATATACCAAGTGCATGCTCAGGTCCTGTGAGTGGATGTGAGGAGCCCTGTCTGGCTAATTGATTAGCTATTTCATTTCCATCAATTCCCATATGTCCTGACACCCATACCAGTTGGATCCTGTTATGTTCTGCCAGTTTCACCAGGGATTGAGGGGTGTCCCAGACTACTTTGGAATTTATCTGGAAGCTTTCAAGGGCCTTGATGGCTGCCTGACTGTCGGAAAGAATATGGATGTTCCTACCTGTGTAGCCATTTTCTGTATTCTCCTTTATACAAGCCTTAGTGGCATATATTTCAGCCTGGAATGCAGTGGTGTGGAGCCCAAGGCTGAAGCTGTGTCCCCTTCTCGAGCTCCATCTATATACCCCAGCACCAGTGCCTTTATTAGTCTTGGACCCGTCCATGTACCAGACCAGACCCCCTTTTGCTGTCTGGGTTGAACCCATTCTGCCACTTACACTTGTCAGGGAACTTGACCATGAATGACTTGTGGTATGCATATCTTGGAAACATCCTGTCAGACCCCAATCTGTAGGATGGGTTTGTGCTCCATGTCCCAGAGATTTTTTTGTGTGACCAAAGTTACAGGATTTAGGTCTCCACTGTTGGGTAGTAGTACTTCAGTAAATCACATGAACTGTTCTGAGTCCTCATTCCTTGAAGTTGAAACATGTAGGCTTAATAATGGGTGCTGGGTATTTTAAGAAAGTGTGGTATATCAGTTATCCTGACTGAAGTCACAACTGTGTCCAGACCAGCTCTGGTGCCCTTCTAGCATATCTGTTGAGTACAGGCATAAAGTGACGAGGGCATGAAGCTCCCAACCCGTCTACATCTGGAGCCAAGGTTGAAGAATATGTGGAATTGTGCCTCCGCTTCTCATATTGTCTTTCTGGTGTGGTGTTTAATTAAGTACAAGGAGGTCACAGTTTCAATCAACTATGCATATCTGTATCATGCAATGCAGATGGCCAAATTGATTCTTTCTTTGGAACTTCACACAGAAGTCAGTGATTCTCACATTAAAATACTCTGTGAGAAGAAGATCTGAGATGCTGAGTATGATTTACTGTGACTAAGAGGGAATTGGTAATTAAAACTGCGTACTTACATATTAGCACCTAAAGCCTCTTCAGAATGTATTTGATTTCCAGATGTGGGTTGAACTTGGAGGTTGTGGACAAAAACCGCATTTCTCAAGTGAAGGTTGCAACAATTCAGAAGATAGTTGGGAAGCGACTTCATGTGTGCTATTATAATGCAGAACCAGAGGATAATGGTTTTTGGTGCCATGAGGATTCACCTCTTATACATCCAGTAGGATGGGCCCGTCGTGTTGGCCAAACCATAGATGCTCCAGAGGAATACCTTGAACGTTGCGAAGAAGGATCATGGGGTAAAGATGATGCCACAGATGAATATTTCCATGAGCCCCCAGCTTCTTCGTGTCCTGCAGGCATTTCATTTCAGGTATGTTTCTTTCAAGGTTGATTGTAATAGAATTGTTTAATTGTTGTATAGTGTTTAGAAGTTCCAGTAATTCCTAATTTTAAGAAAGGGATGTAATTTTAATAGTTGTTAAGGGAAAATTCATTGATATGAAACAAGTTTCTTATTTATCTAAAATAATTTGGACATACAGTGACATAATGTGTGATATATAAAGAAGAGTAAGAAAATGTAAATATGTTATTGCACACAAATGTGTACATGATATGTTAGTCTAATGCTCAGTAATTAATGTGATGTGAAAATGAGTAATTACATGAATCTGGATTAAGCTCAAAGAAATGGGTGTTGCTTGGAGTACATTACATAAAGGGCACAGCAGATTGAAGTGGGAGAACGGAAAGAGGTGAGAGCAGTGTTGGGAATGGCTGGAGACATTCACATACCAGAAGAGATGTGTTAAAGGTTACGCATTAACTTTTAGGAGACGGATTTAAAAGCTAATTGTGTCTCGTGATGGCCTGAGTTTTTCTGGCATAGCATGAACTTTCAAATTTCTACCAAGTAAACACACAGAGACCAGCATGTGGCATGCTAGGCCATTAACTAGATGTTTCAGAAATCAACGTGTGTTAATAGTTAATGAAACATTCCTAAAGTGAGCAAGTCGGTTTGTGGTCGTGAGTGTGCTAATAAAGCTTTGCTGAGCACCATATTTATCAGAATACGAAGTGACTCCCTTTTACTGTCGTCAGTTTTCAGGAAGATGCCTATACTGAGCATGTTGAAGTTTGTGCATGATTATAAGGTTAAACCTCCCTCATTTGTTCACCTGTCCAGACTGCAGCCTTCTAGTCAATGGATTGCAGGGTTCTTTGCCAGGGGTAAAGCGGCTAGGGCGTAATGTTGACCATTCACCTCCGTCTAGTGCCAATGTTAAGAATGAGTGGAGCTTTACTTCTGCTCCTGCTATATGCCTTCATGGCATGGACAGATACAACTTTACCTTTTTTACGCCCATTTTTTTTGGATGATGAAGTAGAAAAAGATTCTCATATTTTGTTAAATACAGTAATTTTTCAAGGCCAGAAAGTGCAGGATGGTTCAGTCAGCAACTGGTGTTCAGTTCCCAGCAGTGGGCAGAGATTTTACTCTTTGCAGCCACCTCCACACTGTCTCTGTGGTCCACTCAACCTCCAGTCCAATGGCTGGCTGGGCATCTTTCCCCATGGGTAACGTAACCGAGCCGTGGAACTAACCACTCCCGTAGGTCTGGTACAGCTGTTACACATGCATGTAGCTGTACCACTGCTCCACCATATGTCTTAATGTATGATGGTTAACCATTTGGCATCAGAATTGAATGCCTGGTGTGGCATGCAGGAGACTGGAATTTAAGTGAGAGCTGCTTAAGGAAGGCCATTAAATGGCTGTCATCTGCCTGATGGTAGGCACCGTGTTCATTAAACATAGGGACAGCTTTGTGTTGTGGGCTACTCTCATTTTTGGATACTCATACAAATACTTTAGGATTTGCTGTAATTTTTCTGGGATGTAATGCTGCATCACTGGATGTTTGGTTCCTGACGTTCCGAGACAGCTTAATGGTCTCATCTTTGGGGGTCACAAGATCCGTGAACAATGCCTGTGGAGCAGGTGGATGACGTTGAAGATGAGACCACAATCCTGGCTTGAAACGTCAGGAACCAAATATCCAGTGATGCAGCATAACATCCCAGAAGAACTGATACCTCATCCACTTTGCTGTAGAAACCTAAAAACTCACATTTCATAGTTCTTCAAGAGCAGTAATTTGGAAACCTTTGTATATCTGCTAAAGGGCACTTTTAAAGAAACCAGTTATGCATAAGAAGTTGTGTAGGATTAGTTTGGGCTAGACATACAGTTCACCAAAATAATTTGGGCAGGTAAGAATTGAAACCCTTTCAGTTTGTCTTCCTTTCTTTCTGTATTTATTAAAAACTGTCTTCTGGTATTGAACAGTGATGTGAATGAAGTGCTTTAATTTGTTGGTTGCAGGAGGGTATGAAATTAGAGGCAATTGATCCACTGAACCTATCTGCAATCTGTGTGGCAACTGTGATGAAAGTATTGCGAGGGAATTATATAATGATACGCATTGACAGTTACGATGAGGATGCATCAGGTGCTGACTGGTTTTGCTATCATGCCAGCTCTCCATGCATCTTTCCTGCAGGCTTTTGCGATGTTAATTCTATTCCTTTGACTCCACCTAAAGGACATGAACCAGGAAAATTTGATTGGTCTACATATCTTGAGGAAACGAATCTTACGACAGCACCTCTCGTTCTTTTTAACAGGGTAATGTTGAATTGTATAAGAGTGCCATTGATTTGTACTTTTTACATCCTGGTTTTTCCTGCCAGCTCATTATGTCTATGTTTGATGTGTATAAGGTCTGGCTCTGTTGTGAGTTGATTTTTAATATTTTTGCTGTCATTCCATCTTAACATGGAGGTGTCAGTTAACACTTTCGGACCTCACTCGCTTGGTGCTTTCCTGCCTAGGCCAGTAAAGTTACATAATGTGGTCGCAGGCGTATTTTATTCAGATTTCCCAGTGCTCATTTTGCAGCCTCTGTTGTTGCAAGTGGGAGAGTGATAGAGTGATGTGTAGCGAAGAACTACCGTATATTCTCGAATCTAATGCGCACCCTTTTTACAGTTTTAGAGGGCAAAAAAATCAGATGCGTATTAGATTCGCGTGCGGATTAGATTCGCGGTCTAGAGCTGGATTTTGGAAAAATGATTGAGCTGCTGTACGTGCCGTAAGAACAATACAATACAATAATCTATTATTTTATTATTTATTATTATAATTTATTATTCATCAGACTCGCCGTCATCACTCATAATTGAATCGTTATCCGTGCTCTCCACCCAGTCACTATCATCTTTATCTTCAACATCGTCCTCCCATACAATGTCATCGCTGCCTTGTGTTTCCGCCATAGTCGAATGTTGCTTTCATCAACTCCAAAAATTGCAGCGGCTTTGCGGTTTCCATTCTCCTCTGCGCACCGAATAACTTCACGTTTGAACTTCGCCGTATATGAGAGTCGTTTAGATTTCAGGTGTCCCTCTTCCATAACTACGTTACACGACGAATTGGAACAAGCACCTCCCACGTTTCAACAACTAAAGCTCAGCTGGCTTCAGACGAGATTGCGCACGTCTGTTGAGAAAGGCCCCGCCTCTATCGGTATGACTCATCGGCCACAGGCGTAGCGTCGGAATTTAACGCATTGGTAACATCCAATATTATTCAATCAGTCGCCCCGTGGGCAAGGGGTGGTTGAAGGAAAGGTGCGCATTAGAATCGCGAACTAACTTTTTTTTGTTTAAGAAGTCGCCAAAAACTGAGTGCGCATTAGATTCGAGAATATACGGTACCTTATATGCATAGACAACTGCACTCATAATGCAGTAATTATCAAAAAGGCAAAAGAACTTTTATTTTGAGATGATTATTTTGTGTGTCCTTATGCTTAAGCATGTCACTATGCTGTATGGCCATATACCAAATAAAAATTAGCTGAAACATTTGAAATTGGCATTTTGAAAGTTATCTGCACTCCTGCTGGCAATTTTGAGAACTGCAGAAGCAAGAAACCACCTTCCTACTGTGAATGTGTAACTTGATTACTCTGAAGATTCATCATTTTGTGTGTGTGTGTGTGTGGGGTGGGGGGGGGGGGGGAGTAAGCTGCTACTGTGATTGTTTCCTTCCTGAGTGTATTCAAGATTTTTTGGAGTAACAGTGTTCAAGTCTTCTGGGATGTGACGCTGCATGGGTTAATAGTTGACAACATTTCAGAGGTTCTTGCTGCCTCCATCTGTGGGTTTCAAGAAGTCAAGTAAGACTTGTATGCTGTTCTAGAATGTTTGTAACTGTTCAGCAATTTACATGTCATCACATCCCAGAATCCCATGAGACTTAAATCTTTATCACTAGTGCTGTGAGAACCTCAAATGTTACACATTTTTATGAGCACTTATATTTTCCCATAACTGATTTTCAGTTGATAAGTTCTCCATACACTTTTATCATTGATCCTGAGGTGTGGTAGGCCTGATTGTCACTCATTTCTACACCCTAATTCTACCTCTGAGCCATTAATTTACTGAAATCAGAATGCGGTTTTTTGTCCTGCAGCCTTCTTTGTATCTCAGTGCTGCTTGATGTTTGATTATTTGCCTGCAGGAAATTCCGGCTCATGGATTTGTGGTGGGCATGAGGTTGGAAGCAGCGGATCTCATGGATCCACGGTTGGTGTGTGTTGGAACAGTGTCTCGTGTTGTAGGACGTCTCCTGAAGATACATTTTGATGGCTGGGAGGAGGAATATGACCAGTGGCTGGACTGTGAGAGTCCTGACATGTATCCTGTTGGCTGGTGCCATCTTGTTGGACACAAACTGGAAGGGCCCAGAGCTCCGTCAACCAAAGCGTCTGCAGCAGCTGGTACGTGTGTTATCTCTGTACAGAGCAGGGGGTGTATCTGACATAGAAATCATTTGACATTTCACATGGCATAAGACAGCGTTCATATCCTTCATTCTCACAAACTACATATTATACCAGTTTTGATGTAATAGTTACAGAAGTGCCACAGAAACCAGTAGTTGCACAGTATCACAGAAATGCTGCATTAATGGCAGAGTGACATAAGGACAGTTATTGGATGTAAATTTTACCACAACTGTTCTGCAGATTTAAGACAGGTTGTCATGAAAAGATGGTAGAAAATATTTCTTTCAGGATGTTTGCACATTTGGTGTATATCTTTGCGTCCATTAGTGCCATCATCTTGGAAATGTGTGCAAAATATGCATAGATTTTATGCTGTGATTCCTTTTCAGTCGAGGTTTTTGTCTGTTGACCCCTGTGAAAGATTCGTCTTGCAGTGGAAGCCGAGCTTCTGGTCCGTGTGAAACTTTGGTGCCAATACTGTGCTCCAGCTGCTTAGGATTATGTGATAGAAGGCCAATTTTGTATGGAGTATGTTTGTAGGAATGTGGAGGACTAGTGCAGTGTTATGTCAGGATGTTATTCATCTCTGCCTCATTTTAATTAGGCACAAATTTAACGTTTAAATAACCTACATTTGCATATGCGAACACACAAAAAGAGCATCAGAAATTAATTTTATATGTTTAAGCAGGAAGGAAATTTATTGCATTTTTAAGACATGCTGCATCATCTGTTTTATTTGCCAAAGAATTCTGTTTATTTTATTTTTTTTTTCTCTCTCCAAATAATGTTTCCCATAAACCATGCATGAAAATTTAAATATCAACCTGGTCATTTCAAGGGTAATATTCTGTATCCTGTGTCCCTTGGGTGTGAATTTATGCAACTGTATGTTGCATGTACAGGGGGATTTCTGTAGTACATGGTGTGTCAGGGTAATTAAAATGATAATGATTTCCTACATTTAATGCATCAAAGCAGTTACAACAGTGAAGTAACTTGAGCTGTGCGGAGATACAGTTTTGGTAAGGATCATGTCTACATTCGATTAGAGCGAGTTCCTAGCAGAGTTATGGGGACTAATTTCAGATGTGATTTCTATATCGCTAGCATTGTCACATTAGAAGATGATGGAGGCAGTAGATTCCTCCAGAACTTTGGTACCACCTATCTATCAGATTATATGACCACATTGCAGCAGATCGATTCTTAACAAAATGGGTTGGTGATTGTGAGCATCATAGTTGTGGTGCAACTTGGGCTGGGGGGGGGGGGGGGGGGGGCTGAGTTCGCATGCAGAAATGTTGGCATCATTTAAGAATGGAAATAGATTTTGTGGACCAAATTCTTTGCTTTTTTCCCCCCTTAGATAATAAAGTGATATGCATAACAATTATGAGTAACAGAAAGTAAACTGTGTTCTCTTTTTGCAGGAAAGACTCCAAAGGGTGTGAAGAAAAAGCCTCGTAGAAGGCATAAGAAGGGGAAGGGTTCTCCGAGTGGTTTGGGCCCAAATAAGAAAGGCTCTGGCAACAGTTCCGTGGCAGCTGCAAGGACTGAAGTTACACAAAGTATGCACCTGGCAGATTATACTTCCATACCTGTAGTGGCGTTTTCATCAAGTGAAAATGAATTTGTATCTGAGCCTCAGGATAAATCTTATTTTGAACTGTCTTGTTTATTATAACATTGTTTGGCATGTTTATCTGCATAAAGTGACAGTTTTTTGCAATTTCTGTCTCTCCACACATACCAGCACGAGGAACTTCATTTTTGAGATTCCTACTAAAATTTGTCAGTACATTCCAGTTGTGGTTAAAATCAGGCAAAAATAACAGACACTTTGCATGAAGAGCTGTATATGTTTATGATATCTCACCATGATGGGTCTAGTTAATTGAGACAGATTGTGTTCCCCATGAGGAATTTGCTGAGGCTGAAGGAACAGTTTTTATGACAGACAGGCTGTGTTCTGTGTGAGGTGGAGTTCAGGCTGAAGAAACAGTTTTGTATTGAGCACTGGATCGGTGGTAAATGTCAAGTATCGATGTTTAAGAGAGAAATTGCAAATCTCCCTGCTTACAATATCTTGATGATTGGTTGTAAATCTGTTGCTAAGGTAACAGAGAAATGTTATAGTGTGTTAAAATACTCATTGTATAGATGATAAGTAATTATAAATTTAATGTTAAGAGACAATAATAGTGCCAACATACCAGAAGTGTCTTTCTCTGAGGAAATTCCCTGACTTACTTGACTAAGAGTGAAGATACTGGTGCTTATTGAGGTTCTCTGGAAAATATAAGGGTAACAGTTATGAAGATTAACTTGCCATTGCACACTGTGGCGTTCATGTAGTGTGATGTTAGTTGCTGCCTGCGAGTGATTCAAATTTAAACCAGAGGAGCATTATTTGATTCAGTTTTGGATATAACACTCTTTGTTTTGTTATATCTGTTCTGGCAGTAATAATTTGTTGTTGGATATATCACTTTCACATTTACCTGATTCCTTGATATTTCCACTGATCAGATGCAGCTTTTTTGTTGCAAATAATAATTTCTAGTTCTGGCCATAGATATAATTCAATCTTATTCAGTGTTGTCATTGTGTTTGTCATCTTTTTGAAGACTGGTAACTGGTGATGTTCATGTAATTGTTTAGCAGCAGGAATGTCTGCGAGCTCTAAAACCAGTGGATCATCTAACGAGCACATGCTTAGAGAACCTGCTCAGGCGACAAAGCTTGCTGCATTAGATAGCAGTGCTGATGGTTTACCAAAGGAAGGTAGCAATGGTCTCCCAGGACCTGGGCGGGAACCTGAAATGGGACAGGAGCCAGCTGGTCCTGATCAGTCTCTCCCTGTTTCCTCAGAACCTGGTACTGTTCAGCAGCCTCCTTTACCTCGGGAGAGAACTGCCACGTCTTACATTAATGTGAGTTGTTGAATAGGTGTTTTATATATAATTACCTTTCTGTTCCTCTGTATCAGTGTACAGTAGAACCCCCGTATCTGCGGTTTCAGTTATCCGTGGTTTACAGCGGCCCGAAAATATTATCACATTCACTGCCAAAGTCGACCATGGTCAATTTAAGTATTTACGTTTTAATTTGCCAGCGTCGACTTTAGTTACTGAAGTTTACTTTGCGCTTTTATATGTAGGGTTTGCTACTATCCGTGGTTTCGGGCAGCCACGGTAGGTCTTGGAACGTATCGCCCGCGGATACGGGGGACTACTGTACTAAGTGTGGCAAAACATGGCGACTCTGCAAGCTGTCTGGTATTGCATCTCACATAGTTGCTTGTTTCTAAGTCAGTCCCACTTTTGTCCAGTCCTATTATTCTGCAGTCAGTAGTTATTCAAGAAATTTACTGTTACTGGAATTCACAGGTTCATTACCGGTGACAGTATCCATATTTTGAAGTGATTCAGTTCAGTGTAGATCCCAAAACCTAAAATTCTTTTATCCTTATTATACCAAATTTGATCTCCCACGTGTACTCCTCAAATTTGATTTAATGTTAATGATCCCATTACTGTCAGAGATGATTATTATTAAAAGATGAAATTAAATTCATATACTTTAAGAAACGATCAATCAAAAATTATATTGTGTCCATCTACACTTGGCTAATGAATGGGGAAATACCTGGTTCCATATTGAGAACACAATAAACAAGAACCTAAAGGAAGAGTTTCATATCAAAGCTGATTATTTGAAAGAAATAAATAGTTATGTTCAATGGAAGTATATTGGTCTTTTATTGTCATCATTAGTACTACTACTACCACCACCACCACTACCAATATTTGGCCTGTTGAGACCTGTTATAGATATTACAAAACAAAATCCTTTTACCTTCCAAACTTAATTTTCCTTTTGCTTAATATTTTAAGATCTTATTCAGAATCCTATCAATGTATTATTTCCAATTTCACATGTATTATGTACAATATGTTACTTGTATTTCTGTCATAATTTCTTCACTTTTTTACAGTCCAGAATGGTGTATCCAGCAGATGAGTTACAGTTCTTAAATGCACATTATTGTACCTGTTTTTTTTTTCTTGCACAGGTCTTAATTCTGTTGTAACATACCTCAAAATCTGTGAAGCCACAATTATTTACTCAGCATGCATGCAAATGTTTATTTAATAGTGTAGAACATACAGTAGTAAATGTAAATGGTCCCTGCCTTGCTAAAATACTAAAATGTAATGTATAAAGGACATTAAATTGATGGTTGTGATAGTAAAGTTTCACTAAATTTAACCCTTCAAGCCAGTATTTAAATGGGGCTCAGTCCGCTACCCAAGTGGTGTTTAAGTTTCGCTTCCTGGTGTATGGAATGTAACGTGTACATTGACCTACTAGTAGGGTAAGCTGTGCAGAAATGCACATACGTACATTAACCAGCTTGAAGGTGGGTGGGTGGGTGGTGGTTTTTTTATATATATATATATATATATACTGTCATAACATTTTCACTTCATTGAACATATGATATATTCTGAAGTTCATGCTAGTTGCATTTCACTATATGAACCACTTGGCAAATTTTGCGTATGTTTTATTTACCCAAGAATTCCACCTTGACCCTGGCATGCAGCTCACATCATGCAGGAACTTTTAAATCTTGGTTGAAAGTGTATAAGCAAATGGTAAAATTTATTCAGGAAATTGAGAACCCTAATTATTCTGTCTGACTGCCCTTACTAATTCATCTTGTACTGATTTCCAGTCAACTGCGGCAAGTGGAAAACTAATTCCAAGACTGGTGGATGCAACGGGCAGTGTAAGTGAACCTGGTGAACTAGTTCCAGCAGAGTGGAATGTGTTTGACGTGGCGCAGTTTCTACGAGTCAATGACTGTGCAGCGTATTGTGACAGCTTCAGTCGAAGGGTGAGTGAATATTTATTTAATGGGAGGGAAATGTGCCTGTTAGTTTTGTCTTGTATATGCATGTCCTAGTAACAGGGTCCATACACTGCACTGATTTTGTTCAAAATTCGTATGAGAGACCTACATGGCATTTTGTTTAGTCATTTTGAGTTTGATAACAGCCCTGTCTTTGGTTGTTTGTACTTCAGTGATGCTGTTAATACTTCTGATTGTGTAGTGATGAATGAATATATGCACGTGGGTGATGAATTGAAAGGGATGTGGAATGAAGCAGTCATGTCCTAATTGAAGGTAGTGTACTGGCATTTTCCAGGAGAGAATGAGGAAACCCATGAAAACCTGAAGTGAAGATAGTTAGTGTCCTGGCTGAGATGTGAAATTGGTACCTACAGACTACAGATCATAATCATTACTGCTGGAGCCAGCTTGCTCAGTTTAATGCTGTGCCCTTTTCTTTTAAAACCTAAGTGTGCAGTGCTATTAGCCCAATGTTTTTGCAAGAATTTGAATTTTAAATGAGACATTAATACCTTTCATTGGACCTAATTGAACTGTTTATTTTGTGTCCTTTGACAGATTTTGTTGAAACCGTGTGTTTAAGTTTCTTTAATTTCTTGTATGGCCCTAAATGAGGTTATTCTGAGCTCTTTGACAGATTTGAGAGCTTAATTCATTGCTGTACCTCCACAACAGAGCAACATGTGTGTAAATGGAATACACCTTCATAAACTCACTCCAAAAGGGCACATTTGTCTGTTACTGCAGGCAAATGGAAAGATTATAATGATGTGTATTTGCCCGTTTCCAGCCTAGGCTTATCACAAGCTGGAGATCTTAATTGGTCACTTAACTATAGGCCATTTTACTAAACTACAGATCTCAGCTTTGCAACAGATTCAGTTTCAGAACTCTTTTTTTTTTTTTTTTTTTTTTTTTTTTTTTTTTTTTTTTTTTTTTTTTTTTCTTTTTTTCTTTTTTTCTTTTCTTGTCATGATAGGAAGCCCACGTCACTTACAGAAACAGTTTAATGTAAGGAATCGTTTTTGGATGTGTTACTGTATAACATTTACAGTTGTGCAAAGGTGGTGACTTCAGCATTATTACTAGACAAGCTGCAGCACAAGGTGCATAGTTCCACTTCCCAGATGGCTACAAAGTAGAATAAAGCAAAATTGAAAAATCGTATTTCCCAACTGTTCTTCTGTGATTGATGGGAGTTACAACACAAGATTGGTTGCAAGAAGTGGTTATTCACTCCAGGCTGTACATCTTTAACGACTTGGAGTGTTTGAAACGAATGATATGTGAAGTTCTAATGAAAGGTGCATGAAGATGAATTGTGTTAAGTCTCAAAAACCAGTTGTCAGAATGGGCATAATGCAGGGCTTTCTGCCACCACTGTAATGTGGAATCTTGTGGTGTGGGAGAGGGTTATCATGCCGTTTATTTGGATAACTAGGAGATCTGTTTTGCAAATGGTGCTTTACACAAATACATGATGATAGAAATGCTTTGGTTAGGTTTGAAAATAATAGTCTTTATTATCATTTGTAAGTAGCCTTTTGGCAATGAATTTGGACATTTAAATTTTAGTGCACCCTTTTGTAAAATGTGAATATTTTATGAACCAAAAAAGATAACATGAAATACATGGCATTTTATGGATTAAAAAACAGAGATTGTGTACAGATATATTCAGATAACTTGATACCCTGAGCTCCCTAACACTGCACACAGCTGTAGTCGGCATGATCTGGTAGCTGCTTGACTTACGTCGGCATGGCCAGGCAATGTTAATCCTGTTCCAAAAACATAGACTCTGTTGGGAGTAGGAGTATGTTGTGTAGCTTCATCTCAGCGCTTGACTACCCTGCTAATAATGTCTCTCTCTCTTTGCTATGAATTACTTTGTTAGAAAGTTTTGACACTCCAATTCACTCCATTGCTTAAATGACACTGAAGAGCCCTGCAAGTTATCAGACAATGTTTTTGAAACGGAGAGAAAAAGGTTGGGGCTGCGTGCGCTGTGCTTCCCCCTGACCAGCTTGCCTCTTCACCCCTGCGCTAACAGACATCAAGTTATCTGACAAGGACAGTAGCATGTCTCATAAAATTCAGTAAGTATATTTGTTGTCTAAGTATATAAAATGCCATCACTGAGGGGTAGTGGTACGCCCATCCTATATATAGGACGCACGGTGGCTGAAGGGTAGTCATTGAAATTCTGCCTTATAAGGGAATTGTTTTCACCCTTGCATGTAGACATAGGCCAGGCCACAATGTTTAAGACCATATAGCTGGATGATTTGGCTCTTCTAGATATGAAAATCAGATTCACGGCAAAACACAGAAGGTTTTCTTTCACACTCCAAATGATTATTTGGAGAGTACCTTACAAAGCCTCTGCTCCCATTCCTCAGCACTTGCATTTCTTTTGTCATTTCATGTTAGTTTACCAACCTGGAAACCTCTTCTTCAGAATGTTTGAGCAAAAGTGAATGAAACTGAGGTAATTATGCATTCTGTTTTATTGTGTTTCAGAAAATCGATGGAAAAGCTCTTCTTACACTTACCAAAGATCAGATCATTGATCTGACTGGGATGAAAGTTGGACCTTCATTAAAAATTTATGATCTGATACAGCAACTTAAGATCAAAATCAATCCAGCTCAGGAGAGAATGAAAGCCAGTTTAAAGAAACTGTTATAGTGCATCATTTTCATTCATAAATATTGCATTTGCTGCCTTCATTGTACCTTAAATCTCATGGTGTATGTGTGGGGTGGGTGGGTTTCTGCTTGCGAGTCTTTGTGTCTTACGTGAACTGACAAGTTGTCATAACAGAGCAATAGTATTGTTTACATAGTGACACCAAATTTAAATTTACGATGGGTTACTGTAACGAGTTACGTAGTGCAGGGAGACTGTGTGTGCGTATGCGGGTACATGTGGACAGAAGTGTTTGGTGCTGCCCCTCTCAATGCAGGCTGGCCCACAGTGTGTAGGTTCACTTCATGGAGGCACTGTCTAGAACACTCAGTGTACACTGGAACCACATTGTGTACCAAAAGTCTTAACAGCTTGCAACACTTCATGTGGCAAAATTGAGGAAGCCTAAGGTATACATTAGTTAACATAGTTATTTTGATATCGTAATGTAGACACATGTAGAGGCAGTTGTCACATATTAACAATCTTCCACATATGTGGAGTTTGCATCACTCTGTACATAATCTGCATTACTGTGTGTGTATGTGTATATATGATCTATATCGACTGGCTGTACGTATATTTAGTTTTACGTTTGACATAGGTTGTAATAATTTTTTTAGATATTTATTTCTGATGATTGAATCGTATGACCACAGATTAAGTTTGTTATGATAAGTCGTAAATGTATTGAGTTCGGTGTTCCTAGTCTTGTCATTTGTAAAAACCTTGATTTTCTCTGCAGAGAGGAAGAATATCTTCAGAGATTTGATTCAGGCTTGTTGAAGCAAGTAGAAGTGTTTAATTTCAGGTCCTTGTGGTCAGACATAATCACACAAACAAAATGGTTAGTAATGGTTGTGTGCAGTTTCGGACAGAATATTGCTGCAACTTGGAATAGGTAATGTTGCTTTGGGGGTTTCAATGAGAGAGAGAAACTAAGATTTTAACATTTATTTGTGTGCAGACTCTTACGTGATCTTTTGACATTATTTTGATTTGTTATGAAGAAAGAATATAGGTAGACTGTATGTTCAAGTAAGGAGGTCAGAGTCTGTTGTGCAAGACATACCAGTGACCAGTGGTGACTGTTCTAGCCGAGGCCCTTTTCTGTCCTCGTTTTCTTAAGGAAGCACATGATATTTTTAATGGATGTCTTGTCCAAAAGTGACCCGTTGGACATCACATTATTAATAAGTTCATGGATGCATAGTATACTTGGAATTGTACCCTGAAGAATTAATGGTGATTGTTGCCACACTTCGTATATGGTAGGTGCAAAAGTATATGTTGTTTGGCAGTATATTAAACCATATTCACTTTCAGTGATTAATGTTGCATAACATACTGTTTGACATTATTGTAGCCTTATTCATTCTAAGATTAAGCCAAGACTAATTTCAGCATTGTAATTATGTGACCTGACTAGTGGAGTAATTTTATTTTTGCAATTGTCAGTTGTGCCATTGTAGGCATAAGTAGGAAAGCAGTAACACTTGGAATAGTTGTTTTGTATTGTTTCATGCTGTACCGTTCTGATATTTCATGCCAGGCAGAGTATTGGTCCAAGAAATACCCACTATATAATTAAAGGGTGTGTTTTTACCAGTCCATGAACTTATTTGTGAGTTTTTATATTTGCATTTGTCTCAGGAATGCATGTCCCACAAGTACCAAGGCGTGCTCATAGTACTAACTGTAAAGCACTCAAGTTGGGATACCAGATGTTTCATGAGTTCAGGTATGTTGTTTACAGAATTTCAAAATAAGTCTCTAGTAGGGGTTTACTTAGTGAAATAGTGTAAATGTCATTGTGGCCATTTTTTAGGTTAGTCAGAATGCCTCAGTATGTGTTAGGCTGGTCCCTCCATATTTTCTAGTCACATAAAAGCTGAAGTTATAATGTCTGGTTTGAGATTTGCGACATACATATCTATATTATACTTGTGCCTGAAGTACAGTGTGCAATCCATTCTCTTGTTTTCTTTGTGCACACTCTTGCATTGATTTACTTGGTCAGTATAGCTGGTGATGGACAGTGATGTTGGCATTACTTATTTGCAAACTGGGTGCAGTGTAATGTATGAAGGTATTAGCTGTGAAGTGAAACTAATCATCCATGGAACTGATGAAAAGATTTGGGTTATTTCTTTTAAATTGATCATTCATATTTGGAAACTGGGCTTAACCAGTTTTATAGGATTGTTCAGGGAAGTCTATGGAAGTTGACCTTTTTCTTAGGCTACATCTTGAAGATTGTCATGTTTTTGGGGGCATGAAATGGTTATGACACCAACAGGTTTTCTCCCTTGATAAATGGCAGCTGTATGTGTATATCGTCTTGTTCTTCATTCCCTGCGCACAATAACAGATCATGTACCAAGAGTGAAGCAGTCAACACAACTAGTTTTATTATAAAAACATTATTTTTATTTAAAATTGCTTCATGTTTCAACCCGTAAGGGTCATTACCAGGCAAGAATATGTAAAGGAAGGTCAGTCGAGAACATTTGAAATTCTTGTTTTTATGAGCGAGCTGTCTTCCTTGCAAATTATGTTTATTACAATTGTATTATTATATTGAAACCCAGTAATACAATTGTAATAAACACAATTTGTAAGGAAGAGATCTCTTTCATACACACAAGAATTTTAAACGTTCACCAGGGTCCTTTACACATTCTTGCCTGATAATGACCCTGAAGGGTAGATATTATGTAGCTGTTCTATATAGAAAAAGTAATGGTTTTGTAATAAAAATGGTTCTGTTGACTGCATCACCGTTGGTACATAATTTATGAAACAAAGTGTGATGTCTGTTAAAATTAACAAAGATAGAAGATTTATGTGCAGATGTGTTAACAAGTGTTGGTAGTATGAGTGGTATTAAAATCTCATTGTGTAATCTTTGGAGCCCAGAAGTGTACCATGCCAGTTGCAAGTTTTTTATTATTATTATTATTATTATTATTATATGAAATGTAGGACATACTTCAACTTTTGGTAAAAGAAACTGGCAAGGAACTTAGTATTTGCAAGTATGAGAGTTACGGATGTAACTTGTATAATTTCTTGCCTAATTTGAGGAGATCTGATTTGCTGACAAGTAGCCTTTGTCACACTGTTGCACCTCATGGTGCTGAATTGCTTTTATGTATTAAATGTTACAAACACAATGCAGAATTCTGGCAGGTTTGTCAGTCAGCATAGTAGTACTGAAAAATGGAAGTGTCCTCATACATTTAAATTGTAAACTGCCAAAGTACCCATGTTTCATCAGGAATATGTTTTCTTTGGGTGTCAGTATCAAAGTACATAGGCAGTGAAACAAAGTTCACTGACTGCTGAGCTGGAACTATGTTTAATAAAACAGTATCACACATTTCTACAACACACTATGAACATTACTATATGCCCTCAGCACTGTAATCCATAACACACTTTAAAAATTTCACTTTTGTGTGTATGTGATTTGCCAAAAAATGGTGACAGTATTTATTGGTGAATGGCTGATACACCATACCATTCGCCTTAAAATAGAGTTGAAATTCATTCAAATAGAGATTTTTTTAAGTACGCAATAAATTTCATATAAGCATATGCCATCTGTAATCTGGTTCCTATGCTGAATAACATAATGTTAATATATGGAAGTCCAGCTCTTCTCCTTGATAGCATATTAGTACTACAGTAGACATTATTTTAGTACTCCATGATGCAAACATTATTTTAATTTTTTTAGTTACATTCAGGTTTTCTTTTTAAATAAATGCAAAATGTAAGAATGGGAAAATTGCATGGACAGGTCTGTGTTTAATGGTTTTTACTGGACATAAAAAATATGTGCCTAAAATGGGCATAGCTGTAAGTGTTAATTGCTAACTGTACTCTCTACTGCCAGGTTTAAATTTATAAAATGGCAGTGTTATGGAATTTCTCACATAATTTTATGATCCATTTCATGGTTGGGTTTTAAAGTAACCAAATTAAAGTGTTGCAAGAATTATATTTGGTTCTTTCTGTCCATTCAATCCTGTGCTCTTACCTTTGTGTAGCAAACTAAACTGTCATATTGAAAAGGAAACCTGAAATTGTACTAAACTGTACCTGGTGGCTGCGTGGTCTAAGGTGTGGGTCTGTGGCAACTCACTGGCTGGGATTGCAGGTTTAAATCCCAATGGGGCATGGATGTCTGTCTCTTGTGAGTGTTGTGTGTCGTCAGGTAGAGGTCTCTGCGAGGGGCTGATCCCTCGTCCAGAGGAGTCCTACTGTGTGTGTATTGAGTGTGATCTAGAAACCTCAAAAGAGGCGGCCTAGGGCCGCTTTGGGCTGTAGTCCCACAGGGGAAAAAACTGTACCCATATTTTATGCAGAAAAGCTGAAAATAAGATGTGGTTAGGTTATACCATGTATGACCTTAGCGTCTCGTAGTCTGTGCACCAGATTGCCATGTTAAACAGTAACTCTTTCTCCATATGATTATACACAACTCAGGTTTTTGGCAATGAAAGTGAATTGAACTAACCACAAGAAATTTTGTAATGTAAATGTATTGGCTTTTCAAAAATTGTAGGTGTAACTTCTTATTCTGTACATGGAATAATGTTGAGTGCTTCTGTAGCAGACTGTTCCTCCAAAGGTCACCATATGCTATTCTTCTGTTTTCGAACTCAGCTTGTTTCCTGACATCCTGTAAAACCAGAAAAATGCTTAGACTTAGTCTTACAAAATTATATTTGTGCTGTCTTCCCTTGTCAGCCTATGCATCGTTCATTTATGTCTTTCGTGCATTTTTGAGCATAAATACTTAAATACTTAAAACATTTCAAAATCATTACCCAAATATCTTTTTTGCACACCAGAAATGTCACTTCTGTTTGTCTGCAGTTAACATTTCTGGGACTGAAATTTTTGGTCAAGTTGGTGGCACTGCTGCTTGGTATTCAGGGGTCCTGGGTTCAAATTGCATGTTTGAGACCAGCATTTCCTTGAGACATGCCAGGATGGTACCTGAAATGAGACTTCAGTCACCTCATCATCCTTTCATCATTCACTATGCCTCTGATTTGAGCTGTTGAAGCATCACTAAATGAACCATAAATAAATAAATAAAGAATTAATTGAAATACATTTCTAGGGTTGCAGGCATGTAGAAACAATACTAGTGCACATAGGACTGTGTCTTCACAATTTAGAGATATAGAAGAAAATTACGTTTCCAGTTCTGATCCCCTGTATTGGCACATGATTGTTTTATAAGAAAACGAGCGGTACTGTTCCATGTTACAGGAAGATTCTAATCTGTTTCTATTTTGCATATTGGTATGTCACCAATACTATATGTAAAATATTCTCAAACAGAGGGTTTTATTTTTGTCATATGTACTGAACTTTAGAGTGTGTAAATTTCCTGAACTAATTTTTAATGTATCAGAAATTATCATATTTTCATAACAGAAAGCTGTAACTGATCTTAGGTTTTTTCTGTCAGTGAGTTCTATTTAAATTTGGAGTATGTACTTGACCAACGTAGCCTGCATTTCGGAGGCAAGGTTTGTGCATGACGTCTACAGTGTGTATCATGTACATTGTGAAGGATTTTATATTGTGGATCATGTTTGAATATACCGTTTTGTGTATTCATATACTGTGAGACAATCCATTAAAAATGTGATATTATTTGACACCCCTACTGTTTTGGTTGAGATGTTTGGTTTTAAATTATTGCATACTGCATTAGGAATCAAGTAAAATCAAAGCAAAACGCAATGGAAGGGAACTTTTAGAAATTAGTTCACATAACTACAAGGTTGTATGATTCTGTTAGCATGTTTCATATGTGAAGTTCGGAGATCTGAGGTTCTGAAAGTGGTGTTGCTGAAGAATCACTGTATGAAGTTCATTATCAGTTCTGTGTTTATGTGGTTTCTGGAATTTGTCCATCTTGTGTTCAGAAACAACTGTTTTTAGAAACTGGATGTTTCCATCCTCAGGTTAAATTCCGGGGAGTCATACCAGTGCAGTTTCGTCCAGTCGATAGAGCCATTCTAAGTCTCGTCCATCTGTATATGTGCATCCCCACCCTTTCACCTTAGAATGTCAAGAGGTCAAGTTTTTCAAACTTTGTGTTGTTTTCAGAACACTAGATGGGCACAGTCCAGAAATTGTGTAATCTTGCATGTAAATATGCTGTCATCTTAACCCTACCTAATTTAAGTTTCTGTTCAGTTTAATTTAAAAATATTAGTAAATTAGTTTGCATGAAACACCTACACCTTAATGCATTTTCTTTTGAATGTACAGTACAGTATTTCCTACTTGTAGAATCCTATTCCTATATATACGTTGAAATATTAATTACTAGGCAGAACTGGAGAACTTTTCTCTTTCCATGACCTGAGGTGGCACTTGTTTTAATTAAAAATCATGTGTCCTTTAAAATGAGAGACCAGCATTGGTATCCACTCATTAAAGTGTTTTAAAATGAGCTGTTTGAAGCACAAATTTCATGTAACTGATACTTAAAAATTGAGATTGTCACAGTAAACACAGTTGACAAAGAACAGTTTGTGCTGCACAGGGAATCAGGGGCTATTTGTGAGTAGTTATGGGATGCAGATGTTTTGAGTTGGCAAAATGCAGAATTTTTTAATGTTAAAGGCAGTGGTACATATGGTAACCATTGTTCCTTGAGGGTTACTTGAATATCTGTTTCAGTAGATTAGTCATTTTAATGATGCTCTAAATGCTATTCAAGTGAAATTTTTGTAGCAAAACTGTCTTGAAATATGTTTCTCTGTAGCTTTTATTATATGTAAGGGAATGTACCAATATGAAGTATTAGTGTGTCAAGAAGTGGGATGAGAAGCATCAAAGTTGTAGGCTTATAAATATGTGAAATATGCAAATATAAATCAGAAGTAGGGAACAACAAAGTGTTCCCACATCCATTGTCCATGCGTTTGTATGTGGATGTTTACGTGTTATATCAAAGAACATGGAAGGTTTTTCGTTTTTGATTTTTATGTCCGAACCTATATGAAGTCTCGACCTACGTGTCTAGTTGTATTTTCTGTTTACAAATCAGGTTATATTTTTTTGTAATTTGTGTAACCTTGCAGGTTGTACATATTCTGCGCATTCTCCGGCCATTATTCAGTCATACGTAAGTGCATTTTTTAAATTAGCTGAAGTTTTTTTTTTTATATTGTAGCAATTTCTTGCATCTTGGAATACATCTATTTGTGACGTTGTGGTGGCGTGTTGAGCGCGCCGGTTGGAAGTGTTGTGGCTCTTAGTAGTATACGAGTTTGTACGACAGATGGCAGGAAAGTGTATTTTCAGCATACACAGTACCGACCGTGGATTATATACTGCTGCCGGGAAAAAGGTCTGTAATTGCGTAAATTAGCATATTATTAGAGGTAAGAAGTTTCGGCTGGCAATTATTATTATTGAACATGTATGTACTATTCGCAATTAAATTTTGGCTGAAGCGTTGCAATGCAGGTATGAGGAAATAGTTCGTAATTTGACCAGAAATTCTTACTAATGGTCTTCTCCTGGTTTTATAAATGTTTTTTGTTTAAGCAAATAGTGTACCATTTTCTAATTACAGTGCACTAAAACTGTAATAAAGTTCTAAAATCTATATTCTATTCATGAACATGCGTAGAGAAGTACAGCTGGCAGATGTTTATCGGCGGCTTCCCGCCCGGTAACCGGTTTACGTTATGCACGTAAACACATGCGCCTCAGAAAGTAGTTCCGCATGTTTAATGTAAATGCTGTGTAAGTTTAAAATTTCGTTACTTTCAATGTATAAAAGTAATTTTATACCGCTATTCTAAAACATAAGAGTGTAATATAGTAGGCTTTCTTTCAGAAACGTGTTTACAACTGAGATGCCTTTGCGCACTAATATGTAGTAACGTTGCGATACACTTCAGCTGTTTCCCGCCAAAGATCGCCATTACAAAACGCTGTGAGGCGTTGTGTGTGCGGTTTGGCGCTGGTTATCGTGTTCAAGAAGTGTCAGTTTTCTTGTGTTTGTGTGAAACAAATACAGTTACTCAATAGTGTGGAGTGTTAAGATATGTCAGTATTTAAACGGAGCGAGGAACAGCGTTGTTTGGACGAACTGAGACACCGCGACGAAGAAGGTATTGGTGGTTTGTGCAGGTAAGCAAACCCGCCCGCCTTGTGACGCGCCGCCCTGTGAGTGGGCGGTATTTAGGTGTTTCAAGTAGTCGCCACTGTTTTTAATACTATGCAGTTTCGTATCTTAACGCCATTCAAGTTGTAATCTACATAGTTTATTGTTGAGATTGGTGGTTGTTAACAATAACAACATAACAAAGATAAGCTGTAATATGGTTTTATAACATCGGAGATATCGCGGTCACCAGACGTGGCGTGCTTGCCGGTAGAGCAGCTCAGCTGTTGGGATCTCGCCATGTTGTTCATTGAAGTCACATGGCGTAAATCTCTAAAAGCAAAATACATTAGTTTTATGTACTTAGTAATTAGATTTGATAGTTTCTTGATTCTGCGTTTTCTGCTGCGTTAAATTACTCGATCGTAAACTAACGTGTATGTGGAATGTGTTTCTTGTGCAGCTGATGTGTACAACCACGTGGCTTGTGTGAGATGTGTACTATTAGGTGTAGTTTTTTTTTTGTATAAACGAGACAAAATGGACAGCTTGCATGTCATAATGAGAGCCCTTGTTGTAATTAGTAATTAGTGTTGAAAATTACTGTTCGCACATTTTTAGAGATACGTACAGTGCTGAGCATCGCAAATGGGAGCAGTAATACCAAGAAGTAGGAACAGGGTACGTGTGTGTTGCTTACGATTAATATCGTGACCATTGATATCTGCAAAATGCCCAGGATGTTTATTTGAAACTATGTCGCCTTGTCGATTTACCATCTTGAATAAAGTAATAATGACATGTGACAGAAATTGATCTGTTTGTAACAACGACATGCCGCTTTCTTGGATTTCGTTCTGACATCAATGACATATGAGGTGCCGCCCACACTTATGTGTTACGTGATCATGTTTGTGTTGAATGGTGGGTGATTATATGCATGTTTACATTAGATAATTTATGTGTTATGCATTATTGTCTGGGGCATGTGTGCATGCATGCTTAAAGCTTCACACCCACATCTTGTAACAACTGGAATCACACGACTGATTTTTGCATGGAGTTAGTGTACAGGCAAGACCATGCTGCGATCCTGTAGTGTGTGTGGGGAAGGAAGCACCCGATGATACAAAAGAAGAATTAGAGGCGTGTAATATGCAACTTAGTTTTTCTCATTATGTGAATTCTTTGACCATGACATCACGTCAGCTGTTTGTTATCTGTTCGTTTTAACATAACATTTGCATTGTGATGGTGAACTAGTTATTCATGTTTGACAAAAGTTCGTTTTGTGTTTGAAGTAAATTTCATCGACATGATTTTGTAGAGATATGTGGGTATTATATCCCATTTTATGTCTTCGGCTTTGAATCTCGAAGTCCGTTTCGGAAAGTTGTTGTGGTAATTCCATTTCCGTTTGGGATAACTGTCGATTATAAAAGAAAGATGAATGAAACATTGACTGGACCGTTGATGACGTCAGTACAACACATCGTGCGTGTGCAGTTTCCATCAGCATGACGACCGTCTCCCCTTAGTGACTTCCTCCCAAAGCCTGCACGCTGTAATTGTGTAGTATTGCGACGGGGAAATTCAGTCGAGAGCCCCGCAGGGTACTTTGCTAAGGAGCGATTGACTTCTATACTGTACTACATTATCTGTGATTACATAGTGCGATATATAACGGGGCGATGTAAATAGCCACGTCGGTTTGATTTATGATCCGTGATGTGTTCCTAACACAGTTATTTCGTGCTTTGTTCATGTTAATGTTTTCAAGCATCTATGTTACTAGGATACCATGCGTCCGGTTTCTTTGCCTTTGAAGAATTAAAAGTACATAAAATACAAGACAGCAGCCATATGTCACATAACGATGTAGGGTAATGGGAGTCTGGATAAGTTTCCGATACTAATCCAAATGGCACATTTCACGCAAGCTATGAGTATAATTCAATGCGTTATGCTGCTGTATGTATTGAAACCACTTGCGAATATTGCCATGCTCCTCTCGATACTGCATACTATAGCTGCTGGACAGGGGTAAGTTTTATGATGTGGTTGACTGGACCGGACATGGACACCTTATTAAATTTTTGTATTTCTTAATATAGAGTGTTCCAACATGTGGCTATGTTGTCGGGAATATTTAAACACCATGTTAGTGTTATCATAATCACAATCACCACCATTGCACCATTGTTTCCGGTGGTCCGCCGATTAAACTAACTCCATGGAGCACAGTCCTTGAGAAGCTAACAGGTCCTCAGCTAGTCAAGAAATTCTCTGCGTTTTATGGAACCCTAAGGTTCATTACCGCATTCACAAGAGCCCGCCACCTGTCCGCGGATTGGTTTTTGAATTTAATGCCAGTAGCTGCGCGAAGAATGCAGACTGACGGGAGTTCAAGACGAAAGTGTAGAGGCACGGTATTAGCACTATTGTAATTTGGGGAGGCGAAGGAAATTACATATGAGTGGGTTATAATTTGTTCTTTTCACCTAATATTTTTAGACTCATTAAATCCAGAACTATGCCCTGGGTGCTTCGTGTATAGATAAAGGGACTGTGTCATTGGAAGAGTGTTTAGGTGTTTTATATACATTTGATATCAGAAACATAAATAAGTTTGAGGCGTAAAGGTAGGTTTCACTTGTTTATTGGCTTTTGTGATGGCGGTGATGAATGTGTGCGTTGCATAACAAGGTTCTTGATTATGTAAGTGACGTATCTGCGCAAGGTAGTTTGTATCATGGAGTTTGTTGGCACGTGGGGGAGGAAGTGTGTTATGTAACGGGCATGTCAGTCTTTCTCGAATCGATAGATAGATCGAGAGTTCGTCAGAGTTCTCAGAATTGAACTGTTTGTATAAAGACAGTATGATAGTATAATTAGGAATCGTGAAAGCCAGTCTCAGATTTAAGCTACGTATGTATAGCTGGATGCAAGAATCGGGAATGCGCGGTTGTGTCGGCGACTTACGTCTGTTTTGTGAGATTACAAGGGCAGCGCTGTCTCAGTTTTAGTGACTGTACAAATGGTTGTGAGTGATGAATTGGGAGAGCTATTGAAAGATCCTGACCTGGTGTATGTATTATTCTAGTTTTTCCTGGAGGGGCTGACGCACGGCAGCCTTAACGGCCAAACATTTCGTCATATAATACAATTTACCGCATGTTAGAGTATGCGTTGAATATGTTGTGTATGTATTGTATGCGGAGTAAGGTTGTTAACACTTGTCGTGCGTCTGAATTAAGTTTTTAGTTGAATTCCCTGTATTATGTTTATTTGAATACATTGAGACAGGCTATGCGTACTCAGAATTGTGCAATAGAATTTGGCGAGTGTATGTGCATACACTGTTCGATATCAGCGGCACTGCAAGCCGTGCTCCTTCACGTATCTGATCGGAATCGAGAGGTATTTGGTACAGAACTTGGTGAAGCAGTCTGTTTCTGTTATATTAAAAGTGAGAACATATAAACCATGGAAAATTCGTATTCAGTTTTTTTTTTGATCGACGAATGTAGTGCAGGGTGAGCGAAAAGACCCTATGCACGTGTGCAGCAGGGCTACTGCACTGTGCTGGAGGTTGGGATACCTCGTAATGAAACACTTTAGGTGTCATACGTGATCTCTGTCACGTGTCCGGGGGGTCTCTTCGAGCTGTTGTAACCGTAGGTACTGTACATTCACCGTTACTTCCACTGTGACCTACATCCTATTTCCTACAGGTGCACAGGGACTTCTCGCTCACCCTGTATTTATTGTAGCTGACTTGTAGAACTGGGTATGGCGTTACGTTATATAGGCCTCTTAGTTTGTATGGAAGTAAAGAGTGTGTGCTACCACTGGCCAAAATAATGTGGCACATCGCGTTATTTCATTACTAATGTAGATGAGTGCTTTATTTAATTACGAATTAATGAAAACATTTAAAGTAAAGTAGGAGCCATAAATTCTACCTGTAGCTACGTCTGTGTTTTATTTTGAAATGTCAGTTTTATGTATTTATCTATGGTTTATAACGCTTTGCGATTTTAGTAATAAACGGAATTTTGAGATACGCATTTACAGAAACAATTTTCGGTTATTGCCTTGTAATTTTACGTTCTCGTGGGGCTGCCCACGTGTAGAGTACGTTGCGGAAGGTAGCTGCGCAGCACAGACAGGTCTGTTTTAGAAAACATTGTGCAACATTGTGTAGTCAGACCTGCCTGCTTTATTGTCATCTCATGTTATCATATGCGAAAAGTAGTATGACAGTTCAGCTCTGGGGAATTGTAGGTTCTCACACGTGTTGAAATAATGCTAGTGTTCTGAGACATGACGCCGCGGAGACTGGTAATATGTCCCAACGATTCGGAGCAATTTGTTGCTTCCATCTTTAGGATAGTCCAAGAAGAGTCACGGTGTCATGTCTCAGAATACAGAAACCGCCAGCTTCAACTCTGGTCTCGTTTTGCAGAACATGTTTAGGCCCGTCCGCATAAATAGCGAAAAACGCCTATTAGCTTGGTCATGCTTGTCCGTCCGTCATACGTACCTTGCCCGTCTTGTTGGGATGCATTTTAGTTGCCAGTATCCCCGTTTGCCAACCGACAAAGTTCATGGAGCAGTGTCCTTGAGAAGCTAAACGAGTTCCTCAGCCAGTCAGATTCTCCACATGTTGTGGAACCCGAAGGTTTGTTACCGTTTTTACAAGGGCCGGCCACTTGGCCATACCATGAGCCAGGTCAAGCGTTCTGTTTCCTTCAGTTCCCCCCCCCCCCCCCCCCCCCCCCCACTTTTGCTTACGAGTGATTCTTAAAGCGCTGTAGCTGCAAATAAGAGCACACCGGAGACGTTTAGGAGTGCGTACAGAACAGATGCAGTTCTTTGCTGGTCTGGCTTGCTGCGCGGATGAAAACCTAGTATATTCATGCGTTCCCAGGTCTCTAATCCCTCTGTTGAGACAAGACGTAATCGAAACGTGCCGTGCAGAAAGGAGCCGGCATAACTCGCTGCGTATAGTGATCAGGCTGCTGGTGGGGCAACAGAGGATTCGTGGTTCTGGTCCCAGAGCGTCTAGACCGGCTGTGGGTTTCACCCAGCCTCATATACGGTGGGTACCGGGGCTTCTTTGTCCGGAAATAAAGCGACCAGGGCGTGAAGCTGACCATTCGCTCCATCTCACGCCGAGGCTAAAATGAGTGAAGCTCTGTCTTCATTCCCTCATACGCCTCCATGGCGAGCACAGGGGACGACAGCTTCTTTATCTTTACCTTCCTGCAGAGAAATACACATGTAGCTTTGTTTGTGTAAAGTTTGTGGGAAAAGAGAATTTACAATTAAAAAAACTCCCTTCAGATGCGGTAAATGACTGCTGTTATTGTGCTAAAACATTTGTGCAATTGACTTAACAGACTTCCCGGCTTTCTTGTCCTCGAACTCCCCGACCGGACCGGACTTGTTTATCATTGCCATACTGTGGAGAATAAAATAAAATTGAATGAGGCAGACATGGTTCGTATGTCGAGGTACATTGCTCATGTAAATTCTAAGAGGTTCTGACGATGGTGTATAATATTGAGAACCAATTTTGTCTTGAGGACTTTGTCCATCGTCCGGATAAAATATTAAAATATTTATATATTGATTGAGATTAGCTCAGTTTAAAAGGACCCATCTGAGTAGGTGTCTCCCCTCCCATCACCTGAAGACGGAAGACGAACCAGCTTGCGAAACGTCGTTATTTTTATATTATATTTTAATATTTTATCCCGACGATGGACAGAGTCCAGAAGACAATTGGTTCTCAATTGCTAATGTACGTTAATAAATTTTGGAGTCTAAGCCTGGAGTCCACAAACTTTCCAAAAATCTTGGAACCACCTACAAATTCTAGGCGCCAGAAGGGAGACACTGAAGCAAGACGCACAGTTGTAGTAGAGTGACCTGTGAATCACTGTTATCTGGCGCATTCTGTGCG
The DNA here is from genome assembly GCA_021186555.1 of Reticulitermes speratus. Classification (NCBI taxonomy): domain Eukaryota; kingdom Metazoa; phylum Arthropoda; class Insecta; order Blattodea; family Rhinotermitidae; genus Reticulitermes; species Reticulitermes speratus. The sequence continues at coordinate 41,310,709 of JAJKFL010000042.1, read as the reverse complement.
GTGCATGTGAACTGATAGACATGTTTGTATGCAAGGAAAGACTAGTAATTCTGCTCATAATATGACGCTTCATCGTTCAAAGTTTATAGCATGGGCGACCAGGAGCCCGGGATTGGTGGACCCCTTGTCGAAGACGATGGTGTTCTGTATCGACTTCACTCAGTATCGGGGCTCCATCGTACCCTACATGTAGCACGGGAGATGCGTTCAGCAAAAGTTCGCGTAAAGTGAGCCCGTGTTATCTGAAGTATAGTGCACATAATAAAAGTGTTTCTTCTTCGCTCCACCGTCAGATATCCTGCAGTCTAGCGGCTCCCAAACCTATACCGCTGATACAGGGAATCTCTGGGGTTATACATGAAATGACAGATGTGAGGTGAAGGGGTTTAGTTTGGTAATGAACTGTTAATTAACATCATTAACATCCAAATGTTTCACAATCCACATACACGTTCGTGATCATAGCGAGATTGCTGGCTCTCACCGCGTTGTAGTTGAGATTTTGCGATGTTTCGCCACGGGTGTGGGTAGTTACCGACGTTTCGGGACGGTATCATTTGCATCCTTGAAGTGTCCAGGTGTCAGGAAGAATTTTGGACATCTTGACCCTTCAAGATGGAACCGACACGCTGTCCCGAAACGTCGGAAGCAAACTATCCATTGACGCCGTGCAACATAGCAGAACATTGAAAATCGTATTGTGCACTGCTGTCGCAGCTAGTCACTGTTGCGCCGTTCGAATTGGTACTCCGCCCGGATCAGGGGATGAGAGAAACTGGAAGTTGTGAAGTCAGGTTCGTGGCCAGATCATGTATCAGTAACGAGGTGCGGTTTTTCTGGAAGTAGTGTATGCGTGGCCACGTTAGTGCGATGTGACGGCCAGCTTCCGCCCCAGGATACCGTTCAAGGAGACGTCAGAACGCATATGGGGGGGACACGCATCATGAGTCTGTCGGGGGTTCTCTGGTTCCCAGTAGCGGTAAGTCTGTTAATATGTACACAAAGCGAGGATTGTTCATTCGTGATGGGACTCAGGAATGGATGCATAATCTTGTACGTCTGCAAATAGTTCGCGACAGAAATCGAAACGTGATTGTTGACATTTTGTGAAGGAGACGATCCACCGTGGAGTAATACATGTCCGTGACCCGAGCAACTTGATCGTTGTGGACTGCGTAACGCAGCTGTTCGGACGGCTCCCAGTGCGAGCAGTTTTGCGCAGTCTGAGGTGCGGTAGGTCACATGCGGGGCCGGTTGGTTGCCCCCGATGTTATTGTTGTGTCGGAGGGAACATCGCACTGGTTCAACTGACGGAATCCCCCATTCCGTCAGTGCTGCTGACTTCGTCCCCTCCCTCCCTGCACTATCCACATGTACTTAACGAAACACAGTACAGTGATACCTCGACTAACGAAGATATTTAGTTCCGGAATCACATTCGTTAGCCGAAACGTGATTTCCCATAGGTTTCTATAGAAAATCGTTTAATTCGTTCTGGATGCTGCCCACTATTTAAAGATAAGTTTTATAAAATAGTAAAAAGCACACTATAAAAGGGCAAAAACTCACCAAAGGCTGAGATGAACAGCTACCCAATTGGATGAAGGAGAATGGAAAGTAGAATGAAAAACTGATGAGCTTTACACTATTATACTGAAAATATATTATACACTTTATACTTTAAACTGAAAATATGTACACAACGTTTTTACTATTCTTCTTCCAAATTTTCAAAGTTTATTCAAGGTAAGTCTCCTCTTCTTCAGTAGCTGGCCTCTGTCTCTTTGCTAAAGGAGAAGTCAAAAATCTGTCCAAAGTTGATTGAACTTCTCTTTTTTTCAGAATGTTTTTAAAGTGATTCAGACACTGGTCTTCAACGGAAAAGATAAGCTTCTGGAATGGCCCTACCGTTCATGTTTGCTGCTTTATATTAGCGCGAGCATCCACTAAAACATTCGTTAGCCGAATCCATATTCGTTAGCCGAGTCCGAAAAACAGCGAAAAAAATCTTCGTTAGCCGAAAAATTCGTCAGCAGGGTCACTCGTTAGCCGAGGTATCACTGTACTTTCGTTAAGTAAGCGGGCTGCCTACGAGGTACTGCATATCAATATCCAGTACACTTGTACGACTATTCTGCAAAGAACTGTCTACATTTTAACTATTTGACTCTTTTATATCATGTCAGCTGTGTATAAATGTGGCTAATTTGGTTTAATGAGGTATTGCTTGGGTTTGGTTCCCTGATGATGATCCCTTGTGGGTCGAAACATGTAGGAATATTCAGTGTGATATTTTAACATAAATAAGGAACAGTGAGACACTTATTAGGCGCTGTCTTACAAAATTTGGTCGCCGGTGATAGGCGCACCTGTCGTTTATCGGACATTTATTTCGTCGAGTGATCATTGTGCGCAAGGTTGGTATTGTCGAAAAATCCTAAAATTGTGTGCAATTCTGCGTTGGTATAAAAGGTGGTTTAAAGTAAGAAGAAAATAACTTTCATTCAGGGTTGTGTACGCCTTTGTAAATGCAAAAGAAAGGTCAGGTACAGTAATATACAGTACTCGGTTCTTACTGTGTAAGTTCTTTTTAATCGACCTTCTCTTCAGACCTTCATTGTTGGCAGTGTTGAATGGAACTGGGGTTTCTTTATTCAGCTTTCCTCATCCTCATCCCCAACCCCACCTCACCGCACTAACCCTTTTTGTACTCCAACGCGCATTTGAGAATTGTATGAAGGGTTCTTCTCTTTTATGGTGGGAAAGGAAGTGAATGTGATAGAATTTTTGTCTACGTCGTAATACGAGAGCTAGCAGATAAAGGTTGGAGCTTACATCGCGCCACATTTTAAACCGAAAATGGAGTTCACAGTTGGCACTCTGTTTCCGACTGGAATTTTTCAGTGACATAATCCTTTCGGTCGCACTGTGGTCCTGGGGTCGACTCATCCTCTAACAGAAATGAGTACCAGGAATCTTTCCTGGGGGGTAAAGGCGGCCGGTGCTTAGGGCTGACAGCCTTACCACATTCATGTGCCGATTGTCTAGAAATCTGGGAGCCTCAACCTCCTGGGACTCTAAGGGCCTGTCAAGGCCTGTAATGGGATTGCTTGCTTTTTTTTTCTCTCTGTTTCCGAGAGCGTGCTTTGAGGTTACTGTCTGATATTATTGTAAATGTTGCTGTTTATGTAGTGGAACGTGTGCACAGAATGTAACATTTTGGCATTAGAAATGCTGGGAAGAAGTAATCACGCATTCGTTCCTACCTGCATATGCCTGTGTTTAAAGCAGCATCGGGTTTACGCCACAGCGAGCGTCCGTTCGCAGTTTTCGGCTTGATTTCATGTGTCCATGCCTTGGTTTTTCTATTTACGACATTATGCGTGTAAGTTTTCAGGTCTTTACGGCGGTTGTCATCAGTTCATGGCCTTCTTTTGGGTTTCTGCATCATGTAGTAGAGTTTTGCGACGTTCGGAAATCGTGTTGCCTCCATCTTCAGGGTGACTGAACCTTAGGACGTTTGTCAGAAACGGCGGAACACTCATCCACACGGCCCAGAAACCCAAAAGAAGACCATCAACATGTAAGCATCGTAACTTGTTATTCGGAAGTGACGCATTTCGTTTGTATTCGAGTACGTGTCCGAATTTCGAACGTCTTTTCGGACAGAAGGCTTCGGTTAGAATATGACACTGTGTGGTCTGGTAATTTTTCGAAGAAACATCCTGCCTCCATCATCAGGGTTCAAGTCCTATCCCTGGTGATGCATGCAGTATGTTACCGAAACACGTGTAACCATCTACCAGGCCACACGGCGTCACATTTCACAACATTTCTCCATATTCACCGCCGTGGCAACTCATATATGATTAATTTTTCCATGACTTCAATCGGTCTTCATGCAGATGTGCGAAAGTGCCTGGCTATGGGCTTATGGGTGTGAAGCTTGGTGGGCCCTATGTCGTCGTAATCGTAGAACGTACGTTGACTGTTTTTTAACGCCGGACCAAGTGTTGCAGTTGATTGAATAGCAGGTCCCGGGTTTGAATATCGGCCCGCAAAAGAGATTCCTTCACCGACATTCTCTTTGGCGTTCCTCACTTCCTCCAGACAAATGGCAGGACACTACCTCTGACTAGACGGCGACCACTTCCTTCTGAATCTTTTCCAATTCATTCAGAGTTCCAGACTGCACTTTACACTGCTAAGAAAATCGTTAAATAAATAAATAAATGGAACGCGGGACTGACAAGAGGATTTGGATTTAACGAGAGAATAAGAAACAGGAGAATTGGGGAAATTGCGTAATGGGGCGGCTGCATAATTCGTACTCTTAACAAGATAATTACAGTGATTAAATGTAGATGGATTAGGTGGACGAGGCGTGTAGCACGCATGGGAGGTATCGTTAATCGAAAGCATGAAGAGAAGGACCATTAGCATAAACTTTCGAGTACGTGACAGGATGTAGTTCAAATTGGATTTAAGGAAATGGGGTGTGGGTCTGTGGGCTGGATTCATATGTCGCAGGAAGGACCATTGGTGGGCTGTTGTGTAGACGGTAATGAACCTTCGGGGTCCATAAAGTAAGTGTATTTTCTTGACGAGTTGAGCGACTGGTAGTTTCTCAATAAGGAATCTGCTGAGAGGAGTTCACATAACCGCATTATGACCTCCAGCAATGTGTGCGCCTGTGCGTGTGTGCAGTGAACGGCGGTTTAGCTGTCTGGACTTTACTTTTCGTTCTTTGGCCTTTCACTGGTGTCGAAAGGCGAGCTGTCGTGTGATGAGCCATCAAGAACCTCAGCTTTTACTTTTACATGTGCCTGGAAGTTTCTTTTACAATCATTTGACCCTGGTTGCATGTCTGATGAACTTCGATTGCAGACATCGGGTCTCTCATATTTTATAGGAACGTGCATTGTTTTCGGATATTAGAATTACAAGTAGTCGGGGCTAAAGCGGCCGCAGCGGGAAACTGAGCTCTTACCTCCCTTTAGTTCCGATGTTTAGAATGAGTGGGGCCATACCTCCACCGTCCTATGTACCTTTATGACGTGGCAGTTGTCCTTTTAATGGAGTCGTATTAGCAGAGTAGGTAAGCGACTAGATGCGGCTGGACGATTGGATTTTGAATTCCCCGCAGAGGGAGCGATTTTTAACCTGAACATCATAGCCAAACTGGGGCCCACCCGGCATCGTATCCAGTGGGAGCGAGGAGTTCTTTTCCCAGGGTTAAGGCGGTCTGATCGTGAGTATAATCTGTTAGTGCCAAGTTTAGGAATGTATGAAGCTCATACTCCCCTTCATAACGTGGCACGTAGTTGGGCTCTTCACGCCTCAGGTTTAACAAATATGACTCGCCGTGCAATTGCTCAGTTCATGCATTTTGAAACATTAAACTGTCGTTAAATTTTCGAATTCGGTCTAATTTCCGGCTGGGGTCGTACTTTTCTTATCTGGATTTTAAGGTTTCTCTAAATATTTGCAGTCACATACCTGTAATACCTTAAAAACGGCCACGTTTGCTTCCCTGCACATCGCATCTTCCTGTTATACCAGGGGCGCACAAGTTTTCCAAAACTTTAGGGGCCACCTCAACATTCTAGGCGACAGAAGGGTGACATGAAGCAAGTTCCGTACTGAGGACCCACAAACATTAGGCGCCACCGTATACAGTTCGGCCGCCACTGCGACTTGGCGACCGGGATTTGTGCACCACTGCATTATACGAAATGTTAGTCTGTATTTATCTCCGTGTCTGAACACACGTACACTTGGTATGGAAGATTTTCGCTTAAATTATGCTCTTTCACGTTTTGTTCCTAGGTAATCGACTTGACTCCCAACCCTACCCCCTTTTACGCATGTTAAGTCAGGGGTGCACACATCTAGGGCGACGAAATTCTGTACGGTGGCGCCTAATATTTGCGGGTCCTCAGTGTGGAACTGGCTTCATGACACCCTTCTGGCGCTTACAATTTTCAGATTGCTCCTAGATTTTTGTAAAATTTGTGGACACACGCGTTAAGTAAACTTAAAGTTATCTCTGTGCTCAATTAATCACCATGTTATAAAGACCTATGTGGGAGTGGAGGTATAGATCCACGAGTTTTTTTAACCTTGTCACTAAATGCAGGTGCGTGATCATCTACACGCCCTATTGGCACGTTGTGAGCTTTATTTTGTTACCTGAAGGCCTTAGAGAATTTAATTAAAATGATGGGACTTAGATGAATATTTTATATAAAGTATATGGCGTAATTCTCGCCCGTCCTCTTCCTGTCGGATGATTAATTATGTTGAAGGCAAGGCAAGGTGTTGGGAACTGAAACTTTTGGTGCGGCCGCCATAATTTGGAGGCACAAGAAAGAGACTTCGAAGAGTGCGTGTGTGTGTGTGTGTGTGTGGGGTGGGGGATTCTTTTGTGTAGAATTTTAGCGATAGTGTTTGTGTCCGAGGCGTGGGAACGTCAACAAAATCTGCAGCACACACACAGCGTTGCCCTGCTATTTATAACCCATGCTTTCAGAAGGGGGTTTCATTCTATGGCGTGTCTAACAGCAAGTCCCAAGGTAAGATAAATTAGCACATTCGTGAGAAACCGATCCTCAGGCATTGTATGCATTTCGTGGCGGTGTTGACGTAGGGCCTGTAGTTATGAATTATTATAAATTTATATTCATATATCATAGTAGTGCACATTTTGATGTTCATTGAATCCGGAAGCTGACAGATAATTACACTTCCATGCATTTCGATATTGCTTTCTTTCTTAGTCTTGACCTCTGTCTCCGTACTCATTGTAGGTGTAGAGGGTATTGTTGCCCGTGATCAAACTCAAATGACACGCACGCACTCGGTATAATTCTTCTGGACGAGGGATCGGCCAGTCGCAAAGACCTCTACCTGACAACACACAACACTCACAAGAGACAGACATCCATGCCCCCGGCGGAATTCGAACCCGCAGTCCCAGCAAGTGAGCCGCCGCAGACCCACGCCTTAGACCGCGCGGCCACTGGGATCGGCTGCGTTTCGATCGTGAGATGCATTTGCAGTTATTTCAGCTTATATCACAGGCACAATAAAGTGTCAGACAAGCCATGTATCAGATTTTTCGATATGTGTCTGAGACGTTTCGTGCTGTCCGCAGTTGTGTACATGAATCGCATCAACGTGTTACAGGTGTGCTAAGTGAAAGGTAAAGTTGTCCATGTCTGCGCCATGAAGGCATATAGGAGCAGAGGTATAGCTCCACTTATTTCTAACCTCGACACTGGGTGGAGGTGAGGGGTCAATCACGCCGCGGCCGCCTTCCCCCCTGGAAGGAGCCCAGTGCCCATTGAATGGGATTCTGGCTGGGCCGCAGAGCCGGTCTGGATGTTTTGGAGAAGATAAATCACCCCTGCCGAGATTCGAACCCTGAATCGTGCAGCTCGTAGCCTAGTTACTATACCGAGGTATTTCTGTCAGTGCGGCGGAACCCAGTCCTTGTGAATGTAAGTCGCTCAATCAGCCTGAAGCTACAGAAAGAAGTCCCACGGCTAGACCCTTTTCACAACCCCTTGGAGCTGTTTTTACACCCACCGTTCCGTGATTAAGAGGGTTAGTCGCCGGCCTGTCCCGGCGGAGGCCCAGGTTCGATTCCAGACCATTCCATGTCTTATTTGTTGTGGACAAAGTGGCACTAGGACAGGTTTATCTCCGAGTACTTCGGTTTCCCCTGTCAGTGTCATTGCACCAGTGATCCATATTCATTCAATCATCGCCGATGCTATATAATTTTATCAGGTGACAGTGTTGTTAAATAACACCTAACAACACCAGCACACTTTCCTGTATTCCCCTCCACTCCCGTAGCCTTTCTTTTCACACTAGTGTCCGTAGTGCTGGGCGCGCTTTGGGGTGGTTAATATAAGTCACTGGGCGGCCGAAGGGGAATAGAATAGTAGACAGTGGTGGGAGGCCTCTGCACTGCAGTCCGTGAGATTTCGTTCCTTGGCCTCGGAATAGTCAAAGAATTGCTCACCCTTGACGTTAGAAACAGGTTCATTGCCGTATTCACAAGAGCCTTCCGCCACCAGTCCCTAACCTGTAGCACGTGAGTCCAGTCTTTCTGTAAGATACATTTGAACAGTATTCTCTCTTTTTCCCAAGTCTCCATCGCTCTCTTCATGTCCGGGTTTTCTCGGCCTAAATCGTTTGACTAGTCACACAGCCTCACCTCACCCATTCACTTAGTCACTCTCTGAATATATCTCACTTCCTCCCTTTCTTTTTACATAATACAGGCTCATTAAGAGTGTAGAGCCTAGTGGTTACTATACGTACCACCTGCTCTAATATGAAGAGGCTGCTGCATTTTGCCCACGCAGTGTATTTGTGTGTTTTGCGTGCTTGTCAGAACAAGCAGCGATTATTTCTTAAACAGCATTAGTCGATTGGGTTTTATAATGGACACGCACTGTGTTCTTTGAGAGAAAGCATATGAATTTTTAGGCGCTTTCGCAAAATTGCCAAACGCGACTATTAGCTTCGTTATGTCCGTCCGCATGGAACACCTCGGCTCCCGCTGTACGGATTTTCATGAAATTTGATAATTGAGGATTTTTCGAAAATCTGTGGAGAAAATTCTAGTTTCGTTGAAATCTGACAAGAATAACGGGTACTTTACGTGAAGACCAATACACATTTATGATCATATCACACTCAGTTCTTAGAATGAGAAATATTTCAGAAAACGTTGTAGAGAAAATAAAAAAACACGTGTTATGTTCAATAACTTTTCTGTCTCTCTCTTTCTGTCTCTCCCGAAAATCGTACCGTGTATGATGTAGTGTGGAAAAATATTGTAGAGCCAGACAGGCCACAGATGACAATATAATATGGCGCAGGAAAGATGCAGTTTGCGTGTTCGATAGCTAAAGGTACAGACACACACTCAGAATATGTCATGTTTGTTGCTTTTTCACGGCGACAATGGTTGCACGAACGCGCCTCAGTGTTAACATTTATAGGATTAAACAAGGCTGGAGGAAGCCACCGTGTCTGCCACGTGATGACCATTATATTATGTGAGAGGTATTATATAGTTTTGAGTTTTGGCGAGGCTTGGCCATAACTGTAGTAGTTACTCAAGTTCTGTCTAGCTCCTGACTCGCCAGAAGATGCACATGGCGAAGGCAGAGGGGCTATTGTCGTTACAGATATTTTGGCATAGAATTATGTGGGTCATGTAAACAGTGCCAGGTGAACTAAACACATCCAGCCAGACCGGGCTGTATGGTGGGTGTGGAGCCCGACAGACGGTCGGCGTCTTGTGCCAAAACAGACGTCCAAGTCGGCGCCTATAAGACGTCTGTATTTCCGCCACCTTTGTTTTGCGACGTACATTTCACCCACTAGCATCAGTCTTCTAGCGTATGACATGGGAGAAAAGGCTTCTTATTCATTGCCGCAATGTGTTTTGACACGTCAAGGCTGTCGAACGACTGTCTGGAACTTTCCTGCTGAGCGCAGTACCAGCACGTAGCTCGTGTGCAGGATGCGTATGGTGCGTATGGGCTTGTGCGTCTTTTGGCACTTGTTCGGATCAGTAGCGCAGTCTTCCGCTGTTGACATCTCGCGATGTAGGGCCTGCTTGCGAGATGACAGAAATTTGATAGCATGAACCGAAATACAGAAGCTGTTTTAATATACTTGCCAAATCGGGTTCACTTACCATTGTTGTATTCCTTCTGGGATATACAAACGGTCTAAGTCTTCGCGTAAGGAAATATTTGAAGACTGATGGCGCAAAGTCACTTGACACGAGAAGCAACATGTTAAACATTGAGTGTCAAGTGACTTGCGTCTTCTGTATAATGCGCACCTGTTGGATGTATGACGGAGTTCCGATTTATGCCGGTTAAACTTCTATTAATTATCCAGCTCGCCAGCAGTTAAATATCGAATCAGCAATATGTCTTACTAAATTTGTGTCTGCGAACTTCAACTTACTCCGTATATAGCCTGGGCATATAGCACGGTCGGGAGTTACGAGAAATGCATACTGAATTTTAGTCGGAAACCCTGAAGGGAAGATACTGCGTCGGAGATCTGTTCATAGGTGGGAAGTTAATATTAAAATTGATCTCATATATATTCGAGTTCCATAAAAGACCCGCAGTTTGTTGACCAGCTTCGCCACCGTTAGCGTCTTAAGGTTTCGGCTGTACCGAGTTAGTTTGCCTGATGTTCGCCGTTGGCGTGGGCGGCGTACATTTGGGGTGCATAGCCATTTAGATTAAAATGGATATAAATAGTATTTAAGTTCTACTTCATACCTCACAAAGAACACAGCTTTTACATTATAGAAACCAATCTCTTAATGCTGTGTAAGGAAATAATATAGTGTTAATCACTCGAGACACGTGACTACACTGTGTGGGAAAAGTGTATACTTTTTTAAATTATTAAAGCTTGTAGTAAATATAGTAATGACTGGGATTTAAAAGGTTAAAAGTTTTTGTCTCAGTTGTGTAGATGATTGTCTGTAACCATGTATTTCGTAATAATATATATGAAATGCTTTATTTTCACATGCGTTTTATTAACAGGCAGGTTGAGAATCGCAGCAGGAGAAGAACCCATGGGAATTGAAACTCGTAATTAAATCTCTTCAGGTCCACATTTTGTGTTTCTTTATTAATGGCTTTTGTAACAAGGCTATCAGTGTCGTAGACTGTATGGCGTCGAATAGCGGAATGATTGGTGAGTAATGAATGGGGAAGGACGTGAATGGGAGCGTTTGTAGCCTAATTTGAGGTACGATTTCTGCGTTTTCCTGGAGCAACTGAGAGAAACCACGAATAATCTGGATAGGCGGTCTTGGGGGGGGGGGGGGTTTGATTTGAACCCGGGACGTCATGAGTACGAACCCTGAATTCGAATCGACGTTCTTTTTAAGTGCTATAAAATGCTGGGATTCAAATAACTGTCGCTAAGAAGTGAGCGGGCTCAATCTTGAATGGCTTGCATTTAAAGGGACATGAATACCCGCTTCCTGTCAGAACCAGCAATGATAGTATTCAGCTTAGTTCTTTGTGACTTTGGTAAATCTCTCCGGGGGTCTGCTTTGTGACCTGAAACTATTGCACGTCATGCATAACCCCCCCCCCACCATTCGTCTCTGTAAGCTGTTAATTTAACGTTTAGAAACATTGGCGTCTTTCAAGTCAATGTCCTAGTGTCACTTGCGCATTGTTGGACCACATTCTTTATGTCGACTAAGTGTGCTAATTGGTGTAGTTGCATAGAGACGTCTGATACCTTGCAGAACGATTTGGCCGGTATGAAAATTCCACTGGTCGTGTCTTTGCTGCATTTCGAGCCGACTGGCTATAAATTGCCCCTGGCTAAAGCGAATCTTACATTGGCAACGGGACGGCGTCCAAGAATTCGAAAATTCTGTTTCATTTAAATCAACGCTGGTGTCATTTTGAAGCTTTCCAGTAACTTCGGTTATACAGTAAGGTATAGCGCGGATCCTGGTGGAAGAGTCGGACACTCCGTCCGAAAAGTCGGGCCTGTTGTGAATTCCCTTTACGGCTGCCGCTTTTATGATACTTAACTGTCTTATGACCAGACATATTTGTTCAAATTTAGGTTCTGCAAACACACACTGAGCATTTCAGTGACAGTTGGGGGTGGGAAATTCATAGGCGCGTGGCTGGCATTTATTCGCCTGTTTGCCTTTATTGACGCTGAGGTTTAGTGGTGCTTCACGTTTTTTGTTCCTTGGTAAAATCGGCCTAATTCCAACTGCGACCTGCTGTGCCGCCCTTTGTGGCATTCGACACGAATGTCAAGGTATGCAACTCGCCGAGCGATAATGCGCCTGAACCGGAAGCCATCATCATCATCATCATCATTACATAGTCTGTCTTGAGGCAGGTTCATAGCCTCATCCAAAGCGTGACCCAGTTCTTCCTCTTCTAATGTCCAGCATGTTCTCGTTTCCTTAAAGTCATCCAGTAGCTGCTTACGTCTTCTTCCTCCTCTTCCTGTCCGTTATATCTTTCCTCCAATAACGTGTTTTACAAAGCAGTTACTACGCAAGGTATGACCAATTCAATCATCCTTCATTGAACCGGAAGTACCCACTTTGAATTTAGGTCGGGGAAGAAGCTGTCCTGATCCAGATTGTGAATTTCTTCATTCTCGCTAGCGAATAACGCGTTTTTTGAAGTTCTCACGGCCGTGACTATGAATGTTATTGTTTTGGGATGTGACGCCATGTCGTGTGATAGACGTATCGACGTTTCACAGAAACCAGCTGCCTCCACTTGACGGTAGGCACATGAACCATTAATGAATTATGCACCTTCGTGGTGGAGGCAGCAGGTTTCTCTGAAACGTCGGTACATATCTACCGGACCACATACAGTTGTCACGTACCAGCAGACGGCAATCTGCCGGCAAGCAGTTCACTGCCATTATTTATTTCATCCTTTTTCAAGCATAGCGGTTACAGTATCATCTGTCTTAACGTTGAACGCAGCCTGCATTTTGCTCGCACAATAACCTAATATTTATGCGTTTGGTACGATTCTCAAACCAAACAACTGTCTTTGTCCCAAAACAGCATTAGACGAAATGAGTGTCCTGTGAAGTAGTAACTGAATCTTTAAATATTAATTAGAATAATTTATTGCTTGTAGGGGTTAAGCCCTTTCCTGTTCAGTAATGATCTTTTTCCTGATTCGTTAATATATACGCTTTAATAAGGTTTGCATTTGATCCAGCGTTATTACGTACGCCGAGAACCAAGATGTAATTCCTGAACTTTTCTCATTCGATTCGACCTAACCCCTGCAGAAGACACGGAGTCGTTAAATTACGAAACGTCGCCTGTATATATCTCTGTATATTACCAACAGCCACTGAAACGCCATAGTTGATTCTGACAAAGAACGGACCTACCCCGGAAACACCGCATTCTTCGTCCGAGCACGTTGTGGGTTTTCCCAGCTCTGGTGCAAGGTGTTGCAATACCACCGGATTAAACCCAGGGCCGTTTGCCTTCCTCCGCTTTGCATTATCGTTTCGAATATCGCAAAAAGTATTGAAAGCTGAACTAAAAGACAGTTATGAAACACATGTGTCAAACCATTCGTTTAGGTCAGTAGACGGAGGAATTTTCATAGAGGAAGAACACGAAATTTGAGATCTTCACTATGGTGACAACTTACGATTATGTTATTCCTGGCTGTTATGCCGTATAGTTTTGTAGGTGTTTCGAAGGAATGTGTTACCTCCATGTTCAGGGTAGCACCGGATTAAATTATGTTTATGGCTGGAGCATGTCCGAGGCTGATTCACCAGGTAGTGGAAAGTAAAGTAATGTGAAACAAATTTGAAGGCTGTGTGCACGTCAACATCTTAAATGAAGCCGCGTGATTCTGCGTTTTGTTGCGCTGTTCAGAAACAGGACTGCCGACGACGTGGATCGTGGTGGTGCTAATTTTATTTATGTTGGTGGCACAGATGGCCCCATGGTCCCAGTACGTACACAGCCCAAAAAATAATCTGAATTACATTCCAAGTCCTACTAGGAATATGTGTTGAGTCAGGCGCTACAACTGAATGGTAAGAGACAAGATGAGTGTCTGAGTTCTCTTATGTAGATCAAATATTGGTACAGTGTTAACTAAAAACAGGCGGGCTTCTCACGCTTAAGGTACGGGCGCCATGATACCTGTCACGATTTCTGTAACACCAGTGGGTGCGTCTGCATCTTAATGTGTTCGTAAATTGGATAGGTAAAGGTTGTATTTTACGAGTCACACATATTTAGATTTTAATTTGTCTGTTGGTCTGGAAGTATGTGTATTCACGTATGGTGACTGAAGCCGACGACAGAATCGTAGTAAGTGCAGTACAGCACCCATATGCTACCCGACAGCTGTATTTTTTCACTTTCCGTCGCACGTGTGGGAGGTTGGCTGAGTGGGCTACGTTACTACGGCATTCGAGTCGGCAGGAAGTGGCAACCGATAGTTGTCAGATAAAATAATGATCCTATATAATTGTTCATGAATATTTAAAGAATGTGCTGTTTCGTCAAATGGTAGCATGATCAGTGAATAATGCATGATTTGAAAAATATATTGTAGAAGGCGGTCGTGGGTTCCTTTAAGGTACTGATCGGCATTAATCTTGAGTAGGGATGCACAGATTTTCGAAAAAATCTAGGAGTCATCTCGAAATTTGTGTGCCATACTGAGGACCCACAGTTAGGCGCCGAAGTACAAAATATAGTCGTCTGGGATTTGTGCACCCCTGGTCTTAGGTACTGATGAAAACCGCGAAAATACTCTAGGTGTGGTGTTTGAATCCGTGGGCACCCGAATACGAAGAACGACAGCCACGTGAGCGTGGTGTTGGCAGTTGCATCAGCGTGTAGTAATGTAGACGAATTACGTCCGACAAGAACCCAAGTGTGAGTCACCCGGACACGCCACATTCACGCCGTAAGACAAATTTTATTTTCGGCCTTTGAGTGTGGAACCGTTTCCGCACCGTCCTCCACGCCAAGCCTAGCACGCAGCTGGCGCGTGGTAACCGGAGCCCCAAACCTCAAGACACTCGTGCTGGTGCCTGTCTTCTCCTCTGGCTGAAAATGTCGCGTCGGCTGCCGGGATCACGTGTATGTGTGTGCACTTGGCGAAGATGCGAACCATGCGGGGAGGCAGATATAAATTTAGCCGGCGCCACGGTCTGTTTTCGGTGATGGGATGCCATATGAGACTGTGACGTCACTACTGTAGAGGCGTGTCTTGCTAGAGGCTTGTTTGTGCCAACAGCTGACTAATTATATGCCAGTTCCTTGTCTGGTGCCAAAAACGTTTTTATGCGTTTGAATCCGTCTCCTATTGGATGGCATAGTTCGCTGCATGGAAGTTCAATTCGAGACGAAGATGAGTGCACTAGTCTAGGCGGGGAATTTGTAGAGTAGCTAAGCGGCTGGCAGTTTCTCAAGAAGGACATTGTTTCGTTGAGTGATTTCTTTTAGACAGTCACGATCCGCACTGCTCTCCGTATTCAGACACTGGACATTTCACATATGTGGCGGTAATAGTGTTATTTGATTGATGAAAAAATCCATGGAGGTCTTGACATGCCTATGATCGCCAAGCTGCTCGATATGTGCCCAGCAACCTGAATAAGCCGGTGTAGTGGTAACTGATTTTGTATTCGAAAGGTGCTCCGTTCGAACCTCGGCTGGGCAATTGGATTTTCTGACAGGATTTTCGAGTTTTTTTAAGTTCGTACAGGGAGAAGTTGGGATAGTACCTCCGCACGTCCGCTTCTTTCCAACCCCTTTCCAGTTCATCATTCACCGACGCTCTGAAATACGTACAGCGTTGTGGAGTAAAGCACGAAAATATGTGGAGTGCCTCACCTTTTCTGGTACCCGAAGGTTCATTACCGTCTTCGTACGAACACGGAGCCTAAACTTTATCTAGTAACATATAAGAGTTCAGTTCATGCCTGACAGAGAACACAGTCCGTTTCTGTAACAGAGGCCGAGCAGTTAATGTTCAGGGAAATCATCGCTATTAAAAATGATACGTAACCCATTGATGTAAAACCTTGTAGCAGAGTCTTTGATAAGCTGATGGGTCCGCAGCTAGTGAATAAATATTCTGTAGGGGGAAGGTGCAGAGTTCTTGAATCGTAAAGCTAGTGGTACACTTACATGCACTGCGTTTTAAAGGGTGAAGAAAATGATATTTGGAAGTAAATGGTATGTTACAAGGCGCTTTCTCAGTATTCTGTTTGCCATCCGAAGAACGTCCAGTTCATCACTGTTGAGCGATGTTTTTGGTGCAGGCGTGAATAGAAATGAATTCAGACGCAAGGATGTTTTACTCAGGCCATGTTCTTTCGTTGTGATCTCTGCGTTTTTTTTCTTTGTGCCTTTGTGGGCACAGCTTGTATATGCAGTATTAATAAATAAATAAATAAATATATATATGTATATACATCCGTATTAGTTTCCAAGGTAGACGCTTACTTGCATTTCGATATTTACTTTAGAGTTTAAGAGTCACTTTTTATAACTGTAATAAGGCATGAGCGTTGGAGGTGCAGGATCTCACGTTTCTTATTATGGGTGCCTAATAAAAGTGTCTCTCTTGCATACAGAAAACTTCAGAAAAGATGTAGGTGGATGAGGTTACATAATGCATGGTTCTTACCTCCTTGCAAGACGGAATTTATGCGACAGGCCTACGTCTTGTAGTCAGGTGTTCCACATATTTAGTGGGAGATGTGCATATCTGATGACTTTCTCCCACCGACGTTTCTGTTCGAATGCCTGAAACCTACTTATATAACTCTGACGATGTAACTCAGTGATTCCCAAAGTGGGCGGTACCGCCCCCTGGGGGGCGTTGGGATTACAGAGGTGGGCGCTAATAGGTACGAGAGGTGGAAGGGAGCGCTGTTATTATCACGGAGGGGGGGGGGCGCTAGTAGACGAGTTGTGCATTTATTTTTATAATAAAATTCAAATAAAGTAATTTTTCTGTTAAAAATAAAAAATGAACTAAATTTCTTAGTATTTTGATTTATGAATCTTATGCAAGCACATATTATTTTTTAATAAACTATTGCTAGATGAATTATTGTTAATCATAAAAAATATAATAAATTTTAATTTATTAATTAACACATAAACATTAACTTTAACTCTTATTTTATTTAAACGATTTTTTAAATATAAAATAAAAGTGGAAACAAAAGCGCATTTATGTTTTTTTTAAAAGGTAGGGGGGCGCTGTGGGTGTGTATATGGAACCAAGGGGGCGGTGGACCGAAAAAGTTTGGGAACCACTGATGTAACTTAGTATGAAAAATTGAGAGTTCTTATAAGGCTACGGATGATAATGCAGTAGTTCATTTCCGGAGGCTCCACCACGCCATAGTCATTACGGTATACAGTACCACCATTCCCACGACCCATGTGACACTGACGTGGCCCGTCGTACTGGCTGCAGCATAGCCTTCACAGGCCTCCAGTACCGAGAAAGTGACGAGTAACAGCATTCATGCAATGAAATCGTGGTTACAGCATCATTTTATAGGTATCACGTGGAGGATGAAGACGTTTGCTTGGTGCAGGTTCAAATATTCTGGGACATCACGCCGTGTCGACTGGTAAATAGTTACCGATGCCTTGAAGAATAGTAATGCCTCCATTTTCAGGGTGAGGCAGCCCAAGAAGAGTGGACTTCTTGACCCTGAAGATGGAGGCACAACATTCCTTTGAAACGTCCGTAAATTTACGGCTGTGAGAACCTCAAATCTCGGACAAATGTTTTCTCTCCGATTTGGAAGGATGATTAATCGGTTTCAGATGCGTAACTGCAGACGAAGATTTGATCCGGAGCGCGCAGTTTCCACGTGCTTTCTTTGTAACGTTTTGTAGTCACATCTCATCAAAATCCGTCCGCCTGTTCTCTTCTAGACAAACAGTTTTCATTTGAAACATTTTACCCCCCCCCTCCAAATAGGTGTAATGTTGGAGCCGGGATAGTGCCTAGCCTACGGACTGGAAAACCGCGGAATCTTGATTCATTTCACGGCAGGGTAAGAGATTTTTGTCCTAAGCGCACAGACCGTCTCTGGGGCCCACCCAGCCTCCTGTTCAATGTGTTCCGGCCCCCCCCCCCCCCCCGGGGTTAAAGCTGCCGGGACGCGATGTTGACCGCTCACCACCATCTGGTGTCGAATTTAAGAATGAGTGTAGCTCCCCATGTGTCTTCATGGCGTGTCATTTTCCGTGTAGACGTAATATGTATTAACCTCACATTTATTTACTCTCATATGAAAATGTAGGATTTTTTCTGTGGTGCTGACCTAGGCCATTAATTTTTAAATGGCTCGTAGTGTCAAATGTTATTACAATCGGCCCAGCGTTTTCTCGGGCTAAAACATGCTTTGGCTGTGTAGCAAGTCAAGTCATTCCGTGGACTTTACCAGTCTCAGAACGTTCGCTAGGTTGGGGCATATTTATGGTAGCGAAGGAAGCTGGCTGTACAGTCGGTGGTCTATGAATGGGTCGAGGAAGCGATAGAGAGAGACGGAATGTAGCGAACCCATGACAACATACATGCATGTGTGTAGCTTTCGAGGGAGGACATAAGCAGCCATAGAAGTGTATGGACGACATTAGCTGAGGTTGGTTGGTTCTCAGTAAGTAGATTCATTGCAGAGTTGTGATTCATGGCGTTTCGTTTTTAAGCCTTGACTTACAAAAGAAACGCACTTTTACAAGACAGACCTGAAACATTTATGTGATACAGCGAAACTAGTCCGGAAGTCCGTAATTTTAAAGGATGTAATTTCGTTGTTTTTTTAATAATATATATGTAATAGTATGGTAGAACCTCTATCCACACATTTCGTTCCCGATTATGGCCATATTGATGTTAACATTTTAATAGTTTTAATCGCATTTTGCGGAATTATATTCCTTCCTCAGTATGTTTTAAACACAAATTGTGAACCTGATGATGACCTGAAATAGATCGAAAAGTGTAGTTCTGTATAATAAATAGTATTTAGTTATGTTTGGACGGATTTCGACTTGATTTCTGTACATCCGTAATTTAAAATACGAGTAGCGAATGTTGGACTGGGGCCTTGCCCATATATTTGTGTTACTTGTAAGTTTCTAAAGAGCCAGTAAGTAACATTTGTTTTGGTTTTTGGGTCTTTGGTGTTATTCAGAAGCCTCCTGTACAATGGGTACCGGGTCATTCCCGGGGGTAAAGTGGCCGGGGCGTGGCGTTTGCCACCCACCCCCATCTAGCGCCGAGGTTAAGGAAAGAGTAGAGCTATACCTCTACTCCCCCTCTGGGCCTTCATGGCCTCTGATAGGGTGAGCTTTACCTTTACCTGGTGTTATTCAGAGGGGCGCAAATCCGGTGCGCCACGTCGCTGTGGCGACTAAATTTTCTACGGTGGCGAGTAACATTTGTGGGTCCTCAGTATGGAGATTGCTTCATGTCACCCGTCTGGTGCCTACAGTTTTGAGATTGCTTCTAGATTTTTTTTGGAAAAGTTGTGCTCCCCTGGTGGTAGATATACGTATTGCAGATTTGTGAGCGGCACGATTGTTAAGGTAGTATGTACTAAATAAAACAATATCTGGTATAGAAATGGTGAGATTGGAACAGAACTTACTTTTCGTCCCAAGTAAAGTGTTTTATACCACTAGCCATTTTCGAGAAATTCGTAAAATTCGCGTTAAGCCGAGGCCTACCATCGAACTTTGTCTCTATATGGATTTAACCGTAGATGAAAAGTCAGTTGGTACATGATCCTAATGGCACGATGAAATGCACGCCATTTGTATACAAACAACCAGGGATAGTACATCTGTAATACTGTGTGTGTATGGCATTTGTTGTGGCATCGGGGCCGGTGACCGGGGTCTTGGAATGTCTTACGGAGTTCCTCATCCTTCCAGGCGAATAGCAACAAGCCACAGCCGCTTCCACATCATTCCACATTCGTCACCATTTGTACTCATCTTCAGCCGTACGCAAGCCCAGTGAATGAAGTAGCGTCGTAAAATTGCTGTATAAACCCCCTCGCGACGGCGTGTGTTCAGGGGGCATAATGGCGGATATGGAAGGCCTGCCAGAGCTGCAGCCGGAAGTAATGCGAAAACAGGAAAAGACCGCATGTGACGAAATAAAGCCGATTAGAGAGGGAGGCGGGCCATGTTCTTCCCTTGCTGATGCGTGTTGTGATAGGTCAGTGTGGGGGGGTCTTCTGGATATTTCTGTGCCAGGGTTAAGGCTTGCTGCGTTCAGACGGGATATTTCGTTCTGAGATTTTGCCGTGGGAAAATTAACGGTATTTACGTAGTATGTTCGTGACATTTGTCGTGCTGCACTTCAGCACCACGTGTTTAGGTTTGTTGTTCTTAAAATACTGTCGAGCGTAAGTTCACAAAAATTCTGTTTATGTAATTGTATTTTGTTATTGTGCAATCGTAGTTATGTAACCTTTATCCTTCCACATATATATATATATCGTAGTAAACACAAGTTTTCAAGGCCATCCGAGCGGATTGTAATGGAGAAATGCTGATTTTCAGCTGATTACCACGACTTCGATTAATATAGCGGGGCAGGAAGTTGAAAGAGAAGTTCACTTTGGTAACTCATGTAAAATATAATGCAGCGTCGGAGCAAAGGGTATTAGCGGCACTGTCATATCTTATGGAACGATGGTGGTGATGGATGTGAGAAAGGAAGTAACAGAATGTGGGACAAAATTGCACAACGAGAAGCCACAATAGGGCGATCAAATCAGTGGGGACGACATAGGCTGGGCATGTAGCACGTGTGGCGACGAGAAGCGTGTACAGAATGCTGTCCGGAAACTTAAAAAGGAACACGCCACTTGACAGACCTAGAGGAAAATACTAAGTTGGATTTAACCGAAATAAGATGCGAATGTTGACTGGATCCATCTGGTTCAGGAAAGCTTATGTAGGCCTAAACACGGTAACGAAAAATGTGTTCAGAAGAAGGGCACTGAAGGCCTTCACTCTTTATCTTCATTTTTTTTAAATGGCTCGACAGCCCCTTGGGGGCCTAGGCCGCCTCATTTTTCGAGGCTTCACGTTCACACTTCAGACACACCACACTAGATAGGACTCCTCTGGACGAGGGACCAGCCCGTCGCAGAGACCTCTACCTGACAACACACAACACTCACAAGAGACAGACATCCATGCCCCCGGCGGGAATCGAACCCACAATCTCAGTAAGCGAACGGCCGCAGACCCACGCATTAGACCGCGCGGCCACTGGGATCTCCCTTATCTTCATTAAGTTGGTAAAATAATCAGTCGACTTTCATCCCCTCTTTTTATCTGGTCAGACATGAAAATCCAGTGCCACATCTTTGCTTTGCACGTATCAAACGCGGAAATGGTACACAAGCGGAAATTAACTTCCACGGTTTCGGTTATTTAACAGCTAGAAACACCCACGTCATATGACGGGGTTAGCGTAATGTTCAAGCGCTAATCCAACGCTCCTCTGTATGCTTTCCACTGCTAACCCCTCATTTGATCCGTTCTACGTATATATGTATATGTTACAGACCTTGAGTTAAACTGTGAAGTCAGTTTCATTGAGTATTTATGCCATGAATTTGAAAAGTTCTTAAAAGGCAAGTGATGGATTTTATCGGCAGAGTACAACGCTGCAATGCCAACCGAAACATGGGCACCTCTTGAGCGCTTTATAGCCACAGATTGTTTTCAGGAATCACTGCCATCTGACGTATCATCACCTATAAGAATAACCCGGCTGTGACTCCGTCGCGTGATTACGAACCAACACCATTGTAAAAGTAGATGATATTTCAAGTAACCTACATATCGCCGATGGCGGCATGAGTATGAATGATGAATTAGGAAGGGGGCTGCCGTGGCCTGTTCCGAGGTAATACCCCCATCATATTCATGGAGGAACCGTGTAAACTACAATAGACCCCAGGATAACCAGTCTGCTGTCCGAAATTCTAACCTGAGGTCTGTTAAATATTAAATAGGATGCTAAGCAGTATGTGTAGCGTTGAGCAAGCATGCAAGCTTTCCGTTTACATACCTGTACAGGCCCTTAGGGTCCAGGAGGTTGAGGCTCCCTGAATTTCTAGCGAATCGGCACATGAAGGTGGCAAGGTTAGCGTTCAATAACTTTTAATTCGCCATATACTTGCAGTAGGAATCATATTTAATGCGATGTGTGTATGTATATAGGCATACATAGCGTAATTATTTTTTCTGACAGCGATCGGTTGCCACCTTCTGTCGGCTCATTTATGGTACTGACGCAGCCCGTTCAACAGACCGCCCATACGTGCGGCGTAGCAGCAGCCGGTAGTGACAGACGATAGTTGTCACATAAAATAATAATCCTGTACACAGCAGTGTTTGCTCTGCAAGAATCAAAGATTTTTTTGAGTATATTTCCTTGTGTATAAACAAGCATTCAGCCGTTCCTTCCCTTCTTGTTCATATTCTTGTGGTTGGGGTCAGACGGTCTTCGAATTGCGGCCAGTGTCCATTCCGCGGGTGATGATTATGGAAAGCTGGTAGAGTGAGAAGTCGCAGGGAAAAACCAAAGTGCTCGTAGGCGAAGCCTGTCTCATTGCCTCTGTCCATTACAAATCCCACGTGGACTGCCGTATTAGCAAACCGGGACGTCCACGGTGAAAAGCCGGCGACTAACCGCCTGAGCTATGGCACGGCCGCAGAATCGTTTTTGTGCACTGCCTTCCAAACATGTTCCATATTGCTTTGAACGTCTGCATAAAATTTTAATGCGCCAAAGTATGAAAGAGATAGAACTTTCTAGTTAATCGACTGTTAATTCAACGAAGTGAAGTAACCTTTAGTGGGAAAACGTCGAAGCAGTAATCACTGATGTTAATACCGGCCGATTACCTACGCGTGACGTGATTTCTGCAAAGGTAATAAAGTCACGACACGAGATGTGCGTCCCTCGAATCTCGAATCATTTGTGATGAGTCCGACCGGTAACGTTATTCATTAGTTGTCGCCCCTACCTTAAATACCGCGTCTCTCTGGCCCAGGTTTAATTATGGCTGTCAGTAATACAGACACAAATTTACTGATTTTTGTGATCTCTGATATGAATAGCTTGTTGGAGACTTTCCGAGTCCGGACGAACTGAAGGCGGGAACAACACTAACGCCATTCACTGCTGGGAATTGAAATTTTATGCGGGGTTATTTGTTGGAGAAGTGCGGAGAATAGCGATTGCGTTATTTATTTGCGACGCCGCTAATGTGGTGTAACGGCAATGATGATTCATTGTAACGTGACACGTGAAGTTTTTGTTACATCACGAGCAAACGGTAGGTGAGGTGTTTAGGTCCTGGCGGTGGTGACTGTGAATATTACTGTCATGTGCCGCGTATGACTCAGTGTAGTTCGTTAGGTAGGTACTGTTTTGTGTCGTGTGCCTTACTGTAGTTTCGTAGGTACATACTGCTTGTCATGTGACTCCGCGTAGTTAGGTAGATACTGTATTGTGTGACTCAGCGTAGTTTGTTAGGTAGTGCTGTATTGTGTGATGTGACTCAGCGTAGTTTGTTAGGTAGATACTGTATTGTGTGACTCAGCGTAGTTTTCACGTTATTTTCACCGTACATTTTGATTCAATTAGCAGTATTATAACCAACAAATGCACTTTTTGTATTTCTGTTACACTTTTACCCTACATATGTTTCGGCTGTGGTCCAGCCATCATCAGGGATACACTAGTAGGTTCACCTCAGTGTCACTGGTTCATTTGGTATTATCACACGTCATCACTGTTTTTGTAGCTTTTGTTCACTTTCAAATGCAGGTTGTGTTCGTCTAGCGTCAAAAGCTCGAGGTATAACACTGCGGGTTGCAGTTATAAAACAGTATATTGTTGGTAGTAGGTAAAACATTAGTGTTGTTAAAATTGTTAAAAATTGTTGAAATTACTGGCAGATGGTTTTTTTATTGGATGCTGACATCCGCGTCCTGTACTAACATAGATATTAGAATTTGTATGGTTATGATGTTATGAGAATATCTTGTTGTGTTGTAATCTGGCTTACCTGTTGTTGCTAGTGTCTTGTTGTGGTTGTGACTAAGTGCCCTGTAACCCATACCCATGTAATACCCATACAAATTCTAATATATATGTTATTACAGGACGCGGATGTCAGCATCCAATAAAAAATCCATCTGCCAGTAATTTCAACAATTTTTAACAATTTTAACAGCACTAATGTTTTACCTACTACCAACAATATACTGTTTTATAACTGCAACCCGCAGTGTTATACCTCGAGCTTTTGACGCTAGACGAACACAACCTGCATTTGAAAGTGAACAAAAGCTACAAAAACAGTGATGACGTGTGATAATACCAAATGAACCAGTGACAGTGAGGTGAACCTACTAGTGTATCCCTGATGATGGCTGGACCACAGCCGAAACATATGTAGGGTAAAAGTGTAACAGAAATACAAAAAGTGCATTTGTTGGTTATAATACTGCTAATCTAATCAGCGCAGTTTGTAAGGTAGATACTGCATTGTGTGATGTGACTCGGCGCAGATTGTAAGGTAGATACTGCATTGTGTGATGTGACTCGGCGCAGATTGTAAGGTAGATACTGCATTGTGTGATGTGACTCGGCGTAGTTTGTAAGGTAGATGCTGCATTGTGTGATGTGACTCGGCGCAGTTTGTAAGGTAGATACTGCATTGTGTGATGTGACTCGGCGCAGTTTGTTAGGTAGATACTGTATTGTGTGATGTGACTCGGCGTAGTTTGTTAGGTAGATACTGTATTGTGTGATGTGTGACTCAGCATAGTTTGTTAGGCACATACTGTATTGTGTGATGTGACTCGGCGTAGTTTGTTAGGTAGATACTGTATTGTGTGATGTGACTCGGCGTAGTTTGTTAGGTAGATACTGTATTGTGTGTGACTCAGCATAGTTTGTTAGGCACATACTGTATTGTGTGATGTGGCTCAGTGTAATTTGGTAGGTAGGTACGTTTGTGTGATGTGACTCAGTGTAGTTTGGTAGGTACATACTGTCTTGTGTCATGTGACAGTGTAGTTTGATAGGTAGATTATTGTGTGATGTAACTTATTATAATTTGATAGGTAGCTATTATCGTTTCGGAGAAGCGTGCCATCTTCATTTTCAGGACAAGTTTAGATTGCTTAACCATTTAAAGCCCAGTGGCAACTATACGTACCACCTGCTGTAGCATTTTAACACTACAGCTTATCCGCACAGTGCAGGTTCTCGTAGTGGATATGGACTGTGTTCCCTGTGCGGTAGGATTGATTTAAAGCATAATCAGTTCAAGGAACGTTCACGAAAACGGCATGATTTTCGATATGTATGAGTCAACAGATAGAGACCAAAATTTCAAAAAAGTGAATCAGTATCTGTCCAAACACAATTAAATTCTATTTATTATGTAGAACTACATGTTTCGACCTGTCTCAGTTAATCCTCAGGTTCACAGTTGGTTTTTAAAACATATTAAGGAAGAAGTATACGTTATGTAAGTATGCATATATACTTCTTCCTTAATATGTTTTAAAACCCCACTGCGAAACTGAGGATGACCTGAGA
The DNA here is from genome assembly GCA_021186555.1 of Reticulitermes speratus. Lineage (NCBI taxonomy): Eukaryota > Metazoa > Arthropoda > Insecta > Blattodea > Rhinotermitidae > Reticulitermes > Reticulitermes speratus. The sequence goes on along the minus strand of JAJKFL010000042.1, from coordinate 41,285,471 downwards.
TAGGTCGAAACATGTAGTTATATATAATAAATAGAGTTTAGTTGTGTTTGGACAGATATTGATTTATTTGGTTGCCCTATTAACAACACAACGGGATGACATGCTTTAAGAAGACCAAAATTTCATAAATTCATATCTCTTAAGATTTCCCGTTGAATGTCATCGCGCATACTATTATTAGTGGAACTGTCGAAAAACAGTCTTTGATAACCTCTTCAAGAAACAGTGCTATTGATTCGGTAAAACTGCCCGTGGTGTGTTTGCTAATTGCTCGACCCTAACGTGCCCAGTGTTAAATGATGTACGTAACAAACTTTCAGCCGAATGAGCAGGCGAATCTGTCGAGTGACCGACCGAACGGATCAGCTGTTCGCTTGTTGTACGTGGAATGTCGCTCAGCTGACTCTGACTCATCCTTTCTAATCGTGCCGTCAGCTGATGCTGATGCAGATGCCCCTACCCCGATTGAAAGGGGGTTAGAGGGAGAGGTATGCGGGCTGCAGCCACGGTTTTGTTGTTATGTTTTCATTCTCCCGTTTTTTTTTACACGAGCGTAGGCGATGTCAGTTCTCTTTTATCTTTCCCGAGTTCGTCAAACGCGGAGAGTACTTTTAAAGCTCTGAACTTACATTGAAGCCGAGATGTTAAGCTGACCGAACGCTGGAGTCGTGGGTTTTAATCCCGCCCAAGACATGGTTGTTTTTATTCATCCCTTGTCTTGAAGATTTCAGGCGCCGTGTAGATTTACATGTAGGTACCAGTGTTTTGGAAGAGCATGCTACTTCTATCTTTAGGATAGCCCTAGCTCACGTCTCTTCTGGTACTGTTCTTGGTGAACTGAGGGCGAAGGCAACAGGGTGCTCCAAGAGGTTGATACCTATAGGCCACTGTAGCAATCCACACGGCGTCACCTTCCAGATGACTGGAATCTGTACGGTCAACGTTGTGAAAACCTCGGATCTTCCGTTGTTCGTCCTCCAAGATATTTGCATTATCCAGTCATGGACTGTACGTGCGTTGGATCCAAACACGTATCTGGTGACAACGTAGGGAAGTAGAGGGCTCCTTCAGGGATGCGTTGCATCGTATCTGGGTGTCTGTTGCTTTCAAATCGTTAAGTTGTGCCAGGGTTGGTGTTTAACAATGTCCTTAAAGAGATATCCGCATGATAAAATGTCGCGTAGATTTGCATCTGCTGACAGAGTTTGCGATGAATAAAAAATCGTCCTGTATATTAAACAGTATATTTATTAGTGCTGTTGGTGTGCTAGGTTGAGCGACCGGGCGGCCTCCCCGAGCAGCCATATGGAGCAGGAGAAGCGAATCAGGCGCGAGATCGCCAATTCGAATGAGCGCCGCCGAATGCAGAGTATCAACGCCGGCTTCCAGTCGCTCCGGACCTTGTTACCTCATCACGAGGGCGAAAAACTCAGCAAGGTGAGTTTCAGTTTTGATATAAAACTGACCGAACTGGACCCAATGTAAATACAGGTTAGGATTGCAAAAGGAGACAATTTTTAATCAGGAAAACGCATCTTTTAAGCACCTAATAAGTACAAGTACTAATGAATTTACCAGTATTACGTAGAATTTTAAGTATATGTTACTAGACCAGCTTCTTAGCATAGATAATGTTCTGTTTAGGGCCTCGTTTAGATGGTACAAATCAAACGTCATTATAAACATCTCGGGTCGTTTTATTGTCACAATGAGAACTGTATCCGTGGTTGCATTCATCTTATGTTCGTCATACGGTCGGAATATTAATAACTGTAACTAGCATAGACAGCTGTGACGGTAGTTGTGAGCTGTCAGTTGACCGGTCAGTTACGGTGAGACCCTGCACGTGCAAATTTTTGTTTACATTCACCGTGCATTTCCATTCAATATTTTACAACCAACTAAATGCACATTTTATTTCAAACTATTTTATAGTTTTCTTAGATTCCCCTACATATGTTTCGGTCTGATTTCAGAGCATCTTCAGGGAGTCATAAACTACACTTATATCACGTCCATATGTGTTCGTCCAATTGCATATGTAGTGTAGATCATTTGCTTCTACACGATTAGAAGCAAGTGATCTACACTACATATGCAATTGGACGAACACATATGGACGTGATATAAGTGTAGTTTATGACCCCCTGAAGATGGTCTGAAATCAGACCGAAACATATGTAGGGGAATCTAAGAAAACTATAAAATAGTTTGAAATAAAATGTGCAATTAGTTGGTTGTAAAATATTGTACGAGCACTTAATTTTCTCGGGGATCCTCGTACGTGCACTCTCCCGTAAATTGGCATCCGATATCTGTTTAACGTTGATCAACAGTCAGAATAATATGAGATGTTCGTAGAGCGTCGCCAAATAATTCATTCAGTGATTATTTACATTTTTGCATGAAATTAAATAGGTATTAATGGTACGACAGAGCAGGTTGTTAAAAGATATGGTGTAGTTCGGAGTAGAATAGAAGGAAGAGGGGCTTCTGTTGAATACGGTTAAACTTTGGGGTTGGCTGCGTAAAATTCTGTAATTTGGGCATCTGTAGACGTCTGTCGCGTTGAGTTACGGCATTTCCCGCGGTTGATTGATCAGTTTCTTGTATCAGCGTTTTAACAAATGAACTAGTGGCCTTCGTGCCAGCCACCCATTCGACTCATTGCAGTCACGTGAGTGAGGACAATACGCTGTACGTGTTAGTAATGTGTAAGCTTAATATGGGGTAAAGATGGGAGGGGTGCAGTACTGTTTGATCATGCTTGAAGATACAAGTCTATTGCGCGTTTTTGGCTTGTGTAAGAATTATAATCATTTTGTTTACCACATTTGGGTAGGCCCACACAGCAACATTGTTTTGTGTGTGTGTGTGTACGCACTTAACTGCGTGCCTTTCACGACCAGGGGTTCTTCGCAAGTGAACGCACGCACTTGCTGTCTCTTGTATTCCAAATGTTGACCGCAAAATCGGCGTAGACCGTCTTCGTGTTACAGGACTCCATTTAATGTTTTGATGGTGGACAGATGAGTGTTTGGTGTGATTGTTCGTAGTTACTGTCGTTAGAGCACCACGAGTAATAAAACCTGACCTCAGAAGTCCATATCGTGCGATGTTTTTATCGTCTGTAATTCCAAATATTTGTAGCCATTGCATCTGAACATCAGAGGATTGCGCCATGGGCTCACCTGCCGATGAATACCCTTACAGTTGATTCCCACGATTTCGCACAGTCAGGGCCTGTACTACTTGAAATGCGATGCTAAGAGGTAAGTATTCCTGACATGAAGCTTTTCTGGCTGCCCTCAAGACGCACGCACACATCAGTTGCACATTGTATTGACTGGTTCTGGCACGCTGCAACTTGAAGGCTGTGTATCGGCACTCAGCATTTAACATGTCGTGTTTTCTTAGTTTCGAAGCCCCACATGACTTCCGGCGTGTTTTCTGTAGTTTATGCTTCGCTGGGGTCTGACAATTTTGTGACGCAGTGAACGTAATTCAACAAGAAGAAGACTCTTTTCACCAGCAAACTGGACTTAAATTTAAGGAAGAAACTAGTGAAGTGCTACATTTGGAGCACAGCTTTGTATGGTGCTGAAACGTGGACACTTCGGAAAGTAGATCAGAAGTATCTGGAAAGTTTTGAAATGTGGTGCTGGAGAAGAATGCAGATTAGTTGGACCGATCGTGTGAGAAACGAAGAAGTATTACACAGAGTCGAGGAGAGGAATATCCTACATACAGTAAAAAGAAGAAAGGCTAACTGGACTGGTCACAACTTGCGTAGAAACTGCCTTCTAAAACACGTGATTGAAGGAAAGTTAGAGGGTAGGATAGAAATGACGGGAATACGAGGATGAAGACGTAAGCTGCTACTGGATGACCTTAAGGAAAAGAAAAGATACTGGAAATTGAAAGAGGAAGCACTAGATCGCACCCTGTGGACAACTCGCTTTGGAAGAGACTACGGACCTGTCGTAAGACAGACTACAGAATGAATGAACGAACGTAATGTGACGTACTGTACGTTCTTTGCGACAGTGCCTTGTTACCTCTAGATGCCGTACATCGTAGTCTTCGGTTCATAGTTCGTGTGGTGAAGTGACACTGGGGTAGGTGTTTCTCTTAGTGGTTCAGTGTTTCTGTCTGGTCATTCCACAGATGCTGTCATATTGCATGTGAGACGAGACGGATACAGACCTGACCATCTTGATGTTATCACCACATCGGTTTCTGATTGGGACGTCATCTCCTGACCTTCAGATTTCTGGATCTCAATTATATAGACAGATCGATCGATAGGTTGATAGTTGGATGATGGACGTGTGTCCTCTCCCTCTGCTCCGGTTCTTTCTGATTGGCCACGTTCTTGCAACTCAGATACATGATCGACGTCATTCCCGTATCTCATCATCGTCTACCTGGACTAGTTCCGTCACTGTGAAAGTGAAGGCGCCGGTGGTCTACGAAGTGCGCAGTGTCAAAACCCAGTGTACTGTCACCTGAGTATTAGCCATTGAGAGAGCCTGAAATTGTGTACAGTTTGTTTACTTTCATATTCACTGGTGCGAAGAGTGTGTTCCAGCTTAGTTTCGTTTATTTTAATCATGCTTTTGCCAGTTACTGCGCGTGAAATGTCGACACTTGTAAAACTCCGCTTAATTGTGTTGAAGGTGAATGTGATTTTGCAGTTAAATTTCATTGAGTTTCTTTCATCCCAGTAAGAGGTTTATTTTGTGGGACGAAAAAAACTATCATATAATTACCGTTTCATTCACCAGTTCTTTGTAGCCCAGTAACTGTCTCTCTTGCTGATTGTACGGGATGTCAACACAACACACAATAAATCACGATGTTTTAATTCTTCCGCCTTTTGCGTGTAGTCCAGAACTTTCTGCCTTTTTTGTATGTCCAATTTCTCTTTCATAATTAGCTTTGTAGAAGCTTTTTGGAAATTCTTGTGTTTATCCATGCGTGCACTGTCCATCTGTGAATTATTAAATGCCTGGCGTAGGCTGTTTAGTGACTAGGCTGCGGGCTGGACGTTCCGGTGTTCGAATCCTAGCAGGCAGTGCCGTCCTTAGGCCGATTGGATCGATTTGACGCAATCGGTCCCCGCGCTCATGGGGGATTCGCGCATTAGCAAGAAAAATGCAGTTAGGTTTGGTTTGGTTTAAATTTTTTTCTGGAATTAAATAAATAGTATGTTTGACTGCTTCATTAAAAGTAAGTAAAAAATTATAAGACATAGATCATTTTAATTTTTCATCCTAACCTACGTTAATATACCAAAACGTTAGTCCCTTTGTTGCTGTGCACAATAACTTTTAGGGGCTCACCACAAGGATCGCAATCGGGCCCCGCGTTTGCTAAGGCCTGCACTGCTAGCAGGGGCAAAAAGTTTTTGCTTTTTAGAAACGTCCGAACCGGCTGTGGGGCCCATCTGGTCTCCAGTTCGGACCGGCGTTCTTTACCGGTGGAAAAGGGGTAGGGGCGTGAAATTGACCACTCACCTCCTTTTAGTGCCCAGGTTAAGAATGTGTGGAGCTATAACTGTATTCCCCATATATGCCTTCGTGGCGTGGACAGGACAACTTTACCGTTACTTTTGCCTTTCATTTCTTCTTCTGTGCTGCAGCTGTTTCGTGCTCGGTCGGTCCCTTTATGTACACCTACGTTTCCAAGAAATTTCATCCACTTCTTTATGATTGTTAGCAGTATGTTGGAAATGTCATGACCCTATAACATTTTACGAAGTTATAATCCATATTCTGTACGGATGTTATTTTCACAATATTTTAAATGGTGACGCCATGACGGTTTGTGGTACAACTCCGGATTTTAAATCCGAGCAGTTAGTTGTACCTTGGTATTATTCCGGAGATGCCTGTATCGAATGGCGGCCGGGTCGTGGCTTGTCCTGAATTTTTCGTGCTTTTCCTCAGTACCAGTCAAATGCTGGGGTGATTCGTGAGCTAGACAATGACCACTTCCTTCCTAATCCCTTCGGTTTCATGATTTGTAAGTCCTTCCATTCGACGCTGTATAGTATGAGATGCTGACATGGTCCTAAAATAACCCTCAGCAGAAGACGGTTTTTTAAGTAGTTTGTAGTTTATATTTTGTTTTACATGCAGTTGTACTAAGGGCGCTGGGATAGCTCGGTTGGTATAGTGACTGGGATACGTACTGGATAACCGAGCAGTTGTGTTTCGATTCCCATCACGGGCGAGACATTTATCTTCTCCAAAGCGTCCAGAATTGCTTTGGGGCCCACCCAACCTACTACTGAATTTGTACCGGGGGTAAAGCAGCCGGATTATGAAGTTTATCAGTCAGCCTCCATCAAGTACAGAGGTTAAGAATGAACGGCGGTATACCTCCACTCCCTCGTGTGCCTTCATGGCGTAGACAGGAACGTCCTTTTTTTTTTTTTTTTGTACTAAAGTATTATCGTCTGGCCTGGGATCTTTTTTTGTTAACTTGTTCAGGGTTATTTTACATAAATAAAATGTTCGGAGGAGGAGTTGGTATGCTTCGTGCGAGTGAATGATGTGCCTAATCAGTCCGCGTTTCTTTATGTAAAAATGAGGATTTTAGACACTATCACAATACTGCCTGTTTGTGTAATAAGATCAGCAGTGATTTGAAAACAAATGACAAATCACAGAACTTAAGCGGCGACTGTAAAAAGTCAAACAACTATGTCCTAGTTAAGTGGCTCTGGTTTTGTTTCGAGTCTTTTTTTTCTTACGTTTCAGTACTGTTCCTTCCGACCCACTTTGTCTCAGTATTCGCCATAAAACAACCGATGACAAGGTCGAAACACTGTGCCAGTCCTTGATTTACGTCTCGGGTTATATACAGTCGCAGAATAGGCTGCCAGTGATTTCTCGTCATATTGGCCTTCATGCTGAGTCCTTCGACCCTCGCCTGCTGATGTTTACCCTGCATTGTTTTAAGTTACATGTGCTATTTTGCGAATGCGTATTTCTGTATTACTTAACGTTTAGCAGAGTCCCTCTGAGATGATGATAGTGGCTGAGATGGTCAGGAAATTCCCCGCCTTTGGAGCCGGTATAGCGTCGTCGGTATAGGGAGTAGGCTATGGGGTCGACGATCTGGGGTTCGAATCCTGGCAGGGGTGAGATATTTCTGTCTTCTCGAAATCGTCCAGACCGGCTCTGGGGCGCACCCTGCCTACACTTTGGTGGGTTGCAGGGTTCTTTGTCAGGGGTAAAGCGGCCGGGGCTTGATGTTGACCACCCATCTCCATCTAGTGCCGAAATTAAGAATAAGTAGAGTTGTACCTGTACTCTTTCTACATGCCTTCATGGCGTGGACCGGGAATTTTTACCTCTATCCCCCACCGCTAAGGGACTCGTAAGGTTCATTCATTGCCCTTGTGTCTATCCTGAGCCACATGAATCCATCCGACAACCTCACACCGTGTTTCTTTAAGTTACATTTTAATATTATCCTCCTGTCTGCGCCAATCTTCCAAGTGGGCTGTTATGTTAACGTGCTCAAACTAAACTTTTGAACGTACAGGTCATCTTTTCCATGCATTCATCACCAAAAGAATCACGTTTCTTGTGGACATGGCTGTAATTACATATTCTGTCTTCCTTGTTGCCTTTGCGATGTATTTAGTGAAGGAACATATATCGTATTTGACGTAAATTTGTGATAACGACGGCTGCCGTTTGCTGCCTCTAATTTACCCACAAGATCTTGGTCTTGCCAATAGCGGTTTTGCCAACCGCGAGATTTTCCGGGAACGCGAGCGCAGTTAGTGAGGGATTGGCATGTGTAAAAGCATTTGAATTCGTAGGATCGTGGCCAACTTACTGAGAATCACTGCTTCAGTCTCCTTCTACGTACACTTTGACATACTGACCGTTCATAGCCTTAATACGAACTGTGTGGAAGTTGCGCTGGTATTGCCTCGACCTATGTCTTCACGTTACTGAGTAGAATATTGCAGATATATTTGCCTCCGTGTACAGGTAATTGGACTCTGAATTTGTGACTGGCCAATTTATACAGTTATGCATTAAGAAACACAGTCCTTTGGGAGGGGTGTTCTTCTGTGGATATATTGTGACTAGCTATGTTTTCTTTGTATTTGTGGTTTCATTACGCCACGAGGACACATGGGAAATGGAGGTATATCTCAGTGCATTCTTAACCTCGTCACTTGTGAAAGATGAGTGTTCAGTTTCACGCCTCGAGCTTTTTAACGTCCGTTGTAACATAAGGTAGTAAATTAGGTGACAAGTTAAGTATATTCAACAGTTCCAAGCACAGTTCCCTTCTGTATCGTGTTCCCTGAATGGTACATGCATGTGTTGGTGAGTTGCACAGTGTTACAGCCAGTATTGCGTGGCGGAAATTCTGCGGTGTTTCGTTTCCTGATAATTAAAGTTTAATTTTATACTGTGGTAAGGAAATATTAGAAGTAAAGAGAAAACAAAGCGTGCCGATTAAACCCATTGCTGATCGAGTCTTAAATAAGACCGTAAGAACTCAAATGCGGATTTATTCCGCGTTAGGAAGTTGCCTCTGGAGCAGTAACTTGCATTATTTATGACGAATCGGCATAAATAATGCAAGTTACTGCCCCAGAGGCAACTTCCTAACGCGGAATAAATCCTTATTTGAGTTCTTATGGTCTTATTTAAGACAGGATGTACACTGGGGGTGATCTCACTGATTAACGGCCCTTTTTTCGTGGCTCGAAATATACGTGGAAATTTTAATGAAAATTGGATCGTCTTAACCACGTTTGACTTGTTTGTATTAGCCTTTGGGTGTGTGAATGTGTTGCTTTTTTTTCGTCTTATTAAGCGGTGCTGACAGTGGCTTCGGCTGTAGAGCGCAGAACACTACAATGCTTGGTGGATAGTGAATGGGAAGGGATGTTGGTGGAGGCAGTCGCCTTGGATTTTCCTAGTGGAACTGAGAAAGACCAAGAGAAACCTCAGGATATTTGATTATCCCTGCATAATTCGAACCCGGCACCTCCCGAATACGAGTCGGAAGCGTCACCGCTTGAACCAGCTTAATACTTACGAAAAATACTGAATTTAAGGACATGGCGAACGCGCCTAAATAGTTTCTCGCAGTTGGGGGTCTTGAAGGCTGCTCTAGAAAATTAGTTTTGGCTTTGTGTAATGGAGTTTCACGTAATGTGTGCGTGTGGGCGCATTGTCTGTCTCTGTCTCGTACTGTTTTATTTTGTACAGCAGCCTGTAAGTGACCTACTTATTTAGGGGCAGAATAGGCACACGAATGGGCGGAGTTGGTAGTACACGTCCAAGGCTTCTGAGTAGCGGCATGATCAAACATCTTGAGTTGTCGGCAGTGGAGCATGAGGAAATGTTACGATAGTCAAGGAGGAAGAAGAAGTAATAGTAAGCATGTGATGACCTCGTTAGGTTACAAGTCACGTGACCGACCGTCTACTACGGCTGTCTGGAGTTGTATCCCATTGAAGGCAACCGGTGTGTGTAAGAGAGTGGTCCCCCGTGTTTCTACACATGGATGAATGCCATGGATTGTAGACCTGTACTGACGAGTTACACATCGTTATAGCCAGCATTTCTCTTTGTAACGTCTTCCCTCTCCTTCATCGAGACTCCACACTCTCACAAACCTCCAAATTAACGTTATATAAATTACTAACACGATCCCTTCTTACATACGCCGCCCCTGTCTGCAATACCACATGCAATTCAAATTACCTCAAACTCCAAGTCGCCCAAAACAAGAGCTTGCGCATTATCGGAGACTATCCCAGGGGAACTCCCATCCCCCATTTGCACGACTCCCTTAATATTGAATCTCTTCGAGACTTCATCCACCATCTGACGGCCAAATTTTTTACTAAATGCCCATTTCATCCTAACCCTCTGATCCAACAAATAGGTAATTATACACTAGCCGATCTAAACTCTGTATATGAAATCTACAAACATAAACGACCCAAACATATACTACTGTAAACCAGCTCACTATCAGGCATAGTGTTTTTTTTAGTATTTTTCACTAATATTATTTTATTTTCCCCTCTTTATAACTTTTGGTCCATATACTCATTTTAGTTAAATTGGTGATCGGAACAGTTTTGTAACTTTTTCCTTGTATACTGTACGTACTGTAAATTGTAATGTTCAATAAATAATTTAAAAAAAACAGCATTTCGGTGGTAGAAATTCTGTATTGTTTCCTTCTTTATGATACCGCAAGTTTTTATTTTGTGTTGTGGTCAGGGAAAGATAGGGGGAAAGAGAGGAAGAATGACGAATGAAAGAAAATTGAAGGAATAGAAAGGAAACAGTGTTGAAGATCCGACTGTCGCCATTATTAAACATGTGGTGACAGGTGTGTTTATTTATGGTTTAATGAACGACTGTTAGTTATGTCGAGTGGTACAAGTGAATAAATCCAGTTTCCACAGCTAATATTACTAAGCACAGTATCAAGTTGTCTTTACTAACCGATATGAACTGTGACATGTTTCATACAAGTTAATGAAGATAACTTGGTGTTGTGCTTAGTAATATAGCTGCCGATCCCAGTGGCCGCGCAGTCTAAGGCCTGGGTCTGCGGCCGTTCGCTTGCTGGGATTGCGGGTTCGAATCCTCGCCAGGAGCATATATGTCTGTCCCTTGTCAGTGTTGTGTTTTGTCAGGTAGAGGCCCACGTTTAGGGTTAGTAAACTTTGTGGAAGTCAGCCATTGACCGTTTAAAGCCTAGTGGCTGTTTTATGTATCACCAGGTTTAACATGCCGAAATTTTACGTTCTTCACACGGAGTGAATTTTTGTATTCTTTACGGATCTCTGAACTCACATGGATTTTTTCCCTGTACATCATTAAATGAGTGAGCCGGGAAAGCGCAGTCGGTATAGCGACTCGCTACGGGATGGACGGTGCGGGGATCGAATCCCGGTGGGGGCGAGATTTTCCGCAGCCGTCCAGACCGGCCCTGGGGCCACCCAGCCTCCTATACATTGGGTACCGGGTCTCTTTCCCGGGGGTAAAGCGGCCGGGGCGTGGTTGTTACCACCCACCCTCATCTAGTGCCAGAGTTAAAGAAAGAGCAGAGCTATACCTCTGCTCCCCCTCTGGGCCTTCATGGCCCGTTCTAGGGAGAACTTTACCTTTACCATCATTAAATGATTGGTTTTTATAAACGAGATGGAGTGTGTTTACTGCGCGGTTTGAACCGAATCTTTAAATATGTCAGCTTTTAAAAGGGCTAATAATGCTTTTACGCAGCTGTTTGTTGTGTGGTTCCAAAATGTGTTATTGCACAATAGGAAAGACATAAGTTACAAAATAGTTAATACTAGTATTATTGAAAAGCGTATATGTTTGGTTCAGGATAATTTTCGTTTTTAAAGAGTTACAAGTTTAAGTCACCTGTCATTCTGCATATCGTGGTTGCAGTTGTGATGTACCAGTACCTTAGCCACAGTTACAAACGTTGGGCACCATGTAATGCGTTTCTGGACAGCAGAACTGCCAACCAAGCGTATTTCGTGACGACTTGCATTTCAGGTATTCCCGAATTAAATAATGGAAATTACGTCTTAAGGTTCAAATTTGTAACCAGCGTAAAATGTTTTTAAAAGTTCTCTGGAGGCGTAATTGTGTCCGAAAATCTTCATTGCGAATTTTGATTCACTGAACAGACGACCCCATTCTCCACGCGGCAAAGGCAGAGGCAAAAGTTTCTCTCTCGTGGGTCGCAGGCTGGAATCCATTTCACGGCATTTATGTTTCCTTGCGATTTTCTGTATTGTGGAGTAATAATAAAGGCCACTCGGCAGGTGCCATCATTTCAATTATACCGCATGTCCAAAAAAGAAACCTAGTTCCCAACGACACGGCGTCACATCCCGCTCTGATAATCTCAGACCTCGCATTTGTAGTTAATTGTGTTTCTGGCAAAACAGGCGTGAATGTGTGGTCTAATCCTTGAACCCAGCAGGTCATCCGCAGCCTGTATTCGTCGATAACTCATACCCTTGAGTGGTTTATGGTGCCATCGTGTACATGTTGCCTGTCTGCACCCCGGCCATACATTAGGTGCAAGGACCGAATAAAATATACTTGTTGAATTTATTACTCGTGCCTTTCAAGGAAATGAGGGAATTAATGACTCATAACCGGGCCTTTTATGAGGCTGATTTTCCTGTCTCCTGGCCACATGTTAATGAGGCGTATTGCGTCATCAGTATAAAATAAATTAGCGGCGATTAGAATTGAACTGTTGACGTTTCGTCGTCATGCACGTTGATGACTTTGCCTTGTTGGGTGGGAATGTTCTTCCCAGACATTTTCAGTTAGTCTTGGACGTGTTACAGTGCTGCCGCGCGTAAACACCGTGAAGAACTGATATTTTGTGCCATCATTCGAAATAGGAACACCATTACTGGTGGATGGTGTGTTGTATTTTTGTTAATGTGACACACCACGTCTCACAAGAACGTAGTGTATACCGTAATGAATTTGTTACATTTGTAGCCTTCGCGTAGTACTGTTGTGCTAATCGAAAAATAAGGTGTAGTTGCACCTGTGCACACCATAAGGCATATGGAATAATGAAGGTATGACTCCACCCATTCTGAACCTCGGACTTGATGGGCGTTGAGTGGTCATAACTGTACCCCAACCACTTTACCGCCTCGGAAGTGCCCCCGTGTGTCCATTGAATAGGAGACGGGTGGGCCCGAGTGCCGGCCTGCACGCTGTGTAGAAGAGAGAAATCTCTTGCCCTTGCCGGGAATCGAACCACGATTGCTCGGTTTCCCAGCCCGCTGCCCGTCCATGTTATGCTGAAAAAAATTGCATGTCAATGGAAAACTGCGCTTGCTTTAAATTTGTGGTTGGCGAGGGATGTCTGTATTCGTTTAGACGTGTGTGCCGTTTTGTGCCGTAACACTGTGCTTTGTGATATATGGGAGAGAGCGTATTGCCCTCTGTTTTCTTGTTTGCTACTCTGACGGAGAGGTGGTATTTTGAATTGATCGACCCGAGCTGAGCTGACTGAGACACGGTCGACCCTGCACTCTCCTCTCTCTCCTCACCGTCGACGTTGTTGCGGGAGAAACTTTCACTCTCCATCTCGTACGTGTAGTTGGCGGTAGCTCAACGGCAAATGTGTTGGCGGTCAATTACCTCAATTGCTCTCCCAGATGTTGTTTCGTACGTTTCAATTTCAGTGTGGGAACTGTGTTGGATATTTTCAATGCGGTGCATTATGTCGCTTCCAGCCAACGAGTGCCAGTGTCAAACTGCAGAATCTTTTCGCTGTTGATTTCTGACGGTATGACATCCTAAACCCGCGGCGTCCGAACATGTGTCGTATCCGACATATTTAGAAAAAAAAATACTGAAATGGCTGGTACACGTGAACTAGTCAAGTAGGGCCCTGTCCAGCGCTTTTATACTGCTGCTAAAATATCCGTAATTTCTAATAACACTACTTCACAGTTGTCAGGGAGAAAATCATTGTCTCACTGTGGGTCCTCACACTGAGAGAAGAACATGTGTTGAGGGTGTTCGAGAACAGGGTGCTGAGGAAGATACGGTCGAAGAGGAAGTAACAGGAGGCTGGGGAAAATAGCGCAATGAGCTTCATGATTTGTGTTTATCATGAAGGTGAACAAATCAAGGAAGATGAGATGAGCGGGGAATGTGACGTGCATAGAGGAAGAAGAGAAAATGCGCGCAGGGTCTTAATGGGCAATCGTGAAGGAAAGAGATCTCGTGGAAGACTTGGGCGTTGATGGGTGGATGATGTTCAAATGGATCACAAATATGATAGTGTTGCGTGCACTGTATTCATCTTGCGCAGGACGGGGTCAAGTGGCGGGTTGTTGTGAACACGGCAGTGAGCCGTCGGATTCCTTAAAATGTGGGAAGTTTCTTGCTTAGTTTCTGACGAATGACTTTGCTCCGTATAGTTCGTGACCCACTATGGAGAGCACTTGGACTGTCCTGCTGTATGAAGTCTGTCCGTCCTTCTGTCGACCCTCCGCAGACGTCGGCAGTAATTGCGAGCGCCCACAGTGCAGTCCTTGACCAGACGGCCATGCAGGTTGTGCAGAAACTTGGCGATGTTCCATACAGTTTATGTTGTGTGACCGTGTGTTGTTATTTGCGTACTGTGTTGCATGTTGGCTCGGAGTGACGATTTAGCTGTGATCAGGTGCATTCTTTGCACACAAATTATTTTCCTGAGTCGTTATGTGGCCCTCAAATCCGAATATTTTAAATGTTGACCAGTAACTTTTAATAAACGACATCTGAAACAATGCTTTGGCTTGGGATATGGTCGTGAAGCTGTGAAATAAAGCAAATTCGCAAGAAGTTACCCTGCACCCTTGTTTGGTGCGTCTACCAGAATGTCTGTTATTAACCTCTTGAAGTCCTCAAAAGACAATATGAAGCACTTTCCTGTTCGTTGATCCCCGTTATCCGAATGACCATTGCTTTCCTAGAAGGTTGCCATGCTTCGCCTGTTTGCCCGGCATACAGTACTAGTATTAAGGTGAATGCGATTATGGAGCAATGGTGGAATGATACTGACATGGGAAAACTGAGGTGTTGGAAGAAAAACTTGCTTTAGTGCCACTTCGTTGAACTCAAATCTTATTTGGCCAGGGCTCGAACCCGGGCTTCCGTGGTGAGAGGCCGGCGACTAAACGCCGGAGCCGCGGCACGGCTTGTGAATACGGAAATTTATAATTCATACCTCACGGAGAAAACGTGTACCCGAGTTAATGCCGATGGAAGTAATCGCTTTTCTTGGTCTTGGAATTGTATGAAACACTCAGAACTAGGGGGTTTGTTATGTTCGTACGGTAACCACTCTCTTTAAAGAACTAAACGCCGAAGAGATGGCGATGTGTTTCGTCCTTGTCACGTACGGCATTTGGCGTAGGCACTCATAAAGTAGGTCAGTCGAGTGGTCGTCAGAGATAATGCTTGTCCTAATTACTGTTGTTTCGTAGAACAAGAAACGTTTTTGTTTCGGCGGTTGTGTCTGTCTGTCTGTCTCCCGCGGCAGGGGCTTGAAACCTTGGAGCCGTGTCAGTGAACTGGCACACTTTGAGATTTACAAGGCGGAAGGGTCAGAATCATTTTGTGTGGTGGTTGTGGACTGGATTCAGCTGGCTGGGGATAGTCTGTCTTGTGAACATGGCAGTGAAATGCGCTGCCTTCACTAAAGGCTTGAGAATTTTTTTTTTTTGGCGATATCTGTCAGCTTCTCACGAAGGTATCAACTGTGTAGCCTTTTTCTGTATTCTTTTGTTGCAAGGAGCGCGGTTCTTGATAACAAAACACCATTGTATGTTTAGAACGTAGGTTCATCGATTTTCTTTGTGTTTATATTTTTTTTGCAGGCCAGATGGCGCTTGTTCGGCCTGAATTTGCGCAACACTGTTCTCGTATATGTAGGACAGAAAATGACGTTGACGAAGTGAAGGTTTTGGAACACGAAATACAGTCGAACTCGGTTATAACGTCATGAAAGGGACTGAATATTTTGTGTCGCTAGAAACGAGTGTTGTTCTAACCGAGGAGTATAATGTTATGGTTAACAGTGAGGAATTAATTGGTACCACAGAATATCTGACGGTATAGACGAGGTGTCGCATAAACCGATGTCGTTATAACCGGGTTCAAATGTATTTCTGCTATATATTGCGTGTGGTGTGTGTGTTTTTGGGTGTGTGTTTTTTTTTTGGGGGGGGGGGTCAGTTATAAATGAACTTCATATAACATGCCATGGGGACCTGTTTATGTTAACTGCCTCTGAATACACCTCACTGTGAGGTGACACCGAGCTTCGCCCCGGTGTACTCGCGTGCTTGGCTGCGATTTGTATGAAACTAGACGACGATACCAGGGACACTGGACTTGCAGGATTTCGCAGTAGGCCACGTGCACGCATACGCACACACAAGACCTGACATTTGTGCGTGTTCCGACATCGGTTGTTACGGAGCCACATAATTGGGTCGATAAAACAGTTACCTGAAGTCGTACATAGGATAGGATATACGAATATCGTTTGTCCCTTCCCGCCGCTATTGCGCCGCTCGTGTGGGCGGTTGGTTGAGTGGGCTGCGTTAATACGCCAGGAAGCAACAGGGTACTGTATTTTTCCGATGAAGTAACGACATATTAGATAACCGGTATCTTTCGCTTGAACCGAAATTCTACTTTGTGATACTTTGCCGCGTTGCCTTTGGCACAATTTTCTGTGAGTATTGTGATTAGGTGCGATTCATGTCGGTGGCAATAATTCGTTTCTCGCCCACACCTGTACAGTGTGTGCGAGGAGATCTTTGTTTTGGAGTAAATGTGCCAGATTGTGGTACCTCCGTCTAAGAGCCGAGATTAGGAATGCATTGCGCCTTACCTCCACTCCCCCTTGCGTCCTGATGTGGCGTAGTTCATTAAGGAGAGTAAGATATTGCCCTTTACCTCTCCCTTCACTTTTCCGCCCTTCTCAGTCCTTCTGTCCGCATAATTCTTCGAAAACTTTGTTAGTACATGCTCTGTGGTTTATTACAAGGGCCAATCGACTAATGCTACCTAGGACAGTAATATTCTGAGAATCAGAGAAGCACCTAAATGCACTATGTGGGCGAAATGCGGAGTTTTTAATGTTCAACCATGTGGTACATAAAGTTACTGTTTTTCTGTAAAAGGTTAAAGTTTTACTTCAGTTATGTGTCTTACGTACGTGGCGACCGAATTGGGTCTTTTAACCTTTTGTCGTCATTCGTCATGTTTAGAACCGCCCTGTCACAGTGAATCGTCTAACCGTAAGGTGCTCTTTCGTCAGTAATACACGTGGTCGGAATTTGAAATTTTCCTGCACGCCCTTTGTACGTTTGGGGCGTGGTGATAGATAGGGGATACTTTCACCTTTGTTACTATATCTGAACAAGTTTTTTTTTTAACAGTCGTGTTCAGACCTCATTCGCCAACGGACTCGGCTGGCCACCAGTTGTTAAACGTGTACGAAAGAGGTCAGGTTGTGCCTATTCTTAATTATGCACCACGACATGACGGCATATGGGAGAGTGGAGGCAGGCTATAACTCCATTCCACATTCCGCAGTAGATGGAGGTTAGTGGTCAGCTGTACGCTTCGGCCGCTTCACCCCCAGGGAAAGGGCTTTCTGTGCTTATTGAATAGGAGGCTAGGTGGTGCCCAGAATAGGTCGTGGGCCATTTGTAGAAGAATAAATACTCCTGCTCGGAATCGAACCATGATTGCTTGGTCGTTCAGTCCGTGGCCTGACCCACTACCTCGGCTGCCTGTTAAAGCGACACGTAGGGGAATAGCTTATGTGTATCTGAACCCGATACGTAAGATGGGGCTTATGTGATGGGGATAATGGTTTTTGTGGTAACGGTTTCCGGGATAACTTCTCTTGGACCCCTGTAGCTTAGGACTTTTTTCTGATTCTTCTACGGTGAAATGCATTTATATACCCCTGGTGCACACCCTTGACATAGTTTTGTAATTCATACATGATACATACAAAAACGCGTCTTCTTTTTGCATCCATGCGTAGGTTTACCTGCTATCGTGGATATTCGCTTCAGTATTGAACTTTATCTTGTTTCAATTTGAGGTTCTCACAGCGGTGTTGCAGAAGATTCTGCCATTCCTGGTTACGCCGTGTCGACTGGTAAATCTGTATCTTGTCTTAATGATTTTCAACAGATTTCAGACGCGAGGTTGAAGAAAATGTACATGCAGAGGCGTTTCCTAACTTGCGGTCATACACAAAGGACTAGTCAGACACGTGTACGCGGTTTTCTTTGGAAAAGGACTTCTGGAAGGATAATGTGTAAATGGACCTTAAACAGGGTCAGAAGTTGCGGACTGGATTCAAGTCTGCTTAGCGACTAGGCTACCAACTGGACGATATGGGGTTCGAATCCCGGCAGAGGCAAGTAATTTTTCTCCTCCAGAACTTCCTGACCGGTTCTGGGGCCCACAGCCTCGCGTTCGGTGGTTACCGGCGATTCTCTCCCGGGCAGTAAAGCGACCGGAGCGTCAAGTTGTACGTTTACCTGTATCCAGTGCCGAGATTACGAATGAGTGAAGCTGTAGCTGTGCTCCCCCTGCATCACCTCATGACGTGGACAGGGACAAATTTATCTTATACCCTATTTAGGGTATGGATCAGTGGCAGGGCCTGTGAACACGGCGGTTACCCTTTGGGTTTCCACAGATTCCGTTTTAGGCCCGACTGGAATCTGTGAAACTGTGTACAGATTTGCTGTGTCTTCTCTGTTTCGGTATTGAGAAGTGGGACGGAAGAACACAGCAGGTAATAAATCCTTTGTGCATGTCTGTACATGGGATTCACATAAAATTGAACTGGATTTAATGAGCGACCATTTCTCAGAATTCTATTTATGTTGGCATTCTGTGGACGATTTTGTAACGAGAACATGGCGTGTAGAAGATATTTTGTAGCCACAGTGTCCTGTTTGTGGCAGTGGTCTGGTTTCTGTTTAAATCCTACTTGATGCCGCTGTGTTAACGATGCAGTGGCAATAAGCGAAAGTGCTTGTTGGCCGGTTTGACCGGATGGCCTGGTATGATGCTGGATGATGTGATGACTCAGGGCTCACGTCCGTCCGACAAGCCAGACGACCTTGCGAACCCACGTGCCAGCCGCCACAGGCGACGCCCTCCACCTCTTCACATTGTGATAGTTGCTCCTCGGGCCCATGCATCTCATTCACTACACATGGGCGGGACCGATTTCAGATGCATATTCTTGCGTAACGATGATTTGAGTATTATTGTTCGTAGAATGTTTTGAGGCCATGCACTCTGGGCTAACTGTTTCGAATAGCAGTTTTAATAGTGGTAGGTAGCAGATGGAATTTATTTAAGTTACACCGTCAGTGACTGGTACAGGAGACGTACTGTAGGGGCTCTTACGTCTCGAGTGTGCGTGCGATAGCGTGCTCGCTCGCTGATATGTATGTATGAGATTTGTTCAGGCTAGTTGATTAGGAGAATTGTGTGGTTGATCGGTTGATGGTTTGATTTAAAATTGAGCTATGTTGGCTATTGACTGTTGGCACACTGGAGAATTGATATCCAAGGCAGTGGACTAAAAAACTGTGTGTGTAAGCTACATAGTCGCTTTGTCTCTTTTGTTCTTCTCCTCCTCCTCAGTCTCCTTTTTCTTCTTCAGACGAGGCTTGCGAAACTAAAGTCATGTGATCTACATTTTCCAGTGGCTTTCGTAAACTGATAATTATTTTGATCTGTAGTTTGATAGTGGCATTTCATTTTATACCGAGCAATGGCTAAATTGTCGTGTCTCGGTTTTCGTGAACTCATTTGTGAAGCGGGAAGGCAAGTTCTGAAAGTGATCTGTTACAGACGTAGGGACGATGCAATGGCCCCTTCATCTCCCTCATCTCCCTTACACGCCGAGTTTTCTGAGAGGTTATGGACTTGTAGTAAGACATACTACAGAATGGTGATGAATATATATGTATATATATGTGTATATATATATAATTTACAAATGTGGCCGCGGGCCGCATAACACAAGCTGGCGGGACGGATGCGGGCCGCGGGTTGGGGCCCATGACCTAGCTGCTGGAAAAAGAGCTACATAAAGTTTGCTGCGTCGATTGCGTGATTAGTAGTGCGAAGGAGTCCGAATTACTGAATATAGTGCCCGAATGAACAATGTTTCCTTTTTGTGCTCAGAAATTTATGTTTATTGTGCAGAGGATGTAGGACTGTGCGTTTCATAGAACAGGCAGATAAATTTATCTGTGCGAGTTGAGTAATAACGTGTAGTATATTGCGTGACTATGTCAGATGTATGTAATTTGCCTATTTTTGTTGCGGCCACAAGGTAGTACGGACATCACCTGCGTGCATTTCATTGTCAGTCCGCCTGCAGGCCCGTGTCCGTCCTACTGATCTCAATCTGACGCGTGTTAAGGGACGACAATTTGACACGTGGCTCCCGTGTATGTAGTCGTCAAAATACTTTCTTGTTTCTTGTAATTGGCTGTTCGGTATTTGCGTAGGAGAAAAACGTGTGATAATGCATAATCTTCATTTCGTTTTGACACGATTTATGAAGTGCACATGCGAGCGGTTTTAGGCGTCGTTAGCACTGGACGTACTGAAAAGGAATAAGACCCAGTTGATATGCCAGGGACAAGAGATTTGGGGGGGGGGGGGGGGCAGAGCAGAATGTGCAAGCTAAAGACGTGGTTGAGAACCTGTTTCGTATTCATGGGGTCCCGGATTCACATTAGGCCACGACCGATTCGTTTCACACATTTTCCAGCTAATTATTCACTAGTCATATAATTTTACGCAGTGGAATCAGAACGTTTATAAGTCAGGTCTTAAATAAACTACATTTAAAATGTCTCAGTCTCGTAGTCCTTTTATAGGCCATGCAGGTGCGCGCAGTTCTAGGAGCCGTATCAAACCTCCAGGCGCCAGAAGGGTGTCATAAAGCAAGTTCATTCCAATGACCCACAAGTATCAGGCGCCACCGTAAAAAATTTGGTCGCCACGGCGACATGGCGCCCCGGAATTGTGGACTCCTGGTCCCACGTGTATTCAGGCCCTACTATATACAGTTCGTCAGTTTTTATTTATTGTCTGGATAGCCATCTGTAATTTTTGTGTCCCCGAATTTCGTATTGAAGCTGTAAATGTTAAACTGTGGAACCGAACAAGAATATAAATACGTTGGGAACATAATATTGTGTTCCGAAAGGGGGTGCGATGATCTTCGATTAACATTTTTGTATTGCTTTGAAAGTATCTTTAATTTTCAGCTCCCCGAGTCTCGTATAAAAATTGCAAGTTGAATATGGGAAAAGTGTTGTTTTTTGATCATGGCGTCTGGTTTCGAAACCAGACAAAATTACCTAATATGGGTATTAACAACATCTTGGGAAGAGATGGTGTTCAGATGTGGAGTAAAGGCAAACCCCGATATAGCGCCACTGTTTGTTGACCGCAATTTGTGGCGGTAAATCGAAATACTGTGATAATAGGAAATTTATGTTCACAGACTTTCATGAACGCTGAGTGAGCGTGGCGCTAGATTGGAGTTTGAGTGTATGATTTTGCCCTTATACGTTTCCTACTATTTAATCGGTACCGGGAGATTTTCTCTGGGATAATGTGGCCGGGGCGTGAAGGTAACGACTCATCTCCATCTTGTGTCGATGTCAAGGTGAGTGGGGCTGTACCTCCACTGCCCGTCTGTGTAGGAACAACTTAGAACAACTTAAGTTTTACCTTTACTTAAAATATTGATATAGTGCCGTCAGGGGATGAGACTGTTGTGTTTAATAACAGTTGTAGTTAGTTTAGGTACATCTTACGTTAATTTGTGTTCGAAAGATGTATGGATGTTACTTCATGAGTGATACGTGGGCGTTTAGGTAATATGGCCATACTGAAGGATTGGAGGGGGCAAGGCTGCCGAAATGTGATTTTTAAGCGTGTTGTTTAACGGGGCTCTCGGTTGCTGAGTTTATATAGCTTCGGTGATGAATGAATGAGGAGGGAGCACCGGTGGAAGGATACTGTCAGCAGAAAACTGAAGTGTTCGTAGGAAAACCTGTCCTAGTGCCACTTTTTCCACCAGAAATTTTGCAAGGAGTGGTCTGGGATTGAACCCGCACCTCCGCGGTGACAGGCTGGCGACTGGCCGCGTTTTTTTAAACATAAACCACAAGTTATATTTAAGTATTCGATTCAGTATCTAATGACTCGGCATTTCTATTAAAGACGTACTTACTGACTTTGTTACTAAAGACAGAATGTTATGACATACATGAATAGAACAGGCTGCATCGGCCAGTACTCCCCTGCATATGGGGGAAACCTGCGCCGTGACACGACCCCCGAAATATGATGTTGCCCTGGTCATCGCATGGAAGAGGGAGGCCTGCGTAAAGGTTGAAGACTAGGAGGATGATACTAAAACGGATATTAGATAAACATATTGGGCCCGGATAGAGAGCAATGGTTGGCTTTTGTGAACACGGTGATGAACCTGGACGTTTCGTAAAATGCAGGGAGTTTGTTGACTGGCATAAACGTTAGCTTGTAAAGAAGGCCGCTGCTCCTTGAGTTCTGGATGATCGAAGTTTTGGGATTGGAGCTGGCAGAGCAGGTTAGGCTGCTGTGTCAACTGAAGACGGCAGATGCGTACGTTGAGAAGAACGAGGAGGAGGAGGCTGTATTTCAGCATTTTGAAGCAAGTTTCGTCCGTGTTGTGTGTTACAGGATAAATTGGTTGTTTTGTGACATGTTGCGACCTGACCTTAGTGCAGTGGTGCGTAGAAGATCCTGGGGGTCTAAATTTTCTACGGTGGCGCCAAATATTGTCAGCATAATCACCGCAGTTTCTTTTCCCCTTACATACAAACAGTGGGTAACAGTTCACAAGCACCGAGGAGAAAGTGCCAAGATGACAGTGAGGTTCAGGGGCCACACCAGCATCGTGGGGTCCTCGGTATGGAACTTGCTTCATGTGACAATTGTGGCCCCCAGAATTTGGTGTGGCTCCTAGAGTTTTGGAAAAAATGTTGACCGATGCCGTTGTGTGTGTCAGGTTTACTAAATGCGGCATAGATTTATTTGAAGCTACGACCCACATAATTGTGTATCCTCGGAATCACTGATATAGTATGCGTATATTTTTTGTCCGTATGTTGAAACTTGTTTTATAGTAACCGGAAACAGCTGCTCGGTTCATGGACTGAACTTTTGAGCTGCTGGACTTCATTCTGATTTGGCCGTGGGTGAAGCTGAGGTTCATTGCCATATCGGACGGGCGGTTTCCCTCCCATATGATGGCTCAGTGACCCTCCGTATGACCAATACTGTTGTATCCATAATAGTAAAGCCCGTATTGCCTGCTGCTTGTTCTATGTTCATTCCCCATGTCATCTCCCTCCTCTCCGTGTGTTGATACCCCCAGGGCTCTATCGGGAATCGGTCCCTGATGACGTCATGTCTGGACGCCTCCCACATTCCACCCCCGAAAGGGTGGGGCTGACGCCAAATTCTGTCCACACCGCTCCAGTAACGTTGCCAAGTGGCTAGTTTCGTGGAGTGGCTTGCACATTGGTCTCATGAGCAGTGAGGCAAAGAAACTGCACCAGATGCTGCTAGTACGTATTAAGATTCGTTGAAATTGGCATCTAGTGCATTTATTGTATCCAGATTTTAGGGTTCATAAAGTGAATTAAAGCACCATTTCGTGTTTCGGAGGATGATACCCCTTGTGTGTAATTCTCTGCATTTGTAAGTCCAGTTGTTATTCCGCTTTCCGGATTGTGTAAGGGAAGCCTGGTGTAATCCCTTAAAAGTTCCATGCATACTGTCTGTATCTCCCACCTGCTGTGATATTGAAACACTGCATTTCCCCACACAGTGCGTGTGTATGTTTAGTATGATTGTCGCATTAAACTGCTATTTTTTCCGTATAGCATTTACCTGTTGGTCTTCATACTGGAGACAGTCTCTTCCAAGTGAGGCAGGAACTGAATGTTTAAATATAATTTAGATTAATTTCAGTCTGGGATCATCTTCATGCATGGCCATATGGCTCTTCGGTCTCTGGCTTCCCCTGACAGCTCCTGAACCATGGACAGGTGAGAGACGGAGTGACACTGTTGGTCTCCCCAGCTTCATGGAAGCATTGAAAACGCTGAAGTTGCGGGCCACAGTTTATACCGCGTTAAATCTTGAAGAAAAGCATAACATCCCCGTAACCCTGTTAACTGTAAAAGGCAATATGACGACCGAGTAAAATCCGTGCTTTTCCTATTGTTTTTATCGTCTGTGAACTGTCTGTCCTCTCACGGCGCTTAAGTCTCTGGCATATCAGCCCGTCACCTAACGCATGATCTTGAATGAATAGTTACGTTTTCTCGTCACATAACCGTTGGCCTTATTTTGGAAATAATTATAAACATGGCGTTGGCGCGAAAGAGTGAGGTTATGTTAAGTGATGCTATGGGGGTAGAGAATGAGAAACTGAGAAAACTATTGGAGAGAAGAGGAAAGACTGGATTGGTAGTAGAGCGGTAGTGTGAGTAGTAGAATGTAAATAGGCTAGTATTTAGTGAATGTGTGCTGCGAAAGAACCGGCTCTTACGCGGGTATAGATTTATGTAAGGAACGAACCGTAGCTCAATAGCAGAAATACAAGCTGCATACAGATAAGTACACAAATCAGTACCGTCAGATATACACAGAATATATAGTATAGACATTTTACACCTCAGTTATAATTTATACATTTCATGTGTTCTAATCGGCGCAAAAAAAACTCTTCCAGAATTTCTGTAATATCTGTCATTCAGTCCGTCAAGTATTCCTAGTATTTTTATCACCGAGTCTTCATTTTGCTCATCATAGATGGTTTTGCACGGTAGGTATTTTTTTCATTTGTGACAACTTTCTGGATGACATTCAATGATTACACACTAGGGAGTAAATTGCGTGGCTTGTTGCTGTTTTGATGTGGTCACTGGACGATCTACCACGCCCACAGCCTGATCTTGGCGTGAGCATCGGCAACGCTGGCTGTGCGGAGTGTTGCAGAGATCAGAGAATGCTGGGCGGGCAGCAAAACTTGGATAGGTTTTGGTTCTAGTCAGTCAAGCCACCGTCTCTCCCTTCTGCTCTGTTCTGTTCTCGCAGACTTCGATTTTTCAATAAGCGTCGCCTGGTGACGTCGTGTTGGGTTGAGGGCTGGTTTCCATAACGACGGAATCGATATTTAGTAAGGAACGCGGGGAGAGTGGCGGAGTTTTCCCGCGCTCGTGTACAGGGGAGGATCAGAGGGGTTGTATCAGTTCCATGTCACACGAGGTTACAATTCTGAATTCGGTAACTCAGCTGCACGTGAAGTCGTAGAATTTCCGCCTTTTAAATTTTGATGTATCTGTTTTGATCATGCTACGAACACACACAAATACTGAGTGGGAAGGGCTATGATGGCGGGAGGGGGGATTCTTTTTATTCTCATAACTGTAGTGCAGTCTAATAGCAATACTTGAGGAGTGGTTTAGATTACGTTGCTTTACTGTCATGTAACGTTGACTTGGGAAATCGGCGGGAAAAATTGTGGCTTTGTGGAGGGAAAAAAGGTGTGGCTTATTTGACTGCCAGTTCAAAGCCAAGTTGGATATGCGAGAGGGGTAGCAAGCGTAAAGTTGTGGAATTTATGCGTAATGAGGCACTCTCCTCCGCCCCGCACCCCTTTCAACCTCATGTCACGAATTTTTGTGTTGCCCGTTACGACGGCGCCACCCATTCTGATACCACATGCCTTCAGCCTAAGTGTTTCATAGTGGTTTTAGCGTACCTGGAAACTTTAGTAATTATTTTGCTCCTTCCCTGTAGCACTGCGGCTGAAACTTGTTGACGTATGATAACACCATCAGCATGGCTGTGTTTGAAGTTCGAAGGTTTTCACAATAACGTAGGGAGAAGTGTGCCTGTGCTTCATTAATCACCACGTTATAACAACGTACGAGGGGGAGGCGGTGTTATTAACATCCTTCACTAGATGAAGGCTGGCGGTCGTCTTCACGTCTCGGTCACTAAGCTCCAGGGAAATATACTCCTGTACCCATTGGTTAGGAATTTGGCCGCGCACCAGAGCCGGTCTGAAAGCATTGTTCAGAAGACACAGATATCGAACTAAATGTACGTCATCCAGTTTATGATTGATGGGATTGGAGTAGCCAATTCCTTCGCATAATGAACCGGAAGTATTAAAACGCTCGTCGATAGCCACGCCGATTCACTAGATCAGGAATGGGCGTGTGTCCTCGTAATCTTCGGGGTTCGCGGTGTCCAAGAAGAATTTTCTTGGACATTTAGATTCGAAGATGACAGTATGTTGCCTAGAAATGTTGGGGTCCGACTATCCATTGACGCAGCGTCATATCCCAGAACAAGACAGGCAATGTACGTATAACATAACACTGAGGCGCGTTCACGTAACCATTGTTGCTGTGGAAAAGTAATAAGTATTACATATTCCGAGTGTGTGTCTGTAGCGTTAGTTATCGGGCATGCAAAGCGCATGCGCCATATTATATTGTCATCTGTGGCCTCTTCAACGTTTCAATACTAAGTCGATTTTATTTACTTTTTGCCATTAAAATGTTCCCTGCATTACATGCATTACATACAAGCTACAGAGGTGTGTGTTAATAATAGCCCCGACTGCGGGGCGAGTTTCCAAGCCCCTGCTCTAGATCCATTTTAATCCTCTTCCATGTGCGACTCTGTATTGGACACTCTGTACAGGTTTCACTCCCTGTCCACGATCTAAATTGTAGATGGTATATGTCATGCATGTAATTGCCCTCATTATATGACTTCTCAATGTTTAAAATGCTCTTTAAAGGGTACAATTCATGCTTTGTCGTCACCTTTCTCCATTCTCTTGTATGTTCATCGTGTCCTTAGGGCCTTTCTTGAAACACTGTTCTAACGCGTTGTAAGGCGTGGGATTGCGCTTGTTTGATTATTGTTTATGAACTGTTCAGTAATTATCAAATACAGGGACTAGTCCAGGAGTGTAGAATTTTTACAAAAATGTAAGAGCCACCTCAAAATTCTAGGCGCTAGGTAGGTGACTTGAAGCAAGTTCCGTACTGAGGATGCACAGATATTAGGCGCCACGGTGCAAAATATAGTCGCCCGGGATTTGTGTACCCCTGGACTAGTTTTACGTATCGAATTGAATAAGCGTACTACGTAATGTTATGAATGGGAGTTGGGAGTGATGAGGGAAGAAGAGTGTCTGTTTTTTGCAAAGTAGCATTCCTTCACTCGTCTGGAAGGTGTGTAACAGTGTGCTTCAGTCACAGTAACTTGTCGTACGGATGCGTCCCAGATTTGAGTCAACATGATAGGCAACGTACGTATAACGTAACCTTGTGGCGCGCTCGCTTCGTGTTCATACCTCCAGCTCTCCTAACAGTCTGATACTATTTCACTCGAAGAGAGCACTTTGATGGCTGTTTTATGTCGCCAGCAACAATAGAACATCCCTAAGACTTCATCTAAAGTGTCAGTTTTTTTTTGCATGGTTGTAACCAAATTTGGATTTTTCTCGACAAATTTCCATATAAGTCCCCTATGTCATATTTCGCGGAATTCCGTCCAGTGGGAGCAGACCTGATACATGTGGACAGACAGACGGACGGACATGACGAAAATGATACGCGCTTTTCTTGTTTATGTGAACGCGACTAAAAACGCACTGCCCCTGAGTTACTGCTCTTGACCCATTTTGCATGAGTGAACGATTGTGAAACCCGCCGAGTCGTATAAAATGTGATTTTATTTTTGTGCCCAGAGGTACTGAAATTTAAAACGTTAAGATGCTCCTGTGCTTAAATAAACGCTACGACATGAATGCAGATGGGGGAGTGGAGATACAATTTGAGCTCTGTACTGGAGGTGGGGCCTGCGTATAGAGTTTGTGCTTCCATACTGCAGATTGAACAGTATCACGCTGTTGAGCTAGCGGTGCAATACTACAGACGGGATAGCACCACACTGTTGAGCTAGCGGTGCAATACTACAGACGGGACAGCACCACACTGTTGAGCTAGCGGTGCAATACTACAGACGGGACAGCACCACACTGTTGAGCTAGCGGTGCAATACTACAGACGGGACAGCACCACACTGTTGAGCTAGCGGTGCAATACTACAGACGGGACAGCACCACACTGTTGAGCTAGCGGTGCAATACTACAGACGGGACAGCACCACACTGTTGAGCTAGCGGTGCAATACTACAGACGGGACAGCACCACATTGTTGAGCTAGCGGTGCAATACTACAGACGGGACAGCACCACACTGTTGAGCTAGCGGTGCAATACTACAGACGGGAGAGCACCACATTGTTGAGCTAGCGGTGCAATGCTACAGACGGGACAGCACCACATTGTTGAGCTAGCGGTGCAATACTACAGACGGGACAGCACCACACTGTTGAGCTAGCGGTGCAATACTACAGACGGGAGAGCACCACATTGTTGAGCTAGCGGTGCAATACTACAGACGGGACAGCACCACACTGTTCAGCTAGCGGTGCAATACTACAGACAGGACAACGCCACACTGTTGAGCTAGCGGTGCAATACTACAGACGGGACAGCACCACACTGTTGAGCTAGCGGTGCAATACTACAGACGGGAGAGCACCACACTGTTGAGCTAGCGGTGCAATACTACAGACAGGACAACGCCACACTGTTGAGCTAGCGGTGCAATACTACAGACGGGAGAGCACCACATTGTTGAGCTAGCGGTGCAATACTACAGACGGGACAGCACCACACTGTTCAGCTAGCGGTGCAATACTGCAGACAGGACAACGCCACACTGTTGAGCTAGCGGTGCAATACTACAGACAGGACAACGCCACACTGTTGAGCTAGCGGTGCAATACTAGACAGGAGAACGCCACGCTATTGAGCTAGTTCTACAATACTATAAACAGGTCAACAACACACTGTTGACCGACCGGTACAATACTACATAGGACAACACACTGTTGAGCTACCGGTACGACACTACATAGGACAACACACTGTTGAGCTACCGGTACGACACTACATAGGACAACACACTGTTGAGCTACCGGTACGACACTACATAGGACAACACCTCGCTCTTTTCTGTCTGTTTTATACTGTTTGATTGGTCACATTTTGAAGTCACGCTGCAAGGCGGGTCGGAATCCCTGTGCACGTATCCATACTGTCTGGTAAGGACACTCACGAACTGGACTCATCCCGTTGTGCATCATGTTTCCACAAGTGGCACTGACATCAGTAGCACGTTTGCATTCCCTCCTGTAGTAGAATGCGTAGGGGTGATTATTTACTTCAGCTTTCAAACATGGTGGAATAAAGGATAGCTACTGTAGGAAACGGTGGGGTTGTTCGTGCGAAGGAAGCAGAAATGAGCCGTTTGTGGACGCATCACGCCTGATCTTAAGGACGAAGTACTGAGAGCACTCTGCGATCGGTCTTGCGTGTGTTTTGACGGTGTCCATCTCGAGTTACGGTGTCTATTGGCAACTCTTCCGTTGGCTACACCATTCAAATAATGACAACTTCGTTGAATGAACCAAAAATTTAACGTCTGTAATTAGCATAGAATTGTGGAACTATGCGAATTGTCACGTCATGAATGCGTCCGATACTCAGTGGTGAATTGCTAGTTTCGAATTGCAGTGAACATGATTGACATATTGTACAGCCCCCATAGACAACCGTCGCTAGTGCCCGAAAATAGGGAGTGGGCGCTTCCTTATAATTATCTTCATTTGACATGACGCAATAACCGAATAAAGTATTAGAATTGTGAAACAGATACGTCACAGATGTCGTCTCCCATGTCGTTGGCGGAATATGGACCTAGGTTTTATAACGAAATCCGTTACGTTCCTGTCTTTGCTGTCTAGAAATTGTACAGCGTTCTGTGGGAAGGGCTATTTCCGGCTTCTTGGCGCCCGTTAGAAGCAGTGAACCCCAGTGTCCCTGACCTCTGTAGGCACCGCCCATTTCGTAGACGCCCGGCGCCGCGCAAGAATAGCTCAGCATGTCAGTAGCGGCTTTTATTAATACTAATCCAAGCGAGCTGGAGCTGTAAAAACAAATGGGTTGATTTACCCCTAAACATCATCCCGACCGTGCGATAACCTCACGCGGATCCTCTCCTGATAAATCATTTCTCGGTAGTCTCCAAGACTTAGTGGAGAAGTGATGCGATCAAACCGGCGTGCAGGCTGGCCCAGATACGAGTATGAACCTTGTGTACCGAAGTGTTATACACCGCAATATCTAGCAGGACGAGAAGTGTCTCTTCTAGGAAAAGGCAAGAGAAGGTAATACTGAATGCCGTTGAGTTGCTGGTGGCGTGGAAGTGCATTATACAGGTGTTTCTTCTATCGTGTCGCTGAGCACGGCAGCTTTAACGCATAGAGAGCCTACATCCTCCGTGACAGCTGCCTTGCTCGGGCACGCGATAAAGGGACACCAGTATAAGGTAAAAGGTAAAGTTCGCCCTAGAACAGGCCATGAAGGCTCAGAGGGGGAGTAGAAGTATAGCTCTACTCTTTCTCTAGCCTCCCTAACCTGGGGGTCGGTGGTTAACGCCACGCCGCGGCCGCTTTACCTCCGGGAATGACCCGGTACCCATTGTACAGGAGGCTGGGTAGACCCCAGGGACGGTCTGGACGGGTGCTGTAAAATCTCGCCCCCACTGGGATTCGATCCCCGGACCGTCCAGCTCGTAGCGAGTCGCTATACCGACTACGCTATCCCGGCCCCCAGTATGAGATATAGAACGTATTTCCAACCTTCGCTACTGAGAACAGTAATGCAAAAGAAAAGTCTCCTGGAGATGTGAGGAAAGCTAACTGTTCAGATATTGTGTATAAACAACATTGGACACTGTTTAGTGGTAAACGAGCCGTCTCTTATCGCATACTGTTAGATAATTACGCACACGATAGAGTATAGTAAGCGTTTAAAGCCCAGTGTTAACTACGTGTAGCACCTGCTGTTACACTGTTAAAACTCGGCATTTTGTCCACACAGTGTATGTGTTTCGTATATTTTTAGGGATTAAGAAACCACCCTCCCCTAAACAGCGGTAACCGTTTGATCTTTGTTAGGAAGAGTTTGTTCTGTGTGAGGTAGGAACTAATAGAATTTTGTGATAGGCTACAAAGGCTCTCAGGTTCCAAGTTACCATTGTATGCTTCTCATACAGCCCTTCCGATCCAAATTCATCAATAGTAAGTACTTTGCCGTATACAAGACCTGCATTATGTTTCCGAATTATGCATTTTGGCTTAGAGCAGGAAATCAAAATGACGCAGTCCTTATCTCAAGTCAGTGCTCCTTGCCATTATAGTGTGTTTATTTTCATGTTGACACCAGAAGGACGAGCGCGCAAAGCCTGGGAACACTAAAAAGGAAGCTCCTTCTGCCGCCCCCTCTCCCCTGCAATAAGCGTATCACACTTCTTCCATGACTTTTCTTTCTTCTCTGTGTATTATTGCTTGATTATCTCGCTGTCAGTCTTCAGAGTGTGACGATCCTTGCGCGTCTTACCGTCTGCAGTAGCGCTGGTCAGGTGCATTCAGGCTTCATTGATCGATATCAAAATTGACGCATCTTGTTTCGTAGGGAGAATTTTGTTCTTGCATTCGTGAGGTAAGGGTTTCAGGTGACTGGTTATCCAGACAACCTGAGGGGGGGGGGGGGGGCGAGACAGAGCCTTCCTTGGCCGTGATATGCTTGAAGGAGCCGGCTCGGTATACACCTGGAGCAGCTGAAGCATGCTACGAGAAACGCGAAAAAGGAGTGCCGGTGCCCCGACGTGATTTTGAGCACATCTGGACTATAAGAGATGCAGTAACAGGAACCTGGAGAGACAGCTTTCGTGAACGAGTTGGTGGTTTATAGTTGGCTCTCAAAAGTATCCGGACCGGCCCTGGGGCCCACTCAACCTCTTGTACAATGGGTACCCGATCATTCTTGGGAGTAAAACGGTCGGGGCATGGCGTTAACCACCTACCCCTCCACCTAGCGCCGAGGTTAAAGAAAGAGTAGAGCTACACCTGTACTCCCCCTCTGGGCCTTCATGACCTGTTATAGGGGGAACTTTACGTTTGCTAAATATTATCCGTGGAAGATATATGGGACGCTGTATCAATGGGTAATCGGGCCGTGACATTTCGAGGGAATGTAGTGCCCTCATCTTCAAAGGTCGATAGGTCTTTGAATTTGTGGGTACTACGTTCCCTCGAAACGTCCGGGGTTCGATTACCCATTGACACAGCGTCATATCTCCAGCTACACCACTGCCAAGACCTCAAAACTCGCATATAAAAGGTAAAGTTCACCCTATAACCTGTCACGAAGGCACTGAGGGGAAGTAGAGGTATAGCTCTGCTCTTTCTTTAACCTCGACGCTAGATGGGGTGGGTGGTTAATGCCACGCTTCGGCCGCTTTACCCCGGGAATGACCCGTTGCCCGTTGCATAGGAGGCTGGGTGGGCCCCAGGGCCGGGCTGGACGGGTACGGAAAAATCTCGCCCCACCGGGATTCGATCCCCGGACAAAACTCGCATATATTAGACGGTTTGTATGTGATTGTACATGTCATGTCGTTCTCACGCTGTTAGCATGGAATCGTGTAGTTTGCACGAAGTCACACAGGTGTAAGTAAGCAGGTCTATGTTCGAAACTGCGCCATTTGAGCGACAGAGGCGTAACGTCACTGTTTGAATGTAACAGTGGTCAGAGTTAGGAAGGAAGGGGGAGAGGTACGAAAGAAATAAGTGATGTGAAGCAGGAAGATCCCAAAAGCAATGATCCCCCATTGAATTTTATTAGGTATTATCCGCGAGAAATGTTACAGAGAATGAAGTAAATATGAGCAGCCGTAGACTGGATTCATCGGACATATAATAGGGTCCCGTAGCGGGCTGTTGTGAACATGGCAATGAACTGTCGGGTTTCATAAAGGATACGAAATTCATTGATTATCTGATTTGTAGGACGCTTGACAGACATCAGTAATATATGTAGAGAATTTTAGTTGGAGAGTTGGGGGTAAGAGAATTTGTGTGACACAGACGAAGGGATAATATTAAAATGGATGTTACATGAAACTGGATTCGTGAGGTGACGAATAGGATCCAGTGTCGGGGTGTTGTAAACACGGTCATGAACCCTTCATTTCCATAAAAAGCACGGATTTTTTTTTTTTTTTTTTTTTTTTTTTTTTTTTTTTTTTTTTTTTTTTTTTTTTTTTTTTTTTTACCAGCTGGCCGACTGTTCTCAAGGACTGTGCGGCATGGAGCTGGTCACAATTTTGCCTACTTTAAGCGGACGTCTCCCTCGCAGCCGATAATTTTAGGACCTTTGTTCAAGGTCGGCGTTGTTATTTTACCCACTGCCCTCTTGCTATAGGAGAGCTGAAATGAATGACCTTGGTCCACCCACTGTTGTAAACGGTCTGTCACAGCTGTAGTGGTTAACTGGGATGTGAATTGCTCGGACATCCATCCAGTGGCAAGCCTTGTTCCTATCCGCCATGTAGGTCAATCGGAAAAAAAGATTACGTAGTGAATATTTGCTTATTCAGCAAGTTTTTATTCAAAATAAAATTTCTCGCGAGAAAACAGAACAGTGTCCTACTCTTCCACATAGTCGTCCTGAAGGTGGAGGCATTTGTCATTGTGTTATCAGTGAATGTATGCCTTCAGCATAGAATTCTGGGAGGAACCATCTTGGCATTTGCATGGAGAGACTGAGGAAAACAGTGGACATATGTTAGGGTAGTCGGAGTCCTGGGCTGAGGTAAGAACCCGGTGCCTTCCGAACATGAAGCTGAGTGCTGCGATATTCTTGTGTAGATATGAGTTGATTTCGTAGTTCTGTCCTGGTGTACAGTACGTAATGAGAGCTGGGTAGTCGGTACAGAGACTAGGCTACGGGCTGGACGTCCCGGGGTTTGAACCATGGTAGGGGCAAGAGGTTTTGCTCTTGCTAAAAACGCCCAGAGAGGCATAGGGTGCTGAGGAGGATGTTTGGGCCTAAGTGGGACGAGGTAACGGGGGAGTGGCGAAGACTACATAACGAGGAGCTTTATGATCTGTACTCCTAACCAAATATTATTCATTTGATCAAATCAAGAAGAATGAGATGGGTGGGGCATGTGGCACGTATGGGGGACAGGAGAGGTGCATACATGTTTTTGGTGGGGAGACCTGAGGGAAAGAGACCACTTGGAAGACCTAGGTGTAGATGGGAGGATAATATAAAAGTGGATCTTAAAGAAGTAGAATGGAGAGGCATGGACTGGATTGATCTGGCTCAGAATAGGGATAGGTGGCAGGCTCTTGTGAATGCGGTAATGGACCTTCGAGTTCCATAAAATACGGGGAATTTGTTTGACTGGCTGAGGACCTGTTAGCTTCTCAAGAAGGACACTGCTCCATGGAGTTGGTTAGATAGGAGTAGACCAAACCTTTTACTGCACAAGTGTCATTTAAAGGTCTTAAAACCCAGCACGTGCCGCAAACAAATGTTTATCGGAAACGCCTTACGTATTTTGTAGAGAAATTTTATTTTATACTACGCGTTTAAAGGACTAAATCCACGATTCTTTACGTTAGTAAAATTAATATCGCATTTAATTATAATTGAATTTTAAGGACCTGGTACTTTTTAAGAGTTTAAGAACGTCAGTGGGAACCTTGCTCTGTTTGTCGCTGATAGTTTTAAGAAGTACACGGAATTACATTCTGTAAGATTGTGACTGAAATACACTTGCAGTAATTACTATTAGTACGTACTTAAAAAAATGGTAGACTAAGGGGAATGGTGGGGCCGTGCCATGGCTCAGGCGGTTAGTCGCCGGCCTCTCACCACGGAGGCCCGGGTTCGATCCCAGGTCAAGTCCATGTGAGATTTGTGGTGGACAAAGTGGCACTGGGACAGGTTTTTCTCCGAGTTGTCGGTTTTCCCCTGTCAATTTCATTCCACTGGTGCTCCATTACTTGTAAAACTTGGTAAAAAACTGCTCATCCTCATCTTCATCACAGGGGTTGCACAATAAGCCTTAAGGCTGCGGTGCGTCCGTAGCATCGGCTGCGGGGCCCCCTCACCAAAAAAAAAAAAAAAAGGGGGGGGGGAATGGTGGAGCGTACCACTCCATATTTTTTCTGAGTCCTTCCACTGTCAAATGTTTGAAAGTTTCCAACATAGGATGTTCCAGTGCAGTATGCACGAAGCCAGTTACAACTGAAATATTGTATACCTAATTTAACTAAGCGTGCGATGTTCGCCTCTTCACTAAGAAAAATGTTTTCCTTTATTCTGATGGGCAAACATAAGTTAAATGCTTTCGAAGACCCTCGCGAGCCGCTAATACAACTTCGGCTTGCCGCGGGTTGCACATCACTGTTATGTACTGACAGCGTTCTTAAATGAATTCGCCAATTGAGTGATTGTTAATGGCAATATTTGGTGAGAATCACATTTAATTATTATTGGTAATTTGGTTCTACAGACAGTGTCCTCACGCCGCCACCGTGTACCACAACGTAACATTGTGGTGCGTTCGTATAACCATTTTGCAGTAGAAACAACAATGCATTCTGTGTATTGTTGTTCAGTTACATGTCACTGTCAGCTATATAAAAAATACTGAGTGTTGCACAACAGTGGTAAGCTTGTGTCACCGACAACAGTGCAAATTATACGTACCGGTTTTTGAAAGAAATTACATTCCAAATAATTTGCACTCTTTCACACGTTACGTATGAAGGCTTCATTGACACAGACGAATTTTCGTTTGCTCGTGGCCTTGTTTAGACGTACAGTTTGGCTAAACACATCGTAATGGCATGTAAGTCGTTGCGTAGTTTCTCCGTTGTTGTAAGTGTTGCATTAAAACATTTTGCGAGATCAGACGGAATTAATCATTTTTGAAGCAGTGAGTATTAAATATGATGAGTGTGTCTGGAGCCTTAGATATGCAGCATGCGAAGGCGCATTGTCATCTGTGGCCTGTCTGGCTGTACCATATTTCTGTACGTATCTCATAAACGGCACGATTTGCAGGAAAAATGTATCAATAATAAAATCTGTGTTTTGATTTTCTATACAGATTTTGTGTGTAAGGTTTCTTATTCTAAGAAGAATGCAGCGAGATAGTACCATAAATGTACGTAGGTCTTCATGTAAAGTACCCATTATTCTTATCAGATTTTTCATGAGACTTGCATTGTCGTGACAGATTTTCGAAAAGTACTAAAATGTCAAATATCATGAAAGTCCGTCTAAGGGGAGCCGAGTTGTTCGATGCGGACGAACGAACGGAAATTACGAAACTAATAGTCGCTTTACGCAGTTTTCGCGAACGCTCCTAACAAGACACAAGAGAGAGAAGTGCGTGTTATGAAGTTCGTCTGCATCGCGCGCCGTAATGCTCGGCCTTGTCTATATTTGCTCCACGCATAGATGCTTGGTCAAAGTCAAGGTCAGTTTATAAGAGTCGTAAGAGATTATATGTGAGTTTGGCCATGGTCCAGAGTTTGAAGAAGGGAAAGCCAAGATGCCACGAGGGCGGAACATTGACCGCCACGACCAAATGTTGAGGAATTCACCTTGCTACGTATGACCGAGCGACTGGATGGAGTGGACAATGGGCGTGGCCGTCTTGGAGAGCGCTAATGAACTTAAGCGTGGTAAAGGAATGAGCTTGTTGGCAATTGGAAGCTTCATATGGCTGTCCACGTATTTGACTGCGTGGGATGGCATTGCTTGCTGGGCTGTTGAAAGCTGTGGGGCTGCTTGTTTCCATTGTAGTGTATGTGTCTGGTCTGCAAGATCTAAACTTGTCTTTCGTTTCCTTTTAGTTCCACTTAACGTTGTGGGCGCATAAATAAGGATATTTGATTTCACTGGTGAATCCATTTAACATTTAATTTGACAAAATCATTTGAGTCCATTATTTATGACGACAAAAATGGTGCAGTTCAAACTCAAGTAGTAATATTCTGAAACAAGTTTTGTTTCATGAGTTCAGTGGGCTTCTGAGGGCCTGCGTGGGTTGCAGTGTTCCAGTGAGACTGGTTTTTATTTATTTGTTTCTATACTAACAGAATGTTGCGTAATTTGTGAGCTGTGACTGGTAGTTCTGAGTGCTTTCAGTTATAAACAGTTGACTTGTGATATTAAACCAACGAATTCGGTGGAGTAGAGCCTCATTTGGAAAGGTGATGGTTGCTGACATAGTCAAGAAATTTCCCGAATTTGATGAAACCCTTCATTGCCCGTTACTGGTCTTTTGTTATGACCCAGATGAATCCACTACACACCCTCTCGTCCTGTTTCTTTAAGCTCCAGTTTAATATTATCCCCCCCACCTACGCCTAGGTCTTCCATGCGGTCTTTTTACCTTCGGTGTTTTATGCTAGAACTTTATTTCCGTCGCATGCATGCCGCTTACCCTACCCATCTCTTCCTGACTGATTTGATTGAGACTACAGCTCGTGCGTGATGTTCCTCCATATGCAGTCTGTCCCATCCTACAGTTCCTTCCGCCGTAGTAGGTCGAAATGTTCTCCTTGGCACTGGGTTTTAAGGTAGCCCAGTCTGTCTTTGTCCCATAACCTTTGAACGGCCGGGCTGGTATTTAAATTGTAGCGCATGGTTTATGAAAGACCTGAGTATTGTTTGAACAGAAAAAGATAAAATTGCGAAATAAATGGCATTTTCTGGAAAATGAAACGGACATTATGCAACATGTCTTAAAAATGCATTGAATTTCCTTGTTGCCTAAATATATGAAATTAATTTCTGTTTTCTTGTCGTGTGAGAAACTACTTTGACACGCATACAAAACAATAGGCAGAAATATAGTTTTTATGTTTCATATCTACCCTTTTAGATGGCAGACACGAAGACAATATATTGTGACCCTAAGGGTAGCAGGCGTTCCCTGAATTTAGTCGGTCCTTAATTTCTTCATGGATGCAACTTTGATATGCTCTGTGGTTTTCCGAACTATTTGAACTTCGCCACATTTTCAGATAATGTATTTACGTCGTTAGATATCGAATAAGGCTATAATAATAATAATAATAATAATAATAATAATGTTTTTGAGTCTTAAGTACTCGTTTCCAAGGGATAAGTCTGCTAACACCAGCTTTTCTGCCTTACACATCCCATAATTACACTTTGAGGTCATGCATGTTTTTAAGACTGCAGTAAATGTGGGGTGGGAGGTACAAGGAAGAGTAAGTCTTACCAAATATACCGCTTCAGTGCCCCTTTTACTCGCCACAGATTCATTTCAAGCAACCTGAACTGACGTGTGCTCTGCAGAACAGAGAAAGTTTTTTTTTTATGTTTAAGGACGCTGTCAGTTGCTAACATTACGTAGCGTGGGTGGTAGGTGAATGAAATATGAGTATGGAATGTTGGTGGAATTATAGTGACAGAGAGAACTGGGGTATTCGGAGAGAAGCCTGTCCCATTGCCATTATATCCACTGCAATCCCATATGGTTTGGTCTAGGATCGAACCCGAGCCTCCGCGGTGAGAGGCGTCAACTAACCGCCTGAGCCATGGCACGGTCGCTCTGCAGGACAGACTGATAACATGTGGATATACGGCTATGGTTCTGAGCTGAATGTTGCAACTGGAAACGTCAGTCGATAATGGAGACCTTGAAATCGATAAACAATAGAGTATATAAATTTTAAAATTAATTACTCCTTTCATTTTGAATTAATATTTTTTGGTATGTATTCCCTGAAGATAGCATTGTCATGCCGAAATATGTCGGAATGAAGTTACTACTGTCATATATTGTTAAGTGCATGCATTTGCTACATTAAATGAAAATGTTCATAGATTGTATATGTTTAAAACGTTTTGAATTGTCTTAAGTACCTACCTGATGCAGTTCATTTGTAATCGTTGTATATGTCCTTTATGTATGGTGTAGTCAGTATAGTGACTGATCTACGGGTTGGATTATACGGGTTTCTAATCCCAGCATGCCAAGTGATTTTTCTTTTCTCAAAAACGCCCACACTGGCTCTGGCGCCCACCCAGCCCACTGTTCAATGGGTAACGTGGGCTATACCCCCGGGGGTAAAGCGGTCGGGGCGTGAGGCCTACCACTCACATCCATCTAGTGCCGAGGTTAAGAATGAGTGTAGCTGTACCGTCACTCCCACTACATTCCTCCATGGCGTGGACAGGAACAGCTTTTCCATTACCTTTGTATAACAAACCGTCTTACGCGAGTCTCTTACAAGACTGTGACGATGGTGTCACACGTGGCATCAGCTGCTGCGTCGTCTCGTGTTGAAACGTAAGAACCGTGACCAGAAACGTGATGTTTCATTACTTTTGAGTATGCTTTATTATTTTTAACACGAGACAGTCCGTGAAGAAGATGATTCTATGCCGGATTATTATGATAGTGGTATTTTATTTAAATTGGCCTTTAACGGAATGTGGTCAAAATTGGATGATCCGTCATTTGAGGATGACAAGAGGAAAGGAACCAGTGGACATAGTTGGAAAGAGAGGCTTGGGAAGTCTTCGAATGCGATGTACAGCCCGTCTTAAGTTCGGATAAGTCCATATGGCTATATATTTGAGTATGATTGATGACAGGAATCGGTGTTTTACGTTTAGAAAGAATGACTGATGTCACTTGGTCTTGAACGTTGCCTTATGGTTATTGGCAGTTGCATTTATTTCATTCTAATAACCGACTGAAACTTTACAAAATTACTGCAATGGACAGATGCCACGTTAGAGTAAGTAAGAGCAGCTCAGAGCTACTAAGAAGTTAATGCGATAACGTCTCCATATCGGTAACAAGTGACATCCGTAATGAAAACTATTTTGTACCAAATCCCGGGCGACTAAATTTTGGGCGGTGGCGCCTACTATTTTCAGAATAATTATTGAATTGTTTTCTTACACACAAAAGCGCGTATCATATGACATGCTGAAATCAGAAAACGCCAGATAATGGTGGGGTTCACAGGTCACTCCAGAATCGTGTGTCCTCAAGTATGTAACTTGCTTCATGTCACCGTGTTGGCGCCGAGGATTTGGAGGTGGCTTCTAGATATCGGTAAGATTTGCGGATCCCTGCTTTATACACAGTCGAATTTCAGATGTCGGCTGTGTGAGAACGAATATAGTGTGATTAATGGGAATGCGTCTTGTTAGTATTTTCGTCACCGGATGCAAGGCTCTTGGGGTAGCGCTGGTCGATGCGGGGGTGGGATGTATTATTTTAGGTGTTGGAGGAGCTGCTTGTCCTGCAGATTATAAGGGCGTGGCATTGATGCAGCATCACTTCCCAGGGTCTGTAGAATAGGATCTCGTTCCCGCCAGTATCCATGGCAACCATCTAATAGTTGCCTTCTCCCCACCCAGTTTACTACTGGGTAGTCCAGCCACGTCACACGCTACGAGGGGTTGCCAGGGTGACCGAAATGCTCGCGTAGACGATTTCAGCGACATCGAGGCCCGTTTTCAGTGCGACTGTACCGGGATGACCTTTCCTCATGACCCGACCTGCCTGGGTCAGGAGCTGGTGGATGAAGGGATGTGATTGGAGGGATGAAATGAAAGAGGGGGAGGCTGCATGCGGTGCTTCAGCATCATTCGCTTACCTACGGGCCTCGCCCTGCTGGATCGATGACGTCGCTGTCCTTTGCCTGTCGGCCTGGGTTCGTAACAGTGCCGAATCTAGAGCTCATATAACCGGTAATGTCAGTGGTATAAAACCTGGTAGTTTGTTTGTCGGTATGTGCCTTATTGGTGGCCTGGTACTGACCTTGAGGGTTTAATGAATAAATCTGACTAACTTTATTTTGTTTGCGAGAGTTTCTTATATCACAGCAGTGTTAATAGAGTTTCAGGTCTTCTGGGATGTTACGCCTTGTCGAAAGATAGTTACAGACGTTTCGGAGGTCCTAAACGCTTGCATGTATTCACCAATCAACACGGTGTAACATCCCAAACGATTTGAACCTTGTTTTATTTATTGAGGAGTATTTAACGACGCTGTCATTGTCGCAGACTATATAGGGTCGGCTTTAGCTCGTAAAGGGTTTGGGTTAGAGACAGTACATCAGTTATCATGGCATCGTACTTTGTTGAGCACAGGGACCATTTTTCCCGAACTGCTATTAGCCTATTGTCACCATTTGCTGTATTATTTATTACTCACTACCATCATTGATGAAACACTCGATTTTCGGGCGTCTTAAGATATACAAAGTCGCTCCATCTTAGTTTTGTGCAGTCAGTGCTTGTTCCAGCAACCAACTTGAGCATTGTGATGTCATTAGTCCCTGCACTGGGAGCTTCCTGTCCAGTGTCGTTCCGTTTCTCTAGTACCTTAACGTCTTAAAGACTAACTGAAAGTACTTTCCTATCCAGTGTTCCCTGATCTACGGAAGAGCGTTGCTTTTTGGAAGGTTTCCAGGCTTCGCCCGTTTGTCCTTCCGCTAAGAGCAACCACGTAGGTGAAGATGAGTATGGAGGATTGGTAGAATGATTTTGACAGGGGAAAACCGAAGGACTGTTTGAAAAACCTGTCACAGTGCCACTTTGTACTACAAATCTCACATGGACTGACCTGGGATCGAACCCGGGTCCCCAAAATGAGAGGCCGGCGACTAAGATTAAGTTGAATTGTATCTAAATATTTGTCTCGTACTGCGCCGTATACACGCTCTGTCTCGTTTATAAAAATAAATCAGTTAATTCTGTATATGGAAATAATCGCTGTTTGCCCTGAGATCCATACACTACACATAAATGCGTCTCTTGGCAGAACGTAGAATTCTTTAATGTTAAACCGGATGGTACGTAATCACTGAGCATTAAAGGGCTAAATGTTTATTATTCGGCAGACGTGACAACTTAATCTCTTCTGATGGTTCAAGCCTTGAAGAGACTGTGCGGCAGGACAGGAGTAAGAAGCCACCAAACTACGTGTTGACTTGTCTGTCTCTGCCCCCATTTTTACACGTAACACTGAGTTTATGAAATAAAGGGCAGACTGGAACTTAGGTTAAATGTATACTGCCGTTGCTAACATTTTAGGGCCCGTGGGTTGGTGAAACAGCGCTGGGGTTCCTTAGGATGGATATTTATGGAGTAGAATACGCCTTTGAATGGAATTCAAGATGAAGATGTAAATGAGACATAGTAGG
Organism: Reticulitermes speratus; assembly: GCA_021186555.1. NCBI lineage: Eukaryota > Metazoa > Arthropoda > Insecta > Blattodea > Rhinotermitidae > Reticulitermes > Reticulitermes speratus. Next base: position 41,243,565 of record JAJKFL010000042.1, on the reverse strand, counting down.
ATCCGAAAATGGATTGTAGGCAAATGACTTGTGGTGGGATGAACTGAAGTGGCTTAGAATAGTCTGAAAGTGGGGGCAGTCATGGTGGGCGGTCTGGTTTAGGTAACAGGAAGTACCTTGAGGGCCTGAATGACTGGCTGGCTTTCTTACTGCTCAGTGGGATGTGGGTGGAATTTACTGCGAACGTGATGTTCCTTTGGGTATTTAACATCGTTATTTAGACCGTAACATTTAAGAACAATGGGAAGGTACCTTCGTGTCCAAATCAGTACAAAATTTAATTGACGTCTCCCATTTAGGAGTTAATATCAGTAGAACACTGACGGTCTGCTTTTACCCGATGTATGAAATGTGACGTTCTCAGTGTGATGTATATTACACTGCGGCCTTCTGGGGATGTAACGCCGTGTAGTCTGGTCAAGTACGTTTCGGAGGCCCCTACTGCCTCCGTCTTCAGGAGTGGTGTAGAGAGAATGAGGGAAAGTTGACGGAGTCGGAATATTGTACCGAAACATTGATACCTATGCACCAGAGTTCACCGAGTTACGTTCCAAAAGACCGTAATCTGACTTAAACCCCCTGAAAATTTGTAGCTCGTTTTACACCAAGATTTTAAAATGTGTATAAAAAATGACTTTCTCTCAAGTGTGCGACTTGCTGCATCAACCCAATTTTGGCAGCTTTTTTTTTTTTCACCGCTGAAAAGTCGCCAGACTGCTAGGTGGGATAATGTGACCCCATTTCGTGTCCTCTAGTGTTCGTCAGTGTATTAACGCCCTAACATTTGTTTTCTTTACATAGGGATTGAAAGTGTAAATTGCTGAACTGTGGAACCGCAGAATAATGTAAATATGTTGGGAACATAATGTTGTGTTCCGAAACTGGACCCTTTGATCTGCAAGTAGCATTTCTGCCTTTGAAGTACGAGACAAGAAATGCATTTTGATCACGGTATGTGTTCCCGGAACGGGGCAACATGACCCGAATGTGGGTACCACGTCTTCGAGAGATATGGTGTGTGGAATTGGCCACTTTTATGTCTTTTCCTTTCCAATTTTGCTACTATTCAGTCGGTTTCAGGGGCTCTTTCCCGGGGGGGGGGGGGGGGTAAAGTGGCCGGGGCGCCAAATAGATCACTGACCTCCTAGTGCCGATGTTAAGGATGAGTGGAGCTACACCTCCTCTCCCCCATATCTTCACAACTTTTCCTTACGTATATGTACGAAGTAATGCAACTGGTTGTCCGTTTGCACAGTCATTTATGGACTAACAAATCTTACAGTAACATGTTTCGGCTGACTACTATCAGGCCATCATCAGGGCGTACATTTATGTAAAGAATACGGTGTTGGAAGAATCAGTCACGGTAGGATTGGCACAGCAATAGAGAGTTGTACAAACGAGTAACCAGTTGCATACTTATAGTATATTGCACAGCGGGATGCCTTTCAGGATAGGTATGTAAAGTGTGTAGTTTATGGAGCTCTTAGACCTGTGGACGTGTAGACACATTCAGCCCCCCCGCGGCTATTGAAGCTGTGACACCAGAAATGCTGTGGCCAGAATATCGTTTAATGACGAGCAGCATCGAATATTATAATAGTACTGCTATTTTCATCACTTGTTTCATTCAGATCATTGTTACTGAAACTGTCAGACATAGTTTGTGGAATGCATAATGCCTTAGGTCTTTGGGAATGCCAGTTAACACCGATAAATCTGCTCGATGCTGAGAATTCGACATCGATATGTCGCATAATTTCTTGGCAGCATAAAATTGTTAAGTGATTATTCCAAAGCTCTGAAAAGACCGAACACCGTTACTGGAAGTCTGGGCAGACATTTAATTTGGTTATTAGTGAAACATTTTTAGTAACCATGGCAGTTGTGTAATGCTTGTGAAATAGTATACAGTGTCTGAGACTGGACCCTGTGAATCACTTTTAAATGTTTCAAATTTGCTCTTGTAATCTGCACTTGTTAGAATTTGTAATACAGGTAGGCCGTTTTAATACCGAATTTAAGACAGTTTAGCAATTACGAAACACTGCATGCATGATAAGATTCGATGTCCATGTAAAAACGCATATTAAATCGATGTGAAATTCCATATCGGTCGACATCCCTAATTTTAAATGCCAGAAATTGAAATTAATTGGATGTATGTAGTACGTTTGGAAGGGTACTAGCGGTGCGGATGTGAACAGACGTCGCTTATTTTAATATTCGTAAGTAGAACTGAATGATTTTGGTAAGCAGTGTTAACGTAGGACTGCGAGCAGGAGGAAAACTAAGCCTGAAGATGAAGCTCCAGGTATGTAACCTTGGAACTGGTTAGGCGGGCAGTCAGCTGTACATTCCGGCCTTTGACCTCTGCATGGCGCGTCCTGGAGCTGTTCTGGTCGTAGTAACGTAAAGTAAAATGTCACAAGTTCCCCAGCTGGTATTCGAACCCAGTCATTCACTCCCTTAATCTGCTTATAGTAATTTGCGATTAAGCACTCGATATTTTCCACGTGTTGGGGTCATGTGGTGGCGTTCATCTCATGCCTGGGCCGGGCTACCGGTCCCAGGGTTTGCAGTGGTGCAGATAAGCGCCACCGCCTCCCCTCCACTCGCATATCCCGCCGCCGACGCTCTCCCCTCCCGGCTCGGCGTCCCGACTCCCAGACACTTTCCCTTTCCCAATGCTCGTAGCGAATTTTAAAGGTTACATGACATAAATGTTGCAGACAGAGACTCCAAGTGTGCTAAGTACTGGCGCACCTTACGGTGAGATGGAGTATTATTAAATAACTCATTTTCTTGAAGAACGGCCTGCTGGGATGTGACGTAGTGTTGTGTGGTATAAATATACGGTCGTTTCGGAGGAACCCGCATTCTCGCATCTTCAGGGTAGAAGAGACGGATTTTGTTTACAGTAGCTTCCCTGTGGATGAATGCTCTGTGAGATTTGAGGTCATCGCGGCGGTGCTGGACGTTTTGGAAGAACCTGTTGTCTCTACCCAGAAGACGGCGATGGCGTGTTTCTCTGAAACGTTAAATATCTATCAGCATACACGGCGTCACGTCTCAGAAGACCCTATTCTTCTTAGTCACCAGGTCTGCTGTCGTTAGAATACTGAGTTGAAGGACATTTGATATCAGAAACAAGAAACGGAGGGCCTGTGCATGTTTCATTGTGAGTTCCTTCAGTTTCAGAGGCAAATACGACAGCGTACACGGCAGTGGTCCTCAAAAAGTGCATAAAATTACATAATGGGAGAGCTTCGTAATTTATATTCTTCGTTAAATATTATCAGGGCGATTAAATAGAAAGTGAGGTGGTCTGAGTATTTGACACGAACAGGAGACGTGGCAAATGCGTACAGAATTTTGGTCGGAAATGCGAGGGAACGGGACCGCTTGAGAGACCTCAGAATGAAGGGGGGGGGGGGGAGTGATTCTGAAGTATATTTTAAAGAGGATGTGTATGGACCGGGGGTTTCAAAAAGTGTATTATTTAACGATACTGTCAGTTGCGAAGATTGGGCCCTGTATGTAGCGTCGGTGATAGATGAACGCGCCAGTGTGCGAGCATCGGTGGACCGATGCCGACGTACGTACTTGGAGACAAACACGTTTCAGTACCACTTCGTTTACCCCAAATTACACATTGACCGGCCTGGAACTGAACCCGGTCCCTCGCGGTGAGGCACGATACTGTGGATTGGATCAAGCCACATTCCTGTGGCGGGGGATTTCTTGAGTAGCTGAGCGACTGTCAGAGTTTCACGAGGAGGTGTGCTGCATGGAGTTACTCCGTATTTTGGTATCGTGTACCATACGGCTTGCAGAGACGAAACGATTTGCAGTACTACAGTCTCGCGTTTATTGTATAATGTCAGTTATTTACGACGAAATAATTGAGGACTGCAGCGCATGCTCATCTCAACGCAATGGAGTGTTACCCCTTAAATCAGGAGTATAACTCGTGACTCGCGCGTCACATGCGACCCTCCGGGATGTGTTGCGCGGCCCGCGGCTACAATTGTAAATTTTGCATATACTCTAAATTTTCAGAGTAATTTAGGAGCTTAGGTATACATCTTATTGTCATGTTTACACGTGCGGCGCCCGATCCTGTCCACAACAACGGCTGTTACCGGAAAAGGTTGGACACCCCTGCTTGAAATGTTCATTGTGTTTATATGTAATGACAATGCTGATAAGTTTCACCTGTGTCCAGAGGATATTTTATGCTCTGCCGTTAAAATGTCGTCTGACCTTTTGTTATGTTTTACTAATACTGAAATTCCTTTTACGGAATAGCAGTTTGTGAGGGCACATGGCATTGCATTGTTTTCATTAATTCGGTCAGGTACATATAGTTGGAGTGGTAATATGTAGATCCTGTGTTTGGCCTGCAGTCTGTAATCGATGCCCCCAAGATATTCGTCTGGTCACTGTAATTTTGACAAATTTTATTACATTGAGAGAAGACGGTTTTTATATCCGTTCCGTATTTTTGTCACAATTAAATGACAGTGTATTCTCGAAGTACATATTTTCAAAGTTATCTAGAATTATAAATTAACGTTAACTGTACCGAATGTCGCAGTCCAGTAGGTAACAGTCGGGAGTTCCCAGGTTCTAACCATACCAGAGACCGACAGTCATAACGGGGATTTTGTGGAGGTTTTCAGTTCCTCCAGACAAATGCCGGGATAGTACAATCACTCAGGATATGGCTGCTGCGTTTCATATTTTTCCCAATTCATTAAACAGTAATCCTCGCATTCTACGCTGTCTAAATGCAGTTATTGAACGCCTCGGTAAGTAAACCAAGAATAAATAGATATATATGTTGAGAGGCGTTACAGTTATTGACACTTCAGTTTCGCACGACCGCCATGTTGGCGCTGTTGAAGATATGAATTTAAAAGAAGATAATTAATTGTACGTATAACGTAACATTTTGGCGCGTTTGCGCGATCACTGTCGTCGCGACAAACAACAGTGCGCACACACACACACTGTGATGCTGAACTACACGTGTCACTGCCAGCAATATAAAAATATTTAGGGCGATTTTATGTCGTCATGTAAAGTACCCTAAATTTTAGTCCGATTTTAACCAGATTTGGACTTTCTGAACAGAAAATCTCCCGTATCAAAGTAGACGTAAATCCGACGTATGGGAGCCGAGTTGATACATGCGGGCGGGCGAGCGGGCCGATTGACAGACATGACGAAGCTAACAGGCTCCTTTCGCGACTGCGAACGCGCCTAAAATGCACGGAAACTGCACGGTATTTGGAATTATATTTCGTCTAAAGTTACGTGAATATAACATTGTTAAGTTGTATACACATATCTCATGCATAGCCTGTAAGATACTCGGTGACCCGAAAGTCTGGCAAATGAACCTCAATAAACGGGACCAGAAGCTAACGAAAACAGATCAGTTGTTACCGTCAATATCCGTGATGCACAACGCTGGTCCTGTAACACTGCAATGTAACGACACAGTGGAGGTGTATCTCTATACTGTGTTGTCTAGTGAGAGTACACAGGGTATGTTGGCGTGGCGTAGGTAGTAACAGATCGATAGCGTGGTCGACTGTAAATGGCTTACAAGTTTTACTATATATAGCCCTGTCGTTTGCACGCTTGCTGCCTACGGACAGCTCTCCTGTAACCAAACATCCGTGACGTATCTTATGGTGTCATGCTAAAACACAATGCAGGCGTTGGGATATGAACTGGAATGGAGGAACGCTTAACTAATAGTTCTGCTTCCATTTGGGTCACATTTATCATCAGCTGGATTGGTAGAATACAGAGAACGTAACCATTTGCCCCAGTAGCAAGTGCAGTAGTGTCGAAGTTTGTGAAGCTCGATGTTCGTGATTTCGACCTTTCGTGAACACATGTTAATTATGTTGCTTCAGCCTTTCGTGACTGGTTCCGATGAATCGGGATGAGGGCACATCGGCTTCCCCTACTGTACTGGTGTCCCACATATCACTCACCTCAGTGAAGCGCTGTCTTTCATAAGGTGAGGGTTTGTATTTCTGACCGAACTGAGGTCGTCGCGGCCTTCCTCGTTTTTTTGAAAGGCAAATGCCGTGGAAGTACCCTAAACTGCACAAAGACTGCTTGCCTCCATAGCCCTTATATTTCATTATTCACTAGGTATCCTACCAGTCGACGCTATGAAGTGTGAGTTGTTGATTGCCCCATTTAAGTTAACAATAAATAAATACAAATACACTGAGCTGTTCCTCTACAGTTCTAGTTGGCTGCGTCTGCTTTATACTTCATGCCATTTAAATTATACCTTTGACTGCCTTATAGGCTGGCATCTCTGTTTATAACATGTCTAGTTCGTCGTTCAGATGGACAGTCACGATTTATTGCAGAGCTGACTAAGGAAATTGGGGGAAACCGCTGGTATTATAAATGGAGTTTTACGACCCCAGATTGATAGTATGTGCATGAACTGGAAGACGATTCCCAATTTCTTTTTATTTAGTTCAAATCAAGATTAGCTGCGTGCATTTAGAATGCGACTGCAGAAGACGTCTTGATGACAGGTAAATCTGGCTTCCGGAATATGCACATTTTTCCTGTTCAAGTGTTTGGGTTTGTATCAAGCATGAATACCGAATATGTGACGTTAAATTAACGAAGACTGAAAATAGTCCTTCTGGTGTCGAGGGAAGAATGCATGGAAGTATACCTCCAGTAGTTGATGTGTCTTATTGATGAGATTCTTTATTAAGCACGGGCATCCATTAGCTTGCCGATCCCAGTGGCCGTGCGGTCTAAGGCGTGGGTCTACGGCCGCTCGCTTACTGGGATTGTGGGTTTGAATCCCGCCAGGGGCATGGATGTTTGTGTTGTGTTTGTTGTATAAGGACTAGTATGGATCATAAGTGACATGAAGAAGGACGGAAGTATTTAAAAGTACAAAATGGATCAAAGGGAAATAACGGGACAGGAAAAAAAAATCCCACCGGGGGCATGGATGTCTGTCTCTTGTGAGTGTTGTGTGTTGTCAGGTAGAGGTCTCTGCGACGAGCTGGTCCCTCGTCCAGAGGAGCCCTACCGAGTGTGGTGTGTCTAAAAGTGTGTGATCATGAAGCGTCGTAAAATGAGGCGGCCTAGGCCCCCAAGGGGCTGTCGAGCCATTGAAAAAAAAAATACATTAGCTTATCTTTCATTGTTATTTTTGGGGCTGAATCCCAGGCCAGTCTCTGTGGGATTCATGGTGGACAGAGTAGAACTGGGACATGTTTTCTGCGAGTACTTCGGTTTTATCCTGTCATTCCATTCCACCCTTGGTTCATGCTCATTCAAACATTCGTCACCGACGCTGTATAATCTCAGACGCTGACAGCTAAATAACGAGCAATTCGCGTCATTGTTATTTTGTAATTGTTTAGTGGTAAACTTCATGCCCCGGCCGCATATCTCACGGGAATGAACCCCGGTACCCACTGAATAGGAGGCTGTTCGCGCCCCAGTGTAGGTCTGGACGCTTTGGAGAAGAGATCGGTCTGTGCCCCCTGCCGGGATTATCTTATTCTGTTGCGTCTGCATTTTCTGGCGTCACGAACTTCTCCGCCTCAGACGGTTAAATTTACTTTCTCAGATAAGGCATAAATCTTTTAATGGGAGGTGGCAAGGCATCGCATGATCGGCGACAGCCGCCGGTGTGCAGAGCGGGACTTCAACTCGCGATCCCAGCTGCTAGCACCCCAAGACGTGGTCCTACTTCTCCTGCCCCCGTACAGGTCTTCATGCTGAGATATGCGGTCTTGTACGATATTACGCAGCTTTGAGTGGTAGTTATGTACCGACGTTTCAGGACAACGTATCGGTCCCATATTCAAGGGTCAAGAAGTCCAAGAAGAGAGCTTGACCCTTGAAGATGGGACCGATGTGTTGTCCCGAAACGTCGGTACAGAACTACCGCTCAACGGTGCGTAATATCCCAGAAGAGCGCAGATCTCATCTACATCGCGGCGAAGGCTGACATCACGCATAGGTTCCCATGTGTTTTCAGTCGAATATACATTCAGGTAGCATGAGCTGGTTCTTAGAAAGGTATTTTGAAGCTGATGGCTTGTTGTACGGCATTTCCCTGTACGATCGAAGGTAGGCCTAAATGAGGCCAAGTTCTTCTTACAGTACTCCGAAAGTTCGATACTGGAAACATATTGACTGGCCATTTCTAAGAAAACGAGTTGGGGCGTCCCATACTGATAAGTTGTCACGCAGGCTCGCTTTTAGAGGAGAGTTTGGGATCCTTCTACGAACATGAAAAGCGGTGGGCTAAACTGGGTCAGTGGGGTACGCCCTTCGAAATTTTTGGAAGTTTCCGGTTTTCTATTCACACATCTATTATTCAAAGATGTACTCATTTTTGGATTTAGCGATTCACTTTAGGACAGCATCATGAGAAGAGAACACCTGACAGTCCAAAGTGAAAGTGTGGGGATGTGCGAGTAGACTGATAACGGTGTAACGGACTGATTGCGATAATGAACATTTGAAGTACTGACTATAATTTCTTGTATATATACAAGAAACTACCGAATAAATCCCTGTGCATTGAATTTTCTTCCCCTCGGACTTGTTCAATTCTAACGTTGTTTTGATCCCTTTTAACAGTGTGGTAGCAATACCTCTGTCACTGTGGTGACTGTTCTATGCGATTGGCTAAACCAGAATTCGGGGGTCGATTCCCGGCGGCGAAAAAAGATGTTTCTCTTCTCCAACGCATCCACACCCTTCCTGGGTTCCAGTCAGCTTCCAGTTCAATGAAGACAGAAGGTTCTTTCCCCGAGGCTAAAGCGGTCGGGGCGTGTAGCTCACCTGCTGTCGAACATACGTGACGCTATACCTCTCCACTTTGCATGCCTTCATAGCGTGGACAGACACATCTTTACCTTTTACCTTACTGTAGTAATATTCGCTTGTCGTAGATTCGGAAATTTCGTGTTAAAATGCCCAATTTTGAAGCTGGACCAGAGGTTTTCCCATAACGTTTAAGGATGATGTATCAATTGCAAGTTGTGTATGTGGTGCCGGGTTAAGTAACACTGGAGTTATGTTCATTGCAGAGAAATGTTACGTGTTAAGACAGCGGAAACGTCTCTGTCAGGATGTCATCTGTTCTGACGGCAGTTTTTGACAGTTCTCCTCGCTGGTTGCTATTCTCTCCGTTTCATAGAACCTTGTGTTACACGACGCGATATAACCGCTCCAGTTGTTACATCATAGATAAATAGAACACGCCGGCCATATCGTAAGACATTTCGGGCGTGATAAGATGTTGCGAAAATATTTTATTCTTTGAAATTTTTATATTTTTTGTTGTTAAAATTTTGTTTCGACTCCTTAAAGTTCACGAACTAAATAGTTATATTTAATTTAGAAGAATTTTACCTTTAAAGTTATGCTAAGCTCTCACCGCGGTGACTTGGGTTCGATCCCATGGCAGTATATTTGAGATTTATGGTGGACAGTGTGATAATGGGACAGGTTTTTCTCCGAGTAATTCTGATTTCTTCTGTCAGCACCATTCTACCAGTACTGCATACACACGTGTATCTTCATGCTGCTCGTGTTATAAGGACGAGCGGGCGAAGCATGGAAGCCTTTGCTTAAAGCAAATGCTGTTCCAGAAATCAGCCGCATTATAAATAAAAGTACTATCTTATTTTTACCTTTAAATAGATAATTCATTTTTCGTGTTCTTAATGAATTAACGTAATTTTATTGGCTGATGATGGTGTTTTTATATTTAATTGGGAAAGGAAAACTGGATACTCAGTCGTTTTCGGCCGTTGTTGGGGTGAATATACGCGTGGGTATTTTGTGTTAAGAATGAGGTGGGCGGGGCATGTAGTTCGTATGGGGGAGAGGTGCATACAGGATTTTGGTGGGGAGACCTGTGGGAAGGAGGCCACTTGGAAGACCCAGGCGTAGATGGGAGGATAATATTAAAATGGATCTTCAAGAAGTGGGATGGGGGGCATGGACTGGATTGATACGGCTCAGAATAGGGAAAGGTGGCGGGCTGTTGTGAATGCGGTAATGAACTTTCGGGTTCCATAAAATGCGGGGAATTTATTGACTGCCTGAGGACCTCTTAGCTTCTCAAGAAGGACTCTGCTCCATGGAGTTAGTTGGAGTTAGTTATTTTGTGTTACGATCTACTGTCTTTACTATGGGTTACTTCCCCGAATACGCGGTTACACCCAACAAAACTCTGTCGTTTACTAAAGAAACCGAAGTCTGGTGTTGCATAACCCTGCTGAGGCAAATAGTGACGTCAAAATGTTTTTCCTTTCATCTGAGTAGAGTATTTGAGGTGGTACGTCTGTAAAGGCTGTTACTCGGCCTTGTGCCGTTTCTTTTTGTCTGTGTCTGTATGTCTAATATGAAATTAAAAGGAGGTTTCAGCATGATGATGCCTTGGAGAGAATTCCTTGCTAACTGCGTGCCTTCTCGTCCTGGCTACAAGCGGTTTGCAGTTTGCTGGTTAGGCCATTATCTTCGTCTATTTCTGAATAGTTCTGTGTTCATATACGAACATACGGAAGACGGCAATGACTCGTACGCCAGTTGTTAAATTCGGGTGGATGTACAAACAGAATACAGTTTGTAGTAGCGTTGTTTACCTTTTCCAGAACTTCGTAGTCCAAGTTATTGGTGGCAGGAGGATCACTCGAAGCGTTGGTACCCATTTACCGGACTGCAGCATGTCATTCCAGCACCACTCTGAGGTCATCAGAACACTCTTGTCACACAGAACCGTAGCTCAGTCAGTATAGTGACTAGGCTGCGCGTAGGACGACCGACCAGTCGTGGTTCGATTTCCGAAAGGGGCAGGAGGTTATTGTTTTCTCCAAAAGTCTAGATCGGCCCTGGTGCCCATAGCCTCTTATTCAGTGTGTAGCGTGAGCCCTTTCCCTTAGGGTTAAACGGGCTGTAGCGTGAAAGTGAGTACTCACCTTCGTCGAGTGCCGAGGTTAAGAATGAATGGAGCTATACCTCCGCTCTTCCATATGAATTCATGTCATGCACTGGGACAACTTCACCTATGCCATTGTGGATTCCCGTATTTCAGTGTGGCTGGTTGTGTGGTTTGTTTTGGCAGGCTTTGTATCGCTGACATGTTCTTGCGTATCTACGACTCATTGCATGCGAGGATTAGCGATAACCCAGATGACATCAAGATGTTTGCTGATGATAAGCTACATAATACGTTTGGTGCCATTCAGGTGGAAGAGAGGAAAACATATGAGTGGCCCAGTTCAAAAAATTATGTTGTGCGACAGACAAGTGACGACGCACTTGTTCTGAACTGGATGAGCCCAAGTTGTTCGTACTGTCGTCTGGTTTCAGGTAATGTTGTGCAGATATTTGCTGTGTAAGAGTCATCCGTCTTATCATCTCATCAAGAGCTAAGAGTCTGTGAGTGTTACACGATGTGAACGTTCCATGATGCGACTTGTGAGTTTTCGCTATTCAGGGGTGCACAAATTCCGGGCGACTAGATTTTGTACGCAGTGGCTCAGTTGGCCGAGGCACTGCGCTACAAGCCGGATGGTCGCGGGTTCGATTCCCAGTGGTCATCGGAATTTTTCATTGACATTCTTTCGGCTGCACTATGGCCCTGGGATCGACTAAGCCTCTAGCAGAAATGAGTACCAAGAATATTTCCTGGGGGTAAAGGCGGCCGGTGCGCACCTTCTTGTGCCAATCGTTTTGAAATTCTGGGAACCACAACCTCCTGGAATCCTAAGGATGGAGTAGCTTTACCTCCTTATCTTTAACGGTATAGGAGGGCGTGCACTGGATTATTCTGGCTTACGATAGGGTTGTTAACATGGTGATGAACTTTTGCGTTGCGTAAAGTAAATTTATTCCATAGCATTTTTTTGGCAAGCTGAGCGCGTAGCATGTTCTCGAGGACTCCGTAACTTTGTGTGGTGTCATTAGTTTGCTCTGGCTTGTTATTGGTCTGTTACGACCTAGGTTACGCCACACCCTGGCGAGGTCTGGGTTGCCTTTTTTCACGTAGTATCGTGATCGTGGGCGAGAGAGAGAGTGTGCAGTCAGCTGATACACAGCTGTTACTGCGGTGCGCCGGTATTATTGTGTATCTGTGGGCGGTGGAGGGGGCTCGAGTGCCTCCGTCTCCCTTCCATCTCCGCAAATGGTTATCGGTAGGGCGTCGTTGCCATTCCATCCTTTAAAGCGGTGGGCCAATCTGTGGCTCAGAAACCCAGAGAGGTGTGTGAGATATGGAACATAAAATGAGGAATTGTGTGTCAGTGTTAAAAGGCATTGAGAAGAAATTAATGTCGTGGTAATTGCAGCTTTATATTTTCGTTTATCTTACAATGTACGTTTATGTCCACCCATTTTTTCTTTCTGAACTGGAAATATCTTTTAAAAGCCGGCTGCGTTAGCTTATTGATGCCAGGAAGGTGTTTGAATTAGACAAACTGCCATTGTGTATTTGAGTTTTTGAAGAAGGTTTTCACGAAGCGATAAAAAAGAACGTCCCATAATCAGTGTTGTAACATTTACAGCAGTTGGGCCAGTGAACTGCACGAACCGCGTTGCTCGATTGGTATTACTTGTCATTAGCTGCTGAAGGTATGTACGAGGCGTGAGTAAGACCTATGTAAATGACGATACAGTTTTCGAGTCGAGTGGTGCTGGTGACAGGGAATTTTAAATGTGCAAACTGTCCCGTAGCGGCGAAAAACAGAATCAGGCAGTTGGTTTGTTAGGCATTTGAGAGGACACACGTGCACGCAACACGATAGGCTGTTTAAAATAAGGAAAGTAGGCTGAAAACACTGGTTAGTTCTTGTGTTGCAAATTTTTCAGTACCGCAATAGTAACGGGATACCGGTCGAGGAATGCATTAACACCGCTCCGGCTTCCGTCTGTAATTAGAACTTCAAACGCCGTATGGACAAGAATACCAGTGTAGTGTTTTTACCGTTTAAAAAATTCCCGGAAATTGTAGTCACATGTGTAGTGTATGTCGGCGTGCATGTAAAGTTACCCCCTGTTTATCATGCCATTGAACGCATATGAGGGAGGGTGGATATGTTCCTCGTATTGTCGAGTCTTGACATGAATTGTGGGTAGTGGTCAGCATCAAACTCCGGCCGTCTTTGCGTTCGTAACCCATAAAGTTAATACAAGGGTGACGCGTATGGCCTCCGTCTGGAGGAGGTACACGCCAGGCGTGTGGGTCTTTGAACCGCCTAAGTATTTGTTTCAATGACTTGAATGGAATTTAGATACGACCAAGTGGGCACTGCCATAACTTGCTAGACGTGCAGTGATGAACACGTGTCCCTGTTTCTCGTGTCATGAGCTTCATCATATTCGAAGCAGTGGCGGCTCGTGGGACTTTGTTATGGTAGGGCTGGGGCCAGGATTAGGTCTATTATATGATTAATGAGGCCTAATAGAGCGTTTCTTTCAGCACAGCCACTCAACCACTTATGTTCAGCGTATAGAGCAGGATTAAATTTTCTCACGTAAGTTTGAACTCTGATGATGGCTGAGAAATAACTAAAGCAGGTGGTGCACGACCTAAATTACTGTTCGCAGTCTTCTCGGTGAGGGTTAATTGCGAAAAATTGATGCCCTGTAAGTACTTCACACTGTTTTTTCATGTTTATCTTAAAATTGTAACTACCGAAATTAAATCATTCACAAATATGAATTATTAACTAGAAAGAGCCAACAATAAAGCACAAATTTAATATATGACACAGATTCTTTAGATTATCACTTTAACTGCGACATGTTTCGGTGGCATATACGAGGTATATCACCATCATCAGGGAGAGAGTTCACACCGAACGTTCAGACTGCAGTGCTTAGGGCAGGAGTGCACAATCCCGCGCGCCAGGTCGCACGGACGACGGTGGCGCCTAATATTTGTGGGTCCTCAGTGTGGAACTTGCTTCATGTCACCCTTCTGGCGCCGAGAATTTTGAAGTGTCTCCCAGATTTTTGGGAAATTTGTGCACATTTGGCTTTGGGACACAATAAAATGGGCATAAAGAAGAGCTGACTGCGCGATCGGAGTTCATTGGCATTAAGGCCTTTGGAGTTTTTCTTCAGGTCCAGAGTAGCACATCATTGTTATGGATGAGAACATTAACTCCATAGAGAAGAGTCCTTGTTGGTAAGATAATAGTTTCTCAACATTTTATGGAACCAGAAGGTGCATTACCGCATTCACAAAAGCCCACTACTCGTGCCTGTCTTCAACCAAATTAATCCAGTCCTCGCTCCCCTCCCCTCGTCCTGTTTTTTGAAGATGCATTTTAATATTATCCTCCCATCTACCCCTATGTCTTCCAGGTGTTCTCTTTCTCTCAGGTTTCCCAACCAAAACCCTGTATGCACCTCTCCCCTCCTTCATACGTGCCACATGCCTCGCCTATCTCATTCCTAATTTGATCACCCCATTAATATTTTGTGAGGAGTACAGATAGGAAGCTGTGAATGAAAGCGGATTCATTGTGTGGGAATAAAATTGCAGGAGCGTGAAGGAACACTCAGTCTGCACTTGGATTTAACAGTTTCGATTCGTGGAGCTTACCTTCACGCCCCTTGTAGTTACTTCCACGGCGTGCTGCTTAGACACAGAATGAACGGTGTCTGAGAATTGTAGTGGATGTTTTAGGACGGGTTTGTCTGAATGCATTAGTCCGTCATTATCAGCTGGAAGGGCAGTGTCTTGCTGCAGGCTGCGATTAAAAGAATAGGGCAGTGGGTTTGTGCGATAACAGACGCACGTGTAGGGATGGGAAATTCCGTTAAGAACAGTGTTTAGATTGCGTACGCCCAGCGCTCGGACTGCGCAAAGTCTGCAAATGACCTTGAAACGGAAATAGCAATTTGTACGATAATTTGCGTTGCTGATAAGTTTAGTGCATTTGAACTTCCTGGTATGGCAGCCTTGTAGATAAACTGCAGTGAGGGGGCGACATCGTTGGTGCTGGGCGACCGATGATCCCGCCCCCTCTGCAGCGCCCATTCCGGCGACGAAAATACTGTCTGTAACTGAAGTAAGTTCATACTAATTGCGTGTCGTGTGCCTTTTACTGCTTGTCCTTTACATCTGTAGCTCGTTAACGCGAACATGATATTATCGTTGCGTGTTATGCTTGAAGTTATCACGGCCTTCGTATAGAAGTAAGAATTTCTGGTCGATTCCAGCCTTCTGGAATATGACGCGTGCTCTCTTCAGCATCTTCTTGTGCTACCCAGAAGACGGAAGCAGCACGCTATTCCAGTTTACAAAATATACCAGTCTGTACGGCATAATCTTATTCGTTTGATTTTTCTTCTTATAAATGTCCAGGCTGCCTATGGGGTCCAACCAACCTCCCATAAAATGCGTACCGAGGCCTCTTTCACCGGCGGTACAGCTGCCGGGCCGTGAAGGTGACCACTCGCACAAATCTAATGTCAAGGTTAAGAATGCCTGGAGCTGTACCTCTTTTCCCCCATATGCCTTAATGACGTGCCACGCCACAGTGAGACTGTAAGGTAGAGGGCCGGGATAATGCAATCGGTATAGCGACTAGGCTATGGGCTGGACTATACGGGGTTCGAATCCCGGCAGGCACAAGAGATTTATCTCTTTTCCAAAACTTCCAGACCTTCTCTGGGTCTCACCCAGCCTCCTGTTCTGTGGTTGAAGGCGACTGTCCTCGGGGGTAAAGCGACCGGGGCTTGGGGATAACCACGCACCTCCATATGTTGCAGAGGTTAAGAATGAGTGGAGGTACACCTGCATTCCCTGCCTCCACTACCCTATATACCGTAGTGGCGTGTTTAGGGATGACTCTGCCTTGTAAGGTAATTGCCAGCTGAGGACCTTCCGACCGCTTTGTCCCGCGCCCACGTTATCAATGGAGAGAGCCAGTCACGTTACTGGCCGAATCTCTTTCGGCACCGCTGTATTACTAAGGCATTAATAATGCTTTGAGAAGCCTGAAATGTATCAGAATAATGTTCAAAATTTCAGTTCATATGTAACAGAAAATACTGTTAATCATTGACAAAGATGAGTCGGTTAATACTGTGTAGGGAAATTATTTTATTTTATTTTGAGAGTCGTAAGAAATAGCATAAATACAGTGTGTGAGAAAAATGAGGGGATTTTAGCGTTAAAGCAAGTGGTACATGTAGTAACCACCCTGCTTTAAAAGGTTAAGTGCTGGTAATAAAGCAAGATTCCGCTTCATTTGAGTAAATTTTTTTTTCATGGCTTGACAGCCCTAGTGGGCTTAGGCCTTCTCCTTGTCGAGGTTTCGAGATCACACTCAGACACACCACACTCGGTATGACTTCTCTGGACGAGTGATCGGCCCGTCGCAGAGAACTCTACCTAACACACAACACTCACTAGAGACAGACACCTATGCCCCCGGCATGATTCGAACCCGCAATCCGAGCAAGCGATCGGCCGCAGACCCACGCCATAGACAGTGCGGCCACCGGTATCAGCTCATTTGAGCAAATACCAAGTAATAAATTGAATAGGCTTGATATCTACAGCAAACAGTAACTTGTAAATGTGCAATGGAGTCGCTGAACAAGATTTGGCGTGTGGTCGCAGTTGCAGACACAACAGCAGTGCTACTGTGTGCCCAACAGTTTTCGGTATTCAGTGAAGCATCACATTCTGGGAAGAAAGCATTAACCCTGCAGCATGTTCTTACTTGAGCCATACTTCTTCGACAGCCAGCTGGCCAGTGAATGGAATTGTTGCCACTTGGAATGTTGTTATGTCCAGATGACGGAATTGGAAAGGAATGTGTGTTTCCTAGGCTCGGACTGTGATCTTCTGATAACAGCATGGGCTTCTGCAGTGTCTTGACTGTTTTTACCACAAAGTGCCTCCTGTCTTGTACCTATATAGTTTTATCAAGCGTAGTTAGGTGTTGTGATGGTTATATATCTTATAAGGCTTATGTGCCGTTGTAAATTGCTGCTGATAACATCAGGTGACTATGTGTTGTTTTAGTTGTAAGGTGACTATATTTAACTCTAGCAGGCGGTTAAATAGCAGGTCGTAATAATTTCACTGTCGCTTTAACCAGCTGTGCTAAGTGTTCCTATCATAAATACTCCCACCTCCAACAAGCAGGGTTGTTCTTGTGAAGGTAATAGTCATACAGCTGGTCAAGAAATGCTGTTCGTTTTATATTCATTACCGTTCTCACACAGCACCCTATGATATCTATTTTAATATTATCCTCCCATTTATTTTGTGTTTCCCAAGTGGTTTGTGCCCTTCACATTTTGCAACGAAAATGTCATGTCTGCCATGCCCACAACATGTCCCGCCCAATTCGTGTTGGTGGTTTCAACACGTAGGTAGTAGCCTATTTGGTGTGCATGGCACATCATGAATTTCCTCATTGTGCACTGTTTTGTATTTGCTTATTAATTTCTGTCTGTTAGGCACGCGTGTATCTGAGTGATAACTTCATCTGCTGCCTTTATTTTTTCTGTCATTTACGTCTAAATGCGTTTTTAATATTTTTTTTTCTAAAATGCAATTTAAAACGGTTGTTTAAAAAAATACTACAAACATGTCCAGACCGGCTCTGGGGCCCACCCAGCCTCCTATACAATGGGTACCGGGTCTCTTTCCCCGGGAGGGTAAAGCGGCCGGGGCATGGAGTTGCCCACCCACCCTCATCTAGTGCCAGGGTTAAAGAAAGAGTAGAGCTATACCTCTACTCCTCCTCTGGGCCTTCATGGCCTGGTCTAGGGAGAACTTTACCTTTACCTTACCTTTACAAATATGTCTAAAAGTAAATCGTGTAAGTTGAAAGTCAGCAGATACAGTGAGGTCTGGGACCCATGTTTGCCAAATTTTGTAACTCCCGAGGAGTGGTTATCAAGGATCCGCCAGGTGTGTTGCGGAATTTTGGATTTACATTGTTTCAGATAAAATAAATTTCTAAATAGTTTTGTTTAAAATAAATTTTATTTGCACATGCGTAGTATATGTAAAGATCTTAGGAAAACTGCGCACGCTCAAGCCTCCGACTCTTCCGCAGTGTTGCCAACTTTAACGTTCATTGTGCCGCGATTCCTCGCGTCACGGAAGCAGTGAGCAACGGGAAGTTTGAGTGCCACTGCTGTAGAGCTTATGGCTGATTAGAAAAATGTAAGAAACTTTGACAAAATTAACACTGAGGAGACAGTTTACAGTGTTACATTAACACTGTTCATACACGTGCCTGTAGAATTATAGAGAGTCGTGACGGGGCATTTATGGTCCCAGAACGACGTAGGTTATATACATACCTATTAATGATAGTTTGTGACATTAGAATCATATTTGTGGCAGTCACGTAAGAAAGTCGTTAAAAAAAAAAGAAACCGGTTCTTCAGAATGTCTCTTAAATCGATCTAAAGTACTGCATTATTCTGAAGAACGGACCGGGGAACGTGTTCTGAAGTTTTCGCGAAGACCTGATTAGTCGTAAATTGTTTTCGTTCGCATTTATGTTTTTATGGCTTATGTGCGGTTTGAGGTTTTCACGATGGTGAAGATTTAGATTCTGGTCTTCTGGGTTATGAGTTGGAAGTAATTTGGTAGGTGGTTTTCAGCGTTTCGGACGAGCTTGTGCCATCCATATTCAGATCACAAATAAGTTTCATAACCCTCAAGACAGATATTGAGGAGTTTTTTGTTATGCTTGTATGTTAATCTAAAAAGTGTGGATCCGTGACCGATCACAGCTCGTCCTCTGTGCAGGCACCATTATGGTGACAGACTTGCAAATCATGACATCGGTTTCATGGTCTCGTGAAATCCGTGACAACGCGAGATGGCTGAAGTCGTTTGTGTGGTAGGGAAACCTCAGAGGTAGATGAGGTAGACTTGAATGTCGTCTTCAGTCCGGTGAGTTCGGCCGCCTGCTTAAATGTTCTGTAGCTCCCTTGTGGGCTGATTATCTGCGTTTGAAGTGGTGAATTAGTGTTATGAATTATGGCATCTGAAGAAGGCATGCACTGAAATTAGCCGTTTTTAGGCGCGTTTGCAAAACTGGCGAAAAGTGACTATTAGTTTCGTCACGTGTGTCCGTCCGCATGGAACAACTCGGCTCCTACTGGATGGGTTTTCATTAAATTTGATATTTGAGAATTTTTCGAAAATGTGTCGAGAAAATTCGAGTTTCATTGAAATCTGACGAGAATAACGAGTACTTGACATGAAGACCTATGTACATTTACGATATCTCGCCGAATTCTTCTTAGAATGAGAAATGTTTCAGACAAAAGTTGTAGAGAACATCAAAACACACATTTTATGTTCATTAACTTATTTCCGAAAATCGTGCCGTTTATGAGATAATGTGCAAAAATATGGTAGAGACGGACAGGCCACAGATTACAATATAATACCGCGCATGCGATTTGCATGATGGATAAATAAGGCTACAGACACACACACTCGGAATGTGTAATACTGCTTTTCCACGGCAACAATAATTACGCGAACGCGCCTCAGTATCGCGTTTATACGTACAGTGCCGATCTTGTTTAATTTTAAAGGGTTTAGTAACTGAGTTGTCTTGCAAGTGTTGGTAAACTGATGTGTAATGTTCATTCTGTACATTAGTTTCGGAGTTCAGATACTGGTCTATGTGCTGGAGCTGACAAGGAAAGTCTTTGTGAACTTCATTAGCACCAGCGTGCAAATGAGCCTGTCGTATATGGACACGAAACCAAGAAACCTACCTGTTTCTTTCGCTGTTAGAAGAACTGGTCTCCTGGTTTGTAGTTTGCCGTGGTATGTCACACGGCCTCTTGTTTGACGAGTTAAAACACCATAAGACTTGTACTGTTTTGTTGTAATGGTGTATTGGTCGATGTACGTAAGAATGTCTGGTGGCTGTGCACCTGTTCACACATGCGGGCGTTCCTAGACATTGTGAGAATGCATCCTGTGTAATCGTTTGCTGGATTGCTCATGGCGGTAGGTTCCGAAAGCTTTTGTTACTCAGAGAGTAGTCACATTCATACCTCCCCCCTGCCTCTGCCACCAAGTTACACACGAAGCAGGCTCCTCTCCCCCCAGAAACTTAGCAAATTTTGCACAGCGCTTGTAACAAACAGCTCAGAGTACGAATTATTTGTTCAGAAGTTTCCGCACCAATTTGGTCCCATTGGCGTATCATTTATTAGGAATAAAATCCAATAAAACCTAAGACATATGTTGAGTACACATACAAGGGGGAATATGAGGGTTGTTGGCTGCATGTAGCGAGAAGGGGTATCTGCCAAGCTGGTATTTTGAACGGTCGCAGATTTCGGTTAAATTGTAACCTTTTCCGACTTCCCCGAGTTCATGCGATTTGAGGTTTTCACTGTGTTGTTAGTGAAGATTAGTCTTCTTGAATTTGAGCCGTCTTGGTTGGTAATTTGTTACCGATGTTTGGGTTGAACTTGTTGCCCCCGTTTTCGGGGTAGTCGTAGATTTTCTGCCGAAGTTTCGGAGGAGGTTGCTTCATTTCCGGAATAGTCGAAAAGATTTATGACGGAGGCAGTAATGTCCTCCGACATGTCGACAGAAAGTGTTTGACTACCCTGAAGACAGGCAGAAAGATCAGCCGAAACGTCGGTAACAGAGTACCAACCATTAGGGCGTCATATTCCAGCAGACGGTAATTTTTTCCTAAGTAGTAGTGCGCAGCCCCTTTAGATTCCCATCAGTTCGCCGCCAGTGTCCGCTTTACAGTGATGGCTCCTGCAGAGTGCTTGTCAGCATCACGCCCCGACCGACTCTGGGGCCACCCAGCCTTCTGTCCAGCGAGTACCGGGGTATTTTGCCTGGGGGGGAGGGATAAACGGCGTGATCTCTGCGACAAATTTATCACTCTTTCAGAGGAGTCCCACCGGATATAATTGTGTGTGCGCGCGTCTGTGTGTGATCTAGAAACCTCAACAACGAGGCGGCCTGGGCCCGATTTGGGCTGTTGCGCCCCGGAGGGGGAGGGAGGAAAGAAGGGTCTGGACAAGAAACTGACCACTCACCACCACATATTTCGTGCGCTGCTGCGTAAGCACAAGGGAAACAGTACAATCACCGTTATGGTATCTAGGAGTCATCTCGAGTGGGGGGGGGGGGGGTTTCCAAAATTCAGTTTACAAGAAGTTGAGTCACTTTGGTGACTCGAGTAAAAACTAGACCTGAAAATCATTCGAGTCCAGGCAGGGAGGGACGGTTCTCTTCACCGCTGACCCCAGATCGGTTTTTGGGCCGACCCTATCTACCGTCTGGTGGATACCGTGGGTAAGGAGCCGGAGCGTGGAGTTAAGAGCAGAGTCAGGTTAAGCATTTTATCTTCATACACCGACTTTTCTGTTGACATGCATGTTACTTTTTAAAAGCATTCTCCCTGCCCTCCTATAAATACTGCCCTAATTTGAATGCGGATTTTGCTGCCGTCTGTGAAACCATACATGCAACGTATTCTTGTGTCGAACATTTTCATCGTTAGAACTGTAAGTTTTTGAAGTACTTGTTTTTCCTGCTGTCTTACAAAACACGTGCTGTGCGATGCGAGGTCTGCATGAATGTGCGAGATCTGTTAATGTAAAGCACAATTTTGTTTACATAATGCTTAGTGGTTAGCCTATTTGATCGGCTCACGTGATGTCGATTTAAGCACATCAAAACGCCGCTGTATGGAGTCCATGCGTCTCCGCTGACGATTCAAATCATGGACAGACTGTGGAGGGAATTCACTCCGGATTCGGTGTAAATATCAGCCTCTTAAAATAACCCGCGCAATGTCAGCGTATTTGTCAAAGAAGCTGGCGGAGGAGCAGCGGAGGCGCGTGTCTATTCTCATTGCAGTCCGCATGACATTAGTGGTGGGTACATTGACACGGGCTGGTTTTTCTCCGAGATCTTCGGTTTTCCGCCGCCTTTTGCCATTCCACCATTGCTTTATAAAAGCTAAGCAGAAAGGTAAAGCAATCCCATTACAGGCCTGGACAGGCCCTTAGGGTTCCAGGAGGTTGAGGCTCCCAGATTTCTAGACAATCGGCACATGAAGGTGGTAAGTTTGTCAGCCCTACGCACCGGCCGCCTTTACCCCCAGGAAATACTCCTGGTACTCATTTATGTTAGAGGCTGAGTCGACCCCAGGGCCATAGTGCGACCGAAAGGATTCTGTCAATGAAAAATTCCAATGACACCACCATCGGGAATCGAACCCCCCGATCTTCCAGCTTGTAGCGTAGTGCCTCAACCAACTGCGCCACCTCGTGCCCCCCATTGCTTTATACTCCTCTGTAATGAAGGACTGGTATACCAGGCCCATTTGAGGCCGCAGTACTAAGGTACTCAGTCCCACCGTACTCCAACAGCAGCTACAGGAGGCCGCAGTACTAAGGTACTCAGTCCCACCGTACTCCAACAGCAGCTACAGTAGGCCACAGTACTAAGGTACTCAGTCCCACCGTACTCCTATAGCAGCTACAGTAGGCCGCAGTACTAAGGTACTCAGTCCCACCGTGCTCCTATAGCAGCTACAGTAGGCCGCAGTACTAAGGTACTCAGTCCCACCGTACTCCTATAGCAGCTACAGTAGGCCGCAGTACTAAGGTACTCAGTCCCACCGTACTCCTACAGCAGCTACAGTAGGCCGCAGTACTAAGGTACTCAGTCCCACCGTACTCCTACAGCAGCTACAGTAGGCCGCAGTACTAAGGTACTCAGTCCCACCGTACTCCTATAGCAGCTACAGTAGGCCGCAGTACTAAGGTACTCAGTCCCACCGTACTCCTACAGCAGCTACAGTAGGCCGCAGTACTAAGGTACTCAGTCCCACCTTACTCCTAAAGCAGCTACAGTAGGTCGCAGTACTAAGGTACTCAGTCCCACCTTACTCCTAAAGCAGCTACAGTAGGTCGCAGTACTAAGGTACTCAGTCCCACCTTACTCCTAAAGCAGCTACAGTAGGTCGCAGTACTAAGGGACTCCGTCGGTCCCCACCGCTGCAACTGCTGAGGTACTCAGTCCCATCCCTGTCCTACAACCAAAATAAATGGAGTATTATACCGAAATTGTTTAAGCCGCTAAGTGAGAGATGTCTTAATCAGAACGGCTGTGAAATCTAGGCTGTGAGTTTACATATATGTATGTATATAATCATATTCATGGCGAGAAACCACAGGGAAAACCAAAGAGTAGGTGGAATTATAATATTAAAGTGAACCACAAGAGTATGTGGTGTGATGATGTGGACTTGATTGTATATCCCAGGATAGGGGCCAGTAGCTGCGTGGTAAGAACATGGTGCTCAGACTTCAGGTTGTGTTGAAGGCGGGGAAATTCTTGACAAGCTGCACGACTAGTAGCTTCTCAGGAATGACTCTGCTTATGAAGTTAATTATCAAGATATAATTAATAGCGAAAGGTTACATTCACTCGTATCTTCTTGTAAGTAATCATTCCCGTATTATAATTGCAGGTGTGCTGACGTTTGTATGTAAAACGCAGTGTTGCAATTCGTCTGTTACGTCATTTTCGTGTGCCTTGTAGGAAGAATTTAATGCAGTGTGGTTATTATAGTTGTATACAATTTGAGCGGTATTTGGCCTGAATCGTCTTCGTTGGAATCAAATGTCAGATCTTTTATATAAATGTTCTCCTGCCCAAGACAGTAATTCTCGATACATATTTTGGCCTATTTGGACATCCTTGGATTGTAGTAACCTGTTCAACTTTTTTTTATCCGTTGGAGTTCAGCTTCATTGTAAGCGTGTTCACAGAATAAATGAACAGTGGAAGTGGGTCATTGAATTAATGGTCCGAAGATCTAAAGCTGTGTTGAGGTTTGTGTTTGTTCGGCATGTCTGTGTGCTTAGCTGTGAAGGGTGCGTAAGTTGTTCGTTAATGCAGACATTAGTACATTAGTGAACGTAGAGACGGGCTGAGGACCTGTAAACAAAATGTCACTATTGGCACATTGCGCTGTGTGAAGTGTCGTGTGTGTTGACAGTGGCCGATACGACACAGGACTGTACTAGCGTTCATGGACATGAAACTGTTTCAGCAGCGGATAGGATTGTGTTGCATTAATGATGTAGCGTTGACTGAATTATTATTTATTTAATGTGACACAGTAGCTAATTATCGATTAGATTATTGAAAAAAATAACTTTATCTACTGTATTGTAAACATTGTGTTGTCTGGAACCAGTTCAAATATCAGATCAAGTTCCGTTCAGGCTGTACGTAATACTGTTTTAATGAAGGCCATCCCGTTGTATTTTAAAACGATAAATTAAGTGATAAAACTGCCGTCAAACACAACTATATTTATTTATTAAAATCTAAGTAAATACATTTATTTAATTTTAAATTATTACGTAGCCAAAGTCATACACTTATTTAACATTAAATTATTAAGTAAGTGCATTTAGTTGGATTTTAATAAATAGTGAAACTAATACGTGGGCACTGCATAATTTTAAGAGTACAACTATATTTATTGCATAACATTGTCCTGTTAACAAGCTACATGTTTCGGCCCAAGAGGGCCATCATCAGGCTTTATGTACAAATATAAAAGGAAGTAAAGGAGGTTATTATTATGTATGTGTCTTTAGTGTGAGATCTCACCTTTACATAATTCATTTACAATCCTTAATTGTATCAAAAATTTGAAGAATTATAAATTAATTACGTAAGATGAGATGTCACACTAAAGACACGTAATAATAATTTTTTTTTTCTGCCTTTAATATTTTTAATACAGGGTTATACATAATTCCTTGACACATTTCATAAAATCGGTACACTTGAATGGCGGAAAGGATTGTAACATACGACCTACAGATGGAAATAGAAACTCTCCAAGTATTTTTTTTACATACTTCATTCGTGCTCTATGTGTCCGCCCTTTATGACACGGCAGACGTCAAGCCGATAATCCATTTCGGCCTGTTCCCTTTGCAGCATGTCACGAACGATTTCTGAGATGGCAGCGATGATTCGTCTTCGCAGCTCAGGTAGATCCTGTGGTAAAGGCGGTATAAAGACAGAGCCCTTAACACATCTCACAAAAAAAAATCGCGTGGCGTTAGGTCAGGCGATCTTGGTGGCCAGCAAAGCAGCGCCTGGTCCTCTGCGGTCGTGCGCCCGATCCAGCGGTGGGGCAAATGCTGATTGAGGTAGCCGCGGACGAGGTGGTGGTACTGTGGCGGAGCCCCCACCTTGCCGGTAAATGAAATCGTCACTGTCATCTTCAACCTGCGGCATTAACCATTCCTGCATCATTTCAAGATAGGACGTGCCAGTGACTGTTGACTCGGCGAACAAAAATGGTCCTTACAGCTTCTTGTTGGAAATGGCACAGAAAACGTTCAATTTCGGAGAATCCCAAATGTGCTCATTGCGGCATGTGGGTTTTCAGTTCCCCTTATGCGTACATTGTGTCTGTTCACCTTCCCACGAAGGTGAAACGTAGCTTCGTCGCTGAAAATCAACTTTTCAGCGAAACCGTCTTCCTCCAAGTGCTGTTGGATTTCGCTACAGAACTGCCAACGGTGGCCTTTGTCGTCATGGGTTAGAGCCTGCAGTAACTGTAGCCTGTATGGCTTCACCCGCAGACGCTTGCGAAAAATTCGCCACAGGGTAGACTGTGGGATCCCCAGCTCTCGACTTGCTCTGTTAGTTGTCTTACGGGGGCTGCGTTGGAAAGCCTCCCCAAATGCTGCACTCTCTCCTCCGAAGGGCCTGGTCGTCAGGGGGGTTTTGCGAGGCACAGGCACCCGTCACGCAGGAATTTTTCATACCACTGCTTGATGCTGTTCCTCACCGGCTGGTCCTTTCCGAACTTGGTCCGAAAACTTCGCTGCACAGCCACTATCGACTGTGTCCGTGCGTACTCAAGCGCGCAAAAAGCCTTGCACTACTCCCGTCGTCGCCATTTTCAGTCAACCTGCTCCCGTGGCTGTTCCCAACGAAACTAAGCCCCCGCGGCACGTACAAATAAACTTGGAGAGTTTCCCTTTCTATATGCCGGTCGCATGTTGAAGTCCTTTCCTCCATTCAAGTGTGCGGATTTTGTAAAATGTGTCAGGGAATTATGAAATACCTGTATAAAGCCTAATGTTGGTCCTCTTGGGCGGAAACATGTAGCTTCTTGTTAACAGGATCGTGTTATGCGATAAATACCAGTACCTAAGAAATATAGTTTGGCGGTAGTTAATTGATTTTACTTCATGCCTGATACGTTGAGGGTGTTCTGTTGTAGGTATGCTTACGTCATGCCTAATTCCTTCTGCCTGTTCAGTTTAAATAGCATTTGGTCGTGGCTGCTGCCTTGAACTCCTTGCACACCGATTCTGTTAGTTTATTGCTCTTTTGGGATAGGATCCAGTAGTTTAAATTAAGTAGTTGGTACCTTAAATCCTTTAAACTGGAATACATTCATTACAAGTTTAATTTCAGTGACAGTTAACATTCTTGTTGAGGGTATGTGTTATACACGCCACTTCTTATCTTTTGTAAATATTGTCAACTGCTGGGAGGAATCTTTTATCAAGCTGGTGCTTTCGGTTCAAGGAACTGGAGAATCTATGGTCATGTTATTGCGCTGACACTTTAAAACCAGAGCAATTATTTGCGAAGGCTTTTTCATAATCTGCACGCGCCTTTAGAGATAATTTATAGGCATAAGAACAGAGAAGTCGCCGTACGTACTTTGTCCACTTATATCAGGGACAGAAGATGCGTCACTTAAAGCCCTCTTCTCTAATTCCCCGTACTTTCATGTGGTGCGTGTCTCTTTCTTACCATTACATCTTAGGTGAAGGAAATGTTAATACGAAGAGTTTGGTTAAGGTTGATTTTAGTTTTATCTGTCTGGGTCCGAGGCTCTCTAGTCCATTGCATAACATGTTAAGTTTTCATGGTGAGGAGTTGTTAGCCCCTCGCAAAATTTAAATATTTGGGAACAACAGTAACAAGTCAGAATGGCACTCATGAAGAATTTAAGAGCATATTGAACTCAGGGAGTGCCTACTATCATTCGTTCCGGAATCTTCGTCTTCCTGTTTCCTATCCGAAAGTATAAAGATTAAAATGTACATAAATTAAATTTTTCCAGTTTTATGTGCGTGTGAAACTTGGTCTCTCGCGTTGCCAAAGAAACATACGGTGACGGTGTTCGAGAATAGGGTGCTGAGGAAGATACTTGAGCGTAAGGGGAACGAGGTAACAGGGGACTGGAGGGGACTGCATAATGAGGAGCTTCATGATCTGTGCTTCTCACCAAATACTATTCGGGTGATCAAATCAGAACGAATGAGATGGGCGCGGCTTGTAGCACGTATGGGGGAAAGGAGAGTTGCGTATGGGGCTTAAGTGCGGAAACCAAGGAAAAGAACCACTTGGAAGACATAGGCGTAGATGGGAGGATACTATTAAAATGGATCTTCAAGAAATAGGTTGCAATGGGCTGGGCTGGATTAATCTGTCTCAGGAGTGGGACATATGGCGAGTTCCTGTGAACGCGGCACTGAAAATTCGTGTTCCATAAAATTCGGGGGGAATTTATTGTCTAGCTAAGGAACGATTGGCTTCTCAAGAAGTTCTCTGCTGCGTGAAGTTTAGGTTATTAGTTTCGATTCATTATGTTTGATGTCCTTTCAGTCACGAATAACCCTTGCTGGTGAGTCAACTTTAAACCCATTAATTGGTCATTCATTCGGCTCTGACTTGATGGAAAGTCTTGGGCCTTCGTTGCTGTATCCTGCAGAGCTCAGCTGTGAACACGTGCTACTATAGTGATAGCTAACCACAGCATGAGTCAGGGAATTCGTATTATGGTTTTGATAATCATTTTCCTCGTTCATGTGTTCGCTTTCAGTCAGCGTCGTGGCAAATTAATTTACGTTACGTAATTTAGCAGTCAATTTCAGTCTGCTGTGTACATATGCCAAATACTTTGTATTCGCTGTTTTTAAATGGCCAAGGAATTTTTGAATAAGCAATAGAGTCTGCTGTGTACTTTCTCTTCAAGCGTGTATTTCCATTTTTATCGTACTTTTCATCTTTAAGGGGGGAAATGTTGGCTTATTAGATCACCATGTTTCGTGTCTGTGTGTCTGTGCATCGCCTCCCATTGGTCCTCTTTTCAACTTTGGAACTAGTTGGCCGATTTTGACGTAACTTCGAATGTGCGGTATGCCGTTGCAGGACATCCAAACGCACTCTTTAAAAATATGTTTCTTGCAATGATTCGCATCGAGGGAGATACTCAAACTCGGTGACGTGACTACAGTATCGCCATTTATTTGCGGTTCCGAAGTGATGCATAGTAAAAGATGAGAAAATTCAGCTTCCATTATGTAGCTTTTTTTGTAGGTGTAAAATAAATTATCTGTAGCTGTCGGTTTAATGACACTGATTATAATGATGTTTTCGAGCAATGCGTGTGAAATTTATAATATAAATAGACCATTGACAAAAAAAAAACCGTCCCACTGCCACTTCGTCCACCACAAAGCTCACGTGGACTTACCTGGGATCGAATCCGAACCTCTGCATTGATCGGTCGGTGAATACCTGCCTAAGCCATTGCACCTTAGCTCGTACCGCGCAGTAAACACTCCATCTCGGTTATAAAAACGTGTCAGTTAATGATGTACAGGGAAATAATCGCTGTTTGTTCTGAGGTCCATACAAAACACATAAATACACTGTGTGGGCAGAACGTAGAATATTTGAATGTTAAACCCGGTGGTAAGTATATGAAAACGATTAATAAGCTCAGAGCGCGTTGATTCGAGACACTGTGTACGCATGTGGTAAATATTTCGCCTTCCATTTACGTGCTGAATTGGTATGCAGTTTTCTGAGAGTTCCGAAGTATCCGTGTGTGTACCGTAAGTTAGCGGGTTGCATTTCATTGTCAGGGGGTTGGACTTTATGTGGGCTGTAGGCGTTAGGAGAGTTTAGTTTCTTCCAACCCCCCACCCGGCCCAATGAATGAATGAATGAATGAATGAAGAACGAATGACAGAAGATAAGGTGGTGGAGTGATAATGAGAGGCGCTGTATTCAATAGAGGGGAGATTTGTAGAAAATTTCACGGGTGTGGAGATTTTCAGGCAGTCGCTGCCCGTCCTTCTGGTAAAGGTAGGTAAACGGCTGCGAAGTGAAGGAGATGAAGTTATAGAGTATGCAGCAAAGGAGGGAGAAATTGTGTAGTTATAATGCTGGGGCTAAACCGTGACATATAAATATTGGCAGTGCGGTATGAGAAGCTCCGTATTTTAGTCGTATATACAGTCGAACTCGGTTATAACGTCATGAAGGGGACTGAATATTTTGTGTCGTTATAACCGAGGAGTATAATGTTATGGTTAACAGTCACGAATTAATCGGTGCCACAGAATTTCTGACTCTATAGGCAAGGTGTCGTATAAACCGATGTCGTTATAACCGGGTTCTGCCGTATAGAGCACAGTAGTGTGTTTATAGTTCTGACACGTCGTAAGTGACAGATTTACGGTAACAGCGCATCTGAGATTTGAACGGCCCCGTTTCGGAGGAGAAGCGCGTTCAGAAATAACGTGTATAAACCGGATATGGAACTTTAAGATAAAAACAAAGGATTTTGTCCCCCACCCCATTCTCCCTACCTTTGCCTGTAACTTCACAAGTGAACTGTCTCTCACGCGAGAACTGGTTTCATGCCTCCAAGAAGAATGAATCTCTTTCTCAGTCATTCTCATATCTGCTCTTCTTATGTGGTTATCCGCTGTTCATGCCGCCATTCGGAATATTCCTTACCATATCTGGCAAAGTCTCACCATTTGGAGTTGATTTTAACATTAACAAAACAGAGGGGAAAGACATCTCCCTCTTTCCATTCTTAAGACATTCCCATGCGTTGAATGCATCGCCAGTGAAGAAGCTTGTAGTACACTCGAGCTGCAGTCATGGTCTCACGATGCTGCATTGCCATATCTGATCTGTGCCCACTCAGCCGATCCTTCTCCTATTGTTGCTCTACCCACACAGCTTGCTATGGCAGTTGTACTTGTTTCCACTACTAGTCTAGAAATGCTGACGACCTCTGTTCTGAATCTTGGAACATGTGTTTCTAGAACCTGATTAAAAAGAGTGGTATAGCGTACAATGAATGTTGCGGATTACGCGTATGGCCCAAGTTACATAGGCCGCACACCTGTTTTTTTTTTAAAGAAGATAACGTCCAAAGTAACCGCTGTTCTTGTACTCTGTAATTTCAGGGTTCAAAATCCAAGGGCGTTTGTCATATGAAGTATACCGCCTTTTAACAGAAGAAAGCAATTCAGGCCCGTCTTCTTTACATCGGTATTCGTAATAACGGGAAGTGCCACGTCGTATGAATTCCTAAAATTCTGAAAATGAACTTGTTTGTTGTATCAACTGATCGCGTTATTTAGCTACGAGTAGCTGCGCAGAGTTTTGTGATATGAATCGCAAAGGCCGAACGGCAGGGCCGAGTAGTTAGAAGTCCGTATTTGGCACTTTACGGACACCGGCTAACCTGGCAGATTTTTCGCTGTTTTCCACAGTCCCTCCAACTAAATTCCGGGATGGCGTCACATTTGGACACGACTACTTCCTTCTACACGCTGATCCTACCGTTCAATCCCATGCAGCCTTGACGTACCGACAGTGCCGTTAAGTAGACCATAAATACATACGAATTGGATAGTGTGTGAGAGGATTTCATGGTTTATTTTTCAAACAGCTACAGGAAACGTTGGGGAGAACATTTACGAAGAATGGATGGATCACGAATTCTGAAGTTCGCCTTCGAATATAATCGCAAAGGTAGAAGAGGTGTGGGACGTCCAAGAAAGAGATGGGCATTGTGAAGTGGGAACAGGCTAATGGTCTAACTCTTGAACGGAAGATGATGATGGGTCTTTGTAATTTGGTCATTACGAGGACCAACGCAAGTCTGGAAAATGTGGTCCAATCCCCCCCCCCGTAGCGTAAGACCTTTCGACCTGTGTACAGTTGGCCATTATTGTGATAGTGCACCATGTATCGTGGATGCCTACTGAATGCAGTGTGCCTTTACTTACATGTCCAGTTTTTAGGTACAGCCCGGTGCTTCATCTTGTATATTACAGTATATTGCTATTTCCATTACCCTGCACCTCATCTCTGCTTGCAAACTGTGATTCAAATTCTTGCGCCAGGCTTCGCTTAAAGTAACTCTCTCAAGGGAACGGAGCCCTTCTTGAGAATCGAATAGTTTCTTAGCTAGTCAAGAAATTCCCCACATTTAATAGAAGCCGAAAGTTCATTACCGTGTTTACAGCAGCCTGCCATTTGTCCGTATCGTGAGCCAGATGAATCCAGTTGACAGCGTTTCATTCTCTTTAAGGCTGCTTTTCACATTAACCTCCCGTCTACTTCGGGGTCTTCGAAATAGACTTTTTCCTTCAGGTTTCGGCAGCAAAACATTTCTCTTCTCCCAACTTACGTGATGCGTGCCCCGTTGATTTGGTCACCCAAATAACATTTGGTAAGCAGTATAAATCACAAAGCTCCTCGTTATGAATTATTCTCAGTTTTGTGTCTTCTCCCTCTTGGACCCACATAAAGTGCCATCGTTACTATGTTGTCGAACACTATGTCCGTAACGTGTGGAACTAATTTCGACACCCATTCAAAACAGTAAGCTTCAAGTAATTAAAATATTGTTTTATTTGTACTGAAAACAGGTTATAAGTGATGAAATATTTTTTCCAGTACGGGATATCTGTTCCTATTATTACTTTCGCAAGGTAACATCAATCAGAGAGGAATTACTTAGTAAGAAAGTACTGACCAAGAATGTCCAGACTTCACATCGACGTTTGAGTGCGTTGAACTTGCTTTGCTGCAACTGTAAGGATTCCTGATATAACTTTGTTAGTGGTGCATTGTTTATGTTGGTGTGGCTTCAGACGTGGGAGTGGAATGTAGGGGCGATGCATCCCATGCATGCAGGAAACTTTACTTTATTAGTCCTCAGAACCACCGTAAATGCATGCTGTGTTCCCCCTGAAGATGGCCAGTAGTGGCCGAAAGATGTAAATAAAAACGGTATTGTTAATGAGTTTTTCTGCGGTGTTGGTTGTTTTATTAAATCTTTATCAGATATTATTGTGGGCCAGGATAGCGTAGTCGGCATAGCGACTCGCTACGGGTTGGACGGTCCGGGGATCGAATCCCGGTGGGGGCGAGATTTTCCGCAGCCGTCCAGACCGGTCCTGGGGCCACCCAGCCTCCTATACAATGGGTACCGGGTCTCTTTCCCGGGGGTAAATCGGCCGGGGCGTGGAGTTGACCACCCACCCTCATGTAGTGCCAGGGTTAAAGAAAGAGTAGAGCTATACCTCTACTCCCCCTCTGGGCCTTCATGGCCCGTCCTAGGGAGAACTTTACCTTAACCAGATATTATTTGGGAGATAAAATAAAGGAGGTTGAGACTAGTGGGACATGTAGCACGCATGGGATATGAAAAACATTTTGTCTGGAAAAGTGAATGGAATAGTCTGATTGAGAGTTAGGCGCAGGCGAGAGGATAATAGTAAACTGGATGTTATGGAGATTTTATGTTATTCATATCGTGCATATTCTTACAGTCAGTACATGAAACAACTTATACACTTAATGAAACGCATTCAGAAGCAATTATAAAACTCTTACATGTTTAGGCACCGAGGTGTCATCATCAGAGATATTCAGAACAAAGGAGTAACAAGGCCAACAGCTAATCTACGTCGGCGTTGTACTCCTTTGTTCTGAATAACTCCCTGATGATGTCACCCCGGTGCCAAAACATGTAGGAGCTTTAAAATTGCTTCTGAATGCGTTTTAAGTGCATAAGTTGGTTGATGTTTTGATTGGAAGTTATGGTACTACAAGGGGCAGGGTGTGGATTGGATTCATCTGGCACAGGGTAGTTCCATAAAAGGA
Organism: Reticulitermes speratus; assembly: GCA_021186555.1. NCBI lineage: Eukaryota > Metazoa > Arthropoda > Insecta > Blattodea > Rhinotermitidae > Reticulitermes > Reticulitermes speratus. The sequence goes on along the minus strand of JAJKFL010000042.1, from coordinate 41,210,501 downwards.
ACTGAGCAAGTGTTGGCATCTCAATAAGTACAGCGTGAAGTCACTGTCGAGCCACCATAACAAACTAGAAAGTGTGTTTGAAAATGGTTGCGTGGAGAAAAATTGTTGGTGGATTCCTCAAGATGCAGAGTGAATGCTTCTGGTTTGTTTATGTTGCTGTAGGAACTTATGCATTGACAGTATCCTGGAATGCCACGACGAGTGGCTGTACTTAGCTAAGTGCGGTGATTCATGCCGTTTAGAGGGGGGAAGGGGGAAGCCTGCACGCTCAAGGAAGAAAATTGCGTAATTTTGGGCGGCCCGTAAGCGGTGATGACATGACAGCCCGGGTTTTGCGCGGGAAAGTTTTTTTTTTGTCGTTGGCAAAGTGAATGTCTATGACGGAGTGAGATGCCAAGTTGGTTTGTGTGTGACGTGCAGCAAACTTCGTTCCAGCGATTGCTGGCGCGTATGTGTTTGTGTATTATCTTTGACATTGAACTTCCATTCACGCTGAGGTGAACAGCGGCGTAAGTCCAATTAACACCACCTAGTTTTAGTGTGGTAAATTATAGAAAGGAGCCGATCCCAGCAGCCGCGCGGTCTGAGGCCGTTCGCTTGCTGCCATTGCGGGTTCGAATCCCGCCGGGGGCATGGATGTCTGTCTCTTGTGATTGTTGTGTGTTGTCAGGTAGAGGTCTCTGCTGTCAGGCTGATCACTCGTCCTGAGAAGTCCTACCGAGTGTGGCGTGTCTGAGTGTGATCTGGAAACCTCAACAGTGACGAGGCCTGGGCCCACTAGGGCTGTAGAGCCGTGGAAAAAATATAGAAAGGTGATGTTCCAGCGCTTTATTGAGTACATACCAACGAAGACACATGGGAGATTGAACATGTGGCTCCACGCATTTCTAAACTCTGAGGACAGCCTTACTCCTCGCCCGCTTTACCACCGGCGTAAGAGCCCACGGGAGATAAACATTGGATAGGAGGCTACGGGATTAATTGTTGCTTTTGTAATTAATGATTAATGTGTGCGTATTTTTCGCAAGTGTAGATTCCGTTTACGTTATTATTATTATTATTATTATTATTGAGTTCATTTCTTATTACACGCATCATGGAACTTCTCGCCGATGAGTACCTGTTGGTCACGGTGCACAGTCCTATGCATATAATTATATATTTTTGTTTTTGCATCTTTTACTTTGTTTTCCCATTTAAGCCTTTGCCGAAATTTATTTTTAAGATTTTTATTTGTGTTTTATTTGTACACTGAATTATTCTTCTATGCGTTAAGCCCTATTCGTAGTTGCTGGTATTTTACACAGGATAACAGTTTTGAAGAAGATTTGATCGTTCACAATTCCACATACTAGCTCAAAATATTTATTAATAATCGCCTTGTGATTGAAGGCTAAATACACGTGGTGTGAGACCATGTTTGGGTTTTGTATGCTACCAAAATGTGAGCTCAGTAAAAGTCGCCTGTTTCCTGTGATATATCGCCACTGTTGTTTTTACGTCAGCAGTTCTTACACGCGCCTGCTGGTTTTAACAAACTTGCAGTAGAATTTACAGCCAGTCCGTCAGTAAATTCTGCTCTAATGCCACTATGAGAGGCGGGTATCACTCTCTTCCTGCTACTGTTACAAATACGTTTGCAGTCACCACTGTCTCCTGACTTAAGCTACATGGGAACAGCCAGAATTAATGCGTCACAGAGTTCTTAAGGCAGATGTGCTGGCTAAATTTGTGTACTGTGGCACCTAATATTTCTGGATCCAGAGTATGGAACTTTTTAATTTCATCCGTCTGGCGCTTAGAATTTTGAGGTGGTTCCTACATTTTTGGAAAATTTGTGAACCCCTGTGCAATGTGAATGACGCACATTAGTGTAATGAGAAGTAACTGAAGGACCCGCGTCTTACCCTTCGGTCGAAGCCCGTTATCTGCTGGAAGTGACGAATGGCAGTTCCGATTGGATTAAGCCGGTGTAATGTCGGGTTAACAGACGTTTCGGAGGAGCGTGCCGCAGGATCGAGCAGTCTGGATTGCACTCCACACGGCCTTGCATCGACCCTCGTTTATTTGTCACGCCTAAGATTTGCATTGTTTCGCTGTCATTTACGTTGCATGTCACATGCATTTCTTTAGATGTCGAATGACGAAAGAATGAGTTGTTCCCACGGTGTGTTGGCAGTTTAATGCATCTAGGTAATTTTTTGGTCAGTAATGACGTTGGTAAGCGTGTGTGGCGCTCCTGAGGATGCCATATTGAAAATGGCTGTGCCGCCGGCCGGTGTATTGCGCAATTATATTGTGCCAGACTCCATTCAGAGCCGCCATTGCGTGGTTGAGAGCGTGTGGACTGATGACGTCACTAGCTGCATTTTGCCGTCTCAACCTCAGCTGACCGAGCGGCACAAATTGATTAGATCCGGTCTGCGCGCGCATCCATCAAGGTTGGTAGCTCCACACATACTGTAGTGAACCATCCATCCTTTTGCAGACTATTGTGTGGTAATTCTGGTGCTTTTAAAAATAGAATCTCCCCTACTTACTGGAAGATTGCATAATGACAGCTAAATTTGGAACAGGCACCGTTTCAGCTAACTGAATCTTCCTAGTTAAGTAATTTTTTGTCTGTTTTTTTGCCTCTGTCTATGGAACTGCAGAAGAAATGTTTGCCCGTTTTGATCCACATTCAGCTATGGAAAGCGAACATATTTATCACCACATCGGAACGTAGCAGCTAGCTTCATAAAGCGAATGCTGTCTTCTATGGAAGCCGAAGGTTCATTACCGTGTTCACAAGAGCCCGCTACTGGGTCGTATCCTGATAAGAATGAATATTATCCACTCCCTCGCCTTCTGTTTCTTGAAGATCCATTTTAATATTATTTACACCTAGATCTTCCAAGTTGCTTTATGTTTTCAAACTAAAATGTGTTTTTAATCTGCCGTGCGTGTTACATGCCCCGCAGTATGAGCTTTGAAAGTGTTTCGGGCACATGTCAGAGTGAGTTTCGTTACAAATTAAACCCTCTTGGAAGAATCGGTGGACACGCCGTGGCGCAGTTGGTTGAGGCACTGCGCTACAACGGAAGGTCGCGGGTTCGATTCCCGATGGTGTCATCGGAATTTTTCATCGACATAATCGTTCCGGCCGCCCTGTCCTCTGGGGTCGACTCAGAAATGAGTACGAGGTAAAGGCGGCCGGTGCGTGGGTCTGACAACCTTACCACCTTCATGTGCCAATTGTCTTGAAATCTGGGGGCCTTAATCTCCTGGAACCCTCAGGGCCTGTCTAGGCCTGTACAGGGATTGGTTTTTTTTTGGGGGGGGGGGGGGAAGAGTCGACTGTTTTACATAAGAATGCTTTCATTTTTCGAACATAACACGAGTAGTGTTTACATATTGTGAGCTGTTCGAGCAGTGAAGAAGCAACGTATATTAATGGAACATTCGTTAATATAGTATTTTAATTTGGAGAGATTTCCCAGTTTGATTTTAAGAAGTCAAACGTTTGTTAAATTACAAATTAACTGATTTTTTTTTTATCTGAGAAATTCCCGCACTGTGCTACAGTCATCATATGGGCAGTGATTGACCATTAGCCACTGTTTCAAAATTTAGTATCTTGTATAAATGAGAGACCAGGCCGCTGTTTTATGTCCGCTTATTAATTGAACATCAGCGGATGTTTGTGCAGACACGGGTGAAATAGTCTGTGGCTTTTTATTAACGGCCACCTCATTTGGAGTCTTCCTGCGTCTGTGTTGAAGTGAATGGAATGCAAGAGGCTGGCCTTGAACTCCTCGAAATTCTGATGGGAAAGTTTGTACGTCACTCAGTCTCATTCATATATGACGTAGACAGTATAGGCAGTGCATTATCTGATCAGAAAAATTGGGTTTAAGATATGAATCTTTACAGGGCGACTAAATGCAACGTGAGGTTGTTTGCACGAACAGCCATTACTATGGAATGGAGTTCAGACGTTTCGGACACTTCTCTGCCTCTGTCATCAGGGACTGATGCGTTGGATTACACCGACGTTAGTTTTGCACAGAATTACTTGAGACATTCAATCAGGCAGTTTCCGTTGATTCTAGTGCCTGCAGATTGTGAAACTTCAGACATGCAATCAGGCAGTTTCCGATGATTCTAGTGCCTGCAGATTGTGAAACTTCAGACAATCAATCAGGCAGTTTTTCATTGATTCTAGTGCCTGCAGATTTCCGGAGATGGAAAGAATTTTCGCCTGTTTATTGTGTAATCGATACTCTTATCACGGCTTCAACTACAGGAGTACATTTCTGGCGGTGGTAAATATTCCTTTATGAGATTTTATTTTGGGCTTCGGGGTTATGACACGCTGTAGTCTTTACATGTTTGCCATCGTTTTGGAGGGACCTACTGCGTCCATCTTCAGGGTAGCACTTTGTCCCGAAGATGGAGACAGGTTATGGGATATGACACCATGTAGAGGTGCGCCTACCCTTAAAATGGACGCAGCAGATTGTTCCGTAACATACGTAACCACCGTACCGGACTGCACGGTTGTCAAACCCTCGAAGAAAGACTTCCTTGTCATTTTCTTGCACCACAAGACCGACTCATGACAGTCTGTTCGTGTTTTATCACACAGGCCCTGTTTATTCCCAATTTGCAGTTTGCAGTGTGTGCAGGGTGCATTTCAGATAGGCCCGTCCTGCGAGCTTCTTCGACCGCTCGGCAACAAGTCCAATCATACGGCGGACCAGAGGCCTTTCCAGTTACAAGTACTCAGCTGCAGACTCATGATGGAATGCGGTGGCTGTGGAATGTGGTTGGCGATGCCCCGGGGGGCCTTGGAACTTGGCGTGTTTGTTGGGGGGCCTTGAAAGGGGAAATGTTTCGCTGCTGCTATTCCAATTAGAGAGGGGGGAGGGCACTGTTAAATATATCAGAGCTTGTATTTCTGTTTCGAAATGGGTTTCCCTTTTCCTATTACAGATGTTCATAGCATTTGCCGGTGTCATCATCACAGCACATTCTGCGAGATGTGAGGTTCACCCAGTGGTGTTAATGAGGACCCGTGTCTTCTGGGGTATATGACGCCGTGTTGACCGACGTGTTGGAGGATCTTGCCTCCATCTTCGGGGATATCAGATCATGGCTTTCGAGTCAGTTGTACACCGGGTGGTTGGAATACCCTCAAGGTGTGGCAGCAAGCTCCTCCGAAACGTCGATATTTACCTGTTGACACGGCGCCATATTCCAGAAGACCTGAATCTTCCGTTTACATTCTGATACAGGCGACTTTGCATATTAGATGCTGGGAAAACGTTTGTTTTATGTGGTTTGTATTTTCTTACTTCCTGCAGAGACGTCGAAATTGTTCTGAATTGGGCGGGGGGGGGGGGGGGGGGGTTACTGCGGAGTGCAGCTGGGTCATTCGCCTCGGCGCCCTACCGTTCTCTCTCTCCTTCTCACTTCGACGTCCCGGGCTACAGATCTGAATCGTGGGCATGACATATTTTTTCCTGATCGATGTATTTGTGCCTACCAACAAGAGTACATCCCAGGACTTCCTAACATTTTTAGTTTTGTCGATTATTTCCTTGTTACACGCTGAGTCGTCGTTTGGCTTATCTATAACTGTCTCTTAAATCAGTGTTTTAATTTATGATTTCCTGTTGGCTGATAATGTATTACTTTTGGTTCTTCTGATAACCGTATTAACCCTGCTATGTCCAGCTTGGGTGTGAGAAGGGGTTGGGCGGACCCTTGAGGGGAATCAGGGTTATCTTCCGGCCCCACCCGGTGTTTGCATGGTGGCGTGCGGCATGGCTGACTTCTGTTCACCTCGGGGGATCGACCGCATTGCGTCACAGCGCATGGCCAGCTGATGTGGTGATATATACGCAAGGTCACCACACGGTGCGAGACATTTGTTGTGATGGCTGGTGGGTAAACGACCCGACCTAGAGTCGAAGAAGGGTCCCCTCCATAAACGCATCCAGCCGGTCTGTAGGTTGTATTCGGCACTGAGCACAGAAGGCCAGTTAAATTGCATTTGCGACGTAAGTGAAAATTGGGATTCTCGGCGTTCGTGAGTCTGATGAATACTCTCCTGGGATGTGACGCAGTGTATTTTGGTCGAAATTACTGACATGTAAGGGGAATGTGCTGCCTCCATCTTCGAGATTGAAATGGAGTCTGCACGTTCCTCCAAAACGTCGGTAAGTTTATACCAGACTGTAAAACGTCACATCACAGATGACTGTAATATTTTTCTGTGTCCACGAGAGCATATATGGGGCGTAGAGATATAGCTGAACTCTTTCTTAAGCTAGGCACTAGATGGAGATGAATGGTGAACTTCACGCCCCGTCCGTTTTTTCCCCGGAAAATAAACCCGGTACGCATTGAATGGATGCTGGGTGGGCCACAGAGCTGGTCTGGGCGGTTTTGAGAAGAGATATGCTTAGAAAACTGACCTTGGTTTAGAATCCTCATCAGGATGATTATGTGCCGGTGTAATGTGACTTTCCTAGTTTTGTGTTTGTTAGGCGTAGTTGTGTCGCCTGTTTAGATGACGATAAGAGAAGTGGTTTGTTGAAATGCTACTTCAGGCTTCCATGATATATAGAATTGTCTAGGATTTTTGTTTTGTTTTGATAATGTTTATCTTGAAATCATGTGACTTTAGCAATCTGACAGAGTTATAATTGTGATAGTGAATCACAAGGAAACTTTAATTTAAAAGATAATACGAGTTTAATATGTTACGTTCATTGTGCTGAGATTTAAAATAGAAAATGTGTGGTGATGACTGTTAAATGGCTGGTTAGTAGCCGAAACACGTAGTCGCGGTGTATATCATTTACCAAAAAAACCTGATATAGAGAATCTCAGTATAATAGCTGTGTAAACGGGGTTTCAGGATTTCAGTCATGTTTTCAGTCACTTTTCACTATTTGATCAGTGACAATATAGTTTTCTCGGGCGCACAGCCGCGTCAATTCGTTTGAATACAACGTTTCGGGGACTAGCTCCGTCCCCATCCTCAGGCAAAACTGTTTTGCCTGAGGATGGGGACGGAGCTAGTCCCCGAAACGTTGTATTCAAACGAATTGACGCGGCTGTGCGCCCGAGAAAACTATATTGAATCATGTCGCCGCGAAAGTTTTAAAACTTATTTTGATCAGTGACGTTTCTGAAGTACAGGAGAATCTTATTTGCCGCCGACCACAGCTGAATCGTTTTTAATTAAGTCCTGCAGGCAAAGAGTCCTTGGCTGTTTATTTCACCAATTGCCAGGCCCACAGCCCGGGGGGGGGGGGTGCAATTAGATGCAATGTACCCACTAGGAAGTTGCAGAATATCAAAGACAATAATGGGACAGCCCGCTAAAACGTGCGACACCCTGTCGCATCCACGTGTTGCCTTTGTTGAACCGACACGGTTGGAAACAACGCATTTTCAAAAATGTATGTAGATGCAAGATGTTTTGCGCAATGTTATAGAGCGCATTATGTAATTAAAGTGCTGACAAAGGCGCTTTTTTTACTTATACATACACTATATGAATACTAGAGCATTATATACACATGTAAACGTATGTGTGGTATGGACATGTAGTACGCATGGAGGAAAACAGATGGCCTAAGGGAGTAACGACATGGTCACCGGAAGGAAGACGACGACGAGGACAACCCGAAGTAAAGTGGGGAAGGAAGTGGAGCGGGTTATGAAGCAGAGGAATTTAACGTCTTACGACTCAATAAACCGGTAACTATGGCGACTGAGAGCCAGTAACCGGTGGACCACCGCAAACTGATAGATAGATGGCTAGATAGATAGATAGATAGATAGATAGATAGATAGATAGATAGATAGATAGATAAACGTATGTACATATATGCACCCGCACCGGAAGCTGCTGCACCCACTGTGTTCATGGTCTGGCAACGGGCCTGTCCATTGCACGTCACAGTTCCCTGACTCACAGCCGATGCTATAATACTTGTCGTCTATACAGTTAACTCCAGTTACTGTATCCGTAAGTTACTGGGTTACTTTGCAGCAGGTCGAAGTACAGTGCGTTTCTTTTATCGCTGTCCTGGGCACCGCAGCTGTCCAAGGCATTCCCCGGCGGATGCAGGGCTTTCTGTGCGATAAAGGTGCCGTGTGCGGTGTGGCGATGTAAGTAAGACTGCGCAATGCGCTTCAGACGGGCGGTGTGGTATTTCGTTGCCTTCTTTATCTCGGTATTTTGGCACCTCTTAAAAGTGTGAATTGTTTCGCCATTTGGCAGAACAGTAGCGATGTTGAGTACAGAAATGAGAGCGCAGTCTGTCGTAAGCAATCTGTACTACTGTAGGCCATTTAAAATAGAAAAAAATGTGGACTCTTAGCCAAAATAAATAAGAGTCGGGCATAAATATTATTGTAAAACTGTCATTACAGACGATTAGGTCATTGAACCGGTCTCCATACCTTCAACGCTGTACGCCGGGAGAGGAATGCAAACGCTTTGCTGAATTAACAGACGGCAGCCAAACGGCAGAGTAAATATGAGTAAAGTTATGTGCATTTTTTTTTTATCGGGCAGGGCTTACGAACAAGAGGTACTTCGGCACGGTTGGGTGGACACGACGTAATAAATTTGTATTGAAATACACGACGTTTTGTCTGGATCAGCGCCATTTAAAATCGCCTTGTTGTACAAGGCCCTGCGTTTCTTATAGTAATTGAACTTTATTTATTAATTATAGAGTGGTTATGTCCTTACGTCCATTTGTCTGCCCATACCGTATTAAAAAGGCGAAGATTAAAATCCTGTATAGAGAATGCTCCGAATCCCGGCGAGGGCATTGGTGTCTATTGCGAGTGTTGTGTGTTTGTCAGGTAGAGGTCTGTACGTCGGGCTGATCACTCATCCAGAGGAGTCCTACCCAGTGTGGTTTGTCTGAGTGTGATCGTGAAGCCTCGATAATGAGGAGGACCTGGCCCACTAGGGGCTGTTGCGCCATTGCAAAAAGAAGCGAATGCACAATTTTACCTGAAGATAACAGTGTTCTGGGATATTACACAGTGTTGATTGGTAATTTGTTACCGATGTTTCGGAAGAACTTGCTGCCTCCATCTTCACTGTAGTCGAAGAAGAGAAGTCTAACAAATTATAAGTGAACACGGCGTCATCCCAGAAGACTGCAGACCTCATCACTATCGCCGTGGAAACGTCTTGCCTCGTGTTTTGTGTGGGGAATGGAACGACACTGAGTTGGTTTTAGAACTGAGCACTGGATGAAAGTATTTGAGTGTAAAAGAGATGGTGGGCAGGGTTAGTTAATGAGAACTTTCGTGATTTGTACCCTTTCGTCATATTAGGACCAAAAGAAGTACTCTAGCAGTATTTATTAGAATCCAACCAAATGCACTGATAAGTTTTTGTATATCTTATTTTTCACATTAACATACCGGCAGGATATTTGGGTTCTGCTAAGCCATCATCAGGGAGTTATGTATAAGGGAATATATATATATATACACGATTATATTCAAGAACAGTATCTCCCTTATGATGGCTTAGTAGAAGCCGAAACATGTTGGAGATATGGCAGTGTAAATAATAAGATATGTACAAGAAATGATCATGGTATTTGGTTGGATTCTAATAAATAATTACATGATACACGGTCAATGAAAAACATTAATACTCTAGTAGTAGTAGTAGTAGTAGTAGTAGTAGTAGTAGTAGTATATGTGCTGTCTGCGTTGCTATTAAAAACTTTGCATTTTGCTCACGAGTGTAGTATGTGCGTGTTTCATAGTGCGATTGTCCGAGGAAATAGGGATCATTTCCATAAAGTACATAGCAGGCTAGTCTTTTTAATGCAGACGCGCCTTCTTTTCTGTCAGGTGTGGACTAAATTCCATAAAATTAGGGGATATTCTTGACTAGCCGAAGAACTGTTGACCTTTCAAGAAGGGCTCTGCTTCTTAGACCTCAGTTATACTATTCTGTAGGGTTCTGACGATGGTGTATGACTTATGACTTCACTGACTTTACGGACTTTTTCCATCGTATTTATGTTAGTTACTTCGTTAGATGGACTAGATTGTTTTGGCATTGTATTTCAGAAGGTTGTAATACCTTGCAGCACTTGTCTGCCGCAGTTCGGAGGTACTGGACTTAAGTGCTTTACTTAGAATCTGACAGTTCAAAGTCGCTGACTAAAGCCCGCCATGGGAACTGATCCTAAGCTGTTTCACTACGCATCACCCACCCATGCGTGCGTTTAGTATCCGTTTTAAGGCGGGTTTTACGGCAGTATTAATAGCACTTGTTCGGGTGGTGCCGTGATGTTGAATACTAGCGTAATATGCTAAGCACTAGACCAACGTATAAGGACATAGAATTACCTTAAGACGGGATTAGAGTTAACTGCCGAAACATATCATGTAACGGCGCTGTATAGCGTCGAATGGTGTGATCACTAGTGAATAATGAATTGGCGGGATGTGGTAAGAAGCTGTCGTGGACGAGTTTGAGACTGCCCAGTAATTCGCCTGGGGTGACAGAGGAAAACATCGAAAGCAGCACAGTCACGATAGCCTGTTTTAATCCGGAAAGTTCCGGCACTCGCTGGCCAGTTGTTCGCCACATCCGATGTTCATCTCAGGCACCCAGCTGTGTCTTGCATCAAGATTTTAAGGCACGAAGGTTTGCGGATGAGGTATATGTACGCATTCTTAATCTCGGCACTGGGTGGAGTGGGGTAGCCATTGAATAGGGGACTGGGTGGGCCCCATAGAGCCGGTCTAGACGTCTTGGAGGAAAGAAAAATGCCCCATGCCGGGAATCGAACCACGATTTCTCGGTCGTTCACCCCGTAGCGTAGTCACCAAACCGACTGAGCTGTCCCGGCCGCAGTTGTAATTTTGTTGCACAGTATATCGTCATGCAGATAATCTGATCCCCATACATGTGATTACGTTTTGCGTTCAAAATTCACTGCGCATGCCCCTGTTTAGCTGTGAGCCCCACGACTCTCATCCTGTCTCGTATTCGACGTTATGAATGAACCCGGCGCCTTCATGTCAGTCCGAACGTGTCCAGTGTCATGCGTGTCAGTCATGTCGTATCATATTTTCGCGTGGATTGTACGGCAGGTGTGGTTTGCAATATGTGGGTCGCATAATGAACGAAACAGGCGTGACTGCAGTGCACTGACTTTTGTGAAGTAACACAGCATAATGACGGGCCTCATAAATTGTACTCTTTTACCTGTCTCATCAGGATAAGCGAATGGAGATGGGTGACGGGTTGGGAACGTAGCACGCAACAGAGATGTGAGAAATGCATACAGTTTATTAGTGGGAAAACCAAAAGTAAGGCCTAGGCGCAGGTAGTTGGATACTTTTTTCGTCGTTCTTAAATGAATGGGGCGTGAGGTACATTGGATTCTGTTCTCTCAGGATAGGGTCCAGTGTTGGGAAGACGATAATATCCTGAAGATGGAGGCAGAAATTCGAAACGTAAGTGCCTGTATGTCAGACTGCATGGCGTCGTATACTAGGAGGCCTGTTTTTAACATTGAGCGCTGTGTGAACTTCAGATCTCACAACAATAAATCCTCGATCTCCATAAATGGCGAGGAATGCCTTAGTTGGCCGAATGGTTAGTAGCGACTTAAGGATAAGATGGGGTTCGTTAGAAAACGTTGCGCTATAAATTTAGTGATGTCTATCTCATTAACACACGTATCAAATTTTGTGTACCTTCCCCGGATTTTAAGAGCAGCGCCAGCGTTATCCCACTGTCGGCCCACCCGGCAGTCAGATCTGTATATTGACAGTAAAGGTAAAGGTCACCCTATGACCTATACAGGCACAGAAGGGAGGCAGGGGTATAGCTCCAGCCCATTCGCAACTCGGCACTTGAAGGAAGTGGGTGGTCAACACCACGTCCCGGCCGCTTTACCCCGGGAAGGATCCGGTCCCAGTTGTACGGGAGGCTGGGTGGTACTCGGGGCCGGGAGGGACGGCACGGAAAGACTCGCCCCCCACCGGGATTCGATTCCCGAACCGTCAAGCCCGTAGCGAGTCGCTCTACACACTACGCCATCCCGGCTGCCATATGCTGGCTGTACAGGTTTAAAAAAATTATGACCGTGGGTTGATTTTTCAGTTGTGTGTAGTTCGTACGGAATTTCACAGAATTCAGTTTGTATTGTTCGAAGGTGTTGACTTACGGGTTAGCAGCCTTACAAACACGCACGTGACGGCACAAAAATACCCTAGATATAAGTCAGCGTGTTTGCGGGTTACAGGATTCAGGTGACGTGTTGCGTTACGTTTATGTGCGACACATTTTCCTTACGTATGAACATCTGTCGTCTGGAAGTATATTTACAACACATTTCTCCATATCTGCATGTTTCTCACTTCATTGCAGTTGTACGTATGTGTTACTATGAATCCGTTATTTATCGGGCTGTGAGAAACATGGCGCTGTGTGCGGTAAGATGCGGAACTAGTTGTAGGGGTTAGGCGTGGTTCTCACATACGTTCGCAGTCGCCGTCGTGGCGCGGTTGGTTGGATGAGACGCCTCGTTGTTGTGACGTCATGTCTCGCCAATGCTTGTGTACGTTTGTTGGAAGAGATTGCCTCGTACAATCGATCCATGTGTGTTTGGCGGTGGTGTCTGGTGACGTCATTCAGCCACGCGACGACCGGCGACTTTGGATCGTTAGTCTTCATCTCATGGGAGGCTGCGACAATTCATCTTCCCGCAAGCTGCAATATTTTTTACATAGCTCCAAGCTCCGTTGTTGTTCTGGTATTAATGTAGTTGGAAGGCAGAATTCAGCCATGCCTAGCTTACTTGCCAGTTCCTGCGCTCTTAGAGTGGTTATATTCCATTATATCGTGATAAATAACACGCATTTAGGCATTATCGTAACGCGATTTGTTGTAACTTAAGAGTTGTCACGGATTTCAAAGGTCGACTCCGCTGTAGAATGCATTAGGGTAGTGAAAAGGTAAGTTGTACTTATACACACCATGAATGCGTATTTCCGACAGGGGCTAGAGATTTGTTATCTGTTGGAAAGCGGCCAGAGCGTGAAGCTCTTTCGTATGCCTTCATTGCGTACACAGGCACATCTTTACCCTTTTCGTCAATACAAAGAACTGTTTCTGTTCAGTTATGTCTTGTTTAACGACGGTGTCAGTTCTTGAGATTCTGTAGCGTCTGGATGAGTATGGAACAACGGTGGAGTGACACTGACAGGGGAAAACCGAAGTACTCCGAGAAGAACTAGCCCCTCTGCTGGTCAGTAGTGCAGTACATATCAGAAATTTAGAAATATAATATTTTGCCTGTTCTTTTATATGGGTGTGAAACATGGGGTCTCACATTGAGGGAGGAACATAGGCTGAGAGTGTTTGGGACGAGGCAACAGGGAACTGGAGGAGTTGGGTGGGGCATGTGGCACGTGCAGAGGAGAGGTGCATACATGATTTAGATGATGAAGCCAGAGGGAAAGAGACCACTTGTAAGACATAGTCGTAGATGGGAGAATGATAGTGGAATGTATCTTCAGGAAGTAGGATGGGGGCTTGGAATGGGTTGATCTGGCACAGGTTAGGGACATGTGGCGGGCTTTTGTGATGACGGTGATGGATCGTCGGTTTGCATAAAATACGGGAGATTTCTGGACTAGATTAGGAACTGTCAGCTCCTTAAGAAGGACTCTGGTGCATGGAGTTAGTAATCCATGCTTCTTGTATCTTTGTGATAGACCAGTAGCCTATTCTGGCGATTAGAAGTGCAAGTTATAACGACGACTCAACTGAAGTGGTGATTTGAAAACACCTTGGACGATAAGAGTTGTGGATAAGAATGCGAGAATCTGCCAAAAGCAAATGTTGATGGTGTCTACACACTGGTCTGTAGTGTGCAGTTATTTTGGACAGAGCTGCTGCTGATTTGGGGTGTCTCAGTTTTCATTAGGAATGCCAAGTTTGTTAACATAATAAATTATTTAGGTTTATGGTTCCAGTGTCGGGGCAGACGGTGGCGTAGTTGGTTGAGGCATTGCGCTACAAGCCGTGAGGTCGCTGGTTCGATTCCCGATGGTGTCATTGGAATTTCCTGGCCTCACTATGGCCCTGGGGTCGACTCAGCCTCTAACAGAAATGGGTACCAGGAATATTTCTAGGGGATAAAGGCGACCGGTGCGTAGGGCTGACAGCCTTGTCACCTTCATGTGCCGATTGTCTTGAAATCTGGGAGCCTCAGGGCCTGTACAGGGATTACTTTACATTAGGGCTGTTGCGCCATGGCGGGGGGGGGGGGGGTTCCAGTGTCGGCGTGTGTACCGCTCATTTTCGCCCTGTAGTTTCGTCAGTTACTTGGGGTTAGTGCTGCGATGTTGCATTCAATACGCTGTGACATCTTCCCTCATTGTTGGCAATTTACCGTATGCAGTCATCCCGTATCTCTCGTTATTACTTCATCTGTGAAGCTGCATGACCCACAGTGTTAATTATCGGTAGTCTGTAGACCCAAATAATTAGCCGTCTAAACACAACATGTATTTGCCAAAATCCAGAAACAGCTAAATGTTTCGGTTATGTTAAGCCCATCCTCAGGTTGTATACAACTTTATAAATAGAGAACGAGCAAGTGTGAACGTAATATTCTTAACCGAGATCTCATATAGTCGTACTCAGCGTGACGGTGACTTAACATTACCGATGAATGTAGACGATCATGGATTTTTTAATAAATAAGTGTTGTGTACTTAAAAAAACACAGCGGAATGATGCATATCAGTTTAATATCCGCGGCTGTCTGGGCATTGTCACAATGCTGAAGACGTACGAACTGCACAAGTTTAAATGTTGATTTGCTTTCCGATTCCGCGCACTGCACGGGTCTTACGTTTATAACCTTGAATTGGGTCATTCAGCTTTCAAGAGTTTAGCAACTCAACTGACCACAAGATTATACGTCCTATCGTCAGCTGGCGCCCCAGTCTGCAACGTAATTTGTCTCAATCAGTCAGCAGTAAGTTGCAACGTGTACATAGTCGTTAATGAGACCATTATGTGGTATGCGTTAGGTAACATAATTTACCAGGTGCAGGTAGTTGCATAGCGAGGAGCCGCACAAATTCGTACTCGTCGCCGAATATTATAGTAGTGGTGAACAGAACAAGGATTAAATGAGCTTGCACTGTAGCACGTATGGGAGGTTTAAAGAACTGCGTAAAGCTAACCGTGAAGTTCCTGTGCATACCATGAGGGCATATGCCTAACTTTCGTCCCTACAGGTTGATTCAAAAGTCTCCGTACATAGGGTGACGGTGCGCCGCCTCATTATGGTATCTGCGTGCGCCGTTGGTTAGATGGGCAGTTTACAGGTCATTGGATTGGTCGCCGTGGTCCCGTGGAGTGGCCTGCAACGTCTCCAGACCTCACCCCACTTGATTTTTACTTGTGAGGGCATTTGAAGGCCATGGTGTACGAGGTGGAAATACAAAATATGGACCACCTAAAAGAACGCATTAGACATGCATGTGCGCGGATAACACCAGATGTGTTAAAGCGAGTTCGCCATGAGTGGGAGAGACGCATGCGTATGTGCTGTAAGTGTAATGGTGCCCATACAGAGCACGTTTTGTAATAAGGAGACCATTTTTACTGTTTATGGAGACTTTGCAATCATCCTGTAGGTGAACGACCAACTTTTACGCCCCGGCCACATACCTTCCAAGGGAAACACCCTCAGTACCTGCCGGGTTTCCTCGGTCGTCCAGTCTGTAGTCATTATATCGACAGCTGTCCCGGCTTCTGGGAGGAACATTTGGCGAAGTTGAGGCTGAAGAGCTTGAACTGGGCCAGTGCTGAATACATCTGCGGCATGGTAGTGGGTTCCAAGGCGTGTACCAATATTGGCTTCCTCTCTGTGAGCACCCTCAAGTTTTGTTTAAAGTTCCCGTTTCCTTATTTTCGTTCTCATCATTTAATCGTTTAAAGCCTAGCAAATCACGGGCGACTAAGTGTTGTATGGTGGCGCGTAATACTTGTGGGTACTCAGATACTTGTTACATGTCACCCTTCGGGCGCCTAGAATTTTGAGGCGGCTTTTAGATTTTTGGAAAATTTGTGTGCCCCTGGCGTAGCGGTAATTATGTATACCACCGGTTGCGGCATTCAGGAACTTTGCATTGTGCCCACACGATGTATTTGTATGTGTGGTATGATTCTGACAATAACAGTTTTCTTTGCACGGTGGTAACCGACTGGTCCTCGTAATGGACACGAACTGTATTCTCTGTGAGGTAAAGGTAAGCTAGCCCATTACAGGCCCTTAGGGCTCCAGGCGGTTGAGGCTCCCAGAATTTCTAGACAATTCGGCACATGAAGGTGGTGAGATTGTCAGCCGTACGCACCTTTACTCCCAAGGAGATACCTCTGGTACTCATTTTTGTTAGAGGCTAAGTCGACCCCAGTGCCATAGCGCGGCCGGAAGGATTAAGTCGATGAAAAATCCCAATGGCCCCATCGGGAATCCAACCCGCGACCTTCCGACTTGTAGCGCAGTGCCTCAGCGAACAGCGCCACCACGTACGCCATTCTCTGTGAGGTAGGAACTCGATTTTTATGTATGAATTACATTGACGCCACTCTTTGTTCTTAAAGCCCACTGTATTGCCCTACCATTTTTAACGCCAAGCCCACACCTTTCTTCGTACATCACAGTCTTACATGCTCTAGCGTGTCAGCCACGTGACATTCCATGAATATCTATGGGTTTTCCTGTACCAGTCTGTTGGGCACTGTAAGGAGCTTCATTAAATGACTCGGCATTCCAGAACGGGAGAGGACAGCGTGAGGCGTGTTGCTTGTGGTGCGAATGCGACACAGGTGCATGCATTACGAATCCGTAATTATGACTGCTGATGCCACCAAGCTAGCTGCAGCAAGGGGACACACGTAGAAGGACGTTGGTTCCTTCACCTGCCCTTATCCTGTTGGTTGCCTCTGCGGACGTTGCCACTTCTACCACGCTTTCGTTTAGCTTCGTCGAGTAAAGAAGTAAGGTCGGTGTTGCTGTGTCCTTCACCGCGGCCAGGACACGAAGGGGAAACCAACTGGTATGTGACTCGATCACGTGGTTCGTGTTGTGAAATCCAGCCGCGCTCAGCCACCCAATTAGAACGTTCCCATATCGTGTAATCAGCGTACCTTGACGTAACGTTCAAGGAACAAGCTGATGACGGAAACGCTGCGATATAAATATGTTGTCTGACTTGTAAGACTTCTCTCCTGAATAATGTACAGCAGTCCCTCGCAGTCCGCGGTTTTCAGTTTGTATCCGATTTGCCCCACCGCGCTGTTTGGTTTCTTGTATCCGAGGTTTGTAATGTGTGTGACGCGCGCGAAGTGCTGGATGCCGCACTAACAGACACGTTTTTGCTGGCGGCTGGACTGTAATGACACTGGAAACCAATTTTTGTACCTGCCAGGTCCTGTTGCTTTGCGTCCGTATGTGACGCTTCTTGCAAGTTATGGGAAGCCGGCATAGCTCAGTAGACAGTGACTGGGCTACGGGCTAGAAGACCGAGGCAAGATATTTGTATTTTTCTCGTCTCTGAAGCGTAAAGAGCGACTCTGGGGCCCATCAACCCTACCACGCAGTGGGTACTAATGGGGGGGGGGCTCTTCCGTCGGGGTAAAGAGGCCGGAGCGTGAAGCTGATCTATATATAGTACCGAGGTTAACACCTGGAGCTATACTTTTGCTGTCCCATATGCCTGCGTGGTATGGTGCTTAATAAAATATGGACTTTATACATTTTTACATGTGTGAACATTTATTTTATACATAACACATCTGGTGTTTAGTGAATGAACAGTCGCCTTACGTTTGCTCATAGTGACCAGTGGCCACGTGTCCCGAACCTCGAGCCGCTTCTGAAGACCTCTCCAGCCGCAGTGTTGTTCAGGAAAGTGACTCCTGCTGTTGGAAGAACTATATGTACCGGCTTTGGATGGCGAAACCTGTTGTAAAGGGGTACTTGGAAG
Organism: Reticulitermes speratus; assembly: GCA_021186555.1. Classification (NCBI taxonomy): domain Eukaryota; kingdom Metazoa; phylum Arthropoda; class Insecta; order Blattodea; family Rhinotermitidae; genus Reticulitermes; species Reticulitermes speratus. The sequence goes on along the minus strand of JAJKFL010000042.1, from coordinate 41,192,429 downwards.
ACATGGGCGTAGATGGAAGGATTATGTTAAAATTAAACTTAACGAAATACGATGGGAGCTCGTGGACTGGATTCATCTAGCCCAGGATACGGGCAAGTGACGGGCTAGTTTGAACTCTAGCGAACCTTTGGTAGGAGCCGATATAGCTCAGTCAGTATAGTGACGGATATGGTTTGGACGGTCCGGGGTTCGAATGTCTGCAGGGGTAAGTTACTTTTCCCCAAAACGTCCAGACCGACACTGCCCCCCTTCCTCCAAGCCTTCTATTCAGTGAGCACCGGGGTTTTTTTCGCCGGGGGTAAAGCGGCCGGGGCAAGAAGTTGACTACTCACCTCCATCAAGTACCGAGGTTACGAACGAGTAGAGCTTTACCGCTTCTCCTCCTGTATGCATTGATGGCGTGGACAGGATGGACTTTGCTTTTTTTTTTCTTTTCAAGAAAGGTTCTGCTCCGTGGAGTTTAGCTCATGTGGTTTGTATAGGACCTCACTACAGAGAACTGAGACAGAGACTGGCAAGTGAGTATATAAATTCTTGTGTTAGTGGAGTGAGATACACACAGGAGCCTCCATGACAGAACGACGTCAGCCCAGACTAAATGGCGTCGAGTGGCGGGATGATTTGTGGGCTGTGAATTGGAGGTATTGCGGAATGCAGCGACCGTGACCCTTTGCCGTACTGACTGGAGGGGCTGACGAAAAGCCTCAGGATGGCTGGTCTTCGGACTGAGATTTGAACTCAGGACTTCTCGAGTACGTAACAGGAATGCTGCCCCAACTCTTCGTATCGCCGTCTGTATTGTTCGACAGAGTGTTGATTAACCTAAACAAGACGGGCAATGTACGTATACATCGTAGGTCTAAAATTGAGGCGCGTTCGCGTAACCGTTGTTGCCGTGCAAAAGCAAGAAGTATTAAATATTCGGAGTGTGTGTCCTTATTTTTGTCTTAGTTATCCGGCATTGAAAGCGCATGCCCCGTATAGTCATCCGTGGCCCAACCATATGCTTCCACATTATCTCTTAAACGGCACGGTTTTCGGAAAGAAAGTTGTTAAACACAGGTTATTCCGGAATTTTGGGTCCGCGGTATGGGACATGCTTCATGGCCTTCTTCTGGCGCCTGCAGTTTGGAGGTGATCCGTAGATATGTGGAAGATTTGTGCATCCAGTCTGGTGCTATAAATTGTAGTTCTCTGTTCCAGTTCCAAGATACCTCTAAGAAACAGAGGAATGCCCCGAGTGCTCCTGTCTATCGTAGCGGTACAGCGTGTTTAACGAAACTACATAACGTTACATAAGAATGGTGCATGCCAAAATATATGAACCTCAATATCTACAGGTTAATTGTAAAGGATCGTTTGGTGCTGTCTTAATCAAAATGGTTCAGTAGACACGTTTTGCTACATGGTGTATGTTAAGGGTATACAAGCTAAAACTGCTAATTATGGAGTGTGATGGCTGGGTATGATTGGCTTGGAGTTAATAGATATGTAATACGTGTACTTGTCCTTGTGGTTATTTAAGCACGACGCCATGAATGCATAAGGGGGGGGGGGTGCGCTTATAGCTTCACGCCCCTGCCTCCGGGGAAATGGTCCACGGTGCCCATTGAACAAGAGGCTGGGTTACTCTTTGGAGGCGAGAGAACGAACCAGGACTCCTCCATCGTCCAGTTTGTAATCTAGTCAACTGAGCTGTCTGACTCCTGTCAATAGATTTATTTTTGCAGTGATTTGATTTGCGGTGTTGCAGAAGTAAAATGAACTAATTTGGAACATGTTTCGTTATTGGAATATATGCAGTGCAGTGCACGATTGTTAGTACTGTTTTTTCTAAAGCGCCAGTATTACTAAATACGAAAATGTCCGGTTCCCTTGCGTGGCTTCTCGAATGCAGTATTTGTACACCCCTGCCCCAAGTTGTTTCTGCGTTTCGCCCCCCCCCACACCCACCCTCCATCCCCTTCAACCGCGGACGTCATCAATTCGGTTATTATAGCACGTGGTAGGCCTGAGACCACCAACATATATAAATAAACTGTAAAAATGATAATGGCGCTTTTGACCGCAGAAAGGAGGTGTGGACAGGAGGCGTAAGGAGAGAAACATTTGAATTTTAATACAGGATGTCTCTATAGCTCAGGGGCGAGCAAAATTGTGGGCCGTCGAAATAATTCTGTCCAACCTGCTACGTTCCGACGACGGCGAGCCGATTGGGTCTGGAGCCCGCCCAGCCTCCAGTGGGAGTACCGGGACACTTTGCCCGGTTAGAGCAGCTGGAGTGTGAGGCTGACCACTGACTTGCTTCTAGTGCCGAGGTTAAGAATGAGTGGAAGTCTACGGTTTACTCGCCCTCGCCCTATATGCTTGCTATATGCTATATGGCGTGGACAGGGGCGACTTTACTTTTACCTTTACCTTTACCTTTTACGCCTTCCGGATGCTTTCACTTTTCAGTAGCCACATCTCCCCTTCCGCCCTCAAAAAAGTAAAAATAATTGCCCACCCCTAGTTGTGTGGAATGCGGAGGAAGGTAATGAGGCGTGGGCGGTAAAACGAAATGTGCAAGATCGTTCAGTTTGTTGCTGCCCGTGGGCGGCAGTTGCATTTCTCGTTCGTACTATATACACGCTTCCCCGCCTTTAATACGTAAATCTTTCTTTTTATAATGGCTGAGTATCAATCTTTGCACTGTATGATGGTCATTGTTAATTGTTACGGGTTGGAAGGCGACGTTGCGAATTCTGTGCACTTGTCCGTGGCCTTCACAGCTGTTCTTAATTGTCCGTATTGTGTGCATCGTGTGCCAAAGTGCAGCTCGGTATGTGTGTCTAATGTTAATTGCATATATCTGCAGTAATCAGAAAGTATGGCGAACATGTTTACAGTGTCGGCCTTAGCAGATACGGGGCCCGATTGCGATACTTGTCGGGGGGGGGGCCCTAAAAGTTACTGTGCAGAGGGGGGAGACATGTTTTTGTATGTTAACGTAAGTTAGGATAAAAAATTAAAGTGTTCCTATAAGCGCGGGGCCTGATTGCGTCAAATCGGTCCAATCGGCCGAAGGCCGGCCCTGGTGTTTACGGTTCGTAAGTTGGAAAAGGTAACATATGCACATCTTAGCCAGTGGTCGTGTTCCCTTTTGCACGTAACTTGTTGGGTTGCTTTCTGGAATGCAGGAACTAAATCGATGGCATCTGCGGCGGGGCCTTCGTTCTTCTCGGTTAATCTGAAGTCTGCGGTAGACGTCTGAAGTTGCAGAACAGATCTGGGATTTAGCATCGGTTTAGTTTTTATTTGCGTGCAGACGATACAGCTAAATAACAGTGACCACTAATATAGAATTCACAAGTAAGACGCATGGAGCCAACAGCATATTCATTCATCTCTGATGTCACATTGTAGGTTATCACAGCGGTGAAGATTCGGTATTGTGGTGGTCCTGTAGGTTACGACACCGTGAAGTTTAATATGTGGATATCGACGTTTCGGAGGAACGTTATGGACGTGGTGATAAATACAGTGTGTTCATCTGAAGCATTGGTGGTGCTAACATACCAGTCTACTGGGAGTCGAAATATAGACTAAAATAGTACTTGATATGTATGAGCTACAGGTTGAAGTGTCTCGGATTTACCCTAACATTTCGAGACTTTCTTGTTTTGTTACTGTAGGGGTGTTGGTAGGGCCTTCTGCGGGCAAGAGTGACATCTGGCAGTGGGTTTGTTACGAGATTAGAATAGCATACAGTGTAACTTGGGGGGGGGGGGGGGCAAATGTCCCTCCAGTATTTTTTCTACCTAAGAATAGTTTATTCAGTGAAGAATGTGTGTGATTTGGGGCGAGAGTGGGGGAAAGGGGTGTATGTATATTAAGGACTGGATCGAACGAATCTTCCCCCTCTCTCTAGCTTGACTCCGTAAATTACAGTTCCTAATACCCATGGTTGATCCCCCCCCCCTCTCGGATTTTTATTAGCCAAGTTACGCCTATGAACGTACTGATGAAAACTGAGCCTTCACAAACGTGTCACTGTAATTATAAACCTAAATTTAATCAGCTAACTCAATTGACCAAGGTCCTTTTTTTGTGACACGGACAGTCCGTGAGACGTCTTCAAATTCCTCGCCTTTTATGCAACCCGCAAGTTTATCTTAGTGTTCCGAAGAGCTGCCCTCTGGTCTGTGTTTCGACTCGGATAAATGCATTCCACATTCTCTTGCCCCATTTTTACGGATTTATTTTAATATCATTACCCCACCAACATTGAGGCATCCCGAGTGGTCGTCTTCCGATCTCCCACTCAAAATTTTGTACCCATTTCTCACGTCTCCCATGCATGCAACGTGCGCCACAGATCGCCGTAGTAATAATATCTGTTGGAGAACGACTTACTAAGCTCCTCGTTATGGCAACGTGTACCAGCCTTAACACCTTGTTCTCAGATACCCTCAGTCTGTGTTCTTCCGTGTTGGTTTGAGACCATGTTTCACACCCATACAAAAATTCACACTGTCACTGGCTGAACCGGCGTGGTATTGCTAGTGGGTGAGTACTGGAGTGACGGGGCCCGATTCGAGACAAAGGACGTGTATTGTCTCTTCAACAGTACACCCAGGTAGCCAGTGGGTCTCACCCCCACACCCTTTTCACGCCTACGCCCAGAAAGCCACTGGGTCTCACCCGCCCCTTTTCTCTTCAGTGCATTCAGAAAGTCTCTGGGTTTCAGCATCATCCTTTTCACTTCACACCGCTCAGAAAGGTGCTGTGTTTTACCTATATGCTTATCTACAGGTTACGCATACTTTACCTCTGAAGGGGAGACTCACGTGTCTCTAACTCCGTGTCTTCAGACGGAACATTCCTGGCTTGTTGCGTACCCTGATGGTTCCTTCAGAGTTCTTCGGTTGTTGCAGTCATTTTTCATCGCAGTAATTAGCTTAGGTTCACGTCGCTTAACGCATAAACCGCTCCTGTATGCAACCCGTAGAGGTAATGGGCTAATTTCTTAACCAGTGATAATACGGTTTGTGCTTCGTCTGCTTGCTGTTTGGGGTGCAGCCGTTCTTGAGAAGCTGTCGTGCAGCTGATACAGATTTTTTCCCGTCTTTTTTGCAACCCGAAGATTCAGTACCGTGTTCACAAGAGCCCGCCAGATGGACCCATTCCGCATTCTAGAACAGCACTTCTTTAAGCTTCCGTTTAATATTATCCTCTCATACACGTCATATTCTCTTATTCTTTTCACTTCGGCTTTCTTTCGACTAAAATTTTGTATTCATTTCTCATCCCTTACGAGCTACATGCCCTGCCCATTTTATCCTTAATTTGTTCGCCCGCCGGAAAGCATTCATTGGTACCCGCTTAATAGGAATATATATAAATATATATATATATATATAGAGAGAGAGAGAGAGAGAGAGAGAGAGTAAATGATGGCCCACACAGCAAAATTCCTTGATCTGCCCAGGATCTAACCCAGGTTATCCATCCAGCAGCTAGTTATTTTGCTCCCTCTAAAGATGTTAAACTCCCGCGTTGGATATAATTTTTGGTGCCGTAGTCGCTATAGTGACTGGGCTACGGGGCTGGACGGTCCGGGGTTCGAATCCGGTCAGGGGAAAGAGTTTTGTCTCTTCTCCGAAACGTCCAGACCACCTCTGGGGACCACCCAGCCTCCTGTCCGATGGACACCGGCGACTGTTTCCCGGGAGTAAAGCGGCCGGGGAGTGAGGCTGATCACTCACGATCTAGTGCAGATGTTAAGCGTGAGTGGAGCTATACCTTCACATCCTCTATATGACCTCACGGTGTTTTTAGGGGCAGCTTTGTGCTGTACACTGCCGAATTTGGTTTTCAGTTGGATATGCGAACGGAAATGGCCTTATCCTGGCCTTATGTATTCAAGGACATGCTAGATTTTAATATGTATACAAATTTCCTTCTTGTAGCGTATGTATGTACATAGAATAATTTTCTTCGTATTCAAGTGTATACATACACTTTTGCTTGCCAGGGAGACTTTGCTGGGTCGAACAGTCTTGAGCGCTTTAACCCGGGGGAGCGGGAAACGAAACAGAATAGATCGGAACGAACCTACCCAACTATTTCCTGCTCTTGACCTACCCTTACTATACGCCGTATGTTGGTGGTGGTGGAACCAGAAACCCTCCTCCATATCGTAACAGATAGGGGAAGAAGACTGGGTGGAAAAGAATCCGACTGGGGTCGTCAACCGATTTAGTGATTTGAGACACGATCTAGTTGAGAAGGGATGAGAAGTTGGTTTTAAGAGGCAATTAGTATTTTAAAAATTCGGGATTGGAGCATGCATCCTTTCTCTCAGGTCTGCTGGAATATAAAGGATGGCCCAAAAGTCAGTTAATCGTATTTTAGCGCACTTTTTACCATTCGGTTAAGCTGCATGTAGCACAGCCTCTACTTGAGACTGTAGCAATTTCTGAGCTAGACAGATTCCCGTAATTTATGGAAGCCTATGGTTCGTTACTGCGTTCACAAGTCTGCTGCTTGTGCTTATCACGAGGCCGGTGAGTGCAGTCCACACCATGCCATCACATGTATTTAAGATCCGTTTGAATATTAGCCTCCCACCTTCGCCGTGGTAGGTCTGCTGAAATATAACCGTATAGTATTTTAACTTGTATAAACGTTTCAGTACGGAATTCAACTTCAACAATACGGTTTCAGTTCCATGTGGTGGTAAAGGCACCCGCAGATGGCATTGTTGCACATTATAGCTGTGCCTTCAGCCAGGCATTACCAATCCCTACCGCCAAAGTGCCTAGTACTTTTGAAAATAGGAGTTTTTCTTTACGCTTGTTTTTACAACAGTGGATGAGTCACAGGTGGTGTAATTTTGCCTGTTTTATGTGTGAAGCTTGGTCTCTCACGTTGAGGGAGGAACTAGGCCGAGGGTGTTTGAGAATAGGGCGCTGAGGGGAATATTTGGGCCTAATAAGGAGGAAGTAACAGGGGACTGGAGTAAATTCCATAGTGAGCGTCCTTGTTTGTAACTCTCATCAAATATTATTAGGGTGATTAGGAAGAACGAGATGGACGACGCATGTGGGACGTATGGAGGAGAGGAGGGGTGCATGCGGGGTTTTGGCGGAGAAACATGAAGGAAAGGAACCACTTTGAACACCCAGACATAGATAGAAGGGTGATATTAAAATGGATCTTCATTAAGTAGGAGGGATGGTCGGGGACACTGGATTGGTGTGGCTCAGGATAGGAACAAGTGGGCGGGCGCTTGTGAATGCGGTAACGGATATTCGGGTTCCATAAGTTGCGGGGAATTTCTTGACTAGCTGAGGAACTGTTAGCTGCTCAAAGGACTTGCTCCATAGAGTTAGTTACTAAAAAGTGAGGGGGGCCTTTGGTTCTTCGCGATACGCATCTGTAAATGTTGTGCACCCCTCAATTTACTGTCGAAGGTTCTCAGTTAGTGTGGAGATACAAAAGTGTCAAGTTGATATATCGTGGCTTCTGCCACCAAGCAGGTCCATAAACATCACATGACTCCATGCCCTTGCCGTCTGTAATATATTCATATCTGTTGACATTACGTTCAGACATGGTCATAAGCCTCTGAAGGCAACTCACACACACCTTGGTGGGCTTGCCGGTCGGTACTCCTGCACTTGAACTCAACCGTCCAATAAGCACGGCACATGCCAACTTGATGATGCCAATCCCCGTCAGCTGACTTCTCCTCAGCGAGTCAAAAATAAACAAGAGGCCCGTTGTTGGGAGCCAGTAGGAGCCAGCGTGCTTTATCGTCATTGGATATACAGGTTTTGTTGTACTTCTCGGCGGTCGTGATTTGTTTCACTTCTCTTTCGTGGAGGTCTGGCGCGGGGAACTGAATGCGTTACATTGTCCGCCAAACGACTTGTAAGAAATGGTTTAATAAAAGAGCATTGTTGTACAGGATAGCGTAGTCGGTATGCGACTCGCTACGGGCTGGAGGGTCCGGGGATCGAATCTGCCGATCCCAGTGGCCGTGCGATCTAAGGCGTGGGTCTTCGGCTGCTCGCTTACTAGGATCGTGGGTTCGAATCCCGCCGGGGGCATGGATGCTTGTGTTGTGTTGTTGTAGGACAGTAGTATGGAACATGAAGGACAGAAGGATTTAAAAGTACAAAATGGATCAAAGGAAAAAACGGGACAGGAAAAAAAAAATCCCGGTGGGGGGCGAGACTTTTGTTAGCCGTAAAGATCGGCCCTGGGGCGTGGCGTTTACCACCCGCCCCCATCTAGAACCGAGGTTGAAGAAAGAGCAGAGCAATACCTCTACTCCCCTTCTTGGCCTTCATGGCAGGTTCTAGGGAAATCTTTACCTTTTATTGTAATTCAGGGTGGCACAGAAGGCACTTGACACTGGAGACTACATGTTAAAACCAGGGGCGCACCCTAGGAGGTGGGGGCTGCCGGGCTGCAGCCTCCCCCCCAACCCCCAAAACCGAATTTTAAAAAACAGATTTTGTAGATATGATATCAAAACTTTTACGTGATTTACCCTTCAGCCGAAATCAGCCACTGAAATCGGCTCATGACTAGTACATTAGAATGTTTAAAAATAAATAAAATTAAAAAAAAAACAAGAAGGTTGGACACTGTGAGTCATGCAACATGTTTATATTAGTATGCATATAAATGCAGTTGCAGACAGTGTTATGTTGCACTTACATGATTTTTATAACGTAAGTTTTAAAATCAAACAAATTATATATGGCATAAGGGTCAGCCTCCCCCCCCCCCCCCCCATGTTAAAATTCTGGGAGCGCACCTGTGTTAAACCATCCATGTGTCAAGAGATTTTTTCGCCACTGTACAGTATACAGTGACAAATTCCACGCGTGGCCGTTGTTTCCATGCGGTAGAAATGTTAAACGCTGACAGTCGTGTAGTCTTACACAGCCCTTACGATTCCTTAACGAATGCCAGCATTTTGTACTGAAATATGACATGTCGTAGTAAGGGGCTGTTGTGCTTATAATTGCGAAATCTGTTGTGTGCCGGGGGGGCGAGAATTGTACTAGTTCCGACATTTTCACTTCCATAAACTGCACATTTCGTGCTGGGGAACAACACTATACCCCTTCGAACCCGCCACTGAATGGACTGGGATGGTACTGTGGCGCTGATGAAAGTGTCTGGGGCAAGAGGGAACAAGTAACAGGGGGCTGGAGAAAGTTGCAGAGCGATGAGCTTCGTGATTGGCACTCTTTACGAAATACGCCAAAGTGATCAAAATCGAGAAGGTTCGGGTGGGTGGGGCATGTGAGATATGAAAAATGCGTGCAGAATAATGGATAATGGTAGGGAAACTCTGGAGATGTGATCGTAATATTCCACAGAAAGCATAAAGTTTCCATGTCTGGTGGATGTTGTGATTAACCGTTTGAAGACTAAGTGAAAGTACTTTTCTATCCAGTGCTTCCGGATTTCTGAAAGAGCATGGCCTCTTCGACGGTTCACAGGCTGTGCCCGTTTGTCCGTCTGGTAAGACCAACATGTAGGTTAAGAAGGAAGATGAGTATGGAGCACTGGTGGAATTATATTGGCACGGAAAAACCGAATTACTTGAACAAAAACCAGTCCCAGTGCCACAAATGGCACATGGACACTGACCTGGGATCGAACCCGGGCCTCCGCGGTGGGAGGCCGGTGACAAAACCGCCTAATGAACCTGAATTATATCTAAATAGTCAGATCGTACGGCGCAGTAAACGCATTCCGTCTCGGTTATTAAAAAGCCAGTCAATATTGTGTGGTGAAATAAATTATAGCAGTTTGTTCAGAGATCCATACAAAACACATAAATGCACTGTGTGGGCAGAACGTAGAATGTCTGAACATTAAACTCGGTGGTACATACTGTAACCATTGCGCTTCAAAGGGTTAAGCTGGTCGCGCAACCCTGTCTGTCATTAATGTTTTGGAAACTGGATGTGCCAGTATGGTACCTGTTTGTGTCTGGCGGCAACCGCAACATTAGCATAGTGCAGAAACAGGATTCAGCACTGAACTACAATGGCTCATTTCGGGACACATTTAAGCAACCTCATGGTGTCTGGGACAGATGATTGTTGTACCATAAGACTGCAATTGCAGGTCTCGCCTCATTCATTGTATAAGAAAAAGGCCGGTTTCGTTTATGTCAACGGTTTCGCTGAACTGTTGGGCCAACGGAAGTTGTCAGCACGCTGCTAAGGAAGTCTTGCTGCAAGTTTCTGCTCAAAAGACTCAGCATCTCCCCACCGGAAATATCCGTTAGCAGTTGGATCACGCCATATTGCATACATCATTCAGGTCCATTGTATGAAATGAGTTTAGAAATCTTTTAATATGGTAGACACGCTTTTCGCTTGTTTGGGTTCCATTGTACACAGCAAGAGCAGGATGTGAGAACACGGAGGGCAGACGAAGGATTAAAGTTCTGTTTACAATGAAACTGATGATGTAATACATTCGTTATGTAATCGTAAAATCAGTTCATTCCGTTTGTTATTTACAATTACAGAGCTGTGTATGCGGCGACGATCGTAATTAGGTTGAACATATCCGATACATCGCATTAAGGCGCCCTCTGGCCCGCCCGTGCCGCCAACAGAGTGTACACAATCTGCGTATTTCTGTTCGTCTGGTTATGTATTTGCAAGATGCAGAAAGGGTGTTTGTTTAAATTGTGTCTTGATTAACGCCAAGTATGGCGTGATTTTATAGCCCGGGTCCGTAGTTTGACTAGTCGTGTTTGTCGTTTCCCGCCGCTACGCCGGTGCGAGCGTCGTTAGTCGGGTTAATGGGCTAAACGAGCCAATAGGAACTGGCAACCGCCTCCATGGCACTGCCAAAATACGAGTTCACTGTATGGGAAACTGGAATCATGTATATATATTTATTGTTACTGTTATTTCTGATACTTTTTCTTTTAGAAATGTTCGGCTCCCTTCTACCACTACCATGAGGTAAAGTGTTCCCTGTGCTTCATGAACATTATGCCATAACAATATGGGGGAGTGGAGATACAGCTTCAGGCCCAGGTCGCTTTACTCCCAGGGACAGCCGGTCTGAATGCTCTGGACAAGAGAGAAATCTCCCGCTTTCTGTACCACTGTCATATTAAAAAATTTGCCTTGTTTATACATATTCTGGAATGTTTATATCATACTGAGTTTCAGTGAAATTAAATGGTTAAAGTCTACCATTCAATGCACGGTTCTTCAAAGACAGACTCGTTTAAGCCTCCTGCCCCAGTAGAATTAATTTTGGTTTAGCCGGGATGTGTGTGTCGTGATCGCAGACTGGCACAAGATTGACCCCGCTCCGGGTTGTGGCCGACCCATAACGCCCAAGTTCCGCTTCACGGTTGCGCTGCGTAGTAGACGGCTGTGTACCATAGGCACCGTCGTTCAGATGTCCATAGCGAACGCAGTGCAGCTGTTCTTGTGCTCGGTGTTGACCATATTTCCACTAAATAACGAAAACAACATGGATCACTACAGCTCGATTTTTAAAAACGGAATGTACGCTGCTGAAGTACAGTGAACAAGACGTTCCCCATCGCAAATGAAGCAGACTTTTAAAAATATCGTACGTTTGTCAGATTAAATTACTTTCACATGCTGTACTAAGGGTTTTATGGGATTGCTTGCCCGAGAAACAAATCACAGATTTTCAATATTCTTGAAATCATTTGACCAGCCGTGGGCATTACAGTATGTATTTTGTATTGTGTTATTTATCGACGCTGCCTTTGCGAAGATCATGTAGTGTTGGTGTATGGAGCATTGGTTGAATGGTTCTGACAGAAATAGTGACCTGCCTCATTGTCACCTCGTCCACCACGAAATGCCACGTGCGCTGATCTGGGATCAGTCCGTGTGAGAGTTGGGATTTTGACAGCAAAGAGGGTTAAGAGCGGGTCTTTCTGGGCTGTAAAGCCGTGGAGTTTGGTAGACGGAGGAAACCTTCCTCGGGTGGTCTTGTGCGATGTGGAACGTCGTTACCAGTTACCTGTCTAAACTGCGTCAGATCCGGTAACACGTCAGTTCTTCATTTCAGACGTCTTTCCTTCTATAAGTTGTATCGCGGCGACATGATTCAATATAGTCTTCTCGGCCTACATCACGCAAAAATCAGTTTTGCCTGAGGATGGGGACGGAGCCAGTCCCCGAAACGTATTCAAACGAGTTGACGCGGCTGTGCGCCCGAGAAGACTATATTGAGTCTTTCCTTCTGTTTATTGGTAGTAAGCTGGTCTGTTAATTTTGTAATGTGTTCCACAGGCTATCCTTGCCGGCGCCTCGTGATTAGAACTTCAAAAGTTTGTTTTTATGAACAAAGACTATAGCTGTTAGAAGTCGTGGTGCATGTTAATTCTGTTTCCTTTGTATTCTTATTATCGTACACATTAAAATAAAGGCAAGAAGACATATGGATTCTGTCTGTGTGTAGGTGCCTAAAAGACGTTACACTTTTTTACTAGTTCTCTCTGAATTGACCAAGGTTATCCATGTTTGGAATGTATGCGTGTTTGGTAAAACAATGTTAACTTTCTCACATGAAGTGCCCCCATAAAAAAAAGTCGGTTTTACTAGTTGTTGGGAAACTATAGTAGACAAATCCTTTGTTCTTTCGGCGGGTTTTGCTAGCCCAAGGCCCGTTTATATGAGCTGTTGGTCACGTGCCTTCCAAAGAAGCCAGGTGGTCGTTTCTTCCAGTCTCCTCCCTTCTCCTTGCTTTGCTGGTCTCTTCTGTTCGGATGTTGGTGGGGGGAAGAAAGGAAGGAAGGAAGGAAACAGCAGTGTCGGACTGGTTCGTCAAGACAGGAAGTGGGTGGGGGGAAGGCTTCTTACAGGGATACAGATCGCAAGAGACTAATTTGGCCGCTAGATCCTGCCACGGGCTATCGAAGTTCGATTATTTCTTTAACTAACGATTATATAACGACGCTTTTAATTGCTAACTGCAGGGTCTTTTATCGCTGCACTGGACATCTCATGACAGGTGCGGTGCTCAGGACTGCTATAAAATAAACGCACTGTATTTAGTACTCGGTGATGTGATTAGTGAATAATGAGGTTGGCAAGGATGTGGGAGGTAAATTGCTGTTGTAAAGTTTTCTGTATATTTGTTCTTCCATAAGGCCTGATGATGGCTCGATGCCAGAGCCGAAACTAGTCGCCTGTAAAATAAAGAATTTTAATGTTGTGTGTGACATTGAATTAGTATACTTTTGTGATCTGAAATACAAGCGGGTCACTTTGTTCACCCCAAATCTCACATGGACTGACCTGGGACCGAACCCGGGCCTCCGCGGTGAGAGGCCAGCGACTAACCTGAGCCATGGCGCGGCCCAAGGACTAAGGTAACCTGAATTGTGTTTATGAAGTGAGATCTACCGCGCAGTAAACACGCTCCTATGTTATAAAGCCAGTATGTTCCTGTGTGGTGCTGTATATTGCTGTGTGCCATGGTTTAGGTTAGTCGCCAGCCTCTTACCGTGGAGGCCGGGGCTCGATCCCAGGTCAGTCCATGTGCGGTTTGTGGTGGACAAAGTGACACTGTAACAGGCTCTTCTTTGAGTATTTCTGTTTTCCCCTATTAGTATCATTTCATCAATACTCCACGCTCATCGTCATGTATCTACACGTTGCTCCTACCAGAAGGATAAACGGGCGAAGCCTGGGAACCTTCCAAAAAACAGTGCTCTTTCGGAAATCGGGGAGCATTAGATAGAAAAATATTTTCACTTTTGTGGGGAAATGATCGCTGTTTGTCGTGAGAACCACTCTGTGAGCATATTGTAGAATTTTTGTATGTTAACTTGGTGGTACCGTACGTAAAGTAACCGCTTGCCTTTCAAGAGGGTTAATAAAATGTTCCAGCCTTAATTGTTTGTGAGCAGTTTGCATTGTGTGGGGTCAGTGTTTAAATGACAGAGTGGATTGATTCTCAAACAAAAAAAAAATATATATATATATATATATATATATATTGCCCACACAGAAAACGTACGATGCTCAAAGCAGGAGGCGGCTGACAAGAAGCACATGAATCGTCTGCCCACGTGGGACTTCAAATGGCCACACCTACCGAATAACTGTGAGGATAAGCTATACACGAAGAGGGCTTTTTTTGCTTGTTAAATGCGTTAGGGTGATTTTTATTTATTTCTTCAAAGGCCCCCCCCCCCGAAAATTAAGACATTTAAAAGCTGCGTCCTTTCCATTTTAGTTATTTCTGGTACAGGGGTGACACTGGACCTGCATTCGAGTGCGGATTCCTGGTTAAATTTCCGGCGTCAATGAATATATGTAAGTTTTCTCATCCAAAGTGTTGCATATAGGCAGTTTGTCAAATCGACTATGTTGTGTTCTTTAATCCTACAGAGCCTAGTGGATTAACACTAAAAAATTTTAAGGTCTGCGCAAACAGTGCGTTTATGTGTTCGTATGGATTGCAGTACAAACAAAATATTTCTCTGTACAGAACGGATAACTAACATGGAGTGTTTTTACTGCGCTGTACGAACTGAATCTTTAAGTATAATTCAGGTTAATGTTCGTCTTTTTTTAGGGCCGTGCCATGGCTCAGGCGGTTAGTCGCCTGCCTCTCACCACGGTGGCATGGGTTCGATCCCAGGTCAGTCCATGTGAATTTTGTGGTGGGAAAGTGGCACTGAGACAGGTCTTCCTCTGAGTACTTCCGTTTTCCCCTGTCAGTATCATTCCAACAATGCTCCATAGTTACCATCTACACGTTGCTCGTACGAGAAGGACAAACGGGTAAAGCCTGGGAACCTTCCAAAAAAGCAGTGGTTTCGGAAATCGGGGGAGGGGGGGGGGCAATGGATTGAAAAGACCTTGCACTTTTCGTAATATTTTAAGGTTTAAAGTCGATCAGTTCCGTATCGTGGAGAGCTTTGTTTTCGTAATACTAATTGAACATTATGTTGCCATAGCTTTTTTGACAAGTGGCCGTTTCCGCAAGGGGAGTTTCGCGTGAAAATATGCATTCATTACTTATTTAGCCATGCGTATTAAGTATCTGGTCTACCTTTATCTGATTTTCTTGGTAACCCAAAAATATTAGATAAGATATTGTCATTTGCAGTTATCTGTGCCTGTTCTGTTCGCTTTCTCGTTTCATATTCATACTGTACATACTACCAACTTTCGAGTTCATGGAATAAGTAACCAGATTTCGTGAAAATACTGAACAATTCGTAGCATTACAGTGTATGTTATCATAACCACTGGTGGCTTGTTTCACTGAACTCCAGAACTTGTCCTGAATGTGCAATTTTATCGTCTCTAATTTTATGAAGACTGAGAAAAAATTAGTGTTTAAAGTGACAGGTAACATGAATGCCCGGCGTTTATTCTGTTGCTTGTAATTTCATCTTGATCGTGTTTTTCATCTTATTTTTTCAAGCTGGTATTTGTCTCCCTATTACATTTTTGAAACCTGAATGTCTTATGCCCTCTTTTACTTATATAACTGTTGTTCCGTAGTTGCTTTTCCCCCCTGTGATTTAAACAGTAATCCTCCACGTGCCCCATGCTGTGCATGCACAGTTCTTCGTTTCTGTAAAAGGTAAAGCAATCCCATTACAGGCCTGGACAGGCCCTTAGGGTTCCAGGAGGTTGAGGCTCCCAGATTTCTAGACAATCGGTACGTGAAGGTGGTGATGTTGTCAGCCCTACGCACCGGCCGCCTTTACCCCCAGGAAATATTCCTGGTACTCATTTCTGTTAGAGTCTGAGTCGATCCCTGGGCCATAGTGCGGCCGGAAGGATTATGTTAATGAAAAATTCCAATGACACCATCGGGAATCGAACCTGCGACCTTCCGGCTTGTAGCGCAGTGCCTCAACCAACTGCGCCACCGCGTGCTCCTTAAAAAATATATCCTTGTGGTTCATTAAGCCAGGTGTGAACAAATTCTGGGCGACCAAATTTTGTGCGGTGGCGCCTAATATTTGTGGATTTCTCAGTACGGAGTTTGCGTCTTCTTGTCACGTTTCTGGCGCTTAGAGTTTTTTAGGTCGCTCATAGATTTTTGGAAAATTTGTGGACTCCTGCATTAAGCACCACGACATGCGGACATGCCGCCGCTTTATCTAGGCGAAGAGCCCCTGGTACGTTGCGGTCTGCACGCAGCAGTGAGAATCGAACCCTAATTGTCCAGCACAGACAGCTGTCTCAGCAGATGCTGTACCTGTCTTTACGCTACGTTAAATGTTACACATTACCGTTTGATTTATATTATACCTGCTGACCGTAATAAATACTGTGCATTACTGTCCATGCGTTACTCTGTATTTCAGTATATAAATAAGGAAGGGTAGGGTGTGTTTACGTATCTACATATTGCGTGTAGCGGAACTAAGTAGTGTCGTGGAGGTGACCGTGGCACGGGGCGATCAACTGGCTGGTCGCATTCATATGTGTTTTTAACATTAAAGTAGTGATTCCGGCGATACGCGTGCCTGAAAGAAGCAATGTGCGGACGTTTCTATACAGTTGCTGTGTTATCGAATTGCCAGTTGTGCAAAAGCCGCATGGTATGATTATGCTGAGAAAAAAGAGAAGCTCAATCAGGAGTCCCCCAATTCCCTGCCGGAATTCGAACCTCAGCTGCTGATCGTAAGTCAGACGCATTGTCTCTGTACAGCCAGTGTGCCACTGTACGCACTGCCACCGCTTCTTGTCTTGGATGGAAGTTTTCTTTCCATCTTTGTCTTCCGTTTTTATCGCGCTACTGAGTGAAAGACGAAGATGGAAATGATCTGTTGTGAAGTCCTTCCTCCATGGCCTTCTTATTATCGCGACGGCCGGCCGGCCGACCGATGTAGCTTCGTTGGTTTCTATACTTAGACCTTGGGAAGCAGCTGCTTGCTCCTCATTCTTTTCTCAAATCGGCTTGGGGCTCGAATCCGTTGTTCTCTTTCTTCTTTCCCGCCAGCCGGAGTGTACGGCGTCTTGTCTCGGGGAGGAGGAACTTCTCTTCACACTG
Organism: Reticulitermes speratus; assembly: GCA_021186555.1. Lineage (NCBI taxonomy): Eukaryota > Metazoa > Arthropoda > Insecta > Blattodea > Rhinotermitidae > Reticulitermes > Reticulitermes speratus. The sequence continues at coordinate 41,175,380 of JAJKFL010000042.1, read as the reverse complement.
TTCTTGCTGTTGTTGATACAGAACTTGTAGTGCAGAATCGCGTAACGACTATACCGAATATCCTGATCATGTCGTTTCCGACCGAGTTACGCAATGTACCGGACCGAAGTGACTGCGGCATGTGGAATGTATGGAGGAGAGAAGAGGTGCATACAGGGTTCTGCTGGGTAAACCTGAAGACAAGAGACTACTTCGAACGGTTAGACACATGTGGAAAGACGATATGAACATGGATTTTCAATAAATAGGATGAGGGGATTGCATGGATCGGGCTCCATAAAGTATAGGGGATTTCTTGATTAGGTGAGTCACGATTAGCTTCTCAAAAAGGGCCATGATCCATGGTTCTAGTTGTGACCGAAGTCGTCAGTGCATGATTTGCGAACCTTCATTTTCAAGGTAGGAATACTTCTTATAGCTACGCTTTTTAAAGGTTTTGTTCTGAAGGTGGAGACAGCGTGTTCTTACCACATTCGAAGTTATTTTAACCCATAAGACTACAATATGAATAAAAGTTCAAATTTTCTAGATTGTCACGCCTTGTCGATTGTTAAATTGGTTTCGATGTTTCGAATGACCGCAGGGATGCTCTTCTTTTGGGACCACTTCATCCCGAAGGCGAACGGCACTTCGATGCGTTGAAGTGTCTGTGACCGTTTAGCAGTAACGTACCAGAAGGCTTCAATCTTCGGCAACATAGCTGTGAGAACATTAACTCTTGTAATATGAATATTCACCTACGTGCAAATCTCAAATCTTACACGTGTTTTGCTGTTTCATTTTCTTCCCAGGTCAGTTGATGTCGATAACCTCATATATTGAGATGTCAGCTGAACTTTTTGATCTTTACCTCTCTTATCAACACCGATTCATCGTTGCTGTCATTGGCGTGGTTGTCGTGTGGGGCTCATGATCTTGTAATAGTTACCTTGGCAGGTGGACTGGCCGTCGTGGTTCAGTTCCGTCACTGCCAAGGTCACACTTAGGAGTACGAAAACTATCCACTGTACTGAGTTATTGCTACCAGGGGGTGAAAACGGCCGGATTGTGAGGATCTATTAAATTCACCGAGCAGGATAACCCCAACTAAAACGTGTATGACCTGAAGATTACAGTCTACTGATACGTAACGCAGTTGGGATTGGTATACAGGTATAGATGTCCCGGAGGGGCTTGCTGTCTTCTACTTCGGTTCAGTCTTGAACGGCGGTGATGTTTCATAATCTTCACGGGTTTCGACCTCGTGTGGTCTTGTAGATGGATAATGTTTCGGGGGAACTTGCTGCCTCCATCTTCGGAGTCGAAGTTAGTGTGGTTGCGATACATATAACCTGTAATGTACACAATTGTATGGTGTTACAACCCAGACCAGCATCGTAATTTCCGTGATTTCAGGCTTCCGCCGCGACGTTGATGAGATCTGCGCTGTTCTGGGATATTACGCGGCGCCGAGTGGTAATCCTTTACCGACGTTTCGGAACAACCAATCGGTCCCATCTTCAAAGATCAATTCACTTATTCAGAATAGGGCCCTGTGGGGGGGGGGGGGAATTTGTGAATGTAGTAAAGCAGAGGTGCAGGAATTCCAGGCCTCAGGTCACCATGGCAATTTCATTTTGTACAGTGGCGCCTAATATATGTGGGTCCTGAGTATGGAACCTGCTTCATGGCACCTTCTGGCGCCTAGAATCTTGAGGTGGCCCTTAATTTTTTGTAAGAAATTTGTGCATTTGTGACTTAAATGGTGAATATTCCGGTTGTATAAAGGGCGGGTAATTTTGGTTCATCTAACGGAGTGTTTGGTTCTCGAGATAGCCGGTGCTCGGTCGAGTTTATTAAGTCATTAATGTGCGTGGAAAGATACAGACAGTTTAAATATCGACTCTGCTAAGCGCAAAGTGTAGTTTCTGCATAATGCGTTTCGGCGTCGGAACGTCACCTGGTATGCATGTGAAGCCATGGCTCCGCGCTGCCGATGCAGTAAGAGCAGCTGATTACGCAAGACAAACTGATGTTTTGAAGATATAACGTTGCATAGCCGAGCGCGTTGCACGTATTCGCTTTGATAACTGTTCACATTGTATACGTGTCTCCAGGTAGGAAGCAGAGCGGGTGTTGGTAGGATGGTAGGTGGATTCTGAATGAGTTGTTTACTGGTTAGAATTTCGACAATAGCTTAAACATACCCTTCTGAAAGTATCCCCAGGTTACTAAAGCCATGACCTTCAGAATCGAAACGTGTGAAAGTGTAGATGGAATGCCGCTAAGTGAAGTGTCTGATGGACACGTTGACGTATGTACGCTCTTCACTTGATTTGCAGGCTGCCTAATGCAAGGTTGCGTTCAGGTGGAAAACAACTTTGCTCCATTATTTAACGCTTGAAAGCCGAGTGGTTATTATATGTACCACCAAGTTTAACATTCAAAGATTCTACGTTCTGCCCACACAGTGTATTTATGTGTTTTGTGTGGATCTCAGAACAAACAGCGATTATTTCACTGTACAGCATTAACTGACTGGTTTTTGTAACTGAGATGGAGTGTGTTTACTGCGCGGTACGGACTGAATCTTTGAATGTAATTCTGATTAATCTTAGCCATTAAAGGTTAATATATTGTACTTATGCATAGTATGATATTCGGTCTTGAGCAGGATGAAGTGGATGGTCCCCAGATATAGTAGGATGATCACCTACGCCCCGTAGACACCACGCAGCCAGAAATAAACGATGGGTGAGGCATGTGGCACGAATGGGGAGAAGAGAACGGCATGTAAGGTTTTGGTGAGGAAACCGAATGAAAACTCAAAAACGTCCAACCCGCCTCTGGGGCCTACCCAACCTCCTCTTTAGTGGGTACTGGGGTTCCTTTCTGGAGGTAGAGTGGTCCAGAGCGTGATGCTGACCACTCACCTCTATCTGTCGCCGAGGTTAAGAATGAGGGGAGCTATACTTCTTCTTCCCCTATATGCCTTTATGGCGTGGACAGGGAGAGCTTTACCTTCACCTTTTACCTGAATGAAAGAGACCACTCTGAATACCTAGGCGTATATGGGAGAAGAGTAAAATGAATATGAGATAGGACTGGAGGGTGTGAACTGGATTTGTTCTTGTTTCGAATGGGGTCAAGTAGCGGGCTATTTGAATATGGTAATGCACCTTGGGGTTCCATAAGAGGCGGGTGGCTGAACGGGATAAGTGACTGTCAGCTTCTCACGAGTGAATCTGCCCTGGAGTTACCCATACATAATATTGACAGCATAGATACAAGAGATGCGTTTTTTTTTCGGGACGTTGAAGATTCAGACTGTAGTTGTCTTCGGCGTGTGACGCCGTGTAGTTTGGTAGTTGGTTACCAGGGTTTTGGAGGAACCCGCTGCCTCCTTAACCAGGATACATGTCTGTCCGTCCTGAAGATTTAGGTTCTTCGGAAACGTTGGCAACAACATACTTTACGGTGTCGTAACACTGGAGACTTCAATGTGAATAAATGTGTAAAACCATGCTTTGTCACGTGTTTTGTCTGGGTTTGCCATATTAGGACAGGCCATATTGCATACATGTGAGATACAAGAGATAAATGTAAAGTTTGATTAGGAAATCCTGAAGGAAACTCGCTTAGAAGACCCAAGCGTAGACTCGGTGGGAGGATGTGGAGTGGATTCATCTGGCTCATTCTAGTGACATTCTATTGTGAACACAGTAATGAGCCTTCGTATTCCGTAAAACATGGGGAACAGGTGAGCGACTGTCGGCTTATCGAGGACTCTTTCGATTCCATTTACTTGTGACATATAAGAAACTACTCCAAGATCTGAGACAATTCCGAATAGCGTAGGGATAAATGAATGTGCGTGTTACGCAGCTCATAACGTAGCAGCAGATCGTGGGCCTCCTGCGACTCGATAATCAAGGAAGTGTAGTCGGACACTGGATTGGGTTCGAATCCCAGTCAGATCACCCTCAGCATGAGAAAAGGGAAACATTTTTACATTTTAGGCGCATTCGCAAAATTAGGGAAAGCGACTATTAGCTTCGACATGTCTGTCTGTCTGTCTGTCCGCATCAAACAACTCGGCTCCCACTGGACGGATTTTCATGAAATTTGATATTTGAATATTGTTCGACAGTCTGTTGGGACAGTTTAAGTTTAATTAAAATCTGACAAGAATAACTGGTACTTTACATGAAGACCTATGTTTGTTTATATCTCGCTGAATTCTTCTTAGAATGAGAAATGTTTTAGACAAAAGTTGTAGAGAAAATCGAAACACATTTTATGTCCAATAACTTTCTTTTTCTGAAAATCGTACCGTTATGAGATAATGTTGAAAAATATGGTAGAGCCAGACAGGCCACAGATGACAATATAACGCGCTGGATTGCATCTACTTGTCCTAGTCGTGATAAAGGACCAGACCACTCCAAGTTTCGCTTACAGGATTCCAAATTTCGCGTTGACAAATTCATGATCTAACCTCTGAACCGAGCTTTACTCTATGTGGGCATTTTATTTCCCACAGAAAACTTATTTAACCTTTTAAATCCAAGTGGTTATTTTATGTACCGTCACGTTTAATTCTACATTCTGCCCACAGACTGTATTTTTGTGTTTTGTATGTACCTCAGAACAAACAGCGACGTTTGCCTTTTACAGTATCATAACCGAGATGGAAAGTGTTTACTGCGCGGTACGTACAGGCTGTTTATATAGAACATTACGTTTCGCCCTTAAAGTGTTAAATTTAACTAATAAGAATTAGGTAGTGTTTCCCAAAAAGACAGCAGACCCTCTTTCGTTGTCCCACCAATCACAGAAGTCGAAGGCGATTGTCAAGATATATCACCCTGGCTACCGAGGGAGGTGGAAGGACAGGCGGGTATTCCAAAGATAGACACGAGAGGAGCTGAAGTGCAGAGAAAGTGGTCCGAGGGTGGTAAATCCGTAATCAGACGGTTACCGGAATGATTAGAAAGTAGAGACAATAGTCAGAGTATAGGGCATGCTGCAGTCAGAGTGGAAACACGCCGAATATGTACATATGAATCATCGGTAAATGCTAAGTGCTTCTTCGTGGTGCTAAATGTAGTGTTATTTCTTATGACGACATCAACAACGCTGGCCGAAACACTCCATTAAGACCCTGAGAAAATTCCTCATGCTTCAACATCAGAACTAGTCTGTGCACGTGACTTCTCACTTGTCAAACTTCAAACCAAGGTGTGAAGGCAGGTATAGTCTGCCTGGAACGCTGTTGGTCGCGGTGAGGGCCGGCAGTGGACGGCGACAGGAGCCCCCCTCCCCCCTACATAATTATCAGACGTTCCTCCTAGATCTCTCAGAATACTTCCTTCTGTCAGAAGAACGGAATCCAGCCCGGGAAATAAATAGTATTTTGTACGTTTGGGGGGCCTCTGCGCCACTGGGTCTGCGGGGGCCTTATCTGTGGCGCTTCGTAACAGCTTGTTCCGTAATTCATGATTATGTTTGGTGATCGAATTCCGTTTGTCGAGTTGATTGTTATGAACATTTTAAGATTTGTTTTGGTTACCAGATGTTTAATTAGCTGCTCTTCTAATGATTGTCATGAATATCTGGTTGTGTCCCTTCGAAGTTCATTAAAATGTAGCCGGCATTTTCATTGCCACGAACAGTGTACGGGAAGGGAGCTGATCGCGATCCTTGAACGCGAAAGACATCAATAAAAGGTTCAAACATTTTTTGCCCGCTTTGTGATAGGTTTATGCCAGATCTTGCACGTCGCTCCACTTCTCTTGTAGCCCCCGTGCAGACAATGCGAGCTCCACGTTTTGTACTCACCATCTGAACCTTCGCAGCCCTCCTTATTGCGTCTACTTACCCTGTTTACTTCCCCCCCGTTCTTACTCGTACCGTCTCGCACCTGGCGTGCACACTCTTGTAAGAAACCATCCCCGTTCTACTAGAATGAAGATGTGGAATGAGATTGTTAGCATTTAGAGCCCCTAGTTTTTTTCTTCTTTCTGATTCCCTCCTGCCGCAGCTTGTTTAAACCCCGGAATGTCGGTTATGATGAACTCACAGCAGTCTTTCAGAATACGACTTGTATTGTTTGCGTCGCGGAACTGTAATTGACTTTAATATTCATATTCATATTGCTGTTACTCCGGGGGGGGGGGGGCATGGATACGTGGATTGGGGATGTTGGAGAACAGGGTGCTGAGGAGAACATTTGGGCCGCAGAAGAAGTAATAGGAGACTGAAGAAAAATGCATAATGCGGTGCTTCACGATCTGTTGGGGGAATGTGGCACGCGTGATACCGGTGAAAAAAAAATGTTTACGGAATTTTTGTCGGGAAACCAAAAAGCGAGTGACCACTTTGTAGACCTATACGTAAATGGGAGGATAATATTAAGTGGATCTTACAGAATAAATAAGGTACGGTGTGCATGGATGTATGTGGCTTAGGAGATGGACTAGTGTCGGGATATTGTAAACATGAATGGATCTTTGTGTTCCATAAAGGGGTGGAGTAGGTGATTGATTGGCAGTCTCTCAAGAAGGACTTGCCGCAGGGATATGGCTGGTTATTTTGTGTTTACTTTGTGGATGTCACCAAGTATTGCTGTTTTATTTATCGCCGTCGTCATCATCCATTCTTGAAGATTCCAGTTTTCTGGTATATGACGCCTTGTAGATTGTAGAGGTATCGACGTTTCGAACAAGCGTGCTGTCTCCATCTTCAGGTTACATTAGACTGAGACAGGCGTTTTCGTTAGTACCGCTGAGAACTTAGAATTTCGCGTTATCCAGTCTTAATTTGGTTTAGATTTGTTTTACAGGGTGTAATAATTTTATAATCCCGGTTAATACAGGGTGACAATAAATCCGTACGATTCTGAAGGCCGCTCAGATGAGGAGTTCATTGTGTTTGTTATGGCCTTACGTTCTGTTTGACATTCTGCAGATGCAGCGTTGCTGAATCTGTTTTCGGACTGTGATAAATGTTAAAGTAGCGCGTACCTTGCGAATTTGTGATAAATTAAGTAGTTAATTTGTACGCGTAACTTGCCACGCAACAGGGTTGCGTTGCTCTGAGCTTTCTTCGCTATACCTAAACATTGCATGTACCGGATCATAAAGGTAAGGTTAACGATTGTGTTGTTCCGGGGTGTGACGCGGCGTCGATGGGTAATCGGATTCTGGTGTTCCAAGGCAACGTCGGAATCCGAGTACACAGTGACACCGTGTCACATCCCATCTTCCTTAAAGCAATAGGCCAAAATTCACATTCGTGTAAATCTTTCTTTCTTAGTCTTGACCTCTCTCTGCCTACTCATTGTAGTTCTAGAGGTTATTGTTGCCCTTGATCACACTCAGTGACACACATCGGTAGGACTCCTCTCGACGAGGGATCGGCCTGTCGCAGAGACCTCTATCTGACAGTACACTCACAAGAGACAGACATACATGCCCGCGGCGGGATTCGAACCTGCAATCCCAGCAAGTGAGCGGCCGCAGATCCACGCCTTAGACCGCGTGGCTAACGGCATCGGCAGTTGTAAAAATTAACCGGTAAAATTATTTTGAGATTTATATTTTTTCACACGATACATAAGGTAACAGATTCTGAACCGGATGTTTCAGTTGCGAATACTAGTGCTGTATGTGATCGATTGTAAGACAAACTTTTGATTTAGTAATAGGTTATCAGGGACCAAACATGTATGTGTTACAGGAAGATTTGTCAGTCTTCAAACGTAATACTTGCGTGTATGAACAAACCAATACAAAACTGAAATGTTGTGTTAGATATATATATTCACAATCTTCAATTGTCCCCAGTCCCGCTGTCGTGGTCAGATTCTTGTAAGCTGCTCCTTCAGTCACAGCAGTCAAGTTCAGAATTACCCCATAAGAAGGTGTTTCTGTCAACAGGATCATTTGTAATGCAGTATTTCTTGAACTGCGATAACCGAATGTTCAACAATGGTAGCGATACCCACAGTTTGCATTTTGGAGTGCTGATTGTAAGAAAGATTATACGACGCAACAGTGAGCGCTGGTGTAACAGCATTGACCGGTCTTTGTTTATCCCTCCTAGTCTTGATCGCGCGATTTGTACATTGTCACACGTAACGGCATGTCTAACAAGGGGAACACGTGAAAATACTTTCGGAGTCTCAGTTGGTGCTCTCCTTGTGTTATGGTCGTGAAGATTTTCTTTTCTACCTTTGCAATATGATATACAATATAATTCTTAGACGCCATCAAACGGAAGACGCTGTCCGATTAAAAAAAATTTAAACTGTGAAGAAATACGGTATCTGGAGGGTGTGTGTTCCATCATTCGACTCGCAGGTAGCAGGCAGGACACGTTCGATTAATTCTGGAGATTATGAATCACGAATCTGGGACCATGCATGTTGGTCCCGTGAGAACAGGCGTTGTTTGTAAACGAGAGCGAGCGAATGCGGTCAAGGACGAGGCAGCAAATGCCCGAAGGCAACATAAAAGTCACAGTTAAAACAAAAAACCTACCTCCGGTGCACGATGACCACCTGCCAAAACGATCGGCTTATAGTCGTAGAATGTTTGTTGTCGTAATGATTCCAAGACGAACGCTGGATGTTTACCACCTGACGCTCTGTTTGGGGGAAGGGGGGCAGGTGAAGTTTGGTGCAGGCAGGTGCTACAAGAACACAACGCGCTTCGTTGCTGGTGGTGCTGTGACGCCACATGTCTGTAAGCTATCGTAATGTCCATGGTTTGGAGGCTGTAAAGCGATAATGTGGGCTTCTGCTACAAGCGTCCGGAGACAAGGTTCCTGTAAGTTGATTGGCATCTCAGCATTTGAAGACTGTTGGGTTGCATGCAGAACAGTAAGGCTGTTAGATTAAGTTCAGAGCAAGATGTTCTGTTTTCCATATGCTCACTAAGATATATCGAGAGATTATATTACCATTCTGTAGGATATTAGACCATGGGGGTTTTGTGCCGTCTTTGGAGAACGGTCTCCCCAAAACCTTTGTTCCTGTTGTACTAGAATCTGTTTTGATGTTCAGTTGTTATACGTCCTTTCCTAACCTGAAGTTTCCAATTAGTCCCGTAGTCGGTATAGCGACTCGCTACGGGCTGGACGGTCCGGGGATCGAATCCCGGTGGGGGCGAGATTTTCCGCACCCGTCCAGACCGGCCCTGGGGCCCACCCAGCATCCTGTACAATGGATACTGGGTCTCTTTCCCGGGGGTAAAGCGGCCGAGGCGTGGAGTTGACCACCCACCCTCATCTAGTGCCAGGGTTAAGAAAGAGTAGAGCTATACCTCTACTCTCCCTCTGGGCCTTCGTGGCCTGTTCTAGGGTGAACTTTACCTTTACTTTTTACCCGTAGATTAACGTGAGTTGTATGACTGCTTGAATTTTTTGATAGGTAGAAGACTTGAGTGAAGAAACTGTGGTGTAGCGGACATGTTACGGATTCTCAGATGCCGGGTGTCGAGCCGGATTACAGTAAAATGCTGCGTAATTGCCGTCGAATTCGTGGCCAGGGCCTACTGCATTTCCTGTCGTGAATAACACGTCGTTCGGAATATGAAACGAAGACGACTGTTTTTGTTCACTCAGTCGACACAGTTCTTGTTTATTGTAAACAAACTAACTCCATTTGTTTACAATAAATCCCCTGCGTGGTTCGGCTTTTATTGCAAAGTCATCATCAGTCGGAGCCAAAACAATGTATCTCGGTTTCATATTAGACAAAAACAGCGGGATGCTACACACACTACGATTAAACATTTATTCGCCCATCGGCGTGGCGTAGCAGTAATTCACCTAACTTGCTTCCAGGGGGTTCGAATTCCGGCAGGGACAAAAGATTTGCTCTTTTCCAAAACCGTCCACACCGTCTCTGGGGCCCACCCAGTCTCATATTTGATACCTGCATTCTTTCTGGGAATAAAGCAGCCGGTGCGTGAAGTTGATCACTCGCATCTAGTGCCGAGGTTAAGAATGAATGGAGCTGTAACTGAACACCCCCCTCCCGCCATGCCTTCATGACGTGAACAGGGACAACTTTACCGTTACCCATACCTTTACCTTGCTTTCAGGAGGAAGCATCCATGTCGGCTTTTCGAACGCCCCGTTCGGGTGGTTACCATAGCTGCTTATTCTGGAGGTCCTGGGTTCACATCTTGGCCTGGGGACCGGCTGACAGGTTTTTCGTGATTTTTCTTAACCCAGTGACGCCAGAATAGTATGGTAAATTAGGCCACGACCCCTTCCTTCTACACATTTTCCAGTTTGTTATTGACTAATGCAGTCGTTTGACAGAAGCGACATTCTGCAACAAGGATGGCCGGAACTCTGAAAGGATCCGAAACAATGTCGTTAAACACGCTGAGATTGTCCTAATAAATGGTGTAAACGTTAATCGCTGTTTGTTGCGTCTACACTGTGGTGTGGGCAGAACGCAGTGTCTGAATGTCACAGCAGGCTGCACGCATGTGACACTGGTGTGAACGGTCGAGTCGCGAAGTACACGTTTGTTTTGCGATATTTGTAGAGGAGGTGGTGCCGGAGAGCGGAAATAGCGGAGTATTGCTTAAGCGATTGTGTCACTGTTCACTTTGTTCTCAAGAGACGGCGTGTTTTTGTAGTGATGGTGTTTGAATTTGATGGTCAATTTAATATTCGGTGGGGGGGGGGGGGGGGTTGCTAATGGCTGTCCAGAATTGCAGCAGGTTGTCTCCCCAGACCAGTGGACAAGCCCGGGGAGACGACCAACACATATTTTGAAACAAATGGTTACTATACGAGCTCTGTAATTCGTTTCTGCCTGGGGTGTACAAATCTTGTACCGTGGCGCGTAATATTTGTGGGTGTTCATTGTGGTACGTGCTTCATGTCACCCTTACAGCACCTGGAATTTTGAGGTGGTTTCTAGATTTTTTGACACTGTGTACCAGGGGATCATCCAAAGGGGGGCTTCCGGGCTTCAGCCCCCCCCCCCCCAACACCCAAAAACCGAAATTTAAAAAACACAGATTTTGTAGATATTATGATATCAAATGATTTACGTGATTTCCCCTTCAGCCGAAATCAGGCACTGAAATTGGCTGATGACTAGTACATTAGAATTTTGAAAAAAAATCAATAGATTAAAAAAAACAAGGAGATAGGACAATGTGATTGAGTCAAGGAACATGTAATTATATTCGTAGGTATATAAATGCAGTTGCAAACTGTTATGTTGTAATTGCAACATGATTTTTATAGCATAATTCTTAAAATAAAACATAAATTATATACCGCTTCGGGGTCACCCCCCCCCCCACCCCAAGGAAAAATTCTGGTTGCACACCTGCTGTGTACCCCTGGTTACCACAGTGCATGTATTAATTAGGAAAATGAGTTGATATGGCATCTTGAAGACTTTCAGTAAGCAGGTTCATGGTTAATGGGGAGGTTAATTCAGCGGTAACACGGCTGTTTTGTGTTCTGGAGCCATTACGTACGGCAATTTGCATACCTTGGGTGAGGTTAGGATGGTATCGCACCTACTTTTGTTTGTTAGTTCCTCAGTCCCTTGATGTACGATCCACTGGGGTGTAGCGCAGGGTAGTTTCGTAGACTGGTAGACTATACCAGTGTTTCGGAAGAACCTGAGTGACTATTCTGCCCTGAAGATGGAGGAGCAGTTTCTTCCGACGCGTGGGTGTCCAGACTAAGCGGCGTGAAATCCCAGGAAATGGTAATATAAATATAATTGCGGTTACGGGATGTGTCATCATGTTATCACCGTGACTCACACTTAGAAGGTATGCGGTTCAAGATCGTGCCCGAGTGGAGCCTCGCCTCCCGCTGAAGGTTTACGTTTACTCACCTTAAGCCACCGAAATTATTCCTACCCAAATCGACATCGAAAATTAATATATTGTGTCTAGTCCGACATAACCTCAGAACTTACTACATCGTTATAAAATAAGGAAACCTTGCATCAATCAGCGATTTTTATGGGTCTGCGTATTTAAATGAGTTGTCAGTGAAACCTGTGTTTGATGGTTTTATCGTATGGGGGTTTTTAAATGATGACGCTGCGAACATGTTTGTAAAAGCGAGCCGACCCGGACTAGTTCAGGGCTTACGCAGCGTCGTACATCACTGTGTATTTTACTAATACCGAATGTGCACGACCAAGGAATTATTCGACATCCGACATGGGTAAGAGATCATTTTCTTCTCCAAAACGTCCAGACCGGCTGTGGGGCGCATCCAACCCCCTGTTCAGTGGGTACCGGGTGCTCGTTCCCCGGGGTAAAGCTGCCGGGACATGAAGCTGACCGCGTACATCCATCTAGTGCCGAGGTTAAGAATGAGTGGAGCTATACCTTTGCTTGCCCATACTCCTTAATGGTGTGCACACGGACATCAACTGTACTTTATTAACTTTTAAGCGATCGGGGTGGGTATTTAAATTTTAGCGCATGTTTCATTAAAAGCGTGAGTATTATTTGAACAGAAAAAGACAAAGTTATCAAACGAACAGCATTTTATGGAAAATAAAATGGAGGTTATGCAGCATGTCTTAAAAATGCAGTAAATTTCCTCATTGCCTAAACTTATAAAATGAAGTTCTAGGGGTGTCTAAGGTCGATTAAAGGTGAATATGAATAGAATCAAGAGTATGGACTCAGTGTCAAAGAAATTGAAATGAGTTTTTTCTTCCCTGTTGCAAGTGAAGCAATAACGCCAGATTCTTGAAATGCCAAAACAGATGTTCTGAATTGTTTCAGGCTGCAATTCTTCAGCAGACTGCAGAATACATCTATCAACTAGAACAGGAGAAAACCAGCCTTCTGTCGCAGAATTGTCAGTTGAAGAGGCTTATCAACCAACAGGAAGGCCAACACGAGACTACCTCTTCAAAGAAAAGGAAAATTGACGCGAGTAGTGAGTATTGTTCATTGGCCCACCTTTATGCTTGCATCTCCTACTTCAAGTTGTTTTACTTAGTGGACAGATTTCAGTGATGAAATCAGTGGGTTACCAAAAATTAAAAAGAAAAAAAATGTGCCTCTGTTGTCTCCTGTTTCTGTAGGCCAACTTAATTGAGAGTTTGTGTGTTCACAAAGAGCCCACAGAGAAGTTCTCCACAGGTTAAAATTGGACGAATAGATTATTTTATTGAAGAGATGAGAAATATGTGAATTTACACAAGGCTTGTAACAACTTTATTGCTCATAAAGTGCGTGTATTTTTACCGTACTCATGGTTTGATACTAATAAGAACAAACCTGAAGGAATCGGAGACATTAACGAGAAATGTGTCTTCTAAAGAACGTAAAGTAATTTGTAGTATACAAATGAGTGTGAAGCATATTGACCAAATGTTTTATATTAAGTGCCAGACAAACGAACTGTGGTAAAAGTACAGAGTGCTGAAACCTCCCAGCTTTTACTGAATATTTATGGTGAATGTAGAGATTCTGTGATGGGGCAAAATGACTGCACCTGATCACCACGTTGCCAGTAACATAGCACATTCACTCCCCTTTGTGAGAGGATGTACCAGCATTTACAAACAACAACAACAGAAGCAGCAGCTGTTGTAATAACTGTAATAATAACTTATTTGTGTTGTTGTTATTCTTGTTTTTATTCTTGCCGTCACCATTGTCATCATCACCACCATCATCACCACCACCACCATCATCATCACAGCGGCAATATTAATAATGGCAGTAATAACACATACGAGTAAAACTTGAAAAATCCAGATATTGTGGGAATAATAAGGGCCAGAAACAAAATGCTTTGTGTGAAAGAAGTTGAGAATATGTACTAGCATATTTACAAAGGTTACTGACACCATGTAACAGTGTTCATGACAGACATTTTGGATACTTCCCATTGTTCCCAGTCTTTTGAGCCCACAACATTTTGGAAACTGGTTCTGTTTCCCGTGTCAGGTGACAAGGTAAAAGCTAGGATTCAACAGCAGGGTCTTCCTTGGCAGAGTTAGTCTGAATCACTGGTCTGGAGTTTCAGTTGATTTTCTGCTTTATCCGGTCACTTGGTACATGAAACAGCCATTTTCTGAAATGTTGTTTGAAGAGGTTGGAATAATGGGCATTACCAAAAGTATCAGCTGGAGAGAATTTGTGATGTTCAAAACCTTTCAGATGAGGTTTGCTGCTATGAATGATGTATTTATAGGTGTTGTCGTACCTCTTACCGCAGTTCCAGCAACAGTAAGTGAATCTTCAGATGAAGGTATCGGTAGCATGTCACCGGAACCTGTTGCCGTCATTGCAAACACAAGTGTCTCGAACATCAGTGGTCTGGACGGTGGAGACCCTAGTCGGGAAATGATTGAATTGAGAGTGCAGCTCGATCGTGAACGGAGGCTTCGTATGCATCTGGAAGACCAGGTATGGTACTCTTTCGGATGGAGCTACGGAGCTCTGCTTTGAAATGGGAATGTTAAATGTTTTGTGTCAGGCTGGTGTTACACACTTTTCCTTCAGTATTGTGTGCAGTGTAACAGCTCTGGATAACATTCACAGTTTAGAATGTGGGATTACACCCACCTGTGAATACACAATTGTTTGTACTATATTGTATAAAGCCTGTTGAAATTGGAGTGTGAAAATTCAACATTTCCCATATTTAGCCATAATTCCTGAAGATAGCTCTTACTGTTGTTCCACTCTTATGATAACAGACCTTCAAGGGGGAGATTGTGAATTTACAGTTTCACTGAATATGTATGCCATGACCATGAGAAATTCCTGAAAGACCACTTGATGGAATAAACTACCTGGAGACGATCTTGTATCGGTAGTGGTTGAGACACCAGTACGAAATGAAGCATAGCTCATTCTCGCTACTTGCTGTTTATTTCTGATACTGAGTCTGACTGTCTGCTACATAATGACAGAGCTCCTAAATTTTGAATTTTGTATCTGGACGGATTGCATTATAATGTCTAGATGTTTGAATCCTGTATTGCATAGACATGCAGTTTCTTATGTATGACATGGAAAGATCAACTTAATGGTATTATTTTATCCCTATGTGTGTCTGAGCATGTTCCACCCCATAATAAACTTTGAACCATGTTGTGCAGTTTTGTGGAAATTAGTATCCATGTTATATATACTGTTTAGTGTAACATTTGGACCTTTTCATTGGCACTAACTGCAGTTGTGTGGTCTTAATGTAATATACTTTGCTATAAAATTTGTGCACTTAGGCTTACGGATCACTGAAGTCTGTAAACCTCCTTCAGGTCTAAAGTGTATAAGATCCAAGCCTTTGAAGGAAAGTCACTATGGTAGCAGAACTCAGAGTTTCGCATGGATGTTTCTTCTTTGTTGTTTCTCTTAAATCATTATTCTTTTACAGTGACTAGGGTTAAAAGCATGATTAGAATAGTTTGTAGTAACTGTGGATACAGATACAGTGAACCATTTTTAACATCAGTGATGAATTAAAATGTCTTTATAGATGCAGTAAGTTTGCATCTGTTCACTCCTTTGTTCTGTGTGGAAAGTTGTCCTTGTCTTTATCCTTTGAGAAATTAGAATTTTGACTATAAGTTTCATTGTGCACATAATGTAAAATAAACAAGGCGTGATGGTGAATTTCAGGTACGGTCACTGGAATCGCAACTGTATCCAGAACGAATTCGTGAAATAACACAACAGGTTCACTTGCAGTACCACCATCAGGAAGTACTGGAGCACTCAGCCCCCACAGTCACAGTGACGACATCGCAGCGGTGTCGTAGTGAGTCACAGCCTCCGCTGCCTGCCCAAACAGCAACACAACCGGTATCTGTTGCTCTACTGCAGGAGACGGCAGCGGCAGTGGCCCAGTTACAGGTATAGGCAGCATCTGCATCTAAAGGGCGTACAGGAATAATACCTAAAAATCATGAAGACTATGTGTTAGTTGCTGTCATGGTCTAGTAGTGTGTGGGATGAAGGCAGACAGACAAGTGGGAAAGTCATTCAATGATAAGGTGAAAGAAGTGATCATCTGTCAGTAACATTGTCAATGGACTGCGCTGTTTAATGTTGTGCGAGAGCTGTCTGTGGCTTACGGACTGTCTTAATTTATGCTTTTACGTGTGAGTTTACCAAGTTTGCTGTTGCCATCTTGTGGTATAATGTAGATCTGCTTAGTAGTTAGGCTTGGATCAGGTCTGCCAGGTTGTATGGTTCTGCTGTACAGATCGGTAACAACATCGTGCGGCGCAAATGTCAAAACATGTGAAATGAAGATGTTGTACAAGATTTATATGCGCACAGTCCATCAGTTGTGCCAAGTAATTGGATGTCGGTGACACCTCCTCTCTTTGGAATTGATGATGTACTTTTGGGCTGAACATGATTAGGTGTCTAGTTCCAGGGGGCTGGTGTTAGCCAGATCATTGCTGTTGGTCACCAGTGTTCTCATTAAGAGACCAGTGTATGTAGGTGCAGTTGAGTTGAGCTGAGTCCTGTATTGTTTAATTCAGGTAGGGAGTGTATTGTGCACTGATAGTAGTCCATTGGGAAACCAAGATAAATCCATTGACAGTCTTCACCTTGCTTTTCTGCACCAAACTTGACCATAGTGAGTCCAGTACAGCTGCTGTCTGAGCTAAACCTTTTACAGGAAGTATGTACGAAATATTTATTAGGGATGACACTTGACATTTGTAAATTAAGCCTTAAAAGACTGAAGAACAAGCACAAAAGCATTTTTTTGTTCAGTACTTCGTGATGTCTGATATGCATTGTTTTCTTTGAAGGTTCCCAGGCATTTACCAGTTGTCATAAGGGTAGTGCTAAAAAAAAAAGTCTTCATGTTACATTAAGCACTACAAGTCTTACATGGAATGACCCAGGATTGATCGCAGGCCTTGATGGTGAGAGGCTGGTGACTAACTGCCTGAACAGAAATTTGGCTCAGTTATATATAAAATTTCAGTTCCTACTTCACAGAACTTGGTTCTTTTCCAGTATCAGGGACTATCACGTACCGGTAATTGTGTTAGGGATATAATCAATGTTAGTGTTGTTTAGTGATAGTAATGCAAAAGACATACACTTCATGGCACTGTGTGGAGTTCTTGACCATTACAGCAGGTGGTATGTATATTTGCCAAGGGACTTTGAACAGTTCATACGGTATGATTATATAAAGATGAATTCAGCATATCTATGTATCATGTAATTACTCTGTAGTATACAGTTGTTCTTGTTTATATGAACATACTGAGAAATTACGGCTTGGTCATTTCACAAAATACAGAGAGCCGTTTCATTTGGCTGTTAGACAGAAAGATATGCATAAATAACCATCGTAATTATGCAGCACAAATGAAGTCAGTATTTACTGTGAGAGTTGATTTTGTCCGCATATGGTGGATTGGAGGTATAGTTGTACTTACTCTTAACTTTGGCAGCAGGTGGGAGTGAGTGGTCAGCTTCACGCCGTGGCCACTTTGAGCCTGGGAACAGACGTTTTGTTACCTCTTGAATAGGGGGCTGGGTGGGTCTTAGGGCTGGTCTGGATGTTTTTAAAGAGAAAAATGTCTCCTTCACCCTGATACACAGAGTATGTGGGATTGAATTGAGTTGTGTACTTGAGAAATCTAAAAATTAGAAATCGGTGGATGATTTAGTATTAGTATCTTCTATCTTCAACATTGATACATAATTTCACGTTGACTGAGATCACCATTATTTATGCAAACAAATTTTGTAAATGTTCTGAGGTAATTGACCTTGAACACTGTACGGATTTACTGAAAGCTGTATGCAGTTTGTTTAGTGAGACCTTTCTAACATCTTCTCATGACTGAAATCAGGTTGCCAATATAATTTCCATTGATAAAGGCTGAATATGAGATGAGTTATATGTCTGTGTGCCTGCTGTTGTGCACATTTGAGAAATGTCCAGAACTGTTTGCTTTCTTCCTCATCTACATGTGTCTTTGAACATGAAAACAACTCTGCTGTGGTAAGTGGATTTTGATCATTTACTTCAAAATGTTGTTAGATGATCATATTGTGATGCACATTGCCTCTGAAGTACCTCTACTGTTTTGTCTTTTATCTCTTGTATGATACATGAAATTGAATGTTGGCTAAACAAGATGTTTGTCCATCCTCTCCGCTCAGTTTTATTTTGATGCTACATTCTGCTGGTGAATTTATCATCTTCAAAATCCTTTGAAGTTGAGTTAGGGTGAAACATATCAACAAGATGAAACAAGAAGGTGATATGTCCCTATAAAATAAGAAAGCAGGCGGAAGGCCCAAGTCTCCTGGGATGTTTTGCCGTGTTGATTGGTAAATAGTTACCCTCTTTTTGAGGGTCAAGCAGTCCAAGACTAGTGGCTACATGGGAAGGTTTCTATTCTTCTGGGTCATGAAACCACATAACTGGGTGTGTGTCCTGGTGTTGTGAGATGTATGGATCCAATTACCCAGAGGTGCTGCATTGTATGTCTGAAGTATACTACACTGCTAACAAAATGCAAAATACTCCCAGAATATGGATATATTCTATATGTATGGATGACAGGGGTGGAGAGGTAACTTCCTGCCAATTAATGCAGTGGAACATCCCAGAGGTCTTTCATCTTCAGCAGCACCACTGTGAGAACTTCAAACCTTGTGAGAAAGAAGGTTGATAAAAATTACATTGTTTTTTTAATTGTGTGTCAATATATATGTTCTGTTCTGCAGGTGGTGTCTGCTGCATCCTTGCCGCCTGTGGCTCAGAACACAACGGTTGTGTCAACAAGTCCACTTCCGCTGTCTCCCACCCCACCACCAGCGAGTCCAGTGCCTGTGGTAAAAGAGTCACCTTGTCCCTCTCCGCCTGCACCCATGTCTCCTCCTCCAGAGCAACGTCTGCCAAGTGTTCTTGAAGCAGCCATCAAAGCTGAACCCAAAGTGGAAGTGGAACGCTTGCCATCACCAACATCTGCATCTGACGATGTTACACCACAAGCCAGGTGTGTGATTGATAACTGTGTGCACTGGGCATATTTGTTGGAACAGTGATTTAAGGAACAGAAATAAGATTTCACATTAAAGGTGCAAAATGAGCAGAAATTAATTGAAATAACAGCTTTCATCATAAGTTTCGTACATGTGTGCGCATGCACACTCAGGCGAGAGAGAGTGAAGAAGTGCGTGTGACATGCTGTGTACATTGGCATAATTTTCCTCTTAATGTAATTTTCATTGTAAGTTTGTAAGTTCAGTTCAAAATAAGTAACTGTTTCCTCCCCAGATAATATTCCTCTCTACGTTTCAATTTGATTTCATATTCAGATTTGGGCAAGAACATAATTCACATAGGAAAATGTATAAAGTGACAAAACACGGTTAACTGGTTTCAGGGACAATGGACATGCCATCATTATGCAGACTTTACAAGAAAACCTTTTGTCATAAAATGGGTCAGTGTGAGATGGGAAATATAAAAATTATGTTTGTGCTGTCATGTTGTATCCAATAATTCGGAATTATACAGGCAGGTCTCGTTTTACGCAAGTTCATTTTGCGCGACTTTGCTTTAATGTGACTTGAAAATTTACACCACTTTTTGAATTTACACGATAATTTTCAGTTTACCACGAATAGGCATAGAAGATCCGTGGGTACACGGATTGTGTATATGACGCTAGCAGAAAGTGACATCACTGTCACACCATCAGTCATGCATGGATTGATTACGTCGGTGATATATCCCATGGCTCATTTAGTTCCCTTCAATTGTATTGGCTTTTCTCACCGAAATGGGTGAGAAACTTAAATCTACATCACCGAGTGCAATCAAGTGAAAAATCGGCTAAAGACAGTCAGTATTAAAGAGAAATTAGATGTAATAAGCTGACTTAATAAAGGTGAACAAATTGCTGAAGTGGCATATTTTATCATCACTGACATGTTATTCTGAAACGCTAAAATAAAGGAGGAAAGCCTGCCAGAGATCATTGAATTCTTACTTTTACATAAAACGTGTCAGACCTGGACCTCGGGTGTTTGTGTAGCAAGACTACCACATTCCAGTTGGAATGAATTACACCAAAAACTATGGATGTGGGTCTTACATTTTTATTGCATTACAAATAAATGAATACACACACACACACACTGTATAGAAATATGTATGTACTGTATATAGAGTACACATATGCTCTACAGGCCTGTATGTAAAATATTGGTATAGGCATACATTTTATAGGATAAGGTTTTATATCCCCTAAGTAGTGGGAAATGCGTTGTGTGAAATGGGATATTCGTACTCAGTCTGCATGATTTCAATTTGCGCAGTGTTTTTCAGGGACAAACCCCTGGCATAAAATGAGACCTGCCTGTATTTTAACAGTTAATAAAATTATTTTCAGTTGAAGCTTTTCACTGTCATGTGATATCATCTTACAGTTGGATAATTGCTGGATTTATGTTCACTTTATTTAACACCTGTTTTTATTTATCCTGCAGTTGATAAAGATCTCTCTGATTGATTCATTACAGTGTCCAAACATAACCTGCTTTGTCTGTGTGCTTTAGTACTATTCTCTTCAAACCAGACATCAGTTTTCATTTGAGTTACTAAAAGAACTATGTTCTGTAGGTTATACTTGCCCAGCACGTCACGGCAAAACCTGGAGACAATTGTGGAGGCAATCAGGCACTTGGAGGGTGACCACCTATTCAGTGATGACCCCTCACCACATTGTGGTCAACAGCAGCACCTAACAGGCAGTGTGATGGATGAACCTGCGCAAGAAGTCCCTTTAGCCCTTACCACTCACAACAAACCAACGCAGGCGCAGATTGCTCATCGCCTTCTCAAGGTCGAGATGAACCCATTCCTTCAGTTCCACAGTTCACCACAGTCAATGCAGCAGCGAACGGCTCTTCAGCAGCAGCGTCCAGGCGTCATTGTTGTCAAGCAGCATACGTGATTGTGATGTAACATCATTAGATAAACTACACGTGCCCCATCCCTGTCCTGTTAACCCATCTTCACCATTCTCTCAAGTACATCACTGTACTTGGGAGAAGGGGGCAGAATCTGTTGATGCTGAAAATTGAGTGCCTAAACCAAATCCCTATTAAAGGAAGTGCTGTTAGCCGATTAAATGTCCTGCATTTTCAATAGTATTTACTTGTGGTTATGTCCTCCATTTGCATTCATATGAAGTTCAGTAATGGTACTAATGAGTCAGATATGTAATTGGTAAAGTGTTGTAGTATTTGCCATCAGATCACTTTCAATATATTTTCAGTATGTTATAAAATCATTGACATTGTCGAATATATATATATATAATTTCATTTTGCTATCTCCGTGACTCCCTTTTTGGTAATACCGTGTGAACATAACTGTGTGTGAAAATATGTGCTTTAAGAAAGCAGCATGAAGAGGTTTATGCTCAACTTTTAGTGCACAGATTTTTCTTACCCCCTTTTCTCTTGGTAGGTCAGCATACTAGAATTGGCAAAGGAACACATTTCCTAATGGCATTACTGTTTTCTTCCCACACTATCTTATGGGTTGAATGAAATGTGAACTGTGTTTCATTATCAATGTGTATCTGATACTACATTTTAAGGAGACCTAAGAAGTGATGGGTCTTGTAAAGCTGTCTGCAGGTGTGGTTGTCCCACTTGGTTGGTTCACATTGAACAAGAAATGTGGAGATGTTACAGAAGCAGAGTGGTGGGTGATATAGCAGGATGAAGTAAGCATTCAGTGATCCTGTACTCTGTTCTGTTGCCTGACTGTTAATGAAGAATTCGTGAACTAAAGTAATGTGTGTGTGTGTGTGTGTGTGGCATAGATTGGACTCAGACAAGCAGTAAGCTCATTTTAAGATTTATACTGAAAGAATTATCACTATGATTCTTTCAGTCTTTGATTTTGGCTGCCACCCTCCCTCTCCCCTCTCTGTTATGTGAATGGCAAGAATTCCTTGAACAGTGTGGACCTGCCTGTATGTACGTATAAGACCCTTGCCCTGTGTCATCAGCCATACCTTCTAAGTCCCTTTTGCTCTTCTGCTTAACTTTGTCTCACTCGAGAAACTATTACTGTTAAGGTTGACAACATCTTATTTTGTTGGCAAGTTATTGTAGAAGCGACATGCAGAGTCACTGTTAAGTGGGAGGAGCAAATTGGAGGCTTCACTTATAAACTTTGTTTTCCTGATTTTCAAGGGTAAAAACAGCTTACATTTTTATTGTTATTTAAAAAATGAGACAAAAAAACAAAAATGGAGAGTAGTGTTGATTTGCCAGTCATTTTGTCCTTTTTTCTTTGTACATAGTAAACTATTCCTGTTGTACGTGTTGTGTTTTGGCGAATGGTTAAACTGACATACATAGACGGATCCTGGGCTGAGTAGCAATGATGACTGCTAACTTCCCAGAAATGGCTCTGCACTGCAAGAATTGCCTGTGAAGTCTCAGTTATATGCTTTTTGTCACCTTATTTCGAGTTCTGTCCTCGTATATATAAATATATATATATTTTTTTTTTGCGTTTGTTCATATTTCTATATATTATATGATATCTGCGTGAGTGCGATTTGGCTTGCGTGTAACTGTATACGTGACAATTTTTCTTCAGAATAATAATATTTGAGATACTTGGCGGTAGCTCATGTCTCGACATCATGTCCCCCGCTCCCCCATCTATTGTAGATCTATGTTATTCCCCTCAGAAACTAGTTTATACTTGATTATTGTAATAATTGCGATATGTAATTAGAGGAATTGTGTGCAGGAATGTGTAAGTGGCTGTTGCTATTGTGTGAGTGATAAGTGAATGCAAAGATGACTGTGTAATTGAAAACTTGTAGCATTGCTCTGTAGCCAAGCAAATCAGTTCCATAATGTGGGAACAGTACTGATAATTAGGTATTAAAATACTATTAACATTATTATTATAATTAATATTATTATTACTATTACTGCCCTCTCTTGAAAGGTGATCTTTCTGAGTAGTTTGTTGGTTTCTTATATTTTGTGGAAAGAGTTTGTTTATTTTATCTCTTTGAATTAAATTCTCTGATTTTGTTGCAGCTTGGGGCTAGTGGAAAACGGGGGATAAGCTGCTTCCCAGCATTGCAAGTTTTATTACATGTTTAGTTGCATAGGAGTTCAGACTTAGGGGCAGGGCAGTCATTATTAATATTATTATTATTACTATTATATCTTTTATTTTTTCATTATTTTCATTATTATTACCATCAGTCATTGTTGAAGAAAGTTCCTCGAAGTATAAATTGGATATCATACTAACACTGAAAACGATAGTTGTTGCATTCTTGTAGGGTATAGAAATGGTGTTGGAGTCATTGGAAACACAGTTAAGTGTGTTATGTATGTGAAATATAATGGTAAACAAGAATACCATGTTTAAACTTCTCAATCCAGTTTGTCTGGTGTGGAGTGAGTGTGTTTATTCCAGTTTCAAACTTATATAAAATTGTAATTTGTTTTCCAAGAGAAATTGATGCCAGCAGTTAACTGGAATACACAGATAGTGAGGGTGATTACAGTTAATATTCAGTCATACAGGGACTTTTAATTTCAAAAAAAGGAACAATGTTTTTGGATGCCATAGTTCTTAAAAATACCGAATGTTAGATAATAAGGTATTAGTGTCTGTATACTTATCCATTCACCATCTTTATTTATTAAGAAGAATGTAATAACTATTGAATATTGTGTTCATTATTCACACATTAACAAGTCATCATTTATCATGTCCTAAGACTTCTTACTTTTCTTCTTCCCCTATTTCCAACCCGCACCCCCAAAGGTATGGCTACTTCTTTAATTGGAGTAACATATATATATTGCACAGCAGATTCATTCCAATTATTCTCTTATGAAATAAATTTGTTACAACAGAATGATATCTGAATTGGCTTTTTAAACATAAAGGTGAGTTTATTTGCATATCATTGCCTCCTTTTTTATATTTTATTTTTATTTTTTTAAGTTTGCTCACCTCCTCATCATAAACATTTCTGGATACACTTTTTTCCTCTCATATTGTGTCATGATTGGCTCCTCTACCACCCCAAGTTTAATTGCTGTGATGTATTATACATAGTTATTAATTATACTTGTAATGATAAGATGGAATAATTTGTAATTGTACTGGTATCTTTGCTCAAAATGCTCTGATCTAGAGACTGTAAAACTATCCCCACTACTAGATTATATTTCATACAGTAGCCAGTGGTGATTCTGTCCATGCACTACACATGTGGTGCCATAACAAGTAGGTGGTGCAGCAATCAGTTGGGTAGGTGACAGCGACATCTCCACTCTGATGACTAGTTCCAAATCTTCAATTGGTTGTTTGAAGCAATAAATAACATTCAAATAAACCATCTGAGCACAGTACAAGTAATTAGTTTGTATTAATGTCATTCAAGCCCTTTGCCTGTTTTGACCCTTGTGGGTCATCACCAGGAGGTGCCTCAGTGATCAAAAGGGTGTATAATGGATCATATCCTGTGGGCAATCTCAATTTAAATTGTAAACATTTTATCCCCAAGTGCCACCAGGTGGAAGCAACCAAATGGAACAGGTTTGCTTTCATCGGGTATTTGTTATGCTGTTTAGTGAATGCTGTTTTATGCCCTTTTGTGTCTTGAACTGTAACAGTATGGTGGAGTCACGTTCATTGCTAGGTGTTTCCATGACTTTACAGAGATACTAGAGGATTAGGTCCTCGAGGTGCGAGTCGAGTCATATGGTTACAGCAGCCAATGGCAGCTTGATTATGTTTTGCTTTTTCTAATTACCCTTATGACATGAAACTAACCAATTACTGATCTCACAACATTCTACAATTTGATAAGTGGAGGCACTGTAGGTTTCATAAGGTGTTGCAATTCAAGAAGCAGGGCTCTTCGCTGGAAGTAGTCTGTCGGCATGGATTCACCGCGAGTTTCCTTTTGGGTAGTTTTGCCGTAAGTTGATGTAAAGAAGTGTTGATGCATTCTTACAAGTTAATCTGTTCAAGTGATCAGTGATTAGACTGGAACGAGTCAAACTTAAAGACCAGTGATTGTCAGTGTTTTTATAATCTGCCATACTAAGGAACACATCGTGCCTCTCAATTGTTGGATATAAGAAATTTTTGTTTTGGTAAACTGTGTGTGTTGGTTGCTATGGTCAAAGTATCGGAATCCATCTTTCTGTATCAGAACCATCCCCAACAAACGACACTGAGATTATTCTACCAATTGCCCAGGATCTCGAGGCACCATACTTGTACTGAGGACACAGTGAAGCCTATCGACAGCAGTAGTCCTTGAAGTCGAGCACTCAACGACTTTACATAAGGTCCAGTGCAAATGTTTCGACGCACATACACGTGTGTGCAACCAGTGAGGGTCAAAAGGTGTGGAGGGCTTGAATGATGTTAATAAAAACTCGTTACTTATGTTTAGGTGGTGTGTTTGAATGTTACTGAATATGCACGTGTTCTGCAACTAACTGTCCAGGCTTTGGGTATGTGTTCTACAGGTCACTTGGAGCAAAGAATGTCTGATGAGTTGTAGGTAATCTTGATGCCTGTATCAAGTTACATACAACCTTAGTGTTGCACTGGAAAAATGTATTTTCAGCTCCCCTTCTTGTCATTTTAAAAATTTACAAAATTTAAATTCCAAGGTTATTGTAACATATGTGTGAAATGTCCACTCTTATACTGCATTCTGCCATTCATTATGTCATTGAATGTTGCCACTGCATGAGACCAACAGCAGCTTCATTAACGATTGGTAGCAAACTGGTGCCTTGCTTCTGCTTTGTCACCGTGATACACTTTCGACTTGGTGCCACTCCACAAAAAAAAATAGAAATCTAATGGTTTCAACTTGGGTGACCAAGTGGGCCAAATCCCCAGTCCATCTCTTCCTATCCATCTTCATTCAGAAGTTTTGTTACCATTCTGCTGAGATGTGGAAGTGCATCATCGTATTAATAGCCGAATTTGCCCTCGTGTTGCAAGATACACATGTTCTAATTAAAATGGTAACTTATTTAAAAAAAAAGGCCTGTACTATGGAGCTGTTATACATCCCTTGATAACCTGTGGTTCAGTCAGGATGTTGACTAATACCCACACCAAACCACACGTTAACTGAAGTGTTGAAAGTGACAGGGTGCTTCCTTGTGTGGATTTTGCTATGCCCAAGGGGGTTAATTCATTGTGCTGGTTATACCATCCTGGGTAAGTTGGGGCTCATTTCTGAACAGAATGTCAGGCAGAATTTGTAGCTATGGTTACAGCCATTCAGCAAGTCATACATGATGTGATCTCTTGCCAAGGGGTGGCTTACTCATTGAAGGTGATAGAGATAGAAATCATCATGGAGCAATACCTGTGTGCTACACCAGTCATCCTGGAAGTTCTGTATATTTGTACATGGGCTTCAATGCACTGCTGCCAGAACATGGATTTCTCCATGCCGTTGTTCACGTTCTACATTCACTCATGTGAAGGAACCTATCCCTGAAAGTTTTGTATGCATTCTTATATGTCGTGCAGTGTGGAATTCCGTGAAGTGGATATTGTTGCAGGTATTCCACAACAGCCGTACCATTTTTATTGCAGAAACAGTATGTGAGATGCATGTTGGCATGTTCATCATTTTGACCACCCCTTGCAGCCACAGCCACTACTCAAGATAGCGTGTTAGCAGGAATGCAATTGTCATGTCCAAACAGCCTGTAGTGTCCAAATGTTTTGTTCCAAATGACCTGTAGAACATGATCCTGAAGTTTGGCCAGTACATTGTGGAGCATTCTGAATAAGAGTGTAACAGTACAGAAACTGTGTTATATTATGTGTGAAGTAAGTTAACTTTTCTGAGACCATTCCAACAAGATAGTAATGCCAGTTGGAATCATAGGTATGACATAGCTATATACTTAACGCCTTCTCTTGTCCATGTGCTGCATTATTAGATTCTCATTCAGGTTTATAACATTTCCAAAGAAAATAATTTTCAAACTGTGGGCAAAGCTCTTAGCAAGTTCTGAGAAAGGGATTTCTTGAACTTGATGTCAGTATTTCATTCTTGATGCTATAGACTGAACTCCTTATCATGCACGATTAGCTTTGGAACTAGTGGAGTTGGCCACATCTCTCGATACTAATTTGTTAACTTGCACATTTATAAGAATGTTTTTGTAACACTGTCAAATTCTGTTAAGGTATATGCTGTAGTTACCAACATTTTGAAACAGGAATGAGATTTTTAATGGCATTTTAATTTTTTACACTGAGACAGATGCTAAACAGCAGCAGAGAACTAGAATTGCCGTACAAATCGGTTGTATTAGTTCACTTTGTTTAGTGGTACAGTGAATTCTAGTTTCTGGTTTACGAACAAGTATGTGAGTTATATATTGTTTTATGCCGTTCAGCATGCATTATGTGTCACTGTGACAAATTGATAATTGTCTTGTAATTTTTATGTTAAAAAGATTTTTATGTATTGTAGTATGACTTGCCATCTTTATGCTTCCGTTTTTTTTTTCTTTCTTTTTGTACAAGTTTCATATATGTGGACTGGGATCACTGACACTTCAGTATTTTTTAATCTACACACACATACACATTGAGGTTTTTCATGTAACATCCACTTGTATTTTGTAAAAGTAGGTGAACGTGAGATGGCTATGGAGTAGCTGACAGATAAGAACACTATTTTATTTCCCCCAAAATAATATTCATTTTCTTTGGGATCATTCTTTGTTCATATTATTCCCCTTTGGGGTGGCATTGTTTTGTAAACCATGTGAAACACATTAGTCATGTTACTTATGGGTGTTTTGAGAGCCGTTTATACAGCTTGTAAGTTAGGACTTTAGCTCGATTTTACAGGCAATGTAAGCTGATATTTTACAAAGAAAAGCTGGAAATGTGACACACTAAATCCATAGCAAATACTATCCCTGAAAAATCTATTTTAAAATAAATCATATATGAAACTACAACAGGAACAAAATTGTTTTGAGATCTTTGGTACACACTTTGAATTGTGAAGTATGTCTTGCCATATATTCATTTCTGCTGTGCAGTCCAGTACATAATTTGTAGCAAGTTGGATATTTTTAACCAGCACTCCTTTGTACTTCGAACATTCATAGGTTTAATTATAGTCTCTTCTGTTATATATATGAATCCCTCCACCTAGGCCCTTCACTCTCGTGAAAGTGACAAAATATTGGTGTATATTGGAAATATGCTGTATATCTGCAGTGCATCATCTTGTAAAGTTAGAAAATGAATTGGAAAATTAGTAAGTAATTCAGTTACTGAAATTTTAATGTTTTTCTAGTCCAGTACTCTTGTATTATGTCAACAGGAATAAAATTTAAGGTTTTTATAATGACTGATGAAGGTCCTGTCTACTTTATTATATGGGGCATTGCTGAGTGCAGTCTTTCACTGTAATATGGAGCAAAAGTGACGTAATAAATATTATAATGTTTTTATAAACCTCGCAAATCTGACTGCTTTTTGGGATCGAAAAAATGTGCAGAGATGGTTGCGCCTAGAGAAGTACAAATCAAAAGAGGTGTTCGCACTCACATTTATTTCGTTGTCTCAATTTTGTGGCTTCTTTTTGTGTTGCCTGTAAGAATATCAGTGACATCTTAATTAAAAACTATGTAAAAAAACTGGTGCTTGTTCTTGATGTAACCTATACATCCCTTATTCATTGCCTACCAGAGAACAAAAGTACTGTAGCAGGGCAGCCTGAGTTTGAATCCAAGGACTGCCATCCCCAGATGAAAGGTGTGGTATTGCACATTGTCGCCGATTGTTGCTGGTCTACTTAGCACCCACGATGACGAGGAAGAAGCTTTCAATCTGGTTTCACCTTTTATTATTACAACAATGCGAGTATCAGAGCTGGCTACAACATGGTCTGCAGACTTGTTTTCTCAGAACCACAACTGTTGCCCGTCATATGGTCTTTCCTATTCTTACTCCCCTCCCCTTTGTCACCAACCTTTCTCCCTAGTGCCGTGGAGGCAATCTGCTGTATGCAGGACACTTGGTATTGGGATCTCAAAAAGTAAAGAAGAAATTTTTTGGTTCGGTGTTAGACATGATAAGAATCGAGCACGAGAAAATTCCCTGTGTGGAGCTTGTCTCTATCCTGAGTTGATAGTTGGTGCCTCGCTTCCAGCCATAACCACACGACCTGTGTAAACTATTGGCGCCCAATCAAAGTTAAAATTTCAGTGGTTAGTGAATGGATGTGCGGTTACAGTACCAGTAATGATAGGAACTGAAGAGCAGCTTCACAGTTACCATGTTATTGAGACAGGTCTAGAGTGTATTGTATAAGCCCAGATACAAGGCTAGGACTGTTCATCCTTCCCCCCCCCCAGAAATAGCCACAGAAAAGTAGGGGTTGCCTTACAAGCAAGGTCTTAGAGACACTCCCCAGCTCAATTTCAAGTTACACTGTTACAGATTTAACGTAATTTTTAAAGAAGTAAAAAATGAAATAACATTTTTGAATGTGCACCAAATTTTTCCTTCGGAGAATGTAAATGCAATGAGATGACTTTCAATTTCAATTTATTTAGCATCCATAACTGTTACATAAGCAACAACTGGACAAGTCCAATTAAACAACATCCACAATACTACACATCAAATAACAATTTAAATATATACAAATACATTTTCAGATTTAAGAAAAAACAGTCACTCATTCCACTTATACATGATTAAAATAATCTATAGACAATAAAAAATCTTGTAGAATTTTAGGTATGAAAGTGTTGAATAAATTCTCAATTTCTAAAAGTTATGAATACAACTTTATAAAATATAAATAATTTTGTAACCGAACCAAAAAAACATACCCATAGAAAACCACTGCATCTTAGTGTAGAAAATCACACTCCAAAAAGACCTTATATATATATATTACTATGTCTAACCAATAGTCTTTTATTTATGATTACTAATTTTCCCATCTTTTAATATTGCTAAAAACTCTTGTAAAGAATAAAAGCAGTTTTGTAATAACAATTTTTTAATTTATTTTTGACATCCTTAAAATTCTCTATTTGTTTTATTTCTGTGGGTAGATTGTTTTGTAGTTTTATCCCCATATTTATTACACTCTTTTTTACAACGTGAAGTGCTGCATAATTGGACGTACAAATCCTGTTTCCCTCTTGTATTATAATCATGAACATCTAAATATTTGGTCGTATAAATCTGGTTCTTTTTTATATAACACAAAATCTCAAATATATATAATGAGGTTACAGTTAAAATCTTTAGATCACCAAATAAATTCCTACAAGATACCCTGTTATTTACTCCTTTTATAGCTCTTAAGAACTTTTTTGTATTATGAATACTGCATTACTATTGTTTACTCCACCCCAGAATATTATACCATATCTGAGTATTGATTCGAATTTTGTAAAATATATGTTTCTTAAAATAGGTTTACTTACTGAATAGCGCAACGATTTGATCAAATAGAGAACTTTATTCAGTTTTTTGATGGAAGAATACTGCTGGCCAATAACACAGGCAGAAAGGCTGTCATGCTGCGGCTGAGCAGTTTCTTGTATGTTGGAGTTTGGATTTCATGGGGACACCTTTGTATGTACATAATATAAGTAATACTTCACCATATGTATACTCAATTCCAACTTGCACAAAATACAACTTTGGCCATATCTCCCGTGAGATAACTATTGTGTTAAGTTGACGCGAGTGTTTGTAACATGTTAGGGACACTTCATTTCCTATTAAACAGTGACTAAGAAGGATGTATTGAGTTATGTTCATACAGTACAGGTCTGATACATGCATTACTTTTAGTTTTATATCTGCCTCTCTGAAACTTTTTTAATATTTTATTACATTTTCTGAATTGTTTCTTGAAATACCCAAATGGGAAAGAGGATGTTGCCCCTATTTGGACATACATGGTAATTTTTATGATTGCATTTTATGATATAAATATGCAAGCATAAATCCAGATTCCTCATTGCATTCATGAATATCATTTGGTCTCTCCATCTTTGTATTGTATTTCATCCTAAAAATCATTACAGAATGATAATGGACAAAGAGAGTAATTACAATAAAAGTAAACAAACACATAAAA
The DNA here is from genome assembly GCA_021186555.1 of Reticulitermes speratus. Lineage (NCBI taxonomy): Eukaryota > Metazoa > Arthropoda > Insecta > Blattodea > Rhinotermitidae > Reticulitermes > Reticulitermes speratus. The sequence continues at coordinate 41,144,191 of JAJKFL010000042.1, read as the reverse complement.
CTAACAAGATACAACTACATACATATACAGAACAACACAAAACACTAACACAGTACACAGATGTAAAGTGCAGACAATTACAATATGGAAGTACGTCATTAACACCATTCCTTCTCATCAACACAATGAAGAATCAATTGTCATAAATTCTTCCACAGAATAAAAACTCTTTTCAAGGAGAAAGTTGATAAGTATTTTCTTAAATTTTATTGTAGACTTAACACTTTTAATTTCAGTAGATTATTTATTATAAATAAGCACACTGTTGTAAGAAGTATGCACTCTATTAAAATAATTTGGTGTTACAACTTGTAATGACTAAATTTGACTTATTCCTTATATCATTTGAATGAAACGTAGAATTAGTTTTGAATTTACATAATGTCATTTTAGTGTATAGAAGAATTTCATATATATATCCAGGCAGTGTCATGATATTTAATTTTTTGAAATACAGTTTGCATCTTGTAGTGCTCGAAATATTAGCTATTAATCTTATTGCCCTTTTTTTGTAGTTTAAGAACTTTCTTTAAGATTTCTAATGTTTGCCCAAAATACATGGTTTTAACAATATTTTTATTTACAAATGATTTGATTGTTTTGATTGCAAAACAGAGTTTACTTAATTTAATTACTAATCTTTCCACATGAAAATCCTAATATAAATTATGGTCTATCCAAATACAAACTATTCAAATACATAAGCAATTTGTCTGTCTTTCAACATTATATCAAGAAATACAGTAGAACCCGGATAAGAAGTCCCCACATAAGAAGGTTTCCCCTGTAAGAAGTCTGATTTTTAAAGTCCCGAGATCCTATTGCTTTTAATAAGCTTCCCTCTTAATAAGTCTTCCCACTTAAGGAGTCCCTAATCCTCTGGTCCCTTGAAAGACTTCTTAACAGGGTTCTACTGTACTATATGTTTATTTAATTTGTGATGTTATTCAAAGTATGTTCTTGCAATGTGAGAGTTTTCCATCATATTATCTGTTGAACTAAAAAGAACCCCGTATTCTTACTTCATAAACAAAATATTGTCCTTAGTTCCTCAGTGTTATCAGTACAATGATTACAATTGGGGTGCTTTAGTAATTGATGAGTAAAAGCAAAATTTAAGAAGGTAACAAAATTGAGTCTGTTCTTGGCACAAATATGTTTCTTTGTCATCAAACATTCCTCTTTTGTGAATACTGGGCGTACTGAACCACAGTTCAGATTCTAAATTAAGTTACAAGGGACCTTTCAACCTTCATGTTATTTAAAGTAAGTAGAGCACTATGCTGTGGGTGTTTCAAAATTAGAAGTGAATTCTTGCAGAGTCCAAAAGGGTAAGAAATGACTGTAAGTAGAGCCAGTAGAAACCAAAACTCACTTTTCTTAAATGTGATATGACTACCAGGAGCTGCTTTTGTCACTGATATAAATTGGTTTTAAAAAGTATGAGAAATGAAACAAAACCAGCCAACTACAATTTTTAAGTCATCCCAAGGAGAGTTTGTGCTCACTGAACAGTATGAAGGCATTTCAACTGCTGAAATATCTTATACTCTTAAAAAAGATAATGGCAAAGGACTGTGCCATGAAGGTGTATTGGGGAGTACAGATTAAAGTACTTCTTAACCTTAGCACTAGATAGAGGTGTATAGTCATCTGCTTAACCAATGTGTAAAGGGCCCCCAGTATACAGAGGGGCTGTGGAGTTTTGTACTTTACCTAAATTACAATGTAGAGCACATACAGATCCACACTGTATGTAAGTAAGGGTAAAATAACCTCAGCTAACCTGTATGTTGGGTAGGATACTAGGTACATACAAGCCCTAGAGCCTGTATGTACCCAGCAGTCGAGAGAAAAATTTCTTGCCCTGCCCTACCAGGAATTGAACCTTGGTTGTCCAGCCTGCAATCAGTTATAGAAGTATGCTGTAATGGCACCATATATTCTGACAGCCATATGAAAATTGTATGGTGTCACTGCAAGTATGTAATGACTGCGAACCTTGACTAACTTCAGGTGACATCATTTTCTTTCCCAGTATTTATATTACTACAATTACAATCTTCTCACTTACAGTTGGTGCAGGACAAGATGAAGGAGTGTATGTCTACCTTGTGATTGCTGAATGACCCCAGTTGGGTCACCATTGGTCACTTGAGTGCAATGTTCTCTTCAGACAGAGGGTGATCCTGTTATTTTGTGACACACATTACCTGAGGTTATAAGATGTGACAGAAGGCTAAATTTGTCCCTGTGCATGCTGTGAAGGCATGCAGGTGGAGTAGAAGTATAGCACCGTTTTAACTTTGTCACTAGGTGGGGGTGAGTGTTCAGCCTTATGCACTGGCTGCTTCACACACAGGTTAAGAGCCCCCATTACATATTGGAAAGGAAGCTGGGTTGACCCCATTGACAGTCTGGACATTATGTAGGATATAAACTTCGGTTTCTACATCCTGTTGTGAAGCATTTTTAAATTGGAAAATAAAGGAATATGCTGTCGATCATAATTCTGATAGTTATTTGATATATTGTATACTACATGTTTTGACCTTTTTTGGCCATCATCAGGTATATAATGTCACAAAATATTTAGAGGAAGGAATAATTGTGACATTAATTTTCAAATGATAAAAATAAGATCTTATTCTTTACAGTGGAAATAAAGATTTATGAAGAAAAAGTTTCATATTTCTGATACACGTTTTGTTAACATATATAAGAAGGATATTTTGTGAAATTTCTGTGGCCATTTCTCCTGTAGAGGTATGTATATTAAGTTTAATTAATGATATTCCTTTCATGTAGCAAAATTCATAGTAACAACTGTGGATTGATTATTGTGGTTTAGCTTATGTGTTTGTTGGATGCTGATTAGTTCGAGATTCTTGAATTTTTTTTGCTGACTTGGAATGTGTTGGTTATAAAGGTATTATAATGTGGATTCTGATAGAGAGAAGAATATGTGGATGGGAGGTGTGTTGCTATTAGTATATAGAACCTGTGGAGTATTGAGAGGATATGGTAGGATGATTGAATGATGGTTTATTGTAAGGTACTCTCATAATTCACTAGGACTGAGGTAAAGCTGGTCTCCAGTCAGGATTTAAAACTGTTATAGTGTGCAAGGCATGTGCTATATAAGTGAGCCAAACATGTGTGGTAATTAATTTTATGGTCATACTTTGCACACTGTATGATCAAAGAAGACAATGACCATTTCACGGCTGTCTGAGCCATACATCTGATGGAGCAAAGAAGGATGGAAAATTGTGTGTTACTGGTGGAAACCTACAACATTTAACATTTACATGTAGGTTTCCAGTGAATGCATTATTGAGACTGTAAATGAAGCATTACATCATTTACACTATATGCTGAATTCAATTTGTGAACAGTAAGTGTGGAGTACAAATTATGTAGCTGTTCATTATATAGCTGTATTCAGTCTATTACTTTGCATTTCTAAATATTATCTGTCCATGACACCTTGTTCTCAGGCATCCCTCATAGCGACAGGCCAAGTTTGACACCCATACAACACATCAAACAAATATATACATATATACATACATATATATATATATATTAATTATGTAGTAGTAGTAATTAGAAATAATATATAGCACATTCACTCAGTGGAGGAACACTTGACTTGGACCAAATTTTGGATACTACTCTGCCTCCTAGCTATGGATTCTTACTATTATCAGCCTCTCAATGAAAGCTACGACAGTATCTAAGAAATGCAATCACACTCTTACCTTTTTCTATTCATGCTCTTCTTAATGAACTTAATCTACCCTTACCCCACTGCTACTCAACTAAGTACATATGCTAATGGTTCAGATGTCACAGTTATTACCAAGACCTACTTTTGCCTGCAGTCTACCAAACGGAATGTACTCAAGAGAGTCTTCAATTCCAACCAGCAAACCATAGTCAAATAAACACTTGCAAAGTGTACAAGTAGAAAGATTATAGATTAGTAATAACTTATCTAATTAGGAAATTGATGACTTATTCAAAATAAGTTTAAAGAAGATTTTAACTTAATCTAAATGTAGCTTTGTGAAGGGATAGTCTTGTGAGATTTAAAGTTGTCACTGTGGCATTGGTGAAGCTTTAAGTCTTCTGGGTGTGACACTGACCTTTCAAAATGTCAATAACTACTTGCCCAGGAACACAGAAACACATCTCTGAATATTTGAATCATCAAGCATGCTCTTGTTTAGTTAATAATTACGGACACACGACACAATAGGAAGGTCAACATAGCATAAGGACATGATCAATATTGATCGCATAACTACTATACGTAGCCAGGTATCAAAAAACAGTTTTAAGAAATTTTAACGACTTTTAGTATTCTATGCTGCGACAACCAAAGTCTGAAGTGATTCAGTTTTAATAACATTAAGGAAGAAGAACCAATTACTACGTCAGTGAAATGCAGTGACGGTAACTTTGCAAGAGTTACGTATTCTGAAAGTGAACCTGATGCATTAGGACTGTGAACTTTCGACGGCAAACCCTGAGGATGGCACAAAAGTGCCGAAACATATGTAGGTACTGAAATCATAAAAACAGTGTAGTGCATTCGTTGGTACGTAATTATTAACTAATTAATGAAATGCACGGGATGTATAATATAATGCTCTTGTTTATTGACAAACTGTTATTCAGACTTTCTTGGTTTGAATACTCCATTAAATTGTAATTAGACTTCATGTTTTGGCCTTGATAGAGGGGTCAATTCACCATGTTGTTTAGGGAACCAAACCAAAAGACTACCTACATTTGTGATTATGGGGATAATGCAGTCATGCGAATTTAAACCTCGCGGTAAAATAAACGGGAAAGCAGAGATGCTAACAACCACGGATTTAATAGCTATCGTTTATGATTCATGTTTGTGAGGAACATAACAGGCCGAGAGGAACTGGTGTTTGTTTTATATTCTGAATCTGTGTTTCCTTATCTTGTATTTTAGCACTTGGGATGGGCTCTCCATGTTTGAATTTTATATACCCCATCTCATACAATGAATGGGAAGCCATTCTCTGCCAGCCACGAATTACCGACCGCGGGAGGGAACTACGTAATATAACCTTTGCCTTACACAGAACATAGACGTATGAGAACGTTTAAATGACGTAAATAATTTATTTTCCATATAACCATTCACATAAGTTGGTGTTGGCTTAGGGTAAAAGAGAAGTATAGTCACTGTGTTTTGGTTAGCGTTCATCTCCCTGTTGTGGTATTTATTCTGAACGGAAGATATAAGGACAAGAAGCATTATTGCTGTTTACGTTGGATTTAATATGTTAAATGTGGTGGGCTGGGTTTCGCATTATTGTTTCGTGCTGTATTTTGTAGTTTCGCATTAGAACACCCAATATTATATTGAGACGCCGGCACAGTACAATAGTAAAAAATGACGGGAATAAATGATGAAAAACTGAAACAACATATGGAGGATGAGATGAATAGGTAAGATTATTTCTGTTAGGTTAGGCACTTATAACCTCTACTACATTTTATTTGCGTAGTTGTGTGTCGTATTTCTGTACATAATTACGTAAGGTGTTTGTATGTTATACAGTGTTATTAGCAGTTACTAAGTATGAATTATCACACAAATAATTCCGACGGTCGAAGATGTTCGAATTTAACCTCAACTTTTCGTGGCTTATTTTACATGCGTTTACCTGCTTGTAAATGTCTTCCTGGCGTATCAAAAAGAATTATAATGTTCGTGAAGTCTCTAAGTTTTATGTGGTTATGTACTGTGCGGAATTGACATGGCACAGGGGTTGGGAGTGTGGGAGATAACTGGCGAAACCCACAGTACTACATTTTATGTGATAACATGAAAGGTGAAGTTAATTTTAATTACGTTGAAATTTTATGTAATGTTTTTTGATAGTTTTATTACTATAACATAAGTATGTTATCTTTTATCCAATTTTCCAGTATGTGAAGATTAGTGCCAAATAATTCCAAGGCTGGCACTTTGTTTCTGATGACATCTCTTCAGATGGTGCTTCATAACTGATGTTAATGAACTCATCATACCTTCATTTTGAAGGCAGTCTTTTTTTAAATTTCTAAGTGTGCTTTAGTAGATTTTGGTCATGGTGCTCCAAATTGTGGACAAATCCCTTATCCAGAAAACCCCCCAAGTCCCAAGCATTCTGGATAAAGGATGAATAGGTCTACCTGTATGTGTCTCATTATTTTGGATCTTTGCTAGGCATTTTTTTAATACTCAGTTTTAAAATAGGGATGTAACAGATGTTGGTCAATGGATTTTTATCTTTGTTCACCTAGCTGAAATGTGTGTGTATGTGCATGTGTCACTGGGTGCATATAGTATTGCGATCTGTATGGTCTATACTGTGAGACCTGTGGTGATGTTTTTTTCGGGAGCATGAAGCCAGTATTCAGCTCAGCATCCAAAGAGTACCATAATATTCAGAGCAAACTACATTGTAGTTGGACAGCAGTGTAAATTAAAACAGAGTGGAACAAGACTGATGTGTATCTGTCAAGACAAAAGACTTCTTACATGCATTGTATTGGATCATTATGCAACTGTACATCAGCCTATTTGGTATTTCCCTCTATTAGTCAGTCTGTTGTATAAGCATTGTTATGAAATTGTACATTCAGAGCCTTTGCTGTCATTGGTAAGTGGTCCAGGTTGTACAACATGGACTGCTAATATACTTGAAGACCAGAAATGTGTGTTTAGATATGTTGTGGTAAATATTCAGTATGTTGACAACAGTTCACGAAAGTTGTAGTCGCTGGGGACATTAATATATTATGTTTTGTTAAGTTTCTCTGTTTAGGTGATATTCATATCATCTACCAAAGAGGACACCATGAGCATATGACAGCATATAAACAAGTTCCCAAATGTGTACTTACTTTTGGAATTGGTCATTGTTGTTGCTTTAAGGTAGTTCCCTTCCAAGTTTATGTAATGGGTCCAGCATTTCTGCCACTGCTGGAATTAAATTTCTGGAATCTCATGTGGGGCGGTCAGCAATTGTTTATGAATTTCAGGGACATCCTGTAAACATTGCTCTCACAGCTGCATTTTCACTCTCAGAAACAAGACTGAAATCACAAGGGGATAAATTAATCCACTAAGGAGGGTGGGGGACGAAAGCGATGTTCTTAGCAGCCAGAAGTGGCTGCATTGACAAAGCAGTGTACACAAGTATATTGTCATGGTAGATCAATCAGTTGTGGTTCTGCCATCCTTCCAGATGTTTCTGTCAGACTTGCTGCTGCAGATGTTGCAAAATCTCCCAGTATTAATGCTGTTTAACTGGCCTGGAGGAACAAATTTCTGGTGAACAATGCTGTCACAGTCCGTCCACACCTTTGGAGGGAAGATCTGAATGCTCACCATCTTCAACTGAAGTTTACTTGTGTTCAAATGGAGAAAACCACTCAAAAGACTGTGTTCTGTCTGTGACATTATCACTGAAAATTGTTTTGAGCATTTGGTGTGTTTCCAGTGCAGTTTTTCTAAGTTTGAAGCAAAACTTAACGGAAATGCATTGTTCCTGTAAATTGGCCATTATAAAATCGTAGATCATACTTAACATACGTGGCAGTAAACACCCACTGAGAAGCAACACAGAGGGTTATGATTGCAAAACTCACTAGACTGACTCATAGTGTAGTCTGTATAGCGACTTGCTACAGGCTGAGTGGTCTGGGGTTGAATCCCGTTGGTGGGCGAGATTTTCCGCACGCATCCAGACTGGCCCTGGGGATCACCCCACCTTCTGTACAGTGGGTAACAGGTCTCTTTCCCGGGGATAAATCTGTCAGGCGTGGCGTTGGCCACCCACCCCCATCTAGTGCCAAGGTTGTAGAAAGAGTGTAGCTATACCTCTGCTCCCCCTTTGGGCCTTCATGGCCTGTTCTAGGGTGAACTTTACCTTTACTTTTACTAGACTGACTCAAAATATAACAATATTATGACACCTATTGGCAGGAAGGTGTTCGTGGTCCTAGAGGCAAGTTCAGTAACTTTTGGATATGCCTTTGTATGTGTATGGAACCTGTGATATGACATGTAATTTTCCAACTTTGTCTAATATTTTTCTGTTTTATCATGAATGTTTACAATTTTCCATTCAGCTGCTGCATACGAAGCACTCTGTGCATTCATTGCCTTGTGATTTGATTAATCATAACCTCCTTACTTACTGGTGACTTTACTTTCTATTTCTTTTGTAGGTTTGAAGCAGAAATTGCTCTGCCTATTCTTCCTCCTCCACCTCCACCTCCAGCAATTGCACCACGGCCAGTTATTGGATCAAATACATATACTCAAGTACAGCGACAGCTGGAGGAGCAGCAGACTCTACCTCCAGTAGCACCAGGACCTGAGTTTCCAGCTTGTCCTCCCATGGGGTTTCCACCCATGATGCCTCCATCTGTACCAACTTTCCCTGGAATTCCCCCACCACCTCCACCCCCACCACCACTACTTATACCACATCAGGTTCAGCGTGGCCCACCAGTTAGGCATCGTGAGTATTGTCAAGGACTTTGGAGTCTGTATTTACAAGTTTCCTGCAGAATGTGTTTAGGTGATACAACACTAGGTTTAATATTTGTTCTGAATTTAAGGCAGTTCACTGTATTTTGGCATATTTCTTACAGATATTTTTTTTATTCTGTTTTCACCGTGCATTTTTCAAGTATAGACAATGTTTTCCACCAACTAAATGCACTTGTTATAAAAACACTAAAATATTCTAGAACTGTTTGATAAAAAGCCCCGACATGTTTCGGCTCACTAATGAGCCATTCTCAGGGGGTCACAACAGAGGATAAACATATGTACGCGTTTTGAGAACAGTCAGTTGTGACCCCCTGAGGATGGCTCATTAGTGAGCCGAAACATGTCGGGGCTTTTTATCAAACAGTTTTAGAATATTTTAGTGTTTTTATAACAAGTGCATTTAGTTGGTGGAAAACATTGTCTATTCTTACAGATATATCTTACCGTTGCGGCCTGTTCTTGTCTCTTCTTTTCATTGCATCAGGCTCAACATGTATAATAATGAATCAATTTAGGACTTTGTACACACTGTGTATTGCAAATTCTTAACAAGTTTTGAAACCTCCAGTTTTTTGTTTGGAGCATATCAGATCTGACATTTGGAGACCATTTTTAAAATGTTTTCTTTTTATTCATATATTGAAAACAGTATTAAAAAAAATTGCTGTAATAAGTGGTATAAATATTTTATATTATATATTTTTCCTTACAGTGAACTGCTTTTCTTTACATGGGACATCCCATTGTGGTACATAAATGATAACGGAGAAATAAGGGCATTCAATCACAACAATTTTTGTAATATTTTACTTTATATTATAAGTTATATTGCAACATGTTGCGGCTTCTTAAGAAAGCTGAAACATGTTGCACATATTTAAATAAATACATATATACACATATATACATATATACACAACCTAAGATCACTATCTGAAACATTGTCTTCTGTCTGGAATGCTATGCCATGGAGGCAGTCCAAAAACCAGCACTTCTGTGCCTCATTACTTAACTCTTGAAAGTCACTGGGGTTTAAATTTCAACTGCTGTCCAGAATGGAGAGGTTTTAAACTTACTTAAATGCATTTGCAATGGTGTGGTGCCCAGAGATTGGCAGTATATGTTGAACTGAAGGTCTGTACAGTGCACTGAAGCCATCATTGAAGGGTTAGTTCATTAAGTAAATTTTGCTGTTTGTCTTCATTACCCATGCTGATAAGAAACTGTTGAACTTAGTGAAATAGAAACTCTGTGGCAAATAGATGTCAGACCCTGGAGAACAAAGTTTGCATTTAGTGAGGAATGTGTTTCTATACCTGCTTGTGGAAGTAGGCTCTTTCCCTTTGCTAATTCACCTCTGTTTACCATCACTTTGCAGTTACATTGTTATGAAACTGAATGTACATAAGGTGATAGCATCCAGTGACACTGTGTGATATGATAAGCCACCTGACAGTGTATAATGATGGTGTGGAGTAGTGTGTACATAAAATAATTTTGTGATACACAGTAAAGAAGAGTACTGTCATGTTTAAGGTACAAAGTATTGTCATGAGTTTGATCTGGCAAGTCTGCTTAGGAAGTATATTTATTTGTATTGTAACTTGTATTTGCAAAATGCCTGGTTTGTACCTTGGCTGGAATGCTGACCATCTGAAGTGACGTTGTTATAGTTTTCCCCAGTCCCTTCAAGTAACTGCCACGATAATAACTTGAAATGCTTATGTGACATTCCTTTCAAGTTCATTAAGTATTATCATCTTGTAACATTGTCAGCACTAAGTACGTTCTGCAGTTGTTAAACAACCGACAGATTATTTTGTTCTTCCAAATCTGCTTGTTACATCTTGACACCCTTATTGGTGAGTGGTCAAGGAGACATACAAACACACACACAGATAGCATGGTCATCTCAGAAGCTTTAATTTTTCCTTTTTAGATGGGAAGGGAGGATAAAAATTCATGTCTGTGCCTAATTCTGTGTGTTTGTCTTGATTTCAGAAATGCGTCCTGTTGGCATGGGTCCGCCTGGACCAATGATGGCCGGCCCTCCTCCTCCTCCACCTCCTCCTCCACCATTCTTGGGTCCTCCTAACATGACTCATCCAGGTCCTCCTTTCATGGGTCCCCAAGGCCCTGGTCCTGGTACTGGTCCTGGGCCCCAGGTGATGCCTGTGGAACATATGCCAACTTCGATGCCTCCACCTCAACCTCAGATATCTGCTATTGTAAGGTTAGTGGTGTTGCATGTTGTAGGTTGCTGTTTCAGAGTAACATGTTAATGCTTTTCAAATCAGTTGCAGCATTTTGTATGATTATTGTATGATTACTCTGTGTTGGTCGTGAAGGAATTTGTTTTTAGGAATCTTCTGTTATGTAGCATTACATGGTTTGTTTTGCTTGCCATTGGCCCAACACTTGGACATTTTTGTTCAACCGTTTATGCTGGTAATGCCGCACATACTTTTTGTTTGTAGTGCTACACCGAAGCTGTATCTTGCAAAGCTATCTGGATTTAAGTCAGAAACAGAAGCAGGAGATGATCAACGTAAAGGTAACAAGAAGAATAAGGGTGTTAATGAGAAGACTGTAGGGATTTCTCAAGACATGTCTCGTGCACGAGATATGGCTGAGAGGGTGAAAGCAAGCACAGTGATGGTGTCTGTTGGTCCTGGGTCACTGCAGTCAGGAACTACAGAGGAAGCAACTCCTACACCAGGACGTAAAAAGGAGAAGAGAAACAAGAAGATGATTCGCATGGCTGGTGGACAAATATGGGAAGATAATTCACTGATGGAGTGGGAAGATGGTGAGTGCAATTGTCTGGGTTACTGGTATTTCACTGTGGTTTATTCTTCTGTAAAACATGGGCTACTTTTCAGGATTTTGTAATGAATGGTACTTGTGAAATGGACTGTCGTGATCATCACTAATCTCTGTGTGTGTATCTGTGCGTTTGCTTGTATGTGTGGGTGCATTCTGTATATGCTGGGCAGCTGCTTAATCCGTGTGAACAGGAGTGAGTGAAGGGGCAATAGTAAAAAAGTTGGTTATGCCAGAAACACAGTAAATAAATGAATAAATAAATAAATGCAGCACTGAGTGAAAAATGACACTGGCATTTACTAGATGTAATAATGATTTGTAACTTATAGGTACATTGTACAATAATAATTTCTAAATACCTGTAATAATAATGTAATGCAAGTTTGAAATTCAGTATTAAAGTCAGTATTTCCACTCAGTATTTGTTTTTTTACAATCAAAGTGGTTAAACCAGGGAGGCGGTTACAGGAGAGCACATTGTACTTGTATGTGGAAGCTTCTGTGGGCAGTGTCAAACTGGTACTTAAACTGAGTCGCTGCTGTTTATGGTAGCTCTTCATCTATCAATGATCGTGTGGAAGTACAGAAGTACAGTAGAAATAAGAACTTAACCCCTTTTGGGTAGATTTTATTGTTTAAAGTAAAGATTATGATCTCTTAAATTAATAAACTGCCATATGATATATGTGAAGCGTACTTCTGGTTGTAGGCCATATGTTAATGACATCTAGTACACATCTTATGATTTTCGCAAAAATAATAGTGCTAAATTTGAAATTAAATGTGCTGCTTGTTGGGGGTGTTTTGTGGAATATCTGTTTATTGTTCATAAGGGGTTAATAATTTATATGAGATATGAGGATCTTATAAATTGTGAATTTAGATTATGATCTTTGGGGTTTTTGTGCTGTGTGTTCTTTTCTGCCCTACAAATGTAAACAGCCGGTTTCTCACATCGTAAATATCAGAGGAACTTTGATTCGGTTTTTTTACAGTGCTTTATAATTCAAGCATTTTTAGTTTCTACTCTTTGCTTTATAATTAAAGTATTTTTAGTTTCTACTCTTTGCTTTATAATTTAAGAATTTTTAGTTTCTACTCTTTGCTTTATAATTTAAGCATTTTTAGTTTCTACTCTTTGCTTTATAATTTAAGAATTTTTAGTTTCTACTCTTTGCTTTATAATTTAAGCATGTTTAGTTTCTACTCTATGCTTTATAATTTAAGCATTTTTAGTTTCTACTTTTTGCTTTATAATTTAAGCATGTTTAGTTTCTACTCTATGCTTTATAATTTAAGCATTTTTAGTTTCTACTCTTTGCTTTATAATTTAAGCATTTTTAGTTTCTACTCTGTGCAGTGCAGTTGTTTGCTTAATCAGGTTTAATTAATATTTACTTGAATCAATAATTTTCCAGTTTTACAGCGAAATATTTTTATAGATTATTACAATTAAATGTATAATGCTCCTGTTCCAGATGATTTCCGAATTTTTTGTGGTGATTTGGGTAACGATGTGACAGACGAAATTCTAACAAGAGCTTTCAGCAAGTATCAGTCCTTCCTGAAGGCAAAAGTGGTACGAGACAAACGGTCGAATAAAACCAAAGGATTTGGTTTTGTCAGCTTTAAGGATCCTCAGGACTTCATCAAAGCTATGAAGGAGATGAATGGTAAGTACATTTTATGAAGCTGGTACATGTATAATGTCCCAGAGCTTCAGAACGTATAATATAAATGTATAATATATGCTTGCTAGCCAGCTTACATCTGCTGCAATCTGAAGCAAGCTTTGGATGCATGATCTTCTTTTATGATTTGTAGAATGCATGTGGGCTTACTGCACTTGTGAAATGTATTTTGTTGAGCAAAGAGTATTTTAATTGCAGTACCGTTGCTAAGTATGTGTAATGCAGAAAGTGTTACCATTGTCAAAAATAGCCTGTGTCGATGGTGCCATGTAAAAGAGCAATACACGGAGTATGTAAAAATTTTGAATGACAGGTTTAGTGCAGGACAAAAAGAAAATGAAAAGCCATCACGTTTTAACTGAAGAGAAATTGGATGACACTGGCACATAATATAAAAGAAGCTTAAAAATTCTTCATGCCTGTGTGCTGTTCCCAGTGTGATGTCAAAATCCTCAGCTCACATGGCACCAGAAGTTCAAAGCTACAGCCATACAAAGTGCAGAGCTGTAAAAGAACTCTTTCCTACAGCTTGGGAAGGCAGAAACTGGTATTGCAGGTTACTTCAAGAATTGGTAGTCAATGGATTTCTTGATTTCAGACTTGTGTTCTTGGCTGAGGCATGATTTGCATTAAGTGAGCCTGTAAACTGCCAAAACAATAAATATTGTTGTTCTGAAAATCCTCATGCTGTTCACTGAGTTCTTTGCATGAGTCCGAGACTGATGTGCAGTGGGTACACACCAGATCATAGGGTCTGTGTTTTTTTGAAGAAATAATAAATTCTGACCGTTACGTTCCATTAAATGTGGCACCATTCTTCAAGGACTTAGTGGACGAGAAAGTGTATGATTGCTCCATGCAGAAGAGTGCTACAGCCCACATAGCAAACTAACAGAGTTTATGTGAAGAGTCTGCATTTTTTGCAACAACCTAAAGACTATGTTTGACGAGAAATTGTTAATATTTTAAGGCGGGCTTCTCTGTTTATCAGGATACATTCTCATAATGTGTGATGCATGCTTGAGGCAGGATGTCAGTACTTCGAGAATCTTGTGTAAACTAGGTTAAGTTGAATTGCAAGGGACAGATGGATTCTAAATCCCATTGGATTGTCGTTTCTTTTCTGATAATACTAGCATGACAGCCTTGGTGTTCAGAGACACGATAAAGTATTCTGTCTTTGCTTGAATGCATTTTGGGATGTTAGTGCAGTTCATTAAAGCACTCACATGGCGAGATTTGAGGTTCTACAGCAGTATTGCTGAAGAGTCAATCCTATGGGATGTTACTGTAACTGTCTACCAGTTGACATGGCATAACCTGGGTGAACAAATCCCAGGTGCCAGTTGTCCAACCAACTACATTTTATATGATGTCACCTAATATTTGTGGGTCCTCAGTATGGAACTTCCTTTGTGTCACTCTTCTGGCACCTAAAATTTTGAAGTGACTAGGTCGTTCCTAGATATTTGGAAAATATGTGTACCTCTGGTATAACATTCCAGAGGACTCGAATCTTCAAGTTGTCTGGGATGGTACATCACATTAATTCGTAAATAGTCATAACTGTTTACCAGTCAGCATGGCATAACATCCCAGAAGACTTGAGTCTTCATCAGCACTGCTGTGAGAACCTCAAATATTGCACTGTACACCTCTCGGAGGAGGCTACTCTGCGATGCGTCTGCAGGTCACTTTGAATAGCATCTGTCATTGAGATTTCCGGTAGCATGAAGTTGTCAGATATAATCACAGTGGATTTCTCTGTCACCTGTTTGTAAGTTCCAACACAGCATTTCTGTACACAGTATGCAGATATGTGTGTAATACCACTGCATGCCACATTTAACTTGCATAGTTCCGTTGCTACAAACCAAATAGCGGGCATAACCGTGTGCATATAATGTGCCCAGCAGATTTTAGTTGTAGTTTTACATTATGTAAAAGGATGACATAAATGGAAATTGTAAACCTTTAAATATTCTGCATCACATAACTTTTCAGGACACTGCATTAAATGGTGCTGGTGTTGATTCCACCTCAGATGTTTGCAATGTTACAGTGTAGGTGTCATGAGTGATGCTGCCTCTCTCAAGCACACACATGCAGACACACACAGATGGACACATAGACATGGACATGTATGGACATGATGAGACCCTAAACCTGTATGTACTTAAAAATGGAAAACAGGCTAAAAATGTCCCTTCCTATGCCCATGGAAAGTGGTAGTGATGCAGTTGTGTAAGGTAAAGGTAAAATTCACCCTGGAACAGGCCATGAAGGCCCAGAGGGGGAGTAGAGGTATAGCTCTTCTCTTTCCTTAACTTCGGTGCTAGTTGGGGGTGGGTGGTCAACGCCACGCCCCGGCCGCTTTACCCCCTGGGAATGACCCGGTACCCATTGTACAGGAGGCTGGGTAGGCCCCAGGGCAGGTCTGGACGGGTGCTGAAAATCTCGCCCCGACCAGAATTCGATCCCCGGACCGTCCAGCTCGTAGCGAGTCGTTATACCGACTACGCTATCCTGGCCTGTGATGCAGTTGTATAACCTCTGAAATTGTTGTGGCATCGGTAAATAATCTAATAATGATTCATGTACCATTGTTGCATTTTGTTTGGAACATGCAAAATTATGATTTAAAATGATGGCAAAGTGTTCACAGGGCAGTTAATATTTTTTTTCTTCCTTCTTATTAATATTAAGTCTGCCTGGTTGTAGGCTCACATACTGTTACATAAACTTAATCAGTAGGGATGTAATTAGAATCTGGCGCATGGGGTGGGTGACAAGAAACCCAATTAATCTGGTAATTAAGCTAAATTCCTGTCACCTTTTTTGTGTCCATTAGTCTTTGCCTTTGATGCTGTTGGTTGGTACTCAGTTCGATGTACATTTGTAGTGTGCAAAACATCACTGCAGCTTCATATAAAATCTGTATTCAGTATCTTATAGTTCAGGGAACAAGAGTATTAATGATTGTGGATATGCATGGAGTAATCGTCGTTCTAGTAGCATCACAACTGAGCCCTGCTCTGCGCTGTTTGTCTTGAGTACACTTAGCAAGACACTTTATTGTCTGAAAAGTTTGTTACACCATATGACGGTGACATGTATCTCAAAAACTACACGTCTCAGGGCATAATGTCGTATGGAATTTCTTATGTTGTAATGAGGAATCACACTAAGGAGAGCTTGTGCATGAATTTCCTTTCACCAGATACATAAATGTAGGTAGATAGATAGATAGATGGATGGATAGATAGATAGATAGATAGATAGATAGATAGATAGATAGATAGATAGATAGATAGATAGACAGACAGACAGACAGACAGACAGACAGATATATAGATAGATAGGCAGATATGTAGATAGACATATAGATGAACAGATAGATATATAGATAGATAGATAGACAGACAGACAGTTAGGTAGATAGATTATATAGATAGATAGATAGATAGATGTACAGATAGATAGGCAGATACATAGATATACATATAGACAAACAGATATATAGATAGATAGATAGACAGACAGACGGACAGACAGACACACATACAGGCAGACAGACATCTGTATCCATTTATGTTTATAAGTGTATACCTCCCTACATATCTGTGTATGTGTATTTATCTGCCTGTCATCTCTGTCTTCTTTGTCTGTCTATCGTAACCTTTAGCTAACCCTGTTTAGTATGAACAGGCTGTTCGTAGACTTGTTGCATATGTCACAGCGTGTTGCTGACTGATGAACATCCATCTTTGCTGAATAGCTGTTATATTTTTCTGAAGTATGAATGTTTAATCTGAGGTTGTTACACATTACAAAAATACTTCAATGCATTGTTTAGTCATGTATGTTTGCAACAGAGTGCAGGCTTCTGTAGTGCCAGATTCACAGGTGTTTGTAAAAGTGTCACAGCTACACTAGACCTGTCCCTCTGGCACCATGCCGTCTGTCCTGTCTACTCAGCAACCAAGATTAATTTAATTATGTCATTCGACTGTTCAGCCAGATGGCAGGTGTAAGATAATGGCAAATGAATTGTAGTCAAAGTGGAGATTGGTTTTTGATCTTGAGATTGGCAGGACTCAAAATGGCATGTCCTGATTATAGAACCACTCCAGTCATGGGTGTGACCCGGTGACCTTTTTTGATAGTCTGTTGGCATGAATGTGATAAATTTTATATCCAAAGTCTTGTGTTATTTGAAATATTGCTATAGTGACTGATAATTGAAAGCATTTTGTAACCATTTTTCTTGGTTGCTGTTCGTGATTGTAGTTTTATTTTAAAGTGCCAGATAAGATAAAAGGAGAGATGGATTAGCGAGAGCTCATTGAAGGTGGAATAGGAGCATATTTGTTTAACATTCATGGTTCCTAAGTAATGCATCACATACATTTTTTATTTGTTACATATTTCAGTATTTGGTTTTATATTGATTGTTTATGCAGACTTACATACAGTTGCATATCAGTGGCTGTGGTAAACAGCAGGGATGGTATTATCTTTTATTCAAATTGAAAATGAATGCTGTATAGTCGTGCATGTGAGTAACTTCCCAAATTTTTTGTAAATTTGTCTGTTGATTCAGAAGTTATAATTGGGGGGTGGGGGGAGGAACAGACCCATTGATGTAAGTATCCCAACCTATTGTTTCTTATAAAATAAGAAAAGTAGACAAGACTGAATACAGTCTTCAAACTTTGACAAATCTGCAAATTTAATATTTTTTATGTACCGGTACTTACATGCAACGTACTAAGTCACCACACTAATACGAATTTGTAGGGAAAGAGTTATGAAATTTATCTCATAATCAAAATTGTAGTGGATGTACAAGTTTGCAGAATTGATTTATGCACTCACTGTTCTTGATTGAATAAGAAAGCACACCTTGCTTATTCACAGTGTGCCACCTGTTGGTTACAGAGTAAATACTTTCTCGTATAAAGAAGTGTTAATGTGGTGTAACTTAGTGTCACTTGCTTAAATATATACCTGTTCTGTAGCAAATTTTATATTTATTTCCACAGAATATGGAACTTACTTTTCTGATTAGATACTCTATTGAAATTACCATCACTTTAATTGAGGTATGTTGACAGGATTGGCACAATAGCACAGGTGAACCATGTGGCATAACTTAGGTGCTGTGCATTTAATGACGTTCCATTTGCGTGTTTCTTAAAAGCATATTAACTTCTGCCATTCTTCCGTTCGTTTTTTCGTACTGTTACAATTAATTGGCAGTCATCTAATTATGTAAATAAACCCGTTTTATGCTCCAGTGATATTTAGGTGTATGCTGGTCCTGTACATGTTTTATATATACCAGGGGTGGCCAGCTAGACAATCTTCAGGGAGCCGCACTTTTGGAGGCAACATAGGCAAGAGCATTGTTTTAACGAAATATTTTTGCCTTATTTGATGGCTTCTTATTTCTGTTCATGCAACTACAGTAGGTTAGTTTCAGTTAGTAATGAGTTTCCTTTCTTTAAAAAGTATTTTAAAATTCTGTCCATGCTCAGCCTCGTGTGCATGTAAATTACTTGAATACTGTTCTTTACAAGCAACTTGTGTGAACTGCATTGTGGCTACCCCTGATAGGTACATACATGTATATGTATCTTTCTGTATATAGGAGTGCATTCACACTGCAACCAATAATGCATGACAGCTCATTTTAGAAGCTCTTAACATTTGGTTACCCTGTGAGTAACTTACATACAATTTTTTTGTGTTTAGTGGCCATAAATATAAATTGTTTTAAGTCATATTTGGTGTGAGTTAGCCTGATACATGTTTCACAAATCATTGTACCTTCACACCCCTTGAAGTATGTATTAAAATTTATCTCTGTCATACTGGCTGTAGAATATGTTATGTATTATTTATTGCAAACATAAGGACGCTGAAATAACGCAGTACTTACAAAACATTTTAATGTTTCTTCAAATAATATGCTGTAACATTGATAACATTATAATGTTTCTCTATTCCAGAGACAGAAATGACAGAATATTTTTCACACAATGTTTTGCAGTTAGCTTTCTTATCCATCGTTCTTGCACTCTTCTTCTGTAGATCATATGTTTTCTTGAACGTAAATATGCCATGTGCAGTTCTCAAACTTTGTGCCATGGCTGAAATTCAGGGTCAAGTAAGACTATATATAAAAATAAATGTCTGTTGTATAATTAAATGTGGCTGGTACAGTGAACTCTCTAAGATATGCATTAATATGTCATGTCTTTAAAAGAATCAGAAAATGCTCTCAGTAATTCAGAGCTAAAGAAATGAATATGTATTAACGAGGGGTATGAATTTACCGAAATGTTCATTCTTTTAAATTTTACGCATAAGTTTGTTGGTTTTAAGATTTTGATAGACGCTGTATGGGAGATGCTGTGTATGAATTGACGTACCATGAGCAAGCTATTTTCCGCGTGATACCCAGCTATACCAAGTAAAAAATGGGGGGAATAACTGCCTGCGGCTTTTACGTCCTCCTCTGCTGTTCCCATTTCTTGGAGCATTTTGTACGGCGACTTGCTGCCATTGACTGGTAGTGGGGGGTACAGGCGTCACCATCTGTTTGACTTTGACCACTGTGGGTTTTGATGGTGGCGTCATGTACAGAACATTGAAAGGCATTCCATTAGCCCCCCAATATGGGAAACTATTTTTCTTCACTTCTTGTATGGGTTCCAACTCATCTACAGCATTATCATGTGACATTGTTAGTGGTCCCCATTGCATGTCGTGGTTCACTGAAAACAGCTGCTGTACGAGGTCCATGATATTTGGTCTGTTGAAGGGGAGAACAACTCTGTTGGAGCTGACTTGATTCTGTGCATAAACATCTGAAATTGTATCCAGATCTTGAGAAGGGTGTGCGTAATAAGTGTGGGAATTACTGCTTTCTATCCTTTTATTAGATGGAAGTACCACATTTATATCATTGAAACCTGGAATATAAGTTTCTTTATCATTGTAGTTACTGTAGTCTTGTTTGTTCCATTGCATTTCGTTATGTAATTTAAAATCTCCAATATGCTGAAACCCTTCTTTGTTGAAGACTTGCGTATTGCAGCAGCCTGTGTCATCTTCAAAACTGTTTATGGAGTGTGTTAAGCCATTACTGCTGCTATAATGAATCTCGTTTGGAAAGCTGGACTCTTGGGTACTTCCTTTGATGATGCGTCTAATGCTGATGGGTATTTTAGGCAGTACGATGTTTGTCAGGCGAGTTGCATCATTCTGAGGGCGGTCTGTGACACGTTGTCGTGTCGCTGTTGAAGCTTTCTCAGGAACTTGTTCTAAGTAGCCATAGTTGATTCTTCCATGGCTGGTGACAGATGAAGGTGAGTCTGGCATTGAATTTGCCGAAATTGGCACGAGGCAGTAGACATAAATGAGGCAGTGCAGTCCAATTAGAAGCTGAAAATTCTTCCTCATTATCCATGCGGTTTGTACGAATGTCATCATGTCAGAGGCTGTCCTTATGCTTTTGACTGTAGCTCTGCAATACGTACTGGGTTGAGCTATCTGTAACAACCATAATTGATTGTTGTTATTAACATCATCTTTATCACCATTGTCATCACATTTATCACTTGGTGATCGTAACAGAGGACATTCCGTTGCGTTTTGTTAGTTAAGTACCCAGATTCAAGCAGTCAACACAACTATTTATTATGAAACACTCTGCTTTTATATAAGATTGCTAAATGTTTCATCTGTTTAAGGACCATCATTAGGCAAGAATGTGTGAAAGGTCGGTGATGAACATTTTAATTTTTAAGTTCCAGAAACTTAAAATGTTTACTACTGACCTCTCACACAGTCTTGCCTAATGATGACCCTTGAGGATTGAAACATGTAGCAATTTTATATAAAAACAGAGTGATTTTATAATAAATAGTTGTGTTTGCTTGACTCTGGGTATTTATTTGGTAGTTTCGAATACAAGCTGTTTCACACTGTTGCTAATATAGAGATAGCAGGCATGGACGCAGGAAGTCTGCGGGCTGTTCAGTAACATGGATATGCGATGATAGACAATACGTATTGAGGCAGAAGGAGAGGGGATTAGGGTCAGATGTTTAGAGAAATATATGTTAACGTGTGGTTCAGAAGGCAAAAAAACTGCTCAGTTAATCGTCGGAATTGAAATAAGTTAGTAAAAGGATGGACATAATCTGCGTGTAAGTACAGCAAACGGTCATGCGAATGTTCATCAACCGAACCGCTCTTCCAACCCACCGAAAAAATAGCGTTTTTGTATGATTTGTGTGTAAAAAACTTGAATTTAAGTAACGTATTGTGCTGTGTGCCGATCCCAGTGTCCGCGCGGTCTAAGGCGTGGGTCTGCGGCCGCTCGCTCGCTGGGATTGTGGGTTCGAATCCCACCGGGGGCATGGCTGTCTGTCTCTTGTGAGTGTTGTGTGTTGTCAGGTAGAGGTCTCTGTGTCGGGCTGGTCCCTCGTCCAGAGTAGTCCTACCGAGTGTGGTGTGTCTTAAGTGTGAACGTGAAGTCTCAATAATGAGGAGGCCCTGGCCCACTAAGGGCTGTTGCGCCATGAAAAAAAAAAGAATGTGCGTATGTTTGTGGGGGTCCAGTGATGTAGCCTGTAGAACTACATTTACGCAGCATGACAATTAGGCTAGCCTAGGTCTAGTTAGGCCTACCCTGCTATTAAGTGACGAAATCTCCCTACACATATTTAGGCCTTAAAATACGAGTACGCTTTTAGGACTTGTTTTCTTAATATAGGACATATCAAAATTATACTGTGTACGTGTATGTGCATTGCCTAGGTTCTATTATTCGGCTTTCTAAAGTCAAGTCTGTAGGCAGGGCTGTAGGCTACTAAGCGGGCCTCTAACAATAGGATGATCGGTTTTTTTAGATCTAAATCTTCCGTCCAGTTGCGTGGATAACCGAGGGTTTACTGTACTGTATTTAGAATTGGTTTCATTTTGGAACTGATGCATGTACCGGTAATTAAGTGTTCCATATATTTGCTGCTGATTTTGTGGCGACTGAGATCGTGAGATCCATGTAAGGCTCATGGTAAAAATGAGATAGTGCATAACATTGTAGTCGGACAACGTGAGGAGAAGAGATGAGACGATTTGGAAGACGTAGGCGTGGCTGGGAGGATAATATTAAAGTGAATTTTAGGCAAATAGGCGCCAGAGGGTTTAGACCGGATTTATCAAGCTCAGGATATGGACCACGAACGGGCTGTTACGAACACGACGATGAAGTATATGGTTTGCATAAAAGACGGAACGTTTCTTGACTATCCGAATGACTGTTAGTGTTTCAATGATGACTCGGTGTCATGAGAGTGTTGAGGTGTTAATTTGGACTCTTTAAAATTCGTATAAAGATCCTCCTAATTCGGTTTTGGGCAAGCTTGGGAATCGATTTTAAATACTGCCTCGTGTTGTTCAGCGGATGTAATGGAATTAATTTATGATATTCCGTTGCGCTGTGTGCACTGTAGATTTGTAGGAATTGTGTGAGGCTTAGCGTTCGGTTTACGGTGAAAGCGAGAGAGTCATTGCACACACATATCCACAGCATATAATCGGATTTGCCTTCCTAGAGACGGTACTTAAGAACCTGCAAATGACAATTCCTTACAGGATATAGACTGTCTTCTCTTAGCACCAGACAGCCAGATTCCAAAGCAAGAAATGTAAGCTTACCTTTGCTGCCTCTCTCATACGCAACGTGTTATCGTAATCCTAGGAAATCTTCAAAGGGGACAAGCGTTTGCTTTGCTTGTTCGGCATTGTTGTGTTACTGATGCGTCTTACTAAGAACGTCGCGTAGAACGTAAGATTAATTTAGAGCCCGGAAGTAGGCGTAGTTGTGTGACAGCATAAAGTTCCTGTTTATTATGCGTTTGCACGAACTACGTAAACGAATGCCTGATGGTGAAACTGTACGCGTCCGCCCAACTCCATGTGTCAAGCACCGAGCTGTTTCAGGGTGTGTGCGAAGAGAGAAGTTAGTAACGGGTAGTTTGAATTTCGGTTTTGTCCCTATCGATTCGTAACACGGGGGCTAAATCGAATTCCTCAAAACCGCTTTGTCACACGTGATAAGTTAATTTATTTTTTTGTCCGAAAGGAAAATGTATGCGTTCATTATTTTTTACTTTAACAGCGCTGCGTGCTATATACCGTAACGTAATGGTGAGGAATTTAGCTTACGCATGTCTTCATTATGAAGTATTGAATGTGTGAAGATATATATGTGTGTCTGTGAATTGTATAATTATTGATCTATAAATAATGTCAATCTGCGTATGTACAAGTGTATCACTTAACGCGGGTCCAGCTCACAGAATCTGCATTGACAGTTTTTATTACGCAGTATAATATAACTTGCATGTTGAAGCAGGTATTGGAAAACCCGTCATCAGTTCTCAAACTTGCTTGGCACCAGGTGAACATACGTAATATTAAAATGTGTTCGGAATTCTTGTCTATAAATTTGCCAATACGGAAGGTCTGATGATTTCTTTAAGTTCATCTTCTCTGTGGAATGTTTTTTTATGTTGTTTTTCAGATTTCCACAGATCATTGTCACATGACTTCAGATCGGATATGGTACGAGACTTTGTCTAGTGAGCCTTGCTGAGTTTATTATGTCTGGAAAGGAAATGGGTCCAATTATTCTTACACTCCAACTTTAATGTCCTGTGACTGTAACTGCACGCTATATTAGTCTGGTATTGTCTGCCGACCTGTATCTATAATTTTGAGTATTTATGTGGCCGTTTAAGTAATATCATCTGTAAAATGAGTTAGCAATGTATTGACTTCACCACTACACACTGTTTCACAAAACCATTTACAAAACTGTACTGTCGCAACGCAGTCTGCATCCTGGAGTTTTAGCACAGCTGTAAATTTGTATGGTTTCAAACGAAGCAGTTTTGTGGCTGCCTATACAGATGACATTGGTACACCGGTTTGCTGGGATAACCGCCTGAAAGATTGTCGTGTAGGTGCTTCAGATCTTGCTCCAGTATTGTCCAAAGTTTCTTTAGAAAGGAACTTGTTCGACGTTTTGTTCACGTATGTTTATATGTTCTCAGTCTCACGATATTTCTGTGGAAACGTGTACTATTTTTGTTCACTTTTACGTGTGACATCTCTGTATTCGAAACTGTACCTTCAGAGCAATGAAGGTGTAATTTAATTATCTGTTTTATTGGAGAAAGGAAGGTGATTATGCTAGAAAGTGTTGAAGGATTTAAGATGCGCCGGTATTTACCACTAGTGTTGTATCCTGTAGATTGTTAGCTCCATTAGTGTAGTCGGAAATGTTATTTATGGCTTCTGCACTTCTCATACGCGAACAGGCTGCAGCTACGAGCGTTATGCGAATTTACGAATGTTACAGAGGTTCTGTCCAGGGGCGTAACTGAAGGGGGGGGGGGTGCGAGTGGTGCGGCCGATCTGGGCGGCAGAGTCCAAGGAGCAGCAAAGTGAATATTTGAAATTAAAAAATGATTTTCAGCGCTCAAAAAATTTAAATTATTGGGATAAAAAAGGAAATATAATAAATAATTGTGCTTTTTTTTAAAGTTTATAATTTCCGTTAGTAACGGCACGCCACTGGTTCCGGATTCGTTGTCATTACGGTACGTCAGCTGTATCATGCAAACTGTTGGCGTCGTTAAATAACACACTTAAAACCGCCAATCGGAGTCGATCTTTTGTGAATAACGGCTTCAAATAAGCCGGAACTTCTTCCACATGAAGTGGGAGGTGTTAATACTCTTCATTATATAATAGACTGAATTTTCCGTGGGATGCAGTCAGTAGGGCTGCCTTTGTGTATGAAAGTACGCCATTGTTCACATTCGGACCGGAACTTAGAGCCGAAGACCACTGAGGTACTTGCTTGCAGAAACTTGCCCCTATGTTTGCTTATCCGCCAATTTATTGCAGAGTTTGGAACACGTAAGTACCGTACATTGTTCAAATACGAACTGCCTCCTCCAGAGAGTGTTAAGTCTTTGGTGCGTTCGGAAAGAAAATTTGCAGAAATGTGCCTATTAGTTTCTTCATATCCTTCCGTCTGTTTGCACGTAATAACTTGAGTTAACTCGGGGCACGCGGTGGCGCAGTTGGTTGAGGCACTGCGCTACAAACCGGAACGTCGCGGGTTCGATTCCCGATGGTGTCACTGGAAGTTTTCATTGACATAATCGTTTCGGTCGCACTGTGGCCCTGGGGTCGACTCAGCCTCTAACAGAAATGAGTGCCAGGAATCTTTCCTGGGGGGTAAAGGCGGCCGGTGCGTAGGGCTGGCAACCTTACCACCTTCATGTGCCGATTGTCTAAAAATCTGGGAGCCTCAACCTCCTGGGACCCTAAGGGCCTGTCAAGGCCTGTAATGGGATTGCTTTACCTTTACAGTTGACACTCTGCTTTTAAATCATTTTATTGTTTTTTATAACAGCTTCGGTATTTTTAAAACTTACTGCATAGTTATACAGTTTTAATACTTTGCTTAGACCTCATGAAAAAACTTTAATTTGTTTTACATACGCTTACAATGTATCTTCTGATGTAAAGGGGGAGATCTCCATCTTATGATATACAGAGTGTTCCGTTTTTAGTGTTCTTGTTGGTGGCCTGATGATGGCTCGTGTTTTGAGCCTAAACTAGTCGCCAAGATAACGTGTACAAAATAGCTTGTTGTGTGTGAATGATAGTTGAATAAACATGCATTTGTAACTTGAGTATCGCTGAACGGATTTTTGTGAAATTTGGTAATCGGGGAATTTTACTGACATCTAGAACGAATTGTCTTCTGGACTTTGTCCATCGTCCGGATAAAATATAAAAATTTAAAAATCACGACGTTTCGGAAACTGGTTCTTCTTCCGTCTTCAGGTGAAGGGAGGGGAGACGCCTAGTCAGATGGGTTCTTTAGACGTGATTTAATATTTTTGTGTTTTATCCGGACGATGGACAAAGTCCAGAAGACAATTAGTAGGCCTACTCAATGTTATATACCATCGTCAGAACCTTTTAGAATTCATTTACTAACATTGTCGACACATTGAAATTTTGGTTAAAATGGGGGCACAAGGGGACGCTAAGTGAATGTGTGCATGTGTTTATGGGCGAATTTTGAGCGTTTCTTTTGATTTTTTTTTTTTTTTTTTTTTTGGGGGGGGGGGGGGGGGGGGGGGGGTGTTTCGAACGAAAGTTGTAGAGAAAATGATGAGAATTTACTGACAAATATTAATTTTTTTCGCACTAAAATTTGTTCCCATTCACACGTTAATCGATTGTTCACTTAATGTTAAATGTATAATTGTGAGGTATCGCACGGCACGACAGTTTTAGTGTCCGTGTTGAAGTGTGGGCGTTTTATGCGCGCCTGTTCGTAGAAGACCGCTGGGCTTTAACGTACGTGGTGTACGGTATTGAATGTAGCCGATATTAGCTGAGTTTTTCATTAAACGACTGTTTATTTTCACGAGTCCTACACGTCATTGCTGCAGGCCAGCATGAAGCTTTACTGTCTGTTCCTTCGTAGGCATTGCTAATACGACAGTTGCAGCGTACTCCAGTGCTTTCAGTTTATCGGGACTGAATGTCGTGTGGCGAGGTGATTGCAGTCCTCATGATGTGGATGTTCAGCTCTGATCTTAGCCTGTAGATCAACTGCCTTGATATGTTTCTGTCAGTCACTACAGGCAGTGGCCGAATAATACCTTAAGATAGACCACTATCGCACCTTTCATTCTTCTGTGCCAACTGTTTACATTAATTTGACATTTTCGTACTCAGTTCTTACGCGCTTTAGCAAAATTGCGAAAAGCGACGGTTAACTTTGTCATGTCTTTCTGTCTGTCCGTCTGCCCGCATGGAACAACTCGTCTCCCACTGGACAGGTTTTCATAAAATTAGATATTTGAGTATTTTCTTCGGAAATCTGTCGAGAAAATTCAAGTTTGATTAAAACCTGACAAGAATAACGGGTACTTTACGTGAAGACCTATGTATATTTATGATAATATCTCGCTAAATTCATCTTAGAATGAGAAGCGTTTCAGACAAAACTTGTAGAGAAAATCAAAACACATTTATTTTATGTTCAAGAATTTTTTTCCCCCGGAAATCGTGCCATCTATGAGATAATTTGGAAAAATATGGTACAGCCAGACAGGCCACAGATGACAATATAATACGGCGCATGCGCTTTGCATGCTAGATAACTAAGGCTACAGACACACACTGAGAATGTGTAATACTTATTGCTTTTCCTAGTAACAATGGTTACACGAAAGCGCCTCAGTGATACGTTATACGTACACTGCCTGTCTTGTATAAAACTCACTACGCACGGACCCCTAATACAGAGTGGCTCAGACTTCAGTGGCATATTATGGTAAATACTTTTGTTGAAGGCGACACTTTTTTCAGCCTGGTTTAGAATCTACACGTTTTTTAGTACAGGAAAATAAAGGAGGATGAGTTTTGTGTACAGAATTTTAGTCGGAAAACAGATGGGAGTGTTATATGATTTAGGAGACCTGTGCTTAAATGGGAGCTTCGCAGTAAAATGGGTCGTGAAGAAACAGGGTAGAGGAATGTGTACTGGATTCGTCTGTCTCAGGATCTGGATCAGTGGCTGGAATGACGCGGTCAGTACTGAGGTTATATGTGTGGCGTCTGTGGTACGATTATTTGTGAATGGTGGATTAGGATTTGGAAGGAGCGGTGGTGCCATACTCGAGGTGCTGCCCTGGCTAATGGCGGGACTGAAGAAAATCACCGAAACGTCAGTCAGGATAGCCGGTGTAGTGACAAGAGTCAGGATAGCCGGTGTGTACCGACACAGTCAGTCAGGATAGCCGGTGTACCGACACAGTCAGTCAGGATAGCCGGTGTACCGACACAGTCAGGATAGCCGGTATACCGACACAGTCAATCAGGATAGCCGGTGTACCGACACAGTCAGGATAGCCGGTGTACCGACACAGTCAGGATAGCCGGTGTACCGACACAGTCAGGATAGCCGGTGTACCGACACAGTCAGGATAGCCGGTGTACCGACACAGTCAGGATAGCCGGTGTACCGACACAGTCAGTCAGGATAGCCGGTGTACCGTCACAGTCAGGATAGCCGGTGTACCAACACAGTCAATCAGGATAGCCGGTGTACCGACACAGTCAATCAGGATAGCCGGTGTACCGACACAGTCAGGATAGCCGGTGTACCGACACAGTCAGTCAGGATAGCCGGTGTACCGACACAGGCAATAGAACTACGATGAAATTAAAGTGGATCTTCAAGAAGTGGGGTTGGGGGTATGGACTGGATTGATCTGGCTCAGGATAGGGACCAGTGGTAGGCTATTAGGAACACGGCAATGGACCTGTGAATTGCATTAAATGTGAGGAATTTTTTGACTCGCTGAGCGACTATTAGCTTCCCGAGAAAGACTCTGGTCGATGGAGTTAGTTGAGTTACTTTCGCATCGCAAGGCAGACCTTGCTGTTTGTAGAAGCGCAATCTCGGAAATGTCTGAAAGGCGAGAAAAATGAGAGCAGAGCTGTCATAATGCTGGTTGTGTGTTCTGACCGGTTATGTCTTGCCCAGCTAAAGAGGCAAGGGTGCTGTCGTGTGGTTTCGAGCTGAACGACGCTTTCGACTTTGCTGCCTCCATCTTCAGGGCAGTTCAGAAAGTTTGGGCTGTTCTGAAGACTGATGTACCAAACCCCTCCGAAGCGATGGTACCCATATACCAGCCTAGACGGCGTCTTATTCCAGAAGACGAGGCATCGTGAGCAGCGCCGTCAGAACCTCGGAATATTGCAAATAATTGCTTTCGTAATATATTCAACACTGAAGAAACTCTTCATTTTCGTTCAAACTGAAATGTTACGTGAAAGTTCTTGATATTAGACGTATACACCTTTTTTTGACGTGTGCTCTATTTATAGTGCAATTAAGTTCTGTTATCTGCCTCGGTGGACTAGTGGTTAGCGTGCTCGCCACTGGACCCAAGGTTGCGGGTTCAATACCGGCCGAGGTAGATGGATTTTTAAGGGTGATAAAAATCCGTAGCACCACTTCCTTCGGAGGGGAAGTAAAGCCGTCGGTCCCATGTCGTAGATTTACGGCATGTAAAAGAACCTTACGGGCATAGAGATGTTTCATAAGCAAAATTTAGCGGCCATTTCTCACCCAAGTCTCCTGAGGGCTCTAGCTCAGGGTCAGGTATAAACGACACGGTAAGTTCTGTTTATTATAAAGCAAGCCTTCAACGTACCAATCCGCGTCTTAAATCTCAGAAACACTGATAAGAATGTAAGGAGAGGGCTAACGGATTATTGAAACGTAAATGTTTTCACTAACAGGTGTTAAGATAATAATTAATTTGTTAGCCTGTGGGTTCACGTCTTGTCAGCGTGCATCATGATGCGGACGACAGGAGATAAATGAGAGTGAAACAGATCACATGCAGCTGGTTGGTTAAACATAGGGGGGGGGGGGGCGTGATTCAGACAACTGAAGAGAAAACACAGGTGCTACACCTACGTTCGTACTTATACTGGCGTCGTTCCTTCGGTGCTTGATATTTACTGTTCATCATTATCGGTGTTATTAAATGTGCTTCATAAAACCAAGATATCCACTCATTATTGATCATCGAAGAGGGGATTATGATGATCGATTGGGGGGGGGGATTTAAATCACTATGCTGCCTAGTCGTGTGGCTGTGTTCATTTTAAAAACTCGCAAATGGCCTGGCTGGTAATGATTTAAAGTCAGGCAGTATGCTTTTGACACATTACGCTTCTAAACTCATGAGAAGTAAGCGTTAAGATGAAGTGTTTGAAAACTTTGTTGCCTAATTTCATAGGTAACGATTAAGCATCGTCGAATGTTGGGTGTCTGACTGTATGCGATAAATTTGTTAATGCTGTGTGTTTGATAAAGTATTTGACTTCGCTTGTTGCTGGCTCAAGAGCTCCATATATCCACCGAGCACACTTTATATTTGCGTTGTGTTTCAGTTGTTATTTTGGACATGTCTTAATTTTGCGGTAGTACGCAGTGGTTTAAACTCGAAACACGTTTTAAATAAGTGGCATTTAATCATAAACTTTTCTGTTGATATGAAACTTGATCCTGAAGGGAGGAGTGTTCTTGGGACATCTAGGCGTAGATAGGAGGATAATACTAAAATGTATCTTAAAGATGGAATGAGATTTTGGACTACATTCATGTGGCTCAGGACGGGGAACAGTAGTGGGCTTTTGTCAGTACTGTAATGAACTTTCAGGTTGCATAAAAACCTGGAAATTTCTTGAGTAGCCGAGCGGCGGTGTGCTTCCAAGAAGTATACGAGTGAGTTAGTCAGTTAATTATTTAGTTGGACGTTTGATCAAAATCTTCACACATTTTGGAAAAATGTACTGTTTCGTTTTTGCATGTAAAATTGCCAGTATTTAATATCATAAGCTTCAGGAGGGCGTCTGTCACTAAGACGAGGGAGACATAAATATAGAGCATAAAGTGAAGTAAAGTTAAGGTTGTCCTTTTGCACACCTTTCAGGCATATAGGGAAGTGGAGATATGGCTGCACTCATTCTTAACCTCGGCACACTGTATGTACGTGAGTTGTCAGCATCACGACCTGGTCGCTTCCCCCCCCCCCCCCCCGGGTAAAGAGCTCCGGTACCCACTGAATAGAGGGTGGGTGGGCCCCAGAACCAATCTTGACGTTTTGGAGAAGAGTGAAATCTCTTGCCCCTGCAGGCATGCGAACCGCGGATCGTCCAATCCGTAACATAGTCATTGTACGAGCTACGCCATATTAACCAGTCGGTATATGCTACAGGAAAGTGAACTGCACTTAGGAATGATGCTTGCGAGTCAGGGATTAATACAATATGCAGTTCAAAATGTGAGTATAAATGTTACGTGGAAGTAAGCTGATGTTGCTGTACAAACCAAAAGAGACAGCGTGTTGTCACATCGCCACCTGAATTAAATTGAAAACGGTACAAAGGTTCCCAGTGGCTACAGAGGCAGGCCTGTCCGTCTTTACGGGTGCTCATTTCGTTGCTGTATGGTAACTACAACACCCGTCCCACCAAGTGCACAGAAAATATATGAAGTGCGAGATTTGTGGTTATCAGAGGGGTGTTGTTGAATGTTTAAGTCTCTGGGATATTACACCGACGTTTCAGTGGAGCTTGCTGCCTCAGTCTGCATGGTCTTTGCTCTCGAAGGCAATAAGGTCCTCAGAAACGTCTATTATTTCTACCAATCGACATGGCATCATATCGCAGAAGACCTGATTGTTCAAAATAAAGGCGAAGTTGCTTCTGCCCACGCTAGGAAGGCGTATAGGAGGAGCTCCATTCATTTTTAACCTCGGCACTATAATAAGTGTTCAGTGGGTCGGGATAGCGTAGTCGGTATAGCGACTCGCTACGAGTTGGACGGTCCGGGGATCGAATCCCGGTGGGGGCGAGATTTTCAGCACCCGTCCAGACCGGCCCTGGAGCCTACCCAGCCTCCTGTACAATGGTTACCGGGTCATTCCCGAGGGTAAAGCGGCCGGGGCGTGGCGTTGACCACCCACCCTATCTAGCGCCGAGGTTAAGGAAAGAGTAGAGCTATACCTCTACTCCCCCTCTGGGCCTTCATGGCATGTTCTAGGGTGAACTTTACCTTTACTATAAGTGTTCGACATAGGCGAAGTTGTTTTCACTGCTGTTGTGTCCTGTTAGGTGCAAGCAGCATTCCGACATCCACTGACGGGTTCTGACCTCTCGTATCGTGGTTGATCGTTATAGCTTGGTGATGGAAGCAGTGTTCGGTGTTAGCTTCCTGGTAGGTGCTGTCGGAATTTATTCAATATCACGATATTAGAGCTTGCCAGGCTTTATATTCAAAGTGTACCTGGAAATTTTGTGAGTCGGATTAGCATAGTTGGTATAGTGACTGAGCTACGCACTGGAGTCTGAAGAATCGTGGTTCGATTCCGGGCGGAAACAAGAGACTTGTGTGTTCTCTGAAGCGTCCAGACCGGCTCTGGGGACCACCAAGTGGTTCAGTGGGTGCCGGGGGTAAAGCGGTCGCGGCCTTAGGCTAACCTCTCCCCCCTCCATATAGTGCTGAGGTTAAGAATGAATGGAACTATGCCTCCACTCCGCTATATGCGTTTATGGCTTGCATGGAGGCTTTACTTTTCAGGTAAAATTTTCTTTAAGGGAGGGGGCGTAAAGCGACATCAGTTCTATATATAGCGCTAAAGTTTAGAACTGATGTAACTTTCGCGTTTTGCCATTCCGTATTGTTTCTGCGTACGGCCGACTTTACCGGCTTGAAGTTTAAATTGTTCTGTTCTTCGTAATTAATTTACATCTGACATTTAGTCCACCGACGGCGATATAAATGCTATAAATTTAACGTAGTAGTTTTCTGGACGCCATTGTGTGTCATAATTTCGTAACCTGCTTGCTGAAGCCATTATTTAACTCTGTGTTTGGTGTTAATTGTCCTCAGTGTGAGGGAAATGACCAGGCATTGACAAAAGCTTTCGTCTCCTCTTGTCTCTCTCTCTCACTCCTACTGTGGAAACAGCAGGACTAAGGAGGGCTGTTGTCAGGCACATGCGAAATAACTCTTTTGAATTCACTGTTCAACATTCAATACTGTCCGGCGCAGAAATCTGCAACCTCCCGAATTTTTTTTTTTTGGGGGGGGGGGAGCGTTGTAGGTCTGTTTCCTTAACTAAGCTGGTAGTTTGTCCCATTGTTTTCTGTGTATTGGGGAAATTACGCGAAGGACTGCACTTCGCGCGATTTGCAACAGCTCCCAACTAACCAACCAACTGAAGGGCTAAATAACGAACTAATTCCATGGAGCATGACCTCTTCGGAAAGTAATAATCACTTATGTGGTAAAGAAACTGGGTTCTTTTTAGTGAATATTCTTAAACATTCCCTTGAACGGGCACGAAAGCCCTGAGAAATATGGGTCAGGTTGCTCGATGCTACACCGCGATTCGAACAAAGTATTTGCAGAAATAGCAGGTCATATACCTTCCCCCTGAACCAGGATATCGTCGTCGGTATAGCGACTAGGCTACGGTTGGACGACTGACAGGGGCTGCCGACGCGTCCAGACTGGCTTGGGGTTCACTCGGTCCTGCTATCCAGTGGGCACAGGAGGCAATGCGGCCGGGACGTGAAACTGACTACCCACCTCAGTGTAGACTAGGGATGAAGCGGCCGGTGCGTGAGGCTAACCACTCACCACCTAGTGCCAAGGTTAAGAATGAGTGGAGCTATATCTCCACTCCTCCACTTCGTTTTATTGATTGCACACGGATACATTTTTCTCTAAATGTTGAAAAGAATTTTAAGATGGTGTGGTTGCTAATGAGATGAGTATTTTGTTAAATATACTTCTGATTTCGTGGTAAAGGTTTGTTGAAGGTATGTAAGCGAGAAGAGTTAGTTAATTTTAGGATTTTACGTTATGAACTAGATTGTTAGGAGGTGTTCGATATGACGTCGCCTAGGAGAATGTATGAACCTATGAGGTAACAAGTTGCAGGTGGTTGGAGAAAACTGCGTAATGAGGAGCTTCATGGTTCGTACCGTAAGAGTATACGTTAAACACTCTTATTATTATGGTGATCAGATTAAGCAGGATGAGATGGGCGGGCATGGTGATGAGAAATGCACACGAAGTTTTATACGGTAAACCCGAAGGGAAGAAACCATTTAAGGGACGGGGGCCTAGGTAGGATCATATTAGCATTGATCTTAAAGAAGGTTTGGACAGAATTAATCTGTCCAGTGGCCTACTGTTGTGATCGCGATGATGAACTACAGGGTTCCAAAAAAATGGAATTTTTTTTTTTTTTTTTTTTTTTAGATTTTAGGGTCATGTTTTTGACTAGCGGGGTCACTATCAACTTCTTAAGAAGGGGTCTTTTTGTTCAGCTGGGTACGTCCTCTCGGGGTCAGATGACACAACCGCCTGCTGAGGTAATGTACAGTCCGGGACTCAGCTCTGCGACCGAACAAGCTGGGTAAATGTAGGGGAAGTGCGAGTTGCGTAGGTGTGACTGGAATTCCGTAAAGTCGCAAAGCTGGGTCCCGAACTGTACTTGTGTTCATGTGTAAACTGACTGACTTGTTTTGAATGATGAAATTAGGCAAAGACAACGGTAACTTTTTCGACATTGTACAATACTTGTGTGCGTAGCACG
The DNA here is from genome assembly GCA_021186555.1 of Reticulitermes speratus. NCBI lineage: Eukaryota > Metazoa > Arthropoda > Insecta > Blattodea > Rhinotermitidae > Reticulitermes > Reticulitermes speratus. The sequence continues at coordinate 41,109,770 of JAJKFL010000042.1, read as the reverse complement.
AGGGTCGGCCAGAAAATACTTGTAAATTTACGTGCCGTATAATTTCGTGGCTAAAGAACCTACACTGATTGTGATCATATCAGGGAAATACGTCGCCGAGCGATTATGTCTCTTTCCAGTGCTGAAGCAGAGTCTTGGCGGCCACAGATTTCAAGATGATTGCGAGGTGGAAGCATCTGACAAGACAGCCGATAACACACACACGGACTGTATCAACAGGGAATAGGAAAGCTCGTCCCACGATATGATAACTGCCTCATTTGTGGCGGGGACTACGTGGAAATGTAGTGGAATAGCAGTACAATTGGAATTCTAAATAAGGAACCAAAAATACAAGTTCTTTTAAGTGTATTTTCTGATAGAATATCGTTGTTTTCCTTGACACATGTTCCGTTTAATGTGTTTTTCTAGTTCTGGATCGTCGACTCTATTGTAAAGTGATTTCGCGTTGCAGATTGTTAGTGGAGGAAGTTACTAGCTAATTACTGACAATGATTAATTCTCCCTTCTCAGCCGTTTCGAACTAAATGTCTAGTTGCTTATTTTGTGACTAAATTTGGTTAAACGGAAACTCCTGTAATAACTGCACATCTGGAACATTAACATTTAATTTTAAGCTGCTAAAACGAATAGTATTAAGTAGGCAGGACTACTTCAGGCGTGAGAATTCCAAGAAATCGTTGCAGAAGTAAACAAAAGTTGACGAGAAGTTGGTAATGAGGAAATTTTATTAATGAAAGAGAAGATAAGGTGATTAAAAGGGGAGAGCATTTCTGTGTTGGGAGACGAAGTAATTGAAAATGTATTAGAGGAGTAGAAAATATCTTTCTTATTACTGGAAGTGGCCGATCCCGGTGGTCGCGCAGTTTAAGGCGTGGGCCTGCGGCCGCTTACTGACTGGGATTGCGGGCTCGAATCCTGCCGAGGGCATGGATGTCTCTCTCTTGTAACTGTTGTGTGTTGTCAGGTAGAGGTCTCTGCGACGGGCTGATGACTTGTCCAGAGGAGTCCTACCGAGTGTGGTGTGTCTGAGTGTGATCGTGAAGCTTCGACAGTGAGGATGCCCCGGCCACTAGGGGCCGTCGCGCCATGGGAAAATTACTGGAAGTGTGTGAATATGGCCATCTGTTTAAACTACCCACTCTTCGAGGTTAACCAGTCCAGTATAGGGCTTTTAAAAGTGTGTACTTAATTCGGTGTGCGAGTTGAAGATTGGCTTACATTTTCTAATTTCTGGGGCACGCGGTGGCGCAGTTGGTTGAGGCACTGCGCTACAAACCGGAACGTCGTGGGTTCGATTCCCGATGGTGTCACTGGAATTTTTCATTGACATAATCGTTCCGGTCGCACTATAGCCCTGGGGTCGACTCAGCCTCTAACAGAAATGAGTACCAGGAATCTTTCCTGGGGGGTAAAGGCGGCCGGTGCATAAGGCTGACCTTTCCACCTTCATGTGCCGATTGTCTAGAAATCTGGGAGCCTCACCCTCCTGGATCCCTAAGGGCCTGTCAAGGCCTGTAATGGGATTGCTGCTTTTTATGAAAGTAAAACAATAAGGTAATTAAAAAAAGAATACTAATTGGTCCTTAACAGAAAGAGATACCACAGGGGACGAACACAGTCCACCTAGGTTACAATCTATTTATTACCTCGTATATAAATATTTACCTCTCCCTGGGAAGGGGGAGCCAGTCCGGGGCAGTGTTCAAAAACAACCCAAAGAAACAAATTGAGAACAGGGAAAAAGTGAAAAGAAAAAAATAAAATAAAAGACAGAGAAAACCCGGCAAACACGCTCTCGCCCAAATGGCACCGCCAATGCCGTCCAAGCCCCACGGTCCTCTCAGTAGCCGTGCGTCTCACCAACTGCTCGGCAAAACCATCTCGACAAGAGAGTGAGGAATTTGTCAGCGTAGGTAAAACCCCAATGGCCCGAGTCCATGAACAAGGAAAGGGGGGAAAAATAACAATGGGTGACCGGGTCCAGATACCGCTACCACCGGCCCACCCGTTACCTGCCCCGCGCGGCTTACTCCCCAAGCGCGATCCGCCGAAAAATAGCAAGTACATGTGCGGCGGACACAACAACACTTACGTCATATGAGACCACTGCCGCGTCCTGCCACAGCCCTTCCAATTTATCGATCATCCTGTGAGCTATTCGGCGCCTTTACAATTTGGTCCGATGGTTTGTTTAGCGACGCTGTCAGTATTTGGGCTATTCTGCAGCGTTCGTGGCAGATGAATGAATGAATAGGACATTGGTGCAGTGATATAATCTGAGCTATCGAAAAGCATCGTTGATAAACCACAAATAAAAGGTGGATGTATGGCTATACATTTCAGTATCTGTTCCTTTGATTAACCCTGTTACAAACATAGGGTTTATATTTGCAGTAGACCAGCGAGGGATGCAAAATGGCAACTGAATATATCATCACAGACACTACCCGACTTACGCAGTATTTCAGAGGGTCCGGCGCAAATCGGAATTAAACATACTTACGTTCAACTATAACACTTATGTATAACGGACTCCAGCTCAAATCCAAACTCCAACACAGCCTGTGTTATCGCCCTGTAGTATTCTACCGCCAACTTCGTGTCACCGCGCGTTTCAAAAATGTTATTATTTTAATTTTCTTACTTTCTTAAAACATTGCTTTAGTCTGAAATCGCGTAAGTCGGGGAGTGTGTGAATGTGTAACTGCTGGTTGTTAATAGTGCGTCGTTAGAAAGCCGTTCCGATTGTCCTCAGGTTTTGTTCACTCGTGACGCATAATGCCAGGGAACTTGCCTTAAAAATAAGCACCAATATGCAGTCAGTCATTTTAGTTCCTAGACTAGACGGAAACGTGAACATATGGTAATTAAAAGTATAAATAATGTGTTAATTTTCCACCTGACTAGATTGTCACGCTATTAACGTGTCTGGAAAAATACACAGTGTGATCTGGAAAGCCTCTGGTGTGTCCTGGCTCGGAGGACGTTTTCTGTTTTAGTTTGCTGTTGCAATAACCGAACCGCACCCCGTCGAGTCGAGACGAATTTTGACTCATAAAAATGCTGGAGAGGCAGAATGAATTTGTGGATCTGCTGTTTTCAGGGTAGTGACAATGGGGATTACTTTTTGTGGAATGTGGCGCCGTGTGGTCTGGTAGCAGTGTGCCGAAGTTTTCGGAGGAACCAGTGTCCTCTGCTTCATATCCCATAATACAGTTCTTCACACACCCATTTGTTTTTCGTAGAATTCCTGTGTATCACTGTAACACTGCGTGAGTCGCGTGGAATGAGGCTAGGGGGTTTCACTTTCTAGCATCTTGGTGATTGGCACTGGTTTTGGTTAGTGCAGAGGGGACACTGGTTTTGGTTAGTGCGGAGGGGACACTGGTTTTGGTTAGTGCAGAGGGGACACTGGTTTTGGTTAGTGCGGAGGGAACACTGGTTTTGGTTAGTGCAGAGGGGACACTGGTTTTGGTTAGTGCAGAGGGGACACTGGTTTTGGTTAGTGCAGAGGGACACTGGTTTTGGTTAGTGCAGAGGGGACACTGGTTTTGGTTAGTGCAGAGGGGACACTGGTTTTGGTTAGTGCAGAGGTTCCAAAAAGTGTCCAAAAATCTAGGAGCCACTTCAAAATTGTGGGCGCCTGAAGGGCGATATGCAGCAAGCTCCATGCTGAGGACCCAGAAGTATTAGGCGCCACTGTGCAAAATTTAGTCGCCCTGGCGACCTGGCGCCCGTGATGTGTGCACTCCTAGTTTGGTGTGCCCGCAGTCTTGGAGGAGGAGGGGGAGGAGGATGAGGTGAAGAAGAATTACCTCATTCCTGTTATTGACACTGAAATAACAATAGGATCAATCCTTCAACATCTTCATGAGAAACAGGCCAGAAACATTATTTTCTAAGGAAAACCACGATAAAATAATTTTGGATTCGTCTTTTTCTTAAGAGATGTGCCTTCAGCCACATCGGGACTCAAGCGATTGTGAAGATGTCTGCACCGCGCCGTGAAGACGCGTGAGGGGTTACACGAATTTTAACCTCGGTACTTGGTGAATGTAGATGGTCATCTTCACGCTACGACCGTGTTATCCCCTGTACGCGTAGGATAAGGGGCTGAGTGGGATCTAGAGTCGATCCGGACGCTGTGGAGAAAGCCATGCTAATGCCACTGCCGGGAAACGAACTTGGCACCATCCTGCCGTAGCCAGTCAGTATACCGACTGAACACCGTGCATTCCGAGTCACGACGACTGATAATGCGGCCGATAACACATTGCCATGATTGCGAATACGTAGGACTACAATCGCGGATGTCCATCGCACATACGCTACGTAGTGAATTACGGATTTGCGCGAGATTTACCGACTCGGCGACATGTGTTCTATTCAGGGGACAAATGGAGTGTTGTAATTATGCATAACAAGATTGCGTATGTGATATGACGCCGTGCAGACGTTTCAGAGGAGCTTGCTGCCTCGGGTCCAAGACGAGGCAGCAAGCTGCACCAAAACGGCGGTAGCTATGTATCACTCGACACGGTATTGTATCCCAGAAGACTTGAATTTTCTTCGGTGTCGCTGTGAGCGCATTTTTTCGCGACTTCGACACGGTACAACTCATTCATTAACCTACTTAAGAGTTCATCGAACGTGAAGAGCAGATAGACTGCAACCAACGTAAGCAGACGTGGGCAGGAATACGTAGCGGGGGACATTCATACAAATATTAGCGTTGCTGGGAGAGACAGAACGTGAATTCAATACACACGGAAAAACAAAGATAAGGAAAAGACAATACAAATACTGTTATTGGTACACAAGTATACACATTGCGGGAGATGAGGCTGTCCACAGCGGTTGAGATCTTCTGGGGCATGACGTTGTGTAGATTGTTATACATTACTGGTGTTTCTGAGGAGCTTGCTACCAGTCTTTACGGTAGTTCGTCATGATCATCATCGTGAACGTGTCTAAGGTTTAGGTCCTAGAACCAGTTCATTTAAAGCTCGAGATGCTCTTGGTCTTTCCTTCTTCGTCTAGGTCGTCGTATGTCCCGTCGTCCCTTGGGCTGGTGTTGGAGGGCCAGTCTTTGTAATAGATATACTCGTATGTCCTTCGTTTCAAGTGATGTAAGAAGTTGTTTTTGACGTGCTTTCAAATCAACTACTGTGTTGTCTGTTTTCAGTCTGTTTCGGATAAGAGTTCCGTGGGTGGTCCAGACTCCAAATAGCGGTCATAAAAATATCATTTGTGTCGCTTCCATTTCGTGGTCATTCTCTTGTTTATGGTCCGGTTTCGCTACCATAAAACAAAGCTGCTTTCGAAGTAATATTAGGCATAAATAAGTTTTATTATCAACAAAGTACACAACAAAAATCACTTATTCACGTCTACATGTTTCGGCTATTTCTTATAGCCAACTTCAGGGAGCACTGATAGACAAAGGTTATATTTCAACTCCCTAGTTATCCTCTGTATATCAGTGCTCCCTCGGGAGGGCTATAAGAAATAGCCGAAACATGTTGAGTAGTCTCCCGTATGTGAATAAGTGAATTTTTTGAGCAATTTGTTGGTAATAAAAATTATTTATGTATGTATCTTGGACGGAAGGTGTATATCAGGGTCGTTAGTGTTATGCAGTGTTAATTTTGTGTCAGTTGTCATACAGTTTCCAAAATGTCGATTTGATTATCCCGTTCATTTTATTATACATTTGTAGTTTTATATTAATACAATTTTTTTCACCAGATATTAAATTTCCCACGTAATTAAAATTAGAAACTTGTTCCTCGATTGTTTCTTCAATTTCTATTTTTACCCTTTGTATTTTTTTTACCACAGAATCCATTGCCTAAGTTCTGTGACGGGATATCTTCAGGCCTATGTTGTTTCAATTTCGTTTAATTAATTAATTGATTAATTCCACCCGTCCAGACCGGCCTTGGGGCCTACCCAGCCTCCTGTACAATGGGTACCGGGTCATTCCCGGGGGTAAAGCGGCCGAGGCGTGGCGTTGACCACCCACCCCCATCTAGCGCCGAGGTTAAAGAAGGAGTAAAGCTATACCTCTACTCCCCCTCTGGGCCTTCATGGCCTGTTCTAGGGTGAACTTTACCCTTACCTTACCTTTAATTAATTAATTCAACCTCCTAAAGTGTAAATTTACGCAACGACCTATGTTCTGGAATTGGACTGCCCTGAAGATTGAGACAGCAAGTTCGTTCGAAACGTCACTAACTATGCCAAACTATAAGACGTCATGCGGTAGAAGACTTGAATGTTCAGTACACTTTAGATAAACATGAGGGAGTCGAAACAAGTTTACGTGTCGGCTAACAGTGGTGAACGGTACAAGGTGCACGTAAGCCTATAGTAGCGTGGGAGCCATTACAAAAATGCCAGAACGAAGAGAAGGTTTCACACTGTTGACACCGTGCATCTTCGTCATATTAAATTAAGTTACAGACCAACTGATGCACACTAAAACCACTTTTTATGTAGCTTTATTATTAAAATTGTTAAAATGTACCCCTACACGTGTTTTGATCCTAGGATCATCGTCAGGGGTTTTTTTGCTAATAGCTACAGTCACTTCAAACACATGATTTTAAATATTCTATCGGCACTTCAAAACTTATATATTATAAGTTAAAATCTTGTAACAAGACTCGTTAAAAGTTGTAAAATTGTAAAAGTACTGTAGATAGTAGATTGCGGAAGTGCTGGCGTGTGGGATCGTGGTATTAAAGGCATGTGATATGTTTTTGTGGGGAGCGAAGTGTACTGCCTGTTGTACGGTGAAGAGTACTATGGTGGACTCCACCCGATCCCACGCGCCAGCACTTCCGCAATCTACTATCTGCAGTACTTTTACAATTTTACAACTTTTAACGAGTCTTTTTTTACAAGATTTTAACTTATAATATATAAGTTTTAAAGTGCCGATAGAATATTTAAAATCATGTGTTTGAAGTGACTGTAGCTGTTAGCAAAAAAACCCCCTGATGATGATCCTAGGATCGAAACACGTGTAGGGGTACAATTTTAACAATTTTAATAATAAAGCTACATAAAAAGTGGTTTTAGTGTGCATCAGTTGGTCTGTAACTTAATTTAAGAAGAGAAGGTATAAGGAAAAGTTAAGTAATGCTGATCACAGTATCCCACTGGCCGACTTCGACGTCACCAACACCGAAATCGTGAGTTCCAATCCCACTCCGAGCAATATACCCGCGTTTCAGGCGTATTTGCCCCCCCCCCCCCACCCCCCACCAAAGCGACTGTTAGGCTCGTCATGTATGTGTGTCCGCCTGTAACTTCATATTTGGAATTTTTGCTAAACTTTTTCTACACACGTTACAATTCTGGTTAAAAATCGGACAAAAAGTAGCAGATACTGTACACGAAGACGTACGTCGGTTCATGATCTCTCGCCGCGATTGGTCTTCAAAATCGATATACTGTTCTCTGTGAGGTACGAGCTGAGGCTGAAGAAACAGTTGAGCATCGAGCATATAATATTGTGGTTAGCAGTGACGAATTAATTGGTACCACAGAATATCTGACGCTATAGGCGAGGTGTCGTATAAACCGATGTCGTTGTAACCGGGTTCGACTGTATAAGATTTATAGATTCAGAAATTAATTACGCTTTTAAACAGCCAGGAGGGCCTAATTCGTAAATGGTGTAGAAGAAGGAAGCTGTTAGCGACAGTAGAAGGGAAAGTCTAGAGATACGAGAGTAAATATGAAGTTTCAGATAATAAGAGTGGAGAACGAACGTGCAGGGAGAAGAAACGCATAGAATAACGCGACAGGAGGCCGTAATGGGAGGTTAATAACAGCAGCACTTTAGTATAAGCGAAGATAAACAGTGAACATATGACCGGGCTGTATAAGATACGGACAGAGAAGGAAAGCAATAAGCAAGGAAGAACGAAGAGGAAGCGTTCGTGATATTGCAGTCGAGAATGGTTACTGGAATGTGGTACTAAGTTTGTAAACATTTACGGTGGTAAAAAGGGCTTTGGCATGAGTACAGGACTGAAATGGAGAAATCCCAGACATAAAGACGGAGACCACAAATGGAAGGAGAATGTGAAATAATATTTCTGTAAATGTAATATAAACATTGGTACAGAATCATGTTCTTGTGTACTAAAAATCTCTGTGTAGATATGAACGAATTAGAGCTGAAACTGTGTCCTGAAATATGAAGTCGTAGTTATGGATAAATCCGCCATGTGGCAGTAATTGTCAAAGACAGTGTGTAGTTATGAAGCAGTAGAGAGGTACATATGCTTCGGCTGGTATTACAGCCTCGACCTTTGCCGATAAAGTTTATGTCTAGGTAGCAGCACCGTTCAAGAGCTCTTCAATTCATGGACTTTATTTTCATGTTTTATGTTTTAACATATGATCACTGGAAGGGATCAGATATGGGAATTGCCAGATTTTCCCTTTGAAATTCCCGCGTGCTTTACAGCGGTAAATAAATAAAAGCGTACTGTAATTGGTAACATTTTCTGAGGTCGACACGCAGTTGATTGGAGCAGATTTATTCTTCTGGAACTTATGGCCACTAATTTCGTCGTTTATGGAACCCGATTGTTCCATTATCATTTACACAGTATCCTTCACTGCTCTCTGTCCTGAGCCATATGAATTCAATCCACACTGACACTTTGTCTTTAAGATGTGTTTTAATATTATCCTGTCACCTATGTCTCTCCCAAGTGGTCTCTTTCTTTCAGATTTGAAGCCATAACTTCGTATGATGCTCACACTTCTAACATATGTGCTACATGTCTAACCCACCTTCCTTTTTGTGATCTTATATGTGTTGAAGGGCTACAGTTACGTAGCTCATCACGCAGTTTTCTTCAGCGTTTTGTCACGTCTTGTACTTAGATCTAAATATTCTCCTCAGCGCTGTAATTCTTTCGGTAATGTGAAAGGCAAAGTTTTGCGCACTTGCAGCGCGTTCGATAATGGAGGTTTTCTCTGTCTCCTGAATACATTAGACACCTTGCAGTGTAAGGCGGGCCTGCTTAAAGTAAATCTGACTACTTGTCAGTCAGAACTTATCCATGATAGCTGAAGATATTAAACTGTATGCGTTATAACGGAGTAACGGAAGGTGTAAAATAATATCGACAAAGAACGAGGCCACTGTGCAAGGCGTAAATTGAAGTGGAAAGTGCAACATGGGCTTTCTGTATCGGTATGTGACTGAACAGTTACTGACTCCTGGCGGTCGTGTGCGTCAGTCCGTCCGCGTGTTTCAGAGTGTAAAATATTTTATGGTTTTTGGGTGAAATTTGTTAAGGCGTGTTTACATTAACACATTTTTTTCACACCCGACCATTAATCCTTGAGGTAAGGTAAAGGTAAAGGTCAAGTTCTCCCTAGAACGGGCCATGAAGGCGCAGAGGGGGAGTAGAAGTATAGCTGTACTCTTTCTTTAACCCTGGCACTAGATGAGGGTGGGTGGTCAACTCCACGCCCCGGCCGCTTTACCCCCCGGGAAAGAGACCCGGTACCCATTGTATAGGAGGCTGGGTGGGCCCCAGGGCTGCGGAAAATCTCGCCTCCACCGGGATTCGATCCCCGGACCGTCCAGCCCGTAGCGACTCGCTATACCGACTGTGCTATCCCGGCCCACTAATCCTTTAGATACGAGATATAAATTGAGGTATACTTAAAGATACAGTTCGTACCGCGTAGTAAACACCCCCGTCTCGCTTATAAAAATTAATCAGTTAACGCTGTATAGGGAAATCGCTGTTTGTGCTGAGATCCATACAAAACACATAAATACACTGTGTGGACAGAAATTAGAATTTTTAAATATTAAAACATGGTGGTAAGTGTAGTGACCACTGGGCCTTAAAGGGTTAAATCGGAGTGTGACAGAGAGTTTTGAAGCCAGACAGTTTTTCGTTATCAGAAATATAGGTGATCCGTGCTGATTGATGGATTGATTGATCTGCTTTTGCTGATCAGCCTAAAGCCGTACGTCGCGCCACCTAATGGCGCTGCAAATCGTACACCGTGACACGCGACCATAAGTGTCGCTAAACAAATATATTAATGTACAGATTGCTCAATGCTGGAGATCAGCATTTCTGTGGCGCAGTCTTTGTTGAACTGAGATTTAGAGCAGGGCGAAACAGACGAAGTCAAGCTAAGTACTGTCGATAATGTTAGGCAGTACAACAATTTCTGAGACCCATGGCGACCTCGCCCCCGGAATTTGCCGGTCCCTGTATTAAATATATGCTTAAATAAAGACATACTTGAGTCTTTATATCAGTATTACGTTGGACATTGTCCATTGTCTAAAGTTGAGATACACGACGTTTCGGCAATTGGACCTGTACCCGCGGCCGTTATAATAATTAGATTTTTTTTTGTATTTTGGTCCAGTCATTAGTGTACTGACGTAGTGTTCGAAAGGCGCTGGCTTCGATTCCAGTCACTCAGTCTTGAGGTAAAAATGAAGTATGTATGAAACCTGACGACGGAAGTAAATCCAACTGCCGAAACATCATACCTCATACATTGCACAGTGATGAACACACTGAATGTCAGTGTAATGAACAGGTCATCGTCACGCTTGGAGCCTCATACATGATTCGATCTTGTGGTGCTTTAAATATCCTATGAAGAAAATCGAAATATGTGAGAAATACATGGTGGGCGTATGTGGGCTGCTTTTTGTACGGCGAGCGGTTTAGGTAATTATAGGCTTCGAACTACAGTCTTGTGGCATATGACGTCGTGTAGTCTGTCAAGTGGTTACCGCCGTTTGGGAGGAACGTACTGCCTTCGTCTTGCAGAGAAGATGAGGCAGTTGATAAGCATGTACCAAACTACACGGCGTCACATTCCAAAATACCGCATTTTGTACCGCTATATGAACATCAGAGGCACTCGTAAGAGAGAAGAGAAATGTGTGTAGGGTTTGGTGCGGAAACCCTACGAAAAGAGACCACTTGGAAGACCGAGGCGTAGATGGGAGGATAATATGAAAATGGATCTTCAGGAGCTAGATGACGTGGACTATTGAACTGGCCCAGGATAGGGATAAGTGGCAGTCTGTTGTGAATGCGGTAATGAACTTTCGGACTCTCTAAAATGGGGGAGAATATCTTGACTTCCTGTGGAACAATTAGTTGCTCAAGAAGGACTGTGCTTCAGACAGCTAGTTAGCTACTCATCGTCAGCTAGTTAGTTAGTTAGTTAGTTAGTTAGTTAGTGTGAACATCAGATCGCGATAGAATTAGGTTAGAGCGCAGGGAACGCGGGCGGGTACTGTAAGCGGCTATCTTTCCACCCTTGTATCACGTGACATTTTCTGATAATACACATTTTCGTTTACAAGAACACGAGCCATGACGCTTTGTGTGTTTCAGAATCGATAAATTGTGACGTGAGAGCGTAATCTTGCTATTGCTCTTCCACTCTGTATGCCGTTAGCAGACACGTGACTTGTGGCTGTGTTTGTATATTTGAGCACTCTGGTGTAGGTAAAGGTAAACTTGTCCACGCCATGAAGGCATGTAGCGGGAGTAGGGTGTAGCTCCACTCATTCTTAACCTCGGCACTAGATGGAATAGAGTGGTCAGCTTCACGCCCCGGCTGCTATACCACCGGAAAGGAACCCCGTTGCCCATTAAATAGGAGGCTCATTGGGCCCCAGAAATGGTCTTTACGTTTTGGAGAAAAGAAAAATCTGTTACTTCTGCCGTTAATCGAACCCGGGATCGTCCAACCCGTAGCGTAGTCGCTATACCGACCAACTTATAAACAGGAGCTGTGTCTGTCTTGACATTATACGCCTTTTGGTCATGTAGCACGAACGGGAGAGAAACGAAATGCATGCCGGCTTTTTTTGTGGGAAAGTCAGAAGGAAAGAGACCTTTTAGAAGAACAGGGAATGGATGGGAGGATTAATGTTAAAACAGGTGTGCGGAAATCCCGGGCGACCAAGTTTTGCACGGTGGCGCCTAATATTGTCAGCATAATTATTGAAGTTGATTTTTTTTTGCCTCACATACAAACGTGTATCAGTTGACATGCACAGAGCAGAAGGCCCCAGATAGCAGTGAGGTTCACAGGTCGTTCTAGAATTGTTGGTCCGCGGTATGGACCTTGCGCCAAGCAGTTGGAGGTGGCTGCTAGATTTTTGTAATGTGTCCCCATGTGTTAAAATACGTATTAGTTCACCCTAGAACAGGCCATGAAGGCCCAGAGGGGGCGTAGAGGTATAGCTCTACACTTTCCTTAACCTCGGCGCTAGATGGGGGTGGGTGGTTAACGCCACGCCCCGACCGCTTTACCCCCGGGAATGACCCGGTACCCATTGTACAGGAGGCTGGGTAGGCCCCAGGGCCGGTCTGGACGGGTACTGAAAATCTCGCCCCCACCGGGATTCGATCCCCTTACCGTCCAGCTCGTAGCGAGTCGCTATACCGACTACGGTATCCGGGCCCACATTAAAATACGTATGTCTTAAGGAAATAGGGTGGGAGGCTGTGTACCGGATTCGTCTGCCACGGGATAGTAGTAACCAGAGGCAAAGTGTTGTCAACGTGTCTGATGTCATGCTGTCTGGTGTTTGTATAAGTGCGCTGTTCATCTTAGGTACGTGTCGGTATCACTGTAGCAGGACGGACGCCTTCCAGGTTGCGGTTGGAGGGTAATGTGCGTATAATGAATAAGCAGTCGCGGACAGCCGATAAGGGGGTAGTTCTTCAGCTTGGTGTTGGACGGAGGGCGGAAAATTATTTTCGTAAAACGGACTAGCATGCTACGAAATGTTTCACGCGGCCACGTGCCGGCTGTTGTGAACGCAGTAATGGCCCTCAAAGTTCCTTAAAACACGGCGAATTTCTTGATCAGTGGAAAGCGTGTATCTTTTCAAGGAGGGGTCTGTTCCATGAAGTTAGCTAAAAGTAACTATATGACCTAAATTAATATTCTTTGGCGGTGCTTTTCAATCGGAGGGTTTTCTGTCGGTATGCAACATTGTTTGGGAATTGTAATGTTTATCATAATTCAGTTTCAGAGATGTTAGTCGCATTATTAAAATTATTTGGATGAATTTAAATTATAAACACTTGAAGTGTTTATAAAATTAAACTAGAAAAGTACAAGCTGTGTGTTATTAATATTTTCGGTACCTGGTGGTACACGCAGATAGTTTGTTCGTGATAGTGGTACGTGGGAGAAAGAAGGTTGAAAAGCACTGTTCTAGGGCCCACCCATACTCCTGTTCAGTGGATACCGGGGGCTCTTTCTCCGGGGATGAAATGGCTTGGGCGTGAATCTGATCACTCCTGTCCATCTCTTGCCGAGGTTAAGAATGTGTAGCGGTATACCCCTACGCCCTCCATATGCCTTTATGACGTATACAGGGACAGTTTTACCCTTCTTAGGCGTTCTTGCGAGGCAGAAGGACGCCTTGTGTGGAGACTACGTCTGTCAGTCTGTCCATGATCTGCTGTCAGCACCTAAACCGTTTGTCGGATTTCCATGAAATTCGGTATGTGGGTTATTTACAAACGGTTGTCAAACAAGTGTGAGTGTCGTAAGAATGGGCGCAGTGACAGTCGCACTTTACTGTAAATACGTACTTTCCATACTTGTTTGCCGATTTGTGTGAAATGCGTAGGTGATGCACTCAATGCTGTTGAGCACTTGGGAGTTTAATGAAAATCGGTGCAGTGAAAGCCTTTGCTTACTTAGGGGCGTGAAAGAGATTTCGCACGTATGTTTCACATTTGTCTTCTGATTTGGATAAAATTCGGTGCGGTAGATGTCCATAAAAATTCATTGAGCGAATTTCCTACGAATCAGCGCAGCGAAAGCCACACTTTTTCTAGGGGGCGTAAATGAATGTCTAGTCATAGGGTTGGTAGAGCTAGGCTGCTTTGGGCTGACCAATGAAATTTGAACGGAATTCGAAGTCAGATCCACGTCCTCCGAGGCATTAAATAGATTGGCGTCTTAGTTATACTGGGATGTGGGTCGACTGTATATCACTCCGCATATAAAGTTTAGAGCAACATTTCCTGAGTTCAGGTTTTTAATGTAATTAAACCGAAAGTATTTTTGCAACAAAGTTCGTAACCACACTTTGAGTGGCTACAGCGAATATTAAATAATAAAGTGAAATTAAGCAGGCGACGCAGAACTCAGTAATTGATTAAGTAATTATTTTTAAGAAACTTATTTTTTTTGTGCTAGGTTAAATTTACACCACTACCATTATTATCATTATTATTGAACTTTTGCCTTATTAGTAACCTCGTATCTTGCTGAATTTGTTGATAAACTTCTGTATTTATTTTCCTAGGCTTCAGTACCACACGTTACAGTTGTACTTATATTCAGTAATCATTCATGTACAATCTTCATGCACTGTCCTACGTGTTTAGATCCAGTCGGATCATGTCTAAGGGAATACTACGATGACTAGCAGCTATTACAGATTGTTGTTATTGCTAACATTTAAACTATAAAGCATTTACTTTTTAGTAATTACCAGGGTAGTATAAACTTTAAAAAGGACGTGAATATTTAGCAGCTGCGGTTTATGGTTGAATGCTCCTAAGGATGTTCCCATTGGATGGAAACATGTAGGACAGATGTAAATAAAATATCACCTTCCTGTGACGCTAACAGTTTCTCAGCCAGTCAAGAAATTCCCCACATTCTATGGAGCCCGAAGGTTCATTACCGCATTCACAACAGCCTGCTTCTTGAAGATCCATTTTAATATTATCCTCCCATATACGCCTAGGTCTTCCAAGTGGTATCTTAACATCAAGTCTCCCCACCGTAACTGTGTATGCGCCTCTCCTGCAACATGCCCCGCCCATCTCATTCTTCTTGATTTGATAACCCGAATAATATTTGGTGAGGAGTACAAATCATATAAGCTCCTCGTTATGTAGTCTTCTTAACTCCCCTGTTACCTCGTCCCTCTTAGGCCCACATATCTTCGTAAATGAATAATACATGTATACATTGTGTTAATGTTGAACAATATTAAGTTCGTAATGTTTTCTTGTAACACGACTTTCAGTTGTTTTGGTACGGTAAATACTGCTAGTTACGAAAGCAAGACTAAGTGCCACCTGTTGACGGCGGGCAGTCAGTACTCACTTGTTACGGCGGTGGTGAGATGCTGCTGCGCTGCTGCGGCGACACCAGTGTATCTCCCGGAACAGCGAGTGTGTGTGTCGTGTGAGACCACGCGGGGCTAGTTCGCTGTGCACGGGGGGGCACGCGTACTGTGTACGTACCGCGCATTCTCCGATCTTCATTATAAAACTGATCAGGGGATAGTAATGATTGCATGTGGGAGTCACCATGTGATGCCACAGCACGTACTGGCATTGTGACCCACACCAAATACTGCGCCCAGCCCTCCTGCATGGCATCCCGGCGTCCGTCAGTTCGAATCTCGAAAGGTGACAGAGCGAATAAAGTGCCATTGTTTGTATTATTCTCTGTCTGTTGAGTTTCACCGATGGCTAATTAATTATATGCGGGAAGTGGTGAATGGGGTGTGTAATGCTTCTGGAGTATGACGTCACGTAGACTGGTACATAGTTAACCGACTTCTCATTGAAGCTTGTCGCCTTTCCTTTCAGGATAGTATATCCTCTGAAATTAGGCGATTTTTCCAATCTACACGGCTCATATCCCAGAAGACTTGAATCTTCGTCATCACCGCTCTAAGAGCATCATCTGTTCTTGGGGTTCTGCACTCTTCTGAGATTTTACGCAGCGTATATTGATTGCTTGTTACCGACGTTTCGGGACAACCGATCGGTCCTATCTTCGAGGGTGAAACAGCCCAAGAAGAATGACTTGGACTGCTTGACCCTTGAAGATGGGGCCGATAGGTTGTCACGAAACGTCTGTAAAAATTGACAATCTACGCTGCCTGAAATACCAGAAGAGCGCAGATCTCGTTTACACCGCGGCGGAAGCCTGAAATCACGCATCATCTAACCCTTCTTGTTCACGAGATCATGTTCTCTATTTCGTACCGATTTCCTTTAAAGTTGCTTATTCTGACCAGGTGTATACAGTGATACCTCGGCTAACGAAGATAATTCGTTCCGGAATCACTTTCGTTAGCCGAAATCTTCGTTAGCCGAAACGTGATTTCCCGTAGGTTTCTATAGAAAATCGTTTAATTCGTTCTGGATGCTGCCCACTATTTAAAGATAAGTTTTATAAAATAGTAAAAAGCACACTATAAAAGGGCAAAAACTCACCAAAGGCTGAGATGAACAGCTACCAATTGGATGAAGGAGAATGGAAAGTAGAATGAAAAACTGACGATCTTTACACTATTATACTGAAAATATATTATACACTTTATACATTTTATACATTTTATATAAACAACCCAGTCGGGTTGGTGGGTCTCCCCTGTGTGATGTGGTCAGCTCATCTCTTTGTCACACACATACAGACGGAAAAGATAAGCTCCTGGAATGGCCCGACCGTTCATGTTTGCTGCTTTATATTAGCGCGAGCATCCACTAAAACATTCGTTAGCCGAATCCATATTCGTTAGCCGAGTCCGAAAAACAGCGAAAAAAATCTTCGTTAGCCGAAAAATTCGTTAGCAGGGTCACTCGTTAGCCGAGGTATCACTGTACATGGTGTCCCCAGTAACGGACTTTGGTTGACCTAATTTGTTTGTCGGGGGTTAACGTCTGAACCAGGTTCTTCATGGCTGTTCTCACTTGTTGCAGGTAAATATCGTATGTTATTAACCCTTTAAAGTGTATCGGTTAACTTGGTGTGGGTCATCTGTCGTGATTTATGTAAACAGTATCAGTAATGACAAACTGTCTGCACCACTATCATTCAAATTAAGCATCACAACTACAGCATCGTTATTCGGCTTGATATGTATATACATATACAGCCTGTATATGTATATGTATATACATATACAGGCTGTATATACAAACTACATGCATTATATTAATTGATAAACTGCGTTCTTAGTTTATCAATTTTTGTTGTGTGTGTCGTGTTCATTCACGGAATATTACAGTAAAGTGAAGTGTAAAGGTATTTTATTCAAATGTAATACTGTAATGATGTCTTAATATATTATTTTAAGCGCTATAAAGTCCTAGCTTTCCTTTCTTGTTGTGATGAATTCCATAGGTAAAACCCGAATTTGTAAAAACTGGTCGAGACCGTTGTTTCGCGGAAACATCTTTGGGCTTAGGAAGGGACTGGGACCGGTTTTCAGTTTTATTTTGTATGTATGACCACGCTGTTTAATGCTATTGGTAGCCCACTATGGTAATAGGAAGGCAAAAAAGACCTGGATCTTAAAGTTTTTGGAATGAACTCACATTTAATACTTTGGCCAGTCAGTACAAAGCAAGTGGGAAAGGCCTGAGTTGTTTTCTAAGCAGAATCTTCTTAGGTAAATGTCGTAGTTAATTAACCCTCTAAACCCCAGTGTGTTACTTTATGTACTACCAGGTTTCCCGTACAAAGATTCTGACTATCCCTGTCCTGAACATCGCAGCTGTCACCGGATGTCGCGGCGGATGCAGGGTTTCTATGCGGTAAAGCTGCCGTGCTCGGTGCGGCGATAAAAGAAATGCCTGTGCCATATTATTACGGAATCAAAGAAGCAAACCGCTTAATAATTGTGGGAAAATTATTGAAACCAATATTGTCAGCTGTACAGTAAACCTTCGATGAACGCTGCGGTTTCTTTTCCGAAAATCGCAACGTAAAGGGAAACAACGTAGAACGTTGCATTTATTGCCGTAAGAATTCTTTTTTTTTCTTCTTCTTCTGCGGCCTTTCGGCTCATGTTCGGGCCATGATCTCCTCGTTGCCGGGTTTCAAGACAATCGAGTTTTTACGCGGTGAGAATTTCAGCCCCCACGCCCAACACCCATTCTGGAGGATAACATTTATCCCAACAGCACGTTGTTGTTCCCAGGCGGTCACCCGCTAACCGCGCCCAGCGTTGCTTAACTGCGATTATCGGACGAGACCCGGTGTTCTCAACCTGGTAATGCCGTTGGCGTAAGAATGAATTACATAAGAATTACTTCAAGCATGCGAAAAGACGACGTTAATCCGAGTCCGGGGAACGTTCATCGATTCTTTGGTCACTGAAATTTGTCAGCGTTTTTCGGGGCAACATTAACCCTTTAAAAACGAAGCGTAAAATGTTGCATTTAAAGACCCAGTTCGTACCGCGCAGTAAACACTTTTCTTCTCGGTTTAAAAAAAATCAATTTATGTTATATAAGGGAAAAGTCGCTGTTTGTTCTCATATAAATATAATACACATAAATACAGTGTGGGCAGAATGTAGAATTTTTGAATGTTAAAACTGTTGATTCATCAAGTAGCCATTAGGCTTTAAACGGTTAAACGAGGACTGTCTGTCTGCAGACGATTACCTGCTGTCACACATGAACATGCTCTAAGCTAGCGCTTCTGCGCTTTTTCCCATTCGCCGTATCATTTGGCATCACAGTGAGACCTCGCGTACCTTTTTTCAACCTGTCTGAGACTTCAGTGTGTACTCGTGTATTGAACACTACAAGATACAAAGATATTTTTATTTTAATAAAATTTTTTATTTATTTAATGGACAGAGAGAGCTGTACAATAAAAGCTGCCAATGGTTTTTAAAGCTCTTTTTAGGCGCGTTCGCAAAATTGCGAAAAGTGACTATTGGCTTTGTAGTGTCTGTCCGTCCGCATCGAACAACTGGACGGATTTTCATGAAATTTGATATTTGAGTGTTTTTTCGAATATCTGTCAGAAAAAAAAATCAATTTCATTAAAATCTGACAACAATAACGGACACTTTACGTGAAGACACGTGTACGTTTATGATAATATCTGACTGAATTGTTCTTAGAATGAGAAGTGTTTTAGGCAGAAGTTGTAGAGAAAATCCACACACACATTTTATCTTCAATAAAATCATTCGGAAAATCGTGCCGTCTATGAGATAATGTGGAAGAACCACAAAATGTATCCACTGCAACAATGGTTACGCCAACGCGCCACAATGTTACGTTATACGTACATTGCCTGTCTTGTTTGTACCTGTGTTCAACATCATATGTAACATATTTTATGTAACCAGTGTTCATATACTTGGTGATGGTATGTTCAACCTCCGTTCAGAACCGCTGGTTTCACCCTTCATTACCGGCCTCGGTGCCCCGTGCGTTCGTGAATGTATTTAGGGTACTTCTTGGACCTGGGCAGTAGTTGGAATTAAAACTCACCATCATTGAAGGGTTAAGCCACTGCTTCCCAAACGTTTTCCTTCATTACCCAAAACCGCTTATCAGAAAGTCCTTTTTACCCAATGTAGGTAAAACACTAACTGCACAGAAAACATATTTGAAAAGTGAAGAGAGATCGGTAAAAAATAGGAAGCAAATAATATGTTTGATGCAATGTCTTTATTTTAAACATCTCAAAACATTTAGCAGCCACAAAAAATTTGGTAATTATTCACCGTGAATATTTCATCACCCAGGTCCCAGCTAATGAGTATAATGCCACTGTTAGACTGTTTTAGAGTATCGGTGCACACTGACTGGTCACTTTCTTCAGAGTACTTCTTCTTCTTCTACACTTTTACGGGTAAATTTTAATGTGTATTCCGAGGTGTGTCGTTACCCAAAGAAAAACCACTTTTACCCAATTTTGGGTAATTTTCCCAGTTTTGGGAAGCACTGGGTTAAGCCGTTTGTATTCTTCCTCATGTTGTGTGACCACTTGTCTTTATCTCGGAGCCACCCCCCCCCCCCCTTTTTTGTTTTTGTAGCCTTCTATACGTTTTCAGTAATTTCGTATTCACAGTTATCTTCTTAGGTCCTGTATTCGCTTTATGAATCACAAAACTTAACGTTTTCATTGTTTTCCCCAATTTTATCGGCCTATAGAACAACCAAGAGTTAACTGACGTACCGTAAAGCTGAGTAACTTTCTGCGGTAGAGCAGTGGTATTCAAAACTGCGCTCCGCGGAATTTTGGGCTTCCGCTTGCGAGTGTCATTGCTTCCCCCCCCCCCCCCACAAGCACATTTCCTGTGCAGTGTCAGTACGTATTACCCCCCTTTCTTTGTGCATAATTTACGCTGTGTTTATTGTCATTGTAAGTTACCAATAATACAATTTTGTTTTTCATAAATGAGGATAAACATTTTACTTCCTTAACTAAAGTTTGTTTTAAAAAATTTTATTGTATTTTTTATCTTACATTCACCGTGTATTTAATTTAATATTTAGCAACCAACTAAATGCAGATTTTATTTAAAACTGTTTTATAGTTTTATTACATTCCCCTGTTTTAAACGATTTTAATCTGTGTTTTTAAAAGTGATTTTTAAGAAAGTGACTTACAACCTACACGATAAAACGCAACTGATCTACACTACACATGAAATTGACATATGGACGTAATATAAAAAATAGCAATCCCATTACAGGCCTGGACAGGCCCTTAGGGTTCCAGGAGGTTGAGGCTCCCAGATTTCTAGATAATCGGCACATGAAGGTGGTAAGGTTGTCAGCCCTACGCACCGGCCGCCTTTACCCACCAGGAAATATTCCTGGTACTCATTTCTGTTAGAGGCTGAGTCGACCCCAGGGCCATAGTGCGACCGGAACGATTATGTCAATGAAAAATTTCAGTGACACCATCGGGAATCGAACCCGCGACGTTCCGGCTTGTAGCGCAGTGCCTCAACAAACTGCGCCACCGCGTGTCCCGGACGTAATATGAGTGTAGTTTATAACCCCCTGAGGATGGTCTGAAATCGGACCGAAACATATGTAGGGGAGTATAATATAAGTATAAAACAGTTTTAAATAAATTCAGATTTAGTCACAAGGCTTTCACACGTGTTAAGCATCTGAAGATCACTGTTGAGTTTTAGTTCATCCTTCTTTGCTTGGGACTGACTGCCTACCAATTAACACCGGCTTGTCACGGTACTGTCCTCGTCACAATTAAATACACGTAATATTTACAGATCTTTTGTCTTATTAAACCACTTGTATTTAATCACACATCTCTTTAACCAACAAATGCACACTCTTTATTTATTATACAATACAATTTACAGTAAAACGAGTCCGATATGTTTCGAATCCCTATTTTGGGATCATCATCAGGAACTTGGGATTGTGAATTACACAAATTACAAATCAACAATAATGGCATATACTAAAAGTACAAAAGTTAAAATGTAGGCTATCTCAGTTGTTTTGTGGGTCCACTGAAAATTAATATTTAAAAAATGAAGTTGAAAGTAGATAAACACATATAATAAATAAAGAGTGTACATTTGTTGGTTCACGAGATGTGTGATCGACTAAAAATGCACGGTGTGAACAATATAAAGTTCACTTTTATTTAACTTTACGGTAGAGTGTAGGGTTCATCTTATTTATGATTACAGACAAATTATCCAAATATTTTACAGAAAAAGACGCAGTTTTCAGTTTCTTTTTTTGCCACACCGAAATGTTTGAAGAGCCTGTGTCTTGTATCTCTGTTGTAACAGCGAGGATTTTGCGTGATTGCAGGCTTCCGTCGCGATGTAAATGAGATCTGCCGTCTTCTGGGATTTTAGGCAGCGTAGAATTATAGTTCCGTGCCGACGTTTCGGGACAACGTCAAGGGTCAAGCAGTCCATTAATGGACTACCATTCTACGCTGCCAAAAATCGCATAAGAGCGCAGATCTCAATAGAGGATTTTGTTTGTTGCGGACTGTCTTGTGTAGTTGAACTCAACCCCTAGAGCCTCTTTTGGATTGGTTTTGTAGCTGCAGCTGGTAACCGGTTTGAGCTGAGTGTGACAGCTGACATTTGTCATAATGTGATATCATTGTTCCCCTTCTCCAGTTACAGCAGTTCCATGATTGTATAGGCATATGGGTGGATTGTATTATCAACAAACGTTTCGATTTTTGGATCCAGTTTCGTTCTCTGTGATGTCTCACACCGTCCTGCAACTGATAGCCCCGTATGTGCGTCCGATTGTCCACAAGTTTTGCTGTAATAAGCTTGGTGTTACGCTTAATCGATAATACGATAATAGTCACAATAGTTACATGTGAGGGCAGTCGGTATTCAGAATGCTGCTTTCTCTCATACTTTCCTCTCGGCCTCTTGACTGTTCTCACAATACCACACCCTTTTGTCGCCGGCCTCTCACCGCGAAGGCACGGGTTCGATTTCAGGTCCGTCCGTGTCGTATGTGCGGTGGTCAGTTTTTCCCTGTCAGTATCATCCCACCGATGCTGCATACGCATTCGCATCAGCGACAATTGCAATGCACAACGCATAAAGTCTTTGTACTGTTGTTTTGGACAAGCCCCATCGCGCCGTTTATTTTGCAAGCCAGAGCATTCCGGAAACAGGTTCTTGTGTCCTTCTTCAGGTTACAGTGTAAAGTAAGGGGTTATAATCGGTTTGGCCCTTCAACAGAATGCGTACAGGATTTGTGACTTCTGCCAAAAGATAGTCGGGATAGCGACTGGGCTACGGACTGGACGGTCCGGGGATCGAATCCCGGTGGGGGCAAGAGACGGCCTCTGGGGCCCATCCACCTTTCTATTATATGGGTACCGGGATTCTTTCCCGGTTGTAAAGCGGCCGGGGCGTGAAGTTAACCACTCCCTTGCATCTAGTGCCGAGGTTAAGAATGAGTGGAGATGTACCTCTGCAGTCCCTTTCTGCCAGAAGAGCCAGCGGAATAGATGTCCTTAGTACAGATTTTTAGGTGCGTTCGCAGCCCGATTGCAGAAAGTGACTATTAGTTGCGTGTCTATCCGTCCGTCTGTCCGCGTGAAACAACTCGGCCCACGCGGGACGGGTTTTCTTAAAATTATGTATTGGGTACTTCTACAAAAATTTGTGGCAACATTGTAATTTATTAAAAACAGACACTTTACGTGAAGACATGCATAAGCTTACGTCTATGACTTTTGGCTACTAAAGCTGCCATTGTCATAGTTGCTTAGTTACCAATATTCTGACCATTACTGTGGCCACCTAGGTCACCGAGGTTACACGTAGGCATAGGGACAGTAACAAATCGCGTACCGGAAGTGTTACGTCTGCGGCCATTTCCTAACTTGGGCGTATTGGCCGTGCCATGGCTCAGGCGGTTAGTCGCCAGCCTCTCACCGCGGAGGCCCGGGTTCAATCCCGGGTCAGTCCATGTGGGATTTGTAGTGGACAAAGTGACACTGGGACAGGTTTTTCCCTGATTTTTTCGGTTTTTTCCCCTGTCAGTTTCATTCCACCGGTGCTCCATTACTTGGAAAAACAAAAAAAAAAATCATCTTCATCACAGGGTTGCACAATAAGCCTCAAGGCTGCGGTGCGTCCGTAGCATCTGCTGCTGGGCCCTACAGCAGTTTCATTGAATGAAATTTCGATTGTTTAAAGTGTCTTGTACTTTGTTGACAGGGAGATACGTGGGCAGTCGACCAATCAAACTGAGGAAGAGCACGTGGAAACAAAGGAACATGGACACAGTGAGAAAGAAAGATAAAGAGAAAACAGCTCTCATTGGTTTGCTGACTGGTCGGTGACTGACAACGGACTGTGGTGAGTTGCTGATGCTTCTGACGCTTCCGAGTATTCGTTTTGTGGCTGTATTTAAGGCTAGTGTACGAAAATAAAATGGTTTTACAGAGCGATGTTATGCCGTGTGTATGTTCCCGCTCCTAATAACCTTAGAATTAAGTAAGTGATTTTTTATGAAACTCGTGACGAAAATCACAGCACGAAAAGTTCACCCGTGCGTCGTGTTGTTTTCAGTCTCCGTTCCGGATTGCTATTTGGGAGCGTATATTTTGTATAAATTTTAATTAGATATAATCTTTACATGATAACAATTGATGCAAGATGTACACGTGAAATTAAATCCAGTATTGCCATGGCAAAAGCAGCATTCAACAAGACTAAGACTCTTTTCACCAGCAAATTGGACTTAAATTTAAGGAAGAAACTAGTAAAGTGCTACAATTGGAGCACAGCTTTGTATGGTGCTGCAAACGTGGACACTTCGGAAAGTAGATCAGAAGTATCTGGAAAGTTTTGAAATGTGGTGCTGGAGAAGAATGGAGAAGATCAGTTGGACCGATCGTGCGAGAAATGAAGAAGTGTTACACAGAATCAAGGAGAAGAGGAATATCCTACATACAATAAAAATAAGAAAGGCTAACTGGATTGGTCACGTCTTGCGTAGGAACTGCCTTCTAAAACACGTTATTGAGGGAGAGATACATGGAGGAAGTGACTGGAATACGAGGAAGAAGACGTAAGCAGCTACTGGATGACCTTAAGGAAAAGAGAGGATTCTGGAAATTGAAAGAGGAAGCACTATATCTCACCCTGTGGAGAACTCGCTTTGGAGGAGGGTATGGACCTGTCGTAAGACAGACAACTGAATGAATGAATCTTGACACTTCTAAGTACACGTTAGTTTTATGTATACCATCTGCTTTACTGTTCTGAATCTCTTGCGTTTGCCTACAGAGTTTGTGAGTTCCGTTTGATTCCCGGAATAAACATCGATTACTCCCTGAAAGTCATTATCCGATCGGTCTTTGTAATATACCACTGAATATTTGATGCTATATACGAGGTGTCGAATAAACCGATATCGTTATAACCGGGTTCGACTGTATTTACATTTAATTTCGTAGGAAAGATTGCAGTATTTCGACGGTGACATTATGTGGTACCGATTAATTCCTCACTGCTAATTGTAACATTATACTCCTCGGTTATAACAACACTCGTTTATAACGACACAGAATATTCCGTCCCCTTCATGACGTTATAACCGAGTTCGACTGTATAATATTCAGCTCTCACCCAGTCCCTGAAATGAAATGAAACGAAACATGTTCCGATTGTCCTATTGACTGCCGTTTCTCGTTGCTTTGCCAGTGCATACTGCTGTCTCTATGTATAAAAACAGTGTAACTAGCACTTGTCTTTTCTAGGTGCGTTATTTTTGCGTTGCCAATAGAAATGGTGCTTATGAATGATATTCTAACGCTTTGGACGACTTCTTATTCTGTTGAGGGGGGAAACTGCGAGTCTGATTTACACCAGAAAGCAATTCCCTTATCAACTTCCTTTTGTATGGCCAGTTAATACATTTGTTTCGGGAGAACGTGGCTTCGGAATTGAAGCACACGGAGAGTTTCTGAACGTTAGAGTGCCATATTTTCTGAATATAATATATGATGTAAGGTACAGTTCGCCTTATAACAGGCCGTGAAGGACCAGGTGGGGAGTAGAAGTATAGCTCTACTACTCTTTCTTTAACCTCGGCGCTAGATGGGGGTTGGGGTGGATGGTCAACACCACGCCCCGGCCGCTTTACCCCCGGGAAAGAGACCTGGTACCCATTGTAAAGGAGGCTGGACGGGTGCGGAAAATCTCGCCTCCCATCGGGATTCGATCCCCGGACCGTCCAGCCCGTAGCGTAGTCGCTATACCGACTACGCTATCCCGACCCGCGATATATGACGTAATGATCTGAAATAAACAGAAAACCGAATAACGTTCCGTTTAATAGAATAAATTAAATCCCCAGTATTAAGAAAAAAATCCGTTAAAATTAGATAAAGATATTTGTAGGGCCATATTATGTGTAGAACATGGCCCTTGTGACAGGTTTTTTGTACGAAGATTCGTATGGGATGTTCGGCTTTGTAGTTAGGTGAGTAGTTCTCGACGTTTCGAAGGATTCTAGTGCCTTCGGGTTTATGCAGTCTAAGAAGAGGACTGTCCTGTTCCAATCAAACAGAAGGCCATGCCATGGGTCACGCGGTTAGTCGCCGGCCTCTCACCGCGGAAATACTGGTTCAGTCCCAGGTCAGTCCATGTGAGATTAGTGGTAGACAAAATGGCACTCGGACAGGATTCTACTCCTAGTACTTCGGTTTCCCCCGGCCAGTGTCTTTCCACCAATGCTCCATATTTATTCATTGGTCTGTCACCGCTTTTGTATGATCGTAGCTGTTGACGGCGCTGTTAAGTAAAACACGTATAATCGAGTGAATGACATTACATCACAAATGTGTTTTATTTGCTACATCTGTTAGTAGGACGTCTGTTTGTGTGTGATGACCCATGACGAAATGAGTAGATAAGGTGAAGGAATTTGACTGCTTTACTCAGAAGATGAAGGCGCTAAGATCACCCGAAACGTCTGTAACTGTTTACCAGTCGACACGGTGTTACATCCCAGAGGACTTGAACCTTCAACAAGACCGCTGTGAGAACCTCAAGTCTCGCAGTAGAAAGACGTAACGATGCAAGCCTCAGTGTATCTGTAACCCCAAATTTCTTGCCACTTTACAAGCCTCACTGCCCCCTGTCACGGTTTGTTTGTAAGTGTTGCAGATCGGTTATCAGCTGGCAGTGTCCCGCTTGTATTGCCTTTAGTGTCGGGACTGCAGTCGTACTGTAACGTGCCTAATTAAGCACCAGAGAAGACGTATGGGGAAATGGCGGTATAGCCCCGCACATTCATAACTCGTGCTCCAGATGGAGGTACGTGGTCAGCTTCACGCCCCCTCGCTTTGGCCCCCGGCAAGGACCGCCCGGTACTTGTTGGGTAGAAAGATGTGCGGGTACCAGAATCGGTGTGGATACAGTGGAAAATAGAAAAATCGCTGCCCCCCGTAAGGAATCAAATCCCGCTTCTCCAGTTGCTGTGCTGACTGAGCTATCCCGGCACCTGCACCACTGCGCATAAAGCCAATTTATAAACACTTTCCTTAATCATATACATGCCGTATTCGTTGCTTCTCGTATCTCACATCGATCAACCAGCTTTGAGTTTCTGACGGGTCGAGAAGGAGTGAAGAAACTTGTGATGTCATGGAGTGGTGTCAGTCAAAACATATGGAGGGGTGGAATGGGGAGAGACGAAAAAATTGACCTCTTCCTCCCTCCCTGTTTCCCAAAATGTTGCTCACGAAATATGTGTTACAGGAAAGGTAAAGCAATCCCATTACAGGCCTGGAAAGACCCTTAGGGTTCCAGGAGGTTGAGGCTCCCAGATTTCTAGACAATCTGCACATGAAGGTGGTAAGGTTGTCAGCCCTACGCACCGGCCGCCTTTACCCCCCAGGAAATATTCCTGGTACTCATTTCTGTTAGAGGCTGAGTCGACCCCAGGGCCATAGTGCGACCGAAACGATTATGTCAAGGAAAAATTCCAATGACACCATCGGGAATCAAACCCGCGACGTTCCGGTTTGTATCGTAGTGCCTCAACCAACTGCGCCACCGCGTGCCCCCTTTGTGTTAAAGTAACGGAAAAAGTCGAGAGACGCTACGAAGTGCGGATGGGTTCAAAGTATTCATTATCGTTATTTATTTAAAGCAGGCCAAATTTAACGACGATATCAGATTATGTAGTGTCGAATTGTAATGTGGTCACTCAATAATGAATGGGAAAGATTGTGGAGGGAAGCAATCATAGTCTGATTGGGGTAGGCTACTGACTTGCCATTTGCCTGAAGGGACTGAGGAAAAACGAGCTGAATGCGAGATGTACCGACCGAGAGTCGAACCCGGGACCTCACGAATAAGAAGGAGAACCCTACAGTCGACCGCGATGGTCTGTTGTGAGAATATAATAAGAAAGCAGCTGGCAAACAATGAAATAACAGAGCTTAAGTTTCTTACCTACATCTTGCAGCGAATTAGATGTTTCACGGATCGTTTAAGGTGGTGTAATGACACTTAAATGCATGAAAGAAACTGGAAACAATTGTTATCAGGCCCACGCATCTCCATTTTCCTTCTGTGCTGTGGACTAATATCGCTGTTCCACCTTAATTACAAGCTTCAAGTGTTTATCAAACCATTTACACATCCTACGCTCCTCAGAAGAGGGAACACTTAGGGAAAGTACTTCAAAACTGGACTTCCTGCTGCTAAGTTAAGTAAATGCTTTGTGCTAATGCCTGGTCGTTATGGATTTTAAAGCACGTTGACACGTGAAGTGACATCAAGTAGTCGTAAAATATTCAAGTGCAAACACAGACCATACGGATATTACCCGAGTGGAAATTTTGATCAAGTACACTCGGCGCAGTATATCTGGTGTCTCATGAGACTGTTCGGTACGACTGAACATGGAGTACTGCGCAGGCGCAAGGACAGGTCCCTGTACTAACCGATTATGGCGACGGGAGCCGGCAGTAAGCGACAGAAGTGAAGCATATGTTGTTTGTTTGTTTGTTTGTTTGAATTTCGCCTCTCGAGGTGAATAATGAATTTAACAGCTGTTTAATGCTACAGCTTAGTAAATTTGACAAATCTAGTGGCATAGGAATTGTGCAATACGCGGAAGAAAGCAGTTAAAGAGTAACTACCAGAGCGAACGAAGAGACATCTCTTGGACTCTGAGATAAACTGAAACGAGGCTTTTATTAAAATATTTATTATTGTATATTGCATGTCATCGGCGACCTTTCCGGTAATTCTATATCTGTGAAGTCATGTAATAACATACTGCTTTAGCACAGATGATTGTATTATTAATTAATCGACATACAATTACTCGACCACTACATGTTTCGGCTCATGTGAGACAAAATAAGGTTAACCAGTTTTGCGTGGATTCTGAGATCTAAAGCCTTAGTACAAACTGTGCAAAATTTAAAGACTTTGTTTTATGCAGCCACCTCTGGGTAATCTGAGGATGGCTCCCATGAGCCGAAACATGTAGTTATCGAGTGACCGTATACCGGTCCATTAACAATAAAATAAGTTGTGCTAAAAGTGTATATTATTACTTGACTTCATAGTTTATTCAACACAGCAGGATGCAACAAGTTAAATTATTCGAAATCTGTTTCAATATCCCTTGGGAGAAGCAGATTTTTTTCTGTGTGACAGCAGTGAAGCTAAGCAGCATTTAGTGTAGTAATTGTACTCACAGTTAACCCCTAGACCAGTGGTATTCAACCTGGGGTACGCGTACCCCCGGGTGTACGCGAAGACATCTTAGAGGGTACGTAAATTAAAAAAAAATATATATATTATTTCATGATAAACACTGAATAATCAGGGCCAGATTTAGGGTTAGCCACAAGAGACCCGGACGTAAGGACATGCGATTTGGAGCGCAATTTTTTTCTCTTTCTCTCTCCTTTATGCGATTCTTATCTGGGCGGCTAGCTTCATTTTATTCCACATAGTGCATATAATTTTGCTTTGCTAAAATACCTTTGTTCCGTTATTAATTTTTATATGATAGGCAGTAATATATTTGTTATTTAATAGCTTGATTCTCCTTTTTCTCATTTAAAACTTATTATTTAATACATTATTCTGGATGTAATTTGTTTAACTTATTTTAGATGTAGATTATAGACTATGTATAACTTGAATTATGCACCAACAACTTTGGGGGTACAAAGTTGAAGAGAAATTATATCTGGGGGTACGCGAACAAAAAAGGTTGAATACCACTGCCCTAGACTACCGAGGGTTGTAATTGTGAGCCAGTAATCAGCAGTGATAAGGTATGTACAAAATTTCGCTGTCGATTTTCTCTGCAATTTCTGAATATGGGTTGTACTGTTTGGTCATTTTTCCTTACGCAGGAATTCTTTACCCTCACGAAGTCTGGAAAGAATCGGTGAGGACTCGATCGTGCACTCCCCTTGTGAGAGGTAATTAAAGTTGGAATTGTAAGAGAGAAACTGTGCCCAAACGTAGAGGCACAAACATAATGGAATTCCAAAAGTGTTATTGTGCCTAATTTTATTTTAACCCCACGACTGATTTCTATTTGTAATGTAAATGTACACAGAAAGCATTTCAGACGTGTTTTATTGCCGCGTTGGTCTGCTGTGGCGGGCCGATTTGAGAGTGCTGTCCGTCCAGAAAGCCGTATGAGTTATACTAAAACATCATTATATGAAAGAGAAGCGAGAAATTTATAACGTCTTATGATGGCTGTTGTCACCACAGCTGCAGACCACAGAGCACGAGATGATCCACACAGAGTGGCGTGTCTGGCACGGTGCGGGGGACTGCTGGCTATTGGGGGACTATAGAACGGCTGTTGGTAGAAGCCAAAGACTGTTCTACTAGTGCACACAGGCTGCAAACACCAAGCTTTTCGAGTAGCGTGTAGTGAGCGTCTGCATTGTGCGAATGCTTTCAGGATGGGTAGTAGCAACTTGTCATTCGCCACGAAATCTTGCGCATGCGCATCTGTCGAATTCCTGGCAGGGATCAGCTCGTGGTCTGTGGACAGGAAGTCTTCGTAGAAGGGAAAACACCGAGCAAGTTAGCTGAGCGTTGTGGGAGATACCTGGTTGAAATTCTCGGCACTGCCGGGTATCCTTACATTTTTTTTTCGTGGTTTTATTCAGTCTTCACAGACTCATTTTGAGAAACTCCTTGAAATAATACACACACACACCGGCTTATAGCATCTGTGAAGCGGATTGTAATGGACTTGAAAAATACCTATTATGGCCTTTTGATTTTCAGCCGTATTGGGAGCTGTGTCATGGCTTAGACAGTCGCCGACCTGTCACCACAGAGGCCTTTCTTCAATTCCAGGTTAGTTCGTATGGGATTTGTGGTGGAAAAAGTGACACTAAGGTTTTTCTCTTAGTTTCTCGGTTTCACCCTCTCAGTATCATTCTACCAATTCCCCATTATCGTTTTTCTTCTGTCACCGACGCTGTACAAGCTAACCAATTGGCACCGTCCTTAAATAAAACACTTCATGTCAACTGTAATGCTTCATAATAAAGTCTGGCTTACATAACCCCACAAATGAATGTAGCCCATATACCTTCCACACATTTTCTTGCAATTAAATACGGCGGACTTCCACCAACGTGCATTTTATTATTTCCATTTTAAGTATACTTAAAGCGCTTCTAAGAATGCCTTTGGTAATTTTGTATAGGCTACGTGCGTGTTGGTGTATCGTAACTTGGATTACTGAACGAATGATGTGACTCTGAAAATGGACAGTCATAAGAAGGCAGTGTGAGTTCTAACTACGGTTTCGTGCAGTTCAGGCACACAGAATTTCGGTATGAAATGCTGAAAGGGACTCGGTAGTTTCGAGGAATAAGTGGTTCATGTGGTTCCTCTGAATTGGTTAAGGTGAATTCTTTGAAAGTACAGTCAAACTCGGTTATAACGTCATGAAAGGGACTGATTATTTCGTGTCATAAGCGAGTGTTTTTATAACCGAGGAGTGTAATGTTATGGTTAACAGTGAGGAATTAATTGGTACCACATTATATCTGACGCTATAGACGAGGTGTCGCATCAACCGATGACGTTTTAACCGGGTTCGACTGTATATACCTATGTCGACGCACACAATACGACGTGACCCACGTCTGGAAATTGTGTTCTGAGCTGAAAATAAGTACAGTATGGCCGTGAATGGGGTTAGGAGATGTCGCATCAATGACGTATATATAAGATTAGTTTAGGCCCGTTTTCTGCGCGAGAAGTATTTCGAATGCCTCTGCTTAAGTTAAAACAAGAAAATCGGCTTAAAGACTAAACTAATGTAGTCCTTACTCTTAAAATCCGTTAAGTATAATATGTTTTCGGTATGGTGAGCCGGTGTAGCTCAGTCAGTGTAGTGACCAGGGTATGGGACGGACGATTGGAGAATGTTAGTTCGAATTCCGGCGGAGGCAGAGATCTTTCCCATCATCACTGCTGCCAGAACGGCTCTGGAACCCACCCAGCCTTGTCTCCAGTTGGTAGATCTGACTACCTAGTGTCGAGGTGGGCCGGGATAGCGTAGTCAGTATAGCGACTCGCTACGAGCTGGACGGTTCGGGGATCGAATCCCGGTGGGGGCGAGATTTTCCGCACCCGTCCAGACCGGCCGTGGGGCCCACCCAGTCTCCTGTACAATGGGTACCGGGTCTCTTTCCCGGGGGTAAAGCGGCCGGGGCGTGGAGTTGACCACCCACCCTCATCTAGTGCCAGGGTTAAAGAAAGAGTAGAGCTATACCTCTACTCCCCCCTTGGGCTTTCATGGCCCGTTCTAGGGAGAACTTTACTTTTACCTAGTGTCGAGATCAACAATGCGTGGAACTATACCTCCACTGTCTTATACTTCTGTGGCTGTATTGCGTGCAGCTTAATTAATTAGGCACACGGATAATTTTACCTCAACTTTATGGCATAACTGCGTGATTAAAGAGAATTTATTCCAACAGCCTCACGTCCTTCCCTGGACAAGGGATATATATATATATATATATATACCTGTTTTTGAACTTGACGTTTCGGGCGTTAATTTATGTTGTTGATTAGTGGAAGATAAGACTTGCAAAGTAAACACAGCAAACTGTTTATGATCCCTGGAGGCCTATCACAAGCTTCGTATGGATAAGGAAACGTGTAACGCAAGAGCAATTCGCCCCCTAACTTCTACAGGGCGTCTCTTTTATCGTGTCCCTGAGCACGGCTGTTGCTGCGGAATGTCTCTACTGATGCCGGCTTTCTGTGAGGTATAGCTGCCATGCTCAAGGACAAGATAAAGGGATGCTCTGTGGGAAGTCTGTGTATGTCAGCGACACATATATAATGCGATTCTGACTTAGCAATATTTATGTGAACAAACGCTGGTTCTGTAGACACGCAGTGTGTCAAAGCGGTCGTTGTCTTCCAGACGTTTGTTCCACGGCTAAGGTAGGATTACATGTCATTGTAAAGGTCTGTCGTTACTGCCGTTGGACAGCAGATAGAGGTTTGCTGCTTTGGCAGTGTGCGTCGCCTGGCGGTACATAACCTACGTATAAGCTACCAGATTTTTTATATTTTCCATTCCGTGCATTATAACTCGATTTTTTATTATTAACCAACAGATGTTTTGTAATGAGATACATTGATGTAGCATTCTTAAATAAAAAACAAAAACATTAATACACCATCCATTGCCTACATAAAAAACTGGCAATTTCGAATTGTATTGTGATTGCACCCAATTCCTGATCTGTGACTAGCACAATTTTTTTCTCTATGGCTCGACAGCCTTATATGGGCCTGGGCCTTCTCGTTTCGTCGAGGTTTCATGGTCACACACATTTGAGACACACCACACTCGGTAGGACTCCCCTGGACGAGGGACCAGCTCGTCGCAGAGACCTCTACCTGACAACACACAACACTCACAAGAGACAGACATCCATGCCCCCGGTGGGATTCGAACCCACAATCCTAGTAAGCGAGCGGCCGAAGACCCACGCCTTGTGACTAGCATAATAGGATAGCATAACCGCCATATTTCTATGACTAGACGTCTGTTAGTCACCTGCTTACTGCAGCTCTGCTCTTAATATTTGAAGCTTTCACTGTTAACAGGTGCACAGGAATCACCTCCGGCTGTCAGCCGTGTCAAAGTTGTCCCAGTTTCGGCCTTGGATAATGGGGACAGCAGGACCCAGAAACGATGGATTTTAACCCAAATTTGACGCTATAATCTTCCAGGAAGCTTTATGGCGCTTCCTGTCTTAGTTATCCATTACATTATAAATCATAAACCACATTATTACCACACAAAGTAACCCCTGAGTTGAATTTTATTACCGGATCTTTTAGAAGAACGAAAGAAATACGAAAGGAAGCTTGTCAGCAGTAATGTAATTACTTAGGTACACGGCCAACTGCTTGCTTGTCACGTCTGCAGTCTGACGTGTAACGTACTGTAAAATAAAATGTGTGACTGAATGAAACGGCCTTGACATCTGTGCAAATACCGTGTATAGTGAGCAAGATACATGGACTAGACGGTGATCAGTTTGGTGTCAACCAGATATCTTCATGATGTCTATTGAAAACAGTAAAGCAGCAGAAGCAAGTATGGGTGCATGTATGTATGCATGAAACATGCAGTGGTCATTAATGGTTACGTGAAAGCCGACTGGCATACAGAGGTAGTTTGCTGCTACATGTTAAAGCTAGTAAATGAATTCTGCCCAGTGGAAACGCGGCAACTTCTTTGTCATCTGTGTATGGCATGAAGCCTAAGCAGTAAGGCGCTTAAAATGAAAACAGGCTTTTTGTTAACTGTCTTAAATTATCATATATAAGAAGGTAAACATCTTACATTCACCGTGTATTTCATTTAATATTTAGCAACCAACTAAATGCAGATTTTATTTAAAACTGTTTTATAGTTTTATTACATTCCCCTGTTTTAAACGATTTTAATCTGTGTTTTTAAAAGTGATTTTTAAGAAAGTGACTTACAACCTACACGATAAAACGCAACTGATCTACACTACACATGCAATTGAACAAACACATATGGACGTAATATAAAAAATAGCAATCCCTATACAGGCCTTGACAGGCCCTTAGGGTTCCAGGAGGTTGAGGCTCCCAGATTTCTAGATAATCGGCACATGAAGGTGGTAAGGTTGTCAGCCCTACGCACCGGCCGCCTTTACCCCCCAGGAAATATTCCTGGTACTCGTTTCTATTAGAGGCTGAGTCGACCCCAGGGCCATAGTGCGACCGAAACGATTATGTCAATGAAAAATTCCAGTGACACCATCGGGAATCGAACCCGCGACGTTCCGGCTTGTAGCGCAGTGCCTCAACCAACTGCGCCACCGCGTGCGTGGATTTTTTTTTTTTTGCCTGTCCGGGGTTTTTCCCCTTTGATCCATTTTTGTACTGTTTAAATCCTTTCGTCCTTCATGTCACTTTACGTTCCATGCTACCGTCCTTACAACAAACACAACACAAACATCCATGCCCCCGGTGGGATTCGAACCCACGATCCTAGTAAGCGAGCGGCCGAAGACCCACGCCTTAGACCGCACGGCCACTGGATCGGCTCTCGTTTTTATTAATATTGATAATACAGGGGTTACTTTTGTTGATACGGGCATGTTCAAAGCTGATATATTCCTTATGCCTATGGTTATTGATATCGAATATCTACGTAAAATTTTGAGCATTCTTATCGTAAATATGCTGATGGAGACTTATATAACTTTCAAATTACGATCGGCCTCAAATATAGAGTAACACATCATTGGATGCTACCGTCGATAGTCTCAAGCTGCTGTGCATTATGCTATGGATCAGTCTGTTCCTCGCGGTTTTATGAGAAAAACCAAATATCCTTCTTGATTCTCTTTCTTTTTATGGTGCTGTATACATAAAAAGAATTGTTACATAACTAGTCGTTATTCTTTTGTTCGAATCCATGACATTTAGTCGACACCCTCTGAAGTTATTTCTGGTCTGGTGTTCCTCAAGGAACTGTCCTTGATCCCGTGTTGTCTGATGTATTTAGCAATGACCTTTATAGTTTTATTAAACACTTTAGATATTTTTATTTGCTGACGATATTAAAATTTTTCGCACTGTAAGCTTTGCCACTGACTCTACACTTCTGCTGTCCGACATTGGTTGCATTCGCGGTTGGTGTGCTGCTAACCGTATGAAACTTAATACTGACAGAACTAGAGTCATCACATTGATTTCAGGCTTCCGCCGTAATGTTGATATCTGCGATATTCTACTCGGACTCTTGACCCGTGAAGATGGGACAGATACGTTGTCCCGAAACGTCGGTTAACAATAACCATACGACGCCGCGTAATATCCCAGAAGAGCGCAGATAGAGTCATCACCTTTACAAGGAAAACAAATGCAGTTTGTTATAATTATAAACGGTGTGATAAATACATAACTCTTGCCGACTCCATCAAAGATCTAGTTCTTTGGGATTCTAAACACTTTTTCCGCCATCATGTCGATTACGTATTTCCCCAGTCGCTCAAAATGTTGGGACTCATAGTTCTGTTGTCGTATTCCTTTTCCACTATTGATAATTTATTATTCTTTATTTTACCTTAGATCTAGACTAGAATATGCCTCGCCTGGTTGGAATAATATTACGACTACTGATGCCAATAAGCTGGAACGCATCCAGCGGAAGTTTGCAGCTCTGGGTTTCAGTCGTTTTTTCCCTCACATTCCTTACAAATATGCTTGCGCACTTGAGCTTCTGAAGTTACATACTCTTAAAAGTCAGCAGCCATCACCTTCATTCTCTTTTTTTAATTAATGTTTTTCTAGGATCTAAATTTTGTGCTTCCCTGATTGATAATATTAGTCTCAGGCTTCCCTCTTGTAATATTAGAAGCTTTACCCTGTTTTCTGTAGCACGCAAATATTGCCCTTCCGCTACATGTGCAACATCTGCAAATTTGGTATGAAGCGATAGAGATATATTTAACAAGAAAATCAGATCTTTGAAATAGATTTTACCCTAGTAGCACGTTTCATTTGACTTATGGTTTTAATTATTTAGCTAATTCGCGTTTCAAATTTTGTAGGCAGTGATATAGATATATTTAGTAAGCGAATTAGATCTTTGAAACATATTTTACGGCGGTAGTACGTTTCATATGATTTACGGTTTTAATTATTTAGCTAACCTGTGCTTCAATTTAAGCCATAAGTTTAATTTTTGTCGATTGTTTTGTTGTGTTGTTTGTGTGTGTTTATTTGTGTAATTTGTGTTGTAATTATTCCGTGCTACTTTTGTAATTGGCCATTGTGCTGTTAAGCTAGCACTTTAATAAATGAGAATTGAATTGAATTATTTTATCTGGCAATTCTTGGTAGTCGCTCCCCGTGGCGTGGCTTAAATTATAATACTTCTACGTGCAATGAACATTGTGTTTGTCAGATGTGACGCTGGCTGCGAGCCCAAGGAAAACGTTTCCAGCGCCTTCTTCAAACGTGGTGTGTATGAACATAATATTAACTGCAATACAGTCAATTAAAACGCGTGCGGCCCGACGTGCCGTAAACGTGACTAGTGCGCTGTCTGTTGTCATGTAGAGCACTGTGATTGAGGTAATGATGCGAGTTGTCAGATAAAAAACTGTTCTTTTTTTGTTGTATATACAAATGTAACGTTTGTTTCCTCCTCCTGTATTTTGTCTCATGTCGCGGACCTGACAGAGAACTCCCAGAGATATTGTGCAGTATGTTCCATACGCTTGCCGATACGCGGACCTGACAGAGAACTCCCAGAGATATTGTGCAGTATGTTCCATACGCTTGCCGATACGCGGACCTGACAGAGAACTCCCAGAGATATTGTACAGTATGTTTCATACGCTTGCCGATACGCGGACCTGACAGAGAACTCCAGAGATATTGTGCAGTATGTTCCATACGCTTGCCGATACGCGGACCTGACAGAGAACTCCCAGAGATATTGTGCAGTGTGTTCCATACGGTTGCCGATACGCGGACCTGACAGAGAACTCCCAGAGATATTGTGCAGTGTGTTCCATACGATTGCCGATATGTACGGTAGCCAAGGATGCTGAATCGACTTGCAAGGTTTGCGATAGTTTTTATGCGAGTCGAATCCTCGTTGACAGTCTTCCGTAATTCCGTAACTACGTTTCATTTCTTAATTTTTTTTGTGGTGAAGGGCCCCGCAGCAGATGCTACGGACGCACCGCAGCCTTGAGGCTTCTTGTGCAACCCTGTGATGAAGATGAAAGGTGATCAGTTTTTTTTTTTTTTCATTTTTACAAGTAATGGAGCACCGGTGGAATGAAGTTGACAGGTGAAAACCGAATTACTCGGGGAAAAACCTGTCCCAGTGCCACTCTGTCCACCACAAATCCCACATGGACTGACCCGGGATCGAACCCGGGCCTCCGCGGTTGGAGGCCAGCGACTAACCGCCTGAGCCATGGCACGGTCCTTTTCTTAACTTGAGAGTTATTGCTTCTTCTAAGTTTTAATTACAGTATTATGATATTTGCAACAAAAGCGTGCGAAGAACGGTTACGTCTGTCACTAATATCTAAAGTGTTTTATCAAATAAATTTTTATTTCAGATTGCATAGGCTGGGATAGCGTAGTCGGTCTAGCGACTCGCTACGGGCTGGACGATTCGGGGATCGAATCCCGGTGGGGGGTGAGATTTTCCGCACCCTTTCAGACCGGCCCTAGGGTCCACCCAGCCTTCTGTACAATGGGTACCGGGTCTTTTTCCCGGGGGTAAAGCGGCCGGGGCGTGGCGTTGACCACCCACCCCCATGTAGCGCCGAGGTTAAAGAAACAGTAGAGCTGTACCTCTGCTCCCCTTCTGAGCCTTCATAGCCTGTTCGAGGGTGAACTTTACCTTTACCTTTTACCTTATTTCAGATTGCACTTAAGTGTTAACAATTATCGTGGTCAGTGACCAGACGTACATCATTCCAGTACTTTTGTCTTTTACGTAGGAGTAAGTGATTCTACCCCGTCGGAAAATTCCTGTTAATGTTTCCGCCACTGAACGTCTTATCCGGTGTGCTTTTTATCTTTCTCATAAGCGTGAATTATGGTCCCTGCGAGAGTGGCTGGAACATCACCGTCACCCCCGTTGGACAGCCGGAATGCAGACTTCTGGAGTTTACGACGCCAGTGTTTCTCACGCTGTTACTGCGGTTGGTTTCCCAGCACCCGGTACTTAGTAATGAACTGAGCTTCAGTGTGTCGAAAATGTAACACATGACGAAACAACAATGATAGCAAGATTTTGGTGTGACGTACGTTTGGTTTTAATAGGAATATATTTTTATCCATTTTTATCCTTTCACCACGACATGGCGCGTCCTCGGGGTATGGATGGAGGAGAAGGCCTCTAGATGTGCAGGATAGCTACAAATGTATTGAATAAACAGTCGCGAACTTCCGGTAGGCGGTTGGAGCGAGTGCTAACAACTCCCCACCGTAAAAATTTGACATGTTAAGAAAAATTTCACAAGGCCTTGGACTTTGACTGGTCCTTTGGAACGACGTAAGCAACGAAAAATTAGAAATTCGTTGGATTGATCTGGCTGAAGATATCGACACGTGGCGGGCTGTTGTGAAAGCGGAACTGAAACTTCGGGTTTTATAAATGCGAGAAATTTGTTGGCTAGCTGAGGAAATATTAGCTTCTCAAGAAGGACTGTGCTGCATGGAGTTATGTAATGTTTCCGATTTCAGTGTCAAAACGTGTCGTGAAAATAATAGCCTGTTGCTTCTAGTGCTCCTCCGACCGGTGGAAAAAAGTTTCCTGCGTTCTGAGCGGCCCATTGCTCTGTATCCCACTGTTCTCTTACGCGTAGAGGGGAACTGTCGTATGTGAGGCAGAAAGAGGTAAGAGGTAGGTGCTTCGAGACGGATAAGGCTCCGATAAGCATTTAGCAAGTGACACGAGAGATGCCCAGAAACGTACGCAAGTCGTCATGTGAAGTGGCGGTTATTGTTGTCCGATTTTAACCAAAATTGGAATGTGTCTACAAATTTCAGTACAGGTCTCCAGTACATTCTGTAGTCTGTCTTACGACAGGTCCGTAGCCTCTTCCAAAGCGAGATCTCCATTGACTGCGATCTAGTG
This sequence comes from Reticulitermes speratus, assembly GCA_021186555.1. Lineage (NCBI taxonomy): Eukaryota > Metazoa > Arthropoda > Insecta > Blattodea > Rhinotermitidae > Reticulitermes > Reticulitermes speratus. The sequence continues at coordinate 41,070,255 of JAJKFL010000042.1, read as the reverse complement.
CTTCCTCTTTAAATTTCCAGTATCCTCTCTTTTCATTAAGGTCATCCAATAACTGCTTACGTCTTCTCCCTCGTCTTCCCGTCATCTCTATCCTTCCTTCTAACTTTCCTTCAATAACGTGTTTCAGAAGGCAGTTTCTACGCAAGATGTGACCAATCCAGTTAGCCTTTCTTCAGATCTCCAGTACCAGATATAATAAAAATCCATTCAAGTTTTCTGGAGTTACTTCATGGGGACTGACGGGCATGGAAAACCGAATTAGACTGTTTGTTTCAACTTTTCATTGCGAACGCGATTAAAAACCCAGAACGTTGTCTTACTCTTATGACGTGGAAAAATCCGGGACGTATGGCGTCCCGAACTGAATTTTGCTGTACACCGGGACAGAGCTCTTTAAAAGCCGTAAAACCGAGACTGCCCCGAGGAAGGATAGGATCCCTGCTGCACATTCGTATTTCATCCAGCTACATTTATCACAAAGATTTATTATCTTAGTAGTATTGACCGTGTCAGATAAACACCTTTCTCTCCCTCTTGATGTCCATACGCGTCTTAGACCTTGCGGTTGCTGTATTACCCGAAGAATTAGGCCTTAACGCGGGCGATATAGCCAAGAAGCCGTCACTATCCGATCAGTTTGCCGACCTGGACCCAACTGATCTGTCGAAGTGTCGATATTGACTGGTTTTCATTATAAGTTGTGATGCTGTCGTCGGCATCAACAGCATGAGGCTGTGCTTCCACCTGTTTGAACAGTAAAACCTTCTAGTTTCGTGAGGCTATTTGGAATTATTTAATTTTAACGCATTTGTCAGCGGGTGTGCCGAGACATTCCGAACTTAACTTGTGTCTGTACACATGTATATATAGGACAGGCCCCTTAGGGGTCCAGGAAGTTGAGGCTCCCAGATTTCTAGACAATCGGCACATGAAGGTGGTAAGGTTGTCAGCCCTACGCACCGGCCGCCTTTACCATCAGGAAATATTCCTGGTAATCGTTTCTGTCAGAGGCTGAGTCGACCCCAGGGCCACAGTGCGACTGAAAGGATTATGTCAATGACACCATCGGGAATCGAACCCGCGACGTTCCGGCTTGTAGCGCAGTGCCTCAACCAACTGCACCACTGCGGGCCCCCATATACGTGTTATAGAAGTGTAAATTGAGCAGATGGTCCAGGCGTATTTTGTCAACTCACTGTCCTCTTCTGTTGATCCCTGTAATGTCCGCGTTTGTTGTAGTTGATTATATTTGTATACATCGCTTGTTTCAAAAGAGCTTAACTCGAATTTAAACTTAAAATTTAGTCTGTCATTCTTGTTTGTATATATTAACTAAACCACTCCATCGGGCAGAGTCGCTGTCCGTTTTGAGGATGTAATAGCCACTTAGCTAAAGAAGGGGGGGGGGGGGCGCGTGATGGACACGAAACGTAAATCGATACCGATGTCGACGTTGGCGGCGGGAATGACGAGGACGCATGTTACGGACACGGGGACACCGTCGTATTGGCATAAGAACATAACTTTAACAAAGAGGCATATCTCGATGATGTGGCACTTTCAAAATGTTCACGCCTGAAGAGCCTACAGTGGGCTGGCCACGTAGTAAGGGTGGAGATGATTCTCGTGTCACCGAAAAAGTAACGGGGGGATTCAGAGGTAGAGGGGAAGCTACTTTTTGGAAAGATGCCATTGATTTTCTCCAGATTTGGAACTGGAAGGCGGAAGGAAGGGGGAGAGGAGGTTGCAGGAAGGAGATCGGGGAGGCCATGACCCGAAAACGGGCCGAAGTGCCATAGAGGAAGAAGAAAAAAGAAGGAGGAGGATATTATCATATAGAACACCTTATATCATTTTACACCGTGTACGTCTGCGGTAGAGATCTAACCTTACAATATCATAAAAATATTTGGTAAGCCGAAACCAGTCAAGCCAGTGACGTCGGCCTCAGGGGATGTTATGTTTACTTTCCTTTATAAATGTTCTCAATAAGAGGAATGTTCGTATTGTCATTATTCTTGTTTTTCTTATTATTCTACTCAGTTGTTTTCTTTAGTACCTTGTCAGCTGTATGATGGGCCGAAACATGTCGCAGTAAAACTTTTAACATAAAAACGGTTGTTGCGATTGACGGCTTCTGCCCCTTCATTTGTAGAAAAATAATAATAATAATAAGAAGAAGAAACATTCTTAATTAGGGGTTTTGTGACAGTAGCCTACACGCAACGTAACGTAACACATAAATCTAACCTGACCTGGCAGACTCGTCCAACCTAACCTAAGACGACCGAATGACACCGAACTCTGAACAAACCGCAAAGCCAGATGGCATACGTCAAGGTAAAGTTCACCCTAGAACAAGCCATGAAGGCCCAGAGGGGGAGTAGAGATATAGCTCTACTCTTTCTTTAACCTCGGCGCTAGATGGGGGTGGGTGGTCAACGCCACGCCCCGGCCGCTTTACTCCCGGGAATGGCCCGGTACCCATTGTACAGGAGGCTGGTTAGGCCCCAGGGCCGGTCTGGACGGGTACTGAGAATCTCGCCTCCACCGGGATTCGATCCCCGGACCGTCCAACTCGTAGCGAGTCGCTATACCGACTGCGCTATCCCGTCCCACCGATGCATACGTGGACAGAAATATTCACGCAGTTGCGCATGCGTAATAATACAAATGAGTGACACTGTCAGTTCGAAGATCCTTTTACCGATGCCTTGGCGTCAGCCCCGAATAGTTGATTGGGTATATTAAAGGTGCCGAATCTACTGACGCCGACGCCTGAACCGACGGTGACGCCGAGGAAGATGTAGGCTATGTTACGCGGGCATTGAAGTCATGCCGAACCCTAATTAAACATATTACGGAGCTTAAAAACCCAGTGCGTCATAACAAAATCCCGTCGTCAGTCCCAGTCCCGGTACTGTGGCAGTTAAATCCAAGTGACGGTTTGTCCGCGCCCTACCGTTTCTGCTTCCAGCAGTAAGATGGCCGATTCACACCTCACGCGGGGAGATCGGTTCTTTCAGCTGGGGTGTTCGTAGCTTTACCCAGTTCTTCCGCGCGAATGCAGATATGCATTTTAAGCTCTTAAAGTCTAGTGGTAACTATACGTACCGCCTGCCGTAACGTTAAGAAACTCTTCATCTTGTCATACATTGGTTATAATTGACACGGGCTGTGTTATGCGTGAGGTAAGAACTGAAGTTTTGTATATAATTTGGATACGAACGCCCCCTAGATTCAAAATTCCGTCCACATTTTCATCTTCACCTGCTGCACACGTCAACAGTCCGCGCCCCATAATTTTAGCTTCTTCACTTCCCAACCCTTTACTTTGTCTCCAGCCTGCCTTCACCAGAAGGACGAACGGTCACAGCCTTGAGAATTTCAGAACAGTACATATTGTATTTCCTCCACTGTAAATTATATTGTGCCTCTTGCTAAACGCCTGCTTAATTTTTTTCTGTTTGCTTTAGTAATCACTTCGTCAAAGGGTTAAAGACTGGAGCTGTTATCGCCACATGCAGTTCAAGTCCAGTTATCGAAGGTTAAATAAGTCAGTGACAATGTTTCTTACATTTCTTGCTATTTGCAGTTATAATTGAATATTGCTTAACTCCCATAGCATTGCTTCGTAAAGTAATTACTAAAACTAAGAACTGCGTTCAAGTTCATTTTAATATTATCCTCTCATCTATGTCTTTGATGTTCCTACGGATATCCGAAGGAAAGGTAACTCCGACCGCCGTGTTCAAAACCATTTTTAGGCGCGTTCGAAAATTTGCAAGAAGCGATTATTAACTTCGCCATGTCCGTCTGTCTGTTTGTCCGCAAGGAACAACTCGGCTCCCACTGGACGGATTTTCATGAAATTTGACATATGAGTATTTCTCGAAAAGAATAACAGGTACTTTACATGAAGACCTATGTACATTTATGATAATATCTCGCTGAATTCTTCTTAGAATGAGAAATATTTCAGACAAAAGTTGTAGAGAAAATCAAAGCAACAAATTTTGTGTTCAATTACTTTTTTTTCCTTAAATTCATGCCGTTTATGAGATAATGTGGAAAAATATGGTAAGGGCCGGACAGGCCACAGATGACAATATAATACGACGCATGCGCTTTGCATGCTGGATAACTAAGGCAACAGACACACACTGAGAATGTGTAATATTTATTGCTTTTCCTGGCAACAATGGTTACGCGACCGCACCTCAGTATTACGTTATACGTACATTGCCTGTCTTGTGTACTCACAGAGCCCTAGAAATCGATTAAGGTTTAACAGCAACAAACTCGCCTCCGAGAAAGACTTTATCGCTCAGTATTACAGTAAGGCCTTGTTTAGGATTACGGTTACGTTCCTGAATCGCAACGCAGGGCGAAACAACGTAGAACGAAGCATTTTATGCCATAAGAAATAATTAACATACCCGAGAGTCAGGTCGTTGAAGATTCCGCCAGCTGCCAGCGAAAACGACGTTAGACCGAGTCCGGGAAACGTCCGTCGAATATTTGGTCACTGAAATTTGTCACCGTCACAACGTAACGCTGTTAGGGGTGCCATTGAACGAGGGCCGGTTCCTTGTTCTTGCTCTTTGTACGAAGTGTGGCTGTCCTGTAGTCGTTTGCTTCGCTTTATATCACTTTTGCTAGTGGACTTGAATGAACAGTTGTGGCCCCGCAATGCGCATACAAGGTTGTAGACACTAAATAAAAACGTAAAAAAAGGTAAACGTGTTCCTGTCCACGCCATGAATTCATATAGGGGGAGAAGAGGTATAGCTCCACTCATTCTTAATCTCGGCACTAAATGCAGGCGAGTGGTCAACTTCACGCTCCGATCGCTTTATCCCCGAGAAAGAACCCCGGAACCCATTGAATACTAGGCTGGGTGGGCCCCGTAACGAGCCTGGACGTCTGGTAGAAGAGAAAAAGCTTTTGCCTCTACCGGGATTCGAACTCCGAACCGTCTAGTCCCAGTACCAACTACGCTCTCACGGATCCCTTTTATCCAAAAATATGCTTCATAATATCAACTGGCTATGGAGATATATTGTCTGTTATTGCTCGTATCAAATTCGTTACGTTGCCTTAATTTATACGATGACATTTTTACGAGAAACGGTGAAGAGTTCTGTCGACACACGAAGTGCTACATGACATCAACCCCCTTGCGTTTAATGCCACGTAGCTAAAGGAGGTAGGCCAGTCTAGAACCACAGTTATACACAGAGTGGCCTGGAAGTCACTCTGTGTGTTTCCTCAGTACACGACATGAACACACAGATGGTTGATTGGCAGGGATACGGTGATTTCGCGGCCAACCTGTAGGTATAAGGCTAAATGTGTGTTTGAAATTTGGAAAGTTTAAAATATTCTGTACCAAGCTAGATTTTTGTACTTGCTATAGGTATAAGGCAAGGCTAAATGTGTGTTTGAAATTTGGAAAGTTTAAAATATTCTGTACCAAGCTAGATTTTTGTACTTGCTATAGGTATAAGGCAAGGCTAAATGTGTGTTTGAAATTTGGAAAGTTTAAAATATTCTGTACCAAGCTAGATTTTTGTACTTGCTATAGGTATAAGGCAAGGCTAAATGTGTGTTTGAAATTTGGAAAGTTTAAAATATTCTGTACAAAGCTAGTTTTTTGTACTTGCTGTTTTGTGTGGGTGTGAGACTTATCTCACATTAATTGTGGGTGCTTGAGAACACGATGCTGAGGAGGCTGGAGAAAAACTGGTTGACTTGAAGTTTCGTGATTTGTTTGTCTCACTAAATACGCATTATTAGGGGTGATCAAATCGAGAAGGATCAGATGGGCGGGGCGTGTGACACGTATGGGGGAGAAGAGGAATGCGTACAAAATTTTGAACTGAAAGATTATTAAATCGTGTTGTTCTAATGTTGAATATGGCATTGATGCATCCCTTTGTCCATGTATGTATGTATGTATGTACCACAAGATCTGAAGTTCCACCGTCGGCACAGCATTCACAATTTATTTCAGATTCTACGCTACATGTTTCGTCTACATGAAGCCACCGTCAGAATAGCAACCTGTATAACGCAGACAAGTGCAGAACATACAGTGAATCTTATCCTTAAGACAGAAACTTCGGTTCTCCAGTTTCATACATAATCCCTTCTACATAAAACATTTATACTTAATATCTGTTTCCTCTAGTATCTAATCCGTAATTTTGTAATGTGATCATATTACGCGTTTTGCCACTGTGGACTACAGTTAATAAGCCTAGCGTCTCCGTGTAGTTTGGTAGATATATAATGACGTTTCGGAAGGACCTACAGCGCATTCCTTAATCTTTTAAAGCTTAGCAGTTAATTTGTGTATCATCAGTTTTAACATTCAGAAATTCTACGTTCTGCCCACACCGTATGTTCTGTATGTATCTTTTCCGGCCGCACTATGGTCCTGGGGGTCGACTCAGCCTCTAACAGAAATGAGTACCTGGAGTATTATATTGCTTTCACGGTGCATTTTCACTTAGTATTTAGTAACCAACAAATGCACAAACATAAACTAATTTATAGTGTGGAGTGGTACAGCCTGTACCACTCCACACAACACGCTTATATTCACCAGCATATACAATACCGTATTCTGTGCATCAAGTGACAACGCTGCTATTTTAACTTTTGACTTTAACTTATACGATAAAATTTTAAGTTACTATACAGTTTTACATATTTTACAAATTCAAATGTGTTTTTATAAACTTACTTGTGAGACAAATGTGTTCTTCGGCACATTAAACATGCGATGGGAAGTGTAGTAGCTTGTTACCCCCCTGAAGATGGTCTACGGACCGAAACACGTGTAGGGGAATACATCGATATTAATAAAACTATAAAATAGTTTATTTTGTGCATTTGTTGGTTACTGAATACTGAGTACCAGGGGTATTTCCTGGGGGGTAAAGGCGGCCGGTGCGTAGGGCTGACAACCTTATCACCTTCATGTGTCGATTGTCTTGATATCTGGGAGCCTCAGCCTCCTGGAACCCTAAGGGCCTGTCCAGGGATTGCTTTTCCATTTTTATGTATCTTGCAATAACAGCGACAGATTACGTTTCGTTCTTAAATATTTAACCTTAAATGACGGGGGTGGACATTTAACATTTACACAATAAACTAAGCGTCAAAGGACTGAGATATCAGTACCTCCATTAAAAGACTGTATTACATGTCTCTTTTGTACAAAATTAGCTTGATAGTGACTTGCAATTAAGCCGAAACATGTAACTACTCTATAATACTCTATAAAACAATACTGTTTTATCTGTGAATATTGTGTTGGTCAGGTGTGCGATTGTATTTGATCCTTCTGCAGGGAATGCTGTACATTTTACCCACATTTATCTTTTCAAGATAGCACTGATGTGGCAACTATATTTTTTCATACTGATAACAGATTCATTCATTCTGTAGACTGTCTTACGACAGGTCCGTAGCCTCTTCCAAAGCGAGTTCTCCACAAGGTGCGATCTAGTGCCTCCTTTTCAATTCCTAGTATCTTCTCTTTTCTTAAGGCCATCCAGTAGCTGCGTACGCCTTCTTCCTCGTCTTCCCGTCATTTTTATCCTTCCTTCTAACTTTCCTTCAATCACGTGTTTCAGAAGGCAGTTTCTACGCGAGATGTGACCAGTCCAATTAGCCTTTCTTCTTTTTATTGTACATAGGATATTCCTCTCCTCCTTGACTCTGTGTAATACTTCTTCATTTCTCACACGATCGGTCCAACTGATCTTTCCATTCTTCTCCAGCACCATATTTCAAAACTTTCCAGATACTTCTGATCTACTGTCCGAAGTGTCCAAGTTTCAGCACCATACAAAGCTATGCTCCAAATGCAGCACTTTACTGGTTTAATAATTTTAAATTCAGAGGTGAAATGTACAGAGGGCATGTTGTAAGTACACTGTAGTCCGAGGTTCGCTGAAGAGATTAATCAATGAAGCTCTTCTGTTTAATCAAACAAGTGATAGGTATGAGAAAGTACTGATTGCGTAAATGTAATATAGTAAATGTAATATAATGTAATTCAGTTACCCTTTTTACAGCTCTGTATTAGAGGACTCCTTCTAGGAAATGGCGCTGCGTCAATGGGTCAATGCCCATATCGTCTAGGGTCGATAATTCCTATATCGGTGCTTGAAAGCGATGGCATGGAACGTCCATGTCTTGTTGCAAACAAGAAGTTGGCACGACAGTGTCGTATCATATGCTTGGGTCATTTTATTTCCGTCTGCTCTTTTCAGTGCTTTTCCTCCATCCCATCTTCACCTGCTCATCTGCTCTAACGGACGCACGGTGTAATAAACCGCCCCCTTTATTAGGGATAAAGTACAGACATCTGCGCTCTTCTGGGATATTACGCAGCGTTGAGTAGTAGTTCTGTACCGACGTTTCGGGACAACCTATTAGTCCCATCTTCAAGGGTCGGTACAGAACTACCACTCTACGCTGTGTAATATCCCAGAAGAGCGCAGATCTCATTTACATCGCGGCGGAAGCCTGAAATCACGCAGCAATAAAGTAGGTGATGTCATCTTTGTCATGACCATGTAGGTCTCTGTTATTAGTTTCGTAATTCCTTTGTGGATGTTATTAAAAGTGGCGCGTTCTTGCAACTCTGTATTTGTATTTATTTGTTTTATTAAGCGTGTTATATAATATTTGTTCGAGGGGGACTGGTAAGTCAGTTTGGTTTAATCATTAGTTGGTGGATAGCAAAAAGATCATTGTTGGTGATATTTGAGTTTAGCCTATTTGCGAGGAACGACAAAATATTATCTTTGCTAACAGATATGTCCACAGGACATGTAGAGCTAAATTGAGAATAAGCTTCAGCATAATGTAGTGTGATGTATTATACAGGGTGTTTCATAAATCCCTCCGGGATTTTGGAGGTCTGTAGCTCAGGAGCCAAATCACACACGGGGGATGAGAGCATGTCAGTGAAAAGAGTACATATCCAAATTTTTCAACCTACCTTACAAATGTTCAATATGTCCCCCTTTGGTGACTCGACAGACGTCTATTCACTGACATGCTCTCATCCCCCCGTGTGTGATTTGGCTCCTGAGCTACAGACCTCCGAAATCCGGAGGGATTTATGAAACACCCTGTATATATATATGCATATCCTTGATGCATATTCGGGTAATGTATCTGCTGTGGACGCCTTAAAACCGACTGCTTCCTGTGGTATATTACTCTGACGTCAGTACCTGGTGGTGATCATTTATTGGCAGACAATATAAGTTCTACAGGCGGTCCAACTCAAAGCGGAAGCCGCTTATATAATATACATTAACAGTCTGCGTTGTTTAATGTTCAACAATTTATTACATGTTAAAGCAGGACCTTCAGCTCCCAGACAAGCTTGACAGCTGGTGATCAAATTGTTAACAAGATAGGCATTGTATGTGTAACGTAACATTGTGACGCGTTCGCGTAATTATTTTGTAGTGGAAACAACAATGCATTCTATGTGTGTTGTTCAGTTACATGTCACTGTCAACTATATAAAATTACTGAGTGTTGCACAACAATGATTTTATGGTAAATTTGTCACCGACAACGGTGCAAATTATAGGTACCAGTTTTTGAAAGAAATTACGTTCCAACTAATTTGCACTCTTTTCACATGTCGCATATAAGCGCTGCACTGAAACAAAAAGAATGTTCATGGCCTTTAGAGGTACAGTTTGGCGAAACGCAGTGTAATGACAGGCGAGTCGTTGCGTAGTTTCCCACTTTTTGTAAGTGTTGCCATAAAACATTTTACGAAATCACACGGAATTAATCCTTTATGAAGTAATGAGTATTAAATATTATGAGTGTGTGTCTATATCCTTGCCTTAGTTACCCGGCATGCAAAGCGCGTCGTTTCCACGCAGCATTATATTGTCATATGTTGCCTGTCTGGCTGTACCATATTTTTCCACATTATATCATAAACTGCGCAATTTAAAAAAAATGTATTGAACATGAAATTGTGTTGTGATTTTCTCTACTGCTTTTGTCTCAAACATTTCTAATTCTAAGAATAATTTATGAGATTTAAATGTACATGGGTCTTCTTGTAAAGTCCCCGTTATTCTTTTCAGATTTTAATGAAACTTGAAACTCTCTCTCTGCAGATTTTCGGAAAATGCTCAAATATCAAATTTCATTAAAATCCGTCCCGTGGGGTCCGAGTTGTTCCATGTGGACAGACGGAAGGACAGAGAGACAGACAGACAGACATGGCTAAGCCAACAGTCGCTTTTCGCAATTTTGCAAACGCGCCTAAAAACTGTTTTAAGTTCGTATGTGGAAATTTCCGATACTGCGCGTGATGATTTCTTTAAGTTTGTCCTCTATGTGGATTATCTGCCGTCCAGTGTCTGTTGTTTTGAGTATTTATGTGGCCGTTTAAGTAATCTCGTCTGTAAAATAAGTTAGCAATGACTGGACTTCACCACTATAAACTGTTTCACAGAACCACTTACAAAACTGTACTGTCGCAACGCAGTCTACATCCTGGAGTTTTAGCACAGCTGTAAATTTGTATGGTTTCAAACGAAGCAGTTTTGTGGCTGCCTATACAGATGACTTTGGTACACCGGTTTGCTGGGATAACCGCCTGAAAGATTGTCGTGTAGGTGCTTCAGATCTTGCTCCAGTATTGTCCAAAGTTTCTTTAGAAAGGAACTTGTTGTGTTCGCTCACGCTTCTTCTTTAGAAAGGAACTTGTTCGACGTTTTGTTCACCAGTTCATATATTGTTGATTTCGAGGCAAATGAAACGCCAGGACACCGACTTCTAAATTTGCTACGACACGTTTTTACATTATTTCTTCCTTATATAATTTTCCATAATGAAACACCATCTGTATTACACTGCAGTTCATAATCAGTAACCGCAGTAAAATCTGAACGCCTTTTACACACAGCGTATGAAACTGGACTGTGTGACAGCTTTCGGATGAGTCATTGTAACCGAATGCGCTGCGATCAAACTGTCGGGAATTGGTCATACAGAGCCCGATAACGGACCGATGACGCGGGTGTCACATTTCACATGAACGCTTTTTACAAATAACGACGCACACGTATTGTTTAATTACAGTAAGGTTTGTCTAGAAGTGAACGCAAGAGCAGTGCAGGCTGCGTCGCAAAATCACCGATTAACTATATCTAACAACAGGTCATTAGAAAACAGCAGACTTTGCGGCAGTAAGAGGTGAAAACTGGCCGCTACGATGAAATTGAGAATGCATTAAAGGTGGGCTAATTCTTGCTACTGTTCAGTTCAGACCTTATTTTCCACCTTTCTCCTGTCTAATTCGTGTACCTTTTTAAACTTTGTGTTTAGGTATTAATCCCGGTCTGTCACAGTGAGGTAAGGATATTGTTTGGAGTGTTTGAGAACAGACATTGAAGAACCGTTCGTGCCCAAGAGGGAAGAAGTAACAGGAGACTGGAGAACATTTCATTATGATGCAAATGTATATACATTTGCAGTGTATTCACTGATGTAAAGGGGGATATCTCCTACCTGCAAACAATCAGGGTTTCCAACTTACAGTTTTGACGTGAATACGTCTTTAAATTTGCTTCCGTAGTGGGAGCCAATTCAGAAAACTGATGATAACAAAATTGGGGGATACAGTTTGGCATTGCAGCTACATATCTATCATCTACATCCAAAATGTAATTACACCACTCGATAGTTAAAGGATCAAAGAATTCATAACGTTGAGTGGGGACTGTGACGCCTCGCGCGCGGCGGAGGGGGAGGCGCCGCCATTTTCAGGTCGTTTCGTCGCGTCACATACTTTCGGTTCAGTATACATTTCGACTCGGAGAAGCTACGACGCTCGTTTCAGTTTCAATTTACAGCTCTCCTCAATATTTATCTATTGCGTACACAAAACATGAGTGTGGAATACTTATGGTGAATATATATGGTGTTAAAGTTAAAAATTTAAAAAAATTAATACAATGTCGGCCTATACTCGTCAAAAAGCCAAATCGAAATATATACATCGTATACGGTTGGAAAACGCTTCTCAACAGCTATCCAGTGATACCCATAAAACACCATATCATACAGTGAGGCGGTGCCGGGAACGTAAAACAATGAGGGCGTCCGAGCGGATCAACGACTGCGCAGGTACATCTGACGCTGGGGCGGCCGGGCCTATGCAAGTCGATGATGTAATCGCTTGTGTATCACCGCCGGGCTGTATAGACATCGGTTGTGTGCGATCGCCGATTATGACGACACATTCGGCAGCAGCTAGTGCACGTTTCACTACAACGTTTGTCAACAATCCATTCGGACATAAGTGTAACGTGTGTGACCGTCTATGGTTTCTGCGCTCCTTGAAGCCACCAACGGAAAAACACTTAACGCTGCTTAGTAATCTCGATGTATCCTGCATGCCATTTTTATCGTACTTTTCGTATCACAGACCTATCATTAATAACATTATAACACACTAATGATTTGTTTACTTGAATTGTTTCCTGAACCCGACTAAAGGAACATGTTGCCATCATCAATAAAACATGCAGATACGAAGGACTTCTTACTGTTAAGCAATGATTATGACATACATATAATACGCTTAAACAAAATATTACCCGTTAACGTACACGTATTTACGTTAAACACACGGCCGTGTCCCCGACACAGCCACACCCCGTTTTTTGTTATGGCCTGATGATGGCTTTCTTATGAGCCGAAACTAGTTGCCATTAAAACGTGTGTCGAACGACATATTGGGTCTGATTGTAGAATCAAATGAATTGTGTACGTAGAGTGAAAGGTAAAGTTTGGACAGGCCCCTTGGGTTCCAGGAGGTTGAGGCTTCCAGATTTCCAGACAGTCGGTACATGAAGGTGGTAAGGTTGTCGGCCCTACGCACCGACCGCCTTTATCCCCCAGGAAGTATTCCTTTTAATCATTTATTTTAGAGGATGAGTCGACCCCAGGGCCATAGTGCGACCGGAAGGATTAAGTAAATGGAAAATTCCAGTGACTCCAGCCAGTTACAGTGGTAATGAAAAAGCAAGTTCAACACTTTAACTGGCTACTTTATAGAATGATTAGTAATTCCATAATGTAGCTGTTTTAAACCTGTTAAAATATGAAACAGCGAACCTTGTACCATCAATTTCACGTTTTGACTGACTCACGCAGTTAAAGTATGAAATAACAACAAATGTAAGTGGCAACACGTGTCAGGCCACCAAGGTGTGTGTCCGCACTTACCACGCTACTGTTTATCCAAGTCTCTCATTCGTGTTTTTATTTCCAGGTTGCTGAAACCAACTGTGACGTCGGTGTGCGATCGTCGTCATGGTGTTCCGGGTTCTTCAGTGTGATAAAGCGGGATCGAATTACAGCTGTTTTATCATATACTATGAGAATGAAAATTTTGTGACATTTTCTGTTACCTTTGGTACATTTTCTTGGAAGGTAATAATCAAAACCACGTCAGCTTTGTGTGTGTGTGAATTATATGAATTTTTTTTTGGGTGATTGTTAATATGTAGATAAAGGATTGTTATTTTTGTCATGTCTCGGGTTCATTTTTGGGACGGAATTATTATGAATATTATGGGAGGGCAGCTACTGAATGTAAGAAATAGAAAAAAAAAATTTGAATATCAAATGGACTGGCGAGGATGCAGAAGAAGCAATGTAGTTGTTAACATCGTCTGCATAATTAAGTTTACACAAAACTGCTTGCAGGCTTCATACAGTTTATAGAAATTCACGATATTATTATGTTTTTCTTTTAAATCTGTAAATCTGTAATTTGGAAGTTTTATGACAAATTGCAGGTAACGTGTATAATGGAGGGGTGGTAGGTCGATGACGTAACAGTGGAAGGGTATGACAATAAGTACGTAGGTAGAGGAGGGTGGTAAGTAATGTAAATCAGTACGGTGTGAAGAGATTGAACAAAACTGATTGTGGTAAGGATTATCGAGTTGTCTTAGACAGTGGGTAGTTAGTACTTCAGCAGCAGCTATATCAACTACGGAAGATCTTAGCGTCGAATGAGGAATGTCAGGATTCAATAAACAGCGAGATTGGAGGGACTCGGGGAAATTACTGACATGTACCGCAGACCCCTTCCTTTCGACTGAATATTTGAATTTTACCACTGATTTTATTTTGTAGAAACCCCGTTCGTATCTCGGCCAAGCCACAGGTTATCCTGGCTGAGTTCTGTGATTTTCCTCAGTCCGGCCTTTCCAAACCAGGTATCCGCAGAACTTATTTAGGGGTTTCGCGAAAAATCGTGGAATGAATAGATATAAATTTTGAAGTACCGCGAAACATTCCAAATATCCCTCGAAATATCGCGGGAATTTTGGTCCGGCAATTGGCAGTGCTGGAGGAAACTTTATTTTGATTTGATATTTTTATATTTGAAAAAAAATATATTAGATAATACAAAACGCAGATTTTTACAATTTTTGACAGTAATTTAGCGGTAATTAAATTGCGCACCCTGCTATCAACCTTTTCTGGCGTCTGAGCGTTTTCACAGTTGGGGGTTGTTCGGGATATTAACAATTATTTGAGGGATTCTCCATAGAAAAGAGTATGAGAAACACTGGATCAGTCCCGCGTAGCACATTGCCTTCAAGTAGGTCATTTCCACTTCATCTCATATCCCTCGCAATTCATGGTTTGTGGTGATGCGGCTCGTTTAATAACTCCTTACAACACAAAGGTACACAATACAACGCAGACACGAGACTTCGTGGAGTCTGTCGCAGACACGAGACTCCGTACGATTTGGCGCAGACACGAGACTTCGTGGAGTCTGGCGTAGACACGAGACTCCGTACGATTTGGCGCAGACACGAGACTTAATACGATTTGGCGCAGACACGAGACTTCTTTCTGGATGGCGCAGACACGAGATCTCGTACAGTTTGACGCAGGCACGAGACTTCGTACAGTGTGGCGCAGACACGAGACTTAGTACGATGTGGCGCATACACGAGATCTCGTACAGTTTGACGCAGGCACGAGACTTCGTACAGTGTGGCGCAGACACGAGACTTCGTACAACAAATAGCACCATTTATGCTTTTCTAGCTTTCGATTATTGAGTGACAACCCCAATCGAAATGTTTCGTGCATTTTTTTTGCCGCACACGAGTTAGAGTTTTAGCTTATTTTGAAGCTGGAGCGTTAGGTATACTTGAATGTTCCTTTTAATTTATTTTGTTAAATTTCTATAACTTTCTTTTAATTTATACGTGATTCGTCGTTTTACTTCCTTATTGAACTGAGCAGTGTATTCCAAATCCCATTAATTGACGTTTTCGTTGCCATTGACTCACCCTACATCCTGTTTTCCATCTTAGCAATTATCTTAATCAACTCAAGCAGTCATTCAACAACCAGCTGTGTCCCGGAGCCCTCTAGAACGCTCAAAGCTTACGGAATGTGCATTTCCTGGCATACTACTTCCAGATCCAGTTTCACTTTCGATTATAAACATTTGATAATGTATGACATGAGCATCATGCACACCGGTCTTACGATGCGCAGTATGTGTGTGCGTGGCGTCTCCCGTCCATCTTTATTTCTTGTGGCTTCTCATAAGCACGCACAGTGCTGGTGGGTGTGGGAATTATTTAGCACCTTGATGCCAGGTGTCTGCAGGTAGACATCTTGCGTGTACGTATTGCATCAGCCGTGGTCATGGTGGGGCTTCAGGAAGTACGTATTGGGGCTTAATTGATAGGATCCATAGCACAGCATGTTTGCTGCTACTAGACGTGGCTGATGCTATCCGATTACCACGTCTAATCGTGTACGTTCTATGAATCCGTACCAGCTGTGTACCTGAAGGCAGGGGTGGGCAGTTGGATTTGTTCATGTACCGTTAAAAGAGCGATTTATGGACCTATGTCAGCGATGTGTAACCTTTTTTAACTGCGGGCAACTTAGGCACACATGATTTGGCCAAGTATCACACAGTGTTTTTAAAATATGATACTCATGGATTGTAAGATCGAATTATTTTATTTTATTCATATTTGTGTTGGATTACGATTAACTATACAACCTCTGTAAGACGTAATGCTACTTCTTTACGTTACCTGTAGCGTACATTTTTGATTATACAAATCTTATTCAGACAAATGTACACTGTTTTATGTTATTCAACACAGCTTTTTTATTAAAGACTGCATTGTAAGAATGTATATAACTTTTAATACCAGATGTACAGCTGATGTAATTTCAACAAGTAAGCCCCTGAAGATGAACCTTAAATAGGTTCGAAACATGTTGGGCAGTCTTTAATAAAAAACTGTGTTGAATAACATAAAACAGTGTACATTTGTCTGAATAAGATTTGTATAATGCTGCTTCGTATGGGTGAGCCGGTATAGCAACTAGGCTACGGGCTGGACGGTTCGGGGTTCGAATCCCAGCCAATCCCAGTGGCCGTGCGGTCTAAGGCGTGGGTCTTCGGCCGCTCGCTTACTGGATCGTGGGTTCGAATCCCACCGGGGGCATGGATGTTTGTGTTGTGTTTGTACTGTATAAGGACGGTAGTATGGAACGTAAAGTGACATGAAGGACGAAAAGGATTTAAACAGTACAAAAATGGATCAAAGGGAAAATCCCCGGACAGACAAAAAGAAAAAAACCCCCCGGGGCATGGATGTCTGTCTGTTGTGTTTGTTGTAAGGACGTAGTATGGAACGTAAAGCGACATGAAGGACGAAAAGGATTTAAACAGTACAAAAATGGATCAAAGGGGAAAAATCCCGGGCAGGCAAAAAAAATCCCAGTAGGAGCAAGATATTTTTCTCTTTTCCAAAACGTCGAGACTGGCCCTTGTGCCAGCCCAGCCTCCTGTTCAATGGGTACCGGGTTTTTTCCCCGGGGGTAAAGTTGCCGGGGCGTAAAGTTAACCGCTCACCACAGTCTAGTGTCAAGGTTAAGAATAAGCTGTACCTCCTCTTCCCTTATGTGCCTTCACGGCATGGGCATGGAAAACTTTACCTTTTACATATTCTCGATGTAATTTGCATGAGACTGAAGGCTTGTCAGGCCAATTAGGGAATGGTCGGGGGCCACAGGATGGGCATCAATGGCCTATATATTTATTTATGCTTGCAAACACTACGAGTGTGTTTGAGAAAGTAACATTTTCTCCCTATGGGCTGTCTTGTGCCATCTCATTATGCTGCGCACCCAATAACCGAATCCAGTCCAGTCGTGTCTCACAAGGGTATTACAAAGACATACCCATATGTTTTACACATAATTCCTGTATACCTCAACCACAGTGCACGAGCTGAATGAAGCTGTGTGGGCTGTGTAACACTTAGTTAATCAGACCACATTCGTTTCGACTGGACTCGATTCGGTTCCTGTGTCAGCAGTGTCCAGCCACTGTCTTCACAGGATAACACTTAAATACGCGGGAAAGAGTATGTGTCCGTACCAGGATTCGAACCCGCTTTTCGAGTATAGAGATGCCTTAAGATGTGCGATCTTTGAACTTCTATTTACGTCGCAAAACCAGCAAATGTGTGTTTTAAAATTGATCAGTCTATTCTGTACAGTTGGACATGGCGTGACACAGTCTGTTATGTGCAGTAGTGCGGCTGTCTCTGCTAGGATATGTGACCGTGCGTTAGCCACGCACCTGATAGTCACCAGAGAATTAAGTAAGCACAGGACTCGGAATGGGGCACACATGGTGTTTTGAAGTGGAGCTGCACGCTCACACTGCTGATGGTTGAAGTGTTCAGTAACACAGAAATTGAAGCCAACAAAATACACTTCGTTTAGCCAGAACCCTCTATCTATAATCAGTCCTCTACATGTTTCGGCACTCTTGGGCCATTATCAAATGCTTCAAGTAATTACACAGAGAAGTGTTTGTTGATATATGCAATGTTGTATCTTTATACACTGCTGTTTGTAACTACTTGAAGCTCCTTGATAATGGCCCAAGAGGGGCCGAAACATGTAGCGGATAAATTATAGACGATTAGGGGTTTTCCCCTCCAAAAAATGTGCAGTTTGTTGGTTTGAATCTCTGTGGTTTAATAAAGAAACACACGGTAATGTGCAGCGCTGGGTGATTGTGTTCGCAATATTTCACTGTCAAACGGCTCCAGAAGGCTCGTAAGATTTGAATTTTTCATGGCTGTGAGAATTTATTGGGGGTTGTTTATTTAACGACGCCTTCAGTAGCGCAGTCTACACTGCTTTGAATGGTAGGGTGCATAGTGGATAGTAAATGAGAGAGGATGTGGAAAGAAGCGGTCGTGGCCTGCTTTGAGAAACTCCCGGAATTTGCCTAGAATGACTGATGAAAACCATGTAAGTGTTGTGTCCTGGCCGAGTTTCTAACCGGACATCTTCTGAATACAAGTCACGATGGGCTTGTGGCTTTGGTGAACTGGGGTTGGGGCACTTCTCTTAGGAGTAATTAATACGTTAATCAACTTATGCACCTAATAAAATACATTCAGAAGTATAAAACTCCTATAAAACTGCTACATGTTTCGGCACAGAGGTGCCATCATCAGGGTGTTATAGAGATTATAAGGCTAGCACGCTTAACTAGGTATTCCATCGCCTTCATTAAAGTGATTAAAATATTAAAATTCTAAAGTGTACAAAGTTAATAATCATGAAATTACAATGTTGTAAATTTAAAATTTGTTTAAAGTGAGATGTTGCAGGTGGAAGTTTCCAGTTGTTTACATTTTTTATGCAGCATGCATAAAAAATGTAAACAACTGGAAACAGAATACCTAGTTAAGCGTGCTGGCCTTATACTGCTTTGTTCTGAATAACTCCCTGATGATGGCAGCTCGGTGCCGAAACATGTAGGAGTTTTGTGGGAGTCTTTTTACTCGCTTCTGAATGTATTTTATTGAGTGCGTATGTTGGTTAATGTATTAATTATAAGAATATGCACGGTACGAATAGCATAATATTTCTCTTAGGAGCCTGCTGCCTCCGTCTACAGAATGGAGTTACATAGTTTATTGTTTTATTCTATTAAACGTAACGTAATATTTTATCTAGTTCATACCTGCGGCGTGAGGATGTTCAGGAATAGGGTCCTGAGGAAGATACTTGAGCCTAAGAGGGACGACGTAACAGGGGACTGGAGGGGACTGCATAATGAGGAGCTTCATGATCTGTGCTTCTCACCAAATATTCAGATGAAAAATGAAGAGGGATATGGGCTGGCCATGTGGCACGTATGGAGGAAAGCAGAGGTGAATGCAGGATTTTAGTGGGGTAACACGAGGGAAAGAACAATTTGGAAAACGTGGGCGTAGATGGGCAGACAATATTAACATGGATTTTTATGAAGGGATGGGTATGTGTGTGGACTTGCTTGATATAGTTCAGGATAGGGATAAGTGGTGGGCTCTTGTGAGTGCGGTAATGAACCTTCGGGTTCCATGAAATGCGGGGTATTTCTTGACTAGCTGAGGGACTCTTAGCGTACAAGACCGACTCTGTTTCATGAAGTGAGTTGTTAGCGTTTGGCTTGTGGAAGGCAGTAACGCAATAACGACAGTGAATACAGAGTGGGAAAAAAAAAACAGATTTAGAAGCACAGTATTCCTTCACAGACTGTGGCCAGTCTTAGCTGATGACGAATTGAAGGTGGAGACGTCAGGTTTCTCCGAAACGTCTAACCACATACCAGATTACAATGTACGATCATTCGATTTCTGTTCCTCATTTAGAATTGCTGTAGCATAATTAATATCAAGTAATTATTCCATAGAATATAATTAAATAACGGGTCGAGCTCTTACGGTCCAAGATGCACGTAGGCCTTTTACAGGCCCCTTTGTGCCCCTTAACTGAAGTCCAAGTCATGAGAGTCCTGTTCCTTTAATAACTGCCAGATCGCCCCCAGACTTAGACCTCTGACGTCCTCAGGGTCCAAAAAGAAGGACCCTGATAAGTATGTCTGAGTGTCGCCAAAGCTTCACACTCACACAAAACATGAGCTGAGGTCGCCTCCATTGGCCCTGAGAGGGTATAAGCAACAGGATGGCCAAGAAAAATGCATCGAGAGGAACTGAACAATTTTCGCACTTTATCATTCACTGTTGCGTGATCAAGTTCTGGAGGGTGGAATGAAAAACCATTACTGCGTATAAAAATCTTTTGAATACTAAAATTAATCTACATTCTGCATAAAATCCAGTTCGTTCCTCACAGAGAACACAGTTCATGCCCATTAAAATTGTTAATCAGTTGATGCCTAGGGAAATAATAGGTACAGTTCTTTACTCAAGAGAATACAGTTGACCTGCACAGCGCGGGTAGAGTCCCTTAAGGCTCGCGACGATGGTCGGGGGAAAACATAGAGATCTTGTCAAAAACATGAGTCTCTATTACTGTTTGACCTTCTTTCCACTGGTCGCCATTTGTTAGATGTTTCGTTTGTAACAAGCCTGAGGTCAAATTTATGCACAGCTCTAACCACACAGAACACTACAGAAAATAAATGTATTATCTCACATGCACAAAACACGACTGCACTTCATCGAAATGTATTTTTAACTGGAATACGTCGGTTACTGATCACAAGCAAAGGATGGTCGGCTTTCCCCAGCGCAAACCACTGCCAAGGTCAATTGAAAACTGCGCAGTAACTATCTGTACGTAATTCGAGGATCGTAAAACATTTATAAGTAATTTCGTCTTGATTGGGAAGCGTAATTTGTAACTGAATAAAATCCTGTAGGGCCGACAGCCACGACAGATGGTTCATATCAACCGACGTTTCAGAGACCGACTCCATCTCCTGATAGTGGTGACAGAGGCTCAGAAACGTCGATTGATTTGGACCATCTGACGCCCCTGTCAGCACACATTTTAGTGAGTTCTGTCGTAGTGGAAGTTCGAAGACATATAGTTTTGTAATTACGTTTAGTTATTTAACGACGCTTTTCATATGCATATGTCGAATAGTAAGGTGATTAAGAGTGATGAGATGGAAATGCTGTGGAATGAGGCAGTCGTTGCCTGTTGTGAGGCAGAAGGCTTACCCTGATATTAAGGCGGCAGGTTCGCCTGAAATGTGTGTACATTTGTGACAAACTTGGCCTTGGGAAGGAGACAAACGTGACGGCAAGCAAGTGAACAGTGAAGTTGGTGCGTGACCTTGTAATTGAGGGCTATATCCTCAATGTCGTTCATTGACACAACAGTTACAAATTCGTAAAACCAACTTAACAATTAACAATTTTTTTTTCCTATGGCTCGACAGACCCCAGGGGCTTAGGCCTGCTCGTTTTTCGAGGCTTCACGATCACACACTTTTTAGACACACCACACTCGGTAGGACTCCTCTGGACGAGGGACCAGCCCGTCGCAGAGACCTCTACCTGACAACACACAACACTCACAAGAGACAGACATCCATGCTCCCGGTGGGATTCGAACCCACAATCCTAGTAAGCGAGCGACCGCAGACCCACGCCTTAGACCGCGCGGCCACTGGGATCGGCAATTAACAAATTGATAGTGGCAAATCACGAATTGAGTCGGTCTTCGAGAACAGAAGAGAACTGGTGGCAGTAGCTATGGGGCAGGTTTCCAGGTAAGGGTAAATTTTTCCCCGGTAAGACGCTAGTATGTGGACCGAAAGGGGACATTTGAGTGTAAGTACGTGTCTTAAAATAGGAACGAGGAAATTTTTCTTTCGTAGATGTTACTATAACGCTGTGTGTGTATGTGGTGTCGTCCATTGTACGTCTTTGTTCTTGCGATTTGTTACTTGGACTTCAGCGCCTCCTACCTCACTGCACATCCCAGAAACTCGAAGACCACAACTACGACGCCGGAGGTTGGGGGGGGGGGGGTGCGGGAGCTGAAATCTCGCACAGATTTTTATGTTTTGAACTTGTTAACAGCAATACTGCCTCGACATACCAGAGTCAAATAATATAATTATATAATATATAATACAAATTAACATAAATATAATATATAATAAAATATAATATGTAATATAGTATAATATAATGTAATATAATATAAAAGTGATATAAATACTCTAAACAAGAGCGTTGTCGTAGCCTACGCTATGAAGGCATACAAAGGGATCAGAGTCATAGCTCCACTCATTCTTATCCTGAGCACTGGAGGTGAGTGGGCAGCTTCATGCCCCGGTCGCTTTAGCCCCGGTAAAGAACCGGTTGAGCAGGTCTATAAATATAATCAATGGCACGATTGGTGGCGATGTCAGAGTTCGGCCGTTCTTTGTTGTTGTAGTGACCATCTAATCGCCGTTCGGCCTGTGTTGACTGATAGCTGTTGACCAAGACCTCGCCCTTGGTCAGGCCAGTGCCATCATCATGTAGATTAAATTTTCAAGTTCAAGCAGTTGAATGCTTTCCAGTGGAGAAACTACTCATGCGTCTGCACAGCAAGGACCTTGTGAGTCGTCCGGCCGGCGGAGTCAAAGGGACAGCAAAATGAGTATTTTTCAAAAAGAGAAAAAAAGAATTAGATTTTATTGGGCTGAACAAATTTTCAATTATTGAGCCAAAGAAAAGGAAATTCAATGAACAACAGTGATTTTTTTTAAAGTTAATAATTTCTGTTAGGGGTTGCCATTGTTATTAAGTGCTCGGGGCGTCAAGAAACCTGCCTACGCCACTGCCCCATCATAATTGCTTTTAGGGCACTTTCTCGACCATGTGGAGCGTCAGTTGAAAGACGCTGCGTCCGTTGGTCCGTCCGCATGAAAAAATTGAACCTCTGAAGGGATGTTTGTTAAAACTGATATTTGAGAGTTGTGCTAAAATTTGTGATCCACTTTTATTGGCAAAAGGGCAATATTAACGACCTCTTTACAAGAATGCCTGCATGCGTTTCTGTTCGCATTGCGAGCGAATATTTATTGCAGCGAAAAACGTTTTCAAACAAAAGTTACAGAGAAAAATGTAATAAATTTTATACACGATACATTTTAACGTAACTGTCAACAGTTTTCGATGTAATTGCACAAAAGTTGGGGCATGCACATTCTCCTACTTTATGGGCTGGATAGCCAAGGAATCGTGTTTCGAATTCCGTCAGGGGTAAGCGATTTCACTGTTCTTTTAAGCGTCCAAACCGGTTTTGGGGCCAACCCAGCTTCCTGTCCAAAGGTTAAACGCTGCCGGGCCGTGGGGCTGACCACTAACCTCCATCCAGTGCCGAGGTTAAGTATGAATGGAGCTATACTTCCATTCCCACATACGCCTTTATGGCCTATACAGGGACAACTTTATGTGTGTATTTCCGAACTTTTACCCCTTGTGCCCTGTATTCAACAATCAACAGTATTCTTAGTAACATACATGATTGCTGTCGAATTTTCTTATCGGTGGAAACAAAAGAAGGTTCTCCACCTCTGAATTTGTTTACCCGTATGTTTACGAATGTTTGTTTAATGAAAGCTCAATTAAATGTGGCCGTACAATCGTTAATAACATTTACACGTTACGTCTCTTGACACAAACCGAAGAGATTTCGAATGCCAGAGTTGTTACGCTGTGCCCATTTCTTTCTCTTGTTTGAGGTTGGATTTGGAAAGAGAAATTGCAGTGCAGTGTGTGTGTTCGTGCGTGCTTCATGTTCAGCCCCAGTTACTTCTGAACCAAAATGTCCATACAATCCAACATAAATTTAATTCACTTACAGTTCCCTTATCTCACCTAACATTTGTTAAATCCTCACTTTAACGATAATTATGTTACCGAGTAGGTTAGAGATGGACGGGACATACAGCACGCATAGAGTAGATGAGAATGTATACAGAACTAGTCAGAGATACTGAAGAGGAGAGCCATTTGTGTGGCTTTAGTGCAAGTAATGTCGAGGAAAGAACTTGGCAAAAAAGAATGAGAAAGCGTGAAAAGGCCGGAGAAAATTGCCATACAAAGAAGACAGGGGCGATGGGCTGTTTGTGTGGCTTGCGTGGAAAAGTTCAGAAATACATAAACAGCTTTAGTCGACAAACGTAAAGAGAACAGACCGCTTAGAGGACCTGGACGTCGAAGGGATAATAATTGAATTCAGTGGGCATTTATTAACGTGTAGACTTAACAGCACAAGTGCCATTTACAAAGCCAGCACAAATAAAATACAAAACAGTACAAATACACAAGACAAAACAGTAAGGAAACAAAACAAATGTGCAGTAAAACAATATAAAAGAAGTACTGGAGCAGAAATCCAATACCCTGACAGAACGTAGATGACTTGTTTTAAAAATGTCGCAGTGACCGAACTACAGCATCGAATTCATGATTTACATTAATAACAAGTCATTAACCAAAACAGACCTACCATTGACTATACAAGTATCCTACTGATGGCATTAGCCGCGGAAGTGCATCTAGCGGAAGGGCAGTTGCGACGGTTTAAGTTAACATGAAACAGTTTAAAATCTCTGAAATTTCGATTTGGCACACGAAGGCCGACAGTTTCCAAAAGGGTAGGGCAAAATTTTGAACCATTGTAAACATTAAGTAAAAAAAGGGCGTCTAAGTGGCACCTACGATCACTTAAAGTATGAAATTTCAAGTAATTTAAAAACATAATAATAGTAATAATAAATTGATCTTACAGAAATAGGGCACGAGGATGCGGACTTGGTTTATCTGGTATAGCATAGGGACCACTGAGGGTGAAAGTTAAAGTTATCCCTGTAAACGCCATGAAGGCATGAAAGGGGAGTGGAGGTATAGCTCCATTCATTCTTGACCTCGGCACTAGATGGAGGTAATTGGTCAGCCTCACGTGTCGGTCGCTTTACTGGCGGGAATAGCACCCGGTGCCCATTGTATAGGACTCTGGGTGGGCTGTAGAGCCGGTCTGGACGTTTTGGAGGTGAGGTAAATTCTTTGCCTCTGCCGGGATTAGAACCCCTGATCATTCTTCCCGTAGCATAGTTACTCTACTGGCTACGTTATCCCGGCTCCCTCCATTTGGGGGGAGGGGTTGGGTAATAAACTGTTTCCAGAACGGTGGAGGGGGGATGAATATTGACTATTCAAGGTCTGTGCTTTATGGAGTTTGTAGCTGAATATTCCTCCAGCCTGTTCTTAATATTCGTGAACTGATGATGACCTAATAATAGGGTCGAAATATTTAGTGAAATCTTAGTGGTCAAATAAAGAAATATTATTGTTTGACAACTAAAACGACGGTTATCTTTCTTACAGAATTTCACGCACACAATCCAGTGCTATACCCAAAGATGATTTGTAGTTTGCTTTATGAGGGTGATTAAACTACACTGGATGAGGTTACACTGAACAGTAACTGAAAACCTCTAAGGTTACACTATACAGTGACTTATAAACCTCTGAGGTTACACTGCACAGTAACTTCCAAACCTCTGAGGTTACACTGCATAGTGACAAACCTCTGAGCTTACACTGCACAGTGACTTAAAAAACTTCTGAGGTTACACTGCCATCTCAGGGTGACTTCCAAACCTCTAGGTTACACTGCACAGTGACTTCCAACCCTCTGAGATTACACTGCACTTTGGCTTACAAACCTCTGAGGTTACACTGCACAATGACTTACAAACCTCTGAGGTTACCCTGCACATTGACTTACAAACCTCTGAGGTTACACTGCACAGTGGCTTACAAACCTCTGAGGTTACACTGCACTTTGGCTTACAAACCTCTGAGGTTACACTGCACAGTGACTTACAAACCTCTGAGGTTACACTGCACAGTGACTTACAAACCTCTGAGGTTACACTGCACAGTGACTTACAAACCTCTGAGTTTACACTTCACAGTGACTTACAAACCTCTGATGTTGCACTGCACAGTGACTGACAAACGGCTGTCATGGAAGCACCACTGCTCTATTTCAAAGGTATTATATGAATATTGACGTGCAATAAACATTTATTTTCATGGTCAAGAGTTAGAGATGAGCAAGACTGAACAAGACAGATGAGCATGCACTGTGTTCTGACATCTTGACAACTTACATTTCATTCGTCACTTATTATGCACTGCGAATCTAAAAATAAGAACTGTGTCTTTCTTAAACGTCACGAAGAATTACATAAGGCAGTAACAGATGTAATAAAATGAGTAAGAAAAGTTTTGTCAAAGGCTGAAAGGGTATTCTTTGAATTGCATGATTTGATTACAGAAGCAGTGACGTCCTACAGTACTGGGGTAACACAGTGGGCCTACATCCGGCTGCCAATACGGTGTGCAGAGTCATGCTTTGTGGCAGAAACCCTGAAGCTTTAAATATACGGCCTCGTCTTGTGATATATTAGAAGCTTATCTCGTTGTTGATGCATGTGCAAGAAGAGTGTTACGTATTCAGCACAACAGGGTAATGCATTTATGCAAGTAACACCAGACAGGGCTGACCATACTTTTTCAATATTGTTAGGAAGGTGAAATTATTGAAGAAATGTCTTCCGGACTTCTTGAGGTACATGGGTCCGTTACGGGGGATATATCTTCAGTATCATAAAAGTTAAGTTGTCCCTATGCAAGCCGTCAAGGCATGTTGGTAGTGAAGGTGTCATCAGCATCATTCTGTAGTCTGTCTTACGACGGGTCCATAGCCTCTTCCAAAGCAAGTTCTCCAGAGAGTGCGATCTAGTGCTTCCTCGGAGATCTGCACTCTTCTGGGATACTACGCAGCGTTGAGTGGTAGTTGTGTACTGACGTTTCGGGACGACCTATCGGCCCCATCTTCAAGGGTCAAGATGTCCAAGAAGAATGCAGGCATAGTGCTTTCTCTTTCAATTTCAAGTATCCTGTCGTTTCCTTAAGGTCATCCACTAGCTGCTTACATCTTATTCTCGTCTTCTCGTCGCTTCTATCTTTCTTGAGTAAGGTGTTAGAGAAGGCAGTTCCTACGCAAGATGTGACCAAATTCCAGTTAGCGTTTATTCCTTTTATTGTATGTACGATATTCCTCTCCTCCTTGACTCTGTGTAATACTTCTTCATTTCTCACACGATCCGTCCAACTGATCTTCTCCATCCTTCTCCAAACCACATTTCAAAACTTTCCAGGTATTTCTGATCTATTTTTCGAAGTGTCCAAGTATCAGCAGCATACAAGGTCCAAATTATAATTTGACTGTGTGTATATTTAATCATGTTTAATCATGACGCTGGATGGGGTGAGTGTGTCAGTTTCACTTCCCGGCCGCTTAACCCCCCCCCCCTCAGGAAGAAGTCTCTCTTATCCCATTAATGGGAGGCACGGTGGGACCCAAAGCCGTTCAGGGCACTTGAAGAAGAGGTACATTTCTTGTCCATGCCGGGAATCGAACCACGATTCCTTCAACGTCAGACCACGTGGCCTAGTCACTAACCGACTGGGTTAGCCCTGCTCCTATCTTCAATATTACGGATGAATTTTTTTAAGCCAGTGATTTGCCTTGGTGTAATTGTGTGTGTGTGTGTGTGTGTGTGTGTAGATGCAAAGGACTTCGAAAGTAAACATCTCACGTCATGAGAAATTTTACACGTTGTTTGGTTTACATTGAATCTGTCCTGGCAACAATTTTTTGCACGAAACAAATATAACTCAGAATGATGCAATAGAAATAAAGAATTTTAGTAAAGTTCGACCTTTACAAGAACAGACTGTTGTCTATTTTTTGAGGCTGAAATTATAAACTCTGTCTGCATGCATAATTTTGATGCCTGTCATGAAAAATGATTATTCACTGCTGCAGTGAGCTCAAGATGAAATGAACAAGGAAAGATGCTTCCTAATTTTGTTTTACATCAGCGATATTTTTGAAAAAGCAAGAGATGCTTGAATTCGTTTCTACAGGAACTCAGTAGTGTTGTGCTACAATGAGTTATCAGAAGATCCGAGTCTTATCGGCTGTTGCGCCAAATCGACACGTAGATAGATACAGATGTATGAGAGGATCGTATTGCGCTCATATCTGCCGGCGCGACCATACTTCTTGGACCACTTGACCCTGAAGACGAAAACATTACGATCTTTCGAAACGTCGGCAACTGTTTACCATTCGCCACAGCGTAACATCCCCAAAAGACTTGAATCTTCAGCAACACCGCTGTGAGAAGCTAAAATCTCTGGTTTGTTTAAAAAACTAAAATTTGGAATTGTAGATACGTAACGAAATCCTGATTAATGTTTCATTGCCTCGATGAGTTCTCCAAAGTCCGACGTTGACACTGTCTGACGATGTCACAACGTCCCGCTTGGGAAAATTTCTACGAGAATCCTTTACAAAGTTTCCAGGATTTGCAAAGAGAAGCGTTTGACTGGTAGCATTCCGTTTGACTGCTAACTTTTAGTTTGACTAATAACTTTCCGTTTGACTGCTGTTCATTTGCTTTTAACTCTCCGTTTGACTGCTAACTATCCGTTTCACTGGTAACTCTTCATTTGAATACTAACTTTTCGTTGGACTGGTAACTTCCCGTTTTACTGGTAACTTCCGTTGACTGTAACTTCCCGTTTGACTGGTAACTTTCCTTTTGACTGGTAATTTTACTTTTGACCGGTAACAGTCCTTGTGACTGGTGACTTTGATGCGGATTTGGGAAGCCCTCAGCTTTCAGTTCTTAGCCGTGAAAAGCCGATAGTGTTGTTGAAGGACTCCGGAATAGAAATAGGAATTGGCACCTGGTACAGTGGCTTGGCTACGGGCTGGACGGCTGAGAAGTGTTGGTTCGATTTCTTGCCGAGGTAAAAGATTTTTCTTTTTCCCAATCGTTGAAGCCGACTCTGCGGTCCACCTAACTTCCTATTGAATGGGTTTAGGGGGCTATTTCCCCAGAGATAAAGTGGCCGGGACGTGAAACTGACCACTCACTTTTATCTAGTTCCTAAGTTAGCAATGAGTGGAGCTGCACTTTTTCCCCCTGCGTGTCGTCATGGGACGCTTGCGTTTACTTTTTCTTTCTTTTTAATCTTGACCTCTGTCTATCTTTCTTTCTTTCTTAATCTTGACCTCTGTCTGTCTTTCTTTCTCAACTTACTTTGCTGTCTTTCTTCTTTCTTTCTTCCTTAATCTTGACCTCTGTCTCTTTCTTTCTTAATCTTGACCTCTGTCTGTTTTTCTTTCTTAATCTTGACCTTTGTCTTTCTTTCTTTCTTAATCTTGACCACTTTCTATCTTTCTTTCTTCCTTAATCTTGACCTCTGTCTCTTTCTTTCTTTCTTAATCTTGACTCTATCTTTCTTTCTTTCTTAATCTTGACCACTTTCTATCTTTCTTTCTTCCTTAATCTTGACCTCTGTCTCTTTCTTTCTTCCTTAATCTTGACCTCTGTCTCTTTCCTTTCTTTCTTAATCTTGACCTCTATCTTTCTTTCTTTCTTAATCTTGACCTCTGTCTACCTACTCATTGTAGGTGTAGACGGTATTGTTGCACCTGATCACACTCAATGTGACACTCACACACTCGGACTCGTCTGGACGAGGGAGCCTTACACTTGTTTACCTTCACGTTAAAAATGGAAGTCCAAGTGAAAATTATGGCAAATTTTTAATCTCCGTGAAGAAAGAATATTCGGAGTTCTTTGCCAAGGCTTTTGAACTGCTCCTAAATTTCCCTTTTATCTTTGCGTTGCAAAGCTGCTGTCTCAAAATCAACTGTATGAAAAAGTAAGATTCGTTCTCGCGTGGAATCAGAGCTCAGAATAGAACGCAGGGTGGATATCAGGCCCAGCCGTTTCATATAATTGCTGCAGTGTTTTTAATTATTTATATTGTGTGTAAAATGGTTATTACATGCGATATTTCAGGCTTCCGACGCGGTGTTGTTGAGGCCTTCTCTCTTCTGGGATGTTATCGGCGCTGGTTGGTGTTGGTTACTGACGTTTCGGGACAGAACATTGGTCCCTTCCGCTGGACGCTTGAAGACGGTACCGTTATGTTTTCCCGAAACGTCGGCAACCACTTACCAACTTACGCCGCGTAACATCTTAGAATAGTGAAGGCCTCGTGTTGAATGAAGTTTATAAGGTTTTCTTCATAAATGTTCCGAGCAATTTTCGCTGGAGTCTCCCGGGCCGTGGGTCGTAGTTGGCTAGCCTGCATTAGATGAGGGAAAGTGACCGATTTAGCCATTTTATCGCAGCGGAAAAAGGTCTAGCACTAATTTAGTAGGTTGAGTGGGGTTCGACTCCATTTTCGCCTGGTGATGAAGACACGTATCGTAAATCCCTTACCGGTTCAGGCGGTTAGTTGCCGGCCTCTCACCGCGGAGGCCCCGGTTCGATCCCGGGTCAGTCCATGTGGGATTTGTGGTGGAAAAAGTGGCACTGGGACAGGTTTTTCCCCGAGTACTTCGGTTTTCCCCTGTCAGTTTCATTCCACCGGTGCTCCATTACTTGGAAAAACGAAAAAAAAACTAATCATCTTCATCACAGTGTTGCACAATAAGCCTTAAGGTTGCGGTGCGTCCGTAGCATCTGCTGCGGGGCCCTTCACCACAATAAAACTCCCTTACCGGTATTTGAACCCTCGACGTCTAGCACTTAAGCGTCCACTTTATTCTTGAGGTGGCACTTAAAACGTGCAACGTGTACGCAGTATTGAGGACGTGTTTGTGAGGTCGGACAGAATCAAAATGGATGTTATGTTCTCGTACGGACGTGAGCTATGCGAAGCGTGACGGCTGGTGGCAGTTACACGTGCGGGTCTAGCGGAGGGGAAAAAACTGCATTGGCAGCATGTGGGAAGAAGTTCATGGAAACTGGGTCATTATATAAGATAAGATAATGGGAACTATGAGCAGCTACGATGTGAGAGATTCATTAAATGTTTGGGTTCATCTGCAATGCTGGCTGTTGCATGTCGTGGCGTCAGGAATAGTCTGAAGAGAGAAAGTGTGTACGGAGGAAGGTAGATAATACGTAGAATAGATAGATTGGATGACACAGGCGTAGACATGAGAATAGTATTAAAATGGGTCTTCAAGAAATAGGATATGTATGGGGGGGGGGGGGGGCTTGTCCTGGATTGATCTGGCTCAGGATATGGACAAGTGGCAGGCTTTTGTGAACACGGTAATGAACTTTTGGGTTGCATAAAATTCGTGGAATTTCTTGACTGGCTGAGAAACTGTTAGCTTCTCAAGAAAGACTCTGCTCACGGAGTTAGTTTGATGGATAGGTAGATTGGATAGATAGGTAGATATACAGATAGATAAATAGATATACAGATAGATACATAGATATACAATAGATTTAGGTAGGTAGATAAATAGATAGATAGATGGATGGATAGATAGATAGATAGATAATACGTAGATACATATACAGGTAGATAGATAGATAATACAGATAGGTACATAGATAGATCATACGGATAGATAGATATACAGATAGATACATAGATACATATGTAGGTAGATAGATAGATATACAGATAGATAGATACATAGATACATTACAGATAGATACATATATACATATACAGATAAATATACAGATAGATAAATATACAGATAGATAGATAGATAGATAGACAGACAGTTACCATAGATACATCAGATGTCAAATATGCGGCCCGCTGGCCGCATGAGGCGCGCCAGGTTATTTTACGCAGCTGTGAAATTGATCTTGTTCTAAATACAGAATGTCGCCCCGCACAGCCCAAAGTTTTTTTATTTAAAGACGTACAAAGTAATGTTTTTCGTCACGGGCCATAAAGGCTCAAAGAGGTTTGCTGTCGCTGGATGGTAACGTACAGCGAGATCAGCAGAGTGACAACGATGAAGTGTAGTTTAAAATAAAGAATTATAATATATCTCAGTTTTGTTATCAAAAGTATGATACACTTCTAATAGCGCTGTTTAATTTTAAAAAAGCGTTTAAACTGGTTATTGCTTGAAATGGCATACTGTCCATGTTAATTTGTTAATTAATCCTTTGACCCGCGACAACTTGAGTTTGGGACCCCTAGATTAGATATAAAACACCAATTAACCACCACATACATATGTAGTTGCCTGTTACAAATTCTGCTTGTAACACTGTTCAGCCCTTTGAATTGTTACCATGGAGAGAGAGGAGACGTAAAATACAGTACAAGAATAGACGAAACGGAAAGACGAGGCAGAACTTTTATTTCGGGGGTGGGAGAAAGAGCATAACTTCGTTAGAAGGATCCCAGGCTTCGCCCGCTCGTCCTTCTGTCAGGAATAGTGTGAAAATAAGAATGTTAGAAAGGTGTAAATTAGTGGATTGAAATATGTACCGCGGAATTGTGATTTACTTTCAATACTTACAATTATCTAAATTATATATAAAATTTCAGTCCGTTCTTCACAGAGGACATAATCTTCCAGGGTCGAATGATCTATGAAACAATCATTCTAGAATAACGGAGACCTCAGATTATACGGCTGAGAAGGCGTAAATCTCGCGTAGATGAAATTTATATAGAAATAATTTCTCCCGAAAGCAAACTACTACTACTACTACTACTACTACTACTGCTGCTAACGAGGCTGTGTAACATTTACAGTTGTAATCAGTAAAAAGATTCTGATTGGTGTAGTATTCGTGTGTCAAATCGCATGCAAGGGTTGTTGGTATTACTGTATTTATTTCCTTTAACTTAGTGTAACATTTATGGGAGTGGAAGGTCAGTTTAGTATGAAAGCATGATTAGTGAGTTCTGCCTGTTACTGTTTGCTCTGGTCTTCGATGCTTGCTTGAAATCATTCGCAGTCTGTTAGTGCAATCAGAACCTCAGAGCCAGTGTCCGCTGCTCCTACTGCATTGCCAGAGGTGGGTACCGCACAGCGCCTGCAACCGTCAATAAATCCAGTTGCCATCATTTTATTGTTGTGTATTGAATATTTATCGACGTATAAATACATATTCGGAAGACAACGGTAGTTGTGGAATATTTCGGAACTGCAACTTGCGGAATGTTAGTTGATTTGAGGAAGTCGTATAATGGTAACATCAGCGTTGCTAGGACAGCCGGATTACAGAGTGTGTTATCGAAAAAAGAAACAGTAAATGCTTACATAATTTTTGGAAAGGGTTTACTTGGAAGAAATACGGTGATGTAGGGTCGTAGCACAAGATGAGCAGCTTGTGTTTACTTTATACATACAGCAGGTTTGTGTCTTGTACTTGGTTCGAGAAATATGGACATTTATTACCACCTAGAGCACACTCTATATTTATTTAACTTCTATCAAAGACGCAGCACGTCTCATTTCGGAAAGCGGATTCGATTCCAGGCTAGTCTATGTGGGTATTGTGGTGAAAAGTGGAAATGGGACAGGGTTTTCTCAGAGTATTTCAGTTTTCGCCTGTTAGTTTTATTCTGCCAATGCTCCATATTCATTCACTTCTCTATCACCGACACATATCCATGTGAGATTTGTGGTGGACAAAGTGGCACTGGGACAGGGTTTTCTCCCAGTTGTCGGTTTTCCCCTGTCAATTTCATTCCACTGGTGCTCCATTAATTGTAAAACTTTGTAAAAAAGCTGCTCATCTTCATCACAGGGGTTGCACAAGAAACCTTAAGGCTGCGGTGCGTCCGTAGCATCTGCTGCGGGGCCCTTCACCACGCAAAAAAAACTAAGAGTAGTGCCCTTCTTGTGAAGTTAAGAGATTCCCCAGCATTTTATGCAACCCGAGGCTTCATTACCATGTTCATGAGCCAGATAAATCCCTATTACGTGCTCTCGAGTGTATTAAATGAAGGCAGTTAAAGTTGTGTTCTGTCCGCTTCGAATCTGGGCCTATTTTCAGTATCTTTCTCAGTCACTCCAGGTAAATGCTACGATAGTATTTGCATTAATTCGCGAGCTGTTCCTTCAAGTCCTTTAAAACTCATCAATTACCAGCAATTCTATTCTGATGTGCTGGGGTCGTCGTGATGCTAGTCACATAACAATGTTTACATACGTTCAAAGAACACGCTTTCAATATTTGGAGAGCGTATTTTCAAAAACACTTTGTCCAATTTGACAAGAACTGAATTTTGATTACGCAACGCTTAGGGATAAACATATGTTTAAAAAACAGAATGTGTATAAGCTGCAGTACCAGGACTAAAGGAAATTTGTCTACAATATGCGGGTTCTTACTGCTGTTGTAAAATGCGTCCCGTTTATCCCTGTTTCGGAACGCGGCAGCATTATCGCGCATCCGCTGGGATATCCTGTGACACCTGCCCTGCTCAGGGACACGATAAAAAGACAGCCTGTATTATGCGTTATAGCATGACGCATCTCATAAAGTGACGAATGTATATTAGTGCTTCAAGTGTTGTACATGTTATAAACTGAACGAATTCGCGTTTGTACTATGGCAATGATATACAGTACCTTACCCAATATCCGATTTTTTTTAGCGGATTTAATCTGCGAGAGATCACGTTCTATTTTTGTTGTGATTTATTTAACGACGCTGTAAGTACCTCAGACTATGTAGCGCCGGATGGTAGGATTGTCATTGGGTGGTGATTGGGAAGGTACTTCGAAGGAAATGGTAGCGTCCTAATTTGGGATACTATCGTGGATTTTGTCAAAGGGATATTGTTGAAATAATGATAAACCATACATATCGAGGATGGCAAAAGTTATGAATTTCGCGTGCCAGAACGTAACGTGTTTGAGTATACAGAACTAACGTGTTTGTGTGTAGAGAACGTAACGTGTTTGTGTATACAGAACGTACCGTGTTTGTGTATATACAGATGTAACGTTTGTTTTGGTAGAACTTAACGTGCTTGTGTATACAGAACGTAACGTGTTTGTGTAGTAACGTGCTTATGTATACGGAACATAACGCGTTCGTGTAACAGAACTTAACGCGTTTGTGTATATAGTACTAACGTGTTTGTGTGTACAGAAAGTGACTTGTTTGTGTATACAGAACGTAACGTATTTGTGTATACAGAATGTTACGTATTTGTGTATACGTAACGTAACATGTTTCTGTATACAGAACGTAACGTATTTGTGTATACGTAACGTAACATATTTCTGTATACAGAATGGAACGTGTATGTGTATACGTAACGTAACATAATTGTGTACACGTAACGTAACGTGTTTGTGTACACAGAACGTCATGCGTTCTTACCTACACCCACGCATGTAAATAACTTTCAATTAGTTAATAAACCGGAATTCTCGATTAGACTGCTGTGAAGACCTCAAAACTCGCATCCTTATGTCTTGATTAAAAGTAACTTTATTTCTTAAAATCTGATGTAAATCATTACAGGTATAAAATCAGGGATATAAGAGCGTAATCAGTGGGTTTGAATGTTTTGATATAGGCCTTGGCACTGACTGCATACGGGAGCTGAAATATGTCAGGTTGAATTTCAGTTGTAAACAGTATTATCTCACATTTAGGGCCTACCTTTTGAAATTTTTGAAAACAACTTTATGAAAAAACTATGCTTCGAGCTACCCAATGCAGTAACAAGAATTCAGAGGACAAATCAGATATCAGAATGCTCTACTGACTTTTTCAACTTAAAGTACCGAGGACGCAGAAGCGTGGAACGTGAGGCATGTTCCTCTCTGCCTACTGTTCACAGACACTCCCCAGTTACACAATTTCAAGTTTCGCAATTTCAGACTTAACGCAGTTTTTTTTTTAAAGTAAAAATGATTAACATATCTGAAACGCGCGCCAAATTCTCCTTGCGCGAATGACAGCGCAATGAGACGATGGTGGCGGAAGAATACTGCTGGGCGATAACACATACGGCGGGACAGTTATGCTGCTTAAACTGACTTCCTCGTATTTAAGTACATATATTTGACCATGCGTGTACGCAGTTCCGATATTCGCAAAATTCGATTTGCGCCCAATCTTCCGGAGCGTAACTATTGCGTAATTTGGGGAGTGTCTGTGTTATCCTGCATACCCTCCGGCCTATAACAGCAGCCCAAAGCCCTTATCACTGGTAAAGTTTATCACAGTTATCATTACCAACATTCATATGAACCGAATGGCTGGACGACAGGAGGGGAATATACCTGGAGGGGGAAGCGTGAGCTGGAAGGAGAAGTGGAGGGGCTTGATACACTGTATTTATGTATTTCTTTCAGTAGCTTCAGTGGAAACAACTAATTAAATGGCTTAGAAAATAAAACAGACAGTGGCTGCGGTGTCTAGGACACTCATCCTCGCGGGTTTGAATCTGGATGGGCGCATGCGTGTGCGTTTGTATTCCCATCTTCTTCTGGACATGTTCGAGCCAGATATCTTAGTGATTAAATAAAAGAAGAATCTCTACAGAAAGTGTAAATGTATCTTCCAGAATTTGTTTTTGTCCTTCTTTGTTTCTCACTCTATCTGATGTTCATTTGTACACAAATTAGTTTTCGTTGTACACTTGTTACAATTTATAAGATGCGTGTTTTTTCTAATTGTGTATTTTTAGAGATTTCAAAACTCAACGTAAAAGAGTATTAAATTTTACATCCCTGTGCGTACAATAATGAGCCGGCGTAGCTCAGTCAGAACAGTGACTAGGCTACGGGCTGGATGTCTGAGGAACCGTGGTTCGGTTACCAGCAGGGGCAAGAAATTTTTCTCTTAACAGCATTCTGGGATACACTAAACCTCCTATTAAATGGGTACCGGCGGCGATTTTCCCGAGGGTAAAGCGGCCGGGGCGTGAAGGTCATCACTCAGCCTATCCGTTACCAATGTTAAGAATGGGTGGAGCTGTGACTCAGCTTCTTCAGATGGACTGGGATAACTTTACGGTGGCACAAATTCAACGGTATTGTTGCTGTTTTCACAATTCTTTCTCGCTCTGTATATTTAATCATCGCCTAAACTCGTTTGACGCTAAGTAACTTCACTATTTGACGTAATGCGTTATTATATCTACAGGGTGATTGTCAAGTAATGCAGAATTTTAAATGACTGTATCTCATAAATGGATTACTATGTTGCTACAATTCTTGCACAATTTGAATGCCCATACATTGCCATTTAGTGTCACCTTGCAAAATAAACCCAACTTAGTTCATGAACTCTATTCGTTGAGGACTGCAGTCTTCGCATGGAATTTTCAGAGATCTAGCGGCCAGCTGAGGGACATTCTGTGGATATATGCTGAGCCATGATAGTTATTAATGGCTCGTGAATCTTACGTAATCTTACGTATTACGTAATCTTACGTATTACGTAATCTTACGTAAAATTCACGAGCCATTAATAACTATCATGGCTCAATATCCCCCCCTTCACTGAAGAACGCCACGTTCTAGGCACTCGCCAACACTGGAGTCCACACGCTCCTCACAGCACCCATGTAAATGGAGCCCACATGCTCCACACATTCACTTGTAAACGGAGTCCACAGGCTCCTCACAGTACCTATGTAAATGGAGCCCACATGCTCCACACATTCGCTCCTCACACCTCCTAACGTCGCCCAACCGCAGATCGCACCTCCTCTTGTCAACGCCGCTGGGTCATCCAGGCGCTGCCCAGCTACTATATATTCTTCCTCCCCAGCTCTAGGCGCTGTCCGATAAGGGCCCACACGGACACTCGCCCCGGAGCCGGAAAGTTCGTTGAATCGGTGCGCTGCGACGGGAAATTGCAGATAGGTGATAACGATGACGACGACGGGGGGGGGGGGGGGCTTCACAGCACTTTCTTCACGCATGTCCCGGCGTAGGATAGGGGCTAGGAAGGAAACAGTTAAACCTCCCGTTCTAGAAAGAAAAATCACCCTTCATACCAGGAATCTTGGAGGTTGGAGTCTGTGTCTTCGAGGTTGCAGAAGTGTTTTCAAAATGCTGGGGCCCATGCAGTGACTTAGCCAGGTTCTTTGGCGCCCGGGCGAAGTA
The DNA here is from genome assembly GCA_021186555.1 of Reticulitermes speratus. Classification (NCBI taxonomy): domain Eukaryota; kingdom Metazoa; phylum Arthropoda; class Insecta; order Blattodea; family Rhinotermitidae; genus Reticulitermes; species Reticulitermes speratus. The sequence continues at coordinate 41,032,347 of JAJKFL010000042.1, read as the reverse complement.
ATCACAGTGGCAGCCCCTAACAGAAATATGAACTTTAAAAAAATCAAAATTATTTATGGGATTTCCTTTTATCTTGTGCCAGTAACTTAAATTTTTAGCTCAAAAATCGCACTTTTTATTTAAAGTATTAATTTTTCCTCCCATTTTACCGCCCTTTGAACACTGCCGCCGGGGGCGGTCCTAACACTCGCCCCTCTAGCGACGCCCTTGGGCCAATATTTAAATCTGAAAATAAATTGTAGTGTGTGGGCTTTAAAATGGTACAAGAGTTGTAGTGACTTACTATTGCTTTTAGGTGATAAAGCCATTTAACCTTATAGATTTTGTCTAAAAATCCCCCTGTATATAACAGTATTGTGAATACAGCGATGCATCACTTCTTAGATGACGCCAAACTGAACCTGTTTAGCTTACCGCCCAGCGGCCTTCGATGGAACGAAAGTGCTCTGCGATAAAGTTAATTCGACCCGCAACAAATGCGGCTGAGCTTTCCAGAAAACATCCTGTATATATTGTGCCGTATCTTCTTGTCTCGGCCCAGGTGCGCTGGAATCTGTGTGGAAGGCTACTGCTGAGTACAAGTTTCGAACTCAGCACTATGTGATCCGGGGCTGCTCGGCGTTGTTCTCACTGTCGGTGATTTTGGAGAATCCAATTTCTTCGAATTTGGGGGTGTTGGGGTGCCGCTTCAATAATCGTCTCTTGCTCGGAATTGGAATTTTAGAGGTATCTGATTTATTATACAGTGGTATACAAGTACCTGTATGTATATGTAATGCAGCGTGAGGCAGACACTGTGTGGCACTGTCAATCACCGATACCCGGGATTCATATAGTTCTTTAACACTTTGGCGTCACTCACTGTAATTTGTCTTCGGGTTCTTATGTAAGCCGAATGAGTTCTTAAATTGCCTTCAAACCTCACTGCAGGCCGATCACTGATGGACGAGACACAACCGGATGACTCCCCGACGACAAGTGGAATACTCTCTCGTTCTCTGGGCAAAGACTTGTTGCAACCTCTCACCCTCGCTTCCAGATCTAAGAAACAAATAATAAAATTGCTTATCTTTAATAAATAATACGAGATATTGTGGCGATGGTATTAATATAAGCGTTGAATATGGCCGTGCCATGGCTCAGGCAGTTAGTCGCCGGCCTCCCACCGCGGAGGCCCGGGTTCGATCCCGGGTCAGTCTATGTGGGATTTTTGGTGGACGAAGTGGCACTGGGACAGGTTTCTTCCCGAGTACTTCGGTTTTCCCCTGTCAGTTTCATTCCACCGGTGCTCCATTACAAGTAAAAACGAAAAAACTTCGTCGCAGTGTTGCACAATAAGCCTCAAGGCTGCGGTGCGTCGGTAGCATCTGCTGCGGGTCCTTCTCCACAAAAAAAAAAAGTGTTGAATATTAAATACCTCTCTCTTTCCCTATTAGGTAGCTTTGCCCGCTATACTGTTAATGGTATATTATTTAAGATCGCATTGTTTGTATAAATCCATAGGAATAATCAACGGTAATTATGTAATCTGATGTATTTGAAATTGATCTCATATTTTTATATGTACGCACGCAAGGCCAGCCAACCAGAAACTACTGCTGTACAGTCCATAATAAAAAAAACAAACTAAAAACACGCAATGGTAACAACAAATTCCACGTAAAACACTGTCGTGACGGAACGGAACCAATATAAAATGTTCCCGAATCTAGTAGAACCGACAATCGTAAACTTATCTTTGAAGGTTTAAAAAAGATAAATTTAGGACTGTTGGTTCTACTAGATTTGGTGACATTTTAAATTGGTTCCGTTCTGTCATGATTAACCACATCGGTAATCGATTGTCACATCCTGCCAGGTTCTTATAAGATCTTGGTATCAAGTCATAACAATTCCACAATAACAGCTGCTGGCCACATTTCCGTGGGGCCAGGTTTGACACCAATCTGCATTGTCACTCACGTGCTCTTACACACCCCAGTATGTGACGTCACACTACACGCTGAGGACAGTAAATTGTTCCTTAAATTCCTAATAACAACGACGCCTGTACAAACCGTAACTGGCACTGTGACAGGCTCTCTGCCACGTGCAGTTAGGTAACCTATTAATTAGCACAGTGAATCTAATTTGTGGCTAGGATCGTCCACAGTTTTGGCCCGATACAATCCATGCATCGAGATACTTGTCATGGCTAATATTGACCTGTTCTTGGAGTTTGTGCTGAATGTGTCCTGTGTCTTTACGTACAGAATTTAAAAACATTACGTCTTGGAAACATTATGTCTGTACATTAAAGTGTGTAAATATTAACACGCTTTATAACTTTTCCAAACGTAGAATCAATGACAGTGTCTTTCAAGGGAAGGCAGTTATTAGAACTGCAATAAGATGGTGTAAAGTTTTTTCTGCCCTTCGTGAAGGTGTAGCAATTAGCCCTACATGACGGTCGCTTATAGCACCACGGAAATAGTCTCTGGTACTCATTGGTTAGAAGCCTGGATCGGATCCAGAGCCGGTCTATACGCTTCGTAGAAGAGAAACATTTCTTGGCCTTACCGGGAATCGAACCACGATTCCTCGGTTATCTAGCCCGTTACCACGTACCCTAGACTGAAGCGTTTGCAGCTTTAACCATCGGTCGCTCTGACCCCGTGGAATGAGCGCCGCCATTCTCATTCAATAGAAGAATGGCTTCTTAGCGAAGCCAATTTGTAAAATACACGATTTAAGGTCTTTATAACTTTGTCTATGAATATTGAAGTCTTCTGGGAGACGACGCCCTGTTTATTGGCAACTAGTTACCGACGTTTCGGACAGCTTACTACCTCCATCTTGGACTGGCACCCCAATGTAAATCTATTGCAATAATTTCTTTTGAACAACTTACTCTTCGTGGGACTGCCATGAAGATGGAAGCATTAAGTTCCTCCGAAATGTCGGTAATTAATTACCAATCTGCGCCGCGTAATACGCCAGAAGATTTTTAATATTTGATTTGGACTTGTCAGCAAGAAGAAAGAGACATTCGTGCCCCTGATGGAAATCGAAACACTTTCGCGTAGCTCATTCCAAAAATCCTGCCTTGTGATATGTATTCAGCAATGTGTGTAATATATGTAAAGGAATCTATATGGTGGATATTCAGTAAACCGTAAGGAATATTACTGGTACATTGTTTGTCATAACTCTGCGTGTTACGTATCATCTTTAATGTTCCAATACATTATACGTAATAAATTACGTAAAACTGAAAATAACTCCTCAACTTATCAATGCCGGCCTCGGTGCACAGTTCGGACCTTTAAATGTTCACATGCTGCGGTCCTCGGTGCTCCGTACGGAAGTGAATACAATTAAGGGTCTTTAAGTTTAAAACCTCTTCGTCCTGTGAAATAGTTAGAATTTAAATCTCAGCGCCATTGAAGGCTAAAGGAAAGCACTGCTATATTTTTCATCCACTTTACATTTTCTTGCGAAATTCTGGGTAATTATTGTAGAAGTGATGCAAGACCACAAGACACAGTAGTTGGACCACCTGTGCGTCTAAAGTAGCCTGCCTGCATTAATATGAAGTACAAATATCTGAGAGTGCTGATGTAAGCATGTCTAGTGTCAGGCGTTGTCTCCGTCACTTCGTTGTATTTCCAGTAGCTGATCGGAAGGAGTAAAGAAGATCGAAAGGCGCACCATGGACAGAGGCCTAATTTTTATCTGGTTTGCAGTCTTGCTATCGGTCATCGGTACACTGCTTAGTTTCAACTGGAATGCTATCCTCAACTTCATCATAGCGAAGGTAAACAAGCAATAACTATGTTGCTTAAAATCTTCTGGGCTGTTACCCGGCGTCATTTCTCGGTGTATGACCAACGTATCTGGATCACGTTGGTCATACACCAAGAAAAGACGCCTGCCGTGCCATGGCTCAGTCGGTTAGTCGCCGGCCTCTCACCACGGAGGCCCGGGGTTCGGTCCCAGGTCAAGTCCATGTGAGATTTGTGGTGGACAAAGTGGCAATGGGACAGGTTTTTCTCCGAGTTGTCGGTTTTCCCCTGTCGATTTCATTCCACTGGTGCTCCATTAATTGTAAAAATTGGTAAAAAACTGCTCCTCCTCATCCTCTTTATTAGGTTTGCACAAAGAGCCTTAAGGCTGTGGTGCGAGGGCCCTTCATAAAAAAACGACTCCGGGTAACAACCTAGAAGATTTTAAGCAACATTACGAACACGGCGGAAGCCTTCAATTACATATAAGCAATAACTAGTTGTAATGTGTGTCAAGGCGTATTAGTAGTGGTCAGTGACTGGAAATGATACTCAGTAGTTTGGACTTCGCGTCTTTTTAGTTAGAACGACTGATTCGTTGCTGAACACGTATCTTTTTGGGCGCGTTCGCATAGTTGCGAAAAGCGCCTATTAGCTTTCTCATGTCTATCTGTCTGTCTGTCCATGTGTCCGCATGTATAAACGCAACCCCCACTGGACTGGTTTTAATGAAATTTGACACTGTGGACTGTTACGAAAATTTGTTGGGGGAAAATCCAAATTTGGTTAAAATGGGACAAAAATATCGGGCAATTTACATCAAGAGGTTCTGTTGTTCCCGGCGACACCAATTCGCCACAGAAGGATTTTTATGTGAAATACGCATTATTTTTATGCTGTTGAGACTGACTTGTAGCTCCACAATACGCACAAACATATGGTTGTCTGTCCACTGCAACAATGGTTACGCGAACGCGCCGCAATATTACGTTATAAGTACATTGCATATGTTGGCGTACATGCCTTTAAAAAAAGCGTCACTTAGTGAATATTTGTAGAATTGATATGTAGAGGCGTGAAAGCTGTGTGTCATATAATACAGCGACATTTTATTTTGTAAGTGGAGCACGTTCTTATTTAAATAAGGTCGTTATTTCAAATTATAGATTATCTGGTGTGTGTGTATGTGTGTGTGTGTATGTATGTTTATGTATGTATGTATGTATGTATGTATGTATGTACGTACGTATGTACGTACATCTTGCGTACAAATGAAAGCAGAGGATAACAAATCACTCTGCGTGTTACAAATTTGTTCTGTCGTTTTCATGCTCAGCATACGTGATCTATTCAAAGCAGCTTCTTTGCTACATGTCTGGGAAAACAAGTGTGATGTTTGTCTTTCGAAAATTAATGGTATTTGCAGACTGATATTTGTGTAGTGTTTTAACCTCAATAATTCATAATTTTTACCTTGGACACCCCTTTGTGTTTGTGTATATTACAAGGTAGTTAGCACAACACCATCAACACAACTATTTATGAAGTTTTATCAGAGGATAACAGGGCTACATGTTTCGACGTTGTGTACGTGTTGGTTTCTTTACAGAAGATTTGTTTGTGTTATTTTTCTCGTTGTCCCCAGAGACTGAGGCTTGTTTATTGCGTGGTGTGCGATAATGTGTTGGACATACGTTGATAATATATTTTACTGTTTTGGAGCTGGTATTGACGATGCGGTCTCTCCTCGTCAAAGAGTGTGCATTCGTATATCGGTAAATTCAGGTACGTGGCGAAGGCGTTGTAAGACCGAGACATGTAGTACACTTGACTTTACGTAACTGAAAATACTGAGTTATGGCTGGTCGTTCTTTTATGTCTGATGCAGAAGAGAGGAAAACTTGTTTTTTTAGGTGTCTGACTTAATCTGTAATAACGAAGGTAGCAATTAGCAATTCATTCACTCACTCCACTCACTCATTCACTGACACGTTCACTCTTTTCATTTCATCGTTCACTTCGTTCATTACAATCACCCATATCACAAATCAGTGCAACAAAATGCACACATTGACACAGAGCTGCCAGCAGAGTCAAATGCACACGCCACAGACATGCACACACAGACATGCACACACAGACATGCACACACAGACATGCACACACAGACATGCACACACAGATATGCACACACAGACAGAAACAAATGCACACACAGACGACACGCTGATCTTCTTCTGACTATTTGCTTTTCCTTAAGACATAATATTACGCCAATATTTGCTGCAGCGAACTGTGTTAACGACATTTGTTACGGGGTTATGATTCAGGTGGTGACGTTATTTCCAGGAACTTCGGCTGACGCCTACTACAAAATTGTATTCGTTTTGGCAAAAGACGCCCATACCCGTGACGACGGAATTCTATTTCTTCAACTGGACCAACCCCGAGGAACTTATGAATGAAGGTTTCAAACCAACCTAGTGGAGATGGGACCCTACAAGTTCAAGTAAGTAGCAAGCAGGAAGTGTCTTACTGTAAAACAAGAAGCTGCATTTATTAATACTTTGTTCTTGATAAAATAATCTTCCATAATCTTAGGTAAACCTACTGTAGATGTGCAGTTTCATCTACCTTAAAGCTCTCCTCGCTACATCAAGGAGAACATGCGAACCCGCCACACAGAATTGCCACTTCTCTTTAAGGTGCCACAAAATACATACATGTATATATGTTGCTGAAATGTAGATAATTCCTAGAAAATTTTGCGTGTAAGGTTTTGTAATTATTTTAGTTAATACATTTTTATCAGGTTCTGACTATGGTGGACAGTATTTAAATAATATGGGTTTTGGAATTTTTCAATCGTATGTATTGAAATATAATACACTACATTTCGGGGACAGTCTTGGCCTCCGTCTCCAGGCTTAGTACTCCAAAACAACTGTCAATATGTGATGATTATTTAGTCTGTAATTAAACCTGGATTAGCGGGAGATTGATACGTGCCACATACTTTACAAACTGTTTAGCAAATAAGTTTGTGCAAATTTGAATGGACACCAAATACACAAATACGTAGCTGATTTTTGTAACAACGACTCTAGTAAATTGAAGTTAATCCGGGCTCAATTTCAGTTTATATAATCATCATGTAGTGACAGTGTTTTGGAAGAAGCAATCCTGAAGTCAGGTACCGAACCTGTCGCCGAAATGTGGGGTCTTTTATTCAAATTGATACGACGAAAAAGTTCTAAATGTGTATGAGTTTAAATATTAATACGTTTGTATATTATGTGATAAATTTTTTTATTTAACACTCGCGATTTCTTTTGTACAATGTATGAAAGGGGTTACTAAAATCTCCCTTCTTGTCACTGACACGAATGCAACGCAATAGGCTCAGCTTATCTCTGTTATAGACGTATCTTTTGTTATAACCAGAACGTTTCAAAAGCTGGAGGATATTTGAGAATAACGACCTAAATTCTGTGGCTTAAATCCGAGGACCGAAGTGATTTGTTTCATTTATTCTCCTCAGCTTCCTGTAATAAAGATAATAAGGCGAATTTTAGAAAAAAATGTGCGAAGAGATGCAGAATACAAAAGGAATGGTTTTAAACAAAGCAAACAATACTGCCTGAGCAAGTTTGCATTCAGGTTGACACAGTTTTGTTTTACAGAGTATTGGTGCAGAAAACAGTGCTCACGTGACATGTAAACACAGTTTTATTTCCTGTTTCACAGAGAATTCTTGGAGAAGACGAATGTAACGTGGAACGAAAATAGCACTATTAGCTTCCGGAAGCTCAGACGATGGTATTTTGACACGGAGAATTCCAACGGAAGTTTGAACGACAACGTCACAACATTGAACCCAGTGGCCCTGGTAATTATTCAATCGTACCAAAATATTATCTATTCAAAGACAAAAGTAAAAAAGTAAAGTGAATTTATTAATTACTTCTTGTACAACAGTCTGTGACAAATGCAAAGTGTGTCACTTCTCAACTTAATGACCCATTTTTCAAAGCATCGTGTGTAGCCGTTCACATGCCTTCTGATCACATCTGCGAAGAACGTATTCGATTGTGATCGAAGCCATATATGCAGCTCGTCACATCATCATCATTGGCAAATGCTCATCCACCGAAGGCTTCTTTTAATGGTTCAAACATGTGACAATCGGATGGAGCTAGGTCCGGACTTATGTGGGGTGTGGGAGAAGTTAAAATTTCAGCTGCCTTGTTCCTTCAAAGCTAGCTGCGACGAATGCGCGTTGTCGTGAGCAAAGGAACCCTCCTGGACAGTAAACCTCTGCTCTTTTTTGCCAACTGCCGGCTTCTCCTATAAATTTAACATTCAACGCCTTCTGGCCACATAAAGAAAAACGGCTCAGAGCTCGCTGCTCTACAGCAGTGCCGCCAACTTTAAAGAGGATTTGTCTACAAACAAAACACTAACTAAACCTGACACTGACTTGTCGCAACAGTGCCTAGTATGTAGTTATTGCGACAACCGCTAATGTTCGCAGTGCGTCGATCGCAGCGCCTCTGCAGGAAAATTCACATTACTCTTTCATTCACGTCCCTAATAAAAAGTCAATAGTGTCAGAGAGGAAGATATATAACTACACGTAGTGTGTGTAACTCACGTAACGTGTATGAAATAACACCAATATTCCATGCCATATTAGTCACTGTTTGTTGGATATGTCCATTCCGTGACGTGTTACTGAGAACTGCCGTGAGGCCTCGCTTATAACGCCAGTCCTGTTTCTCTGTGCGGCTAATTCCGAAATAAACATCGTCTAATATTCGGCCATGTACAGGATTACATAATGTATGCACTTCCATATTTTTGTGATGTGAGGTTCTCACATTGGTGATGATGCTGATTAAAATCTTCAGGTATGTAACACCATATCGATTGTTAGCTACTGACTTTGGACTATCTTGCTGCCTCCTTCTTCAGGGTCCAACTAGTCCGGTGGTCTCTCCAGTGGACTCTCAGCCTCACACTTCAATGTAGTGAGGGAGTTAGGAATTTGAAAGGGGGGGGGGCGTTTTTTTAACGACGTTGTCAGATGCTAAGATTATATAGCGTCGGTGGTAGTTGAGTTTAATATGAGAATGGAGCTTTGGTGGGATGTTAGTGACAGGGGAAAACTGAAGTACTCAGAGACAGACCAGTCCCAGTGCCACGTTGTCCACCATAATTCTGACTGAACTAGTGTCGAACCCAGGTCTCCGCGCTTAACGACCTAAGCCATTGCACGACATTAAGGAATGGGAAAACACTAATGAGGAAGACATAGCTGCAACAAGTAAATAGATAAGTGAATAAATACATAAATAGAGTAATAGTTTTGGATGTTAGTATTTACTGCTTTTGATTGTGGGCTTTCAGTCCCCTTGAACGCTTTACTGAAAAATGTGTGTTATTGGCTTTTGGACATTGCTCCATACCTCAGGAGGCCTAAATTTTAATTTCTAGTTTGTTTTGACTGTTGTCTTTGCGTTATGACACCACACGTTCCGGTTGACTGATGCAAACATTTCGATAGAACTTGCTTTCACAATGAAAACGGAGCAGGTGGTTCTCCCGAAACGTTGATATCCACCTATCAAATTACACATTGCCTTATCCCAGAAGATCACAGTGTGAACACTGAATCTCATACGTGTTTGCTTGTTTCAGTCTGCGGCCTACGTTTCGAGATTTCGCAGTAGCTTTATGCATTACTCGCTGTCTGGTGCACTCCGCATGACGGGGCAGAAAGTCCGGATCACCAAGACAGTAGGAGAGTTCTTATTCGACGGTTACAGCGATCCACTTCTCACAGCTGCTGCGTTTGCGCCGAGCTTGTCACAGGCTAAATTTAAGGGAAGTAAATTTGCCTGGTTCTACATGAGGAATGATTCCTCAGATCAGGACGGTATCTACAATGTGGAAACAGGAGAGAATGATGTGTCGAAACTTGGACTTGTCAGATCGTGGAATTATGAGAATCATTCAGATTTCTTTGAGGCTGACTGTGGGCAGATCAAAGGCACAGTTGGTGACCTATACCCTCCTGGCCAGAAGAAGAGCACACCTCTGCAAATGTTTACTTCTGAAATCTGCAGGTAAACCATTAATATACTTCTGTTTCGTACATAAGCTATTCAGTTACCGTTACGTTGGGCATGTAGAGCGCAAAACAAAATCCGCAGACACTCTCGTCATAATATGATTTCTTGTTAACAAAATTCGAAATTGTTGTACAACATAACTCCTGGGACTTTCAATCTTGAAGACACAAATCACCGCCAAAAAATCGCAAAGCGTCAAATGACCGTACAGGGGAGCTTTGTAGTTGCACAGAAAGTAGGAGTAGAGAACTTTGTCTGGAATCACATGTGCGTTCCGCGAGCAGTGGTAGGTATCCAGTTCATCGTCAGAAAGCACTTCCAGGACCCTCAGTTGAGGTAGTCCCAGTTCTCGTCCTATAACGCGTGACCTCTACGACTGTCTTTCCACAGCCGCAATTATGGCACTTTCATTGGTTGGTGTCTGCAATCGTCGAAACGCATTAGCATATTAATGACGTCGACCAGGATAATGTAGTATAAATTCCCGTGCTTCAGTACCATCTCGACTATTACAGGTGCCGAGGATTAAGACCATGTTACAGTGTTCGTCGTGTGTGTGCAATCCACGGAGGTCAATGGTCAGTTTCACGCCCCCGACTCCTTAACCGGTAGGGAAGGGCGCCCGGTCTGAACGCTGAGGCGACAAGAAAAATGTGTTGCCCCGTTGGGAATCAAATCACGATTCCTTCGTCTTCCAGGCCGTAGCTTAGTTGCTATACAGACTGAGCTATCCCGGTTCATGTCTACAGTACGAAACGCAAATCGTCGCTCACATATCAGTGAGAAATCGTTTTTAGTGTGTCCGTATTTACACCTTCAGATATGGCGACCGCTCAGATAGTCTTTAGAATGTCAGCATCTGAACTGATGCTCCAATCGCCATAGATTTTAAGCGTTGATACATATCTGTTTAGCATAGAATTGGATCAGGAGGGAAGGATGTGGAAGGGAGATATTGTGGGTTCTTTCAAGGCACTGCCCAGCTATTCGCCTCAAGACATGAAAGTAGTTTATGAGGACAGAAGTCTGTGACTGGGACATAGTTACAAACCGGGAATTAGGATAGCCCAATCAGTGACACCTATGGCCTGGACGACGGAGGATTTGTGGTTCAATCCCCGGAAAGGGCAAAACTTCCCTCTTCTCTGCCACAACGTCCAGACCGGCCCTGGATCCCACCAAGCCTCTTATTCTCTATACCGAGGGGTATGCCCTGGGGATAAAGCAGCCTTGGGCGTCAAAGTGACCACTTACCTTTATCCAGTGCCGGGGCTAAGAATTCGTGGAGATATACCACCATTCCCTAAGATCTCTCCTAGACCAAATCCTTAATTAAGCAAAGAGACATTTTTTACGTTTACGTATTTCTTCAAGTACAGAAGAGGTACATGGGTCAATTCGTCATCTGCCAGGGCATGGGAAATTTACCTCCACGCCTCCATGCAGCCACAACATTATGATTGTGTACAGATTATCTCGGTCTTATGTACAGTTTTGGAGAGTAGTATTGTTTTAGGAAATTGGTTTTGTTTTAACTGTGCTGAACATGAAGACAATAAGTGGACCTGAAGAGACATGCATATAGCTTTACCTTTAAGCGTGGAAGGGAAAAATAAAGAACGAAATAAAGAGAAAAGAAAGAAGGAACAATGTCGAATCAGAAGAAATTTAGCATTGACCTTGCAGGGACACATTTATATATGTTACGGAATCGCAATGTATCTATATACATACTTACTAATTTATTCACTGAATATTCAATCCTGTGGGATATGGTGCGCTGTAGTTTGGTAAATAGTTACGGACGACGTTTCGGAGGGTCTTTCGGTCTCAAATTTTGCTATTGTTTTCTTATCAAACTGTAATTGTCTGTGTTATGATACCTTCTGTGGTCGTGTAAGTAATTAGTAATGTTTTGGAGGAACGCGTTAGGTCCATGATCGTATATGACAGGGGTGCACAAATTCCGGGCGCCATGTCGCCATGACGACTAAATTTAGTACGACGGTTCTTAATATTCGTAGGTCATCAGTAATTGTTTCATGCCCCCCTTCTGGCGCATAGACTTTTGAAGTGGCTTCTAGATTTTTGGAAAATTTGCACACCCCTGAAGACGGAGGCAGTATGTTCTCGGGAACGTTGGTAACAACATACAGGATTTAAGAAATTATTACACAGAGGAACACAATCCAAGTCTTCACAGCCGTACGAAAAGTCTAATATATTTATTTGTCTTTTTACTATGGAATTCCTTAATAGTCAGTCGCCAAAAGAGTATTAGATATAAGAAAACCAATGACAAAAATTTTTGAATGGGTGGAACGTTTTACACGCTGTGTATTTGTGTGGTGTCAATGTGAGAGGAATTTGTAGTAACCCGTGTTTGGCGGCAACTTCTCTGACGGATGTGTTGTGCGTGCAGAATAATCACGATTCTGCAGGTGCATGTATCATTTGGTTACGGAATGAGAATATTTTACACGCAGTTCATTAAAATTGTGTTCTGACACGTGGACTCCCCTCTCGTAGCCTGGACTCTGACCCCCCCCCCCCCCCATGAAAGTGTAGTGTGTATAAAGGTTTGATTTCCTCGAACTTATGAATTAAGGTAACAGTAAAAGTGAGATTTGAGTTGCTGAATATTGAAGACTTTCGCGATGTTACACTGTTTTGGGGGCACGCGGTGGTGCAGTTGGTTGAGGCACTGCGCTACAAGCCGGAACGTCGCGGGTTCGATTCCCGATGGTGTCACTGGAATTTTTCATTGACATAATCGTTTCGGTCGCACTATGGCCCTGGGGTCGACTCAGCCTCTAACAGAAATGAGTACCAGGAATATTTCCTGAGGGGGTAGAGGCGGCCGGTGCGTAGGGCTGACAACCTTACCACCTTCATGTGCCGATTGCCTAGAAATCTGGGAGCCTCAATCTCCTGGAACCCTAAGGGCCTGTCCAGGCCTGTAATGGGATTGCTTATTACTCTGTTTTGTTTGGAAAATAGTTTTCGACTTTTCGAAGGATCGTAGTGCCTTCATTTGCAGTGTCAAGCAGCTCAAAGAGATTGTTCTGATTGAGGCTGAAAGTACTCCTTCTAAAGGTCGGGACTGTTTACCCAACAACAGCCCAACATCCCAGAAGACTTTCGTATTGAAGGTAATGTTTCTCTTCTCATTAAGCACCATGCCAGGAATCCCGTATAGATATGTGGAGGCATAGCTCCACTCTTTACCTTCCGGCACAACGGAGGTGGATCCTTAGCTGCACGCCCCGACAGCTTTGTCCCGAAAAGAAAACCCATCGTTTCTATTTGATACGAACCTGAGTTGGCCACAGGCATAATGGCGAAGAAAATTTATCTGATCTCGGCGGCAATCCAACCAGTTGCTTTGGCCTTCCTGCCTGTAGCAGTTTCACTTTACAGAATATTTGACCTACTCTGAAATCTACGAGATCGTAAACTTTACAAAAGTAATTATGTCAAGGAGATAACGTAAGCGAGACATCGGGCAGGGACAAAGAAGAAGTGAATATGGAACCGCATTTAGAAGAGAATTTATAGTTTGAATTTATTTCTCACAGAAAAATGATATGGATTAAGAGCAAATTATAGTTATAAATTAAAATGATCTGTGCCAAGTGACCATGTTTGTAAAACCCTAACAGACGTGTGACTACAGGTAAAACAGTGAGGGTCTTAATTTATTTAAATGACTGTCCATCAAATGAAATTCTAGATGTGTTAATGATGGTCATTTGAATATAACGTTTCTCATTAACTGCAGATGGGAGGTTGCATTCTGCGTCACTTCACTTGAAGGTCTTGCGTAGTTCTTTCAAACCCAAGCAACTCTAAATGTGACAATATCTGTCTACAGGAATTGTGTCTGTCTGAATGAAGTACAATTGGAGATGTAGAAAATGTTTATTATTTCTTTCTTCCTCATCTTCTAATCATTTTGTAATCTTTATTCTTCATTTGTTTTTTCTTCTGTTTCTCCTTTCCTTTCGTGCCCCTACTTTTACTTGGCCTCCATTTCCTTCTTTCTGTTCGTTTTCTTTGTTTCTTTCCCTCCTTCAGTATTATTTTCACTCCTACTTTATGTCCTCTTTCTGTCCCTACTCTTTTATCCCCACCTAAACCTGTTCCGCCTTTTTTTTTTCTTTTTTCTTTTTCTTAAGTATTTAATTCTCCACACTCTTGAGTTATGAGTCGGGGAGTCTTAAATTCAATCGTGAATCGAAATGGTTCATTATGTCAAATGTAATTGCCTCCTTTCAGATACATTCAAGTCGACTATGCTGAAGACACAGAGGTACTGGGAATCCCCGGGTATACATATGTGGGCGGCAAGTCGCTTTTGGACAACGGGACTTCCGATCCTAAAAACCGGTGCAACTGTGGAGGTGTATGTGCTCCCCAAGGTGTGCTCAACACATCATCATGCAAGTTTGGCGCCCCGGATTCCTGTCGTATCCCCATTTCCTAGACGCTGACCCTTATTTCAGGAACAAAGTGAACGGGATGAATCCCGATCGAAAGAGGCATCAAATGTATGTCACTTTGGAGCGGTAAGTAGCCTTGTTGCTTCTGCTCTCCAGTTTAAATGAAATGCTTTCCCCGAACATAGACGCTGGGTATTCTTGAAAAGAGGAGTGGGAAGCTAAGTCCATTAGAGTTTTGGAAGAACTTTTTCCTTCTGGCTAGTTCAACAAATGAAGACAGACGTCAGAGTTAATCTGGTAATGCTTATCTATATCTAACTTCTTATCCAAATGTCTGGCTTGGTTGCGTAGCACCTCTGCTCTTTGTTATTTCTGTCAGTAATAGGCTACAAAGCAGTAAAGTACATGATCACCAAGAGTCGTAATGACACAAGTTTACAATTGTTCTTTACGTATTTAAGCAACGAGACATGTAGGTATATTCATTCATTCATACATTCCGTAGTCTGTCTTACGACAGGACCATAGCCTCCTTCAAAATGAGTTCTCCACATGGTGCGATCTAGTGCTTCCTTTTTCAATTTCCCGTAAACATAAGTAGATGCTTACATCTTCTTCTCGTCTTCCCGTCACATATTTTCCTTCTAGCTTTCCTTCAATGGCGTGTTGTAGAAGGCAGTTCCTACTACATTTTTTTTTACCTCGACACTGAATGGAGGTGAGTGGTCGCAAGCCCCGGGGGTTGCTCCAACATTAAAATTACTCGCAGTAGACATTGCCTAGGAGGGTGTGTGTGTCCCAGAGTCTGTTTGGACACCTTGGTGAAGAATAAATGTGTTGCGTGTGTGTGACGGACGTAAGATCTATTCGAAAGTGAATTGGCCGATGGTGAAGTATTTACGTTTTGTATTGCAGACTACGGGAATCCCTCTTGACGTGGCTGCAAGGTTTCAGATAAACTTGCTTTTGCAACCCATTGAAGGTATAAGGTAAGCATCTGATTGTGTAAAGATTACTTTTAAACATCACATATATTAATGCGGCAAGATTTGTTTGCGATATCATGATTCTACGGAACTACCGAATGGATCTTTTCAAAACTGACATTTTTTGGAAGCTTATGATTCGGAATTTATGGCGTAACATGTGAGAAGACTGCAATAATTCTCACCGCCATAAGTACGTCATTTGTGCAAGATTTTTGGTTGTCTTCGTGACTCAAGTGTCCTGCACTCTATTATTATTATTATTATTATTATTATTATTATTATTATTATTATTATTAAGTCACAGCAGTTTAGCTGGTTTCCAAAGGGTACGGTCCGCTGACCAAGCACATCTTATATATTATTCTACCAAAAAATTCCTAACTATGCCGCATGTATCTAGCATTACTGCTTTCTGCATGAGAATATATAGAGCAAGGGAAAGATTGAGCCGTTTCAAACTATCTTGTAGTTTTTTGGGGGTAATACCCGTTGTGGATAATACTGTTGTTACTATACAGACTGCATTCAGTTGCCATAATCTTGTTAGCTCTTCATTTAGGTCTGTACATTTCTGGAGATTCTCGGTGATGATGGTGTGGAGGTTATGACTGTTAGGAATTGCTTCATCTATGAAATATGCTCTTTGATGGTTTTATCAAGCATAACTATATCTGGTCAGTTGTTATGGACAGATCTATCAGTTGTTATGGACCTGTCAGTGTATTGTTTATAATATGAGTTCTGTAACACAGATTGTGGGTCATATTTATAATACGATGTTGGTTTATTGTTCATGGAATATTATCAGCGTTATGTAACCTTTGCGTTGATGTAGTGTCGTTAGTGACATAAGAATAAAACAGCTCAAAGCCAAGACCACCCACGTGTTGATCCTGTTAACAAGCACGTTGAAAATTAATAAGGAAACGAAGCAAACGGACAGGCGCACTTGGAAGGCATTTATGTGAATAGGAAGTTTACAGGGTGATTTCTGCGGAATCATCCTGTATTAAAATGTAACTCGCTAGTTTCGGAATGACGACATGGAGTGGAATTATTTTACCTCAGGATAGGGGACCGGGTACGGGTTATTGTAAAACTTCAGCGAACTTTCCAAGTTTCATAGAAGCCATGGACCAGCTTAGCGAATGTCACGTTTTCAAGAAGGGTTGTTTTCCATGGAGTTAATTAGCTGCTGTGTAAACTGTTCTGTTCCCGAGTAAGTTCCGAATAAATTTTGGGGAGATTTAATCATAGATATGGGTGGTTTTACCAACGACGTCTGCAAAGTCTTTTCTGCAGTCTTATATACGGCCATGTTAAGCTGGCTAGCGGATGAAAGCTAAGGAAGCCGAAGACACCTGTTTGAAAACATTCGTAGAAGTCTGACTGTGTGGGTACAGCTTATTTAAAATTCCTGCAATACTTTTTTAAGATTTTTGGAGCTGAGTATGACAGTCAGGAAATATGTGAAGGTTATTGCATAATTTATTTGCAGCAAGATATAATGTACAAAGCGAAGTCAGGTGACCGAGAGGCAATTCTACGAATCCTGTTCTTAATACCTGTACGTTAAATTGTTAAGCTGTATTTTGTTTAATTTAGCCTGTACTCTGGTGTGCCCACCATATTCTTCCCCATGTTGTGGTTTGAAGAAAGTGTACAAATAACGCCGGAGCTTGCGCAGTCCCTCAAGATGCTGCTAGCATTTGCCCGTTGTTGGAATGTACTGCTCCATCGGCGCTCTGCTGCTAGGGACTCTTCATAGTGGTTTTCGTTGGCGCGTTTCAGGGTCGTAGCGAGATACAGTGGGTTTCTTTCGATACTGTGAAGGGTAAGTGCCTTAAAATATTCTGGAAATACGTGGTGAGATATGAAGTTTTATTAGGTGGATCATGACGATTCGTTTGTGGGGTGTCACTCTGTGTTTTTTTGTTAGCTTTGTACCAAAATTTAGTTTTATTGTGCTATTCTATCTTCAGGGTGGGAAAATACTTTCGAATATGGAGGCACCCCTTTTTTCCACTCGTTTCAGCTACCTATCAAAGTACCGGTTCGCATTGACAAGAGCGGTAATATTCTGAGAATAAGACTAATCGATTTACACCACGAATATGGGGACCTAGTTAAGCTGCTTTGCCACGTGCGGCTTTAGCAGCGCTGCCGTGAGCCCGCGCTTTCTATAAATTAATAAGTATAAATGGACGTATTTCCACGAGCGTGCGCTGCCGAAATAAGCAGCATGTTCTCAGCGCCACTGCCAGCAGCGGGTAACGAATTAGTTCCCGCTGCTGGCAGTGGCTGATATGCTATGCTGCTAGTTGATGGCAGTCTAAACAATTGTGCCTTTTCCATGGGCGGCTGTATCACGTTCCGCATTTAGCGGGTAAGTTGGTGGAAGAGCAACAGCGAACTGCAGCGTCACTCGTGGAAACGGATATTGTCCGTGATTAGCAGCGCTGCTCTTGTTGCGGGCTGCATTTAGCAGTAAGTTGATGGAAGAGCGCAGGGAATGGCAGCGCCACTTTGGAAACGGATGTTGGTCGTGATAGCAGCGCTGCTCACGGCAGCGCTGCTAAACTTGCTCGTGAGACAGAAGACTTAAGGCTGAAGTGAGTTAGGTAACGACTTACGGACTTGTCACATGCACTGCCTTATGGAATAAACATTCATATACACTGTGCTGATATTTGACTGTAAGCTTTCCGATATCCACGTGGTAAAAACACTGTCGGTTATACATTGATGGTGCACGTGAAACTCGGGCAATATTTAATTTCTACATTTCTTAGTGAATGTATGGTAAAGTGTAATAAAGACCGAGTGATATTTCTAATACGAAATTTAATTTCCGTACTGAATTAAAGTGTCAATGTCCATAAAAACACACCACGATTGGGAATGAAGCAGTAATTTACTTTTGTATGTTTTGATGGAAAGGAGCCAAGAAAAACCTTAAAAGATTGTGTATTATGATGGAAATCTTGTCCCCTTATGTCTCCCGTCACGATTGTGGACGAAAACTCCAAGATGGCAGATATTACTATCAAATGAAGACTGATCGAAGTGAGATGCAATCAGACTTGATTCCGTATTCGCGATTCAAAATGTCATTATGGTTTCTATGCAGGTATACAATGTTTGCAGGTGTTCAGGCCTAAGGTGACTTGCAAAATAATCATTTTTTTATTAAGTGCACTGTTGATGTTTACAAGTTTGTAATTGAATGTGTGATATGGTGAGTTGTTGATATAGCCGTAGTTCAGTGGCTAATGAGTAAAGGGACGATTAAATGAGCGGATTGGTCTTTAGGCATTAAACGGACGTGTGAAAGTATTATGTGTGATTGGAAGAGTGTTTTGTGAAAGAATTAAATCTGTATAATGAATAAATATACTACAAATTTATAAACGAATTTTTGTATGAATTACATGAATTTAACACTCATTAAGTAAATTAATTATATGCAAGTGACGCAAACAGTAAACGATGAATTCCTAATGATGTATGTAAATTGGGTACATGGGCCTGTTTGGATAAATTTCAGAATGTAACACTACGTAGTTAAGCCAAAAAATTCATAATTTTTCAAATTCTACCGTCAAAGGCATTTTAAGTCAAAGATATTCTGGATAAGGGGGGGGAAAAAAAGAGAATGTTTTCTTCCCTTTAGGGGGTTTTGGGGGGAAGTACGATGAACCCGCGATCCTGATTTATTCGATCGAAACATTTTTCCCTTCATCCCGTAGTCGTTTACGACAGGTCCGTGGCCCACTTCCTAAGCGAGTTCTCCACAGAGTGCGATCTAGGGCTTCCTCTTTCAATTTCGAATACCCTCCCCCCATTTCCTGAAGGCCATCCAATAGCTGCTTACGTTTCTTCCTCGTATTTCCGTACTTTTTCCTTTTCCGTCTTTCCTTTATGAAGTGTTTTCGAAGGCAATTTTCGCAATAAATTTAAAAATGTTATACCAGGAAATGTATTTATGACCGATGGTTTTACTGAAAATGAACGCCTTTTTAAGGGTTTTTTTCATGGGCATTCCCGACTGAATCTGAACATTTTAGTAAGCCATTTCCAGAAATGATAACATGTTGCACTAAAGACATCTATTTTCTGAAATCCGTTAATTACGAAACAAAGTAATGAAAATTGATTTTTACACATTAGCAAATAAGCGTGGCCTTATCGATTAAAAAATTATTTTGGGAGGTACATGAATTAATTTAAAAATTGTCAAAATTTCTTTGTTTTATAATGAAAATAAAAGTTATTTAAAACGTAAAAAAATTAAATTTTTGTGACCGATTGTTTAAGTCTTAAACCAAAATAGAAAAATATAGTTAATTGCTCACTGTAAGTAATTTATTCAGTATCAGCCACTCATGCAAGACCCACGACACACAGCTAACTACATTATGGTAGGGCAAAAAACTGGCGACCGGTTTATTTGGGGTTCGATTCCGGCAAGGGTACTTCTGATAATTCTTCATCCCCCCAAATGGATTTTGTGTCCTAAAGCCTCATACAATATCCATTGAGGTTATTTTCCAAGGAAATAAGGACGGAGCGGGGAAGCTAAAAATTCGCCCTATCAATTTCGATATTAAGAATGCACTCTTCAATGAATTCTTCATGATAAATCTCTTCAAAGCGACGCAGTGTCAATGGAATAGTATGCTAAACAGTAGTGATATTCAGTGCAAAAAGGTCATGACCGAAGTAATGAAGACGGGCAAATACAAGGCTTTAATCACTCAGCAGCAAGCCAAAAAGGAAGTACTGGTAGTAGGTCTGAGGTGGCAGATCCCAGTGCCGGCGGTCTAAGGGTGGGTTTGCGGCCGCTCGTTTCCGGGGATTGTGGTTCGAATCCCGCCAGGGGCATAGATTCTGTCTCTTGTGAGTCTTTCTTTCTTTTCTTTATCGTGTCCGGACCATTAAATTAAAGATTTTTTGGCCCCCCCGTATTAGGTACGTCAAATCCTTTTTATTTGCAAGCCATAAATCCCGAGGGTGCATTTCGGGGGCAGTCCTTGCATGACAGGAGATGTCCAAATCCTTTTTACCTCTCCACAGCCACAATACAGGTCTTCGGGGGTTTGTTTTGCCCCATTTCCCATTTTTGTTTTTACTGGTGCCAGCCCTGTTTAATGCGGTTTAAGAGATTTCCAAAGTATTGAATCAAGGAGGTGGCTACCAGGCAAATTTGGGTAAGGGGGAAGTCTTCAGGTGGTTTCAAAATTGCACGTTCCGAGGAAGCTATTCCGCGAAAAATGTCGGTGAGGAATCTTGTGAGGGGTTGTATGTTGTCAGGTAGAGGCTCTGCGTCTGGCTGATAAATCGGGCCAGAGGGGTTTCCGAGTATGGTGTTTTTTCTGATGGTTTGAACGTGAAGCCTCGATAATGATTGGGGAAAGGTCCATAGGGGCTGTTGGGCCCATGGGAAAAGGGGATACTCTAGTCAATATTATGATGAGTTTCCCTGCTCAAAAACAAAGCAAGACGCGTTAGTGTCTTTAACCTTCGGTAAATTTCATGGTTTCTATTGAATTAGGCCACAAGGCTTCCGTTTCCCCTTATTTGTAATTTAATTTTTACCCAATCATCCCACTATGACCCGGGGGTCGACAAAAGCCTTTAACAGAAAATGAGGACCAGGAGTATTTCCTGAGAGGTAAAGGGGGGCCGGTGGTAGGGCTGACAACCTTACCCTTCATGTGCCGAATTTTAGATATCTGGGAGCCTGAACCTCCTGGAATCCTAAGGGGGTTCTAGGCCTGTAATGGGATTTGTTTTTCCTTGTTTAAACCCAAACTCCCATCTTACAGCTTTTACAGCCTAAGTAAGGCCTGACTCAGCAAAATTAGATCGGCATTTGATTCAGGATCAATCCTTGAATTGTTCTGTGTCAGTCCCGCTAAAAAAAACCCCCGGGAGTGAGGATGAGCGGAAGTAAAACAAAAAAAAACTTCAGCTTTACAAAAATTAGACAACGCTGTTAGAACGCCCCTTTTGGGAGTCCTCTGTGATTAAGATGGCAAAGAAAACGGTTGTCCTTCCAGTGCTACAGAAGTAGACGCATGTGTTGTTTAAACTTGCTTGTCTTCATGTGTTGTGGCTGCAGGTGCAGGACGCATTGGTGGTAAAGTTTTCCACATTTTGTGTTACAGTTGGTGAGGGGCAGTAAAGGCGGAAATAATGTTATGTATATACCACAGTGTTTAGTGTACAGGTGGTGAGGGCAGTAAAGGCGGAAATATGTTATGTGTATACCCAGTGTTTAGTGTGCAGTTGGTGAGGGCAGTAAAGGCGGAAATATGTTAGGTCCGGAGCGCCCCATTTCGGGCCGGCCCTGCACAAGGCACGGACTGATATGAACGGGGAAAGAAAGGACCGTCCCATGTTATGATAACTGCCTCAGGTTTTACGGGGACTACGTGGAAAGGTACTATTGGGATTGTCAATACCATTAAATGTGAAAATTAATATGTTCTACAATTTCCGTGTATTAGTCAATTACAAAACGTCCAACTAAATGCACTTACAGTAGTTTATATCTGTGATGTTCTGGGATATTCGCGCGTAGTGTGGCAATTATGTACCGACGTTTCGGGACGCTATTACCACTCAACGCTGAGTAATATCTGAGAAGAGCGCAGATCCCATCTACATCGCCGCTGGAAGCTGAAATTACAGTAGTTTGTTTAATATAATAAATAGTATATAATGATACTATAAACACAACTACTACAAGCGTGTTTGTTTTGACTTTTTAATGAATGTGAACAGTTCTTACTGGACTGAGGAAGAAAAAATCCCAACATTACGCATTAAAAACTTATTTTCTGACTGAACACACATTCAGAAGCTGCCAGGACGCCATTACACCATACATATTTCATTCTTCCACCAATGAGACTGTATCGTCTTGCAATTGAAAACACTTCCCACTCTCTCTCGTAATGAAAATGAATCAATGGAAAGAAGCAGGCAACGTGGGACGTGTAAAATTGCCATTTATTTGGGAGCAGATTATGGCCTTCGCAGCCGTAGTTTCATATCCCTCTACGTTGTGTTTTATCTCAGCTTCAGTTGCTGTGGGCCGCGGCTGTTGTTCCCTATACAATATCTGGAGAGGCGAAGGATTTTAATAGACCGTTAGGATAAGTAAGTCGACAGGCAATATTAAACATTTGCCCATGTTTATTCTTGGGCTTAACCTTTATTGTTTTTTGCGAGACAAAATGTTTGGATGGATGATAGTGGCAAATCTTTACGTGATTTTGCTGACGAAAGTGTTTTACAGTGACGCTTTTCTTAAACATCAACATACATTCTTTTAGTGTCTATAACGTGAATTAGTTTATATGGTGTTTGTATTTATTGATTCTACATATAAAGACTCTAAATCATGGTTTTGCAAACTGTGGTACGCCTACGACTAATGGTAAGCCAACCATTATTTGCTGGTACGAGGACTTATAATAAAATCGAAATATACAAAGGAATAAAGATTTGAAAAACAAATAAAACGAGCACATTTATTTGCTAACAGGCAGCATTTGCTGCAGATCATATAGCTCATCTCCGCTGTCAGCCTCTATTTCCAGTTACAGCTTTTTTAAAATACAAAAAAAAAAATATGATGTTAAGTTGAAATAGTTAAATTTAATTTTAGTGGTACGCAGCGAAAATTTTTCGTGAACCCCTGGTCTAAATAATCCCTGTTTATTGTGTTCAACATAACAATCACTTCTTTTGCCATAAATATGTAACAACTGATACTTTAATTGATGTAAGTTACACATTACTGTTGCAGATTTAATGGCGCAGCAGATCTAATTCTTCTATGTATAGTTGTACATTGTTGGCGGCCGGGATAGCGTAGGTCGGCATAGCGACTCGCTAACGAGGTCGACGGTCAGCTATTCGAATCCCAGTGGGGGGCGAGATTTTCCGTACTGTCCAAACCGGCCCTGGGACCCAACCATACCCCCTGTAAAATTCGTTACCGAGTCCGTTCCCTGAGTTAAAAGCGGCCGGTTCGTGGCGTTAACCATCTACCCATTTAGCGCCGAGGTTAAGGAAAGAATAGAGCTATACCTCTACTCCTTCTCTGGACCTTCATTGCCCGTTATAAAATGAATGACCTGCGGTGCCAAGGATTTTTTTCCTACCTGAAGTGTCCAATCCGGGCTCACCCAGCCGATTGCCGATTTCGTATCTGGGTCTTAATTAAATACAAGGTCAAATTTACTATTGCAGTAACTGGCCACTTAGTTCCTGTCATTAGCAGAACTAAACGCATAATAAATTTGGCCATCAAACCCCCGGCGAAACGTGTCGAATTGGAACATAAGATTTACAAATTTTAGTTCGTCATTGTTGTCCCTCAACCTAACACCTTTTGCGCGGAAATAAACTGATGACATTTTAGCTGATATTTTTGCCCTCTACCAAATTTTGTTTACTTCGAATTTTAACGAGCATAAAAGAAACAATCCCATGATTATCGGATCTCTGTCACCACCGGCGTGGCCCGTCGTTAGGTTGCGGCTGGAAAAGACGGCCTTCAAAATATGGAGGGTAGCTGTGAATGTATTACATAAACAGTTCGCGGTAGGCGACAAGGGGGTGGTTCTCCAGCTTGGGGGTTGGGCTAGTTGCTAACAAACTCTTCACCTTAAAAACCTTAACATGTTACGACATATTGTAGATCTTTTGGACGGGGTTTGTTGGGTAAACCTGAAGTGTAAGAGACCCACTTGGAAGACCTGGACGGAGATGGGGAGGATAATATAAAAATGGATCTTCAAGGAATAGGATTGGGAGCTTGGGCTGGGCCTGATCTGGCTTAGGATAGAGACAGGTATTTAGCTGTTGTGATTACGGTAATAATATTCGGGTTCCGTTAAAATGCGGGGAATTTTTTCACTGGCTAAGGATGATTAGTTTCTCAGATACGATACTCTGCTCGTTGGAGTCGAGTCAGTCAGACAGTTTAGCCAGTAGCTAAACTAAACAAATACATCCAAAGCACCATAAATAAATGACATATTTTGGACATTCTCAAAAAGGAATTTTAGTTTAAACACATCCCTGTGTTTCGAAAGCTGGCTCTGCTTCCATCATCAGTGAGTACATGAAGCTTACTCTGTTGTCGATCTGAATATTCAGAACCAAACTTCGGCAATGTTTTGCCTCCACAAATACACACGATCAAAGTGTCCAACATACTTGTCACTTTGACCACGATCGGCCGTACCGTAGCTCCGGCGTCTGGTTGCCGGCTTCTTACCGCCAAGGCTTCGGTTCAGTTACCGGACAGATATATGGGATATGTGTTGAACATACTGCGACAGTTTCTGTCCGAGTAAAGGTAAAGGTAAAGTTCACCCTACAACAGACCATGAAGGCCGGGGGGGAGATTAGAGGTATAGCTCTAGTCTTTATTTAACCTCGGCGCTAGATGGGGGCGGGTGGTCAACGCCACGCCCCGGCCGCTTTACACCTCAGGATTGACCCGGTACCTTGTACAGGAGGGCTGAGTAGGCCCCAGGGCCCGATCTGGACGGGTGCTGAAAAGTTCCCCCCTTCGGAATTTCAATCCCCGGACCGTCCAACTCGTAGCGAGTCGCTTACCGACTACGCTATCCCGTCCCACTTTCTGTCCGAGGTTTTCGGTTTTCCCCTGTCAGATCTTCCCGCCAAGGCTCTTATTCATTCTTCTGTCATCCGTGTGGTTTGGATAATGGGGCCATCAGAGGGCTGCGTACCACAGAGTCTCAACACGTCACGATTAATAACAACAAAGACAGTCAAGGCCGCACAATTTTTTTTCCCCTCCGTGCTTGAGTCGAGGCTATTACTCAGAGGAAGATGTGTATGCACGTGGCCAGCCCAGGGACAAGTTACAGGTTGTGGAAACGGAAGCGGTACAGTTCAGTTCTGGTAACTAGAGACTTGGAAGGTAATTTAAGGAATGCGGGCACGATGGGGGTGGGCATTCCGCTGGGGATGGTATATGACTTAGCGACTGCTGCCTGTACAAAAACATTTATCAGTTACTTTTTTTTTTCGTTTTTTAACCAACAAAATACACTTTTTATTTTCGTTATTTCTGTTCAATTCACCCACACATGTTTCGGCCGTGACTCGGCCATCATCACGGTACATTGATAAGTTCACTTCACTGTTCATGGTCCATTTGGTATTATCACAGAACCGTTACACTGTTTAAGGCTATTATTTACATTGAGAATCACCAGTATACACCTTTCTTCAGGTGAGCGGGGGCGAGATTTTTCGCATACGTCCAGACCGGCCCGGGGGCCCACCCAACCTCCTATACCTCCTTTAACTTAGTGTAACATTTATGGGAGTGGAAAAGGTTCAGTTTTTTATGAAAGCATGATTAGTGAGTTCTGCCTGTTCTTCTTCTTCTTTCTATGGGCCCGTCGGCATTCGCTCCGGATGCACCGCAGCCTTAGGCTTATTGTGCTCGAGTTTGCCTGTTACTGTTTGCTGTGTCTTCGATGCTTGCTTGAAATCATTGCAGTCTGTTAGTCCAATCAGAACCTCAGAGCCAGTGTCCGCTGCTCCTACTGCATTGCCCGAGGTGGGTACCGCACAGCGCCTGCAACCGTCAATAAATCCAGTTTGCCATCATTTTATTGTTGTGTATTGAATATTTATCGACGTATAAATACATATTCGGAAGACAACGGTAGTTGTGGAATATTTCGGAACTGCAACTTGCGGAATGTTAGTTGATTTGAGGAAGTCGTATAATGGTAACATCAGCGTTGCTGGGACAGCCGGATTACAGAGAGTGTTATCGAAAAAAGAAACAGTAAATGCTTACATAATTTTTGGAAAGGGTTTACTTGGAAGAAATACGGTGATGTAGGGTCGTTAGCACAAGATGAGCAGCTTGTATTTACTTTTATACATACAGCAGCTTTGTGTCTTGTACTTGGTTCGAGAAATATGGACATTTATTACACCTAGAGCACACTCTATATTTATTTAACTTCTATCAAAGACGCAGCACGTCTCATTTCGGAAAGCGGATTCGATTCCAGGCTAGTCTATGTGGGTATTGTGGTGAAAAGTGGAAATGGGACAGGGTTTTCTCAGAGTATTTCAGTTTTCGCCTGTTAGTTTTATTCTGCCAATGCTCCATATTCATTCACTTCTCTATCACCGACACATATGCATGTGAGACTTGTGGTGGACAAAGTGGCACTGGGACAGGGTTTTCTTCCCAGTTGTCGGTTTTCCCCTGTCAATTTCATTTCCACTGGTGCTCCATTAATTGTAAAAACTTTGTAAAAAAGCTGCTCATCTTCATCACAGGGGTTTGCACAAGAAGCCTTAAGGCTGCGGTGCGTCCGTAGCATCTGCTGCGGGGCCCTTCACCACGCAAAAAAAACTAACTAACTAACTAACTAAGAGTAGTGCCCTTCTTGTGACGTTAAGAGATTCCCCAGCATTTTTATGCAACCGAGGTTTCATTACCATGTTCATGAGCCAGATAAATCCCTAGTACGTGCTCTCGAGTGTAATAAATGAAGGCAGTTAAAGTTGTGTTCTGTTCCGCTTCGAATCTGGGCCTATTTTCAGTATCTTTCTCAGTCACTCCAGGTAAATGCTTACGATAGTATTTGCATTAATTCGCGAGCTGTTCCTTCAAATCCTTTAAAACTCATCAATTTACCAGTAATTCTATTCTGATGTGCTGGGGGCGTCGTGATGCGAGTCACATAACAATGTTTACATTACGTTCAAAGAACACGCTTTCAATATTTGGAGAGGCGTATTTTCAAAAACACTTTGTCCAATTTGACAAGAAACTGAATTTTGATTACGCAACGCTTAGGGATAAACATATGTTTAAAAAACAGAATGCGTATAAGTGCATGTACCAGGGACTAAAGGAAATTTGTCTACTATATGCGGGTTCTTACTGCTGTTGTAAAGTGCGTCCCGTTTATCCCTGTTTCGGAACGCGGCGCATTATCGCGCATCCGCTGGGATATCCTGTGACACCTTCCCTGCTCAGGGACACGATAAAAGGGACATCCTGTATTATGCGTTTATAGCATGACGCATCTCTAAAAGTGAGCATGTATATTAGTGCTTCAGTGTTGTACATGTTATAAACTGAAGAATTCGCGTTTTGTACTATGGCAATGATATACAGTACCTTACCCAATATCCGTTTTTTATTAGCGGATTTTAATGTGTGAGAGATCACGTTCTATTTTTGTTGTGATTTATTTAAACGACGCTGTAAGTACCTCAGACTATGTAGCGCCGGATGGTTAGGATTGTCATTGGGTGGTGATTGGGAAGGTACTTCGAAGGAAATGGTAACGTTCTAATTTGGGGTACTATCGTGGACTTTGTCAAAGGGATATTATTGAAATAATGATAAACCATACATATCGAGGATGGCAAAAAGTTATGAATTTCGCGTGCCAGAACGTAACGTGTTTGAGTATACAGAACTAACGTGTTTGTGTGTAGAGAACGTAACGTGTTTGTGTTATACAGAACGTACCGTGTTTGTGTATATACAGATGTAACGTTTGTTTTGGTAGAACGTAAACGTGCTTGTGTATACAGAACGTAACGTGTTTGTGTAGTAAACGTACTTATGTATACGGAACATAACGCGTTCGTGTAACAGAACGTAACGCGTTTGTGTATATAGTACTAACGTGTTTGTGTATACAGAACGTGACTTGTTTGTGTTATACAGTACGTAACGTATTTTGTATACAGAACGTTACGTATTTGTGTATACGTAACGTAACATGTTTCTGTATACAGAATTTAAAAGTATTTGTGTATACAGAACGTAACGTATTTGTGTATACAGAACGGAACGTGTTTGTGTGTACGTAACGTAACATGTTTCTGTATACAGAACATAACGTATTTGTGTATACAGAACGTAACGTATTTGTTATATACGTAACGTAACATGTTTCTGTATACAGAACGTAACGTATTTGTGTATACAGAACGGAACGTGTTTGTGTATACGTAACGTAAACATGTTTCTGTATTACAGAACGTAACGTATTTGTGTATACAGAACGTAACGTATTTGTGTATACAGAATGGAACGTGTTTGTGTATACGTAACGTAACATGTTTCTGTATACAGAATGTAACGTATTTGTGTATTACAGAAACGTAACGTATTTGTATATACGTAACGTAACCATGTTTCTGTATACAGAACGTAACGTATTTGTGTATACAGAACGGAACGTGTTTGTGTATACGTAACGTAACATGTTTCTGTATACAGAAACGTAACGTATTTGTGTATACAGAACGTAACGTATTTGTGTATACAGAATGGAACGTGTTTGTGTATACGTAACGTAACATGTTTCTGTATACAGAAGTAACGTATTTGTGTATACGTAAAGTAACATATTTCTGTATACAGAATGGAATGTGTTTTGTGTATACGTAACGTAACATAATTGTGTACACGTAACGTAACGTGTTTGTGTACACAGAACGTCATGCGTTCTTACCTACACCCACGCATGTAAATAAATTTCAATTACTTAATAAACCGGAATTCTCGATTAGACTGCTGTGAAGACCTCAAAACTCGCATCCTTATGTCTTGATTAAAAGTAAGTTTATTTCTTTAAATCTGATGTAATTCATTACAGGTATAAAATCAGGGATATAAGAGCGTAATCAGTGGGTTTGAATGTTTTGATATAGGCCTTGGCACTGACTGCATACGGGAGCTGAAATATGTCAGGTTGAATTTCAGTTGTAAACAGTATTATCTTACAATTAGGGGAGGGGGGCTAGTTGGCTACAGGGGTAAGTTGGCAAAGGGCCATAACTCCCAAAAATGGTGCAGGATAGCAGCACCTGTCAATTTGTACTGTTCAATAACTTCTCCTGAGAGCGGTCAGCAAGCGTCAGCGCATTGTGATTCTATGATGAAGTGTGGTGTAGTGTTTATTTTGTACACCGCAGGAAGTAATTTTTTATCGCTTTATAAAAGTTTTGTGTTTGAGTTTGGTTACAGCTACATGTGACATTGTGCCACCCATGAATGGTACCTCCTTTTGGCTAACATTGGAGCTAGAGAGAATTGTAGATTCAATTTTGTTTGAGGATGATACACTCTAAAACATAAGAAGGTGGCGACGGGGCAGGTCGGCACACTCAACGTGGGGCATGTTGGCTCACTGTGTCAACTTGCCCCGCTTTCGATCAGAATCTCATTGGTTTAATTCTATCCTTCCCTCTAACTTTCCTTCAATCACGTGTTTCAGAAGGCAGTTTCTACGCAAGATGTGACGTACCGGTGACAAGGTTGGATCATTGATTAGCATAAATTAAGGTCACAACAGAAACAACTAAACATACGTAAGTGTAATAGCAACACAATCACCTGTAGACCACTGAAGTTACCAATTCTCGAAACATCGATATATTATTAAAATACCTGAGATAGTAGATAGTTTCCAAACATTTGTTTCCAGGAAGGATGTGAGTGAGTGAGTAGGTGAGTGAGTGAGCAGGTGGGGTGTGTTGTGTGGAGTGAGTGAGTGAGTGGGTGAGTGAGTAGGTGAGTGTGCGAATGAGTGAGCAGGTGAGGGGTTGAGTGAGTGAGTGAGTATGTGAGTGAGTGAGTAGGTGAGTGAGTGAGTGAGTATGTGAGTAGGTGAGTGAGTAGGTGAGTGGGTGAGTGAGTGAGTAGGTGGGTGAGTGGGAGGGTGAGTGAGTGAGTGGGATGTGGAGTGAGTGGGCGATTGTGTGCGAGTGTATGTGAGTGCCTTTGTGCGTGCCTACAAGCTGGGTGTGCAAAGTCAAGTGCACATGATCGAACAAGGGTATTTGCGTCAGTGGACACACAAGTCATTGAACGCTCCCGGAATTGTGTTCAGCTCTGTTAACACAAAGTTAGGACAGGCTAGAAATAAATATTGCGACTTCAGTGCAAAGTCTAGAACTCCATTCTTTTATACCGAACAACGTCACACCATTTGGCCATCTAGTGTGTCGCCTAGACCCGTGACAGTGCCCTACTTAAAGTTACTACGTCGTATGCACACCATGTTGTACGCAGTGGCGCGTTAGGTGAGGGGGGACGTACGAGTTGCGTCCCGCGGTCAAGAAAAGCGTATCAGTTGCGTCCGAGTTGTCAGCCCCCCCAGATAAGGCAATGTATCAGTTGCGTCCCGAGTTGTAAACCCCCCGATAAGGCAATGTATCAGTTGCGTCCCGAGTTGTTAAAACCCCCAGATAAGGCAATGTATCAGTTGCGTCCAAGGGTCTCTGCTTCTGTGTATCATACAGAGACATGACCAAACCTTCAGAACAGACCGGGAAGCGAAACCCGCAGAGCAGCGAGGGACATCACACACACACACACACACCAGACACCACCAAACTCCTAAGTTGTCGACGGTTTCGACGACCACGTATACCTGAAGTGCATGACATTTCGTAATCTTTCAATTTCTTGAACCAAAAAAGGAAAAGAAATGAAAAAATAAAATAAAATAAGGTGCATTAGTTGGTTGAAGAAATTGAAAATTGATGTCAGATGCACGGTGAACACAACGTAAAATTTCTAATGTTTGATATGTTTTGGCAATAACTGTAATGTGTAAATTGACAACTTTCTCAAATGATTCTGTGTTGTTTGATACACAATACTGTTGGTTTGTTCTTGTATCAATATTCTTTTCAAATATCCAGTACAGCATGAGATATATTCTATTTCCACTAATGCGCTTGGGGAAATTTCTTCAGGCCGAAAATGAGCTGTAAAATAATAATTATATTAACAAAACTGAAAATAAAAACTCACTGAAAATTGAAAATAAAACAATTACTGTTTAATTAATATCGGTTTAATTTTTATAAAATAAAAGTTTCACGTGGTATCTAGATTCTTAATTGAAAACAAAGAGATCTGTACATCCCTATGGCACGCTTTTTAACGTATTCACTCTTTATGTTGCTGTGCTTTCCTTTGTGTCCAAATTTTAAACAACTCCTTGTGCTTTAATTTTTATTCATCTGTAAATAATTGTGCGAAATGTTTTCATAGTTTATTATAAAATGTATAACAATAAATATATAGATATATATGTCTAAGAATATAAAGTGTATACTTATAAACATAACATACATAATGTGTAAGCTGGTTAGTTATGTACACTCTACTAACTTTTTATTAAAATCGAAGATGGGCACTCAAAATGGAAGATTACATGTCAAATCGCATGATCAAATTCTCTAAGTACATGACACTATCTTATGCAATCGTTAATAACTTTCAGAGTAGCATGTATAAGCAGTTAATTTCTTATATTAGGTAATAATAAAGTTTGAAGCTATACAATAATACAACAAACGGATAGCTAAAGCGGCTCAGATCAATTTTACAGCTCTATGTAAATAATAAACTTCAAATTTTATGCAGAAAAAATCAGCATAATTTAAATTGACATAAAAATTATTTATTTCTCTTGAAATATTACGTTTTTAATTAGTTCACACGTTACTTAACTTTATTGCTCTGCACCGTGATCAATTAACTTAATAAATTAAATTGTCATGTAAAAATAATTAATAAACCACTACTGGAATTTGCGTACAAAATACATTTCCAAACCGCTGCTACTAACAACGCTCTCTTTGTGAGATCTGCGTTCTTCTAGGATATTACGCAGCGTCCAGTGGTAATCCTTTACCGACGTTTCGGGACAATATCGGCCCCATCTTCAAGGTCAAGAAGTCTTTCTTAAAGACGGGACCGATACATTGTCCTGAAACTTTGGTAAAGATTACCACTCGACGATGCGTAATACCCCAGAAGGGCGCAGATCTCATCAACATCGCGGCGGAAGCCTGAAATAACGCTCTGTTTAAAAACTTAATATTATTCATTCCGTACATTTTCTTTTCTATTTTATAGTCTGATAAATGTACATTTTATTCATTATTAGTTGTGTAACACTGTCCTACATGTTTCGAACCATTTTCTGGCTCATCCTCAGGGACTCAGTATTTTAAAATTACACATTTTTACATCAATTGGTACAATTGTTTAATAGTAAAAACTGAATTACATGAATTTTTTTTTACAATCGTGTTTATACACTGGTTCAAATGTGAATAGATGTAGTTGATGTTTATTTTGGTGTTATAAAACCAAGTCTTATACGGGTTAAAATGTTAAAAGTTGAATAATCTGTGTTGTTATGATATCCTGAAACATACAATATTTAAGATAAAATTGATAGTCGTATTTATGTTAATGTGATTTTTAGTAGGTAGAACGTAAGTTGAAGTAGTCAACGTTGTACATACCTATTTATCGGAGTTGTTTGACTATTACGTGATGAGAACAGTACTGGCTATCGAGTGGTGTATCCGGTATTTAAGTAGGTCACTGTCACGTGGAGGAGTGACGTTTTGGTTGTCGTAGATAAAGCGGAATATTGGGTTGTAGTCTGCTGTATTTTGTTCTTGGCATTAGTTTGTTATTGTATGTAAATTGTTGGATGTAGAATTGTTCTAAGTTATTCATATATCCATAGAACAATTCATGTATGGATACCTTAGAACAATTCATATATGGATATATGGATACCTTAGAACAATTTGATATATGGATACCTTATAACAATTCATATATGGATATATGAATACCTTTAGAACAATTCATATAGGATATATGAATACCTTAGAACAATTCATATATGGTATATGAATACCTTAGAACAATTCATATATGGATATATGAATACCTTAGAACAATTCATATATGGATACCTTAGAACAATTCATATATGGATATATGAATACCTTAGAACAAATTCATATATGGATATATGAATACCTTATAACAATTCATATATGGATATATGAATACCTTAGAACAATTCATATATGGATATATGAATACCTTAGAACAATTCATATATGGATATATGAATACTTAGAACAATTCTACATCCAACAATTTACAACCTACTAAAAATCACATTAACATAAATACGACTATCAATTTTATCTTAAATAGTGTATGTTTCAGGATATCATAACAACACAGATTATTCAACTTTTAACATTTTAACCCGTATAAGACTTGGTTTATAACACCGAAATAAACAGCAGCTACATCTATTCACATTTGAACCAGTGTTTTAAACACGATTGTAAAAAAAAGCCATGTTATTCAGTTTTTACTATTTAAACAATTGTACCAATTGATGTAAAAAATGTGTAATTTTTAAATACTGATCCCTGAGGATGAGCCAGAATATGGTTCGAAACATGTAGGACAGTGTTACACAACTAATAGTGAATAAAATGTACATTTGTAGGACTATAAATATAGAACGCTCTGTTTGTTTGCCTCTACCGAAAATATATCCACCCCAAATGTCATAAAACTTACGTTACCTGAGAAACTTCCTGTTGCCCCTCAAGTAGATTTTTAAGCATTTTGTGGAAGTCGAAGAATTGTTAATTGTGGCCAGGTCTCGCTTAATCTGACCCACTGTACAGCGTCACAGACGGACTTTGAACCAAGGCACCCTGGACCGATTCGACACTACAGCCGTTCGGATTTTCCTCAGCAGCCTGCTACACAACTGCTGTACCTTTAAACTGACCGCGGGACGCAACTAATACATTGCCTTATCTGGGGGGGTTGACAACTCGGGACGCAACTGATACACAGCTCTTATCTGAAAAGTGACCGCGGGACGCAACTAGTAAACCCCGAGGTGAGGCACTGCGCGGGTTCCGTTCCCAATAAGGTCACTGGGATTTTTCATTGACTTAACCCTTCTTGCCGCACTATGGCCCTGGGGTCTACTCAGCCTGTAGGAGAATATCAAGGGTATCACTTCGGGGGTAAAGGCGGCCGCTGCGTAGGGTTGACTATGCCGCCCTGTCATCAGAGTACATGCCCCAAGACTAATATGGCTGCACTGGTCATACTGACTCGCTATAAGCTCTTTTAATACCTTCAAACTGGACTTACCTTAACAGGGTAACATGTTCTATATATACGGATATACGAATATCTGAACTAGAAGTGAAAATGGTGTGTCGTTGGCATTAATGCCATCCACTTTCTGAAGAACTTGAATTTTTTGAAAATTACAGTTGCTTCTGTTACAATTCATAAAGGCGTATGGGGGAGTGGATTTATTGCTCCACTCATTTTTGACCTTGGCACTAGATGAAGGTGAAAGGTTATCTTCGTCGCTTCAAAGAATTCGCTGTACTCATTCAGTATGAGGCTGGGTGGACCTCACGACCAAGCTGGGCGCTTTGGAATAGAAAAAGTCTCTTGCATCTACCGGGAATCGATCAACGATTCCTCGGTTTTCAAGCCCGTTACTTAGTCACTATACCGACTACCCTATCCGGCTCCTCCCTGTTTAAGATGTAACTGTCAAACTTTAAATCCCATGGTGGTAATTACTTCATAAACTACGGCCTCTCTGTATCCGCTACATTAAATATCTGTAGTTCTTTTTAGGCCCCTCACTAATGTTCATTACATAATACAAGAAGGATGCTGATTGCGAAATATCTTGCCACACAACTTCATCATTACTTGCAATATTTCATCACCAGTTATTCTTAAAATCCTATGAGGCGGTTCACCTTGACTGTAGTCCAGTTCAGCACATACACACTTAGCCTACCAACGCTGACACTGATGGAAACATTATGGAACTCCTCTTTTTGAATAAGCTTCAGTGTCACCATGACACTTCTCTTAACATCTTCAACGTCCTGAGATATTTTTCGCTTCAATTTGGGCTGTAAGTCTGAAACAGCCAAATGTCACTGGAGCCAAGTCTGGTCGACAAAGGGACGCGCATTCCAGCACTAGACCCGTTTTACCACAAACACTCGACAGAGAGCGCTTGGTGAGCTGAAGGATTGTCATGGACAAAAAACTTGTTAGACCAACGTTCAACCTTTCTTTACGCACAGATTCAGGTATTCTTGTATAGGAGGATTACATCCAAAAAGTCCCATCATTTTGCATGACAACCTTCAGGGCGTATCTCTCAAATCTTACTGCCCTCATACCTCAGTCACGTGATTGAAGCTGCTTTGCAAGCCTGCACCTCTACCGCTCCGATTGCAGAAACGAACTGATCTACTCGCACGGACTGTGCCCTGTCTCATGACTTGTGACATCAGCCAAAGCTCTCTAACTTTACCTGTGCTCGAAGCTGGAGGTTTTATGGAATTAATCCTGCTATAACTGTTTCTACAAAGCAAGCTGGCTGACAGTTTGCCCTAGACGGATGCATTCGACTTGGACAATACACGTGATATCAAAGAAAGCGACAAGAACACCCTTGATTTGTGACTTGTAGATGACTTGTTTTCCGATGCGTGTTTTCCGTTTGCCTTCTGGCTCATGTTGTAAGCACCACTTTTTATCTCCTGTCAAACTGTTTTCACAGAACATTGTACGGCATTCCATAATCCACTTAGAACACGATTCAACTGGCCTCTATACAAGTATTTGTTCGGTCAGCCAATGTCTTGACATCACCTTCACCACAACTTTTTAAATGTAAAAATTATCTCTTGAATTTTGTCTGTCCGTTTCTTTATCTAAATGTAGTACAAGTTCCGCACTTAGATTTTCATCAAAACCCCTCGTTTACAAACGACCCGCTACTTCCCCAGTCTTAGGCCCAAATGTGTTCCTCGATGTCATGTTCTTGAACACTCTCAACCTAAGTTTTTCGTTAGTATGGCAATCCAGGTTTAACGTTTCACGCTTACGCAAAACAACAGGCAAAATTACATTTGTTCTGCTAAAAATTGGTGTACTGCGAAACACGTAATGGTTATGTCGACTAAGTGTCCATTCATTCATTCATTCATTCATTCATTCCGTTAGTCTGTCTTAGGACAGGTCTGTAGCCTCTTCCAGAGCGAGTTCCCAACAGAGTGTGATCTAGTGCTTCCTCTTTCCATTTCCAGTATCTTCTTTTTTTACTTAAGGTCATTTAGTAGCTGCCAGCGCCTTCTTCCTCGTCTTCCCGTCATTTTTATCCTTCCTTCTTCAATCGCGTGTTTCAGAAAGCAGTTCCTACGCAACATGTTACCAATCCAATTAGCCTTTCTTCTTTTTATTGTATGTACGATATTCCTCACCTCCTTGACTCTGTGTAATATGTGTATTTCTTCATTTCTCACACGATCGGTCCAACTGATCTTCTCCATTCTTCTCCAGCACCACATTTCAAAACTTTCCAGATACTTCTGATCTATTTTCCGAAGTGTCCACGTTTCAGTACCATACAAAGCTATGCTCCAAATGTAGCACTTTACTAGTGTCTTCCTTAAATTTAAGTCCAATTTGACCGTGAAAAGATTCTTCTTGTGTCATATAAACACAAATGCAGTGTGATTGTAAAGTAAATACAGAGGATTAAAAGAATGGCCTTCGTGAAGTCCTGACCACTTTTTGTTGGACTGGGCCCAAGAGGAAATGTGCCAGTAAATATCAAGGACACGAGACAAACTGGAACAAAAAATTTGAAAAACTTTGCTACCGTTTCCCTTGGCTTCTCAAGGAAAAGTGTTGAGTCTGTGTCTTCAAAGTTGCAGAAGTGTATGTGCACTCTAACATAGCCCCGTATATTCTTAAATACGTTGTAAGAATTACAGCAACGCAGAAT
This sequence comes from Reticulitermes speratus, assembly GCA_021186555.1. Lineage (NCBI taxonomy): Eukaryota > Metazoa > Arthropoda > Insecta > Blattodea > Rhinotermitidae > Reticulitermes > Reticulitermes speratus. The sequence goes on along the minus strand of JAJKFL010000042.1, from coordinate 40,995,278 downwards.
TGCATTTAGAAGCTACAGCCATTTAATTTACGTGTTGACTTTAAGAGTGATTCTGTATATACCGAATAAAAATGTCCTTCTGTGTGTCATATAACACGATTCATAATTTTTTGTTAATCCCAGCATTTCACATGCAAATTGCATTAAATTTCCTTTTATCTTTTTAATTCTAAGTTACATATCCATAAGCACATTTATTCATTATTTATTCATGAAATTAAGACGTCAGCCGGAATACGAAATACTAATACTTTTACTTCCTCTCCTTTTGACAGTTTTTTGATATTTTACTGCAAGCTAGTTAGATCGAAATTTATGTCGTGTGCAATTTATAAAAGCGTTTATTTAACGACGCTATCATTTCTTAAGTGGGATCTCCGTTTATGATGAAGATACATAAGTAGGGAGAGGGGGGCTAGTTGGCTACAGGGGTAAGTTGGCAAAATGGTTATAACTCCCAAAGATGGTGCAGGATAGTAGCACCTGGCAATTTGTACTGTTCAATGATTTTTCCTGAGAGCGGTCAGCAAGTATCAGAGCTGTATGAGCTATGACTGAAGTGTGGTGGTGCTGTTCTATTTTTTCCACCGCAGGAAGTAATTTTTTATCGCTGTATAAAATGTTTTGTGTTTGAAGTTTGGTTACAGCTACATGTGACATTGTGCCACCCATGAATGGTACCTCCTTTTGGCTAACATTGGAGCTGGAAGAGAATTGTAGACTTCCATTTTGTTTGAGGATGATACACTCTAAAACATAAGAAGGTGGCGAGGGGCAGGTCGGCACACTCAACGTGGGGCATGTTGGCTCACTGTGTCAACTTGCCCCGCTGTCGATTAGAAACTTGTTGCTTAATTATTTACCAGTGTGATTTTTTCTGTCCGGTTTAAGAAGCTAAATAATGCGTACATGCAAGAAGAGGTCATATAGGGGCAACATACGTCTGGATTATTGCTACAAAGCTGTGAGAGCTCTGCGAAAACGTGGACGGTCAACAAGGAAAGCGGCGAAGGATTTCAGATTTCTTTCCGTATTTAGGCAAGATACTGTAAAAGGATAAGTGAGGGTGAGGTAAAAGCACCTCACCAACACTGTCATTGAGCACACCGTCCATCTCTCTGGATAGATGACGAAGGAGCATTTTGTAAGATATGTAAAATATTTCGTGGCACATGCTGAGACTTCTAAAGAGAGATGAGCAGTTCTGTTGCTAGACAACTATGATTCGCATTTGGCCATACAGGCAATAGACTAATGCAAGCAGAATGGCGTGACTGTCCCTCAGCTTCCCTCCACACTGCAGCCGTAACTCCAGCCTCTTACAGGTCTGTCAACGGATCGCTACGACGTATGTGAACCGAGCTTATGATGCCTGCATAATTAACCATACAGGCACAACAGTGACAGTATATGACAATCCTTGCGTCGTCAACACACCTTCGTACCTGACTTCTTTTTACTGCAAATACCAAAGCAGGTTTCCAGTTTTCTAGAATTTACCTGTTCAGCGGTGATATCTTTCAAAATGAGGATTTTATGGAAGATTACGTTGCAGATATAGCTGCCCCTCCTATGGAGGCAGCAGCTTCCAGTAGCAACAGTCAGCTTCCTGCGATTTTGATGATTCTCCCAAATGATCATCTTCTGCTTCAAAAGTTGCAACCCATCCTGCTACTCCAGAGGACATTCGAAACCTTCCTAAATTGTACGTAAAAAGAGCAAAATGTAAACAAGAACAAGAAAATAACTGTCATTGTGGCTGTTACCTCTGTCAAAAAATGCTTTGACACCAGTACAACAGAAGGCTCGGAGCAAATGAGAGAAGAACTGGGCATAAAATATAATAAAGAGGAGCATGCCACGTATCTAAAGAGAGATTTACATGAGCAGAACGCAAAAATACAAAAAAAAATAAAAAATAAAAAACTGCAGGCAACACAGACAAGAAGACTCCGAGGATACTTCCTACCTCTACTGTCTTGGCGCATCCAGAGAAATGTGGATTCAGTGCACAGAATGCAAGTTGCGGTCACTTGATAATGCACTTATGGCTTTCCCAGCTGTGTTTGCCTAAGTTGCCAGTCTCATGGGATTGGGATACTTTATTTAGAATGAAAACGTGTATTGCTGGTGGTAGGCTAGTGCCATACTGAGTTACCTTTCCTTTTGATTTTCTTTTTCAATTTAAGTAAATGTATTGAATTTTGGGCAGAAATTCTATTGTTTCTCAACTGTTTTATTACCATAAAACATCTCGTTGTTGCGCACAACCTGTATCTGACACCAGGTGCGCAACCAGAATTTTTCATTGGGGGGGGGGGGGGGGGGGGGGGGGGGGGGGGGGGGGACCCTGAGGCTGAATATAATTTGTTTGATTTTAAAAATTGTGTTTATGAAAATCTTGTCATAATATAACATAACACTGTCAGCAACTGCATTTATATACATACAAATATAACTACATGTTCCATGACTCAATCACAGTGTCCTATCTTATTGTTTTTTAATTTTATTAATTTATTATTCAATATTCTAATGTACTAGTCATCAGCTGATTTCAGTGGCTGAATTTGCTGCAGGGTAAATCACGTAAAACCCTTGATATCATCGTATTCACAAATCTGTGTTTTTTAAAATTTCAGTTTTGGGGTGTTTTGGGGGCTGCAGCCTGGTAGCCTCCCCTTTGGTGCGCCCCTATCTGACACGTTTGTTCCATAAAACATTATATTAATCACGGTTTATTATGTTTTGGGCCTTGAAAAGTTGCATCTTGATTTTCCACGTATTTTACCATATGCCAACTTACCCCGTGCGTGGGGCAGGTTGGCACACGTGCGAGGTTAGGGCAAAATCCTCTCCCTCCTATTCCTTACGAATATCGTCAAATTTGTGTAGGTCAGATTGTAGCCCAAGAGTGTTGCTAGCCATACGTGCCGCTATATTCAACTTAACTTGTACAGGGAAAATGTAAAAAAATTATAACGTGAAAAGTGGTGCCAACTATCCCCCCCCTCTCCCCTATCTTTTGAGATTTTTGAAAACAACTTTATGAAAAAACTATGCTTCGAGCTACCCAATGCAGTAACAAGAATTCGAAGGACAAATCAGATATCAGAAGGCTCTACTGACTTTTTCAACTTAAAGTACCGAGCACGCAGAAGCGTGGAACGTGAGGCGTGTTCCTCTCTGCCTACTGTTCACAGACACTCCCCAGTTAACACAATTTCAAGTTTCGCAATTTCAGACTTAATGCAGTTTTTTTTTAAAGTAAAAATGATTAAAATATCTGAAAACGCGCGCCAAATTCTCCTTGCGCGAATGACAGCGCAATGAGACGATGGTGGCGGAAGAATACTGTGGCGATAACACATACGGCGGGACAGTTATGCTGCTTAAACTGACTTCCTCGTATTTAAGTACAATATTTGACCATGCGTGTACGCAGTTCCGATATTCGCCAAAATTCGATTTGCCCCCAATCTTCCGGAGCGTAACTATTGCGTAATTTGGGGAGTGTCGTGTTATCCTGCATCCCCTCCGCCTATAAACAGCAGCCCAAAGCCCTTATCACTGGTAAAGGTTATCACAATTATCATTACCAACATCATATGAACCGAATGGTCTGGACGACAGGAGGGGAATATCCTGGAGGGGGAAGCGTGAGCTGGAAGGAGAAGTGGAGGGGGCTTGATACACTGTATTATGTATTTCTTTCAGTAGCTTCAGTGGAAACAACTAATTAAATGGCTTAGAAAATAAAACAGACAGTGGCTGCGGTGCTAGGACACTCATCCTCGCGGTTTTGAATCTGGATGGGCGCATGCGTGTGCGTTTATATTCCCATCTTCTTCTGGACATGTTCGAGCCAGATATCTTAGTGATTAAATAAAAGAAGAATCTCTACAGAAAGTGTAAATGTATCTTCCAAAATTTGTCTTTTGTCCTTCTTTGTTTCTCACTCTATCTGATCTCATTTGTACACAAATTAGTTTTCGTTGTACACTTGTTACAATTTATAAGGTGCGTGTTTTTTTCTAATTGTGTATTTTTAGAGATTTTCAAAATCAACGTAAAAATATTAAATTTTACATCCCTGTGCTACTATAAGAGCCGGCGTAGCTCAGTCAGAACAGTGACTAGGCTACGGGCTGGATGTTCTGAGGAATCGTGGTTCGGTTACCAGCAGGGGCAAGAAATTTTTCTCTTAACAGCATTCTGGATACACTAAACCTCCTATTAAATGGGTCCGGCGGCGATTTTCCCGAGGGTAAAGCGGCCGGGGCGTGAAGGTCATCAATCAGCCTATCCGTTACCAATGTTAAGAATGGGTGGAGCTGTGACTCAGCTTCTTCAGATGGACTGGGATAACTTTACGGTGGCACAAATTCAACGGTATTGTTGCTGTTTTCACAATTCTTTCTCGCTCTGTATATTTAATCATCGCCTAAACTCGTTTGACGCTAAGTAACTTCACTATTTGACGTAATGCGTTATTATATCTACAGGGTGATTGTCAAGTAATGCAGAATTTTAAATGACTGTATTCATAAATGGATTACTATGTTGCTACAATTCTTGCACAATTTGAATGCCCATACATTGCCATTTAGTGTCACCTTTGCAAAATAAACCCAACTTAGTTCATGAACTCTATTCGTTGAGGACTGCAGTCTTCGCATGGAATTTTCAGAGATCTAGCGGCCAGCTGAGGGACATTCTGTGGATATATGCCGATCAAAACCAAGAACCCTTATAGAACTGGTACAATAAAGTCGAGTTACTTTGCCGCTGTTTCTCTAGACTGCTTAAGGAGAAGGGTGGAGTCTGTGTCTTCGAGGTTGCAGAAGTGTTTTCAAAATGCTGGGGCCCATGCAGTGACTTAGCCAGGTTCTTTGGCGCCCGTGCGAAGTAATCACAGTGGCAGCCCCTAACAGAAATATGAACTTTAAAAAAATCAAAATTATTTATTGGATTTCCTTTTTATCTTGTGCCAGTAACTTAATTTTTTTAACTAAAAAATCGCACTTTTTATTTAAAGTATTAATTTTTCCTCCCATTTTACCGCCCTTTGAACACTGCCGCCGGGGTGGTCCTACCACTCGCCCCTCTAGCTACGCCCTTGGGCCAATATTTAAATCTGAAAATAAATTGTAGTGTGTGGGCTTTAAAATGGTACAAGAGTTGTAGTGACTTACTATTGCTTTTAGGTGATAAAGCCATTTAACCTTATAGATTTTGTCTAAAAATCCCCCTGTATATAACAGTATTGTGAATACAGCGATGCATCACTTCTTAGATGACGCCAAACTAAACCCTGTTTAGCTTACCGCCCAGCGGCCTTCGATGGAACGAAAGTGCTCTGCGATAAAGTTAATTCGACCCGCAACAAGTGCGGCTGATCTTTCCAGAAAACATCCTGTATATATTGTGCCGTATCTTCTTGTCTCGGCCCAGGTGCGCTGGAATCTGTGTGGAAGGCTACTGCTGAGTACAAGTTTCGAACTCAGCACTACGTGGTCCGGGGCTGCTCGGCGTTGTTCTCACTGTCGGTTGATTTTGGAGAATCCAATTTCTTCGAATTTGGGGGTGTTGGGGTGCCGCTTCAATAATCGTCTCTTGCTCGGAATTGGAATTTGAGAGGTATCTGATTTATTATACAGTGGTATACAAGTACCTGTATGTATATGTAATGCAGCGTGAGGCAGACACTGTGTGGCACTGCCGATCACCGATACCGTGATTGATATAGTTCTTTAAAACGTTGGCGTCACTCGTTGTAATTTGTCTTCGGGTTCTTATGTAAGCCGAATGAGTTCTAAAATTGCCTTCAAACCTCACTGCAGGCCGATCACTGATGGACGAGACACAACCGGATGACTCCCCGACGACAAGTGGAATACTCTCTCGTTCTCTGGACAAAGACTTGTTGCAACCTCTCACCCTCGCTTCCAGATCTAGAAACAAATAATAAAATTGCTTATCTTTAATAAATAATACGAGATATTGTGGCGATGGTATTAATACAAACGTTGAATATGGCCGTGCCATGGCTCAGGCAGTTAGTCGCTGGCCTCCCACCGCGGAGGCCCGGGTTCGATCCCGGGTCAGTCTATGTGGGATTTTTGGTGGACGAAGTGGCACTGGGACAGGTTTCTTCCGAAATACTTCGCTTTTCCCTTGTCAGTTTCATTCCACCGTTGCTCCATTACAAGTAAAAACGAATAAACTTCGTCACAGTGTTGCACAATAAGCCTCAAGGCTGCGGTGCGTCGGTAGCATCTGCTGCGTGGTCCTTCTCCACAAAAAAAAAGTGTTGAATATTAAATACCTCTCTCTTTCCCTATTAGGTAGCTATGCCCGCTATACTGTTAATGGTATATTATTTAAGATCGCATTGTTTGTATAAATCCATAGGAATAATCAACGGTAATTATGTAATCTGATGTATTTGAAATTGATCTCATATTTTTATATGTACGCACGCAAGGCCAGCCAACCAGAAACTACTGCTGTACAGTCCATAATGAAAAAGAAACAAACAAACTAAAAACACGCAATGGTAACAACAAATTCCACGTAAAACACTGTCGTGACGGAACGGAACCAATATAAAATGTTCCCGTATCTAGTAGAACCGACAATCGTAAACTTATCTTTGAAGGTTTAAAAAAGATACATTTAGGACTGTTGGTTCTACTAGATTTGGTGACATTTTAAATTAGTTCCGTTCTGTCATGATTAACCACATCGGTAATCGATTGTCACAACCTGCCAGGTTCTTATAAGATCTTGGTATCAAGTCATAACAATTCCACAATAACAGCTGCTGGCCACATTTCCGTGGGCCAAGGTTTGACACCAATCTGCATTGTCACTCACGTGCTCTTACACACCCAGTATGTGACGTCACGCTACACGCTTGAGGACAGTAAATTGTTCCTTAAATTCCTAATAACAACGACGCCTGTACAAACCGTAACTGGCACTGTGACAGGCTCTCTGCCACGTGCAGTTTTGGCCCGTTACAATCCATGCATCGAGATACTTGTCGTGGCTAATATTGACCTGTTCTTGGAGTTTGTGCTGAATGTGTCCTGTGTCTTTACGTACAGAATTTTAAAAATATTACATCTTGCAAACATCATGTCTTTACATTAAAGTGTGTAAATATTAACACGCTTTATAACTTTTCCAAACGTAGAATCAATGACAGTGTCTTTCAAGGGAAGGCAGTTATTAGAACTGCAATAAGATGGTGTAAAGTTTTTTCTGTCCTTCGTGAAGGTGTAGTAATTAGCCCTACATGACGGTCGCTTTTAGCACCACGGAAATAGTCTCTGGTACTCATTGGTTAGAAGCCTGGATCGGACCCAGAGCGGTCTGGACGCTTCGTAGAAGAGAAACATTTCTTGGCCTTACCGGGAATCGAACCACGATTCCTCGGTTATCTAGCCCGTTACCACGTACCCTAGACTGAAGCGTTTGCAGCTTTAACCATCGGTCGCTCTGACGCCGTGGAATGATCGCTGCCATTCTCATTCAATAGAGGGATGGCTTCTTAGCAAAGCAATTTGTAAAATACACGATTTAAGGTCTTATAGCTTTGTCGATGAATATTGAAGTCTTCTGGGAGACGACGCCCTGTTTATTGGCAACTAGTTACCGACGTTTCGGAGAGCTTAACTACCTCCATCTTGGACTGGCACCCCAATGTAAATCTATTGCAATAATTTCTTTTGAACAACTTACTCTTCGTGGGACTGCCATGAAGATGGAAGCAGTAAGCTCCTCCGAAATGTCGTGTAATTAATTACCAATCTCGGAAGGAGTAAAGAAGATCGAAAGGCGCACCATGGACAGAGGCCTAATTCTTATCTGGTTTGCAGTCTTGCTATCGGTCATCGGTACACTGCTTAGTTTCAACTGGAATGCTATCTTCAACTTCATCATAGCGAAGGTAAACAAGCAATAACTATGTTGCTTAAAATCTTCTGGGCTGTTACCCCGTGTCATTTCTCGGTGCATGACCAACGTATCGGGATCACGTTGGTCATACACCAAGAAAAGACGCCGGCCGTGCCATGGCTCAGTCGGTTAGTCGCCGGCCTCTCACCACGGAGGCCCGGGGTCAAGGTCCCAGGTCAAGTCCATGTGAGATTTGTGGTGGACAAAGTGGCTCTGGGACAGGTTTTTCTCCGAGTTGTCGGTTTTCCCCTGTCGATTTCATTCCACTGGTGCTCCATTAATTGTAAAAATTGGTATAAAAACTGCTCATCCTCATCATCTTTATTAGGTTTGCACAAAAAGCCTTAAGGCTGTGGTGCGAGGGCCCTTCATAAAAAAACGACTCCGGGTAACAACCTAGAAGATTTTAAGCAACAATACGAACACGGCGGAAGCCTTCAATTACATATAAGCTATAACTAGCTGTAATGTGTGTCAAGGCGTATTAGTAGTGGTCAGTGACTGGAAATGATACTCAGTAGTTTGGACTTCGCGTCTTTTTAATTAGAACGACTGATTCGTTGCTGAACACGTATTTTTTTTGGGAGCGTTCGCATAGTTGCGAAAAGCGCCTATTAGCTTTCTCATGTCTATCTGTCCGTCTGTCCGTGTGTCCGCGTGTATAAACGCAACCCCCTGGACTGGTTTTAATGACATTTGACACTGTGGACTGTTACGAAAATTTGTTGGGGAAAATCCAAATTTGGTTAAAATCGGACAAAAATATCGGGCAATTTACATCAAGAGGTTCTGTTGTTCCCTGCGACACCAATTCGCCACAGAAGGATTTTTATATGAAATACGCATTATTTTTATGCTGTAGAGACTGACTTGTAGCTCCACAATACGCACAAACATATTGTTGTCTGTCCACTGCAACAATGGTTACGCGAACGCGCCGCAATATTACGTTATAAGTATATTGCATATGTTGCCGTACATGCCTTTAAAAAAAGCATGACTTAGTGAATATTTGTAGAATTGATATGTAGAAGCGTGAAAGCTGTGTGTCATATAATACAGCGACATTTTATTTTGTAAGTGGAGCACGTTCATATTTAAATAAGGTCGTTATTTCAAATTATAGAGTATCTGGTGTGTGTGTATGTGTGTGTGTATGTATGTATTGTATGTATGTATGTACGTACATCTTGCGTACAAATGAAAGCAGAGGAAAACAAATCACTCTGCGTGTTACAAATTTGTTCTGTCGTTTTTATGCTCAGCATACGTGATCTAGTCAAAGCAGCTTCTTTGCTACATGTCTGGGAAAACAAGTGTGATGTTTGTCTTTCGAAAATTAATGGTATTTGCAGAATGATATTTGTCTAGTGTTTTAACCTCAATAATTCATAATTTTTACCTTGGATACCCCTTTGTGTTTGTGTACATTACAAGGTAGTTAGCACAACACCATCAACACAACTATTTATGAAGTTTTATCAGAGGATAACAGGGCTACATGTTTCGACGTTGTGTACGTGTTGGTTTCTTTACAGAAGATTTGTTTGTATTATTTTCTCTCGTCGTCCCCAGAGACTGAGGCTTGTTTATTGGTGGTGTGCGATAGTGTGTTGGACATACGTTGATAATTATATTTTACTGTTTTGGAGCTGGTATTTGCCGATGCGGTCTCTCCTCGTCAAAGAGTGTGCATTCGTACATATGGTAAATTCAGGTACGTGGCGAAGGCGTTGTAAGACCGAGACATGTATGTACACCTGACTTTACGTAACTGAAAATACTGAGTTATGGCTGGTCGTTCTTTTATTCTGATGCAGAAGAGAGGAAAACTTGTTTTTTTAGGTGTCTGACTTAATCTGTAATAACGAAGGTAGCAATTAGCAATTCATCACTCACTCCACTCACTCATTCACTGACACGTTCGCTCTTTCATTTATTCGTTGCTTCGTTCATACAATCACCCATCACTCAGTAATTAATTCAAGTGTAGCAGGAGTCAAAAAGCGACAGACATGCACACACAGACATGCACACAGACATGCACACACAGACATGCACACACAGACATGTACACACAGACATGCACACACAGACATGCAACACAGACATGCCACAGACATGCACACACAGACATGCACACACAGACATGCACACACAGATATGCAACACAGACATGCACACACAGACATGCACACACAGACGACACGCTGATCTTCTTCTGACTATTTGCTTTTCCTTAAGACATAATATTACGCCAATATTTGCTGCAGCGAACTGTGTTAACGACATTTTGTTACGAGGTTATGATTCAGGTGGTGACGTTATTTCCAGGAACTTCGGCTGACGCCTACTACAAAATTGTATTCGTTTTGGCAAAAGACGCCCATACCCGTGACGACGGAATTATATTTCTTCAACTGGACCAACCCCGAGGAACTTATGAATGAAGGTTTCAAACCTAACCTAGTGGAGATGGGACCCTACAAGTTCAAGTAAGCAGCAAGCAGGAAGTGTCTTACTGTAAAACAAGAAGCTGCATTTATTAATACTTTGTTCTTGATAAAATAATCTTCCATAATCTTAGGTAAACCTACTGTAGATGTGCAGTTTCATCTACCTTAAAGCACTCCTCGCTACATCAAGGAGAACATGCGAACCCGCCACACAGAATTGCCACTTCTCTTTAAGTGCCACAAAATACATACATTATAATGTTGCTGAAATGTTGATAATTCCTAGAAAATTTTGCGTGTAAGATTTTGTAATTATTTTAATTAATTCATTTTTGTCAGGTTCTGAGTATGGTGGACAGTATTTAAATAATATGGGTTTTGGAATTTTTCAATCGTATGTATTGAAATATAATACACTACATTTCGGGGACAGTCTTGGCCTCCGTCTCCAGGCTTAGTACTCCAAAACAACTGTCAATATGTGATGACTATTTAGTCTGTAATTAAACTGGATTAGCGGGAGATTGATACATGCTACATACTTTACAAACTGTTTAGCAAATAAGTTTGTGCAAATTTGAATGGACACCAAATACACAAATACGTAGCTGATTTTTGTAACAACGACTCTAGTAAATTGAAGTTAATCCGGGCTCAATTTCAGTTTATATAATCATCATGTAGTGACAGTGTTTTGGAAGAAGCAATCCTGAAGTCAGGTACCGAACCTGTCGCCGAAATGTGGGGTATTTATTCAAATTGATACGACGAAAAAGTTCTAAATGTGTATGAGTTTAAATATTAATACGTTTGTATATTATGTGATAAATTTTTTTATTTAACACTCGCGATTTCTTTTGTACAATGTATGAAAAGGGTTACTAAAATCTCCCTTCTTGTCACTGACACGAATGCAACGCAATAGGCTCAGCTTTATCTCTGTTATAGACGTATCTTTTGTTATAACCAGAACGTTTCAAAAGCTGGAGGATATTTGAGAATAACGACCTAAATTCTGTGGCTTAAATCCGAGGACCGAAGTGATTTGTTTCATTTATTGTCCTCAGCTTCCTGTAATAAAGATAATTAGGCGAATTTTAGAAAAAAATGTGCGAAGAGATGCAGAATACAAAAGGAATGGTTTTAAACAAAGCAAACAATACTGCCTGAGCAAGTTAGCACTCAGGTTGACATAGTATTGTTTTACAAGTATTGGTGCAGAAAACAGTGCTCACGTGACATGTAAACACAGTTTTATTTCCTGTTTCACAGAGAATTCTTGGAGAAGACGAATGTAACGTGGAACGAAAATAGCACTATTAGCTTCCGGAAGCTCAGACGATGGTATTTTGACACGGAGAATTCCAACGGAAGTTTGAACGACAACGTCACAACATTGAACCCAGTGGCCCTGGTAATTATTCAATCGTACCAAAACTATTTTCTATTCAAGGACAAAAGTCAAAAAGGTAAAGTGAATTTATTAATTACTTCTTGTACAACAGTGTGTGACAAATGCAAAGTGTGTCACTTCTCAACTTAATGACCCATTTTTCAAAGCATCGTGTGTAGCCGTTCACATGCCTTCTGATCACATCTGCGAAGAACGTATTCGATTGTGATCGAAGCCATATATGCAGCTCGTCACATCATCATCATTGGCAAATGCTCATCCACCGAAGGCTTCTTTTAATGGTTCAAACATGTGACAATCGGATGGAGCTAGGTCCGGACTTATGTGGGGTGTGGGAGAAGTTAAAATTTCAGCTGCCTTGTTCCTTCAAAGCTAGCTGCGGCGAATGCGCGTTGTCGTGAGCAAAGGAACTCTCCTGGACAGTAAACCTCTGCTCTTTTTTGCCAACTGCCGGCTTCTCCTATAAATTTAACATTCAACGCCTTCTGACCACATAAAGAAAAACGGCTCAGAGCTCGCTGCTCTACAGCAGTGCCGCCAACTTTAAAGAGGATTTGTCTACAAACAAAACACTAACTAAACCTGACACTGACTTGTCGCGACAGTGCCTAGTATGTAGTTATTGCGACAACCGCTAATGTTCGCAGTGCGTCGATCGCAGCGCCTCTGCAGGAAAATTCACATTACTCTTTCATTCACGTCCCTAATAAAAAGGCAATAGTGTCAGAGAGGAAGATACATAACTACACGTAGTGTGTGTAACTCACGTAAAGTGTATGAAATAACATAAATATTCCATGCCATATTAGTACTCTTTGTTGGATATGTTCATTCCGTGACGTGTTACTGAGAACTGCCGTGAGGCCTCGCTTATAACGCCATCTCTGTTTCTCTGTGCGGCTAATTCCGAAATAAACCTCGTCTACACGTTGCCTTATCCCAGAAGATCACAGTGTGAACACTGAATCTCATACGTGTTTGCTTGTTTCAGTGTGCGGCCTACGTTTCGAGATTTCGCAGTAGCTTTATGCATTACTCGCTGTCTGGTACACTCCGCATGACGGGGCAGAAAGTCCGGATCACCAAGACAGTAGGAGAGTTCTTATTCGACGGTTACAGCGATCCTGTTCTCACAGCTGCTGCGTTTGCGCCGAGCTTGTCACAGACTAAATTTAAGGGAAGTAAATTTGCCTGGTTCTACATGAGGAATGATTCCTCAGATCATGACGGTATCTACAATGTGGAAACAGGAGAGAATGATGTGTCGAACTCGGACTTGTCAGATCGTGGAATTATGAGAATCATTCAGATTTCTTTGAGGCTGACTGTGGGCAGATCAAAGGCACAGTTGGTGACCTATACCCTCCTGGCCAGAAGAAGAGCACACCTCTGCAAATGTTTACTTCTGAAATCTGCAGGTAAACCATTAATATACTTCTGTTTCGTACAAAAGCTATTCAGTTACCATTACGTTGGGCATGTAGAGCGCAAAACAAAATCCGCAGACACTCTCGTCATAATATGATTTCTTGTTAACAAAATTCGAAATTGTTGTACAACATAACTTCTGGGACTTTCAATTTTGAAGACACAAGTCACCGCCAAAAAATCGCAAAGCGTCAAATGACCGTACAGGGGAGCTTTGTAGTTGCACAGAAAGTAGGAGTAGAGAACTTTGTCTGGAATCACATGTGCGTTCCGCGAGCAGTGGTAGGTATCCAGTTCATCGTCAGAAAGCACTTCCAGGACCCTCAGTTGAGGTAGTCCCAGTTCTCGTCCTATAACGCGTGACCTCTACGACTGTCTTTCCACGGCCGCAATTATGGCACTTTCATTGGTTGGTGTCTGCAATCGTCGTAACGCATTAGCATATTAATGACGTCGACCAGGATAATGTAGTATAAATTCCCGTGCGTCAGTACCATCTCGACTATTACAGGTGCCGAGGATTAAGACCATGCTGCAGTGTTCGTCGTGTGTGCAATCCACGGAGGTCAATGGTCAGTTTCACACCCACGACTTCTTAACCGGTAGTGAAGGGCCCCCGGTCTAAAAGCTGAGGCGACAAGAAAAATGTGTTGCCCCTGTTGGAATCAAATCACGATTCCTTCGTCTTCCAGGCCGTAGCTTAGTTGCTATACAGACTGAGCTATCCCGGTTCATGTCTACAGTACGAAACGCAAATCGTCGCTCACATATCAGTGAGAAATCGTTTTTAGTGTGTCCTTATTTACATCTTCATATACGGCGACCGCTCAGATAGTCTTTAGAATGTCAGCATCAGAACTGATGCTCCAATCGCCATAGATTTTAAGCGTTGATACATATCTGTTTAGCATAGAATTGGATCAGGAGGGAAGGATGTGGAAGGGAGATATTGTGGGTTCTTTCAAGGTACTTCCCAGCTATTCGCCTCAAGACATGAAAGTAGTTTATGAGGACAGAAGTCAGTGACTGGGACATAGTTACAAACCGGGAATTAGAATAGCCCAATCAGTGACACCTATGGCCTGGACGACGGAGGATTTGTGGTTCAATCTTCGGAAAGGACAAAACTTCCCTCTTCTCTCACACAACGTCCAGACCGGCCCTGGATTCCACCAAGCCTTTTATTCTGTATACCGAGGGGTATGCCCTGGGGATAAAGCAGCCTTGGGCGTCAAAGTGACCACTTACCTTCATCCAGTGCCGAGGCTAAGAATTCGTGGAGATATACCACCATTCCCTAAGATCTCTCCTAGACCAAATCCTTAATTAAGCAAAGAGACATTTTTACTTTTACGTATTTCTTCAAGTACAGTAGAGGTAGATGAGTCAATTCTGTCATCTGCCAGGGCATGGGAAATTTACCTGCACGCCTCCATGCAGCCACTACATTATGATTGTACGGATTATCTCGGTCTTATGTACAGTTTTGGAGAGTAGTATTGTTTTAGGAAATTGGTTTTGTTTTAACTGTGCTGAACATGAAGATAATAAGTGGACCTGAAGAGACATGCATATAGCTTTACCTTTAAGAGTGGAAGGGAAAAAGAAAGAAGGAAAGAAAGAGAAAAGAAAGAAGGAACAATGTCGAATCAGAAGAAATTTAGCATTGACCTTGCAGGGACACATTTATATATGTTATGGAATCGCAATGTATTTATATACATACTTATTAATTTATTCACTGAATATTTAATCCTGTGGGATATGGTGCGCTGTAGATTGGTAAATAGTTACGGACGACGTTTCGGAGGGTCTTTCGTTCTCAAATTTTGCTATTGTTTTCTTATCAAACTGTAATTGTCTGTGTTATGATACCTTCTGTGGTCGTGTAAGTAATTAGTAATGTTTTGGAGGAACGCGTTAGGTCCATGATCGTATATGACAGGGGTGCACAAATTCCGGGCGCCATGTCGCCATGACGACTAAATTTAGTACGACGGTTCTTAATATTCGTAGGTCATCAGTAATTGTTTCATGCCCCCGTCTGGCGCATAGACTTTTGTAGTGGCTTCTAGATTTTTGGAAAATTTGCACACCCCTGAAGACGGAGGCAGTATGTTCTCGGGAACGTTGGTAACAACATACAGGATTTAAGAAATTATTACACAGAGGAACACAATCCAAGTCTTCACAGCCGTACGAAAAGTCTAATATATTTATTTGTCTTTTTACTATGGAATTCCTAAATAGTCAGTCGCCAAAAGAGTATTAGATATAAGAAAACCAATGACAAAAATTTTTGAATGGGTGGAACGTTTTACACGCTGTGTATTTGTGTGGTGTCAATGTGAGAGGAATTTGTAGTAACCCCGTGTTTGGCGGCAACTTCTCTGACGGATGTGTTGTGCGTGCAGAATAATCACGATTCTGCAGGTGCATGTATCATTTGGTTACGGAATGAGAATATTTTACACGCAGTTCATTAAAATTGTGTTCTGACACGTGGAATCCCCTCTCGTAGCCTGGACTCTGACCCCCCCCCCCCCATGAAAGTGTAGTGTGTATAAAGGTTTGATTTCCTCGAACTTATGAATTAAGGTAACAGTAAAAGTGAGATTTGAGTTGCTGAATATTGAAGACTTTCGCGATGTTACACTGTTTGGGGGCACGCGGTGGTGCAGTTGGTTGAGGCACTGCGCTACAAGCCGGAACGTCGCGGGTTCGATTCCCGATGGTGTCACTGGAATTTTTCATTGACATAATCGTTTCGGGGGTCGGGGTCGAGTCAGCCTCTAACAGGATTGATTACCAGGAATATTTCCTGAGGGGGTAAAGGCGGCCGGTGCGTAGGGCTGACAGTTTCACTTTACAGAATATTTGACCTACTCTGAAATCTAGAGATCGTAAACTTTACAAAAATAATTATGTCAAGGAGATAACTTAGGCGAGACATCGGGCAGAGACAAAGAAGAAGTGAATGTGGAACCGCATTTAGAAGAGAATTTATAGTTTGAATTTATTTCTCACAGAAAAATGATATGGATTAAGAGCAAATTATAGTTATAAATTAAAATGATCTGTGCCAAGTGACCAAGTTTGTAAAAACCTAACAGACGTGTGACTACAGGTAAAACAGTGAGGGTCTTAATTTATTTAAATGACTGTCCATCAAATGAAATTCTAGATGTGTTAATGATGGTCATTTGAATATAACGTTTCTCATTAACTGCAGATGGGAGGTTGCATTCTGCGTCACTTCACTTGAAGGTCTTGCGTAGTTCTTTCAAACCCAAGCAACTCTAAATATGACAATATCTGTCTACAGGAATTGTGTCTGTCTGAATGAAGTACAATTGGAGATGTAGAAAATGTTTATTATTTCTTTCTTCCTCATCTTCTAATCATTTTCTAATATTTATTCTTCATTTGTTTTTTCTTCTGTTTGTCCTTTCCTTTCGTGCCCCTACTTTTACTTGCCCTCCATTTCCTTCTTTCTGTTCGTTTTCTTTGTTTCTTTCCCTCCTTCAGTACTATCTTTCACTCCTACTTTATGTCCTCTTTTTGTTCCTACTCTTTTATCCCCACCTAAACCTGTTCCGCCTTTTTTTTTTCTTTTTTCTTTTTCTTAAGTATTTAATTCTCCATACTCTTGAGTTATGAGTCGGGGAGTCTTAAATTCAATCGTGAATCGAAATGGTTCATTATGTCAAATGTAATTGCCTCATTTCAGATACATTCAAGTCGACTATGCTGAAGACACAGAGATACTGGGAATCCCCGGGTATACATATGTGGGCGGCAAGTCGTTTTTGGACAACGGGACTTCCGATCCTAAAAACCGGTGCAACTGTGGAGGTGTATGTGCTCCCCAAGGTGTGCTCAACACATCATCATGCATGTTTGGCGCTCCCGTATTCCTGTCGTATCCCCATTTCCTAGACGCTGACCCTTATTTCAGGAACAAAGTGAACGGGATGAATCCCGATCGAAAGAGGCATCAAATGTATGTCACTTTGGAGCCGGTAAGTAGCCTTGTTGCTTCTGCTCTCCAGTTTAAATGAAATGCTTTCCCCGAACATAGACGCTGGGTATTCTTGAAAAGAGGAGTGGGAAGCTAAGTCCAGTAGAGTTTTGGAAGAACTTTTTCCTTCTGGCTAGTTCAACAAATGAAGACAGACGTCACAGTTAATCTGGTAATGCTTATCTATATCTAAATTCTTATCCAAATGTCTGGCTTGGTTGCGTAGCACCTCTGCTCTTTGTTATTTCTGTCAGTAATAGGCTACAAAGCAGTAAAGTACATGATCACCAAGAGTCGTAATGACACAAGTTTACAATTGTTCTTTACGTATTTAAGCAACGAGACATGTAGGTATATTCATTCATTCATACATTCCGTAGTCTGTCTTACGACAGGACCATAGCCTCCTTCAAAATGAGTTCTCCACATGGTGCGATCTAGTGCTTCCTTTTTCAATTTCCCGTAAACATAAGTAGATGCTTACATCTTCTTCCTCGTCTTCCCATCACATATTTTCCCTTCTAGCTTTCCTTCAATGGCGTGTTGTAGAAGGCAGTTCCTACTACATTTTTTTTTACCTCGACACTGAATGGAGGTGAGTGGTCGCAAGCCCGGGGGTTGCTACAACATTAAAATTACTCGCAGTAGACATTGCCTAGGAGGGTGTGTGTGTCCCAGAGTCTGTTTGGACACCTTGGTGAAGAATAAATGTGTTGCTCCTACCGGGTATTTTATCATATGACGGACGTAAGGTCTATTCGAAAGTGAATTGGCCGATGGTGAAGTATTTACGTTTTGTATTGCAGACTACGGGAATCCTTCTTGACGTGGCTGCAAGGTTTCAGATAAACTTGCTTTTGCAACCCATTGAAGGTATAAGGTAAGCATCTGATTGTGTAAAGATTACTTTTAAACATCACATATATTAATGCTGCAAGATTTGTTTGCGATATCATGATCTACGGAACTACCGAATGGATCTTTTCAAAACTGATATTTTTTGGAAGCTTATGATTCGGAATTTATGGCGTAACATGTGAGAAGACTGCAATAATTCTCACCGCCATAAGTACGTCATTTGTGCAAGATTTTTGGTTTGTCTTTGTGACTCAGGTGTCCTGCAGTCTATTATTATTTTATTTTATTATTTTATTATTATTATTAATTCACAGCAGTTTAGCTGGTTTCCAAAGGGTACGGTCCGCTGACCAAGCACTTCTTATATATTATTCTACAAAAAAATTCCTAACTATGGCGCATGTATCGAGCATTACTGCTTTCCGCATGAGAATATATAGAGCAGGGCGAAGATGGGGTCGTTTCAAACTATCTTGTAGTTTTTTGGGGGTATTACCAGTTGTGGATAATACTGTTGGTACTGTACAGACTGCATTCAGTTGCCATCATCTTGTTAGCTCTTCATTTAGGTCTGTACATTTCTGGAGATTCTCGGTGATGGTGGTGTGGAGGTTGTGACTGTTAGGAATTGCTTCATCTATGAAATATGCTCTTTGATGGTTTTATCAAGCATAACTATATCTGGTCAGTTGTTATGGACAGATCTATCAGTTGTTATGGACCTGTCAATGTATTGTTCATAATGTGAGTTCTGTAACACAGATTGTGGGTCATATTTATAATACGATGTTGGTTTATTATCATTATTAAACGAGAATTTGCATCGATTGTCAGTATTACGCACTTAATTATGAAATTATGAAGTGCGTGTTTCGAGTCATATCTTACTTGTATCATATTCATGGAATATTATCAGACGTTATGTAGCCTTTGCAGTTGATGTAGTGTCGTTAGTGACATAAGAATAAAACAGTTCAAAGCCAAGACCACCCACGTGTTGATCCTGTTAACAAGCACGTTGAAATTAATACGGAAACGAAGCAAACGGTAGGCAGCACTTGGAAGGCATTTATGTGAATAGGAAGTTATACAGGGTGATTTCTGCGGAATCATTCTGTATAACTCGCAGAGTTCGGAATTATTTACCTCAGGATAGGGACCGGGTACAGGTTATTGTAAACCCTTCAGCGAACTTTCCAAGTTTCATAGAAAGCATGGGACCAGCTTAGCGAATGTCACGTTTTCAAGAAGGGTTGTGTTCCATGGAGTTAATTAGCTGCTGTAGTAACTGTTCTGTTCCCGCGTAAGTTCCGAATAATTTAAACTCATAGATATCGGGTGTTTTACCAACGACGTCTGCAACAGTCTTTTCTGCAGTCTTATATACGGCCATGTTAAGCTTGCAGGTCGACTGAAAGCTAAGGAAGCCGAAGACACCTGTTTGAAAACATTCGTAGAAGTCTGACTGTGTGGGTACAGCCTATATTTAAATTCCTGCAATACTTTTTTAAGATTTTTGGACTGACGTATGACAGTCAGGAAATACTGTGATTGTTATTGCATAATTTATTGCAGCAAGATATAATGTACAAAGCGAAGTCAGGTGACCGAGAAGGCAATTCTACGAATCCTGTTCTTAATACCCGTACGTTAAATTGTTAAGCTGTATTTTGTTTAATTCTAGCCTGTACTCTGGTGTGCCCACCATATTCTTCCCCATGTTGTGGTTTGAAGAAAGTGTACAAATAACGCCGGAGCTTGCGCAGTCCCTCAAGATGCTGCTAGCATTGCCCGTTGTTGGAATGTACTGCTCCTTCGGTGCTCTGCTGCTAGGACTCTTCATAGTGGTTTTCGTTGGCGCGTTCAGGGTCCTAGCGAGAATACAGTGGAGTTTCTTTCGATACTGTGAAGGGTAAGTGCCTTAAAATATCTGGAAATATGTGAGATTTGAAGTTATTATTAGGTGATTATCACGATTCGTTTTGTGGGGTGTCACTCTGTGTATTTTTTGTAGCTTTGTACCAAAATTTAGTTTTATTGTTCTATTTCTATCTTCAGGGTGGGAAAATACTTCGAATATGGAGGCACCCCTTTTATTCACATCGTTTCAGCTACCTATCAAAGTACACGGCTTCGCATCGCACAAGACGGTAATATTCTGAGAATACAACTGATCGATTAAACCAGGAATATGGAGACCTAGTTAGGATGCTTTTCCACGTGCGGCTTTAGCAGCGCTGCCGTGAGCCGCGCTTCCTATAAATTAATAAGTATAAATGGACGTATTTCCACGAGCGTGCGCTGCCGAAATAGCAGCACTGTTCTCAGCGCCACTGCCAGCAGCGGGTAACGAATTAGTTCCCGCTGCTGGCAGTGGCTGATATGCTATGCTGCTAGTTGATGACAGTCGAAACAATTGTGCCTTTTCCAAGGGCGGCTGTATCACGCGCCGCATTTAGCGGAAAGTTCGTGAAAGAGCAGCAGCGAACGGCAGCGCCACTCGTGGAAACGGATGTTGTCCGTGATAGCAGCGCTGCTCTTGTTGCGCGCTGCATTTAGCAGTAAGTTGATGGAAGAGCAGCAGCGAACGGCAGCGCCACTTGTGGAAACGGATATTGTCCGTGATAGCAGCGCTGCTCTTGTTGCGCGCTGCATTTAGCAGTAAGTTGATGGAAGAGCAGCAGCGAACGGCAGCGCCACTTGTGGAAACGGATGTTGTCCGTGATAGCAGCGCTGCTCTTGTCGCATGCTGCATGTAGCAGTAAGTTGGTGGAAGAACAACAGCGAGCGGCAGCGCCACTCGTGGAAAACAGAAGCCTTAAGGCTAAAATGAGTTAGGTAACAGACTTACGGACTTGTCATATGCACTGCCTTATGGAATAAACATTCATTTACACTGTGCTGATATTTGACTGTAAGCTTTCCGATATCACGTTGGTAAACACTGTCGGTTATACATTGATGGTGCACGTGAAACTCGGGCAATATTTAATTTCTACATTCTCTTATGAATGTATGGTAAAGTGTAATAAAGACGAGTGATATTTCTAATACGAAATTTAATTTCCGATACTGAATTACAAGTGTCAATGTCCATAAATAAACACACGACGACTTGGGAATGAAGAAGTAATTTACTTTTGTATGTTTTGATAGGAAAGGAGCCAAGAAAACCTCCAACAAGATTGTGTATTATGATGAGAAATCTTGTCCCCTTATGTCTCCCGTCACGATTGTGGACGAAAACTCCAAGATGGCAGAATTACTATCAAATGAAGACTGATCGAAGTGAGATGCATCAGACGTGATTCCGTATTCGCGATTCAAAATGTCATTATGGTTTCTATGCAGGTATACAATATTTGCAGGTGTTCAGGCCTAAGGTGACTTGCAAAATAATCATTCTTTTATTAAGTGCACTGTTGATGTTTACAAGTTTGTAATTGAATGTGTGATATGGTGAGTTGTTGATATAGCCGTAGTTCAGTGGCTAATGAGTAAAGGGACGATTAAATGAGCGGATTGTCTTTAGGCATATAAACGGACGTGTGAAAGTATTAATGTGTGATTGGAAGAGTGTTTTGTGAAAGAATTAAATTTGTATGATGAATAAATATACTACAAATTTATAAACGAATTAATTGTGTGAATTACATGCAATTTAACATATCATTAAGTAAATGAATTATATGCAAGTGACGCAACCAGTAAACGAGGAATTCCTAATGAAGTATGTAAATAGGGTACATGGCCTGTTTGGATAAATTTCAGAATGTAACACTACGTAAGTTAAGCCAAAAATTCCATAATTTTTAAATTCTACGCGTCAAGGCATTTAAGTCAAAGAATATTCTGGATAAGATGGGGAAAAAAGAGAATGTTATCTTCCCTTTAGAGGTGGTTGACATACGATGAACCCCGCGCATCCTGACCTTATTCGATCGAAACGTATATTCATTCATCCCGTAGTCCGTCTTACGACAGGTCCGTAGCCACTTCCTAAGCGAGTTCTCCACAGAGTGCGATCTAGTGCTTCCTCTTTCAATTTCGAATATCCTCCCATTTCCTGAAGGCCATCCAATAGCTGCTTACGTTTCTTCCTCGTATTTCCGTCACTTCTATCCTTCCTTCCGTCTTTCCTTTAATGAAGTGTTTTCGAAGGCAATTTCTACGTAATAAAGTAAAATGTTATACCCAGGAAATGATATTTATGACAGATGGTGTACTGAAATGAACGCCATTTTAAGGGTTTTCATGGGCATTCCCGACTGAATCTGAACATTTTAGTAAGCCTATTTCCAGAAATGATAACATGTGCACTAAAGACATCTATTTTCTGAAATCCGTAATTACGAAACAAAGTAATGAAAATTGATTACTACACATTAGCAAATAAGCGTGGCCTTATCGATTAAAAATTATATATGTGGAGGTACATGAATTAATTTAAATTGTCATAAATTTCTTTTGTTTTATAATGAAAATAAAAGTTATAAAACGTAAAAAAATTAATGTGTGACACTGATTGTTAAAGTCTTAAACCAAAATAGAAAATATAGTTAATTGCTCACTAGTAAGTAATTTATTCAGTATCAGCCACTCATGCAAGCACCCACGCACGCACTCGCTAACTACATTATGGCTAGGACACAAACTGGACGACCGGTTATTTGGGGTTCGATTCCCGGCAAGGGTACTTCGTGATCAATTCTTCATCCACACTGGATTTTGTGTCCATAAAGCCTCATACAATATCCATTGAGTTTATTTTCCAAGGAGATAAGAGACGTAGCGTGAAGCTAAACATTCGCCTCTATCAATTGTCGATATTAAGAATGCACTCTTCAATGAATTCTTCACTGATAAATCTCTTCAAAGCGACGCAGTGCCAATGGAACTAGTATGCTAACAGTAGTGATATTCAGTGCAACAAGGTCATATGAACGAAGTAATGAAGACGGGCAAATACAAGTGCTTTAATCACTCAGCAGCAAGCCAGAAGTACTGTGGTGCAGATCCCAGTGGCCGTGCGGTCTAAGGCGTGGGTCTACGGCCCTCGTTTACTAGGGATTGTGGGTTCGAATCCCACCGGGGGGCATTTGGATGTTTGGTTGTGTTTAGATGTGATGGCGATAGCATGAAAATAAGGTGACATGCAGGACAAAAAGGACTTCAACAGTACAAATGGATCAAAGGGGAAAACCCAGGAATAAAAAAAAAAAAAAAAAAAAAAAAATCCCGCCGGGGGCATAGATTCTGTCTCTTGTGAGTCTTTCTTTCTTTTCTTTATCGTGTCCGGACCATTAAATTAAAGACTTTTTTGCCCAGTATTGGGCTACGTCAAATCCTTTTTTATTTGCAAGCCATAAATCCTCGAGGGTGCATTTCTGGGGGCAGTCCTTGCATGACAGGAGATGTCCCAAATCTTGTACCTCTCCACAGCCACAATACAGGTCGTCGGAGTTTGTTTTGCCCCATTTCACCATATTTGTTTTTACTGGTGCCACCCCTGTTCTAATGCGGTTAAGAGATTTCCAAGTATTGAAATCAAGGAGGTGGCTACCAGGGCAAATCTGGGTAAGGGGGAAGTCTTCAGGTGGTTCAACTTGCACTGTTCCGAGGAAGCTATTCCGCGAACTGTCGATGAGCGACTCTTGTGAGTGTTGTATGTTGTCAGGTAGAGGTCTCTGCGTCTGGCTGATCACTCTTCCAGAGGGGTCCTACCGAGTATGGTGTTTCTGAGTGTGAACGTGAAGCCTCGATAATGATGAGGGCATGGTCCAGTAGGGGCTGTTGGGCCATGGGAGAGAGATACTCTAGTCACTATACTGACTGAGCTACCCTGCTCAAAAACAAAGCAAGACGCAGTGTCTTTAACCTTCAGGTAAATGCATGGATACTATCTGAATTAGGCCACAAGAGCTTCCTTCCACATTATTTGTAATTAATCTTTCTACCCAATCATCCCACTATGGCCCGGGGGTCGACAAAGCCTGTAACAGAAATGAGTACCAGGAGTATTTCCTGAGAGGTAAAGGCGGCCGGTGCGTAGGGCTGACAACCTTACCACCTTCATGTGCCGATTGTCTAGATATCTGGGAGCCTGAACCTCCTGGAATCCTAAGGGCCTGTCTAGGCCTGTAATGGGATTGCTTTACCTTGCTTTACCCAATCATCCCATCTTCCAGTTCTGTAAAGCCTAACGTGAGGCCCTGACCTCAGCAAAATTAGATCGGCATTTGATTCAGCGATCCAATCCTTGAATTGTGCTAGTGTCAGTCCTGCTAAAAAAAACCCGTAGTGAGGATGAGCGGAAGTAAAAACAAAGAAACTTCAGCTTTACAAAATTAGACAACGCTGCTACGAACGCCCCTATGTAGGCCTCTGTGATGTCAGAGGGCAAAAAAAAACAGGTCAGTCCTTCCAGTGCTTCAGAAGTAGACGCATGTGTTCGTTTATCTTGCTTGTCTTCATGTGTTGTGAGCTGCAGGTGCAGACGCATTGGAAGTATGTACCACAGTGTTTAGTGTACAGTTGGTGAGGGCAGTAAAGGTGGAAATATGTTATGTATATACCACAGTGTTTAGTGTACAGTTGGTGAGGGCAGTAAAGGCGGAAATATGTTATGTGTATACCACAGTGTTTAGTGTGCAGTTGGTGAGGGCAGTAAAGGCGGAAATATGTTAGGTCCGGAGCGCCCATTTCTCGGGCCGGCCCTACACAGGACACGGACTGATATGAACAGGGAACAGAAGAGACCGTCCCATGTTATGATAACTGCCTCAGGTTTTACGGGGACTACGTGGAAAGGTACTATTGGGATGTCAGTACAATTAAATGTGAAATTAATATGTTCTACAATTTCCGTGTATTAATCAATTACTAAAAAGTCCAGCTAAATGCACTTACAGTAGTTTATATCTGTGATGTCCTGGGATATTACGCAGCGTAGTGTGGCAATTATGTACCGACGTTTCGGGACAGCTATTACCACTCAACGCTGCGTAATATCTCAGAAGAGCGCAGATCCCATCTACATCGCCGCGGAAGCCTGAAATTACAGTAGTTTGTTTATAATATAATAATAGTATATAATGATACTATAAACAAACTACTACAAGCGTGTTTGTTTTGACTTTTTAATGAATGTGAACAGTTCTTAACTGGACTGAGGAAGAAAAATCCCAACATACGCATTAAAAACTTATTTTCTGACTGACACACATTCAGAAGCTGCAGGACGCCATTACTCTATACACATATTTCATTCTTCCACCAATGAGACTGTATCGTCTTAGCAATTGAAAACACTTCCCACTCTCTCTCGTAATGAAAATGAATCAATGGAAAGAAGCAGGCAACGTGGGACGTGTAAAATTGCCATTTATTTGGGAGCAGATTATGGCCTTCGCAGCCGAGTTTCCATATCCCTCTACGTTGTGTTTTATCTCAGCTTCAGTTGCTGTGGCCGCGGCTGTTGTTCCCTATATAATATCTGGAGAGGCGAAGGATTTTATATGACCGTAGGATAAGTACAGTCGACAGGCAATATTAAACATTTGCCCATGTTTATTCTTGGGCTTAACCTTTGATTGTTTTTTGCGAGACAAGTGTTTGATGGATGACTAGTGGCAATCTTTACGTGATTTTGCTGACGAATGTGTTTTACAGTGACGCTTTTCTTAAACATCAACATACATTCTTTTAGTGTATATAACCGTGAAGTTTATATGGTGTTTGTATTTATTGATTCTACATATAAAGACTCTAAATCATGGTTTTGCAAACTGTGGTACGCCTACGACTACTGGTAAGCCAACCATTATTTGCTGGTACGAGGACTTATAATAAAATCGAAATATACAAAGGAATAAAGATTTGAAAAACAAATAAAACACGAGCCACATATATTTGCTAACAGGCAGCATTGCTGCAGCATCATATAGCTCATCTCCGCTGTCAGCCTCTATTTCCAGTTTCAGCTTTTTTAAATACAAAAAAAAAATTATGTTAAATTGAAATAGTTAAATTTAATTTATTGGTACGCCAGCGAAATTTTTCGTAAACCCCTGGTCTAAATAATCCCTGTTTATTGTGTTCAACATAACAATCACTTCTTTAGCCATAAATATGTAACAACTGATACTTTAATTGATGTAAGTTACACATCTACTGTTGCAGATTTAATGGCGCAGCAGATCTAATTCTTGTATGTATAGTTGTACATTGTGGCGGCCGGGATAGCGTAGTCGGCATAGCGACTCGCTACGAGGTCGACGGTCAGCTATTCGAATCCCAGTGGGGGCGAGATTTTCCTTACCTGTCCAAACCGTCCCTGGGACCCAACCATACCCCCTGTAAAATTTGTACCGGCTCCCGTTCCCTGAGTTAAAGCGGCCGGTTCGTGGCGTTAACCATCTACCCCATTTAGCGCCGAGGTTAAGGAAAGAATGGAGCTATACCTCTACTCCTCCTCTGGACCTTCATTGCCCGTTATAAAATGAATGACCTGCGGTGCCAAGGAATTTTTTTCCTACCTGAAGTGTCCAATCCGGGCTCACCCAGCCGATTGCCGATTTCGTATCTGGGTCTTAATTAAATACAAGGTCAAATTTACTATTGCAGTAACTGGCCACTTAGTTCCTGTCATTAGCAGAACTAAACGCATAATAAATTTGGCCATCAAACCCCCGGCGAAACGTGTCGAATTGGAACATAAGATTTACAAATTTTAGTTCGTCATGTTGTCCCTCAACCTAACACCTTTTGCGCGGAAATAAACTGATGACATTTAGCTGATATTTTTGCCCTCTACCAATTTTGTTTACTTCGAATTTTAACGAGCATAAAAGAAACATCTCCATGATTATCGGATCTCTGTCACCACGGCATGGCCCGTCGTTAGGTTGCGGCTGGAAAAGACGGCCTTCAAATATGGAGGGTAGCTGTTGTGCCGGGAGTTTTCCCAGCACACCCTGCGGTACTCGAACCACGGACTTTCGTCGCGCGCATCAATCCCCTCTACTTGGTTCCCCTCCATTTCCCCTCCTCTCCTGAGTTTACTTCAGACCTGTGCGTGATTGAGGAAATCACTCTGAACCTAGCCGTCTATTAGTAACGTCTAAATTTCGTCTCGGCCATGGGGGCAAAATTCCGTCCAGCAGTGAGTAGGTGAGGTTGGAGTCCCTTGGCGGTCGTCGTGGTCCCGGTCTTTGGTTTTGTTGGGTTTAGCCCCACGACGACGCCAAGGTACATTATTTTGGTATGTATGCGAACAAGTAATTGCTTGATCAGTCTCACGTCGTGTATTTTGTAATTATTGTTTTATTGTATGCTGTTTGTTAAAATATATGATTTGTTTTGTATATTGTATTCTTTGTTGTGTGCGTAACTCGGCTTATCTGCGGGGCCCAGCATAGTAAAGCAGATATAGCAGAGAGGGGTAGGGCGGTCGTGATATTAGAGGCCCCAAAAGTGAGGTGCCCCGGTGCACTGTGAATGTATTACATAAACAGTCGCGGTAGGCGACAAGGGGTGGTTCTCCAGCTTGGGGGTTGGGCTAGTTGCTAACAACTCTTCACCTTAAAACCTTAACATGTTACGACATATGTAGATGTTTTGGACGGGGTTTGTTGGGTAAACCTGAAGGTAAGAGACCACTTGGAAGACCTGGACGGAGATGGGAGGATAATATAAAAATGGATCTTCAAGGAATAGGATTGGGAGCTTGGGCTGGGCTGATCTGGCTTAGGATAGAGACAGGTATTTGGCTGTTGTGATTACGGTAATAAATATTCGGGTTCCGTAAAATGCGGGGAATTTTTTCACTGGCTAAGGAATGATTAGTTTCTCAGATACGATACTCTGCTCGTTGGAGTCAGTCAGTCAGACAGTTTAGCCAGCTAGCTAACTAAACAAATACATCCAAAGCACCATAAATAAATGACATATTTTGGACATTCTCAAAAAGGAATTTTAGATAACACATCCCTGTGTTTCGAAAGCTGGCTCTGCTTCCATCATCAGTGAGAACATGAAGCTTACTCTGTTGCCGATCTCAATCTTCAGAGCCAACTTCGGCAATGTTTTGCCTCCACAAATACACACGATCAAAGTGTCCAACATACTTGTCACTTTGACCACGATCGGCCATGCCTTAGCTCCGGCGTCTGGTTGCCGGCTTCTTACTGCCAAGGCTTCGGTTCAGTTACCGGACAGATCATATGGGATATGTGTTGAACATACTGCGACAGGTTTCTGTCCGAGTAAAGGTAAAGGTAAAGTTTACCCTAGAACAGGCCATGAAGGCCCAGAGTGGGGAGTAGAGTTATAGCTGTACTCTTTCTTTAACCTCGGCGCTAGATGGGTGGTCAACACCACTCCCCAGCCGTTTTACACCTCAGGATTGACCCGGTACCCATTGTACAGAAGGCTGAGTAGGCCCCAGGGCCGATCTGGACGGGTGCTGAAAAGTTCCCCCCTTCGGAATTCAATCCCCGGACCGTCCAACTCGTAGCGAGTCGCTATACCGACTACTCTATCCCGGCCCACTTTCTGTCCGAGTTTTCGGTTTTCCCCTGTCAGTATCTTCCCGCCAAGGCTCTATATTCATTCTTCTGTCATCCGTGTGTTGGATAATGGGGCCATCAGAGGTTGCAGTACCACAGAGTCTCATCACGTCACGATAATAACAACAAAGACAGTCAAGGCCGCACCATTTTTTTTTTTCCCCTCCGTGCTTGAGTCGAGGCTATTAATCAGAGGAAGAATTGTATGCACGTGGCCAGCCCCAGGGACAAGTTACAGGTTGTGGAACACGGAAGCGGTACAGTTCAGTTCTGGTAACTAGAGACTTGGAAGGTATTTAAGGAATGCGGGCAGGATGGGGTGGGCATTCCACTGGGGATGGTATATGACTTAGCGACTGCTGCCTGTACAAAAACATTTATCAGTTACTTTTTTTTTTCAGTTTTTTAACCAACAAATACACTTTTTATTTTAGTATTTTGTTCAATTCACCCTACACATGTTTCGGCCGTGACTCGGCCATCATCAGAGGTACATTGATAAGTTCACTTCACTGTTCACTGGTCCATTTGGTATTATCACAGAACCGTTACACTGTTTAAGGCTATTATTTACATTGAGAATCACCGGTATAAACAGTTTTATATATGTTATGCAGACAAATGTACACAGTGTATACTGTGTACATTTGTCTGCATAATTTCTGTGATAATACCAAATGGACCAGTGAACAGTGAAGTGAACTTATCAATGCACCCATGATGATGGCCGAGTCACGGCCGAAACATGTGTAGGGTGAATTGAACAGAAATACGAAAATAAAAAGTGCATTCGTTGGCTAAAGAAAATGAAAATGAATGTGAAGATGCACGGTGAACACAACGTAAAATTAATTTATCAGTTACATTAGAGTGACTTCCGCCACCTTCGTCTCATAGCGTGCGTTTAAAAAAATGTCAGTATTTCAAGTTTTATGTTATTTTCACCGTACATTTTTATTGTATATAGTCTATATAAATAGGAGACAATAAATTGTACATTTCTCGGAATAAGACTATATATTTCAAGTTCGTTAACTCTTTTCTTTGAAATTGCCCATCTCTCAAACTGCGTAACTTCAAGTTACGTAAGTCAGGGGATTGTCTGTGTGTAAGAAAGTACTTGCATTTGTAAACACGTGAGTCATAACAACAGCGAAAGAAACAAAACACGCCGATCCCAGTGGCCGCGCGGTCTTAGGCGTTCGGGTGCCGGATTGCGGATTCGAATCCTGCCGGAGGCATGGATGTCTGGTTCTTGTGAGTGTTGTGTGTTGTCAGGTAGAGGTCTTGGCGACGGGCCGATCCCTCGTCCAGAGGAGTTTTACCAAGTGTGTTTGAGTGTGATCCGATGCAACAATAACCCTCCACACCAACAATGAGTAGTTAGAAGAGGCAAGACTAAGTAAGAAATAAATAAAACAACACACGATATTTAACTTTTAATCAACTTAAACGAAGGATTAATTTTAAACGGATAATTAATGAAACGTGTTCAGGTTACTGCGAATTCCGTTTGCGGATTTGACGAGGAGGATAGAAGCATATTGAATTTGCATCAACTAGAAGGGGCAGTAAGAGGCTGTAGTGACTTTAACTGAAAAAAAAATGACTGTGACAGTTTCTAGGGCGATTGGCAGGTAATGATATTTTATACGAGTAAGAGGTACTTAATTAAAATCAATACCTAACTTCGGGGTTCATATTACAGTGCACGTAAATTAGCGAAAACGTATCCATAATTACATGTTTTATATAATAACATCATGCAACCATATATTCTTTCAATTAGTTCAAGGTCATGCCGTAGTTCAGGCAGATAATCGCTGGACTCTCAACGCGGAGTTACTGTGGAATTTGTGGTATGTACATCGTTTCTTAACCTGTCAGTTCGTTCCACTAATACTTCGTACTTATTCGTTATTCTATTTTCACCGTGCATTTTTCGAGTATAAACAATGTTTTTCACCAACTAAATGCACTTGTTATAAAAACACTAAAATATTCTAAAACTGTTTGATAAAAAGCCCCGACATGTTTCGGCTCACCAATGAGCCATCCTCAGGGGGTCACAACTGTCTGTTCTCAAAACACGTACATATGTTAATCCTCTGTAGAGGTATACGGTCAACGTCTGATCTCACCAATCTTATCTTGTTTTATCACTCTGTCAATCGATATATTTTAAATCACTTCCTATAGGTTATGCACTATATTATTGTATCACTTACACACTCATTATTGTTTGTAGTGTACTTTAGTTGCTGTGGAAACGTAAGTATTTGCATATATAGCCACCTGTTTCACTTATGTCTGTGTTGACACTGTTCGTCCTTTGTTAATTCCTAAGTTGTTACGTAGATTCCTGGGCGTCATGTTAAATGTGTGGAAAATATGCGGATGCTTCTGAATGCATGTTCACCAGAGGAGCCTGGTATTGTGACACTTAACAACGTGGGTTTCTGTTCTTGAGTACACTAAACGTGCAGTGTGTGCGTCGTGGTTGAGTCGGGGCTTTTTATCAAACATTTTTAGAATATTTTAGTGTTTTATAAACAGGTGCATTTAGTTGGTGAATAACATTGTTTATACTTATTCATTCGTCTATCTCCGACTTTACATAACCTTAGCAACTGATAGCGTCATAAGTATAGGAAAATAACCGTCAACCACAACTCTCTTCATATATTACTTTTATTGACTACATGTTTCGGCTCATATACAGAGCCATTGTCAGGCATAAAGATACTAAAGAAAATTTGCCTTTTAATATGACTTACTTATTTAACAGTATTTATGTTCTGAACACAAACATCTATATAGTTAAATAAATATTTATGTTCTGAACACAAACATCTATATAGTTAAATAAATATTTATGTTCTGAACACAAACATCTATGTAGTTAAATAAATATTTATGTTCTGAACACAAACATCTATATAGTTAAATAGATATTTATGTTCTGAACACAAACATGTATATAGTTAAATAGACAAGGCATATTAAAAGGCAACTTTTTTAGTCTCTTTATGCCTGACAATGGCTCTGTATATGAGCCGAAACATGTAGCACAATAAAATTGATATGTGGACAGAGTTGTGATGGACGGTTATTTTTCCTATACTTATGTATCTTCATCATAAACGGAGATCCCACTTAAAAAAATTGATAGCGTCGTTAAATAAACGCTTTTATAAATTGCACACAACATAAATTTCGATCTAACTAGCGTGCAGTAAAATATCAAATAACTGTCAAAAGGAGAGGAATTAAAAGTAGTAGTATTTCGTATTCCGGCTGACGTCTTAATTTCATGAATAAATAATGAATAAATGTGCTTATGGATATGTAACTTAGAATCAAAAAGATAAAGGAAATTTAATGCAATTTGCATGTGAAATGCTGGGATTAACAAAAAATTATGAATCGTGTTATATGACACACAGAAGGACATTTTTATTCGGTATATACAGAATCACTCTAAAGTCAACACGTAAATTAAATGGCTGTAGCTTCTAAATGCAATTCTGCGTTGCTGTAATTCTTACAACGTATTCAAGAATATACGGGGTTATTTTAGATTGCACAATACATTTCTGCAACTTTGAAGACACAGACTCAACACTTTTCCTTGAGAAGCCAATGGAAACGGTAGCAAAGTTTTTCAAATTTTTGTTCCAGTTTGTCACGTGTCCTTGATATTTACTGGCACATTTCCTCTTGGGCCCAGTCCAACAAAAAGTGGTCAGGACTTCACGAAGGCCATTCTTTTAATCCTCTGTATTTACTTTACAATCACACTGCATTTGTGTTTATATGACACAAGAAGAATCTTTTCACGGGCAAATTGGACTTAAATTTAAGGAAGACGCTAGTAAAGTGCTACATTTGGAGCATAGCTTTGTATGGTACTGAAACGTGGACACTTCGGAAAATAGGTCAGAAGTATCTGGAAAGTTTTGAAATGTGGTGCTGGAGAATAATGGAGAAGATCAGTTGGACCGATCGTGTGAGAAATGAAGAAATATTACACAGAGTCAGAGGTGAGGAATATCGTACATACAATAAAAAGAAGAAAGGCTAATTGGATTGGTAACATGTTGCGTAGGAACTGCCTTCTGAAACACGCGATTGAAGAAGGAAGGATAGAAATGACGGGAAGACGAGGAAGAAGGCGTATGCAGCTACTGAATGACCTTAAGTAAAAATAGAAGATACTGGAAATGGAAAGAGGAAGCACTAGATCACACTCTGTGGGGAACTCGCTCTGGAAGAGGCTACAGACCTGTCCTAAGACAGACTACGGAATGAATGAATGAATATGACACTTAGTCGACATTAACCATTATGTGTCTCGCAGTACACCAGTTTTTCGCAGAGCAAATGTAATTTTGCCTCAATATAGTCTTCTCGGGCGCACAGCCGCGTCAATTCGTTTGAATACAACGTTTCGGGGACTAGCTCCGTCCCCATCCTCAGGCAAAACTGATTTAACATACAACTCGTCTGTCCCGTGTTTTTCTACCTGCCGCTGCAGGGAGAATCAGACCGGTTTTGTAGTACCCACAAACAGTTTAGTTGGTGGGCGGGCTGTTGACTGTTTTGCTCCCACGCCTCGCTGCGAGGTCCTTATCTGACGTATTGCAGGCTGCCAGGCTCTGCTGAGTATGAAACCGCCATCCTTGTTGATGTTTTCCGGATGTAATTTTATTTCAATGGCTTCTTTTATTATGCGGTCCATGTATCCTTTTGTCCTGGCTAGTCTGCAGGTGTTGTTGAATTCTATCTTGTGGCCTGTTTCCAGGGCATGTTGTGCAACTGCTGATTTTTCTGGTTGCCCCAGTCTAAGGTGCCGTATGTGCTCTTTACGCCTCGTCTCGATCGTTCTTTTTGTCTGGCCAATATACGTCTTTCCGCATTCACATGGGATGCCGTGTACTAGCACCTGTAATGGCCAATATATACATGGAGTTCTTTGAACAACAGGCTCTGAACACGGCAAAAAAGAACCTTCCATATGGTACAGATACATAGATGACACTTTTGTAATCTGGCCCCATGGAGAGGAAGAACTGCAGATCTTCTTTCAACATCTGAACAGTTTACACTCAAACATCAAGTTCACCGTGGAGACAGGGACAGACAACAGACTGGCATTTATCGATGTCCTTGTAAAGAAGAAACCGGATGGTTCACTAGGACACTCAGTATACAGAAAACCTACACACACAGATCTCTATCTGCATGCGGAATCAGCACACCATCCGGCACAGAAAAATGGGGTTTTGCGAACTCTGGGACACCGGGCAAAGACGATCTGCGATACGGAAAGCATAGGAGAAGAGCTACAGCATTTAAAAAAGACCTTCAGTAAAAATGGTTACAACGATCGGGATATCAGTCACGCCCTTAACTCAAAAAGGAAACAAAAAGAAAACAACGACAAACCAACTTCTACAGCACTTCTGCCATACCAACAATCCACTTCCAATAAAATCAGCAGACTTCTATCCAAGTACGACATCAGAACCATACACGTCCCAGCAAAGAAAACCTGCCACATGCTCAGACCAGTGAAGGATGACCCTGGTTTAAAGACACCCGGCGTATACGGCATCCCATGTGAATGCGGAAAGACGTATATTGGCCAGACAAAAAGAACGATCGAGACGAGGCGTAAAGAGCACATACGGCACCTTAGACTGGGGCAACCAGAAAAATCAGCAGTTGCTCAACATGCCCTGGAAACAGGCCACAAGATAGAATTCAACAACACCTGCAGACTAGCCAGGACAAAAGGATACATGGACCGCATAATAAAAGAAGCCATTGAAATAAAATTACATCCGGAAAACATCAACAAGGATGGCGGTTTCATACTCAGCAGAGCCTGGCAGCCTGCAATACGTCAGATAAGGACCTCGCAGCGAGGCGTGGGAGCAAAACAGTCAACAGCCCGCCCACCAACTTAACTGTTTGTGGGTACTACAAAACCGGTCTGATTCTCCCTGCCGCGATAGGTAGAAAAACACGGGACAGACGAGTTGTATGTTAAATCAGTTTTGCCTGAGGATGGGGACGGAGCTAGTCCCCGAAACGTTGTATTCAAACGAATTGACGCGGCTGTGCGCCCGAGAAGACTATATTGAATCATGTCTCCGCGAAAGTTTTAAAACGTAATTTTGCCTGTTGTTTTGCGTGAGCGTGAAACGTTAAACCTGGTCTGCCATACTAACAGAAAAACTTAGGTTGCGAGTGTTCAGGAATATGACGTCGAGGAACACATTTGGGCCTAAGACTGGGGAAGTAGCGGGTCGTTTGTAAACGAGGGGTTTCGATGAAAATCTAAGTGCGGAACTTGTACTACATTTAGACAAAGAAACGGACAGACAAAATTCAAGAGATAATTTTACATTTAAAAAGTTGTGGTGAAGGTGATATCAAGACATTGGCTGACCGAACAAATATAGAGGACAGTTGAATCGTGTTCTAAGTGGATTATGGAATGCCGTACAATGTTCTGTGAAAACAGTTTGACAGGAGATAAAAAGTGGTGCTTACAACATGAGCCAGGAGGCAAAAGGAAAACACGCATCGGAAAAAAAGTCATCTACAAGTCACAAATCAAGGGTGTTCTTGTCGCTTTCTTTGATATCACGTGTATTGTCAAAGTCGAATGCATCCGTCTAGGGCAAACTGTCAGCCAGACTTGCTTTGTAGAAACAGTTATAGCAGGATTAATTCCATAAAGCCTCCAGCTTCGAGCACAGGTAAAGTTAGAGAGCTTTGGCTGATGTCACAAGTCAGGAGACAGGGCACAGTCCGTGCGAGTAGATCAGTTAGTTTCTGCAATCGGAGCGGTAGAGGTGCCTAGTGCTGGAATGCTCGTCCCGTTGTCGACCAGACTTGGCTCCAGTGACATTTGGCTGTTTCCAGACTTACAGCCCAAATTGAAGCGAAAAAGATCTCAGGACGTTGAAGATGTTAAGAGAAGTGTCAAGGTGACACTGAAGCTTATTCCGAAAGAGGAGTTCCATAATGTTTCCATCAGTGTCAGCGTTGGTAGGCTAAGTGTGTAGGTGCTGAAGTGGACTACAGTCAAGGTGAACCGCCTCATAAGATTTTAAGAATAATTGGTGATGAAATATTGCAAGTAATGATGAAGTTGTGTGGCAAGACATTTCGCAATCATCATTCCTTCTTGCGCATTTGAGCATACACTTCTTATATTACGTATTGGGCATTAGTGAGGAGCCTAAAAAGAACTACAGATATTTAATTAGCGGATACAGAGAGGCCGTAGTTTATGAAGTAATTACCACCATGGGATTTAAAGTTTTGACAGTTACATCTTTAACAGGGGGGAGCCGGGATAGCGTAGTCGTTATAGTGACTAGGTAACGGGCTTGAAAACCGAGAAATCGTCGATCGATTCCCGGTAGATGCAAGAGACCTTTTCTTTTCCAAAGCGTCCAGCTTGGTCGTGAGGTCCACCCAGCCTCATACTGAATGAGTACAGTGAATTCTTTGAAGCGACGAAGATAATCTCTCACCTTCATCTAGTGCCAAGGTCAAAAATGAGTGGAGCAATAAATCCACTCCCCCATACGCCTTTATGAATTGTACAGAAGCAACTGTAATTTAAAAAAAATTCAAGTTCTTCAGAAAGTGGATGGCATTAATGCCAACGACACACCATTTTCACTTCTTGTTCAGATATTCGTATATCCGTATATATAGAACATGTTACCCTGTTATGGTAAGTCCAGTTTGAAGGTATTAAAAGAGCTTATTAGCGAGTCAGTATGACCAGTGCAGCCATATTAGTCTTGGGGCATGTACTCTGATGACAGGGCGGCATAGTCAACCCTACGCAGCGGCCGCCTTTACCCCAAAGTGATACCCTTGATATTCTCCTACAGGCTGAGTAGACCCCAGGGCCATAGTGCGGCAAGAAGGGTTAAGTCAATGAAAAATCCCAGTGACCTTATTGGGAACGGAACCCGCGCAGTGCCTCACCTAACTGCGCCACTGCGTACAACAGTGGTGCGCATACGACGTAGTAACTTTAAGTAGGGCACTGTCACGGGTCTGGGGGCCGGGATAGCGTAGTCGGTATAGCGACTCGCTACGGGCTGGACGGTCCGGGGATCGAATCCCGGTGGGGGCGAGATTTTTCGCATACGTCCAGACCGGCCCTGGGGCCCACCCAGCCTCCTATACAATGGGTACCGGGTCTTTCCCGGGGGTAAAGCGGCCGGGGCGTGGTGCTGACCACCCACCCCCAACTAGTGCCGGGGTCAAGAATGAGTAGAGCTATACCTCTACTCCCCCTTTGGGCCTTCATGGCCTGTTATAGGGAAAACTTTACTTTTACTGTCACGGGTCTAGGCGACACACTAGATGGCCAAATGGTGTGACGTTGTTCGGTATAAAAGAATGGAGTTCTAGACTTTGCACTGAAGTCGCAATGTTATTTGCGATTCATGGGACTTTTCTGTGGTATCAAACTTTCAGTTTAAGTAAGGGGTACGAATAAGTAAACGGACATAAGGATGCTATAGGCTATGCCTGTCTTGTTTAATCAAATTAAAAATGGTGTTTTGTTTTTGTAGAAATGCAGCCGACAACAAACCGAGCCAAATCGTCTACTCCAGGGAGTGTATCCGGCCTCTGATGACTTCTCCGGAGAGCGTGTCCTTAAGTCCTGGAGAAGGAAGTCCGTTTACCAAATCAAGAAACGCCGAAGTTTGTCTAAAATAAGGAAGGAACATAACTTCTCATATTCTTGTGTTGTGTATGGACTGAGAAGTCTAATTTTAAGTGTGTGTCTGTCATGAAAGTTTGCTAACAACGTGCTCAAATGACTTTTACACCTTGAGATCCTGCGGTTTTTAAAAAGAGTTTTAATGACTGTGGGTGTAACACGATCGTTTTATCAGGGTCCTTTTTTATTCGTGTATGCGAGCTAAAAGAAATAGGTAAGATCAAATGGAACAGTGACTTTATTTAAAATATTACAATACTCTGTAATTAAATTATACTTTATATGGAAGATTTGCAGAAAGAACAAGGCAAATGTGAAATTAATAAACCTTTACGCAATTTACTTTACTTTACGCATAACTAAACGGATTAAAATTTGATACCTACGCAATATTGAGGTAAGCCGAAAAATATCGAGAATATTGAGCATGTTTGGATTATGTGTTTATATAATTATAACATTAACAATAAAATCCAGATTTTTGCTTGGATTTTAGTATTAATATTAAAACTAACGAATAGGATACATCTAACGATCCTATAACGTGGTTTTCTTCTTGCATCCTTTGCAGACTAACGCTATAAAATGAATATTATATATATTCCATATAATAGACACAAGTTATTAACGCTGTAAGGTTTCAAACAGATCGTGGTGGCCGTGCGGTCTGAGGCGCGGGTCTGCGGCCGTTTGAGAGCTAGGATCGGGGGTTCGAATCCCACTGATGGCATGGATGTTCGTCCCTTGTGTTTGTTGTGTGTTGTGTAGGTAGCGGCCTCTAAGACGGGCTGATAAATCGTTCAGAGGAGTCCTACCGGTTGTGTGTATCTAATTGTGTGTGATCTAGGAACTTAAAAATGAAGCAGCCTAGGGTCAATTTGGGCTGTACCGCCTTATTATAATAAAATATTTGTAAGTATTCTCACTTAACGTACCCTAGCATTACATAAACTAAAGTAACTGAAGATAACCTAGTCTAACCTAACATTAAAAGGAATACAAATCAAATCTAGCCTAATCTAACTTAACCTAACCAAACTTGACTTGACCTGACGTAAAAGTAAAATGCAAAGTTCACCCTAGAACAGGCCATGATGTAACAGAGGGGAAGTGGAGGCATGACTCTACTCTTTCTTTAAACTCAGCGCTAGATGAGGGTAGGTGATCAACGCCACGCCCCGGCCGCTTTACCGCCGGGAAAGAGACCCGGTGCCCATTGTACAGGAGGCTGGGTGGACCTCAGGGCCGATTTTGACGGGCGCGAAAAATCGTACCCCACCGGGATTCGATCCCCGAATCGTCCAGCCCGTAGCGAGCCACTATACCCAATTTAAACAAACAAAATAAAATAAATTAATTAAACAGATAAATAAATGAAATAAATAGCAAGTAAATAAGTAGATAAATAAGTTATGTAAATAAAGAATAAAAATAAATAAATAATACAAATAAATACTGAATAGGTAAATTAAAAAAGCAAATAAATGAATTAAAACATATTCGATTAGTAAATATTAAATATAGCAATAGCTAAATAAAGGTATAAATAAATAAATAGTATAAATACATTAGTATATAAAAAGTTAAAAACACTAAATAAATAACAAATGGAAAATAAATAAGCTGGTCTACTATTTATTCGCATTTTCTTCTGACCAGCGGCAT
The DNA here is from genome assembly GCA_021186555.1 of Reticulitermes speratus. Lineage (NCBI taxonomy): Eukaryota > Metazoa > Arthropoda > Insecta > Blattodea > Rhinotermitidae > Reticulitermes > Reticulitermes speratus. Next base: position 40,956,136 of record JAJKFL010000042.1, on the reverse strand, counting down.
TTACTCGTATAGTCTAAAATGTAACAAGTGTGACAAAATGTATGTTGGTCACGCTGGTCGCAATCTCAAAATAAGGCTTTAGAGATCAGAGATATATAAAGACAAATAATCCAAAACCCGGCTGCGCACTACACATCTTAAAAACAAACACGAATATGGCCCCATGCAAACCAACTTACAGCTTATACAAACATGTAATAAACGTTGGCATATGACTTGTATCGAAAACTTTTACATTCAACAAAACCAAATTCAAGGATCCTTAATAGGCGAACAAAATATCTGTGAAATAAATCCTTTATTTGCTCTCCTTCATGACTCAAACTCTTAATACGCAGGCGCACAAATACTACACTTCCCCGAAACAACGCTACAGGCCTGTCACTCGGTATACCACGCTGCCTGACACGACACGCGCCATACACTTTAGCAGGTATGTACTCTGATATATACACTCTCCATTACACAACATAAATTCAAATTCATTTTCTATGTAATGTTAATATATACTCAGTCATCTAAAATATTTTAATGATATACTCACAAGACGAGATTTCTTCAGATAATAATAGACCAAGAAAGATGTTTGTATGCATGCCGCATAAAGAGTGTAAACAACTCGAAAATTCAACCTGCAACATGTCACTTTAAACAAATTTTAAATTTATAAAATTGTAATTTTATTACGTTTGTAAATTTTAGAATTTTAATATCTTAATCGTTTTAATGAAGGCGACACAACACCTAGTTAAGCGTGCTGGCCGTATACTCCTTTGTCAGAATAACTCCCTGACGATGACACCTCGGTGCCGAAACATGTAGGAGATTTATAGGGATTTTATACTTCTGAAGATATTTTATCAATTGCATAAATTGGTTAATGAATTGATTATAAGAATATGCACGGTATGAATAACATAAAAATTTAAATTTAAATTTAGTAAACCTACAGATATTATGTTCGACATTTTCTGCTGTCTGACTCTTGATATACACGTGTACACTGAGTTGCTACCTGTATAGTATTTAGCTTACTAGACTGTTGTTATGAGCTCCCTGTTTGGATCGCAACTATCGTCACTTGCCTTAAAAACAAGTGCTTCATTGCTATGACAATGAACCACTTGAAATCCAGAGACCAACCAATTCTCCAGAAGTTTTGTGTAAGACACCTACTGTGCCTGAGCTACTGGAAAATGTCGGATATACTATTGATAGAATGAAAGTGTGTGTGTCACAAAACGTACAAGATCACATGTTTACACGTACTGTAGGAAAATGATTCTACTCCCCGAGGTGCCGTTTATTGTGTTACACGTAACATCAGTAATTTCTTATGTTTTTATAGGTCTACAGTCAAGGACAGTTATAATGACAAACAGTATTTGCCAATTAAATTAAGTTTAAACCAACCGATGCACACTAAAACCACTCTTTAAGTAGCTTTATTATAAAATTGTTAAAATTGTACCCCTACACGTGTTTCGATCCTAGGATCATCGTCAGGGGGTTTCTTGTTAAAAGCTACAGTCACTTCAACACATGATTTAAAATATTCTATCAGCACTTTGAACCATAAGTTAAAATCTTGTCAATAGATCGCTAAAAGTTGCCGGCACGAGAACTTACAACCAAAATACATTGATATTAAGATCAGCGGCAACAACAAAAGAAGCCACACCACCAAACAAGCTGCAGTCAAACATCGCATCAACCTCGAACTGAAACACCTCTACAAAAAGAAGGCCCTCCTGAATAAAAATGATCCTAGGATCGAAACACGTGTAGGGGTACAATTTTAACAATTTTATAATAAAGCTACTTAAAGAGTGGTTTTAGTGTGCATCGGTTGGTTTAAACTTAATTTAATATGACGAAGATGCACGGTGTCAACAATGTGAAAAGTATTTGCCAAGTTGCGACAAAGAACTTTTTCTTAATATTTTATGGTGCTAGAGAAAAAGGAATACTGGAATTCTCATTGAAGTGACCTGGGGACTCAGTAGCCACCTGCTTGGATGTGTCGCAGTAGTTATAGGAGTGGCAGCCTGAAGAGCAGTGCACGATAAGCTCAGTGTGTATTTCAGCAGAATTGTTGTTTCTGGATGAGCCAGGTATGTATTTCAGTATCACTTTGTTTCTGGATGAGCCAGGTATGTATTTCGGTATCACTTTGTTTCTGGATGAGCCAGGTATGTATTTCAGTATCACTTTGTTTCTGGATGAGCCAGGTATGTATTTCAGTATCACTTTGTTTCTGGATAAGCCAAGTATATACTTCAGTATCACTTTGTTTCTGGGTAAAACACGGTTTTATTTTATGATACTTTTTTCCCATATGCAAATGATTGCTACCTCAGTAAAGGTTTCTTTCTGCTGCCAAGCAGCAAAAGAAACAATCAACACATTACCTTTAATTATCCATTAGTTGTATGAAGCAGTCGTCCTACTGGTAGGACTTGAATATCCATAAGAAGACGTGCTCTAAAATACCAACAAATACTTGCGGAAGCGAATTATATAAACTTATGAACCTTAAGAAATACGTGTTGAAGACAGTTCCTAATAAAAAATCTTCGAACTTGTTTAAACCATACAATATCTGCTTAAAGTTATTCACACGCTTCACATACAGCAAACAACATAATTAAAAGAGTTCTTACTATTCTCCTTTCACACATATCATTTCCGCAAAAGTACAGGTGAAGGTCAGAAATATACACTAGCCGTCTCCACAAGTCTTGCCTGCTGAAACATTTTATGTTAATCACCGTGTTTTACGATTTTCTGCTGGTGTCAATATACAGCTACACTTATCGAACACATACAAAGTTTCATAGTTATACATTTTAAATCACACTATCGCCGATCCCAGTGGCCGCGCGGTCTACGGCGTGGGTTTGCTGCCGCTCGCTTTCTAGAATTGTGGATTCGAATCCCGCCGGAGGCATGGATGTCTGTCTCTTGTGAGTGTTGTGTTTTGTCGGGTACATGTCTCTTTGTCTGGCCGATCACTCGTCGAGAGAATCCCTACCGAGTGTGGTGTGTCTGAGTGTGATCGTAAAGCCTCGATAATGAGGAGGCCCTGGCCCACTGGAGGCTGTTTGGCAATGAAAAAAAAAGACCTCCCTGAAGATGGCCTATAAGGGCCGAAACTTATAGGACGAGCATAAAAAAACAACAGATAGTTTTTATGGTTACATGTGCAGTTAGTTGGATTAAATAGGTCTATTTATGAGCATTAATTTTCTTTAATAAGAATCAACAATAAGGGGGAAATTCTGCCTCCAATTTCAGAGTAGGAATACCATTCTGTTAGGTAATGACCAATTTGGAGGTACCTGAATGATAGTGTCTAATTCTGCGACGTTAGTAACCGCCTACCAGGCTACAAATCAAAATAACACATTCCCATACTGATATTTGTTTGAAAGGGGACATTCGTGGGGTCTACAGAGATTAATATTGATACCGTGAAAGTGCCATGTTGATGATGTCATTGAAATATTTTTCTTTTGTTGTCTTCATTTGACAGTTTAGTACGGGGCTATATCATGAAGCACCGTTTGTTATTCAAATGGATCGGGATATTTTTAACAGCCATTGGTATTGTCTTCCTCTTCAGCTGGAACAGCGTCTTGAGCTACTTTCTAAACAGAGTAAGTGATACGTATTAACAGTCGTAATGTAAATATCCGAAATCGAGATTTGCAGCTCTACGAAAGGAATTTTATGTGTTGAAATGTGTGTAATTTATTACACCTTTTAAGTATGCTTTATAGAGCTTCTGTAGATTCTAGCCGAAGAGCGTTATCTGTCTTCTCTTGAAATAAGAGTTACCTTTGACCATTCATAGCACAGTAGTAGCTATATGTACCACCTGCTCTAGGCCTGTAACATCAACAAAATAGGAAATTTACCTATAACGTAACCTTGAATTGCGGTAGGTTCTTTGGATCCTGGACTCTTCTCAGGTGGTCATGCTATTGAATCAACTGGGGTCATATGTTTTGTTGCGCACAATTTGTACATGTATTACTGAACATGATTGCTATTATTAAGAAATGTTGTTACATTTCTGGGGGGAAAAAAACTTATTATATCTCTATGTTTATTTTGCTTTTGTTAAACTTGACTGTCATACATAACCTCAAAACTTCAACCTGACGAAATATTTTGTAATTTCTGACTTACACACAATATTTCGTACACATTTTTTTAGGTACATTCATAATCTACCTACAACCAAATTTCATATTTCCAGATATGTAGAATAAGTGCTAAATATTATGCTCGCGTGTTTTTATTTTCCTTAATTACGCAGCATGTAAAGATCAGTAGGAAAGTGATAAGTGCATGGGAATGTGGTTTCACCACACGAAGTCAAAGACAATGATACTTAGCATAACAAATTTGAATCTATGTTATGTAACGTCATATTTTTAAGTAACTATAATCAGGCATACAGCAAGAACTATTAAACACTATGCCTCTGTTGTTGTGTTCATTAACCTTCATGAAAAATGCACCTTGACCTCAAAGTTTCATCCGGTCGAAAGCAATATATATATATTTTTTTATTTTAAAGTAAATAAGTTTGAAATATTATTAGGCTGCGTATTTTTGTCTTAATTTCCCTGCAGGCAAATGAAATATTTTTTTACGCCGTATTGTTTGATCACCTATATCCTCTATAGCTCTGCCATATTTTTCGTAATTATCTCGTAAACGCCACGATAATAGGAAAAAAATGCATCTAATATAAAATGTGTGTTTTGAGTTTCTCTACAATTTTGTACGGCCTATTTTATTTTGGGATGAATTCAGTGAGATATTACCATAACGTTCTTATGTCCGAAGTTTTCATATGGTTTTATCCAAATAATTTCCTCGACAGATTTCAATGAAAGTCCCCAACAAAATTTCACGAAAATTCTTTCTGCAGGAGAAGAAAGGAAATATAAGACACGAGACTTGAAATAATCACAGGGGTGTTCCTTGTAAGTACTCGTAACTACAGACAGTTCGAAGCATTATGGTACCTTTATCTTTAGGGTTAAGCAGGACTATATAACCTCAAGATGAAGGCATTACCGTCTTTCGAAAAGTCAGGAGCTCTTTACCATTCGACACGATACTACAGCCTGTTCAACACGTACATGTCACTCCAGTGTTATGAAAAGAAAGGAAAAACCGAATCGAAGTCAGTCAAATCTTAATGTTCCAATACATAATACGTAATAAATTACGTAAAACTGAAAATAACTCCTCAACTTATCAATGCCGGCCTCGGTGCACAGTTCGGACCTTTAATTGTTCACATGCTGCGGTCCTCGGTGCTCCGTACGGAAGTGAATATAATTAAGGGTCTTTAAGTTTAAAACCTCTTCGTCCTGTGAAATAGTTAGAATTTAAATCTCAGCGCCATTGAAGGCTAAAGGAAAGCACTGCTATATTTTTCATCCACTTTACATTTTCTTGCGAAATTCTGGGTAATTATTGTAGAAGTGATGCAAGACCACAAGACACAGTACTTGGATCACCTGTGCGTCTAAAGTAGCCTGCCTGCATTAATATGAAGTACAAATATCTGAGAGTGCTGATGTAAGCATGTCTAGTGTCAGGCGTTGTCTCCGTCACTTCGTTGTATTTCCAGTAGCTGATCGGAAGGAGTAAAGAAGATCGAAAGGCGCACCATGGACAGAAGCCTAATTCTTATCTGGTTTGCAGTCTTGCTATCGGTCATCGGTACACTGCTTAGTTTCAACTGGAATGCTATCCTCAACTTCATCATAGCGAAGGTAAACAAGCAATAACTATGTTGCTTAAAATCTTCTGGGCTGTTACCCGGCGTCATTTCTCGGTGTATGACCAACGTATCGGGATCACGTTGGTCATACACCAAGAAAAGACGCCTGCCGTGCCATGGCTCAGTCGGTTAGTCGCCGGCCTCTCACCACGGAGGCCCGGGGTTCGGTCCCAGGTCAAGTCCATGTGAGATTTATGGTGGACAAAGTGGCACTGGGACAGGTTTTTCTCCGAGTTGTCGCCTTTCCCCTGTCGATTTCATTCCACTGGTGCTCCATTAATTGTAAAAATTTGTAAAAAACTGCTCATCCTCATCTCTTTATTAGGTTTGCACAAAAGCCTTAAGGCTGTGGTGCGAGGGCCATTCATAAAAAACGACTCCGGGTAACAACCCAGAAGATTTTAAGCAACATTACGAACATGGCGGAAGCCTTCAATTACATATAAGCAATAACTAGCTGTAATGTGTGTCAAGGCGTATTAGTAGTGGTCAGTGACTGGAAATGATACTCAGTAGTTTGGACTTCGCGTCTTTTTAATTAGAACGACTGATTCGTTGCTGAACACGTATTTTTTTTGGGCGCGTTCGCATAGTTGCGAAAAGCGCCTATTCGCTTTCTCATGTCTATCTGTCTGTCTGTCCATGTGTCCGCGTGTATAAACGCAACCCCCACTGGACTGGTTTTAATTAAATTTGACACTGTGGACTGTTACGAAAATTTGTTTGGGGAAAATCCAAATTTGGTTAAAATGGGACAAAAATATCGGGCAATTTACATCAAGAGGTTCTGTTGTTCCCGGCGACACCAATTCGCCACAGAAGGATTTTTATGTGAAATACGCATTATTTTTATGCTGTTGAGACTGACTTGTAGCTCCACAATACGCACAAACATATGGTTGTCTGTCCACTGCAACAATGGTTAAGCGAACGCGCCGCAATATTACGTTATAAGTGCATTGCATATGTTGGCGTACATGCCTTTAAAAAAAGCATGACTTAGTGAATATTTGTAGAATTGATATGTAGAGGCGTGAAAGCTGTGTGTCATATAATACAGCGACATTTTATTTTGTAAGTGGAGCACGTTCATATTTAAATAAGGTCATTATTTCAAATTATAGATTATCTGGTGTGTGTGTATGTGTGTGTGTATGTTATGTATGTATGTATGTACGTATGTAACGTACATCTTGCGTACAAATGAAAGCAGAGGATAACAAATCACTCTGCGTGTTACAAATTTGTTCTGTCGTTTTTATGCTCAGCATACGTGATCTAGTCAAAGCAGCTTCTTTGCTACATGTCGGGAAAACAAGTGTGATGTTTGTCTTTCGAAAATTAATGGTATTTGCAGACTGATATTTGTCTAGTGTTTTAACCTCAATAATTCATAATTTTTACCTTGGATACCCCTTTGTGTTTGTGTATATTACAACACCTAACAACAGCACAACACATCAACACAACTATTTATGAAGTTTTATCAGAGGATAACAGGGCTACATGTTTCGACGTTGTGTACGTGTTGGTTTCTTTACAGAAGATTTGTTTGTATTATTTTCTCTCGTCGTCCCCAGAGACTGAGGCTTGTTTATTGCGTGGTGTGCGATAATGTGTTGGACATACGTTGATAATTTTATTTTACTGTTTTGGAGCTGGTATTGCCGATGCGGTCTCTCCTCGACAAAGAGTGTGCATTCGTATATCGGTAAATTCAGGTACGTGGCGAAGGCGTTGTAAGACCGAGACATATAGTACACCTGACTTTACGTAACTGAAAATACTGAGTTATGGCTGGTCGTTCTTTTATGTCTGATGCAGAAGAGAGGAAAACTTGTTTTTTTAGGTGTCTGACTTAATCTGTAATAACGAAGGTAGCAATTAGCAATTCATTCACTCACTCCACTGACTCACTCATTCACTGACACGTTCGCTCTTTCATTTATTTGTTCCTTCGTTCATACAATCACCCATCACTCAGTAATTAATTCAAGTGTAGCAGGAGTCAAAAAGCGACAGAAATGCACACACAGACATGCACACACAGAATGCACACACAGACATGCACACACAGACATGCACACACAGACATGCACACACAGACATGCACACACAGAATGCACACACAGACATGCACACACAACATGCACACACAGACATGCAACACAAAGCACACACGACATGCACACACAACATGACACAACAGACTGCACACACAGAGCACACGAATGCACACAACATGCCACACAACAGCAACGATGCACACACAGACTGACGACTCTGATCTTCTGACTATTTGCTTTTCCTTAAGACATAATATTACGCCAATATTTGCTGCAGCGAACTGTGTTAACGACATTTGTTACGGGGTTATGATTCAGGTGGTGACGTTATTTCCAGGAACTTCGGCTGACGCCTACTACAAAATTGTATTCGTTTTGGCAAAAGACGCCCATACCCGTGACGACGGAATTCTATTTCTTCAACTGGACCAACCCCGAGGAACTTATGAATGAAGGTTTCAAACCTAACCTAGTGGAGATGGGACCCTACAAGTTCAAGTAAGCAGCAAGCAGGAAGTGTCTTACTGTAAAACAAGAAGCTGCATTTATTAATACTTTGTTCTTGATAAAATAATCTTCCATAATCTTAGGTAAGCCTACTGTAGATGTGCAGTTTCATCTACCTTAAAGCTCTCCTCGCTACATCAAGGAGAACATGCGAACCCGCCACACAGAATTGCCACTTCTCTTTAAGGTGCCACAAAATACATACATGTATATATGTTGCTGAAATGTTGATAATTCCTAGAAAATTTTGCGTGTAAGATTTTGTAATTATTTTAATTAATATATTTTTGTCAGGTTCTGAGTATGGTGGACAGTATTTAAATAATATGGGTTTTGGAATTTTTCAATCGTATGTATTGAAATATAATACACTACATTTCGGGGACAGTCTTGTCCTCCGTCTCCAGGCTTAGTACTCCAAAACAACTGTCAATATGTGATGATTATTTAGTCTGTAATTAAACCTGGATTAACGTGAGATTGATACATGCTACATACTTTACAAACCGTTTAGCAAATATGTTTGTGCAAATTTGAATGGACACCAAATACACAAATACGTAGCTGATTTTTGTAACAACGACTCTAGTAAATTGAAGTTAATCCGGGCTCAATTTCAGTTTATATAATCATCATGTAGTGACAGTGTTTTGGAAGAAGCAATCCTGAAGTCAGGTACCGAACCTGTCGCCGAAATGTGTGGTATTTTATTCAAATTGATACGACGAAAAAGTTCTAAATGTGTATGAGTTTAAATATTAATACGTTTGTATATTATGTGATAAATTTTTTTATTTAACACTCGCGATTTCTTTTGTACAATGTATGAAAAGGGTTACTAAAATCTCCCTTCTTGTCACTGAAACGAATGCAACGCAATAGGCTCAGCTTTATCTCTGATATAGACGTATATTTTGTTATAACCAGAACGTTTCAAAAGCTGGAGGATATTTGAGAATAACGACCTAAATTCTGTGGCTTAAATCCGAGGACCGAAGTGATTTGTTTGATTTATTCTGCTCAGCTTCCTGTAATAAATATAATAAGGCGAATTTTAGAAACAAATGTGCGAAGAGATGCACAATACAAAAGGAATGGTTTTAAACAAAGCAAACAATACTGCCTGAGCAAGTTTGCACTCAGGTTGACACAGTTTTGTTTTACAGAGTATTGGTGCAGAAAACAGTGCTCACGTGACATGTAAACACAGTTTTATTTCCTGTTTCACAGAGAATTCTTGGAGAAGACGAATGTAACGTGGAACGAAAATAGCACTATTAGCTTCCGGAAGCTCAGACGATGGTATTTTGACACGGAGAATTCCAACGGAAGTTTGAACGACAACGTCACAACATTGAACCCAGTGGCCCTGGTAATTATTCAATCGTAACAAAATATTTTCTATTCAAAGACAAAAGTCAAAAAATAAATTGAATTTATTAATTACTTCTTGTACAACAGTCTGTGACAAATGCAAAGTGTGTCACTTCTCAACTTAATGACCCACTTTTCAAAGCATCGTGTGTAGCCGTTCACATGCCTTCTGATCACATCTGCGAAGAACGTATTCGATTGTGATCGAAGCCATATATGCAGCTCGTCACATCATCATCATTGGCAAATGTTCATCCACCGAAGGCTTCTTTTAATGGTTCAAACATGTGACAATCGGATGGAGCTAGGTCCGTACTTATGTGGGGTGTGGGAGAAGTTAAAATTTCAGCTGCCTTATTCCTTCAAAGCTAGCTGCGGCGAATGCGCGTTGTCGTGAGCAAAGGAACCCTCCTGGACAGTAAACCTCTGCTCTTTTTTGCCAACTGCCGGCTTCTCCTATAAATTTAACATTCAACGCCTTCTGACCACATAAAGAAAAACGGCTCAGAGCTCGCTGCTCTACAGCAGTGCCGCCAACTTTAAAGAGGATTTGTCTATAAACAAAACACTAACTAAACCTGACACTGACTTGCCGCGACAGTGCCTAGTATGTAGTTATTGCGACAACCGCTAATGTTCGCAGTGCGTCGATCGCAGCGCCTCTGCAGGAAAATTCACATTACTCTTTCATTCACGTCCCTAATAAAAAGTCAATAGTGTCAGAGAGGCAGATACATAACTACACGTAGTGTGTGTAACTCACTTAACGTGTATGAAATAACATAAATATTCCATGCCATATTAGTCACTCTTTTTTGGATATGTTCATTCCGTGACGTGTTACTGAGAACTGCCGTGAGGCCTCGCTTATAACGCCATCTCTGTTTCTCTGTGCGGCTAATTCCGAAATAAACCTCGTCTAATATTCGGGCATGTACAGGATTACATAATGCATGCACTTCCATATTTTTGTGATGTGAGGTTCTCACATTGGTGATGATGCTGATTAAAATCTTCAGGTATGTAACACCATATCGATTGTTAGTTACTGACTTTGGACTATCTTGCTGCCTCCTTCTTCAGGGTCCAACTAGTTCAGTGGTCTCTCCAGTGGACTCTCAGCCTCCCACTTCAATGAAATGAAGGCGTTAGGAATTTGAAATTGGAGGGGGGGGGCGATGTTTTTTTAACGACGTTGTCAGATGCTAAGATTATATAGCGTCGGTGGTAGTTGAGTTTAATATGAGAATGGAGCTTTGGTGGGATGTTAGTGACAGGGGAAAACTGAAGTACTCAGAGACAGACCAGTCCCAGTGCCACGTTGTCCACCATAATTCTGACTGAACTAGTGTCGAACCCAGGTCTCCGCGCTTAACGACCTAAGCCATTGCACGACATTAAGGAATGGGAAAACACTAATGAGGAAGACATAGCTGCAACAAGTAAATAGATAAGTGAATAAATACATAAATAGAGTAATAGTTTTGGATGTTAGTATTTACTGCTTTTGATTGTGGGCTTTCAGTCCCCTTGAACGCTTTACTGAAAAATGTGTGTTATTGGCTTTTGGACATTGCTCCATACCTCAGGAGGCCTAAATTTTAATTTCTAGTTTGTTTTGACTGTTGTCTTTGCGTTATGACACCACACGTTCCGGTTGACTGATGCAAACATTTCGATAGAACTTGCTTTCACAATGAAAACGGAGCAGGTGGTTCTCCCGAAACGTTGATATCCACCTATCAAATTACACATTGCCTTATCCCAGAAGATCACAGTGTGAACACTGAATCTCATACGTGTTTGCTTGTTTCAGTCTGCGGCCTACGTTTCGAGATTTCGCAGTAGCTTTATGCATTACTCGCTGTCTGGTGCACTCCGCATGACGGGGCAGAAAGTCCGGATCACCAAGACAGTAGGAGAGTTCTTATTCGACGGTTACAGCGATCCACTTCTCACAGCTGCTGCGTTTGCGCCGAGCTTGTCACAGGCTAAATTTAAGGGAAGTAAATTTGCCTGGTTCTACATGAGGAATGATTCCTCAGATCAGGACGGTATCTACAATGTGGAAACAGGAGAGAATGATGTGTCGAAACTTGGACTTGTCAGATCGTGGAATTATGAGAATCATTCAGATTTCTTTGAGGCTGACTGTGGGCAGATCAAAGGCACAGTTGGTGACCTATACCCTCCTGGCCAGAAGAAGAGCACACCTCTGCAAATGTTTACTTCTGAAATCTGCAGGTAAACCATTAATATACTTCTGTTTCGTACATAAGCTATTCAGTTACCGTTACGTTGGGCATGTAGAGCGCAAAACAAAATCCGCAGACACTCTCGTCATAATATGATTTCTTGTTAACAAAATTCGAAATTGTTGTACAACATAACTCCTGGGACTTTCAATCTTGAAGACACAAATCACCGCCAAAAAATCGCAAAGCGTCAAATGACCGTACAGGGGAGCTTTGTAGTTGCACAGAAAGTAGGAGTAGAGAACTTTGTCTGGAATCACATGTGCGTTTCCGCGAGCAGTGGTAGGTATCCAGTTCATCGTCAGAAAGCACTTCCAGGACCCTCAGTTGAGGTAGTCCCAGTTCTCGTCCTATAACGCGTGACCTCTACGACTGTCTTTCCACAGCCGCAATTATGGCACTTTCATTGGTTGGTGTCTGCAATCGTCGAAACGCATTAGCATATTAATGACGTCGACCAGGATAATGTAGTATAAATTCCCGTGCTTCAGTACCATCTCGACTATTACAGGTGCCGAGGATTAAGACCATGTTACAGTGTTCGTCGTGTGTGTGCAATCCACGGAGGTCAATGGTCAGTTTCACGCCCCCGACTCCTTAACCGGTAGGGAAGGGCGCCCGGTCTGAACGCTGAGGCGACAAGAAAAATGTGTTGCCCCGTTGGGAATCAAATCACGATTCCTTCGTCTTCCAGGCCGTAGCTTAGTTGCTATACAGACTGAGCTATCCCGGTTCATGTCTACAGTACGAAACGCAAATCGTCGCTCACATATCAGTGAGAAATCGTTTTTAGTGTGTCCGTATTTACACCTTCAGATATGGCGACCGCTCAGATAGTCTTTAGAATGTCAGCATCTGAACTGATGCTCCAATCGCCATAGATTTTAAGCGTTGATACATATCTGTTTAGCATAGAATTGGATCAGGAGGGAAGGATGTGGAAGGGAGATATTGTGGGTTCTTTCAAGGCACTGCCCAGCTATTCGCCTCAAGACATGAAAGTAGTTTATGAGGACAGAAGTCTGTGACTGGGACATAGTTACAAACCGGGAATTAGGATAGCCCAATCAGTGACACCTATGGCCTGGACGACGGAGGATTTGTGGTTCAATCCCCGGAAAGGGCAAAACTTCCCTCTTCTCTGCCACAACGTCCAGACCGGCCCTGGATCCCACCAAGCCTCTTATTCTCTATACCGAGGGGTATGCCCTGGGGATAAAGCAGCCTTGGGCGTCAAAGTGACCACTTACCTTTATCCAGTGCCGGGGCTAAGAATTCGTGGAGATATACCACCATTCCCTAAGATCTCTCCTAGACCAAATCCTTAATTAAGCAAAGAGACATTTTTTACGTTTACGTATTTCTTCAAGTACAGAAGAGGTACATGGGTCAATTCGTCATCTGCCAGGGCATGGGAAATTTACCTCCACGCCTCCATGCAGCCACAACATTATGATTGTGTACAGATTATCTCGGTCTTATGTACAGTTTTGGAGAGTAGTATTGTTTTAGGAAATTGGTTTTGTTTTAACTGTGCTGAACATGAAGACAATAAGTGGACCTGAAGAGACATGCATATAGCTTTACCTTTAAGCGTGGAAGGGAAAAATAAAGAACGAAATAAAGAGAAAAGAAAGAAGGAACAATGTCGAATCAGAAGAAATTTAGCATTGACCTTGCAGGGACACATTTATATATGTTACGGAATCGCAATGTATCTATATACATACTTACTAATTTATTCACTGAATATTCAATCCTGTGGGATATGGTGCGCTGTAGTTTGGTAAATAGTTACGGACGACGTTTCGGAGGGTCTTTCGGTCTCAAATTTTGCTATTGTTTTCTTATCAAACTGTAATTGTCTGTGTTATGATACCTTCTGTGGTCGTGTAAGTAATTAGTAATGTTTTGGAGGAACGCGTTAGGTCCATGATCGTATATGACAGGGGTGCACAAATTCCGGGCGCCATGTCGCCATGACGACTAAATTTAGTACGACGGTTCTTAATATTCGTAGGTCATCAGTAATTGTTTCATGCCCCCCTTCTGGCGCATAGACTTTTGAAGTGGCTTCTAGATTTTTGGAAAATTTGCACACCCCTGAAGACGGAGGCAGTATGTTCTCGGGAACGTTGGTAACAACATACAGGATTTAAGAAATTATTACACAGAGGAACACAATCCAAGTCTTCACAGCCGTACGAAAAGTCTAATATATTTATTTGTCTTTTTACTATGGAATTCCTTAATAGTCAGTCGCCAAAAGAGTATTAGATATAAGAAAACCAATGACAAAAATTTTTGAATGGGTGGAACGTTTTACACGCTGTGTATTTGTGTGGTGTCAATGTGAGAGGAATTTGTAGTAACCCCGTGTTTGGCGGCAACTTCTCTGACGGATGTGTTGTGCGTGCAGAATAATCACGATTCTGCAGGTGCATGTATCATTTGGTTACGGAATGAGAATATTTTACACGCAGTTCATTAAAATTGTGTTCTGACACGTGGACTCCCCTCTCGTAGCCTGGACTCTGACCCCCCCCCCCCCCATGAAAGTGTAGTGTGTATAAAGGTTTGATTTCCTCGAACTTATGAATTAAGGTAACAGTAAAAGTGAGATTTGAGTTGCTGAATATTGAAGACTTTCGCGATGTTACACTGTTTTGGGGGCACGCGGTGGTGCAGTTGGTTGAGGCACTGCGCTACAAGCCGGAACGTCGCGGGTTCGATTCCCGATGGTGTCACTGGAATTTTTCATTGACATAATCGTTTCGGTCGCACTATGGCCCTGGGGTCGACTCAGCCTCTAACAGAAATGAGTACCAGGAATATTTCCTGAGGGGGTAGAGGCGGCCGGTGCGTAGGGCTGACAACCTTACCACCTTCATGTGCCGATTGCCTAGAAATCTGGGAGCCTCAATCTCCTGGAACCCTAAGGGCCTGTCCAGGCCTGTAATGGGATTGCTTATTACTCTGTTTTGTTTGGAAAATAGTTTTCGACTTTTCGAAGGATCGTAGTGCCTTCATTTGCAGTGTCAAGCAGCTCAAAGAGATTGTTCTGATTGAGGCTGAAAGTACTCCTTCTAAAGGTCGGGACTGTTTACCCAACAACAGCCCAACATCCCAGAAGACTTTCGTATTGAAGGTAATGTTTCTCTTCTCATTAAGCACCATGCCAGGAATCCCGTATAGATATGTGGAGGCATAGCTCCACTCTTTACCTTCCGGCACAACGGAGGTGGATCCTTAGCTGCACGCCCCGACAGCTTTGTCCCGAAAAGAAAACCCATCGTTTCTATTTGATACGAACCTGAGTTGGCCACAGGCATAATGGCGAAGAAAATTTATCTGATCTCGGCGGCAATCCAACCAGTTGCTTTGGCCTTCCTGCCTGTAGCAGTTTCACTTTACAGAATATTTGACCTACTCTGAAATCTACGAGATCGTAAACTTTACAAAAGTAATTATGTCAAGGAGATAACGTAAGCGAGACATCGGGCAGGGACAAAGAAGAAGTGAATATGGAACCGCATTTAGAAGAGAATTTATAGTTTGAATTTATTTCTCACAGAAAAATGATATGGATTAAGAGCAAATTATAGTTATAAATTAAAATGATCTGTGCCAAGTGACCATGTTTGTAAAACCCTAACAGACGTGTGACTACAGGTAAAACAGTGAGGGTCTTAATTTATTTAAATGACTGTCCATCAAATGAAATTCTAGATGTGTTAATGATGGTCATTTGAATATAACGTTTCTCATTAACTGCAGATGGGAGGTTGCATTCTGCGTCACTTCACTTGAAGGTCTTGCGTAGTTCTTTCAAACCCAAGCAACTCTAAATGTGACAATATCTGTCTACAGGAATTGTGTCTGTCTGAATGAAGTACAATTGGAGATGTAGAAAATGTTTATTATTTCTTTCTTCCTCATCTTCTAATCATTTTGTAATCTTTATTCTTCATTTGTTTTTTCTTCTGTTTCTCCTTTCCTTTCGTGCCCCTACTTTTACTTGGCCTCCATTTCCTTCTTTCTGTTCGTTTTCTTTGTTTCTTTCCCTCCTTCAGTATTATTTTCACTCCTACTTTATGTCCTCTTTCTGTCCCTACTCTTTTATCCCCACCTAAACCTGTTCCGCCTTTTTTTTTTTTTTTCTTTTTCTTAAGTATTTAATTCTCCACACTCTTGAGTTATGAGTCGGGGAGTCTTAAATTCAATCGTGAATCGAAATGGTTCATTATGTCAAATGTAATTGCCTCCTTTCAGATACATTCAAGTCGACTATGCTGAAGACACAGAGGTACTGGGAATCCCCGGGTATACATATGTGGGCGGCAAGTCGCTTTTGGACAACGGGACTTCCGATCCTAAAAACCGGTGCAACTGTGGAGGTGTATGTGCTCCCCAAGGTGTGCTCAACACATCATCATGCAAGTTTGGCGCCCCCGGATTCCTGTCGTATCCCCATTTCCTAGACGCTGACCCTTATTTCAGGAACAAAGTGAACGGGATGAATCCCGATCGAAAGAGGCATCAAATGTATGTCACTTTGGAGCCGGTAAGTACCTTGTTGCTTCTGCTCTCCAGTTTAAATGAAATGCTTTCCCCGAACATAGACGCTGGGTATTCTTGAAAAGAGGAGTGGGAAGCTAAGTCCATTAGAGTTTTGGAAGAACTTTTTCCTTCTGGCTAGTTCAACAAATGAAGACAGACGTCAGAGTTAATCTGGTAATGCTTATCTATATCTAACTTCTTATCCAAATGTCTGGCTTGGTTGCGTAGCACCTCTGCTCTTTGTTATTTCTGTCAGTAATAGGCTACAAAGCAGTAAAGTACATGATCACCAAGAGTCGTAATGACACAAGTTTACAATTGTTCTTTACGTATTTAAGCAACGAGACATGTAGGTATATTCATTCATTCATACATTCCGTAGTCTGTCTTACGACAGGACCATAGCCTCCTTCAAAATGAGTTCTCCACATGGTGCGATCTAGTGCTTCCTTTTTCAATTTCCCGTAAACATAAGTAGATGCTTACATCTTCTTCCTCGTCTTCCCGTCACATATTTTCCCTTCTAGCTTTCCTTCAATGGCGTGTTGTAGAAGGCAGTTCCTACTACATTTTTTTTTACCTCGACACTGAATGGAGGTGAGTGGTCGCAAGCCCCGGGGGTTGCTCCAACATTAAAATTACTCGCAGTAGACATTGCCTAGGAGGGTGTGTGTGTCCCAGAGTCTGTTTGGACACCTTGGTGAAGAATAAATGTGTTGCGTGTGTGTGACGGACGTAAGATCTATTCGAAAGTGAATTGGCCGATGGTGAAGTATTTACGTTTTGTATTGCAGACTACGGGAATCCCTCTTGACGTGGCTGCAAGGTTTCAGATAAACTTGCTTTTGCAACCCATTGAAGGTATAAGGTAAGCATCTGATTGTGTAAAGATTACTTTTAAACATCACATATATTAATGCGGCAAGATTTGTTTGCGATATCATGATCTACGGAACTACCGAATGGATCTTTTCAAAACTGACATTTTTTGGAAGCTTATGATTCGGAATTTATGGCGTAACATGTGAGAAGACTGCAATAATTCTCACCGCCATAAGTACGTCATTTGTGCAAGATTTTTGGATTGTCTTCGTGACTCAAGTGTCCTGCACTCTATTATTATTATTATTATTATTATATATTATTATTATTATTATTATTAAGTCACAGCAGTTTAGCTGGTTTCCAAAGGGTACGGTCCGCTGACCAAGCACATTCTTATATATTATTCTACCAAAAAATTCCTAACTATGCCGCATGTATCGAGCATTACTGCTTTCTGCATGAGAATATATAGAGCAGGGGAAAGATTGAGCCGTTTCAAACTATCTTGTAGTTTTTTGGGGGTAATACCCGTTGTGGATAATACTATTGTTACTATACAGACTGCATTCAGTTGCCATAATCTTGTTAGCTCTTCATTTAGGTCTGTACATTTCTGGAGATTCTCGGTGATGGTGGTGTGGAGGTTATGACTGTCAGGAATTGCTTCATCTATGAAATATGCTCTTTGATGGTTTTATCAAGCATAACTATATCTGGTCAGTTTAGGGACTCTATCATTGTTATGGACAGATCTATCAGTTGTTATGGACCTGTCAATGTATTGTTTATAATATGAGTTCTGTAACACAGATTGTGGGTCATATTTATAATACGATGTTGGTTTATTATTATTATTATTATCATTATTAAACGAGAATTTAATTATTGGCATCGATTGTCAGTATTACGCACTTAATTATGAAACTATGAAGTGCGTGTTGCGAGTCATATCTTACTTGTATCATATTCATGGAATATTATCAGACGTTATGTAACCTTTGCAGTTGATGTAGTGTCGTTAGTGACATAAGAATAAAACAGCTCAAAGCCAAGACCACCCACGTGTTGATCCTGTTAAGAAGCACGTTGAAATTAATAAGGAAACGAAGCAAACGGACAGGCAGCACTTGGAAGGCAGTTATGTGAATAGGAAGTTATACAGGGTGATTTCTGCGGAATCATCCTGTATTAAAATGTAACTCGCAGAGTTCGGAATGACGACATGGAGTGGAATTATTTACCTCAGGATAGGGACCGGGTACGGGTTATTGTAAAACCTTCAGCGAACTTTCCAAGTTTCATAGAAGGCATGGACCAGCTTAGCGAATGTCACGTTTTCAAGAAGGGTTGTGTTCCATGGAGTTAATTAGCTGCTGTAGTAACTGTTCTGTTCCCGCGTAAGTTCCGAATAATTTAAACTCATAGATATCGGGTGTTTTACCAACGACGTCTGCAACAGTCTTTTCTGCAGTCTTATATACGGCCATGTTAAGCTTGCAGGTCGACTGAAAGCTAAGGAAGCCGAAGACACCTGTTTGAAAACATTCGTAGAAGTCTGACTGTGTGGGTACAGCCTATATTTAAATTCCTGCGATACTTTTTTAAGATTTTTGGACTGACGTATGACAGTCAGGAAATACTGTGAATGTTATTGCATAATTTATTGCAGCAAGATATAATGTACAAAGCGAAGTCAGGTGACCGAGAAGGCAATTCTACGAATCCTGTTCTTAATACCTGTACGTTAAATTGTTAAGCTGTATTTTGTTTAATTCTAGCCTGTACTCTGGTGTGCCCACCATATTCTTCCCCATGTTGTGGTTTGAAGAAAGTGTACAAATAACGCCGGAGCTTGCGCAGTCCCTCAAGATGCTGCTAGCATTGCCCGTTGTTGGAATGTACTGCTCCATCGGCGCTCTGCTGCTAGGACTCTTCATAGTGGTTTTCGTTGGCTCGTTCAGGGTCGTAGCGAGAATACAGTGGAGTTTCTTTCGATACTGTGAAGGGTAAGTGCCTTAAAATATCTGGAAATATGTGAGATATGAAGTTATTATTAGGTGATCATGACAATTCGTTTTGTGGGCTATCACTCTGTGTATTTTTGTAGCTTTGTACCAAAATTTAGTTTTATTGTGCTATTTCTATCTTCAGGGTGGGAAAATACTTCGAATATGGAGGCACCCCTTTTATTCACATCGTTTCAGCTACCTATCAAAGTACACGGCGTTTGCATTGCACAAGACGGTAATATTCTGAGAATAAGACTAATAGATTAAACCACGAATATGAGACCTAGTTAAGCTGCTTTTCCACGTGCGGCTTTAGCAGCGCTGCCGTGAGCCGCGCTTCCTATGAATTCATAAGTATAAATGGACTTATTTCCACGAGCGTGCGCTGCCGAAATAGCAGCACGTTCTCAGCGCCACTGCCAGCAGCGGGTAACGAATTAGTTCCCGCTGCTGGCAGTGGCTGATATGCTATGCTGCTAGTTGATGGCAGTCTAAACAATTGTGCCTTTTCCAAGGGCGGCTGTATCACGCTCCGCATTTAGCGGGTAAGTTGGTGGAAGAGCAGCAGCGAACTGCAGCGTCCACTCGTGGAAACGGATGTTGTCCGTGATAGCAGCGCTGCTCTTGTTGCGGGCTGCATTTAGCAGTAAGTTGATGGAAGAGCAGCAGCGAACGGCAGCGCCACTTGTGGAAACGGATGTTGTCCGTGATAGCAGCGTGCTCACGGCAGCGCTGCTAAACTCTGCTCGTGAGACAGAAGCCTTAAGGCTGAAGTGAGTTAGGTAACAGACTTACGGACTTGTCACATGCACTGCCTTATGGAATAAACATTCATATACACTGTGCTGATATTTGACTGTAAGCTTTCCGATATCACGTTGGTAAACACTGTCAGTTATACATTGATGGTGCACGTGAAACTCGGGCAATATTTAATTTCTACATTCTCTTATGAATGTATGGTAAAGTGTAATAAAGACGAGTGATATTTTAATACGAAATTTAATTTCCGATACTGAATTACAAGTGTCAATGTCCATAAATAAACACACCACGACTTGGGAATGAAGAAGTAATTTACTTTTGTATGTTTTGATAGGAAAGGAGCCAAGAAAACCTCCAACAAGATTGTGTATTATGATGAGAAATCTTGTCCCCTTATGTCTCCCGTCACGATTGTGGACGAAAACTCCAAGATGGCAGATATTACTATCAAATGAAGACTGATCGAAGTGAGATGCCTCAGACGTGATTCCGTATTCGCGATTCAAAATGTCATTATGGTTTCTATGCAGGTATACAATGTTTGCAGGTGTTCAGGCCTAAGGCGACTTGCAAAATAATCATTCTTTTATTAAGTGCACTGTTGATGTTTACAAGTTTGTAATTGAATGTGTGATATGGTGAGTTGTTGATATAGCCGTAGTTCAGTGGCTAATGAGTAAAGGGACGATTAAATGAGCGGATTGTCTTTAGGCATATAAACGGACGTGTGAAAGTATTAATGTGTGATTGGAAGAGTGTTTTGTGAAAAATTAAATTTGTATAATGAATAAATATACTACAAATTTATAAACGAATTAATTGTATGAATTACATGCAATTTAACAATCATTAAGTAAATGAATTATATGCAAGTGACGCAACCAGTAAACGAGAATTCCTAATGAAGTATGTAAATAGGGTACATGGCCTGTTTGGATAAATTTCAGAATGTAACACTACGTAAGTTAAGCCAAAAAATTCATAATTTTTAAATTCTACGCGTCAAGGCATTTAAGTCAAAGAATATTCTGGATAAGATGGGGGAAAAAAAGAGAATGTTATCTTCCCTTTAGAGGTGGTTGACGTACGACGAACCCCGCGCATCCTGATCTTATTCGATCGAAACGTATATTCATTCATCCCGTAGTCCGTCTTACGACAGGTCCGTAGCCACTTCCTAAGCGAGTTCTCCACAGAGTGCGATCTAGTGCTTCCTCTTTCAATTTCGAATATCCTCCCATTTCCTGAAGGCCATCCAATAGCTGCTTACGTTTCTTCCTCGTATTTCCGTCACTTCTATCCTTCCTTCCGTCTTTCCTTTAATGAAGTGTTTTCGAAGGCAATTTCTACGTAATAAAGTAAAATGTTATACCCAGGAAATGATATTTATGATAGATGGTGTACTGAAATGAACGCCATTTTTAAGGGTTTTCATGGGCATTCCCGACTGAATCTGAACATTTTAGTAAGCCTATTTCCAGAAATGATAACATGTGCACTAAAGACATCTATTTTCTGAAATCCGTAATTACGAAACAAAGTAATGAAAATTGATTACTACAATTAGCAAATAAGCGTGGCCTTATCGATTAAAAATTATATATGTGGAGGTACATGAATTAATTTAAATTGTCATAAATTTCTTTTGTTTTATAATGAAAATAAAAGTTATTAAAACGTAAAAAATTAATGTGTGGACACTGATTGTTAAAGTCTTAAACCAAAATAGAAAATATAGTTAATTGCTCACTAGTAAGTAATTTATTCAGTATCAGCCACTCATGCAAGCACCCACGCACGCACTCGCTAACTACATTATGGCTAGGACACAAACTGGACGACCGGTTATTTGGGGTTCGATTCCCGGCAAGGGTACTTCGTGATCAATCTTCATCCACACTGGATTTTGTGTCCATAAAGCCTCATACAATATCCATTGAGGTTATTTTCCAAGGAGATAAGAGACGGAGCGTGAAGCTAAACATTCGCCTCTATCAATTGTCGATATTAAGAATGCACTCTTCAATGATTCTTCACTGATAAATCTCTTCAAAGGGGACGCATGTGTCAATGGAAATAGTATGCAACAGTCTGTATATCCAGTGCAACAAGGTCATATGAACGAAGTAATGAAGACGGGCAAAGACAAGTGCTTTAATCACTCAGCAGCAATCCAGAAGAACTGTGTAGTAGATCTGAGGTGCCGATCCAGTGGCCGCGCGGTCTAAGGCGTGGGTCTTGCGGCCGCTCTTCCTGGATTGCTGGTTCGAATCCCGCCGGGGGCATAATTTCTGTCTCTTGTGAGTGTTGTATGTTGTCAGGTAGAGGTCTCTGCATCTGGCTGATCACTCGTCCAGAGGGGTCCTACCGAGTATGGTGTTTCTGAGTGTGAACGTGAAGCCTCGATAATGATGAGGGCATGGTCCATAGGGGCTGTTGGGCCATGGGAGAGAGATACTCTAGTCACTATACTGACTGAGCTACCCTGCTCAAAAACAAAGCAAGACGCAGTGTCTTTAACCTTCAGGTAAATGCATGGATACTATCTGAATTAGGCCACAAGAGCTTCCTTCCACATTATTTGTAATTAATCTTTCTACCCAATCATCCCACTATGGCCCGGGGGTCGACAAAGCCTGTAACAGAAATGAGTACCAGGAGTATTTCCTGAGAGGTAAAGGCGGCCGGTGCGTAGGGCTGACAACCTTACCACCTTCATGTGCCGATTGTCTAGATATCTGGGAGCCTGAACCTCCTGGAATCCTAAGGGCCTGTCTAGGCCTGTAATGGGATTGCTTTACCTTGCTTTACCCAATCATCCCATCTTCCAGCTCTGTACAGCCTAACGTGAGGCCCTGACCTCAGCAAAATTAGATCGGCATTTGATTCAGCGATCCAATCCTTGAATTGTGCTAGTGTCAGTCCTGCTAAAAAAAACCCGTAGTGAGGATGAGCGGAAGTAGAAACAAAGAAACTTCAGCTTTACAAAATTAGACAACGCTGCTACGAACGCCCCTATGTAGGCCTCTGTGATGTCAAGAGGCAAAGAAAACAGGTCAGTCCTTCCAGTGCTTTAGAAGTAGAGCATGTGTTCGTTTATCTTGCTTGTCTTCATGTGTTGTGAGCTGCAGGTGCAGACGCATTGGAGGTATGTACCACAGTGTTTAGTGTACAGTTGGTGAGGGCAGTAAAGCGGAAATATGTTATGTGTATACCACAGTGTTTAGTGTGCAGTTGGTGAGGGCAGTAAAGGCGGAAATATGTTAGTGTAACCACAGTGTTTAGTGTCAGTTGGTGAGGGCAGTAAAGGCGGAAATATGTTATGGTATACCACAGTGTTTAGTGTGCAGTTGGTGAGGGCAGTAAAGGCGGAAATATGTTAGGTATGTACCACAGTGTTTAGTGTACAGTTGGTGAGGGCAGTAAAGACGGAAATATGTTATGTGTATACCACAGTGTTTAGTGTGCAGTTGGTGAGGGCAGTAAAGGCGGAAATATGTTAGGTATGTACCACAGTGTTTAGTGTACAGTTGGTGAGGGCAGTAAAGACGGAAATATGTTATGTTTATACCACAGTGTTTAGTGTGCAGTTGGTGAGGGCAGTAAAGGCGGAAATATGTTAGGTATGTACCACAGTGTTTAGTGTACAGTTGGTGAGGGCAGTAAAGGCGGAAATATGTTATGTGTATACCACAGTGTTTAGTGTACAGTTGGTGAGGGTAGTAAAGGCGGAAATATGTTAGGTATGCACCACAGTGTTTAGTGTACAGTGGGTGAGGACAGTAAAGGCGGAAATATGTTAGGTATGTACCACAGTGTTTAGTGTACAGTCGGTGAGGGCAGTAAAGGCGGAAATATGTTAGGTATGTACCACAGTGTTTAGTGTACAATTGCTGATGGCAGTAAAGGCGGATACATTTTAGGTATGTATTACAGTGTTTAGTGTACAGTTGGTGAGGGCAGTAAAGGCGGATACATGTTAGGTATGTACCACAGTGATTAGTGTACAGTTCGTGAGGGCAGTAAAGGCGGAAATATGTTATGTGTATACCACAGCATTTAGTGTACAGTTGGTAAGGGCAATAATGGCTAACACGATGGATGATAACACAGGACCAGGGCCGGACCAATGAAGAGGCCAGCCGGGCAGCTGCTGGAATAATCGGAAATATGTTGCTAGTAAACTCGGGATTCCACATATGAAAGAATTTCTCATAAAATTATCCTTTGAGCACGCGCCCTCAGAAAGGTGCGCTAGCCCTGTCGTAGGCCGAAAAAGTTCAAAGAATATTGATCGTAAGTGGCGCCAAATTTTTAGCCTGCCTCGAATGCCAAATTACTAACATGTCCTGAGCGCCCATTTCTCGGGCCGGCCCTGCACAGGACACGGACTGATATGAACAGGGAACAGAAGAGACCGTCCCATGTTATGATAACTGCCTCAGGTTTTACGGGGACTACGTGGAAAGGTACTATTGGGATGTCAGTACAATTAAATGTGAAATTAATATGTTCTACAATTTCCGTGTATTAAGTCAATTACTAAAAAGTCCAACTAAATGAACTTACAGTAGTTTATATCTGTGATGTTCTGGGATATTACGCAGCGTAGTGTGGCAATTATGTACCGACGTTTCGGGACAGCTATTACCACCCAACGCTGAGTAATATCTCAGAAGAGCGCAGATCCCATCTACATCGCGCGGAAGCCTGAAATTACAGTAGTTTGTTTATAATATAATAATAGTATATAATGATACTATAAACAAACTACTACAAGCGTGTTTGTTTTGACTTTTTAATGAATGTGAACAGTTCTTAACTGGACTGAGGAAGAGAAATCCCAACATACGCATTGAAAACTTATTTTCTGACTGACACACATTCAGAAGCTGCAGGACGCCATTACTCTATACACATATTTCATTCTTCCACCAATGAGACTGTATCGTCTTAGCAATTGAAAACACTTCCCACTCTCTCTCGTAATGAAAATGATCAATGGAAAGAAGCAGGCAACGTGGGACGTGTAAAATTGCCATTTATTTGGGACAGATTATGGCCTTCGCAGCCGAGTTTCCATATCCCTCTACATTGTGTTTTTTATCTCAGCTTCAGTTTGCCTGTGGTCGGCGGCTGTTGTTCCCTAGTAGAATATCTGGGAAAAGGGCGAAGGATTTAAACGACCGTAGGATAAGTACAGTCGACAGGCAATAAATTAAACCATTGGGCCCATGGTTTATTCTTGGGCTTAAAACCTTTGATTTGTTTTTTGCGAGACAAGTGTTTGATGGATGACTAGTGGCAATCTTTACGTGATTTTGCTGACGAATGTGTTTTGCAGTGACGCTTTTCTTAAACATCAACATAATTCTTTTAGTGTCTATAACCGTGAAGTTTATATGGTGTTTGTATTTATTGATTCTACATATAAAGACTCTAAATCATGGTTTTGCAAACTGTGGTACGCCTACGACTACTGGTAAGCCAACCATTATTTGCTGGTACGAGGACTTATAATAAAATCGAAATATACAAAGGAATAAAGATTTGAAAAACAAATAAAACACGAGCCACATATATTTGCTAACAGGCAGCATTGCTGCAGCATCATATAGCTCATCTCCGCTGTCAGCCTCTATTTCCAGTTTCAGCTTTTTTAAATACAAAAAAAAATTATGTTAAATTGAAATAGTTAAATTTAATTTATTGGTACGCCAGCGAAATTTTTCGTGAACCCCTGGTCTAAATAATCCCTGTTTATTGTGTTCAACATAACAATCACTTCTTTAGCCATAAATATGTAACAACTGATACTTTAATTGATGTAAGTTACACATCTACTGTTGCAGATTTAATGGCGCAGCAGATCTAATTCTTGTATGTATAGTTGTACATTGTGGCGGCCGGGATAGCGTAGTCGGCATAGCGACTCGCTACGAGGTCGACGGTCAGCTATTCGAATCCCAGTGGGGGCGAGATTTTCCTACCTGTCCAAACCGTCCCTGGGAACCCAACCATACCCCCTGTAAAATTGTACCGGTCCCGTTCCCTGAGTTAAAGCGGCCGGTTCGTGGCGTTAACCATCTACCCCATTTAGCGCCGAGGTTAAGGAAAGAATGGAGCTATACCTCTACTCCTCCTCTGGACCTTCATTGCCCGTTATAAAATGAATGACCTGCGGTGCCAAGGAATTTTTTTCCTACCTGAAGTGTCCAATCCGGGCTCACCCAGCCGATTGCCGATTTCGTATCTGGGTCTTAATTAAATACAAGGTCAAATTTACTATTGCAGTAACTGGCCACTTAGTTCCTGTCATTAGCAGAACTAAACGCATAATAAATTTGGCCATCAAACCCCCGGCGAAACGTGTCGAATTGGAACATAAGATTTACAAATTTTAGTTCGTCATTTTGTCCCTCAAAGTAACACCTTTTGCGCGGAAATAAACTGATGACATTTAGCTGATATTTTTGCCCTCTACCAATTTTGTTTACTTCGAATTTTAACGAGCATAAAAGAAACATCTCCATGATTATCGGATCTCTGTCACCACGGCATGGCCCGTCGTTAGGTTGCGGCTGGAAAAGACGGCCTTCAAATATGGAGGGTAGCTGTTGTGCCGGGAGTTTTCCCAGCACGCCCTGCGGTACTCGAACCACGGACTTTCGTCGCGCGCATCAATCCCCTCCTACTTGGTTCCCCTCCATTTCCCCTCCTCTCCTGAGTTTACTTCAGACCTGTGCGTGATTGAGGAAATCACTCTGAACCTAGCCGTCTATTAGTAACGTCTAAATTTCGTCTCGGCCATGGGGGCAAAATTCCGTCCAGCAGTGAGTAGGTGAGGTTGGAGTCCCTTGGCGGTCGTCGTGGTCCCGGTCTTTGGTTTTGTTGGGTTTAGCCCCACGACGACGCCAAGGTACATTATTTTGGTATGTATGCGAACAAGTAATTGCTTGATCAGTCTCACGTCGTGTATTTTGTAATTATTGTTTTATTGTATGCTGTTTGTTAAAATATATGATTTGTTTGGTATATTGTATTCTTTGTTGTGTGCGCAACTCGGCTTATCTGCGGGGCCCAGCATAGTAAAGCAGATATAGCAGAGAGGGGTAGGGCGGTCGTGATATTAGAGGCCCCAAAAGTGAGGTGCCCCGGTGCAGATGGTAGCTTTGAGCGTGGTTTGTTCCTGTGGTTGTTCATGGTCGCCATGGGTAAGAAGAACTCAAAATGGAATATGTGAGCGTGCTACTGTCTTAGGACTGCTATAGATACGGCACCAGTAGTAACGTATGGCGTAGTAACGTATAATTATTGAATGATTTATGACTAGCAATATAGATGATCGCAGATGGCAGTAGATTGTGTCAGCCGGTCGAATTGCTAGGGGTTGGACGCCGTTGGGGGCTGTTACATTACGTAACTCATTCCGTTGCTACGCGGAAGTACTGAACCGATTACGTAACCTTTGGATAGACGTACCGACTGTTGCTACGTGAGGTGCCTGAGGGCAACGTACAGCGAGTGGAGACCTGATCACTGTGTGCCGGTAAACAACAGGGTATGATGTACTGGAAATGTTAAAATTTATTTAGTTGTGTACATTTTGTTTGTGATACTGTATTTTGTTATGGAAAGGCTTGCACTGATGAGTCTTGGGGCAGCTGGCTGAGAGGACATGTAATATTCACGGAGCTATGTGGTAGCATTTTGCGGGTTTCGACTGCTGTAAGGCCAGGGGTAGTTATGACGCAGTTGGCTGCGGGTTTGGATAACTACTCTTTGGAATTATACCGTTCTTGCGTGTGATGGAGATAGGGCAAGTGGGATGTTAGGTGATTCCGGTAGTTATCGGAATTGCGACGCATGTAGGTCAAGGGATGATTCTGATAATCATCCAAATTTTGACGGCATGCGGGTTGGAAGATGATTTTGTAATCATCTGAATTATGACGGCAGGAGGGTCAATAGTTTATGCCTGTAGTCGTCGGCACTCGTGGAGAGTGCGGATTGGTGGATGGTAGGGTCCGCCACACTGCCATGAAACCTCACACAACTTGTGTTATACCGGTTTATTGCCTCGTGTCCGGCGGGATGCGAGAGCTTCATATTATGGGATATGGGAACTGGTTTGTAAGAAGGTATATGACGCGATTCATGGCTATAACTGGGGAGTATCCCGTAGCTGTGTTTGTGGAGTTTGTTGCTTATTTTTCTCCACGCCGGAGGGGTTAGGATCGTAGCTTGTCGTGCCGTCTGCAGCGGTGCGGATGGGTCGTATTCTTTTCTTTTCCGCGCCCGTAAGTTGTCATCTGGGCATGTTCTAGACTTTTCTAAATTTGCGCGTTTCCTCAGAGCAGTCACAGCTCGTTTTATGCAAACCACATTAAGGTTACATTAAGTTACTTGGATAACTGTGGTAATTGTAGTGCTAATTCATGCAAACGACATTCTCTCGGATTAAGCCATGCTTGTTTCAGTGGAAGTCTAAATCTGGTATATGATCGATATTTTCAGTGGTCATTATGTACGTCACTCAATGTAATTGTTTGAAGTTTGTCATGTATTGTGAATTGTTACGTCACAGTTATGTACTGGTGAGTGTGTACAGTGTTGTAACACAGCTTTCTTATGTCATGAAGTCTAATGTCTTGTACTGTGTTGAGCGCATGAATTACATGTCCACAAGTGGGAGGTTTGGTCTGGCTAGGGTGTCATGATTTGGTACTTATGAACCTGAAGTTTCAGAACCTTCCATCCTATGATGCGCGCCGTGTGATCCGGATCATCAGAACATCGGTGCGAAGGGCATCACTCGGCGGTTATGGATCCCGCTGGCAACCGTAGTGTGTCACCTCGGAGGACGGGTGATAGTTGGCCCGTAAGCGAAAAGGAAGGCACAGCGAATCCACTGCGGTAGGAGAAGTACGAAGCAGGCTGATGGACCACCGAGGAGGCGGTGGCAGGACAGTGAGCTTGTACGGAAGGCGGCCCGCAGGATTGAACTGGCACATGTGGTGCACAAGTAGGGGTCAGCCGATGGATTGTGTAGTGACATTATAGAGGACTATTATGTATAGCCGAAATGACACTACCGATTATTCTCCAGCAGTGTGCAGTGAAACGAAGTGAACCTTCCTTTAAAAATACCAACACGTCTGGTTTTGGAGGTCTGGGTTGTGCCGGGAGTTTTCCCAGCACGCCCTGCGGTACTCAAACCACGGACTTTCGTCGCGCGCATCAATCCCCTCCTACTTGGTTCCCCTCCATTTCCCCTCCTCTCCTGAGTTTACTTCAGACCTGTGCGTGATTGAGGAAATCACTCTGAACCTAGCCGTCTATTAGTAACGTCTAAATTTCGTCTCGGCCATGGGGACAAAATTCCGTCCAGCAGTGAGTAGGTGAGGTTGGAGTCCCTTGGCGGTCGTCGTGGTCCCGGTCTTTGGTTTTGTTGGGTTTAGCCCCACGACGACGCCAAGGTACATTATTTTGGTATGTATGCGAACAAGTAATTGCTTGATCAGTCTCACGTCGTGTATTTTGTAATTATTGTTTTATTGTATGCTGTTTGTTAAAATATATGATTTGTTTGGTATATTGTATTCTTTGTTGTGTGCGCAACTCGGCTTATCTGCGGGGCCCAGCATAGTAAAGCAGATATAGCAGAGAGGGGTAGGGCGGTCGTGATATTAGAGGCCCCAAAAGTGAGGTGCCCCGGTGCACTGTGAATGTATTACATAAACAGTCGCGGTAGGCGACAAGGGGTGGTTCTCCAGCTTGGGGGTTGGGCTAGTTGCTAACAACTCTTCACCTTAAAACCTTAACATGTTACGACATATGTAGATGTTTTGGACGGGGTTTGTTGGGTAAACCTGAAGGTAAGAGACCACTTGGAAGACCTGGACGGAGATGGGAGGATAATATAAAAATGGATCTTCAAGGAATAGGATTGGGAGCTTGGGCTGGGCTGATCTGGCTTAGGATAGAGACAGGTATTTGGCTGTTGTGATTACGGTAATAAATATTCGGGTTCCGTAAAATGCGGGGAATTTTTTCACTGGCTAAGGAATGATTAGTTTCTCAGATACGATACTGTGCTCGTTGGAGTCAGTCAGTCAGACAGTTTAGCCAGCTAGCTAACTAAACAAATACATCCAAAGCACCATAAATAAATGACATATTTTGGACATTCTCAAAAAGGAATTTTAGATAACACATCCCTGTGTTTCGAAAGCTGGCTCTGCTTCCATCATCAGTGAGAACATGAAGCTTACTCTGTTGCCGATCTCAATCTTCAGAGCCAACTTCGGCAATGTTTTGCCTCCACAAATACACACGATCAAAGTGTCCAACATACTTGTCACTTTGACCACGATCGGCCATGCCTTAGCTCCGGCGTCTGGTTGCCGGCTTCTTACTGCCAAGGCTTCGGTTCAGTTACCGGACAGATCATATGGGATATGTGTTGAACATACTGCGACAGGTTTCTGTCCGAGTAAAGGTAAAGGTAAAGTTTACCCTAGAACAGGCCATGAAGGCCCAGAGTGGGGAGTAGAGTTATAGCTGTACTCTTTCTTTAACCTCGGCGCTAGATGGGTGGTCAACACCACTCCCCGGCCGTTTTACACCTCAGGATTGACCCGGTACCCATTGTACAGGAGGCTGAGTAGGCCCCAGGGCCGATCTGGACGGGTGCTGAAAAGTTCCCCCCTTCGGAATTCAATCCCCGGACCGTCCAACTCGTAGCGAGTCGCTATACCGACTACGCTATCCCGGCCCACTTTCTGTCCGAGTTTTCGGTTTTCCCCTGTCAGTATCTTCCCGCCAAGGCTCTATATTCATTCTTCTGTCATCCGTGTGTTGGATAATGGGGCCATCAGAGGTTGCAGTACCACAGAGTCTCATCACGTCACGATAATAACAACAAAGACGGTCAAGGCCGCACCATTTTTTTTTTCCCCCCACCGTGCTTGAGTCGAGGCTATTAATCAGAGGAAGATGTGTATGCACGTGGCCAGCCCCAGGGACAAGTTACAGGTTGTGGAACACGGAAGCGGTACAGTTCAGTTCTGGTAACTAGAGACTTGGAAGGTATTTAAGGAATGCGGGCACGATGGGGTGGGCATTCCACTGGGGATGTTGTATGACTTAGCGACTGCTGCCTGTACAAAAACATTTATCAGTTACTTTTTTTTTCAGTTTTTTAACCAACAAATACGCTTTTTATTTTAGTATTTTTTTCAATTCACCCTACACATGTTTCGGCCGTGACTCGGCCATCATCAGAGGTACATTGATAAGTTCACTTCACTGTTCACTGGTCCATTTGGTATTATCACAGAACCGTTACACTGTTTAAGGCTATTATTTACATTGAGAATCACCGGTATAAACAGTTTTATATATGTTATGCAGACAAATGTGCACAGTGTATACTGTGTACATTTGTCTGCATAATTTCTGTGATAATACCAAATGGACCAGTGAACAGTGAAGTGAACTTATCAATGCACCCATGATGATGGCCGAGTCACGGCCGAAACATGTGTAGGGTGAATTGAACAGAAATACGAAAATAAAAAGTGCATTCGTTGGCTAAAGAAAATGAAAATGAATGTGAAGATGCACGGTGAACACAACGTAAAATTAATTTATCGGTTACATTAGAGTGACTTCCGCCACCTTCGTCTCATAGCGTGCGTTTAAAAAAATGTCAGTATTTCAAGTTGTATGTTATTTCACCGTACATTTTTATTGTATATAGTCTATATAAATAGGAGACAACAAATTGTACATTTCTCGGAATAAGACTATATATTTCAAGTTCGTTAACTCTTTTCTTTGAAATTGCCCATCTCTCAAACTGCGTAACTTCAAGTTACGTAAGTCAGGGGATTGTCTGTGTGTAAGAAAGTACTTGCATTTGTAAACACGTGAGTCATAACAACAGCGAAAGAAACAAAACACGCCGATCCCAGTGGCCGCGCGGTCTTAGGCGTTCGGGTGCCGGATTGCGGATTCGAATCCTGCCGGAGGCATGGATGTCTGGTTCTTGTGAGTGTTGTGTGTTGTCAGGTAGAGGTCTTGGCGACGGGCCGATCCCTCGTCCAGAGGAGTTTTACCAAGTGTGTTTGAGTGTGATCCGATGCAACAATAACCCTCCACACCAACAATGAGTAGTTAGAAGAGGCAAGACTAAGTAAGAAATAAATGAAACAACACACGATATTTAACTTTTAATCAACTTAAACGAAGGATTAATTTTAAACAGATAATTAATGAAACGTGTTCAGGTTACTGCGAATTCCGTTTGCGGTTTTGACGAGGAGGATAGAAGCATATTGAATTTGCATCAACTAGAAGGGGCAGTAAGAGGCTGTAGTGACTTTAACTGAAAAAAAAATGACTGTGACAGTTTCTAGGGCGATTGGCAGGTAATGATATTTTATACGAGTAAGAGGTACTTAATTAAAATCAATACCTAACTTCGAGGTTCATCTAACAGTGCACGTAAATTAGCGAAAACGTATCCATAATTACATGTTTTATATAATAACATCATGCAACCATATATTCTTTCAATTAGTTCAAGGTCATGCCGTAGTTCAGGCAGATAATCGCTGGACTCTCAACGCGGAGTTACTGTGGAATTTGTGGTATGTACATCGTTTCTTAACCTGTCAGTTCGTTCCACTAATACTTCGTACTTATTCGTTATTCTATTTTCACCGTGCATTTTTCGAGTATAAACAATGTTTTTCACCAACTAAATGCACTTGTTATAAAAACACCAAAATATTCTAAAACTGTTTGATAAAAAGCCCCGACATATTTCGGCTCACCAATGAGCCATCCTCAGGGGGTCACAACTGTCTGTTCTCAAAACACGTACATATGTTAATCCTCTGTAGAGGTATACGGTCAACGTCTGAAATGCTGGGATTAACAAAAAATTATGAATCGTGTTATATGACACACAGAAGGACATTTTTATTCGGTATATACAGAATCACTCTAAAGTCAACACGTAAATTAAATGGCTGTAGCTTCTAAATGCAATTCTGCGTTGCTGTAATTCTTACAACGTATTCAAGAATATACGGGGCTATTTTAGAGTGCACAATACACTTCTGCAACCTTGAAGACACACACTCAACACTTTTCCTTGAGAAGCCAATGGAAACGGTAGCAAAGTTTTTCAAATTTTTTGTTCCAGTTTTTCACGTGTCCTTGATATTTACTGGCACATTTCCTCTTGGGCCCAGTCCTAAAAAAGTGGTGAGGATTTCACGAAGGCCATTCTTTTAATCCTCTGTATTTACTTTACAATCACACTGCATTTGTGTTTCTATGACGCAAGAAGAATCTTTTCACGGGCAAATTGGACTTAAATTTAAGGAAGACACTAGTAAAGTGCTACATTTGGAGCATAGCTTTGTATGGTGCTGAAACGTGGACACTTCGGCAAATAGATCAGAAGTATCTGGAAAGTTTTGAAATGTGGTGCTGGAGAAGAATGGAGAAGATCAGTTGGACCGATCGTGTGAGAAATGAAGAAATATTACACAGAGTCTAGGAGGTGAGGAATATCCTACATGCAATAAAAAGAAGAACGGCTAACTGGATTGGTAACATGTTGCGTAGGAACTGCCTTCTGAAACACGCGATTGAAGGAAAGTTAGAAGGAAGGATAGAAATGACGGGAAGACGAGGAAGAAGGCGTAGGCAGCTACTGAATGACCTTAAGTAAAAATAGAAGATACTGGAAATGTAAATAGGAAGCACGAGATCACACTCTGTGGGGAACTCGCTCTGGAAGAGGCTACAGACCTGTCCTGAGACAGACTACGGAATGAATGAATGAATGAATATGACACTTGTCGACATTAACCATTATGTGTCTCGCAGTACACCAGTTTTTCGCAGAACAAATGTAATTTTGCCTGTTGTTTTGCGTGAGCGTGAAACGTTAAACCTGGTCTGCCATACTAACAGAAAAACTTAGGTTGAGAGTGTTCAGGAACATGACGTCGAGGAACACATTTGGGCTTAAGACTGGGGAAGTAGCGGGTCGTTTGTAAACGAGGGGTTTCGATGAAAATCTAAGTGCGGAACTTGTACTACATTTAGACAAAGAAACGAACAGAGAAAATTCAAGAGATAATTTTACATTTAAAAAGTTGTGGTGAAGGTGATGTCAAGACATTGGCTGACCGAACAAATATAGAGGCCAGTTGAATCGTGTTCTAAGTGGATTATGGAATGCCGTACAATGTTCTGTGAAAACAGTTTGACAGGAGATAAAAAGTGGTGCTTACAACATGAGCCAGAAGGCAAAAGGAAAACACGCATCGGAAAACAAGTCATCTACAAGTCACAAATCAAGGGTGTTCTTGTCGCTTTCTTTGATATCACGTGTATTGTCCAAGTCGAATGCATCCGTCTAGGGCAAACTGTCAGCCAGACTTGCTTTGTAGAAACAGTTATAGCAGGATTAATTCCATAAAGCCTCCAGCTTCGAGCACAGATAAAGTTAGAGAGCTTTGGCTGATGTCACAAGTCAGGAGACAGGGCACAGTACGTGCGAGTAGATCAGTTCGTTTCTGCAATCGGAGCGGTAGAGGTGCAGGCTTGCAAAGTAGCTGCAATCACGTGACTGAGGTATGAGGGCAGTAAGATTTGTGAGATACGCCCATGTAATCCTCCTATACAAGAATACCTGAATCTGTGCGTAAAGAAAAGTTTGAACGTTGGCCTAACAAGTTATTTTGTCCATGACAATCCTTCAGCTCACCAAGCGCTCTCTGTCGAGTGTTTGTGGTAAAACGGGTCTAGTGCTGGAATGCGCGTCCCGTTGTCGACCAGACTTGCTCCAGTGACATTTGGCTGTTTCCAGACTTACAGCCCAAATTGAAGCGAAAAAGATCTCAGGACGTTGAAGATGTTAAGAGAAGTGTCAAGGTGACACTGAAGCTTATTCCGAAAGAGGAGTTCCATAATGTTTCCATCAGTGTCAGCGTTGGTAGGCTAAGTGTGTAGGTGCTGAAGTGGACTACGGTCAAGGTGAACCGCCTCATAAGATTTTAAGAATAACTGGTGATGAAATATTGCAAGTAATGATGAAGTTGTGTGGCAAGACATTTCGCAATCAGCATTCCTTCTTGCGCATCTGAGCATACACTTCTTATATTATGTAATGGGCATTAGTGAGGAGCCTAAAAAGAACTACAGATATTTAATGTAGCGGATACAGAGAGGCCGTAGTTTATGAAGTAATTACCACCATGGGATTTAAAGTTTTGACAGTTACATCTTAAACAGGGGGGAGCCGGGATAGGGTAGTCGTTATAGTGACTAAGTAACGGGCTTGAAAACCGAGGAATCGTTGATCGTTTCCCGGTAGATGTAAGAGACTTCTTCTTTTCCAAAGCGTCCAGCTTGGTCGTGAGGTCCACCCAGCCTCATACTGAATGAGTACAGTGAATTCTTTGAAGCGACGAAGATAACCTCTCACCTTCATCTAGTGCCAAGGTCAAAAATGAGTGGAACAATAAATCCACGCCCCCATACGCCTTTATGAATTGTACAGAAGCAACTGTAATTTTAAAAAAATTCAAGTTCTTCAGAAAGTGGATGGCATTAATGCCAACGACACACCATTTTCACTTCTAGTTCAGATATTCGTATATCCGTATATATAGAACATGTTACCCTGTTAAGGTAAGTCCAGTTTGAAGGTATTAAAAGAGCTTATTAGCGAGTCAGTATGACCAGTGCAGCCATATTAGTCTTGGGGCATGTACTCTGATGACAGGGCGGCATAGTCAACCCTACGCAGCGGCCGCCTTTACCCCCAAAGAGATACCCTTGATATTCTCCTACAGGCTGAGTAGACCCCAGGGCCATAGTGCGGCAAGAAGGGTTAAGTCAATGAAAAATCCCAGTGACCTTATTGGGAACGGAACCCGCGCAGTGCCTCACCTAACTGCGCCACTGCGTACAACAGTGGTGCGCATACGACGTAGTAACTTTAAGTAGGGCACTGTCACGGGTCTGGGGGCCTGGATAGCGTAGTCGGTATAGCGACTCGCTACGGGCTGGACGGTACGGGGATCGAATCCCGGTGGGGGCGAGATTTTTCGCATACTTCCAGACCGGCCCTGGGGCCCACCCAGCCTCCTATACAATGGGTACCGGGTCTTTCCCGGGGTAAAACGGCCGGGGCGTGGTGCTGACCACCCACCCCCAACTAGTGCCGGGGTCAAGAATGAGTAGAGCTATACCTCTACTCCCCCTTTGGGCCTTCATGGCCTGTTATAGGGAAAACTTTACTTTTACTGTCACGGGTCTAGGCGACACACTAGATGGCCAAATGGTGTGAAGTTGTTCGGTATAAAAGAATGGAGTTCTATTCGTTGCACTGAAGTCGCAATGTTATTTCTAGCCTGTCCTAACTTTGTGTTAACAGAGCTGAACACAATTCCGGGAGCGTTCAATGACTTGTGTGTCCACTGACGCAAATGACCCTTGTTCGATCATGTGCACTTGACTTTGCACACCCAGCTTGTAGGCACGCACAAAGGCACTCACATATACTAGCACACAATCGCCCACTCAATCACTCACTCACTCACCCACCCACTCACTCACCCACTCACCTGATCACTCACTCACTCACTCACTCACCCACCCACTCACTCACTCACTCACTCACCTACTCACTCACCTACTCACTCATCCACTCACCTAGTCACCCACTCACCTACTCACTCACCCTCTACCTACTCACTCACCCACTCACCTACTCACTCACCCACTCACCTACTCACTCACTACTCACTACTCACACTTACCCACCCACTCACTCACCCCCTCAACTGCTCACTCACTCACTCGCACACTCACCTACTCACTCACTCACCCACTCACTCACTTACCCACCCACCTGCTCACCCACTCACTCACTCACCTACTCACTCACCCACTCACCTACTCACTCACCCACTCACCTACTCACTCACTCACTCACCCACTCACTCACTCCTTCCTGGAAACAAATATTTGGAAACTACTAACTCAGAGGTATTTTAATAATATATCGATGTTTCGAGAATTGGTACTTCAGTGGTCTACAGGTGATTGTGTTGCTATTACACTTACGTATGTTAGTTGTTTCTGTTGTGACATTAATTTATGCTAATCAATGATCCACCCTTGTCACCGGTACGTCACATCTTGCGTAGAAACTGCCTTCTGAAACACGTGATTGAAGGAAAGTTAGAGGGAAGGATAGAAATGATGGGAAGACGAGGAAGAAGGCGTAAGCAGCCACTGGATGACCTTAAAGAAAATAAAAGATACTGGAAATTGAAAGAGGAAGCACTATGGAGAACTCGCTTTGGAAGAGGCTACGGACCTGTCGTAAGACAGACTACAGAATGAATGAGGATCTCACATATCTGACGTGAGTGAATTCAAAGCCTTGTCAGTGTCTATGGCTGTTTGCCCTTACATAATTCATCATAATTATCAACATCGTATCACCATTATGAACAGAATATTTAGCTCATAAGACCTGTTTCTTTAAAGCTCAATGAATCGTACTGAGTGGCATAACAAGGAAAGAAATTCTGATGAAATTTTACGAAGCTGTAACTGCGAGATCTTTGCTAAATGAAAAAGAAATTCAGATATTTAAAGCAAGGGACATCCGCAGGATAGAGTCAATAAAAATCAGTTAAAGATTAAAGTGTCCCTGTAGAAGCCATGAATGCGTATGTGGAGTGGTGGAGTGGAGGCATAGCTCCACATATTCTTAAACTCAGCATTGAATTGGGGTGAGTGATTAGCTTTACGCCTAGACAGCTTTATCCCCGGTACCCAGAAATTAGTTACGTAAGATAGGTATGACCTACCTTGCAGCAGAGTAAAGTATGATATTAGAAAATACCTAGAAATACAAGCGGTGCAAAATAAAATAGATGAACACAGACAGAACTGAATAAATCGTTTGGGTAGAAGGAATGGAGGAAGGACACCAAAGAAGATAATGCAGTATAAGTGGAGAGGACGCTGAGACCACGGAAGAACTTGGAAAATTGGAAAGCGCTTTTAAGGTCAAAAGAGACTGGATTGCTTATAACATAAAACGAAGGGAAATTGAGGGCCCGGGGGGGGGGGGGGGAGATTTTCGGATTATACGAATCTGTAGGTAGTTACGGATTTCGAAAAGAAAGAAGAAAAGATGTAAATGTCAATATAATGAAAACGTATCAACTGCATGCAGTAATAAAATCAACTCCCAGAACATCACCTGTATCACGTGGCATTATATCGTCACACAACAGTCAATTTTCAACACAATTTGGCCCAAACGCATGTGGGCAATGCAGATACGATTCCATACAGGAGTAACCACGACTTTCCAGTCTTTCAGTCTGTAGGTTAGTCACTATAAGGACCGAGCTTCCAGGGCGACAGCTAGTTTTGTCTAACAGCCTGCCAACCGCCGCATAATAAATAGTACTACGCAGATATATGCCTATTTTTATAGGTACGAATAGTTTCTTGCAGTATCTTTTCTTTAAATCTTAAGCTGTACCAACATTACAACATATATAATAATTCCCCATGGTATTTTTCAACGTTAAACGCAATAGATAGCGAAAATACACAAGTCTCTTTAAAGGAAATGGAAGAGGTTTTGCCACAAGATTTCTGTGTTGGTATACAATTCTTGATAAAGTATGTATTATCTCTGTTTCTGGGAAGAGGTCCCTTGAAGATTTATATAAAAGACAGAAGAGGAATATACAGAAAAATCTTAAGTGTATTCTAGATTTTAAAAAACAGAAATTCGGGTCTATATCTGCGTGAGATATATCTGTTTTATTTGAAAGAATCACAGAGTTTGTAACTATGTGAACGTTTCATTTTTTTTTTTTTTTTTTGGTTTTGAATTTATTATAATTTATTTTTAAACTTTTCAAGTACCCATTTCTTAATCAAGTAACTTTTCTATGATATTCTAAAAAAAAGAAAAAGTGGAGATCAGATGTCGCTTGTCGAAGTGTATGGGCACACTTAAAGAATCACAATAACCACATAACCGTTGTGGTTATTACGTATTTTACACTGAAGTTGATAACCCAGCATTGAAAATCAATCTGGTTGGTATCGGTGTGAGTACAGACTGCTAAGATTAAACGAAAACAGAGTTAGAAGCGACGCCTACCAAGTAAACACCTATCAATTTACATTACCTGCGTCAGATAGGGCGTGAAACTGTTTATTAGAAACGCGTGAAAGGAGGCAGACTATGACGTCACTACCGTCTTTCGATATTTCATGAACGACGGAGAGTTGTCTCAACAATACCGAGTACCCTGGCTCAGGAGGTAATGCTTTCGATTTTTATGTGAGTGATGGCCAATTCGAATCTCGGCCGAAACTGAGGAATTTCATGCCTTTCCTCAGTTCTCCTAAAGACATGCTGGAATAGTACCTCCAATTAGGCCACGGCCGCTGCCTTCTATTAGCTTTACAATGCGATAAAAAACTTCCTGGGCTGACAGCGAGTCAAGTGGTTGGAACTCCACGTGACGCGGCAGTCAGACCAGAAAACTTCATTGAATTTTGTTCCCGCGAATACTTCAAGGCAGATACTCTACAGTTTATCTTTCACTAATCATCCTCCCATTCACCGCTATGTATTCTGAGATACTGATAGTTTGTTTAATAAGCCATTAAGATTTAAATATTTAATTACCAGAGGTATGTACCACTTGCTGCAATAGATCTGTGTTTTGTCCGCACGATGTGTCTGTATGCCTGATATGACTCTCACTATTAATACAGATTATTCACGTAGACGACAGTAACTGGCTGGTTTTTGTAATGGAGATGAATTGTTTTTTCTGTGAGGTAGGGACTAACTTTTTATGTACAAGTCAGATGAATTTATGTCTTAAAAGTGTTGAATAGTTAAACGTGATGAAATTCTGATGCTGCTTTACTACTAATGCTACACTAGACTAAATTAGATGACGTTACAGGAGCAAATAAATTAATTCCTTGACATAATCGTTTCGGTTGCACTATAGCCCCGGGGTCGACTCAGCCTCTAACAGAAATGAGTACCAGGAATATTTCCTGGGGGGTAAAGGCGGGCCGGTGCGTATGGCTGACAACCTTACCACCTTCATGTGCCGATTGTCTACAAATCTTGGAGCCTCAACCTCCTGGAGCCCTAAGGGCCTGTCAAGGCCTGTATGGGACTGCTTTACCTTACAAGAGCAAATAAGTTCAACCAATGAAGCATATTTTTGTTTACCGATGTTTAGAATTCGACTCAATTACGGTGGTCATGTAGGAGGTTATGTCCAGCACCGAGATTCATCCCAATGATAAAATTCAAATAGTACGAATTAACCTAACAGAAAAGTTCCACTGGTATGTTATCTGCATCAGATATAGCACGAGAGTTTATGATGAAAATTTGTGTTTATACCGCCATTATTCGGTCGCTAGTACCTCGTTTGTGAAAATGGTGTGAACAATATTAGCACTAAAGTAAGAGGACTGTTGTGAGACATCACTTTTGGTTGTCTTTGACGCGGGAAAATAAAATTACCGTAACAATTACACAGAAATTTTTATACAAGCGATTAGTTTATAGGAGATCAGGGATAGCGCAGTCGATACAGCGAGCAGGCTACGTGATTGGACGGCCCGGGGTTCGTGTCCCGATAAGAGTAAGAGATTTTTCTGTTCTCCAAAACTTCCAGGCGGGCTCTGGTCCACACCCAGCCTCCTATTCACTGTGTACCGGGTAACTTTGCCGGGTGTAAAGCGGCCAGGGCTTGATGTTGACCACTCACTTCCTTTGTAGCGCCGAGTTTAAGAATGAGTGGAGCTTTGCCTCCACTCCCCCGTTATGCCTTCATGGTAGGTTTCTAGTTACGTTCATTTATTTGGTTTAAGAATTTTAACGTAACAAGGAACTAAATTAACAGCTCGGTCATTGTATGGCTATGTTTATGGTCAGTGGTACAGAAGGTTAATACATTGACCTACTAAAAATGCGAAGAAAAGGGAAATGATATTAATGATAAGATTAAGGGACTGAAAAAAACTTTTGAATGCTGAAAATCAGGATATATAAAACAATAATTTTTCCAGATAATATTTTATCCGTCTAACCCGCGGTCTTTTTTTTTTCCGGCAGAAAAACGTGAATTTCGTACGAAGTTTGTGGGTAGGGGAACATTAAAAAAAAAAAGTGAAGGCATGCGAACTTCAGGCTGTTATATAAAAAGAAACTTCGCGATTTTTAAATGTCAGTTCTCAATACATACTCTGAGCTACTAAGAGATTTGAAAAGTAAATCAAAAAATGGCTTTATTAGTACAATAAAATATTGTGGCCGCAATGGCCTGAATATGATGGGCTATGATAGGAGACAAGGAAAGAATTCTAGTGGGAAATCCTCTTTTGAAAAGCGAAATTTACAAACTGCGAGGAAGTAGTGGTAAAAAGGGATATTAGATTCAAGAAGGTAGCTTTAAGATGCGATAGTAGATAGCGAGCAGGTAGTGCTGAGATGAGATATTATGTTGTGAAGAAAAGAAGCTGATTGGGCTGCTTCAGATTTGTTCCATTAGAAGACTTCTAAAGTAGTAAAGGTAAAGCAACCCCATTACAGGCCTAGACAGGCCCTGAGGGGTCCAGGAGGTTGAGGCTCCCAGATTTGTAGACAATCGGCACATGAAGGTGGTAAGCTTGTCAGCCCTATGCACCGGCCGCCTTTACCCCCTTGGAAATATTCCTGGTACTCATTTCTGTTAGAGGCTGAGTCGACCCCAGGGCCATAGTGCGACCGAAACGATTATGTCAAGGAATTAATTCCAGTGACACCATCGGGAATTTTTTTTTTTTTTTTTTTTTTAAACTAAGTTTTATTTTCCATAGTTTCTATGTACAGTTAACATTCAGGTTACATTCCAACCGCCACCTTTCCCTTCTTCACAATCTGAGTAGCTCAGTACGTCACTGGCATGTTGTTGACCGTCGGTTCGTCGACGTCCTCCTGGGTCTCACCCTTTCATCCGCCCTTACCACCTTGTTCGTCCTATCTCTCGGCCGCGATCAAATGACGCGTTTGTCACCGAATGTGTTTCTTCTTTCTCCTGCTCTCTATTCATTGTGCGTCTCCAAAACCATTTTCGTTACCCCCATTGTCACTGCTCCACTCCATCCTCCCATTGGCCATCAGTCTATGATGATGTCTAGATAATTACCATAAAGTAGTCTCCGTCTATACCACTTCTGTATCGTCCATCTAGCTCGTCTTATGTATTTTATATATCCTTGACGTTTCAACGGCGGATGTTCCGTTAGCGTGTAGTGTACCATTTGTCCTAACATCCAGATGATAGCATTGTGCCGTTGCGGCGGCCAAATATGCATCTCCGGAAGGATGGGCCACGTGTTGGGTATGTGCCTCTCGTCCATCCGCAGTATGGCAGCTATCCGTGCTCGCGTCCAATTCCAGATTTCATCCGATCCTACACATGCTGTGATTCGATGCTCTATAGTATCTGTCTGCTGGCACCATGTGCACGACGGCATGTCCCTTAATCCAATTTTATGCAATCTGTCGTTTGTTGGAATTATATCATGTACCGCTCGGTACCATGTCCCTCTTATACTTGTGGGAAGATGTTTTCCGCTTATATTCATCCAGATTTGTCCCCATCGCAGCCCGGGATATTTTCTTTGAATCCGTGGTACGATCGGTGTCGCGTCTCCCCTCACATATCTGAGGTATATGTTGTATATCTTCCTTTTCGTTGTCTTGGTGATTTCTTCCTCCATGATTGTGCTTGTGTAGGCTCGCCCTTGTAGATATTCTCGTAAGTATTCCGCCTCTGTCGGCAATGCGCATTTGTTAGGGGGATTTCTTCTCTGCATTTGGTGTTTCCATTGGTCCATCCATGCCGCGGTTAAGGTGTCCTTTTTTCGGAATTGCATCTCGAGACGTGCCACGTATAGCGTCAAGCATTTAGCCTGTACATTTGTGTGTCCCATTCCTCCTTTCATGCGCACACTTTGGAGTGTGGAAGTTGCTACCTTAAAAATTTCTCCATTCCATATGAACCACCATACCGCCATCGCAATTTGTCGTGCCTGTTCCACTGGTAGTGGCAGTATTTGCGCGCAGTACCATATTTTTGACAGTAGATATGTCTGCGTTATGAATACTCTCTGATGCAGGTTGAGGTCACGCCACTTCATCTCCTGCGCCCTTCCCCTGACAGTATTCGACAGGCGCGTCCACGTTCGTTCTATTGTATCTCCTATGTTTTCCCGTACATTTATTCCTAGGATCACCACCTCTTGTACATATGGTACGTCAAGTTCCATGTCTTCCTTCTTCCATTTCCCTACGGCCAGTGTCTTCGATTTTCCGTAATTTAGTCTCGCTCCTGTCGCACTCTCATATGTCTTTAAGTCCTCCTT
Organism: Reticulitermes speratus; assembly: GCA_021186555.1. Taxonomy (NCBI): domain Eukaryota; kingdom Metazoa; phylum Arthropoda; class Insecta; order Blattodea; family Rhinotermitidae; genus Reticulitermes; species Reticulitermes speratus. Next base: position 40,912,446 of record JAJKFL010000042.1, on the reverse strand, counting down.
CAATAGGGTGCAGTCCTCTCTTTTCGTCATAATGACTGTCACGTCATCCGCATATGCGACGCTTGTGACTGTGGTGTTGTGTGGTCCTATTGTTATTCCATGAAGATGTTCCGAAATGAGCACCAACAGCGGGTTCAGCGCCATTGCATATAGAGTCATACTGAGTGGACATCCCTGTCTCACCGATCTCTTGATGGGGATTAAGTCTGAGAAAAATCCGTTTATCATCATCGAACCCGCGACGTTCCAGTTTGTAGCGTAGTGCCTCAACCAACTGCGCCACCGCGCGCCCCCTTCTAAAGTAGTAGTGTTGAAATATCAGCTTCTTATACGGCACGGTTACCTTAGTTTAGGGGTCTTTAAATTTTCCAAAAATGTAGGAGTCATCTCCAAATTCTAGACGTCAGAAAGGGCACGAAGCAAGTTCCACACTAAGGACCCACAAATCTGGTGTGACCTTTGAACCTCACTCTCATCAGGCGCTTTCTACCCGGTGTATGTGAACTAATGCCCATTTTTTCATGTAAGGGGAAAATCCGCAGTACTCATGCCTGTGTGTTCCCAAACTTTTTCCCGTGGAGGAAACATTAAAATAATTTTTTACATCCCAACGGACCCCAACCTATGAAAACTAAATCGCCGGACAAAAATTCCCGCGATATTTCGAGATACATTCGGAGTTTTTCGCGGTTATTTCAAACTTTTTGTCTATGTACTCCACAATTTATGGTGAAACACCTAAGGGTGTTCTGCGGAACCCTGGATGGAAAACATTGAATTATACTGAAAATATTAAGCGCCACATAACTTCGTCGCCGGGCCACAATTCACAATTTCGGGTTTGTAATAGTCAAGAGACTGCCCAAAACTATCTCTTAAGATATGTGAAGTGAATCTTATAAATGTTTAATGCATAATTAGTATAATTAGAGACGTGCTCGAAACAGCAATGAGAGGAAACTAACTTACAAGATATATAAAGATCCATAAAAGCCAATTAGGTGTTTTTTAGATACATAACAAAGAATATTTCAATAGCATATCACGAGCAATATCCACGTCCCAAAATGCTAGTACTGAAAACAACGAAACAAATACATAAAGACTATCTCCCTGAAAAACTCGCCTACGCTTCTTCTATTTTAGTATATATATTGACATACTACGCTCTATTATTTACTACTATTACCATACAGTTAATATTCTTCCACAGTCCCTTTTGAACTTTATACAATGTTTTTTTTTAATTTCTTAAGGTTTTTTATTCCTGACGCTGCATAATTGTTTTATATATTATATAACAATATATTTGTAAAGGTTCGAGATCTCAAATCTCTCACGCAGCTATGAAAATTTTATTTTCATTTTTACTTTCGCTATCAGCCTCATGATGGCCGTATGTTAACCGAAACATGTAGCTGGTTATATTTGATAAATATAATTTGTGTTTGGACTGAGTACTTATACTTCGGTTATATCGGTTTTATTTTACGCGGCGAAGGTCCCCGCAGCAGATGCTACGGACGCACCGCAGCCTTAAGGCTTCTTGTGCAACCCCTATGATGAAGATGAGCAGTTTTTTTTTACCAAGTTTTACAATTAATGGAGCACCAATGGAATGAAATTGACAGGGGAAACCGACAACTCGGAGAAAAACCTGTCCCAGTGCCACTTTGTCCACCACAAATCTCACATGGACTGACCCGGGATCGAACCCGGGCCTCCGTGATGAGAGGCCGGCAACTAACCGCCTGAGCCATGGCACGGCCCTATATCGGGTTTACTTGTCTCTTAGGGCAGGCGACTCCGGCGTCTCTGTCGCAGTCGGTTATGCAGATGGAAGCACACAGCACTTTTAAATAGATCAGAAGTCAACATGCTTCCTCCCACCAACCTCTCATCCATGTTGCCCACGTGGTCAGAGGTCTTGGTCACAGAACATTATCTCCAGTTGTAGGCAGCGCATGTACCGTGCGCCAGTTCACTGCACGTCTGCTGTTGATCTGTCCAGTCTGTCACCGGCTGCACGATGGACAAAAGCTGTATTCTTATATGGATCGGGTTGCTACTCACCACTACAGGGACACTCCTTAGCCTGAGTTGGAGCAGTATTTTTAATTTTATCCTACAGAAGGTATGTAACAGGTAAAATGTTACAATTTTGCCACCGATTCTTTACTTCTTTTTTTGAAAACTATTCATTTTGTAACCACGTCAAACCAATATGGTGTATTGCACTTGGGTCTTCTGCAATACGCCGAGGAGTAGGAGGATACATTTTGTTCAGCGTAGCCTTGCATTGTATTGTATGAAATAACGTTACTGTTCGATGTTTAAAATACCAACAGAATACACTTCACTTTCAGTTTAATATGTCTTAATTAACCCTTTGGTTAATTAAGACATATTAAAGTGAATGTGAAGTGCATTCTGTTGGTTTTTTAAACATCGAATAGTAAAATGCACGGTGAGACTAACATAAAACTTTTCTGTTGTTTTCAATTTCACTCAAACTTGGGTGTGTAAATCAGCCTCTCACATTGAGGCAGAAACAGAGGCTAAGGGTGCTTGAAAATAGGGTGCTGAGGAAGATAGGGGCCAGGAGAAGGGGAGTAGTGAAGACTGTCTACAGATTACCTTCGTGATCTGTACTCCTAAACAAATGATATTCATGTGATCAAATCGAGAAGAATGAGATTGGTGGGGCATGTGGCACGTATGGGAGACAGGAGATTTGCGTACAGGGTTTAGGTGGGAAGACCTGGTAGAAGGAACTACTTTGGAAACCTTAAGCACAGATGTGAGGATGATATTAATATATATCTTCAAGAAATAGCACGGGGAAGCGTAAACTGGTTTGATCAGACTCAGGATAGGGAAAGAGTGGCGGGCTGTTGTGAACGCGGTAATGAACCATCGGGTTCCGCAAAATGCAAGAAAATTTCTTTCCTAAATGTGGAACTGTCAGTTTCTCAAGAAAGACTCTTCTTCATGGAGTTAATTAGCACGTGGCATAGACATGTACTATACTGACCGAGGTATTTCGTGGGTTTACTCCATCTTCGTAGCGTATGTGGGGGACATTTCGTTAAATGGCACTACAACTGCTTCCTTCCTCATCTTTTCCAAGTCATTATGTACTATCTTGCGACCTAATGCTGTATAAACTGACTGACAGCGTAATAGAATACGCTACAAATAAAAAATCTATAAATGTTTAATGGTATCATTTAGTCTTTATATGTATCTGCAACGTGATATTTTAATACAAAATATCTGGGAACAGTATAGTGCATTTTGTTGGACTGAGTGTTGTGAGTTGATATTATTTAAATTGAAAATTTCGATGCAGTGTGGTTAGATATTATGCCAGTTTTACGTGTATTTTTAACAAGAAAAAATAAAAGACATAAAGTTTCTTATATTTGTAAACATATTTGGACGAGGGTGTCGAAACTCATGCAAATCTGACAAGTTTACATTTTATTCTGTGCATCGATGCTACTTCGTCACGTACATTTAAAAAAAATCATAATTTATACATTAATTTGTGCTGGTGTCTGCTCAACATTGGATACACGTATGACTGCCAGAGTTATTTCACATAAGAACGCAAGGAATTCTTCAGGGTATCATGTTCACTTTTACTTTCATTAACAGTACCACAATCGGTTAGAACAGGGGTGTCAAAATCAAATGTTATGCGGGCTCAAAACGTAAATTTTGAAAACTAAGAAAAGCCTCAAGACATTTTAAGAAGTTGGCTAAATAATTTGCTTAAAATTGAACACTCTATTAAAATATTTTATATTTTTAATAAAAAATACTGTACTATATTACAAACATTTCTTTTTCAATTTTACTTCACTTCTATCTCTGGTGACAAATATTGCAGACCTATTTTAAATCCAGGGTTAGCTCACTTCTTTGAGCACCTACGTCTCGTGAAAAAAATTGTTGTTAATTATTGAAATAAAAAAATGTTCGAAGGTGTTCCTGGCCATATCCTATAATTAGAACGAGATCAGTTAAAGTCCGCTTAAAATTAACTGGCGGGTCTAATGCGGCCTGCAGGGTGCGTGTTTCATGCCCTTACTTCAGAGGGTTATTAAAGGGGCGAGGGCTCTTGTGGTTGCACCCCATACCACACAACATAGGCAGATGTTTAAAACTGTACATTTCTCACTTACATTACGTAGGTTTGGGTTTGAATCTCGATACAGACACATTATGCTCTGAGGTAGCGTGGCGTTCTTGAATCCCTGCAGGAAGACTGCTGTATTTCTTTTGCTTTCCCCCCTCCCCAATGTCTCAACAGCCCCTTGGGGGCCTAGGCCGCCTCATTGTTCGAGGCTTTACGATCACACTTTTTAGACACACCACACTCGGTAGGACTCCTCTGGACGAGGGACCAGCTCGTCGCAGAGACCTCTACCTGACAACACACGACACTCACAAGAGACAGACATCCAGACAGACATTCGAACCCACAATCCTAGTAAGCGAGCGGCCGAAGACCCACGCCTTAGACCGCACGGCCACTGGGATCGGCATTTCTTTTGCTTAGGCCACGATAATTTCTTTCCCCTGACCTCCCAGTTCATTGCTTTCAATATCACTCATTTGGCGCTATATAACCTTGAGTTACCGATAGTGGCGTTAAACTACAAATAAATAAATAAATAAAAGATAACAAAATGCCAACGCTCTCTTTTAAAACCAGAAAATTAGCAGAAATTATATGCGTAACACGAATTTATGTACATTGAAATGAGGGAAATGCCGGGGGCAAGGATGTCTGTGTCTTGTGAGTGTTGTGTGTTGTCAGATAGAGGTCTCTGCGACGGGCCGATCCCTCGTCCGGAGGAGTCCTACCGAGTGTGGTGTGTCTGAGTGTGATCTCGAAACCTCAACAATGAGGACACCTAGGCCCACTAGGGCTGTCTAGCCATGAAAAAAAGTATAAAATGACATTAATATCCAATTGAAGGTTACAATAAAACTGAACGGAAAAGTGTAACGCAATTTTGGGAACGTATTGCAATAGATAGCAAATTACTAGTACGTTGTATCACTTCCGAAACAGTTTCGTGTTGTGGCAGAGAGATTAGGACTATAAAGGAGAGAGAGGCCCTAAAACTGCTAGTGGCACAAATGAGATTTGTAAGGCCAATGTTAGGCCTGCTAAAGGAACGTTGACATAGGCAATCGATGAAATGTGGACAGTATATTAGAAGATACAAACTGGCATGAGAAGAACTGGAAGGATCGTCTGTAACGAGCGGACAGCAATGGTCTCAACACGGACCTCTGGGACGGCGGGATGTGGAACGACCTAGACAAAGATGGGAAGGCAAAAAACTCCTTGAGTTTTAAAGGAACAGGTCTTCAGATGTAAACCTTGCTTAGTTCATGATGACGAAATTGACGATAGTGATGATGGTTATGATAATGACGACTTTATAAAACTATACAGAGTACTTTGAGTCAGCAGTTGACTGTCCAAAAAAATATGTAGAATAAAATGTGTTGTAATTAAGGTACTAGGAAACGAAGCAACTTCATGTTGTGCAGTAACAGAATAAGGGACGCAATTAGGCTCCATACAAGACGTTTCATTAAAACAAACACTTATGTGCAAACTTGTTAATGTATTCATCATTTTTATTTCATTCATTCTGTAGTCTGTCTTACAACAGGTTCGTAGCCTCTTCAAAAACAAGTTCTCCACAGAGTGCGATCTAGTGCTTCCTCTTTCAATTTACAGTATTATCTATTTTCCTTCAGGTCATCCGGTAGCTGCTTACATCTTCTTCCTCATCTTCCCTTCTCTTCTATCCTTCCCTATATACTTTCTTCAATAACGTGTTTTGGAAGGCAGTTCCTACGCAAACGTGGCCAATCCAGTTAGCCTTCCTTCTTTTTATTGTTTTAGGATATTCCTCTCCTCCTTGACTCTTTGTAACATTTCTCACATGATCGGTACAACTGACCTTCTCCATCCTGATCACTCATCCAGAGGAGTCCTACTGTGTATGGTGAGTCTGAGTGAGATCGTGAAGCCTCGATAATGAGGGGGCCCTGGCCCACTAGGCGATGTTGCGCCTTGCAAGAGGAAGAAGAAGAAGAAGAAGAAGACTAATGAAATATAGTATTGAAGTGAAAGTGAAACAAGCGTGATACCAGGTTTCCGGCGCCGTGTAAACGACACCTTCGTTCTTCTGGGTTTGTTACGCAGCGTAGATTGGTAGTGAATGACCTTTGAAAATGGAAACGATAGTTTGCCCCGAAACATAGTTAAATAACTACCAATGTACGCTGTGTAACATCTCAGAAAGGCGAATATGTCAGAGTGAAACATGATAAATTATTATGGACAGAATATTGTCAATAAAAATTGACGGTGCTGATATTTGTTTTAGGTCCATATCCGAGTTTCCCAGGAAGGAGTGGGGGGGGGGGGTGAGCTTACTGTCACGTGGAGAATAACTACCATATAACGAATATAACCTCTAAAATTTCCTTTTCGTGTTACTGATAACAGAATTTTGGCGACTCTTTCCTGCTTATCCGAAGTTTATATACCGAACATAAAATAAGCCACACTCATTGGTAGGAAACGACCTACTTCAGTGGGATTGTAACTCACAGTATCGAAATTCTGTTTCATATTCCAAATGGTAGATCGCGAAGTTATCAAGCATAGTCAAACCAAAATATATCTACGTATTCGGCTAGTTAAAGACTAAACGGAACGGCTTCTTATTCGTTATATTTTTTTTTCCATAACGCAAAAGCCCCTAGTGGGCCACGGCCTCCTCATTATCGAGGCTTCGCGATCACACTCTTAGGCACACCATACTCGGTAGGGATCCTCTGGACGAGTGATCGGCCCGACGCAGAGACAACACACAACATTCACAAGAGACAGACATCCATGCCCCCCGGTGGGATTCGAACCCACAATCCTAGCAAGCGAGCGGCCGCAGACCCACGCCTTAGGCCGCGCGGCCACTGGGATCAGCCATTTGTTACACAAATCACATTATTTTGGTAACAAATTATGACGCTAAGATCATTTTTCTTTAAATGCCTACACAAAGGGAAATATGTGTCAGGCCAAAATAATACAAACATACCCAACGTAGCTGTGACTTAGCATTTCTGTGGCTCGATTTTCTCTGCTTTGTACTTTGACATCTTAACTGACTTAATGAAAGAATAAACCGTACTTTGCACCCGTCGATATTGAATGAAGTAACAGCAGTCTGGCTGATCACAGTTCAGGATATTAGTCAGTGTCTTCACATTGCAGAGGCCTGGGTTCAGTGTCAGGGTGCTGTATGTGGGTCTTGTAGTGGAAAACGTAGCTTGAGACAGGGTTTCCCACAGAGGCCCTTCAAAGTCCGCCATTTCTCACACATTTTCGCCCCACCACAAAAGTAAATGATAAAATAAACAGTCTACTCTCATATCTTCGTATCTCTCAGACTACTACACAAATGTAAAACAAACGTGTAAATGCAATATGTTTCTATTAAGGTTGGTCAAGTGTAGGAGATTTGACGTTCTGACAGCGGTGTTGTGATCGCATCTCCTGGGATGTGACGCTATGTCTTTGGGCGAATGGATTCCGACGTTTCGAAATATTATCCTGCGTTCGTATCCAGTGCTAAATAGCCGAAGAAGAGGAACAGTTAACTATTCCAAATATTCTTGGATTGTCTGACCCTGAAGATGACGGCACTACGACCCTCTGAAACGTCCGGAACTTCTCGTTCAGTGACACAGCGTCGCATCCCAGATGATTTAAATTTTCAAGGTCATTCATCAACCACTAATCCCTGTCCTGAGCCAGATGAATCCATTCCACATCTAGGTACTTTACTTCTTAAGATGAATTTTGATTTTTTTTTTTTTGCCATTTACACTTAAGTATTCCTGGCCAAAATTTTATATACATTCCCGATTTTTCTCATGCATATTACATGCCCGGACCGTCTGACCTGCCTTGATTAGACATGAAATTCCTTACGAAATGTTTTCCACCTACTTGTTAGTTCCTCTTATTTCCAAATATTTTCTTAACACCCTCCCTGCTTATGCTCCTATCAACTTACTTTCTTTATGGCAGACCAAGTTTCACACCCATAGAAACGATATAGGCCAATAAAAATCTTGGCATTGTATTCCGTACCATAGTGTTACGTACAAACTACATTAAAGGAAGCACATAAATACAACTTTAAACCCCGTTTATTAATTATCAGTTATTAGAATAACTGCGACAAATTTAACCAATATTCTTGCTACCCTAACGTGGCATTTCCCTTTATCAATGCAAAACATAATACATTAACTTTAATTTAATTAATATACGTAAATTCAATTGTAGTTGCCACGTTGCATTTATCAAAATGCTTCCTCTATTCCTTCCGTGTTACGCGGTGTGAGCCTGTAACCCATCAGGTTCGCACAAGAAACACACGTTACTGCAACGTGTACATGATGCAGCTGCTGTATGAGTGTTTCGGAAGGGCGGAAAATTAGTGTTGCCGCAACCTGCCACCTAGCGTGAACGAGGCGAATGACTCCTTGTTTTGATGGAATTTCAACCCGTTGTACTTATAATAAATCAATGGTACAAACATTGGTTTCAGGCTTCCGCCGCGATGTTAATGTGATCTGCGCTCTTCTGGGATATTACGCGGCGTCGTGGAAATTGCCGACATTTCGGGATAAAGTGTCGGTCCCATCTTCACGGGTCAAGAGTCCGAGTAGGGAAAAAAGCCAGCAACTGAGACCAGTTCTCGCCCAGGTATCCCAGTAGCCACTTTACGTGTCTCTTTTCCTCCCCTCCCTCACGCTGTTTTGATTCTTTCTCCTTCTAATTTTTTATTTGTATTTTTAATTTTTACTGTTGGGTTATTTGTATTTTATTTATCTAGCTTTATCCTTATATTTTCCTCCTGTAATATTACTTTACTCCATATATGCTTTTTTTGCAGCTGCCTTAGCTGTTTGCATTCCCGTTACCCCTAGCAGCTTTACGTTGTTTGTAACCACCCCTCTCTCACCCTGGTTCTACCCTATTGGCTGTCATCACACCTACTGATTGCTACCCCGCCGTACTTTCCAGAATCTACGTCATAGGTTGCTGGCTTTCTTTCTTTCCTACTCGGGCTCTTGACCCGTGAAGATGGGACCGACACGTTGTCTCAAAACGTCGGTAAACAATTACCACACGACTCCGCGTAATATCCCAGAAGAGCGCAGATCTCAATAGTACGTACAAATTACCGTCGAATGACTCACAGTTGGACTCTGCATTATATGAGAGGAAATTTTCCAGCAGTTCGAAGTTAATCAGTGTCGCCGTTCGTTTCTTCCTATATGAATCACCCTGTATAAGTTAGTCTTCTGAAATTAGAACGGTACCATAAAGTAACGTAAGAGAAATTTGTATAGGATTTTTGTGGGGAAACCTGAAGTGAATGGACCACTTAGAAAACCTATGCTTAGTAGGGAGAGTGATATTAAAATGAATCTTAGAAATGTGTGATGGGGTCGCATGGGCTAGAGTTATTTGGCTGAGGATAGGGATAAGGGGCGGGCTCTGGTAAAGACATTAATTATCTTTTGGGGTACATAAAATGAGGGGAATTTCTTGACTAGCTGAAGAAATATTAGCTTCTCAGAAGGGACTCTGCACCATGGATTTCCTACAACATGTTGTGATAGTCAATGGCTAAAAGACGTGCAAATTGTGAATGTTATTTACATGAGCTGTATACAGTTTCCTCTCTTATAACAGTTGTAGAAAATTGATACTTAACCTTTTAAAGACCTGCGTTGCCAAACTCGAAATCAAGCACGAAAACACCCGGAGAAATTAATTTTATATATTTAAGCAACAAGGAAACTTGCTACATTTTTAAGACAAGCTGCATATCTTATTTTATTTTCCAAAAAAAAAAAAAAAAAAAAAGTCGTTTATTTTATAATTTTATATTTTTCTCTTCAAATAATACTCACGCTTTGCATAAACTGTGTGCTAAAATTTAGATATTCACCTCGGTAAGGAAAAGCTTAATAAACTTGTGGTAAGGGTTGCATTTTGGTGGTTATTTGACATATTTCATCAAGCTAAGTACACCGGGTTATGTCAATATAAATTACTGAGAAGGCTGGTGTAATGGCATCATTTTAAATCTCTACTCAAAGATACGAGTTTTGTCTCTCGAGTAGTTTAGACAATGTAAGCTTCGTACGGGGGTTTTCCTATAATTTTTTGTTACGTCATTTCAATGCGTGTTACGCACACACGCAGCATCTGTTTTAACAGTGTCTTTTCTTAGCTTCATCCACATCATCAGGAAGTCCACACACTGACTGATTAAGGAATTATCAAATTGGGCAAACGGCCAGCCAGTCTTTTGTCCAGCTGTCTGGTCTGTGCTTGATAAAGCTGTTGCATGAGTTAACACAATGTGAGGCTAGCAGGCCATCTTGCTGAAGAAGTGGCTGTGTAGTGTATGCCCTCCAGAGAGTTTCTGTGGTTTAGGAAAAAAATTTATTTAGTGCGTGCTTAGTAAAATTTTGGAGGATTATACTGCTTACGTCTTTAGGGTGCTCAATTGTAACCTGAAGATACTAGCAGCAGGTTCATAAGAAATTTAACCACCACCAGACTGCAAGTACAGTAAACACGAAGATCATACAAACTTCACAGTCATGAAAACTTAAATTCCCGTACATTCCTAAACACTTATATATCCTACCGTCTGAATATTTAATGAACCAACCAAAAATTAGGTATAAATCTAACAATTTCCATTTTCTGAGTTGTGTTACATTAGTCCAGAGTTAAAATAATTGGAAATAGCTCCATTTGTAATGAGGTAGACAAAATTTGATGTAATTATTTTTCTGTAGTTTGTTGAACTTACGTTCAGAAAATATCTCTCATATTTTATGGTCTTTGGTAGAGTATTTTTTTTTGTATTTCGTCAGTATTTTGAAAAGTGAATATAACCTGCTAACATTCATTCCGCAGTCTTTCTTACGATAGGTCTATAGCCTCATACAAAGCGAGTTCTTTACGCACTGCAATCTAGTGCTTCCTCTTTCAATTTCTATTATCCTCTTGTTTCCTTAAGATCATCCAGTATCTGCATACGTCTTCCTCCTCGTCTTCCCGTCACTTCAATCTTTCCTTTAATAATGTGTTTTAGAAGGCACTTCGTACGCAAGATGTGACCAATTCAATTAGTTCTCCGTCGTGTAACCTACTACAATTATCCAAAAATCTTTTGTACCATATTTCACCACAGTGTTATTTACCTAGCACTTACGATAATTATACGCCATAAAATTAAATTCATGTGGGTGATGTAGACGTTATTTGTCAATGTGGCTCAGAAATGGAATTGTCCCAAAAAGTTTAGTGAAAATCTTCCATATCCAAGTTGAATAAAAATTGTCCAGCGGTTTAGTCGCTCATCCCAAATAGATAAACGGAAGGACAGACAGCCACGACCTGCCAGTGAGGTGCGCTTTCCCCCCCCCCCCCCCCCCCCCCATCTGCATGGCAGTGTAATCCGGAACCTTTTCCATGCCAATAGTGAATGTCGCAAAATGAGGTATGGCTTCTCTTGTAGGAACTGCAGCTGTCGCCAACATCGAAGAGCTACGCACTGTGGAAGGACACTCCAATTCCTATATTTCTCGATTTTTACTTCTTCAACTGGACAAATCCTGGGGAGCTGTTAGAAGAAAATTTTAAACCTGCACTCGTTGAACTCGGCCCTTACAGGTTCAAGTAAGTAGTACAGAGGAATTTATTTTACCCAGAAAGAATTCGGATAGAGTTTTAGGAATTACGACTTTCTGTGAGAACACGCTAACTTAAAAAAAAGACAGATATTTCAAAATGCAGTACGTTTCTGGAAATCCCAAATAATGATAATCCTCTTATTGTCAGGAAGTCGAAATTCTATTTTGACACTGCATAATCACATCTTCAAGCAGTCTTACCTTTCGACACAGCCTCTATTTAGAACCAGGCTCTGACCTTCTTTATATGCTTGTATAAACGGCAGGTACCTTTGGATGGGACACTGGTCCTACCATAATGCATTATCGGACGACTGGCAGTGTCATCTTTCAGACATTACTGAGCGGGAGACATATCCCTGACTAATTTCACGTCGTGTTCACCGTGCATCTTGACATTAACTTTCAATTTTTTTCAACCAACAAATGCACTTTTTATTTTCGTATTTTTTTCAATTCACCCTACACATGTTTCGGCCGTGACTCGGCCATCATCAGGGTATGTTGATAAGTTCACTTCACTGTTCACTGCTCCATTTGGTATTATCACAACCGTTACACTGCTTAAGGCTATTATTTACTTTGGCAATCACCAGTATACAAAATTTCTTCAAGTAGTTTCTTGAAATGTCTTGGTGTATAGCACTATTGTAGTGCTCTACATTCACAATTTATAGTGCTATACAGTACTTGAAGAAATTATGTATGCTGGTGATTGCCAACGTAAATAATAGCCTTAAGCAGTGTAACGGTTGTGATAATAACAAATGGACCAGTGAACAGTGAAGTGAACTTATCAATGCACCCCTGATGATGGCCGAGTCACGGCCGAAACATATGTAGGGTGAATTGCACAGAAATAAAAAGGTGCATTCGTTGGTTGAAAAAAATTGAAAGTTTATATCCCTGACATCAAACCGCAGCAGGTTTTACTACGTATCGCTTTGAACTGACCAACGACTAAGGATAAAAAGTATGATTGGCCGTAGTTTGATCAAGTTCCTTGAAACCTGGCATGAAAATAGCGACACGTTTTTGTTTGCAACCCTGTTCTTAATACCAACATAAATCATTCAGTGTAGAAAATGGGGAAAAATTTATGTATTATAGGGGGTAAGAATTTATATAGTGAAAAAATTGAAAATATGCAAATATATTAGGGTAATATCTTTAGAAAGGAATAGAAATTAATAATATAGCTACCTCTGCCTCTAATGGGAATGAGTACCAGGAGTATTTCCTGGGGAGGTAAAGGCGGCCGGTGCGTAGGGCTGACAACCTTACCACCTTCATGTGCCGATTGTCTAAAAATCTGTGAGCCTCAACCTCCTGGAATCCTAAAGGCCTGTCCAGGCCTGTAATGGAATTGCTTTACCGTTACCACACGAAAGTTGTTTTTTTAAAGTAATTTGGTGTAGTTGGTAATAATGTTAAATTTATAGGGTGATAGGTTACGAATACACGTACAGATTTTTGCACGTGAATTTTTTTTTGTGATGTGGCAAAAGTAAAGATTGTTTAAATCACGGAAAGGAGCGTCATATCAACAGTGATTAGCTTAACAATATGTACTTGAATTAAATCTGAAATTATTTACTTGTGTTTACAACCGATCTAAAAATCTTAACACTGCAATTCAACACGAGACACTGTTCCCATTGTTCAATACTTCACAGTTCATAACCCAGTCAATCCGTGCCTTGTCTGTATGCAGTCATTGTGGATTACAAAATTGCTCCCATTAACCAATAAAGTGTTCCTGTCTTTAATTCTTAGTGTTGTTCTTAAGTGGCATACCTATTTGAGAATTGATTCCTATTAAATTCTATTTAAGTTTCCTTTAAATTACTGCATCTTCTTTGTGAAGTCTGTTAAAGGAATTGCTGATAAAGATGAACATTTTTTTGATCTCTGACCCACAGCGTCTCTTAAATATTTTAATATTCAGAGACCTACATTTTGCAATGTCCAATCAACAGCAGACCGTAACAGGCCTTGCTTATTACAAACAGTTATGGCTTGGGATCAATGGTTCACGCACAGTGTTTTGGAATTCTGTGTGGACAGATATAGTTCAAATTCACATACAAGATACCTACTTATTAATTAATTAATTAATTAGCTTATCTTTGTATTCATCTATGTATTTTCCACCCTCTTGATTGATTGATTGATTAATTTATTGATGGTTTAGTTAGTGACGGTTTCAGTAGAATAGATTATACAGAATTTAATAATAAGATAAGGTGGTAATGAATGGGTAAGAATGTGGAAGGCAGTGGTCATGGCATAATTTAAAATACTATTCCGGAATTTGCTTGGAGAGGCTGAGAAAATGTACGAGAAGCCTGTCAGGTTAGTCTGTCTACGGACTAGATATGAAGCAGTTGTGCCAGTTCGACAGCAATGTTAGATCATATGTTGCAGCGTCAGAAATGCAAGCTACCAACTTTTGATCATCTATTCTTCTTACGACGGTGTTATGATCCGTTCATTCACGATACTGAACCGGGTCATTATATAGACCAGGTAAACGAACTACGGTTGCCGCAACTTAGGCAAAAGCCCTACATTAGGTAAAAATGGTAAAGTTCACCCTAGAACAGGCCATGAAGGCCCAGAGGGGGAGTAGAGATATAACTCTACTCTTTCTTTAACCCCGGCACTAGATGGGGGTGGGTGGTCAACTCCATGCCCCGGCCGCTTTACCCCCGGGAAAAAGACCCAGTACCCATTGTACAGGAGGCTGGGTGGGCCCCAGGGCCGGTCTGGACGACTGCGAAAATCTCGCCCCCACCGGGATTCGATCCCCGGACCGTCCAGCCCGTAGCGAGTCGCTATACCGACTGAGCTATCCCGGCCCACCAAAGCCCTAAATTAATAGAATAAAAATACGTTTCCCCTCATTTGATGGCTTCCTATTTCTCTTCATCCAATTACAATAGGTTAAAATTCACTTAGCTATGAGTCTCCTTTCTTTAGAAAGCCTTTTAACATGTCGTTCAAGGTCAGTCTTGTGTGCATGTAAACCACCCGAATACCATTTCTGCAGGAAACTTGCGCGAGCCGCTTTATGGTCAATCCTGGTATACTCGTAGACTAACTTCTGAGATACTATGCCATGTAGTCTGGTACGGTGTATAGACGTTTCATAGTAACCTGTATGACCTCCGTCATGAGGGTAAATGAATCTACACGACGCTGGAGACAACCGTTTCCTCCGCAATGTCAGTATATATGTACCAGACTACACGGCGTCACAGTCCAGAAGCGTAATTTTAGTAATTGTTAATATCAAATACTGATAATTCAACTATTCACTTTTACAATGCAGCACCTACCAAGTACAAGTGACGACAGATATAGGGGTAATAGCATGTTTCGGCTCATATGTAAGGAACCATCATCAGAACGACAAGATACCAAAAAAAATTGTTACGTAAAACACCTTGTGTTATTTTACATTATCTTATATATGAGCCGAAACATGTAGCAGTAAAACGTTACAGCATATAAAAATAGCTAATTGTGATTGAGGACTATTATCCCTATATCAGTATATCTTCATCAAAACGGGATGCCCCACTTAAAGAATTCACGACGATATGTTTTAGCATCAAATGCTCTTTTGTGCAACGATCTCTCTGAGAATGGCCATTACTATGGGCCGGACATGTTGAAGAATCAACAACATACATGTTAACAAACAGTTGTGTGATTAGTTAGAAATAAACACATTTTTACGTAGATCCATAATCATCTTCAGCTTACCAGAAAACAATCAGGAGAGTCCTGGTAACATTCAGAACGTTGCTCTTTCCGATATCGTGGAGCATTGGTCACAAAAACATTTCTACATTTTTTTTTTCATTTTTAAGGACCCGGACTGTTCCGTAAGAGATTCGTAATGGACAAAGTTGCACTGGGAGGATTTCTCCGAACACAGACAGTTCTTCTATAACACGATAGTTTGTCTTCTTGCAAGACCTCGTGTTATAGAAAATCGCTTAATAAAAATTTGACGAAGTCCCCAAAATTTGGACGGTCATGCAACCATATATCTTAACGCTTTTCGCTGAAATCGCGTAATAAATAAAATTCGCGCTATACAAAGTGGTTCACTTATTCAGGAATCGTGTTATAGCCAATTCACTTTAACAAAACACGCTTAATAGAACTGGCTTTTACCCTATCCGTGTCATTCTTCAAATACGCGTAATCCGTATTCGTTTTCAACTTTCCATCGCTCATACGAGAAAGACAAACTGGCGAAGCCTGGGTACTTCCAAAGAAATGGATGCTATTTCCGAAGTGTAATATACGAGTAGTAAAGACAGAAATATATTTCAATTGTTTAGTCTCGAAATAGCTGACCTTTCTCCCTTTTCCATCACTTGTACATAACCACACACTATGTGCTAATAGATCCTGGTGCTTCTTTTACAGAGAAAGTCACACGAAGGTTAACATAACCTGGAATACAAACCGCACAATAACATACAAGCAGAAAAGATGGTGGTACTTCGATCAGGAGAACTCAAACGGCACTCTTGATGACGTCGTCACTACGCTCAATGTCGTCGCCCTGGTTTGTTTAGCATTAAGCCTGCTGCTTATGACTTAAGGCGTGTAAAAATGTAATGTTACCTAATGTTACGTAGGGCCTTCTATTAAACGATAACTTGGAACGATCTAAATAACAGAAACGAGATTGTTACTATGGTGATAACATTAAGCGGAATAAAAATTGGTAGGGCAATTAGAATGCACGGGAGAATTTAAATGCCTCTAAACCTTTTATAAAACATAATGTAATAAAAATACAGCAAAGAATGAAACATTTTTGTGGGAATTTATTAAGCAAAAAAAATGAAAGTTACAAGGCTCCCTATCCATTGAATGGGCTGCATGTGGAAAAGAGAAGCATTTCTTGGCCCTGCCACGAATCGAACCACAAGTTACCCATTCGTTTACCCTGTAGCTTAGACTTTATTCCGAGTGAGCAATCCGGACTTCACTTAATCTTCTTCATGTAACACCCTTGTGAGTGACATGAGTCACACACTGAGTGGATAATTATTTATAGTAATCGGTAGTAATGGATATCTATCAGTTGATATCTATGATTTTCGATTGGTATTATTTTCCATTGTAATCGACTAGTATTGTTTATTATCGATCAGTGTCTCGTACAATCGATTGTTATTCATTGCTGTCAGTGGTTACAGTGTTTCCGAGGAGTTGCGCATGAATACTATGGCTGTCCGTCATATGACGGGAACGTGGCTAGTTTAAGTATAATTATTTGGAACCTAGTCCGTTGGGTTTGTTAGACATTGCTTATCTGTGTAAGGAAATAGAATTTAGCTCCACCTAATGAATCAATGTTATCCAAATATGCAATATACTTAGCTGATGCTGTAATCAGAGCCAATGACTGACACGTATTTTGTGCAGACTAAAAGAAGAAGGAAAACGTTCAATACAGGTGGGAATGTGACGTAAGAACTATGTTTCTTTTCCAGGCTGCGGCTAATGTGTTGCGCTTTCGGAACGCCATCTTACAACTTTCCTTCTCGGGAGCACTTCGGATGACAGGTCAGAAAGTTTGGGTGACTAAAACAACAGGAGAACTGCTCTTCGAAGGGTACAGTGACCCTATCCTCTCGATGGCTGTCAAAATGCCGAATCTAGCAGACACCAAGGTACCAGCAGACAAATTTGGTTGGTTTTATGGAAGGAATGGTTCTTCAGACTTTGACGGTTGGTTCAACATGGAGACAGGAGAAGACGGCATCTCGCGGTTGGGAGCGCTTCGTCAGTGGAACTACAGGAATCGAACAGATTTCTTTGAGGCCGAGTGTGGTCAGGTGAAGGGTTCGGCTGGGGAACTCTTTCCTCCTGGTCAGACAAGAGACAAACCCATTGAAATGTTCTCAGCTGACCTCTGCAGGCAAGTGACTTTGCAATTAGTACACCAATCAACCAACCAATCAAACAGCCAAAGAGCTAAGAGACATAGTGTCCTGGTCCCTTTAGCCTTTCTGCAAAAGAAATGCATCGCTTGTCTCTGGCAAGGGAACTTTATGACCATAAAGAGGATTGTCCTCCTGACGGGTATCCTGTCTTCACTGAGGGCCGTGACTTCTGCTGCAAACGACAATTTGTCCTTCTGGGGGATTAAAGGTTCGTAGGATATATCTGGGGTTTGAGCCCGGATTAGCTCGGTCGCCAAAGCTGGAGCCTTTCGCGACCAGGGTTTCAGTCACTTTAGCTAAAGTCGCCTTAACTGGGAGGAGGGTGAGAACCTTGCCATGTTATTCAATTATACTCTGACATTCGCCTTACAACTGAGGAAAATCGTCCTTCAGTACATAGTTAACTCTTTCGGAATCTTACGAAGCTTCGCCTTGACTGAGAAGTAAAACAGCCGATCAGAAAAGGTTTGCGGCAGCGTTTAGTTTTTGGCGTGGTGGTAGTACTGTGAGTACTCTCTGTCCCGAGCAGTCACAGCAGTACAGTGTTGTGAGGCTTTTAGATTTAGCCAAAGAAAATGATGATTAGAAGAAATCTACCTCTTAACAAAGCTTCTGAATTTAGCAGTGTGCAACATTCGTCAAGACATTCCCCGACCCTTTTTCGAGAAATTCTCTGCCTTTTGCCAAGAAATTCCACGCCCGTTTGTCAAGACATTTCCTGCTCTTTATAAAAGCTTGTTTTTATTAACATGAATATTATAGATTTATAAGGTATGAGACCGTGTAGTTTGGTAGAAAGACGCCAACGATTCGGAGGAGTCTGCCACTTACATATTTTATCCTGAAGTTGGAGACAGGCAGGCTGCTCCGGTTAGTTGCCGCTCCCTCAGGTCAGGTTGAATCGCAGGCCATCGCATGTGAGATTTGTGGTGGACAAAGTGGCAGTGGGACAGGATTTTCTCCGAGCACTTCGGTTTTCCCCTGTCAACATCAGTGCTTCATATTCATTCATTCATCTGCCCACCGACGCTATATAATTTTAACAACTGAGACCTCCGTTAAATAAGGCACCTCTGCCTTTTTGTCTCTCTACATAATATTTGTACAATTGCAACAGACTACACGGCATCACGTACCAAAACACATCTTTGTATTTACCACCCTGAGAACATTAAATCTCACGTTCACATATGAAATGTCATCGTGTGAAGGGAGGTGGTTAGTCTTAGAGCAAGAAGGCATTGTCTGTGTGTTTTGCCTCCAGGTTGATCGCCTTTGAGTATGTTGAAGACGTGGAGGTGCAAGGTATTACGGGATATCGGTTCCAACTTGGTAAAAGGCTTGTGGACAATGGCACTCTTGATGTCAGAAACCAGTGCAACTGCGGAGGACAGTGTGTCCCTCAGGGAGCCCTCAATGTGACGGCCTGTCGACATGGGGCTCCTGCCTTTGTGTCTTATCCACACTATCTTGATGCTGACCCTTACTACACACGGTCTGTGGGAGGCATGAAGCCAGACCCGAACCTTCATCGCTTTTATATTACGTTGGAACCGGTGAGTGATGTTCATTTGGTGCATTCTGTTGGGCTATTTAAAGTAATGTCTAAATCACAATAGCAACTGTATTCCTCTTACCCACTGTACGCATACAAACAAATCAATAGATTTATAACTTACAATTCTGGACAAGTTTAATATTATTCACCCATCCACGCCTTGGGTTTTCAAGTGCGCTTCATTCCTCAGGTTTTCATTCACAAATCCTATATGCACATCTCCTGACCCATATATGTGCCACACGCCCCTTTTGTCTAATTTTTATTTATGTGTTCACTGGAATAATATTCGGTGAAGACTACAGATCATAAATCTCGTTGCGCGATTTTCTCCAGTCCCCTCATACCTTATTTTCCTTAGTCCCAAATCATCCTATTCTCGAACACCCTCAGCCTATATACCTCTCTCAATCTGAGAGATCAATTTTTATACCGAAATTAAACAACCGATAAAATTACATTTTTAAGAAATTTAACCTTTATATTTTTGGAGAGCAAACGGAAATGTCACACATTAATAATCGAATAATTGTTATGTCACATAAATATGTTTCTAGACCGTTTTAACCTACACCCTTTTGATTCAGAGAACATGAAACTTTGCCCCCCCCCCCCCCCGTAGATTACCAACCAAATGTTCGTGTGTCTGTGGGACTTACAACTTTGCAGGGATCATTGTCTTTGTTTCTTTAAAAGTTGTCGCTGTTCTGAATACTCCAGTGAGAGGCTTCTTTATTCTGTTGCAGAACACGGGGATTCCCCTAGACGTGGCAGCACGGTTGCAGATCAACATGCTGCTGCAAGAGAATAACAAATTTGCGTAAGTAGCCGTTGATTTCGTTACGTGGGAAGCGAAGCCATACCAAAGACATTAATAAAGAAGCTGTTCATAAGACGCTAACTCCATGGAGCAGACTTCCTTCTTGAGAAGTCTAGTCAATAAGTTACGCACATTTTATGAACCCGAATGTTCATTACCGTGTTCACAACATTCCGCCACTTGTCTTTATCCTGAGGCAGAAAATTCAGCCCACCTTATTTTCCGAGATCCATTTTAATATTATACTCCCATCTACGCCTACGTTTAAGGAGTGATCCTTTTATTTGGGTTTCCTCACAAACATCCTGCTTGCATTTATCATTTACCTTGTCCCCCCATACATGCCACATGCCCTGCCCATTTCTCCTTGATCTGATCATCCTAAAAATATTTCGCGAGGAGCACAAATCATAAAGCTCCATATTATGCAACTTCTCCAGCCTCCTGTTACTTCCTCTCTGCCAGACCAAGACAACTTCTTCAGTACCATGTTCTCGAAAATTCCTCAGTCCTTTTTCTTCCCTTAATTGACAAATCAGTTTTCACATCTATAAGGAAGAACATGTTAAGGGAATCCCTCTCACCATGTCACGGTTTGTCCGCTGGTTTCAGGTGGAAGGGACGGCCTCTAGATAGGAAGGGTAGCTGAAAATGTATTGAATAAACACTCACGGACGGGCTACAAGAGGTGATCCTACAACTTGAGAGTTAGGTGAGGAGCTAACAACTCGCTTTAAACATCCTCATGTTACGAAATGTTACAGAGGGCCTCGGACATGTTCGGAGTCACAGAACATGTCTTCAAGCCTTACGAGATTGTTAAAAACGTGAACCGTGTTCTTGACATTGTTTTCATTGTTGCCTTAGAATTCTTGCATTTACAGCAAGAAAAATATCCAGGGGCCCGTTGTAAAATAATGTAACACTTCTTATGAAATTACCACAAAAATGGGATTATCATCGCCATAATTGTGCGAATTACTTGTCCTCCTATTTTGAAGTCTCCAAACCCTTCAAGAGCTTCCTTGGTAAGGTACTCGCTGTACAAGTTGAACAGAATCGGCGACAAACAGCAACCTTTTCTAACTCCTCTTCCAATTTTCACACTTCTCGTCTCCCCCTTGGTCCAGTCGTATTTTGATACTCTGTTCCATGTACAATTTGCTGATCAATCTTCTTTCGCGCCAGTCTATCCCAGTTCCCTTTACGAGCTGCATTAATTTGGTCCAGTTGACACGGTCAAATGCCTTCTGCCAGTCTATGAAGCAAGCACACAATTCCTCATCTATGACCAAGGTTCGTTCCGATATTATTCTCAAAAAATAGATGATATACAGGAATGACGTATGCATTGACGGTTGTGTATTATACTGCATCTTTAGTTCCAATATTACTAAATATATTGCCGTCGACATGTTTCAGTCCTTTTCACGGATCATTATCAGGCATAAAAAATACATATTTAAAAAAATTTGTATCCAAGTTGAGTAGTACTAATTCGCAAATTAATACTACTCAACTTGCACACATACTTGTATTTTAGATGTGTATTTTTTATGCCTGATGATGGTCCGTGAGAAGGACCGAAACATGTAGCATTATTTATAGTAGCAATAAAAAATTGTTACATTCGACGGCAATACATTTAGTAACATTGAAATGTCACAACATAAAGGGATGAACCCCATAAAAAATATTTGTTTGCTTTATATTAATGAGGTCTTGAGACATTTCTACCTCACGTCAAAAGTATTTCACAACACGCGCGACAAAAACGTTACAGTCTGGCCCTGTCACCAGGTTTCCTGCCTACACTTTAGTCCCATCTCCTAATCCTACGTATTCTTGAACACCTTTTCTTAAATCCAAATAAATAAAAATAAAGTTTTAAGTCACAAATTTGACTTCCACCCCTTTTATATTTCATTTCAGTATATACAATGACGTTCCCACAGTGTTTTTCCCAATGTTATGGTTTGAAGAACGAGCTACCATTTCACCAGAGATTGCAGCTGATCTGCGGCTGCTGCTGATGCTGCCCATCATGGGACTGTACTGCTCGCTGGGACTCGTGCTGCTAGGCATCTTCATACTGGCCCTCCACTTCTTGCCTAGGATCCTGACGAGGGACAACTGGACTTTACCCCGACGCAGCAAAAGGTGATGCTTCACGAGAGAAATAGTAACTGAAAAGAAATACGTTAATTGTTACTATACTGAAGGATTTAAAACCCAGAAGTAAATATATATTCCTCCTACTGTAAGTTTAAAATATTAAAATTTGCCAACGCAATGTATTTGTGTGTTTTTATGATTAGTACCGCAAGTTCCGATTAGATAATCTATACAATATGGACAGACAGGTCTTTATAAAGGACACGCACACTGACAAAGGTGTTTTGTGACTGTTCAGGACTCCACTCGCGATTGAAGCTTATGACAGGGCCCAAAAGTGAAAGGCAAGTCGAGAAAGGAAAGGAAGAGGGAGAAAGACAAAAGCATCATAACACATAACACAGTTCACTTTCACCGGGTATACTTCAAGACACAACCCTACACCATACTAGCACCAGAACCACTTCTTCTTCCTCTTAATTTATACCACATCATCAGGAAGACTACACTACGACGTAATAAACGAAATGACAAGAACTCATACAGCACGCATTGCCTATCGCCGTTCTGCATCAAGTTCCATCACAACCAACATAGTGCAATATATGATCTCCTATAACTTCTGGAAGTGCGAACATATCTCTATATGGCAGACGCAGTGAACAGTGTTTTTTAACAAGTTATCATTTTTTAAAAAATCATCATTTTAACTATAATTTATGACTCATGTTTTGAACTTATGAACGTGTGTTTTTATGCTCTAAAATAGTGCATAACTTTACAAGTGTCATCAACAGATTCAGCATTTGAAAAGCACTTTTTATAAGAAAAACCCCTGATGATGGCTCATAAAGAGCTGAAACGCGTGTAGGGTTAAATCATGATAAGGAGCTAATTTGCACCTTTATTAATTTGTGCATTTTGTTGGTGTATATCTAAAATAATAAAAATGCACGGTGAGTTAAGACTAAAGACTTAGTATTCTTATCTTAATCATGTAGCAGATAAAAAGGGATCAGTTTGACTGTCCGCCTAAACCACGGTAATTAACACTGTGTCCGCCTCACGCACGATTTTGGCTTGTCCGCCTGAAGCACGGCCGCCTCGCGCACGACACCCTTTAAATCGGAGGTATAAAGTCTAGCTATAGCCTTTGTCTCGACACTACAACTCCTATTTTTCGGACTGAGAATTAAGACCTCAATAAGAAACGTGATAGGAAGGGGGGGGGGGGGTGCACGTGACTTTTTCAGATGATAATTAATAAAATGACTAGCCGCTAACTCCAGCGGGTTTAACCCTTCTTGAGAAGATAGTAAGTCCTCATTTAGACAAGAAAGTATCCGCATTTCACGGACACCTGGCTTGTGTTATTACTACCTTTTATACAACAGCCCGCCACTAGTCTCTGTGCTGAGCCAAATGAATACATTCACACTCTTCCATTTGATCGTTTTAAAAATCAATTTTAATATTATCTGTCCATCTCTGCCTAAGTCTTCCAAATAGTTTCTTCTCTCTCTTGCAAGCTTTCTAACTAAAAACTTGTGTGCATAGTTCGCTCCAATGCGTGCAACATGCCGTGCCCATTTCAACCTCCTGATTTGATCAACCTAAGAATGTATGGACAGGAGTACAAATCATGAATCCTGCTACTAAATTATAATGTACTTCTAACTGACTTTGCAGTTATGATACACGTGTGCCGATAGCATAAACAGCTGTTACTATGTACATATAGGCCTACCAAATATTGATTGAATAATTTAATCTATGCCAGGAATTTACAGTATAAATACTGATAAGAGTCTGAGAAACCTACATACATATGACATACATATGTCGCTAGCGAATTTTATTACACGATAATCAGTAAAAATATTCCTGCGAAGAGGATGGCTGGACGACTGGAGGAGAATGGTAGGGCAGCACACTGGAGATGGAAGCCAGACATCTGGAGAAAGATGTGGATATTTGCGATTCATGGGACTTTTCTGTGGTATCAAACTTTCAGTTTAATTAAGGGGTACGAATAGGTAAACGGACATAAGGATGATATAGGCTATACCTGTCTTGTTTAATCAAATCAAAAATGGTGTTTTGTTTTTGTAGAAATGCAGCCGACAACAAACCGAGCCAAATCGTCTACTCCAGGGAGTGTATCCGGCCTCTGATGACTTCTCCGGAGAACGTGTCCTTAAGTCCTGGAGAAGGAAGTCCGTTTACCAAATCAAGAAACGCCGAAGTTTGTCTAAAATAAGGAAGGAACACAACTTCTCATATTCTTGTGTTGTGTATGGACTGAGAAGTCTAATTTTAAGTGTGTGTTTGTCATGAAAGTTTGCTAACAACGTGCTCAAATGACTTTTACACGTTGAGATCCTGCGGTTTTTAAAAAGAGTTTTAATGACTGTGGGTGTAACACGATCGTTTTATCAGGGTCCTTTTTTTTATTCGTGTATGCGAGCTAAAAGAAATAGGTAAGATCAAATGGAACAGTGACTTTATTTAAACTATTACAATACTCTGTAATTAAATTATACTTTATATGGAAGATTTGCAGAAAGAACAAGGCAAATGTGATATTAATAAACCTTTACGCAATTTGCTTTACGCATACGCATAACTAAACGGATTAAAATTTGATACCTACGCAATATTGAGGTAAGCCGAAAAATATCGAGAATATTGAGCATGTTTGGATTATGTGTTTATATAATTATAACATTAACAATAAAATCCAGATTTTTTCTTAGAGTTTAGTATTAATATTAAGACTAACGAATAGGATAAATCTAACGATCCTATAACGTGGTTTTCTTTTTGCATCCTTTGCAGCCTAACGCTATAAAATGAATATTATACTCGTATATATTCCCTACAATAGACACAAGTTATTAATGCTGTAAGGTTTCAAACAGATCGTGGTGGCCGTGCGGTCTAAGGCGCGGGTCTGCGGCCGTTTGAGAGCTAGGATCGGGGGTTCGAATCGCACTGATGGCATGGATGTTCGTCCCTTGTGTTTGTTGTGTGTTGTGTAGGTAGCGGCCTCTACGACGGGCTGATAAATCGTTCAGAGGAGTCCTACCGGTTGTGTGTATCTAATTGTGTGTGATCTAGGAACTTAAAAATGAAGCAGCCTAGGGTCAATTTGGGCTGTAGCGCCTTATTATAATAAAATATTTGAAAGTATTCTCACTTAACGTACCCTAGCATTACATAACCTAAAGTAACTGAAGATAACCTAGTCTAACCTAACATTAAAAGGAATACAAATCAAATCTAGCCTAATCTAACTTAACCTAACCAAACTTGACCTGACCTGACGTAAAAGTAAAATGCAAAGTTTACCCTAGAACAGGCCATGATGTAACAGAGGGGAAGTGGAGGTATGACTCTACTCTTTCTTTAAACTCAGCGCTAGATGAGGGTAGGTGATCAACGCCACGCCCCGGCCGCTTTACCTCCGGGAAAGAGACCCGGTGCCCATTGTACAGGAGGCTGGGTGGACCTCAGGGCCGATTTTGACGGGCGCGAAAAATCGTACTCCACCGGGATTCGATCCCCGAATCGTCCAGCCCGTAGCGAGCCACTATACCCAATTTAAACAAACAAAATAAATTAAATTAATTAAACAGATAAATAAATGAAATAAATAGCAAGTAAATAAGTAGATAAATAAGTTATGTAAATAAAGAATAAAAATAAATAAATAATACAAATAAATACTGAATAGGTAAATTAAAAAAGCAAATAAATGAATTAAAACATATTCGATTAGTAAATATTAAATATAGCAATAGCTAAATAAAGGTATAAATAAATAAATAGTATAAATACATTAGTATATAAAAAGTTAAAAACACTAAATAAATAACAAATGGAAAATAAATGAGCTGGTCTACTATTTATTCGCATTTTCTTCTGACCAGCGGCATTTACTCGTATAGTCTAAAATGTAACAAGTGTGACAAAATGTATGTTGGTCACGCTGGTCGCAATCTCAAAATAAGGTTTTATAGATCAGAGATATATAAAGACAAATACTCCAAAACCCGGCTACGCACTACACATCTTAAAAACAAACACGAATATGGCCCCATGCAAACCAACTTACAGCTTATACAAACATGTAATAAAGGTTGGCATATGACTTGTATCGAAAACTTTTACATTCAACAAAACCAAATTCAAGGATCCTTAATAGGCGAACAAAATATCGGTGAAATAAATCCTTTATTTGCTCTCCTTCATGACTCAAACTCTTAATACGCAGGCGCACAAATACTACACTTCCCCGAAACAACGCTACAGGCCTGTCACTCGGTATACCACGCTGCCTGACACGACACGCGCCATACACTTTAGCAGGTATGTACTCCGATATATACACTCTCCATTACACAACATAAATTCAAATTCATTTTCTATGTAATGTTAATATATACTCAGTCATCTAAAACATTTTAATGATAACATACTCACAGGACGAGATTTGTTCAGATAATAATAGACCAAGAAAGATGTTTGTATGCATGCCGCATAAAGAATGTAAACAACTCGAAAATTCACCTGCAACATGCCACTTTAAACAAATTTTAAATTTATAACATTGTAATTTTATTACGTTTGTAAATTTTATAATTTTAATATCCTAATCGTTTTAATGAAGGCGACACAACACCTAGTTAAGCGTGCTGGCCGTATACTCCTTTGTCAGAATAACTCCCTGACGATGACACCTCGGTGCCGAAACATGTAGGAGTTTTATAGGAATTTTATACTTCTGAAGATATTTTATCTATTGCATAAGTTGGTTAATGAATTAATTATAAGAATATGCACGGTATGAATAACATAAAAATTTAAATTTACTTTAGTAAACCTACATATATTATGTTCGACATTTTCTGCTGTCTGACTCTTGATATACACGTGTACACTGAGTTGCTACCTGTATAGTATTTAGCTTACTAGACTGTTGTTATGGGCTCCCTGATGAATCGCAACTATCGTCACTTACCTTAAAAACAAAAGTGCTTCATTGCTATGACAATGAACCACTTGAAATCCAGAGACCAACCAATTCTCCAGAAGTTTTGTGTAAGAAACCTACTGTGCCTGAGCTACTGGAAAATGTTGGATATACTATTGATAGAATGAAAGTGTGTGTGTCACAAAACGTACAAGATCACATGTTTACTCGTACTGTAGGAAAATGATTCTACTGCCCGAGGTGCCGTTTATTATGTTACACGTAACGACAGTAATTCCTCATGTTTTTGTAGCTCTACAGTCAAGGACAGTTATAATGACAAACAGTATTTGCCAAGTTGCGACAAAGAACTCTTTCTTAATATTTTATGGTGCTAGAGAAAAAGGGATGCTGGAATTTCATTGAAGTGACCTTGGGGACTCAGTAGCCACCTGCTAGGATGTGTCGCAGTAGTTATAGGAGTGGCAGCCTGAAGAGCAGTGCACGATAAGCTCAGTGTGTATTTCAGCAGAATTGTTGTTTCTGGATGAGCCAGGTATGTATTTCAGTATCACTTTGTTTCTGGATGAGCCAGGTATGTATTTCAGTATCACTTTGTTTCTGGATGAGCCAGGTATGTATTTCGGTATCACTTTGTTTCTGGATGAGCCAGGTATGTATTTCAGTATCACTTTGTTTCTGGATAAGCCAAGTATATACTTCAGTATCACTTTGTTTCTGGGTAAAACACGGTTTTATTTTATGATACTTTTTCCCCATATGCAACAGATTGCTACCTCAGTAAAGGTTTCCTTCTGCTGCCAAGCAGCAAAAGAAACAATCAACACATCACCTTTAATTATCCATTAGTTGTATGAAGCAGTCGTCCTACTGGTAGGACTTGAATATCCATAAGAAGACGTGCTCTAAAATACCAACAAATACTTGCGGAAGCGAATTATATAAACTTATGAACCTTAAGAAATACGTGTTGAAGATAATTCTTAATAAAAAATCTTCGAACTTGTTTAAACATACAATATCTGCTTAAAGTTATTCACACGCTTCACATACAGCAAACAACATAATTAAAAGAGTTCTTACTATTCTCCTTTCACACATATCATTTCCGCAAAAGTACAGCTGAAGGTCAGAAATATACACTAGCCGTCTCCACAAGTCTTGCCTGCTGAAACATTTTATGTTAATCACCGTGTTTTACGATTTTCTGCTGGTGTCAATATACAGCTACACTTATCGAACACATACAAAATTTCATAGTTATACATTTTAAATCACACTATCGCCGATCCCAGTGGCCGCGCGGTCTACGGCGTGGGTCTGCGGCCGCTCTCTTTCTAGAATTGTGGATTCGAATCCCGCCGGAGGCATGGATGTCTGTCTCTTGTGAGTGTTGTGTTTTGTCGGGTACATGTCTCTTTGTCTGGCCGATCACTCGTCGAGAGAATCCCTACCGAGTGTGGTGTGTCTGAGTGTGATCGTAAAGCCTCGATAATGAGGAGGCCCTGGCCCACTGGAGGCTCTTTGGCAATGAAAAATAAAGACCTCCCTGAAGATGGCCTATAAGGGCCGAAACTTATAGGACGAGCATAAAAAAACAACAGATAGTTTTTATGGTTACATTTGCAGTTAGTTGGATTAAATAGGTCTATTTGTGAGCATTAATTTTCTTTAATAAGAATCAACAATAAGGGGGAAATTCTGCCTCCAATTTCAAAGTAGAAATACCATTCTGTTAGGTAATGACCAATATGGAGGTACCTGAATGATAGTGTCTAATTCTGCGACGTTAGTAACCGCCTACCAGGCTACAAATCAAAATAACACATTCCCATATTGATATTTGTTTGAAAGGGGACATTCGTGGGGTCTACAGAGATTAATATTGATACCGTGAAAGTGCCATGTTGATGATGTCATTGAAATATTTTTCTTTTGTTGTCTTCATTTGACAGTTTAGTACGGGGCTATATCATGAAGCACCCTTTGTTATTCAAATGGATCGGGATATTTTTAACAGCCATTGGTATTGTCTTCCTCTTCAGCTGGAACAGCGTCTTGAGCTACTTTCTAAACAGAGTAAGTGATACGTATTAACAGTCGTAATGTAAATATCTGAAATCGAGATTTGCAGCTCTACGAAAGGAATTTTATGTGTTGAAATGTGTGTAATTTATTACACCTTTTAAGTATGCTTTATATAGCTTCTGTAGATTCTAGCCGAAGAGCGTTATCTGTCTTCTCTTGAAATAAGAGTTACCTTTGACCATTCATAGCACAGTAGTAGCTATATGTACCACCTGCTCTAGGCCTGTAACATCAACAAAATAGGAAATTTACCTATAACGTAACCTTGAATTGCGGTAGGTTGTTTGGATCCTGGACTCTTCTCAGGTGGTCATGCTATTGAATCAACTGGGGTCATATGTTTTGTTGCGCACAATTTGTACATGTATTACTGAACATGATTGCTATTATTAAGAAATGTTGTTACATTTCTGGGGGGAAAAAAACTTATTATATCTCTATGTTTATTTTGCTTTTGTTAAACTTGACTGTCATACATAACCTCAAAACTTCAACCTGACGAAATATTTTGTAATTTCTGACTTCCACACAATATTTCGTACACATTTTTTTAGGTACATTCATAATCTACCTACAACCAAATTTCATATTTCCAGATATGTAGAATAAGTGCTAAATATTATGCTCGCGTGTTTTTATTTTCCTTAATTACGCAGCATGTAAAGATCAGTAGGAAACTGATAAGTGCATGGGAATGTGGTTTCACCACACGAAGTCAAAGACAATGATACTTAGCATAACAAATTTGAATCTATGTTATGTAACGTCATATTTTTAAGTAACTATAATCAGGCATACAGCAAGAACTATTAAACACTATGCCTCTGTTGTTGTGTTCATTAACCTTCATGAAAAATGCACCTTGACCTCAAAGTTTCATCCGGTCGAAAGCAATATATATATATTTTTTTATTTTAAAGTAAATAAGTTTGAAATATTATTAGGCTGCGTATTTTTGTCTTAATTTCCCTGCAGGCAAATGAAATATTTTTTTACGCCGTATTGTTTGATCACCTATATCCTCTATAGCTCTGCCATATTTTTCGTAATTATCTCGTAAACGCCACGATAATAGGAAAAAAATGCATCTAATATAAAATGTGTGTTTTGAGTTTCTCTACAATTTTGTACGGCCTATTTTATTTTGGGATGAATTCAGTGAGATATTACCATAACGTTCTTATGTCCGATGTTTTCATATGGTTTTATCCAAATAATTTCCTCGACAGGTTTCAATGAAAGTCCCCAACAAAATTTCACGAAAATTCTTTCTGCAGGAGAAGAAAGGAAATATAAGACACGAGACTTGAAATAATCACAGGGGTGTTCCTTGTAAGTACTCGTAACTACAGACAGTTCGAAGCATTATGGTACCTTTATCTTTAGGGTTAAGCAGGACTACATAACCTCAAGATGAAGGCATTACCCTCTTTCGAAAAGTCAGGAGCTCTTTACCATTCGACACGATACTACAGCCTGTTCAACACGTACATGTCACTCCAGTGTTATGAAAAGAAAGGAAAAACCGAATCGAAGTCAGTCAAATCTTACCGCGCCGGATTTATTAAGATGCTGCAAGGGCATGTAATTTTTGTTTAGCTCTGTAACAACAGAACGAGTTAAAGCGAGTGAAACTGAGGTTTTAGTTTTGCTGCATCTTAATGAGTCATATTGGATTCGACTTCACTGGACTCGGTTCCGTTAAAATCTGCTGGGCTGTACATATTTTTAGATTTCTTTTCCTTTTCGCTTTTGTGTTAGGTAAATGAAATGTGACTATGGAGCATTGGTGGAATGATATTGACAGTGGACAGCCAAAGTACTCTGAAAAGAAAGTGTCCCAACCGCAATACTCGTACATTTACTACAATTCCCACGTGAAGTGGCCTAGAAGTAAATTCGGTGTTCCTCAGTGAGAGGCCGGCGAGTAATCTCTGTTTAATGAGAAGGAAATTCATCAGGAATCTACGAAAAAGTTCTTGCATTGAAAATCAGCTCTTGTTGTAATAAGTGTTGTTTTTGCCTTAGGAATTACCACTTTCTCCCAGCTCTAAAACGTACGAAATGTGGAGGAAGCCGCCTATTTCAGTTTTTATGAACGCTTACTTCTTCAACTGCACCAACCCGGACCAACTTCTGGAGAAGAACTACAGGCCAGAATTTGTTCAAATGGGGCCATACCGGTTCAAGTAAGTTCAGGTAATCATTTAAACCAGGGATCAAAATATTATGCAGACCAATTGGGATCCCCCTAAAATTTCTAGGCCCGAGATTGGTGCCGTGAAGCAAGTTCCATACTGCGGACTCACAAATATTAGGCGCAACCGTACAAAATTTAGTGACGCGGGTTACCCCGGTACTCTAGTTTGCACACCCCTGTTTTAAGTAAGTTTTATTTTTGTAATTATATGGATTGTTTCAATGTTAATTTTTTATACAGAAAAATTGCTTGCTGCTCCTTTGTGTGCCATAATAGATCTATCCTCATTTTGGTATCACTTTATGTGTGAATGTGAAAATGGTCTTTCACTGTAAGGGAAGAAAACGGACTAAACTTGTTTTCAGAAGCCTGTGCAGAGGAACAAATTTGGTCCATGAAAAAAAAGGAAGTACCACGAGTCTGTAGGAAACTGCATAATGAATCAGTTCATAATTTGTATTATTCAAAAATTGTATTAGGCAATAAATAAAAAGTAAGCGTATAAAAATCTTTGTTTGAAGACATGAAGGAAGAGATGACTTCTTTCGGTAGAGACGGGAGGATAATATTAAAATGATCTTAACTAAATACCTCGGGAGGCTTTGGGCCGGATTATTCAGGCTTAGAATAGCTTGTCCTTTATTTATTTATTTATTTATTTATGTTGGTTTAATGACACTGCCAGCATTTAAAATTATATGACAGGGATGTCCAAATAAACGAACTTTGGGCTTCGCATTTTAGGAGGCCACTTGTACAAGAACCAAGTATTAAAATAATAACATATATTTTCCTTATCTGATGGCTTCTTCTGTTAACTACAGCATGCTAATTTGTTAGTTACGAGTCTCCTTTCTTTAGAAACAAATATCAAAACGCCGTTCACGGTCATTCTTTTGTGCTTGTGAACAATATGAATATTATTTTCCACAGGCAACTTGCGCAAGCGACGTGCGCAAGTCGCGTCTTGCCCCTGCCATATGGTGTCGAGTGATAAGATGACTAATAAACTCTAAATTCGAAAGGACACAGAAGGAATCCGCCGTGGTGTAATTTGAGATAAGACCTTGGCATTTGTTCTTGAATAGTGAGGAAATGAGCGAAAACCTTCAGTAAAGACAGTTTGTGTCTCCGCCGAAATTCGAACCCGGATTATCCCGGAAACAACTCAGAAACCTTATTCCGTGAAACAGCTCTTCGGTTAAAATTTTTAATTTTTGTAACGTGCTTTCGGAATCCTTTAAAAGGGACTGGGGCTTTGTTCAGTAGATCAGAGAAACTTAGTCTGAAAACAGACGAAGCGACTTTGGTCGAGCCGACCGTCGAGTCGATCGTCGAATCGACGCGTCACTCAATATAGTTAAAAGTAACAAAACACATGACACTCGACGCGGCCTGCCGCCGCTCGAAGGTCGACTCGACTCATGATTTCCCCGCGACTTTGGAGCGGCACGGAAGGTCGTTTCGACACATCAGTCCATGGTTGACAGTGGAAGAGTTCACATGTGAAGGAGCCAGACTGTTTAGACGCCGTGAGACAAAATAGGTTATGTCGACCGCCGTCACGACAGCCGTCTCGACAAGAGTCCTTCCGTGTGGACACTTGCGCGCGACGTCGTGTCAACGGTCGGCTCGACCAAAGTCGCTTCGTCTGTTTCCGGCCTTACGTTCCAAAAATGTCTCTGTTTTGTGGAGAGAGTTAAGAAGGTCGGTGTTTTAATATGTTGCAGCCAGTTTAATGAGAAGGTGGACATCGTATGGAACACCAACCACACAGTCACATACCGGCAGGTCAGACATTGGTACTTTGACCATGAGAATTCCAACGGCAGTTTGAGCGACAACGTCACAATCCTGAACATCGTGCCTGTGGTAGGTCAGGACGTCTTCTAGGACGTCTTCTACTCTATGAAAAATTACCCCATAATTACGTCATATTCTTTTTTCCGAACACGTGTAATACCCCGCTGTATCTGCTTTGTTGTAAACAATATTTGTTGAACTATCTTAACCAGTCATGATTTTGGTCTAAAGTGTTTAATATAGACACTCCCAAACTTACACAATTTAAGGGTCACGAAATTCAGAATTATGCAGTTCGAAAAAAATGTTTAAAAAATTAAAGTAATAACATTTTTTAAAGGCGCACCTAATTTTTTCTTGCTGGAATAAAATCGCAATGAAGGGAAGGTGCCGGAAGAATACTGCTGGGCGATAACACAGGCGGCTATATTGACATTACCTTATATTTACATTACTCCGCTATACTCAAAATATGTGTCCGTGTTCTAGGCTGCAAGTATCGTGTCCAGATATTGGAGTGATCTGTTGGTATATCCACTATCAAGCGCTCTGCGGATATTTCTCAAGACGATATGGGTGACCAAACCCGTGTCGGAACTCCTGTTCGATGGATTTACGGATCCCGTCCTCAGTGTGGTGTCAAGTATCCCAGGGTTGTCAACCTTGAAAATACGAACAGATAAAATTGGCTTCTTTTATGGCAGAAATGGTTCTGCTGTCTTTGAAGGAGTTTTCAATATGGAGACGGGAACAGATGACGTCACGAACCTGGGCATCCTACGTAACTGGAATTACAAAAACCACACATCGTATTATGATGGTGGATGCGGAGATGTCCGTGGTTCTGGCGGAGAATTATTCCCTCCAGGACAGGCAAAACGCACAACGTTTGAAGTATTTCTTCCTGATATCTGTAGGTAAGTTATATGATGTCCGTCAGTCCTCTGTAGTGTAGTAATTGTTTATTTCGATATAAATTGATGCCATATCAAGCAATGAGCTTAATCATCATTATGTGAAATATGGAAGATTGATTTTGAATTAAAAGATAGGAAATAAATATGGTGTGGTCTATTTTGAAGGTGTTACTCCCACGGAGTTTTCTTTGATAGACACATGAGAACCTAAGTTCGGGTGATTTTCTCTACGCATGGACCCTTTAAGTCACGCCTCCTGACGTCTTTCCAGTGTTATGAGGGCGCAGTAAATATACAGCAGACAAGAAAGTATATGCTATCGTATATTTTGTTCGAATTGGAGTGTATTTATAATTTAAATAGACCTGCTATAAATTTATAATATTTGTATTTATATTTCAGTCCGATGAAAACCTAAAAGATTTTTTCCACAAGTAATTTATTACAGATATTGTTCTTAACTTTTTGTGGATGTTTAACATACCACCACAGGTACCACACCCATCAGGTACTTCTAACCCATGCTGATGACTTGCTATGACCAAATTTGAACACAACAGGACTATATTTTTTGGTACTTTTGATTTTTTATTCGTAATTTTAATTGATAACTCAACGGAAGTACTCGTATCTTAATATGTTATTGCTTACAGACTAAAGAGATTTTAATTATGGACTCAACTGTTAAACGCCAACACAAATTTGAGACCTCAGACGTGGCAATCATGAGAATTAATTTAATACGGCACGCTTATGATGAAAATCATTCTGTAGATAGCATAGTAATGTCAAATGCTTTGCTCCTGACGTGGGTACTTAACACACATTTGTTTTGTTGACAGAAACAAATAGGTACGTGTGTTATATAAGGCAGTTCAACACGCGAAGTCCGTTATCCGTTGCTTACGTTGTATGACAAAATTCGTGGAACTGCTTTTAGCTAGCTTGAAAAGATTTAATTTACCGTCCAACCCTCTAACCTGGAGGACTTCACACTTCCTGCTCTCCTTGACTGGTTATTCGACATAATACACACGCTTAACTTTTGGGTAAAGTGTTTGCCTCGCTCTAGCTGTTTTTCTGTGAGTGCATGTTATTTCCGGATACTTCATGCGGCTATTAAATCACGTGCAAGTTTGTGCTAATAAGAATTCGCTGTTCGAAATTCCTTCGGTAAGGTAAAGGTAAAATTCTCCCTAGAACGGGCCATGAAGGCTCAGAGGGGGAGTAGAGGTATAGCTCTACTCTTTCTTTAACCTCGCCGTTAGATGAGGGTGGGTGGTCAACGCCACGCCCCGGCCGCTTTACCCCCTGGAAAAAGACCCGGAACCCATTGTATAGGAGGCTGGGTGGGCCCCAGGGCCGGTCTGGACGGGTGCGGAAAATCTAGCCCCTACTGGGATTCGATCCCCGACCGTCCATCCCGTAGCGAGTCTCTATACTGACTACGCTATCCCGTCCCACGAAATTCCTTCGGTAACGTTTTATATATCTGTGAATCTGCTAATGGAGTTCGACTAACCGGTTCACTACTGGTAGTGCTTCCTTTGCGTGAAAATGTATCATAAACTGAAATTGTGAACTCTTTGTTCTGATTGCTAGAGCACTTTAATTGTGACCTTCCCCTCTGTCTGGCAATCATGAGCTCTATCTCAGATTCTCGTAAGAATAAATCACTGTGATATTCACATGAATTTAATGGATTCTAATTAGTTCCTTCAAATAACTAGAAAGTCCCATAATTATATCTAGAACTGATACCAACAAAATGCACAGAAGTGTATTGAAATTATTTTATAGAAACAAAGGTTATTTTGTAAAAAATTAATTTCAGTGTACTTTGTGCATTTTATTGGCACAACTACTATATATAATTGATTAATGTACGGAATATGGATCATACAAAGTCCCATATTTGTTTAAGAATCCACGTGGTTTAGAGTGACGAACATTCATTGATCCATATTACAAACATTTGGCGCCTTGTGTTTGAGGTTTCTTGATGTGACTCGATGGTCCTTGCGCCCTCTGCTAAATTATAAATACTTAAGTCTGTCACCATTAATTTTAGGAATTAATAAAAGTTGATTGTTATTTCATTTGCCAGTTGATCAATGTGGAAATTCGAAATTTTCTGGAGCACTGAACTTGTCTTGCTGTGACATTTTCTTGAATGAAGCCCTTTTTGTAAGTTTTATGACAGCACGGACGTGAGGAATTTGTCCTATGCCAGTGGTATTCAAACTGTTTTCCACAGAACCCCATGGTTCCACGAAAGACTTCCAGGGTTTCCGCAAGCACACTTCCTTTATGATGAAACTGGTAAATGTAATTTTGATACTTTTAGATTGCATTTTTTATTTTTTTTACCATTCTTGAGCATACCGACGCTGGATTCATTTTCAGTGTAAATCATCTGTAATAGAACCCTGTTTTTTATAAATGTGAGCGAATATTTTATTTTCTTAAACAAAAGCTCGTTTTTAAAAAGTTCTATTTGGTTTTCTGCACCAAAAAAAAAACACTTTTACTTAGCAGGGGTTCCGCGGAAATTTAGATGTGGTCACAAGGTTTCCACAGTCAATATAAATTTGAACACCACCTTCGTTGTTGTGTAAAAACATTACTTTTTTTCTGTTGTGTAAAAATTGTTTCGAAACACCCTTCTATATAAATCCTGTTCAAGAAAGATCTATACCAAATATTCCGCTGTAATATTAGCAGAAGTCCTTTAAATTGCTCTGTTCCACTGACTCAGTTTCAGACAAAGCTCAATAGAATGCTTCCCAGTGAGTCAAAGCTACTGAGGAAGAATTCTGTCTGCTGTGATATGATATCCATAGTCTGGTACACATGCGCAGATGTTGTGGAGAAGCTTGTTGCTTCCGGACTGAAGATAAGGCAGCAGGTTTCTCCGAATCGTCCGTATATATATATATATATATACCAGTATACACGGCGTAGCATTACAAAACACGGTACACTCAAGAGTCAATGCCGAAAAACGTGAAGTTTCACAGATGTATTTACAACTCGGAACATAGGATGTTTACAGCAACATATTGTGGTTTGATTGCAGGGCTATTCAACTTGAATACTTGGAGGATGTGACAGTGCATGGCATCACTGGGTACCGTTATGTAATAAGTAAAAAGTCTTTTGACAATGGCACCTCGGATCCAGGCACGTTATGCAACTGCGGAGGCCACTGCCTTCCTCAGGGTCTTCTAAATCTGACTGCATGTTGCAACGGAGCTCCAGTATTTGTGTCCCATCCTCACTTCCTTGATGCTGATCCTTACTACGTAAGTCAAGTTTCTGGGCTGCAGCCAGAAGCAGACAAACATCAGTTTTACATAACGTTGGAACCGGTGAGTAAGGATAAAGAAACAGCACAGGGAATATACGTGTAAAGTAACATTGAGGCTCGTTTACATAATCATTTTTGCCGTATAAAAGCAACAAGTATTAAATAACCTTGATTTCAAGCTTACGCCGCGATGTTGATGAAATCTGCGCTCTTCTGGTATATTACGCGGCGTCGTGAGGTAATTGTTTACCGACGTTTCGGGACAACGTATCGGTCCTATCTTCACTGGTCAAGAGTCCGAGTAGGAAAGTAAGTCAGTAACCTATAACGTAGATTCTGGAAAGTACGGCTGGGTAGCAATCAGTAGGCGTGATGACAGACAATGGGGTAGAACCAGGGTGACAGAGGGGTGGATACAAGCAACGTAAAACTGCTAGGGGTACCGAGAATGCAAACAGCTAAGAACGCTGGAAAACACATATAGGAAATAGAGTAACAGTATAGGTGGAAAATTTTTATACCTAAAATATTGCATCTTTTCACACTACTTCATCGCAACAGTTTGTTATTTCTCAACGAAACAATAACTATCCTTGCTGATGGTATATCATACAGTTTGTTTGACCTCGGTCTAGGCGTTACAAATTTCTAAGTATCTGGCCATCAGCAAATGCTTAACATGCCAAGTTACTCCATAACAGTGTTCTGGCCTTCACATATCAACAAAATTCGGAATTCCATAACATAATATTTGTTACATCATTACAAACCTAATTTATAACATTTTCTAAATTTTTACAAGTGGTCAGTGTTCTCGAGATTCACTGCATTACAGTTAGACATTTTGTCTAATCTTGTAGTGTATAAATTTAAATCTATCATGAATGAAAATGTTCAAAAAATTTTTCAGGTGACTGGAACACCACTTGATGTCACAGCACGACTACAATTCAATGTCTTGTTACAACCAAACTCCAGAATTAGGTAACATACTGCTTGATCCTCTTTTTCTAATCTGGTACACAAGTAGTGTACATCGACTTGCTTCAGAATCACATGTAGGAAAGTCAGTCAGAAAATAAATTTACATGTCGCATAAATTCGTAACTAAAGAATCTACACTGATTGTGATTATATCAGGAGAAATTGTCGCCGAGTGATTACGTCTCTTTCCAGTGTTCTAAAAAAACTTGGCGGCCACAAATTTAAAGATGATCGCGATGTGGACAAAGTTGTGGCATGATGAGTGATAAATTAGGAAATGGACTGATATCAGTAGGGAAAAAGAAGCTGGCCCCAGGACATGATAGATGGCCAAGATGCAAGGGGGACTACGTGGAAAAGTACTGGGACAACAGTATCATTAAATGTGAACTGGTCTTAGTATAGATGAGAATAAAAACATTCATTGTAAATTTACTCTCTGACTGATAGTTATATTATAAACTGACTGGAGATTTATGGTCGCTATATCAAACGATGATTTTTAGACTCAAATAAAGAGTAAAGTATAAGGAATTCCCGCTCCTTGCAGTACTTTGTGGAAAAGTATTTTTTATAATAATCCTACCCTATAAGTTGATTTTTTTTCCAGTTGCGCAACAGCCTTTGTGGGCCACGGCTTCCTCATTGTCGAGTCTTCGCTATCACATTCAGATGCACCACACTCGGTAGGACTCCTCTGGACGAGTGATCAGCCCGTCGCAGAGACCTCTACCTGACAACACACAACACTCACAACAGACAAACATCCATACCCCCGGCGAGATTTTTTTTTGCCTGTCCGGGGTTTTTTCCCTTTGATCCATTTTTGTACTGTTTAAATCCTTTCGTCTTTCATGTCACTTTACGTTCCTTACTACCGTCCTTACAACAAACACAACACAAACATCCATGCCCCCGGTGGGATTCGAACCCGCAATCCCAGCAAGCGAGTGGCCGCAGACAAGTTTGCCTTAGACCGCGCGGCCACTGGGATCGGCATAATTGGAATTAAATGTGGTAAAACAGGAACGTATGTCATACTTGCGCATTTCGTCTGGCATTCTTCCCTTGTAGATTTCTCTATAATTATCGTACTAATTATGCACAGCATACCTGCTGTTTTATGGGTGTTAATATGGTCGGTAATATTAAGAGGGCCGATCCCAGTGGCCGCGCGGTCTAAGGCGTGGGTCTGCGGCCGCTCGCTTACTAGGATTGTCGGTTCGAATCCCGCCTAGGACATATATGTTTGTCTCTTGTGAGTGTTGTGTGTTGTCAGGTAGAGGTCTCTGCGCGGAGCTGGTCCCTCGTCCAGAGGAGTCCTAACGACTGTGGTGTGTCTAATGTGTGTGATCGTGAAGCCTCGAAAAATAAGGCGGCCTAGGCCCCCAAGGGGCTGTCGAGCCATTGGGAGGGAGAATATTAAGGGAACAAAATATTGAGGGTGTTTAAAACGTGCTGAGGAGACTATTGAGACCTAAGTGGGTGTAAGTAACAGGAGTCTTCAGAAAATTGCTTAAGAAGAGTCTTCACAATTTTTAGTCTTTATCTGAAGAAATAAATACTTGGTGGTTTTAGAGGTAAATGTAGGGATAATGTAAACAAATTTGGCGTGAAGGTATGTACTGCATTCTGCTAGCTCACATCAGTGACCAATCATATATTTTGTGAACACGGAAATTTCAGATTCCAAGAAAGACCAAACTTGGTCACTACATGCGTAACAATTAGAAGGATCCTATTGAGCGAAGTGTAATAACTTAAGATGACGAAAATGGCATTCTGGGGTTGAGGGGGGGGGGATGATAAGGAATTCGTCAAACGTTAAAAGAAAGACACACTTCATACGGTATAAACATAAAAATACCAGTCTAGCAGATAGACCAAAATCCGACCTCATTTCCGTGTGCTCACTTTCACTAGTGCTGTAAGTAATTGATTTGCTTCGGTTTTAATTGAATTTCATTTCTAAATATGGGACAGTTCTCTAGGTCAGGGGTCGGCAAACTACGGCCCGCGGGCCAAATCCGGCCCGCCGCCTCTTTTTGTACGGCCCGCGAGCTAAGAATGGATTTTACATTTTCAAATTCTTTAAAATTTCAAAGTACGCGCTATAACGGAACCGTATGTGGCGCTCGTATAGCTTCGCATTCGCACGCTGCTTGGTGGCCTCTGCTGTGACGCCACGCGGTTATAATTCGGCAGCGTTTCCAGTGAACATTTGCGATCAATTGTGATGATAGGGAGTACTAACTTTGAACCCCAATTTGGTGAAATGTTATCTAAAAAAAAAAGCAATTCCATTCTTCTCATTAGTAGAGCTGTATTTCAAACAATTGTAGTCTACTTATTATTATTATTATTATTATTACATTACATTTTGTTCAATACATTTGTGAAAACTTGTTTTTTTTTTGTTATTTAAGTAGGCCTACCTACATAAATATCATCGAGTTTGCCTCTTGGCCCACAGAGCCTAAAATATTTACTATTTGGCCCTTTACAAAAAATGTTTGCCGACCCCTGCTCTAGATCAACAATTTATAAGGTAATTTTTACCCTGACAGTAAAAATTTCGTGGTATTTTATAAGCGACATACTTAATGTGCATAATTTGCCAAATTTGTAGACGGGGTTTGCCACGTATGTAATTTGGGGGGGGGGGGAAGGGTGGAACTATATTTTCACGTACTAGTGTAACATTTATCAGTGCATGTAGAAAACATGGTGTGAACAATGTTGTGTATTTACTTCCACGCTTACTTCATTTTGATTTACGTGGTGACTGATACTTTTCCCCCCTCAGTATGTTTGCAGGGTTTCCCGAAATCCTCTTCCCCGTGATGTGGTTTGAATCACGAGCTACTCTTACACCTGAGCTCGCGACATCTCTTAGAATATACTTGCAACTACCTACTGCTATTCTCATCTGCTCTGTCGGTCTGCTGTTGACGGGCCTGCTAATTCTCGGGCTAATATTCCTGCCTCAGTTTGTGCGTTCCATGTTGGAGTATAATCATACGACTCGCAGAAACAGGTAGAATATATGTTGAAGTATTTAACGTTTGAACTTACTAGCTGCGGGGTCTATGGTCCTGGGATCGACTCAGCCTCTAACAGAAATCAGTACCAGGAGTATTTCCTGGGGATAAAGGCGGCCGGTGCGTAGGGCTGACAAATTTACCACCTTCATGTGCCGATTTTTTAGAAATCTGGGCGCCTCAATCTCCTGGAACCCTAAGGGCCTGTCCAGGTCTGTAATGGGATTGCTTTATCTTTTGGGTGTCAGCGTCCTGCTGTGTAATATCCAGGCATGCGGATAATTGTTGATGACAATGCGGCGATGATACAGAAATGAGGTACATGCATGAGAATATAGACGGGATGGAGCCGGAATAGCTAACTCGGTTTAATGACAAGGCTACAGACTGCACGACTGAGAAATCGTGGTTTAATTGCATGCAGGGAAAAGATATATATTTTTCTCCAAAGTTTTAAGACTGGCTCCGGGGCCATCCGGTCTTTAGCCAGTGGGAACAGAGGGCAAGGAAGCCGGGCTGTAACGCTATTTAACCTTTATTAATTGGCGAGGTTAATGAGTGGATCTATACCTTTACTGCCTCAAGTTCCTAAACAGTGTACACAGAAATATATCTAGCTTATGTGGACTGGAGTCATATGAATCACGGAGGTTGCGGGTTCGATAAAAGTCAGAGTATTGCATGGCCAGCTGTGCGAGTTGTAAGACTCCCAAGGAGGATTCGTCTCCACAGATTGACTGATCACGTAATTGAGACCATTATAAATGAAAAAGAAAAGCTAAATTTCGCCCAAGAACAGGCCATGAAGGCTTAGAGGGGGGGGAGGTAGAGTTACAGCTATGCTCGTTCTTTAACCTCGGTGCTAGATAGGGTGGGTGGTGAACGCCATGCCCCGGCCACTTTAGTCCCGTGAAAGAACCTGTACCCATTAAATAGGAGGCTGGATGGGCCACAGGACCAGTCTGGACGGGTGCGGAAAAAATCTCACTCCCACCGGAATTCGATCCCCGGACCGTCCAGCCCGTAGCGCGTCACTATACAGGCTACGCTATCTCGGCTCAATCATTATAAATAATTGAGGTTAGATAATAATTTATGTCAAATTGTGATGGAAAATCCATAATGGATTTAATGGAGATTTAAATATAAATGCCCCTTAAAGTAATTTTGCAAATTATTTACCACTCGACGACAAAGTATCCTTATTTTTAAGTAACTATATTTTATATGCGTGTAACTTCATGTGTCAATGAATCGGCCTAGAAAAGAATATACAAATCATTATAAGTATTCGACTTCAGAAACTGCCTCTCTTCGTCAGTTTACGCACATACAATTGTAACGCCATATTATGGTCAGGCGAATATGTAACTGTTTTATTTGAAGAAACAAAAAAAACCAAAATGTGCTAAGCTATAATCTTGGGGAGACTTTGACATTTTTCACCAGATCCTTCACATTAAACCCTTCGTTAATCAGACACACGTGTCCGTTCTCCGTGTTTCAGAATTCACGTAGTCTAGCAAAAGCGCATGTTAAGGGCTTCTAGGTAAAGCTTTCCTCAATATTCAAGGACAGGTACGTACAGTGATACCTCGGCTAACGAGTGACCCTGCTAACGAATTTTTCGGCTAAAGAAGATTTTTTTCGCTGTTTTTCGGACTCGGCTAACGAATGTTTTAGTGGATGCTCACGCTAAAATAAAGCAGCAAACATGAACGGTC
Source organism: Reticulitermes speratus (assembly GCA_021186555.1). Classification (NCBI taxonomy): domain Eukaryota; kingdom Metazoa; phylum Arthropoda; class Insecta; order Blattodea; family Rhinotermitidae; genus Reticulitermes; species Reticulitermes speratus. Next base: position 40,869,077 of record JAJKFL010000042.1, on the reverse strand, counting down.
GGGCCATTCCAGGAGCTTATCTTTTCCGTCTGTATGTGTGTGACAAAGAAATGAGCTGACCACATCACACAGGGGAGACCCACCAACCAAAAAAAGTAAGCGACAAACTCAAGGGAAGCAGAAAGTTGCTCACGTTTCGGCTAACGAAGATTTCGGCTACAGTAGCATCACAACACACAAGAAATTAACACGGAGATGTAGAAATTACGCCAGTAGTTCCGTAAACAAACAGTGAATATTACGGACAGTTCACAACTCTTTTTAAAACAGGTTTTAAATATACATTTACGTGAGATTTTAAGATTCTAACAGACTACCGTACATATCGTACAATTTTAAAAGGGTTCTGAATATTTATTCACCTATGGTTTTAAGACTTTAACAGACTATTGTACATATTGTGTATTTGTTTTAATATGTGAATAATTGGTAGCACACGACAAACCCCTGAGGATGGAACTTTAAAGTTCCGAAACACGTGTAGGGTGAGGGGAAATAGGCCATAATAAAAGTGGTCAATATAGTGCATTCGTTGGTTTTATTATTTGACAGAAATACAGTTTGAATACTTGTTAAGCAGAGTTAAGAAACGTAAAGTTTCGCTGTCACTGAGTCTTAGCATTTGTGACGACATCTTACCTCACGAACGCCAGCACCACGACTGAAAATCAAACATGGTTTGATCCTGCCACGACAGGATCGTGGACTGCTGACGTCACACGCAAGGTCCACGACTCCGCGTTCACACGGGTAGTGGCCCACGAAAGTGTGATTCACGCGCGTGGTTCACGCCCCGTGAGAACGCGGCCTAAGATTAGTTTCCTTTGGTTACTGAGTTGAAGAGGGACAAATAAAAAGAATTGGGGAGAGAGTGGGGGAAGGCGGATATGTATACAGTGATACCTCGGCTAACGAAGATAATTCGTTCCGGAATCACATTCGTTAGCCGAAATCTTCGTTAGCCGAAACGTGAGCAACTTTCTGCTTCCCTTGGGTTTGTCGCTTACTTTTTTTGGTTGGTGGGTCTCCCCTATGTGATGTGGACAGCTCATCTCTTTGTCACACACATACAGGCGGAAAAGATAAGCTCCTGGAATGGCCCGACCGTTCATGTTTGCTGCTTTATGTTAGCGCGAGCATCCACTAAAACATTCGTTAGCCGAATCCATATTCGTTAGCCGAGTCCGAAAAACAGCGAAAAAAAATCTTCGTTAGCCGAAAAATTCGTTAGCAGGGTCACTCGTTAGCCGAGGTATCACTGTATTAAGGACTGGTTCAAACCAATCTTGCCCTCTTTCCAACTTGCATCCTTCGTAAGTTAAAGTTTCTAATACCCATGGTCGATTTTGCACCCCCTTGTTATTAGCCAAGTTACGCCTGTGCTAGCAAACATTCTAGAGTCGATTTTCTCCAAGAGCGACTAGAGTTCCTTATAATGGCTCGAGATCAGCTTTAGGCTTTCAATACCGGCCTCGGTGCACTGTACGGACCTGTCACTCTTCACATGCTGCCGGCGTCGGTGCACAGTACGGTCGTGAATGCATTTAACGGCACCTTAAATTCACAACTTCTGCGTCGTCTTCAGTAGTTGGAATTTAAATGTCCGAATAACTGAATGATTGAGGTACTTTCTGTCTAATTTTTGAAACAGAAAAAGGATATACAATTTTTCCAACTTGTCTGAAAATAAGTACTCGTTTTGTATTCTTAACTTTTTGCGTTCTACGGCGCTGCTGTTTTGGAGACATGAGATGAGACGAATGTTTGGAGAGACACGTTTGGCTGACTCTCCAAGTAATGCAAATTCTACAGGGACATACCAGTTTTTCTTTTGCTTAGATATCTCATATGCCTCTGTCACATGGCACATATCAAGGCAAGCGAAGCCGACTATCTTTGCAGAATCTTAGCGACACAGTCACGATTTTATTACTGTATCTGCAACCTAAGATACAGTTTATTATTATTATTTATTCTGTACCAATATCTCGGCCTGAAGATTGCCTGTAAGTGAATCTACATCACTAGTTAACAAGTTTATAGTCTTATTGCAACAAATGTACACTTTATTATCTCCTATTTAATACACGCTTATGTCAATAAATAGTCAACATGTTTCGAACTGTATCAGGTCATCTTCAGGGCCCTTTATCATTACACCAGCTATATGGTACTCATTAAAATAGATAAAATGTCGTCTACTATGTTTAGTATGTGTTCACTGCATCTGCTGTTCTATTCTGGTATCAGGATCTTCAATAGCTTACCATGTAATATCAAAAATCTTAAGAATGAAAAAGCACAATTTAAAGCGGCACTAAGAAGATACTTAAATGCACACTCCTTTTACTCTGTAGATGAATTTCTTATGAGTACTGTTAACCTATAATACTGACGTCTAAGACTGCACATAGAATGTTTAAAGCATTTTGCAATGTACATTTTTGTATGATTTTGTATGTTATGACTTATTCCACATCCTCTTGTCTTGTGACAAAATTATAGATCCATGGAATGTATATATGTATGTATGTATGTATGTATGTATGTATGTATGTTACGTGCTCACTATCTGTATGTGGGAGGTGTCATGGTGTAATGAGAAAGAGCCCTGAAGATGAACTGATACAGTTCGAAAGATGTTGACTATTTATTGACATAAGCGTTTATTAAATACAAGATAATAATGTGTACATTTGTCGGAATAAGACTATATACAATTAAAATATACGGTGAAAATAACATAAAGTGAAAATAACATACTTAACTAGTTGTTATAATCTACACATAAAAATTGAGAGGTTTAATTTGAAACTTTACTTATTTTCGACAGGACTGAGGTTTCCGGGCCGGACAATAATCAAACCGAGAAGCGAACATCTCCCGAAGAGAACACCCTGCTTCACACTAAATATTAGACGTCACTGTAGCCTGTAATCACAGGCCATCAACTGCGGCGCGTCTGAAAGATTCTACGCCAGTACTCAAGAATGTGTCTTTGGATATTTAACAACGTTTTACTAACTTAATAATTTACAGAACTGATTGACATGATTGTTAATTGTGATTTGGAGAAGCAGCGGCCCTGCGTACGTCACGGCCGACTGTGAAGTCTGAGGAAAATCACGAAGAAGCTGTCAGAGTAGCTGATCTCCAGGTCAAACCGAAGATGTCAAAGTGTTGGAATTCTTTTTTTTTTTCCAACTCTCCGAAAAGCCTCAAAATAAATATTTGGTTATTAAGGCTTCACATAACGTATCCTTAATAAAAAAAAAAATTCGCTTAAATTTTGGAGGAAAAATTTGACAATTTCTAATTGCAGATATGATTTCCACAGAAAAAAACTTTTCCATTGATTTGATTCAATATGTTCTAGCTCCTAAGGGCCACTAATAAAATGAAAGTTTTACTGAACATAAACGCCATGAACTTTATAAGATACTGAAAGACAGCATGATACAACAAACGGTACTGCTACCTACAGATGATTATCTTGAACTCATTCATTTCCGTAGTCCGTCTTATGACAAGCCCACTGCTTCTTCCAAAGCGAGTTCTCCACAGGGTGCGATCTAGTGCTTCCTCTTTCAATTTCCCGTATCGTCTCTTTTCCTTTCCTATGTATTGTGTCTACACAGTACCTAGATAAGCGTGCTGGCCTTGTACTCCTTTGTTCAGAATACGTCTCTGATGATGGCACTTCGGTGCCGAAACATGTAGGAGTTTTTATGCTTGCTTTTGAATGTATTTTATTAAGTGCATAAGTTGGTTGACGTATTAATTACGTATAAGAATATGCACGGTGTGAACAACAAAAGATTCGCCGGTAGCATGTTTATTGAACAAAGTGAAATACAGTTTTGTGTTGAGAATTGTTTGTTATTTTTGCTGTAAAAAAAAGGGGGGGCCTTCAGGTATGTTTTCAATGCATTTATCATTGAATAACCGTTAGTGTATAAGTTAATTATTTATTATGAGCCAAATTATAATAAAGAAAGCGAAAGCGGAGTAGTAGGTTAATAGCGTAGTGCCTCTTAAAAATGTGACGATCACGTGGCTAATATTTATATAAAACTTACAAAAGTTTCCAGAAAATACTAAACACGACCATCACGTTCGCGAGGGGATTTTTGATTGGACAGACTTGTGTCCTTGTCTGCATACACAATGTATGTATGTATGTTATGTATGTATGTATGTTTATATATATATATATATATGCTGAAAGTATTACGCCGAAATTTTGACTGATATTAGAGAAAGAGAGTTTAAGGGTCCCAGGTACCCTAAGACCTATTGTCTTTAGGATACTATGAATTTCATCATAATTGCAGGCAGTGAACTAAGCAGGCTAATTGTACCAAGATTATTTTCTCACAAATTTTACAGTTTATAATTTAAAAATCATTGTCATTTGACGTCTCATAATTTAAGCCGTATAAAAGTCTGTTTGATTTATAAAAATAATGTATCAATTACAAGTGAAATATATGAATATGAAGGTTATTTACTCTAAGTCAGTATATTCTTGTGGTTTTACTGAAACCAAACTTCTCGTTTCGCAGATTACGTATTAAAGTAAGTGTAGAAGCACTGAAAATTAATACAGAATTATTATCTGTAGCAAAAATGCTCAAACCTCTACTAAATAATATAGAGGGAAGGCAAGGATATATATTTAAGTGAAGTGAAAGCATTCATCAGATCTTTGTGTGTCTAGGGGTCGTCGATAGCAGTGGAAAACAAGAATGCCTCACAATTATACATTTACATTTATATTCAATCTTTTAAAGCCAAGCCGTTACTTTGTATGTCACCAGGTTTAACATTTCAAAGTTTCTTCCCGCAGAATGTATTCGTATGTTTTGCATGTATATAGAGCGACTTTTCGCCTACACAACAGTGACAGATTAGTATTATAACCGAGATGGAGAGTATTTACTGCGAGATACGAATCAGTTATTCATTAAGTGATTTATGTTGCGAGATGTTCATAGCTTCTTCCAAAGCGACTTCTCCACAAAGTGTGATCTTGGTTTCTATTTCAAATTTCATTATCTTCTCTTTTCCTTAAGGTCTTCCAGTAGCTGCTTACATCTACGTCCTTGTCTTCTCCTTCTATCTTTCTCCTTCTCTTTCCTTCAATGACATTTTTTTAGAAAGCACTTTTTGCGCACGATGTGACCAATCCAGTTAACGTACCTTTGTTTTAACTACATAATTCTGTGTACATATAAAGAGCCGAAAATTCGTAGTTCAGTAAAACGAAATCAGTAAATTAGAGAATTTTTCCTCTACATAAACTCTAGAATAATTATTGCTTTTGATTTGACAAATTAGTATTTGATATCTCCGTAAGTTGTTTTTAGTTACATGTATGGAGATTTTAATAACATAATTTCTGTACTCTCACAGAATATTTTATTTATTTTAATGCATTGCTAGAAAAAAACCTACAAAGTAGCCTGGTGTTTTTATGGCCGTACTGAAACGCGTAGTGACACCCACTTATACTACACATGTATTGAAGTACAGGGGTGCACAATTTTTCCAAAAATCTTAAAGAGTCACTCAAGATTCTAGGCGCCTGAATGGTGACATGACGAAAGTGCCATACTGAAGACCCACGAATATTAGACGCCACCATAAAAAATTTAGTCTCCCGGACGACCTGGCTGTCGAGATTTGTGCACTCCTGTTGATGTGTGTGTTCATAGAAAGTTGTATTTGACTCAGCTATATGGGTGTTGAGAATGGACAGCAGCCAAAAGATGATTTATTAAAAGAGCAATTTATTTTATAGACGTAGCTACATGATTCCGTTTTATATTAAGCCCTCATCAGGCTACATTAAGAAGCGTATAGACGAATTTACTTAATAACTTTAAAATGTGTTGGAAAGGGATTAAGATTTCAACCTTTCAGTGGCATTATTTACGAAATTCTGTCTTTGAATATCCGGAAATTTATGTTAAGTCTATTGTTATATATTGCATTTCTTGTTTTATGCAATGCTGTATGTAACTTGTTTTTAAATGTAAGGCTTAAAAATGTGCAATCACTCTCATTACGGAGGCTAAAGTTCTGAGATAACATGTATTTTTCTTTAATACTCTCTGCTGATAAATTTATGGGATGATTCTTAGAATGGATAATCCTTGGCACTTGCAGAATTGGTATTGTGACATTACTGGAAGGACGTAGCTTAAGAAGAAAACTTGGACTAATTTAAATGTGGAATAGCTCGACTTTATTGCACTGGAATTGTTTGGAGGGCAGTGTGCAAATGTTAGTTTTATATTTCAGATATTTTTGTTGCCTTTTTTGTGTTTGCAAGTAGGCTGAATATTTTTTGTGTTTGATTTTCATTTTCCATATCATTGTATTACAAAATAACAGAACGTCACACATCAAGAGTGAAATTTATTGTGGTTATAAAAAACAATTGAGGTGAATCTTGGATTTCCAAACTTTACGTCTGTGACTCCTAAATCATCTCAAGTTTGAAGCCTTTACATAACCCAGCAAATATTTTGGCCTCATTCACATGGTCACTGTCTGGTGTCTTAATTATCAGTCACCAGAATTCTAACTATAGGGCAGTTTGGACGTAATGTCATATATTTAACAGAATATGACCTTGTGTAATCTTATTATAAATTCCATTGTTTCTACACGATGTGTTTTTCACAAATATCCAATTGGACTTAATGCTGTTGCAAATTGCATCTGCATACTGATATACCACCAAACAATATGTATGTAAGGGTTCCTCCTATGGCCTAAATTCCGTCTCAAAAAATTGAGTTAAATAACATTTTCCTTCGTGTATTTGCAAAGAATGAATCAGCCTTGATGGGACAGATTTGAGAAATTAATATTATAAAAGTCTTAAAGTACCTGTTTAGGGCCCACAAATTATTTTCTATTTGGCACCCCAGTTTGTCAGACCCCCCCCCCCCCCCGAATTATATTTGATTGAAAAGCCGCTGCGCCATCTTTTTTTTTTGACAGTTGATAAGGAATCCCTTTGGTCATCATGCAGCGACGTATTTTGTTCTTGTACTTCGGTTTCGGCCTCACTGTGGTGGGGGTGGTTTTACTGTGCACGTGGACCAGGATTTACAGTTTCGTCTTGAAGAAGGTAAGCCTCTAAATTAATCGCGCAGTTAAAATTCGTATGTATTTTAAATTGAACATAGAATTCATACTTACGTTTTTCAAAACTTTAGATAGTTTAATATACCCTATATGATGTATAAAATAGCTCTTTTTACATTTTTAATTAGACTGAATCATTAACCTTTCAAGTAAGTGCAATGCCATTAAGTTATTAATCCAGAAATTAACAAAACCAGGTATGAATCTTTTAACCACTATTGTTGTTTTCTACAGGGTTGTGATAGCTGACACGTCGATAGACCAATAAATTAGCCATGTATGGAAGGAATATGCTGCGGTCATCTTCAGACTAGGTTGCAGAGGGTGGAAAAAAGTAAACTGGAATTTAAATAAACAGGATGATATGTTCATGAATCTGAACTGAGGTGTTTCACGATAGGGATAATGTGTGGGAAGTTGTGAAGAGGGTAATGAATGTTCTGGTTCCATAAAATGTTGGGAATTTTTTGGCTTCTTCTCCCTGTGGTGCAACAGCCCTATTCGGGCCTAGGCCACCTCATTGTCGAGGTTTCTAGATCACACACAGATACTACACCCTGTACGACCCTTCTGAAGGAGTGATTGGCCCGTCGCAGAGACTTCTACCTTACAACACATAACATTTACAGAATTCATTGACTACCTAAGGAATTACTGGCTTCAGAACAAGAAATCTGCTCCATGGATTTAGATGTTGATGTGAAGAAATACCACGAAGTAGAGGTGCAAGTAATTCATGTAACGTTATTCGTGTATTTCTGTTGTTTCAGAAACTGGCATTAAGTCCACACTCCACGTCGTACGAGTCTTGGAAACAGCCACAAACTTCTGTTTCCATGGACATATATCTGTTCAACTGCACAAATCCCCACCAGATGATGGAAAAAGACTTCAAGCCTGACCTTGTTCAGCTGGGACCGTACAGGTTTATGTAGGTAAAAAGTCGAAGAATCGAGTCTTCATCGATGTTGCTACTTCTCGACAGGTGAAGAGTTACTGACATTTATATGGGTCGTATTGCCTTCAAGATGAAGGAAGCCCTTTCCTCTGTAACGTCGGTAACTTTTTACAAGCGGGCGTCGCCTGACATCCCCGATGACTTGCATCTTTATTAACACCTCTGTGAGAACTTCAAAACTCGCAAGCAGCAAATATTTGAATTTGTCCTGTGGTTCATTTGAAGACACTGTCACTAATTCTCTCTATATAGTGTCAAGTGGTAGGAGGGTCCATAAATGGCGATTTTTAAAATTGTGAAAGGGAAAGATGGTGGCTTTATTTGAATCAGGTATCTTTAGTGAATGCCGATCCCAGTGGCCGCGGTCTAAGGATCTTATTTAAGGATCGTGGGTTCGAATCCCACCGGGGGGCATGGATGTCTGTCTCTTGTGAGTGTTGTGTGTTGTCAGGTAGAGGTCTGTGCGACGGGCTGGTCCCTCGTCCAGAGGAGTCCTACCGAGTGTGGTGTGTCTAAAGTGTGTGATCGTGGAGCCTCGAAAAATGAGGAGGCCTAGGCCCCCAAGGGCTGTCGAGCCATTGAAAAAAAATCGTTAGTGAATTTTTCAAGAAGAGCTGAGGAAAACCGTAATATTCAAGCTAGGAGAGCCGGTCTGGGAACAGGAATTTGAAAAAGGGCCTCCCAATAGAAAGCAGGATTGACACCCACTCTACTGAGATTTGTACAAGTGATTATAATGTGCATGTTGAGGGAAGGATAAATAATTTTAATTAAAGTCATACATTAATTAATATAAATACTTAATTATTAATAGAATTTTATTACTTTACTTGATTAATTAACTTAAGCTAAAGAAATTCGATAAAAGCATTCTTTTCCGAAAATTATGTAACTTCTTTTTTCTCACGACGCTTGGGTTATGAAGACTGTAATTTAATAGAGTGACTATGTGATATTACATCCTCAAAATACAGTATTCTTATGCAAAATATACACGGCAAAATTTATGTTAAATCGAAAGAGGAACATGTATTTGCTTACATTAGTAATATGACGTGTATTTTGCGTATTTCCTTTCATAATCAAGAGACAGAATGGGAGGTTTTGAATGGATTCATCTGGCTTAAGACAGGGAGATGTAGCAGGATGTCGTATGAACGGTAATGAACCTTCTGGCTCCATAAATTTCTGGGAATTTCGTAACTGTCTAATGACTTAATGGCACAGCTGTTAGGAATTTGTATATTTTGTCTCCAGATATTTTGTTTTATTTGTGTAAAGTATATTATTTTTTTCTGTAAAGGACTAGTATTTGGAATATAACAGAACAATATGTATAATGTAAGATTCTCATGACTGTAACTATTAAAATTACTGTCTTTCTGGAGGAGAAGCACACCTTTCGTTTTGCACCCTCAAAGCGGAGGCCCATATCCCGCCGACGGGTTGTTACATATCAACCAAATCACACGTTATAATATTCAAGAACACAATAATTTTCAACTGAAAAAACATTTCCTTCATGGATTAATGTTTAGCCTTTTTTTTAAGTCGACATTATAACATTAACAGAAGTTAAAATGATTACCTCCCTCATTGTTTTATTTCAGTGAGAAACACAAAAAGGTGTACGTCACGTGGAATTCCAATCACACGGTCACATTCCAGATCGTCAGGCACTACGACTATGACAGCGATAATTCCAACGGCAGTCTACACGATAATTTCACAACTCTTGATTCAGTTGCATTGGTACGTACCAGGAAACAGAGGAAGTTCTGATGCCAGATATTTATTATAACTATGCTCTACGTGCACACTTGGAAGACCTAAATGTAGATGGGACACAGTCATAAATTAGGTAATAAAATACGGTAGCAGATTGGTTGCTGTATTAATAGCACTCATCGTACGAACAAGAGGTGGAGTTTATGCGTACTGTAATGAGCCTTCGGTTTTTGGAGAGAATTCCTTCACTAACAGATCGACTACTGCCTTCAGAAGACGGACTATGCCCCGCCGAGTTAGATAATTAGACAAACACGAAATTAGTGTGCCACGAGTAGAGAAAAATGCTGGAGGTTTATCGGAAAATACTTTGGATGTCTCTATTTGGAATTGATACGAAAGTTTGATGCGAAATTTACAACTCTGTTCCTTTGATCGCCGATTCCAGTGATCGCGCGGTCTAAGGCGTGGATTTGCGGGCGCTCCCTTGCTGTGATTGTGGGTTCGAATCCAGCCGGGGGCATGGATGTCTGTCTTTTGTGACTTGTGTATTGTCAGGTAGAGGCCTCTGCGTCGGGCTGATCACTTGTCCAGAGGATTCCTACCGAGTGTGGTGTGTCTGAGTGTGATCGCCCTGAAGAGGACGCCCTGACTCACTAGGGGGTTGTTGCGCCTTGGGGGGGGGGCGTTTTTTTATCGGCTACAATTTCTGTTTTACGTAAATAATTAGTAACCGAATGCCTTTCCCTTTATCATTTTCGTTACCCATATATTAACCGTAACTGCATAACGAGGAAACTTAATGATCTGTACTCATCACCAAATATTATTCGGGTGATCAAATCAAGAAGAATGAGATGGGCGGGGCATGTAGCACGTACGGGTGAGGGGAGAGGTGCGTACAGGATTTTGGTGGGGAGACCTGAGGGAAGGAGACCACTTGGAAGACCCAGCGTAGATGGGAGGATGATATTAAAATGGATCTTCAAGGAGTGGGATGGGGGGCATGGACTGGATTGATATGGTTCAGGATAGGGACAGGTGGCGGGCTCTTGTGAGTGCGTAATGAACCTTCGGGGTCCATAAAACGCGGGGAATTTCTTGACTAGCTGACGACCTTCTAGCTTCTCAAGAAGGACTCTGCTCCATGGAGTTAGTTAGTTAGTTAGTTAGTTATATTAACCGTAAGTTTGTTGATGTGTAAGATTAAATTTTCTGTGCTTAACCAACAGTAAGTAACACGTATTGAAGACTTAAGGTAGAATGAATTGTATTCTTAACTCGACACTGGATGGTAATGTGTAATTAAACTTACCTTCCCATCGATTTACCTCGGCAGCGATTGGAGTGGAATATGGGCTGGTTCCAAAGCCGATTTGCGTATGATGATGAGAAATATTTCTACCCCTCCCGTAAACCAAACCCTGTCTCTGTACTTTCGTCAAGAGCGAACAGTACCCCAAAATTCCCCAAGCGAGAAAAATTTTAAACATATTCGTCTGTATTACTATCCAAGAATTTCGAGAAAATTTGAAAAAGATCTAAAGAAAATCCAGCCTCAGAAGTTTCTGATTACGTTATTTTCCACTTAGATCAGTAATTACCTTGTGAGGCTACCCAACATGATGACTTCATAGTGAATGGAAACATACAGTAACAAGTAAAAGTCATCAAAATAATTTGGTGTCTTTGATGGTAAAATTACCCAATACTTACTTTTGATAAGTTTGTGGGATTTGCCTAACGTTTGGTGTTCCGAACAGGAAATAACTTTTGGGAAACCAGCTCTGTTTCCGGTGATAAGATGTGGTTATAGTGGCGTGACGTAATCAGGAGGTATCAATGTTCTACCCTCAAAATGAGACATGGTTGTAAAGAGCGCCATGTTTATGAAGTACTGGATTACTTGCCACAAATCTTTGCTTCTTGAAAATTAATTTCCTCTGCGGTGTGATGCACTGTGGCGTCTGATAGCTATTGGTTGAGCTCTTGGAGAAACCTCCTGCATTTTGATCTTCTATCCAAAAGACAGAGTAAAGTTTTTCTTCTAAAATATCGGTAAACAGCCACGATATGTCACAGCGTCAAATTCCAGACTACAATAATCTTCGTGGTCACCACGTTGCGAGTTTCAAATCTCACACAATGACTCTTTTTTTCCCCCCCTCTTTCAGACAGCAAGCCACAAGACAAGGTACTGGAAATATTTGTCTGCACTTCCGATCTCATTCACCATTAATATGTTGGGAAAGTCAGTGTGGATCACGAAATCCGTCGGAGAATTCCTGATTGACGGTTACACCGACCGCTGCTTACGACTTCTAATCTGCTACTGTCGTCCTCGCCTTCCAAAGTCTCGTCGGATAAAATTGGCTTAATGTACCAAAGAAACGGATCTATGGTATTAGACGGTGTAATAAATATAAACACCGGAGAAGATGACCTCACTAAAATGGGCAATATTAATTATCACAATTATGTCGAACAGACGGGGAACTTTGAAGCAGACTGTGGGCACGTGACTGGATCTCTCGGGGACTTATTTGGTGCAATACCAACCAGGGAGAAGCGCATGGACATCTTTATTCCTAGGCTATGCAGGTAACAGACTACTTTCTTGTATAATATATACAGGAATGTAAAAATCCCGGGCGCAAGCGCTCCTGGGTGACTAAATTATTTACGGGTTTACTTAATATTTTTGGGTCCTCACTATGTAACATCCCTCTGGCACTTTGAACTTTGAGGTGGCTCCTAGATTTTGAAAAATCTGTGGAACTGTGTGTATATATATGTATAATATGTATGCTACAAACGTAATTATGTGGTTCACAAAGTTACTACCACTTTGTATCAGTATTCGCTCAGAACGTGCACACCATAGGATGGATTAGAGTACAAAATATCGAGACTTCAGTTTCCCTTGGAACATTGGGCTTTGACAACGAAATACGAGAATGGTTGATATAATCTGAATCATCGGTTATATCTGTTTAAGCTTCACAGTGCTTCCTAGACTGCGCTCCGCGTTAAATTTCTGTGATAAATTTTAATTTTACAGCATTTATGAAAGGGTGATGTCATTAAAAGGAGCAAAACTACTTCTGTTGTTGTCAAAGCCATTAATAATCTGTACTGTAAACGCGCCCTGTACAATAAAGAGGAGCAGCGATGCCTCAGTCGGTATAGAGACATGGCTACGGGCTGGACGGTCCGGGTTTCAAATCGCTGTAGGTGCAAGAGATTTTTCTCTTCTCCAAAATATCCAGACTGGCTTTGGGGCCCACACAGCCTCCTATTCACTGGGTACCGGGGTTCTTTCCCGAGGTTAAAGCGGCCGGGGCTTAATATTGACCACTCACCTCCACGTAACGCTGAGGTTACGAATGAGTGGAGCTATACATCTGTTCCCCCTATATGCCTTCATGCCGTGGACAGGAACAACTTTACCAGTAGAATAAATTTCAAATAATAGAACCCAGAGCAACTTTTGAATTTAGAGTTTGCAACCCAAACAAGTTACAGTAACATTCTCTTCAAACCTACCAATTCAGATAGACAAAAATGAAGTCAGTCAAAAACAACCCGTTTATTGCAAGTAAAAGATTACCTACGTAAGTTTGTTACATGTATCATCCCCTAAAAGGGCCATCCTCAGGCGAGACAATATAAAAATATGCACAAAGAAAGGCAGCATTCAAATGAAAGGAGCCTCTTCGTGCAAGGAAAGGCCTCTTGAATATTAATTTTGCCTTCCTTTATGTATATTGTTGTATTTTCTCGCGTGCTGGTGGCCCTTTTAAGGGCTAAAACATGTAGCGAACTTATATAGATAACATTTTACTAACAAAAAACGTGTTGTTTTTCTCTTCATTTGTGTCTATTTGATTAATTAACACAATGGGATGACCTCTGTAAAGACTACCAAATCAGGTTTATTATGCTGTGTTTAGAAGTTTTTCATTAGATTATGCTTTGTTTTTAAAAGTAAGGTTTTTCCCTATAACACGTCATGAAGGCATAGACGGGAAGTAGATTTATATTCGTTGCTCCACATATTCTCAACATCTGTGCTAGATGGGTGTGGGTGATAAACGCAATACCCCTGCCGTTTATCCTGGGGAAGAGAATAACACAGCCGTTTTTCCTCGACATGACAGAAGTATATGACATGTTGAACATCATCATTTAAAATGATCATCTAGCCTCTCCAACGTCCTTTTTACGGTATATTTTAAAGTCTGGTTTAAAAATTTATTTCCTAAAATCTTTTCTATTTACAGGCCATAACTATGTCTGAAGACTTTCAGTATTTGTCTATAATTAACTTCCTGGCATTTCTTAATGGTATAGTAGTTGGCAAATTTATTTAACTTACAGTGTTTAATGTTTTATTGAACAATTTTTGTAACCGTTTTATTTTTAACTTTTTTTATTTCAATTATAGGCCCACATACAGTTTTACACGTTGTTTTCTTCATTGTTTTATTCTTATTTATTACGTAGGCTGTTTTATCACAATCTGTCATTCTGTCAGTCAGTCAGTCAGAATTTTACTCCAATCTACTTGTCCGTCAGGCTGTCTGATCTGTACAGATGTCTGTCTAATATTAATTTGTGTTAAACAATAAACCTTGCAACTGAAAGGCTGAAAATATTATTTATCCGCAAATAGCCTTACATTAAAAGGCACATACCACGTCAAAACACCCCATAATTACACATTCCCTTCAGCTCCAGTTTAATGATTCAAGATATCACCAAACATAACCTTTAATTTCGCATAAATTATTCAGGATAGACAGCAGCCTTTTGGCTTAAATACGTCATCGTAACTATGATTCTATTTTCTCCGTACATTAAATAAAAGCCAAAGTTTATGCGGGTAATTTAAAGCATTAATTGACAAAATTTAGGACTTAAAGTAAAAAAAATTTAAAACACGTTTGACCTCGATATCTGGTGTAGTTTTGCTATCCCCCCCCCCCTGACGAGCGCCTGCGCACGCACGCACGCCCACACACACACACACACACATTCCCTTGGACTATGCTCTGCGTGCACGCTGGCATCACTTGCGCGGAAAAATACGCGGGGATGTCCTGCGTCGTGGCGTGTAGCGGGCCGTCGTGTAAATTGGACGCTCTGGTAGGAAGCAGCGAACAGGCTTGTTCATCTACTGCTTCCTGGTCGCTCAAGTGGGCAGCAGCCCTAAAGCAAATTGGAAGTTTTGTCGCCACTTTCGCCATACCAATGGTTCTGATTTCTGAAGTTCCTGATACCGGCTATTAAATACATTATTTGTTCTTGACCTCTCTATAACACTTAAATTTAAGACACTGTTCTCCAGCAGAAATAGGTGTGCTATTGGCCAGACGCTGCCACGCGGAACACACAAACACGAAACGCGTGCAAGTGCTGGCACGCAGGATAAAGCCTTAGAATCAGTCTTATTGCAGGGCTGTTCCTTTGGAATACTTGAAAGACGTGACAGTCAGTGGTGTAGCCGGTTACCGCTACATCATCAGCAAGCGCCTCATGGACAACGGCACCACTGACCCTTCCACGCAATGCAACTGTGGAGGGGACTGCCTTCCTCAGGGTGTCATCAACACAACAGAATGTCTGCTCAGTTCTCCAAGCTACGTGTCGTACCCCCACTTCCTGGACGCAGATCCTTACTACAGACATCAAGTGAAGGGGATGAAGCCGGATCCAGATATACATAGCTTATACGTCACAGTGGAACCGGTGAGTTCACACTGGACACTGCAGAAAGTACAAGTGATAGCCAGTTCGTATTTGCTGATATTATTTGGATCCTGAATGTCAATAGACAGAACATTAGTATAGGGCTCAGCTCCGCAGGTAAGAATATAGACACTCCCCTACTTACGCAATAGTTAACGTTCTGGAAGATCCGGCGGAAGTCGAATTTTGCGCAAGTTTGCTTTGAGGATGCACATGGTCAGCGAGGAAGATATTTATATACACAAGCGGGTCCAGTTGAAATCTAAACCTGATCGGCCGCAGCATGACCGCCAGGTCGCCTGTGTTATCGCCCAGCAGTATTCTTCCGGCACCTTCGTCTCATTGCGCTTTCATTCCCGCAAGGAAAAATTGAGCTCGCGTCTCAAAGAAGTTATTATTTCACCTTTTATTTGCTTTTTTAAAATTTTGAAATTGAATAACTAGAAATTGTGTAAGGCGGGGAGTGTCTGAATATAACTCAGGTTAGGTCACAAAATGAAGGATTACTGATATACAGACGAAGAACTGTCGCGACTGAAAGTTATTCTGGGAAACACTGAAATATCCATCCGTGAGGAATACTTTGTTCAGACATGCCTAAAATTATCATAACAAACGATGGCTGACTAAAATCTGTGGTCTTTGGGGTAATTACACAGCGTCGTGTGGTAATTACCCAGAAGACCGCAGATTTCATCAACATCGCGGCGTAAGCCTGAAATCAACGATGGCTGACTAATATCTCTCCCATGCAAGCTACATGCCCCGCCCACTTAATTTTTATCATTCGTCTTTCTAATAATACAGGGCGTTTATTTTGTCGGTGCCCTGATGACCCCAACTGTCGAGGGATATCCCGGAGGATGCAGACTTTTATGCCATGCTCGGTGCGGCGATAGAGGAAGATTCTGTGTTCGGTGAAGTGTAATTGCCTAACTTTATATCGCTAAGGTCACGTGAATTCACTCTGTTTCAGACAACCGGGATTTCGCTAGACGCCAAGATCCCGATTCAGTTCAACATGTTATTGAAACCAAACCCGAAAATTGGGTAAGATATTTTTCCATTTTTTAACGGAATGTAATTTGACATTGAGTATCGTGCTGGCATCGATATTATTCAGAATCATTTCTTGTCCCTATAATGTACTTCATACAAGAAGTGAGATTCGTGGCGAGAGGATGTCTGTGTGTGTTCTGCAACTTCTCGCCTAAGTAACAAATTCTTAAATTCTAAGCAACTGGCTGAACCACGTTTCTGACTTCTATTTGGAAGGTACCTACTTCTAAGCCCCCGAATTTCTAGGCTAGATTCTTCATGCTTTTATCCAGTACTACTAACTAAATTTTGGGATTTTGTCTCGAATTTCGTCACGACAGCTTCCTTCAATGTACTGTCCGATTCATTTATTAGTCACGAATCTTCATCTTATCCTATGATAAGTAGGCGTTCTGGGCTACTGACAGCCTTGTCAAGTATTTGTAAATGAATATGTAACATTTGAAACTGACTGGTCAATTTTCAGGGCACTTTATGTGGATATCATGCTATGCCTTTCCTGTTCAACGCTGTACTTACAGAGCTTTCGTGGAAATTTAAGACTTCCAAAAATAACCAAATATTAAGCCACATTATACTTTTCTTATTCCAAAAATTGAATTTTATTTAAAATCATAAAATGATATATACTTGTGATTTTCATGGTACTGAAGATTCACACTGTAGTCTTCTGCCCTATGAAACCGTGTAGTCTGGTAGGTAAGTTTCAGTATTTCGAAAGTACATGCTCTCTGATAAAAGTGCTCTCTTCTGCAAACTGATTATTTTGTATACGTTTTAAAACTTTCGCGGCGACATGATTCAATATAGTCTTCTCGGGCGCACAGCCGCGTCAATTCGTTTCAATACAACGTTTCGGGGACTAGCTCCGTCCCCATCCTCAGGCAAAACTGATTTAACATACAACTCGTCTGTCCCGTGTTTTTCTACCTCATGCTGCAACACCACCCCGGATTTACGGTTTACCAAAAATCCACAAAGAAGGAACACCGCTGAGACCGATAGTTAACTGCATAGGATCACCGACATATGACCTGGCAAAATATCTGGCAAAACAATTGAAACCTCTGGTGGGACAATCAGAACATCATATCACGAACTCTGGGATGTTTGTTCAGAAGCTAAAAGACATACAAGTACGCGAAACAGACATTCTAGTAAGTTTCGATGTCATATCGCTATTCACTAAAGTACCGCTGGATGAAACCATCCAAATTCTCTCACAACATCTGGATGACAAACTCGCCGATCTCATCAGATACACCCTCTCTACCACATACTTTGTGTATGACGGTACTACCTACGAGCAGACAGATGGACTAGCAATGGGCTCGCCACTAGCACCTGTAATGGCCAATATATACATGGAGTTCTTTGAACAACAGGCTCTGAACACGGCAAAAAAGAAACCTTCCATATGGTACAGATACATAGATGACACTTTTGTAATCTGGCCCCATGGAGAGGAAGAACTGCAGATCTTCTTTCAACATCTGAACAGTTTACACTCAAACATCAAGTTCACCATGGAGACAGGGATAGACAACAGACTGGTATTTCTCGATGTCCTTGTAAAGAAGAAACCGGATGGTTCACTAGGACACTCAGTATACAGAAAACCTACACACACAGATCTCTATCTACATGCGGAATCAGCAAACCATCCGGCACAGAAAAATGGGGTTTTGCGAACTCTGGTACACCGGGCAAAGACGATCTGCGATACGGAAAGCATAGGAGAAGAGCTACAGCATTTAAAAGAGACCTTCAGTAAAAATGGTTACAGCGATCGGGATATGAGTCACGCCCTTAACTCAAAAAGGAAACAAAAAGAAAACAACGAAAAACCAACTTCTACAGCACTTCTGCCATACCAACAATCCACTTCCAATAAAATCAGCAGACTTCTATCCAAGTACGACATCAGAACCATACACGTCCCAGCAAAGAAAACCTGCCACATGCTCAGACCAGTGAAGGATGACCCTGGTTTAAAGATACCCGGCGTATACGGCATCCCATGTGAATGCGGAAAGACGTATATTGGCCAGACAAAAAGAACGATCGAGACGAGGCGAAAAGAGCACATACGGCACCTTAGACTGGGGCAACCAGATAAATCAGCAGTTGCTCAACATGCCCTGGAAACAGGCCACAAGATAGAATTCAACAACACCTGCAGACTAGCCAGGACAAAAGGATACATGGACCGCATAATAAAAGAAGCCATTGAAATAAAATTACATCCGGAAAACATCAACAAGGATGGCGGTTTCATACTCAGCAGAGCCTGGCAGCCTTCAATACGTCAGATAAGGACCTCGCAGCGAGGCGTGGGAGCAAAACAGTCAACAGCCCGCCCACCAACTTAACTGTTTGTGGGTACTACAAAACCGGTCTGTTTCTCCCTGCCGCGGCAGGTAGAAAAACACGGGACAGACGAGTTGTATGTTAAATCAGTTTTGCCTGAGGATGGGGACGGAGCTAGTCCCCGAAACGTTGTATTGAAACGAATTGACGCGGCTGTGCGCCCGAGAAGACTATATTGATTATTTTGTATGTGATATTTTGCAAAAAATTTCCAACAGTTTCGGAGTAATCACCTACCTCTTCTCTGAAGGTGGAACTAGCTGATCAAATTCCAGAAGACAGCAATTTTCATAATGGCAGTCAAGAGTGTCTCAAATCTGATATACATGCTGATCTTCAAAATATAACTTTTTTCCCAATTTGATATATTGTCCTCTACTCGAGGGAAAACATATAGATCTCATCAAAAACATGAGTCTCTATCACTGCATGATCTCCTTTCCACTGATCACAATTTGTCAAGTGTTTTGTGTATAACGTGCCTAAATTCAAATATATGCAAAGCTCTAACCACACAGAACACTACATAAAATAACTGTATTATCTCACATGCACAAAACGCGACGGATTTTCATCCCAATGTATTTTTAACTGGTATACATCAGTTTGGGTCTGCGGCCGCTCGCTTACTGGGATTATGGGTTCGAATCCCGCCGGGGGCATGGATGTCTGTCTCTTGTGAGTGTTGTGTGTTGTCAGGTAGAGATCTCTGCGACGGGCTGGTCCCTCGTCCAGAGGAGTCCTACCGAATGTGGTGTGTCTATAAAGTGTGATCGTGAAGCCTCGAACAATGAGGCATCCTAGGCCCCCAGGGGGCTGTCGAGTCATTGAAGAAAAAAACATCAGTTACTGGTCACGACTAGAGAATGGTTGGCTTTCCCCAGCACAAATCACTCTCAAGGTCAACCACAAATTCCACAGTCACTATCTTTACTCGGTATTATAAATCACAAAATGAACTATATTTTTCAGATTTTTACGTGTGAGAGATCACAGAGGAAGCTGATGTTTCACTTTAGTGTGTGTGATCCGTCACTGCGACACATAATCTTTCAATTAGAATGTGCCCCTAACGCTGTTTCTATTTCAGTCTCTATCGGGCAGTGCCAACTCGAATGATCCCCATACTTTGGATTGACAAACATTTTACAATCGGTCCGGAAACCGCGAAGTCCATCGGTTTCGTCACCAGACTACGGGTCATGGGACAGTATTTCTTCGCTGGGATTACGCTGTTGGGTATCATGCTACTGGTATGCTCTTTCCTGCAGATACTCCTCGCATACAAGCAGGCACGTCTGAAAGAAAGGTAATGCTTGTCACCTTCTACAGTACGTTCATTGTCATTCTAATCACTGTCGTCATTATCACATTCCTGATGACGATAAAGGTAAAGTTGTCCCTTTCTATGGCATGAAAGCATATAGGGTGAGTGGAGGTATAGCCATTACTAACCTCGGCACAAGTTGGAGGTGAGTAGCTAGCCTCCCGCCCCTGTCGCTTTAGCCCTGAAAAAATGTCCCCAGTACCCATTAAATATGAGACCGGGTGGGCTGCAGAGCCGATTTCGACGTTTTGGAACTCTCTTACCCCTGTGAAAGGCAACACAGAAAACGAGGTTCTTGTACTTTAGGCAATAAATCTTGTGACTGTTCATTTGACTAAAATAATCTGGCGTTATGTGTGTGTGTGTAAACTAAATAAGATATGGCCTTGTCTGCTTTACGCGTCCTGGACTGACACAAGCGTTTTATGTACTTTAAGTTCAACACTGTAAATAGGATTCAATTTACTTAATTCTCTCAAAAAGTACATATTTAAATACGTGTACTTGACTACGTAGTTAAAGAACCTTGAAAGTTTTGGAATGTGGTGCTGGTGAATGATGGAGGAGATTGCTCGGACCGCTCATGTGAAAATGAAGAAATATTTCATAGATTGAAGGAACAAAAAACATCCTACATACAATAAAAAGAAGGAAGGCTAACCGGATTGATCACATATTGCGTAGAAACTGCCTTCTAGGACACGTTATTGAAGGAAAGATAAAAGGAAAGCTAGAAGGGAGGAGAAGACGTAAAAGTAGACTGAAGGAACTACTCGATTACCTTAAGGAAAACAGAAGTGTTATATTGCAGTCTGTGGAGAACTCGCTTTGGGACATGCTCTGGAGCAGTCGTAAGACAGCCTTCGCAGTGCGAATTGAACGAGACGAATACACCGGACTGAGGAGACACACGTCCTCCTTGAGTAGAGGGCGTGCCAAGGCGATGTCTTCTGCAGTCAGACTCTCCGCTTAATCAAATCTTGTCACGAACCACGACTGCTTGTTTAAAGTCAAAACGGACAGACTGATTAGCAGTTGTGCATGCATATGTATTACATATTCTCGAAACAGATACACATAGATACATCGATCATAAGCAGAGAAGTCTTTGTTCCTAATAAAATATACAAATTCAGACGTACAAAGCTGAAGTCATATGAGACTGCACGATGAACTACGTACCTATATGTCAAATTTCCTACCTATCTACTTCATCAGGCAGTAGCTTGGTGCAGTCAAATAGCCTTCGGCGACTTACCACCGATTCCCGGGTATTTCCGGGCGAGTTCATATGGGATTTGTAGTGGGCAATGTGGCACTCAGACGGTAATTTATCCCAGTACTTGAGTTTCTCCGTGTCAGTATGATTTCGTTAATGACCTATGCTCTTTCACACATCTGTCATATGGGGTGGACAGTAGGTTAGCTAGAGCAGTGGTATTCAACCTTTTTTGTTCGCGTACTCCGAAATATAATTTCTCTTCAACTTTGCACCCCCAAAGTGGTTGGTGCATAATTCAAGTTATACATAGCCTATAATCTACATCTAAAATAATTTGTTAAATAATAAGTTTTAAATGAAAAAAGGAGAACCAAGCTGTTAAATAACAAATATATTATTGCCTATCATATAAAAATTAATAAAGGGACAAAGGTATTTTAGCAAAGCAAAGTTATATGCACTATGTGGAATAAAATGAAACTAGCCGCCCAGATAAGAATCGCATAGAGAGAGAAAGAGAGAAATTGCGCTCCCAAATCGCATGTACTTACTTTCGGATCTCTTGTGGCTAACCCTAAATCTGGCCCTGATTATTCAGTGTTATCATGAAATAATATTTTTATTTTTTTTTATTTTACGTACCCCCTAAGATGTCTTCGCCTACCCCCGGGGGTACGCGTACCCCAGGTTGAATACCACTGAGCTAGAGGACACATTTTACAGAGTCACATTGTCTCCTCACCACCAGACAAAAAAAATTAAAAATAATCTACACAATTACCTGAAATATTTAAATACTTGTATTTCCTTAAATATGTGTTTTTATATATCCAGATTTTCTATTTCCGTACTGTAATCTCTTCATTTTCTAACTAATTAAAAACTTTCTGCTGGCACCTTTTCCTTCGAAAGTTCGTGAAAACTCACCCTATGACACGTCTTATACTAGAAGACCTGAATCTCAGAAACAGCGCTGTGAAAACCAAAAATCTCTCCATTATATACGTAGTAATTGTGTTTCCAAATTTGTCTATAATTTCTCAGCTGTTTACTGCTCCTTCTGTGTTATAGACTCCAAACATTCTTTTTATCTAACTTGTGTGGGTTTTGGGACAAAATAAATACGGAATTTTTAGCTAATTGCATTGAGTGATGAGACAAAATTTATTCAAGGATAGTGTTCATACTTCGCTATATCGGGCTATGCCTTAATACCATTTTTGTATTTCATTTTAACATAAGTGACGATAATGTTTGGGAAGTTTCTAAAGGAAACGTAATTAACCTAGACTCAGGTACGTTTTTTCTTCTTTTCCAACAGGAGGCGTTCTAATGGTCAGAATTCTTCCAATGAGCAAGATCAACGCAACAAGAAATTAGAGATATCTCCAGAAGAAAGCACTTAGCTCTGACACGAAACAATAGATAATGCTCTCAAGCGAAGGTCAGGCTCCCTTTACAGGCCGTTTAAAGGGACGTGAGTCCTGTATTGACAATTGCTCTGCAACTACACTGGAGCCACGTAAGGAAGTGTTATTTATCAACCCCTTCACGACTTCCTTGACCTGTTACCTTTTCCCCCTCCAGTGAAATTACATCTCCATAACCCGCAAAGTTTTGTGGCCACTCTGGTCTCTTTATCCAAAGGTTAGTACAGATAACCTTCGCTGTAATGTGGCTACGAAGAGAAATCTGGAAGTGCCGATGTTGACGGAAAAGTCTTACTACTGTGTTATCTACTATTGTATTCCTTTCCCATATCAACCAGACCAAAGCAATTGTTACTTTCAAAGTTTGTCATTGCTAACATCAGCCCACGTGGCATAATTTCTAGTATACCGACTGGAAGACAGACGAATAATGATTCGATTCCCAGGAAGTTCAATAAATTTTTCGTCCAGGCAGTCTCGGGTGTACATTAAACCTCCTGTACGCTACGTAAGGGGTAGAGGGTTCTTTTTCACGCAGCAAAGCGACTGGGGCGTGAACCTGATCACTCTCCTTCGCCCATTGGTGAAATAAAGAATGTGCGTAATTATTCTTCCAATTGCCCATGTGCTTTCATAGTCTGCACAGAGATAATTTTACCTTTACTTTTCCTGACATTCTTTTGAGCAGAAAAAACCTAACAAGGATCGTTCAACTGTAGGCCTACGAGCCCTATATGATCCAGAAACATCATGCAAAAATAGTTCTGTAACAGAGAGCACCCCCACTCCTATTGTGCCTGAGCACTGTAATTGTTGCGGGAGCTTCATTACGTATAAAGCTACGGTCCGCATCAGCATTCCCTTCTCGTTTGCAGAGAGAAAATACAGGCTTTCACGGCCCACATACACCCCGGATTAATACAGTAATAAAGAACATGTCATGCCTATCGTACTGATATATATCATTCATCATATTAGCAGTGTTTATGGTCAACAAGATTCAAATGTAATTACCTTAAAACTTCTTGATATAGAACATCCCTGTTGGTGTATTAGTCACAAATGTATGTTTATTCAACTCTTCAGTTACACCCAACAAGTTATACTACATACGTTAACTTGGCGACTAGTTTCGACTCTGGAAATGAGCCATCATCAGGCCACTAACAAGGCTACAAAATCGAAAGCTTTGTATATTATAGGAATGAGATCTCCCCCTTTACATCGATGGATAGAGTATAAATGTATATAAAAACAATTACCTTTCTAATTACTTTTTAACATTAATTTTTTAATGTTTCCATAACAAGTCTGTTATTTAAATATTTAATCCGTGGTAACACAATTTTAACTTTTACTTAGACCTCATAGAAAAAAACCTTAATTTTTATATATATGTTTATAATGTAGCCATCGATGTAAAGGGAAAGATCTCCTTTCTATAATATACGGAGCTTTCCGTTTTATAGTCTTGTTAGTGGTGTGGTGTTGGCTCACGTCCAGAGCCGAGAGTAGTCGCAAAATTAACGGACGGAATATTTGTTGGGTATGATTGAAGAGTTGAATAAACATACACTTAAAAATTCCTTCGTTTTACCCTCTTTTATTTGTGAGTGATGAGTTGGGAAGGTTGTGGAAGTGCATGGGGTTTGTGTGATACATTAATATTTGCCTCAAAGAAAAGCAAGGAAACACCCGAGACGGACAAGTCTGTCCCTGGAATGAGAATCAAACCCAGAGCCTATAGATTACCGAATAGAAGATCGCATGGTATTACAGTGTTCCAGGTCATGATAAATCTTAGGCTGATAAGTGGGTACCAATGTTTTGGAGGAATATCTGAAGATGGAGGCAGCATGTTCCTTCGAAACGCTGGTATCTATCTACCAGACGACGTAGTGTCATGTATAATTCTTTATCCCTGCGACAATCTCTGTCTGACTGTCCTCTAAATACTATACGCTGGCGTCAATTACAGCTGACAACTCAATTACTGTAACCTGATTTTCGCATTTTTTAGTCCTGTCTTGTGAAATACGAGACGATCACAGAAGGCCAAACCTAATTTATCAACTAAGATTAGCAACAGATTTACTTCAAGTTTACCTTCAGACAGAAAGCAAACCTGGTCTGTACGTTTACAATTCCAGTTCTGGTAAATTAATTAGTGTCTGCGACACACACTTTCAGGTTACGTATGTTTGTTGCAAGTGCTAATTTCGAACCCTTTTCTTCTAAGGCATTTTTCAGAACTCCTGGACCTCACTTTCAATTTCTTCGTAGCCATAGACTAGTAAGTGAAACACATTTTACATTCTCACTCGATCTTTATGATGCTCTTCGTGCCTGTATTCTATTCTTTTTCGCTGTAGTTCAAAATTTATGTCTTTCAAATCCTCGTGAAAAGTTGCGTTTTAGTATTACAAAATGCCAAATCAGGTTATAAATTTCTGAACTACTTTCTGTGACGTGACATCGCGTGGCATTTTAAAAAAAAGCTATCAGCATTTTGGAGGAACTTGTTGCCTCCATTTTCAGGGGAGAATACCCTTCTATCTTAAAGTCGAAGGCAATGTAGTTCCTCGAAACGTTGGGTCATTTCTATCAGACTACACCGCCTC
This sequence comes from Reticulitermes speratus, assembly GCA_021186555.1. NCBI lineage: Eukaryota > Metazoa > Arthropoda > Insecta > Blattodea > Rhinotermitidae > Reticulitermes > Reticulitermes speratus. Next base: position 40,843,450 of record JAJKFL010000042.1, on the reverse strand, counting down.
ACATTCCAGAAGAAAATAGTATTTATATTTAAACAATTAGAATGAAAGTTCTCATATCATCTGAAGTAATTTAAAATGTTTCTTTCTTCTTTGCTCCTTTCTTCGTGATTCTTTTCGAGAACTGCGTGTTCTACCAGCCTGTCCTTTGTGTTTCAAATATCAATATTAATATTTTACAACTAAGTGTTCTATTTTTGTAAGCCGAGGATAGCCAATATTAATAATTTTAACGTCATGTCTAAAATACCAACTTCTCAAGCTGATATACCAAACGATACTCATACATCATTGTCTTAACGATATTCTGAGGTGGGACAACACTACTGCCAGTACTATAAATTTGCAAGTTTTATACGCCAAAGTCGTCCTGAGAAGACAAATATATCGTTGAAGTTTACAGTTGGTGGGAAGGCGGCAGGAGGGATAGAGGGTGGGGGGGGGGGGGGAGAAATAATTGTTAAAGATTTCCCCAGCTTCTAAATAGACTTACGTGCTTTAAATTCGGTACTATATAATATTGAATTTTTTTTAGCACATTTGCCTTACTCGTATTTGTTGACTTATGAACAATATTTCTTATGTAATTTTATTTATGACTTTTGTATCTTCAAAGAAATGAAATAATCCTGGCTTAAGTTTTTTAAATTTTGTCAGTATTGAAACTGGACACTAAATAAAAATTTCGCCTTAATTTAAATCTGTTGCCTTGCCTTCTACAAACCGATTACCTTCACAGAAATATCACACTCTTCTATTATCTATTACCTGTACAACAATTAGTATCTTATATTAATTGGCGCTAATGTCATTCTCACCTCATTAATTCGTGCATCCGCCGTTTTGTTATTTCTGGTGTTGGAACTTAAAATATTAAGAAGTAATGGTGGCTTCGAATGGCATAAATTTCGAAGGAATTTCCGTTGAAGTAGGTCAACTGATTCAGTAGTTGAAAGAGAAATACACAAACACATACACATACATACACATACATACACATACATACATACATACATACATACATACATACACACACTGATAACTCCGTAAGTTTTTAGGAAAGTATGTTACAAAAAGACAGGCTATGTACATATAACGTAACATCGAGGCGCTTTCGCTTACCCTTTGTTGCCGTGAAAAAGCAATAAGTACTACATATTCTGAGTGTGTGTGTGTTTGTGTGTAGACTTATTTATCCAGCCTGCAAAGGGGAATAAAGTTACTTAACATAAAATGTGTGTTTTGATTTTCTCTACAAATTTTTCTGAAGGTTTTCTCATTCTAAGAAAAATTCAGCGAGATATTATCAAAAAAGTACATAGGTCTTCATGTAAAGTAACCGTTACCATTACAAAAATAGCATTAGATTCAATAATTTTGGTCTTTCTTTAGAATTTATTGGGGTAGCTCAGTCATTGTAGTGACTAGGCTACCGGTTTGAAGGATTGTGGTTTGATTCCAGGCTGGGATATGTCTCTTCTACAAGGGTCCAGAGCGGCTCTGTGTCCCATCCATCCTTCTATTCCATAGGTACCAGAAGTTCTTTCCCCGGAGATAAAGCGACCAGAGCATGAAGCTGACCATTTGCCTTGTACTCCCGCATATATGTAGGTGACGTACATAGTGACCATTTAGCTTTCACTGTTTTGGCTAGGTGATTAGTCCTGAAATACCTTTAAAAGGCTAAGCTAAGCAAGCCTGCACTGTTTATATGCATCTTCATGACGCCGGCACGGCCTTACAGTTATTCACTTGTGACGGCAGGTTGGGATCGTAGCTGGGGATCAGAAGTCATATCTCGCATCTTGCTACGGAGTATATGTAATCCCACTCCATTACCTGACTACAATTTACCTGCCGGTACTTTTGTTACCTTTCGACAAGTGACGAAGTTTTGGGATTCCGTGGCTGTGTGCAAGTAGGTTAATTATTTCTGTCAATATTCATATGTTCTCATATTTGGCGCCTTCGTAACAAGCAAACTAACTAACTCCACGGAGCAGAGTCCTTGAAAAGCTAACAGGTCGTCAGCTAGTCAAGAAATTCCCCGCATTTTATGGAACCCGAAGGTTCATTACCGCATTCACAAGAGCCCGCCACCTGTCCCTGTCCTGAACCAGGTAAATCCAGTCCGTGCCTCCCCATCTCACTTCTTGAAGATCCATTTTAATATTATTCTCCATCTATGCCTTGGGCTTAGAAGTGGTCTCTTTCCCTTAGGTCTCCCTGTCTAAACCCCGTATGCACTTCTTATGTCTTCCATACGTGCCACATGCCTTGCCATCTAATTCATCTTGCTTTGATGACCTGAATGGTATTTGGTGAGGAGTTCAGACAATAAAGCTCCTCGTTTTATGGTCTCCTCCACTTCCCTCTTATCTCGTCCCTCTTAGGTCCAAATCTCTTCCTTAGCATCCTATTCTCGAATAATATCAGCCTTTGTTCCTCTCTCAGTATCAGAGACCAATCATTACAAAAGAGCCAAATCATGTACTGCATAAAATACATTCGTACTATAATAAAACCCCCTACATGTTTCAGCACCAAGGTGCCATCTTCAGGGGGGCGTTCGATACAAAGGAATGTAGATCCAACAACGCCCCCCTGAAGATGGCACCTTGGTGCTGAAACATGTAGGGGGTTTTAATATAACTTACGCATGTATTTTATCTAGTGCATGAGTTGATTTATTTGTCGTGATTTTAACAAGATACACGGTATGAATGATATAAAATTTGTTAGAGACCAAGTTTTACACCCATAAGCTTCGTAACAAAAGTGTTCAAAAGTACATGATTTACCTTTGTCATTTTGCCGTCCGCCGTAAATTCTCGGCTTCTGAGACATTTCTACCTGAACTATCTCCTTAAACTCATGCAGATGTAAAGGGCTCGCATAGCTCTAAGTTTAGACAGCACGAGTATCTCGTGAGGGTGTTAACGGGATTGCGTCAGCTAGCGTTGCAATGTGATACGTGTGGTGAAGAAAGGCACGGCATTTGGCAACACTGACAAGTTACGTTATAAACCTATTATATGGTTTGTGCATACACTGAATAATTTATATGCATTCACACACAAGAACACACTTGTCAGATACAGTTATACTTTTTCTGGCCACTGCTTTTAATTGGTTACTATGTATACGGTCAACCACTGCCTTTAAGACTGCCGACCCTGCGAATGTCTGCTTCATTACCCAATCACTTCTATCTGACCATTCTTCCGTCTGATATCTCTCGCTGTCCACCGCAAAAGTCACAGATGGTTTGGTTCAAAGTTTAAACCATAAATTTGTGAAAACAAAATTTTGATTCTGGATGAATTTTCCAAAAGATCTGGTTTCTAACATGAATGCCATAAATGTGACCATTGGAGGGAAAATAAGTGAAATACGTCAGGGTTAAGTGCGGTGGTCAGGATCCGTCGCATGTAGGGTGCGGTCAGTGCTGCACAGACCGGTATATGCGCTCGTAGCATGATCAAGTAGAATTGTAGAACGTTGTTCTTTTCTCATACTAATGAGTGCCCTGAGTGGGAATCGAACACAATAAATGCTCTGCTTCTCCATATCTACGTATTTTACCGTCTGTCCGTAATTTTCTATTTGAGATGTATTGAATGGATGTTTATATAATTTTTTGTTGCAAAATTTTATAGAGTCTTAAAGATTGATTTTTTCTTGGGTGTCATACCAGGTAGTTTAGTACATAAAAAAAATTAATATTTGAGAGGAACTTGCTGCCTCCATCATCAAGGTCATAACTGCAATTTTTTCTCCTCAGAATATAATTTGGTACCTGAGCAAATCACCTTCAGTTGTTATTTTCATGCATAAGACAGCACCTGACGTAAAATTAGAAGAAAATGTAGTTGTGACGCGTTAAAATGTAATGTGACAGCCATAAATAAAGTTCATTTGATTAAAGAATACAACTTAAAAACTCCGAATTGTAGCTGAGGCTCTAAACTTTATGTGAACAAAGAGTGATTTGGAATGTGGATTCTATTTGCAACTACCATAATAGCCGTAGGTTGCTTAAACAGCTGTGGCGACCCAACTTGGTGGCGAAAGAATGCCTGTTTAACAAATTTCATAATTTTGGGTCTCGTATATTCCGTCTGCTGAACAAAAAAAATAAAAAATAAAAAATAAAATAAAATAAAATAAAATTGACCGAAATGCTATATTAGTTCAATCAGATTGGTCTATCATAATTTAATAAAAGTATCTCATCTGAAACATTTATTGTGTGAAAATTTATACTACTTTTTGTATAGAATTTAAAATTTATAATTATTTTTTGTGGGTGAATGAACCAACATTTAAGAAGAGGGAACAAGGAGGGAATGGCCTATATCCTATATAGTCTTATTCCGACAAATGTACACTTTATTATCTCCTATTTAATGCATGCTTATGTCAATAAATAGTCAACATGTTTCGAACTGTATCAGTTTATCATCAGGACTCTTTATCATTACACCAGCTATATGGTACTCATTAAAATAAATAAAATGTCTTCAACTGTTGGGTATATGGTCACTGTATCTGCTGTTACGTGTTCACTGTTTGCTTGTGGAAGGTATTTGAGCCAAAGAAGGAGGAAGTAACAGGAGGTTGGGCAGAAATTACATAATGAAGATTTTCATATTTTGTATTCCTCGCCAATATTATTAAGGTGATCAGAACAATGACAGTGAGATGGTTTGGGAAAGTGACAAGCATGGCGGAGAAAAGAATGTATATGTTACAGGTAGAACCCGAAATCCGTTAAAATCCGATTTGACTAGGTGAAACTAGTTCCAGCAAAGCTGCTTTCCTCGCTGCAGACCTCAGAGAAATTTCGTGGTCTGGCATCTGTTCCCGGGTCAAAAACACTTGAGGAGAAACGTCGAATTCAGATCTGAAAGAAATATAAGTTCTTTAAGTTCTGTTCTGTCCGTTTGGCTTTCAGTTTGAAATTTAATTTCAACTTCAAAATTCAATGAACCTACCTGCAATATAGTTTATCCACCACTCCATCCTTCGTCCCGATCTTGTACAGACCGTCTTCATTTTTATCAAGCACGACTCCTACGATGTTTCGAAGGCCTGCCTTTGCTCTGTCCACATCCGGAATAGGTATAATGACATAACCTCCAACATCAGCCGGAGGATGTGTTGCATAGGAAATCAATTTCATTCTTTTGGCCTGTTTTTACAAATTATTGTGGGCTTCTTTTCTGGCTGAAGAAATGTTTTGTTTACCAGCCAGCCTTTCCTCTGCATCCTCTTCGTCTTCGGTCTCATTTTCATCCTCCTTTGCATTCATCTACTCTATGACTTTTTGAAGTTCATCCTCATCGTGGATGTTTTTTATAACTGTAGATGGCAGCGCAGACGTTGTGAGTCCAATTCTGGGCTCAATACCGAACATCGCTTTGTACGGTGATTATTTAATCCCTGAAAGAAAGGATCTGTTGTTCATAAATTGCACATAGCGGAGACCGTTTGACCAATCTGTGGAGTGGTTGTCTTTCATCCATGAAGCCAGCATATTTTCGATATCCTTGTTGGCTCGTTCTACCGAACCCTGGCTTTGACTATGCCTTGGTTTCCCGTGAACGATCTTTTAACTCGGGCAATAATGTAGTTAGCTCGACTATGACAGAGTTGACGAACTCTCTGCCACTGTCTGAATGTAAAATAAACGGTGCACCAAATGTCAGAAAGATATCAGTCAACTGGTAGGCAACCTCTTCAGCCCTCTCGCTTTGCAGTGCTCGCAGTAAGACAAACTTAGTCAAATGGTCCTGATAAACCATAATGAACTTGAACTTGTGGTCAGCCTGAGATTGCATGTCAGTGAGGTCGACCTGGCAACGGCTGTTTCTTTCTGAATGACGAATGAGTTTGCTGATCAAGCCTTTCTTCTTCTTAGTTTTTTCTGTTGGCAGGTTTCGCATATCGATAAGAAAGTATTTATTATTTCAGTTGTTACTTTGGCTTATTTCCTTGAAGTTTCCATTTTCAGTCCTAACTGGGTACTATATCTACATTTCAGCAAGGAGCGAAATAAAAATTACAGTAATAATTGAATAATGCTATGTTTTGAACCCGGGCGCCGTGTAGTCTGCGATAAATATAAGTACGTTTCGGAAGAACTAACCATTTACTGAAGACGGAGGCAATTTTTTTCCTACAAAAGTTCAATATATCTTACCAGACTAGATGCCATTATTTCCCAGAAGATGTTTTTTTTTAATGTAAGAGCCGTGAAATGATTAGTTTACATTAAATGTTATGTGGTTTTTATGACAGCGTATAGGAATGTATCTACCACACTGGTATTCCTGACACTGGACTTGAAGGACGGGAAGGTGTAGAGTACATCAGACATTTTGTCCTTTCAGTCTTGAAAGAGCCGCGAACGAAGCATTACACTCAACTCACGGTCCGTGTGTTGAGTAGCGAAACTGGCTGATATCAGGACACAGCAAGAGGTGTGGCCTGCGCAGCACGTTCTGCAGTGCAGAAAACGTGACAAGGTACATTTTGTAAGACTCGAAATTTTTTACCTTATCTTTGATAAACATCAGGGTATTCTGTGATGTAATGGGAATTGTTCTTGGGCTACACAGAAAATTGAGGCAGAGGGCTCGTTCGAAACGTCGGTAGTAAGCAGCACTACATTTTATTTTAGAAGACTCTGTCAAGGTACATATTAAAATATTAGTTCAAAATTTTCTGCCGTTGCGTTATGTGTTATAAGTGATTAAAGTGTTTGAAATAACCTTCGGTATATTTAAATATGATAATTAAACAGACGAAACTTTTTCATGAAGGCTTAAGAACCAGAAAAAACTAAGCCAATCCCAAAAATTAAAATCTTGCTCAGTTTTTCACTGTGTCTACTTTCAATTACAGACCTTCCAAAAGATCATAGTGCCTGATTCATTTTTTCGAAAAGTTTACTTTTTTTTTTTTTGTAAAGAAGAGAAGGTGGACAAAGCCCAATAAGAACAATCTTAATATTATTCATTCAGTACATTTTATCTCTATATTTATAGTCCAACAAATGTACAATTTAATCACATTAACTGTGTAACACTCTCCTACATATTTCGAACCCTTAATTCCGGTTCATCCTCAGGGACTCATCGTCTCAAATTACACACTTGTACATTAATTGGTACAATTGTTTACATAGTAAAACATGAATTCTTTACAATGTATATACTGGTTAAAATAAATAAAAGGTGAAAATGTAGTTATTGGTTGTTTCAAGTCTTACATTGGTTAAAATGTTAAAAGTTGAATAAAAGTTGAATAATCTGTGTTGTTTTGATATCCTGTTTATCAGAGTTGGTTGCCCATTAGGTGGTGAGAACAGAGAGAGAGAGTGTATGTAATTTGAGATGATGAATCCCTGAGGATGAACCGGAATTAAGGGTTCGAAACATGTAGGACAGTATTACACAGTTAATGTGATTAAATTGTACATTTGTCGGACTGTGACTATACAATAAGAACACTGGCACTACTTGGCCCTGCAGCTGAAGTCACTAACACAAGGTCAGTAAATATTTACCAGGCAACACAGCATAACAATCCAGAAGTCCTGGGACTTCAGAAACACCGCTGTGAGATCGAAAAATATTCCAGTTCAACAGAGGTCTTACCGTGATGCATTACGCGTGATATACTTTGATTCCTGAGCTACTCTCGCTTCTAATATTCTAAAGAGGGCACATCGCTTCCCAAATTAAATCTGTTTCTATCCTCAAGTGAATATCTAAAGAGGTTCACTTTCAGTTTTGCGAGGAAACAAGCATTCTGCGTCTGCAACAATTATATCTTATTCGAAATACTAGACAGCGTTACAAAGTCAAGAAATCAACCAATGCTAAACGTAAAAGCAATCTTCCCAAAATTTACCCATAATGGAAATTAGAGGGGGGGGGGGGGACAATTTTTCTCTTATCCAATGGCGCATCTATTTTCTCCGATTGGCTTATTTTAAATTAACCACGGCACATAGAACACCCCAAAAATTATGTAGCCCATAGTTAAAAATTTTCCAAGTCTCTCGTTTATCTGAATTATAAGATTTAAGGTCCTACCACACAGGGACAATATGTGTCCATTAAAATACTCCATCTATTGATAGAGTTAAGGGAAATAATCGCAATTTTTGTGAGAACCGTGAAACCATAGAGACACGCTGTGTGGCAGCTTTCTGATGATACAGTATGTGGCGTGTATAGCCATCAATCAGCTTTAAATTCTTAAATGAGTACATGTTTTCGCGCATTAGAATAAAACGGGACAAATACCCACTTTTCAGGCATGGCATACTTTTCTCGGATATTTAGGGATGGAAAATCATATATATATGTACATACACATTTTCTGAAATCACAACTTACTCGTGTCCTTCTCTAAAGTTGGCTAAGGCGGGTGACGCCATATAATTTGCGTTTGTGAGGTAGCGGTTCGAATCTTGTCACGGCCACATAATATAGTGAATACAGATTTTCGTAGATTTTCTGAGTCACTGCATAAAAATGTCTGTTTAATGCCCCAAATTTGGCCACATCCGCTTCCTTCCAGATCCTTTACAACTCTTGCACTAATTGTCCTGCCACTTGACGTTATAAAAGCCGACAACGCTGTTAAATAATTTATAAACAACAAATTCGCGAATAATCTATTACCTAAATTTTTAGTAGTAGTATAATGCACAGGTACAAAATTTTTCTAAAAATGTAGGAGCCACCTCAAACTTCTAGGCACCTGAATGGTAACATGACACAATTTCCATACGGAGAACCCACAAATAATAGGCGCCACCGTAAAATATTTATTCGCTCGGGCGAATTGGCGCCCGGAATTTTTGCACCCCTGCTACAATAAACTATGCGGCAGTTTTGCCCTTTGTCAAAACAAATCAACCTAAAAATGAGAAAACTGGAAGTTTTCATAGCGGTGATGCTGGATATTCAAGTCTTCTGAGATATTTTCCGAAAGCAAATTAACGTCTTATAAGACCTAATTTTTAACATCTAGGACGTCTTAAAAGCATGCTGACAAACTGTCGAACTTTGGTTAATGTTACTGTATTCTTACATGTGACACTGTGTACCCTTTCGGATAAGTATCAACGTTTTGCGAGAACCTCCTGCCTCATTCTGCAGCATGGCTCCACACTCGTAACCTCAAAATCGAGGCAGCTGTTTTCTTCGAATCTTTGGTACTTGTCTACAGAATTACACACTGTCATATTCTTGCAGATCAAAACCTTGTTACTCACAGATATGGAAATCTCAAATTTCAAACTCTGGGCTCCGCGTATTATGAATATTGCGGCACGATGAGCCGGGTTCCAACAACGGTTAAGAATGGCGGTAGGAGGCGAACTGACGAATCTCCTCGCAGAAACACAATATTCTTGCTATATAATAACTTTATTGTCAGGGAGATTTGTACAGATGTTGGCCCAAGAGAGCTGTTGACTGCTGATGCGTAGTGCCGAACAAGGCAAGACTGCCAGACTCACGCTCAAAACTGAGACTCTGAAAACTGAGAGTCCCTCACTATGAGGAATGGAGTCTATATGCGTAAATCGGGGCGACCTACGTCCTTTGAACCTTCTAGACTTTAACATAATTACAGTTGTTCTCAATATCTGTCCCACATGTGATTCTTAGTAATGTTGCCTTAGTACGCTCAACCTTGCCCTATGTCTACACTTTGACCTGGGGCAAAGTGTGGAACAGATACCGAGTTACATTCAATATTTACAAAAAAACAATAAAAAGTAAATAATCTCGGTACAGAGTAACAATATGCAATAGCCCACTTTCGTTAACTACAAGAAGTACAATAATTAAAATAACACAATGAAACATCTATGGGCTGTTGGTACCACATATGCAACAGTGGTGCCGTGGTCTAAAAGAGCTATCTGTGTAGCTACTCAAACTCAATTCACCTCACCACTTGAACCACTGTACCATCAATTATTCTATAAATTACTCAGTACACATATTTTCACAAAGATGTACTTCGATAGTATTTATTTTACTTAAAAATATATGCTTTTAAATTAGGTTAAAATTAAGTTAAGATTATAACAATTTCGTTTTTATTTTCGTGTTTTATCTTAAGCGGTTCTTCTTTCGCACTCATACACATTTAAGCTGCAGAAACAACGATACTTATAAAGTTTCATTTTCTTATCTTGGCACGTCAGTACGCACACAGGTCGTTGTCCTGTGGTATATGTTGTTTATGTTGTTTATGTTGTTCGTGTTGTTTATGTTGTTTATGTTGTTTATGTTGTTTATGTTGTTTATGTTGTTTGTGTTGTTTATGTTGTTTATGTTGATTATGTTGATTATGTTGTTTATGTTGTTTATGTTGTTTATGTTGATTGTGTTTATGTTGTTCATGTTGTTTATTTTGTTTATGTTGTTTATGTTGTTTATTTTGTTTATTTTGTTTATGTTGATTATGTTATTTGTGTTATTTATTTTGTTTATGTTGTTTATGTTGTTTATTTTGTTTATGTTGTTTATTTTGTTTATGTTGTTTATGTTGTTTATGTTGTTTGTGTTGTTTATTTTGTTTATGTTGTTTATTTTGTTTATGTTGTTTATGTTGTTTATGTTCGTGTTGTTTATGTTGTTTATGTTGTTTATGTTGTTTATGTTGTTCATGTTGTTTATGTTGCTTATGTTGTTTGTGTTGTTTATGTTGTTTATGGATTATGTTGAGTGTGTTGTTTGTGTTGTTTATGTTGTTTGTGTTGATTGTGTTGTTTATGTTGTTTATTTTGTTTATGTTGTTTATGTTGTTTATGTTGTTTATTGCACGCGTGTATGATATCTTAGGGTTTGGTGATTGCGTCCTTTATGTGTGCAGAGACTGAGCGCAATATGATGATATGATAGTATAAAATATTGGTTACATGTAATAAGTAAAACAGAAGTAAAGACTGTAGGATCTACGCGTAGATAACAGTATAATATTCAAATGGTTGTTAAAGAAATATGTTGGGAATTGTGGCCTAGATTCTTCTGGTTCAGGATACCGACAAGTGTCGGGCTGTTGTAAATACGGTAATTAATTTGCGGTATAGAAAATACATTGAGTTGCTTAGTAACTAAGCAACTGTTAGCTTCTGAACTATGACCCTGTTCCCTTGAGTTATTTAATTAAGGTTACATTAAACTCAGTATTATATTATTGAACTTTCGTCTTTTATGAAAAGAGGGAAATATTAGATCTTTTAAAGAGCTGTAGTCCGTTCTAAGGAAATTGTGCACCAAAAAATGTATTTATTTATATATTATTTATTTATTTAATGAGACAGTTAGTTAGTTAGTTAGCCAGTGGGACGTTTGGAGAAACTGAAGTAAATAACCGCCTTTCACTGTAACCACACTTCATTTACTGTGCTTTCAAGAGACGGTCAGCGGTGTTTCAAATTACCCAATGATCATATTTCCAAGAAACTTCGTTTTATTTCTTTAAGATACATTTTAACAATATTCTCCCATTTATGTCTTTATATCCCAAATGCTCTCTTACCCTTGAAATAAAATTGTTTTGCACGTCCCATATTTGCATATATTATGCAATCTAAAAGCTTAAAAACGTATTATTTTCTAATAACAGCCAGTAGTATCATTTCATAAAATAAAGTTTCTGTGAAAACGTGTTTAGCACATGGAAACAGTAAACAAAAAATTCACATTGACCAAAAGACGAAAGTGTTTCACTTCCTAAAGGCCGTTATCAAGTAGCAAAACGTTTTTATTTAATGTGGAAAAATATGTTTATTTCCTGAAGAGGAGAAACACGCATTGCTTCGTTACGATAAACAGAATTTGCTCTGATAAGTTAAAAACAATTTGTTTGGATATGATAAATACAGTTTCTTGAATAGAATAGACAAAATTTTTTTGCTTAGGGTAAACAAAATTTTGTTGGTTAGGACACGAAAGTTTGCTTGTACATTGTAACGCTTTGAACATCAAAATGTTGCTAACAAGAATTCCATTTTTGCATTAAAAAGAAACCCGTTTTTTCTATTATAAACGTATGTTAATATTGTAAAAGAAATAATGGCCCTTATTGTGCCATATAATAATAATAACCATGGCTCAACAGCCCTATATGGGCCCGGGCCTCCTCTAGCCTCCTCTTTTTGAGGTTACTAAGTCGTGCGCATTCGTGTTGGTGACTGGTCAGCTGGCCGCGCTAGTGTTCTATCGATCCTGATGTGCCCGCCAGAGCCATCTGGCAGGCAGTCAGGAGACTTGAGTGAGAAATGGAGGCAATTTGGCTTACACAACATTTTTATTCATGCCCGTAAGGTTCTTTTACATGCCGTAAATCTACGACATGGGACCGACGGCTTTACTTCCCCTCCGAAGGAAGTGGTGCTCCGGATTTTTATCACCCTTAAAAATCCATCGACCTCGCGAACCTTGGGTCCAGTGGCGAGCACGCTAACCACTAGTCCACCGAGGGCGACTATTGTGCCATATGAAAGACATAAATAAATAATGCATTAGCAAAATGCAGAGTTTTTTTAGTTTTAGAGTAAGTGGTGCATATAACTACCACTAAACTGTAAATGGTTAAAGCCACATCGTGTGAAATAGATTAAGATAGTGTCCTTTCAGTTTACAAGCTTTGTACACGGGCTATTTTGCAGGCACTTTTAAACTCTTGAGACGCATCTGCTCTCTTCTCTGGTATTTCAGGGTCCCGGTGTTCAGATATGTGGCCCACCGAAACAGCGTAACTTCCTCGATAACACCGCTGTAACTCTTTTTATAAAATCTGTTCTCAAACGAGTTCTCAATACCTTTCTTTAAGTGATGACCCTGAATTTAACTGACCTTCAGATAGAAAAAAAAGCGGGGTGTGGCTGTGTCGGGGACACGGAAACAATTGAAGTAAACAAATCATAAGTGTGTTATAATTTTATTAATGATAGGTCTGTGATACGAAAAGTACGATACAAATGGCATGCAGGATACATCGAGAGTACTAAGCAGCGTTAAGTGTTTTCCCTTTGGTGGCTTCAAGGAGCGCAGAAACCATAGACGGTCACACACGTTACACTTATGACCGAATGGATTGTTGACAAACGTTGTAGTGAAACGTGCACTAGCTGCTGCCGAATGTGTCGTCATAATCGGCGATCGCACACAACCGATGTCTATACAGCCCGGCGTTGATACACAAGCGATTACATCATCGACTTGCATAGGCCCGGCCGCCCCAGCGTCAGATGTACCTGCGCAGTCGTTGATCCGCTCGGACGCCCTCATTGTTTTACGTTCCCGGCACCGCCTCACTGTATGATATGGTGTTTTATGGGTATCACTGGATAGCTGTTGAGAAGCCTTTTCCAACCGTATACGATTTATATACTTCGAATTGGCTTTTTTACGAGTATAGGCCGACATTTTATTCATTTTCTTAAATTTTTAACTTTAACACCATATACATTCACCATAAGTATTCCACACTCATGTTTTGTGTACGCAATAGATAAATATTGAGGAGAGCTGTAAATTGAAACTGAAACGAGCGTCGTAGCTTCTCCGAGTCAAAATGTATACTAAACCGAAAGTATGTGACGCGAAGAAAGACCTGAAAATGGAGGCGCCTCCCCCTCCGCCGCGCGCGAGGCGTCACAGTCCCCACTCAACGTTATGAATTCTTTGATCCTTTAACTATCGAGTGGTGTAATTACATTTTGGATGTAGACGATAGATATGTAGCTGCAATGCCAAACTGTATCCCCCAATTTTGTTATCATCAGTTTTCTGAATTGGCTCCCACTACGGAAGCAAATTTAAAGACGTATTCACGTCAAAATGCACCAGCACTCTTACCGTTCTTATTACTCTGTGGCGAAAATCCTTCCAGCAGGAGCTGATCTGTTCCATGCTAACAAACAGACGGACAGACGTGACGAAAATTGATTGTCGCTTTTCGCAAATTTCCAAATGCGCTTAAGAGAGTTTAAATGTTATTTTGAGGAAGAGTGATAAGGAATGAATATATGCAGGCTATCAAACTAATTGTTTTGCTTCTACTACGCTGAGTGTAATGTCGTAATATTAGCCTACATTTGTCGTGAACGTATCATAGTGACTGTACTTACCAGCAAATTTCAGGTTTTGTGCCAGTTGAACGATTAAAAAAAATGTCAATATTATGCCATTTAAGGCCGCTCCACCTTCCTGCGTTATATACGACATCTTGAACGTAATTTACGTTAATTACAGAAGTACGAAACTTGTAGCAGATATAGGGGCTCTTTAGGCGGGAGAAATGTTCATGCAGCTCAGTTCTGGTTCGTGAAATGATGTATGAAAGTATAAAACTTGGTGTGAGATTTATTTCTTTATGTCAGAATTGAAAGGCAAATACAGGGCATACACAAAAGAATGGTGCGGTTTCGAGAGTGAATAAACAATTTATGTCTCACATTACACGGGCACAACATACACCGTCAGCGGCGGCAACTGTCCAAGTTTCTCATGCGCTACCAGCACTTCGCTTCTCTTGCTTACTGCGTGGCCGCGGGGCCAGTTTCAAACGCATGCGCTGCAGGCCATTACAGCGGACATGCTACACCGGGTCTGGGATGAGTTTGATTACCGTGTGGATGTGTGTCGTGTGACCCAGGGTGCACACATTGAAGGATTATAATTACCAAATGAGAAACTTGGTCAGTTGTCGCTGCTGACGGTGTATGTTGTGCCCGTGTAAGGTGAGAAATACATTTTTTATTCACTTTTGATACCGCACCATTGTTTTGTGTATGCCCTGTATTTTAAATTGGTTTATGTTATTTTCACCTTATATTTTATTGTATATAGTCTTATTCCGACAAATGTACATCTTATTATGTCCTATTTAATACATGCTTATGTCAATAAATAGTCAACATGTTTCGAACTGTATCTCATCAGGACTCTTTATCATAGATGAAGACATTTTTATCGATTTTATCTATTTTAATGAGTACCATATAACTGGTGTAATGATAAAGAGTCCTGAAGATGAACTGATACAGTTCGAAACATGTCGACTATTTATTGACATAAGCATGTATTAAATAGGACATAATAAGATGTACATTTGTCGGAATAAGACTATATATATTTTAAATTGGCTTTCAGTTTTACAACGGCAACCAGTGGACCATTGGAGATATCAGTGCGATATTTTTACAAAAAATATATTAGAGACATTTCTACAAATTATGTATGCATTATTGTTTCTAGCTCAAAAGTTACAAACGATGCAACATTTTGAGTTTATATTCAAAAGCTTTAAACGCAAGAAAACTCTGTACTGAAGTGTGCATAAGAATTTCTCTTCAAGAAGAACAAATGATGATGATGATTACAACGATGAAGAGGAAGGAGACGACGACGACTATGATGATAAAGATTATAGGGGCAATTGGGACCATCTCAAAACAGTTTTAGAAAATATCTGAGCAAAATACGTTGAGATCACACACTCAAGGAGCTACAGAAAACAGCTCTACTTGAAAATGCGAACGTACTTCAGGACCTTTGTTCTAGTTTAAAAGTGCAAAACGTTCATTACGGTAAATAACGTAACATGTACCGTATATTGTAACCACAAAATATCTGTAACGTCATTCTTCTTCCATGGCGCAACAGCCCCTATTGGGCCAGGGCCCCCTCATTATCGAGGCTTCACGATCACACTCAAACACACCACACTTGGTAGGACTCCTCCGGACGAGTGATAAGCCCGACGCAGAGACCTCTACCTGACAACACACAACACTCACAAGAGACAGACATCCATGTCCCCGGCGGGATTCGAACCCGCAATCCTAGCAAGCGAGCGGCCGTAGACCCACGCCTTAGACCGCGCGGTCACTGGGATCGGCATCTGTAATGTTATGGACCCTAGAAAAATGGTTTGTTTCCGGTACATAATTGTAAATACTCTGTTTAAAAGTGATAAAGATTAGTAATAAAAGTAATAAAAATGCGCTTTAACACATCTGAGTGGCAGGCAGTAAACATTTCCACCTTGAATTGAAGTGGACACTTCAATTAAACAGCGGCCTATGCATACGAACACATCACACTGAACCAAAGACAAATTTAATTATCTTTTTGCTTTACAATTATTTTACCTAAGTGTACTACTGTCGATCCCAGTGGCCGTGCGGTCTAAGGCGTGGGTCCTTGACCGCTCGCTAGCTGGGAGTGCGGGTTCGAATCTGCCGATCCCAGTGTCCGCGCGGTCTAAGGCGTGGGTCCTTGACCGCTCGCTAGCTGGGAGTGCGGGTTCGAATCTGCCGATCCCAGTGGCCGTGCGGTCTAAGGCGTGGGCCTTCGGCCGCTCGCTTACTAGGATCGTGGGTTCGAATCCCACCGGGGGCATGGATGTTTGTGTTGTGTTTGTTGTAAAGACGGTAGTGTAGAACGTAAAGTGACATGAAGGACGAAAGGATTTAATACAGTACAAAATGGATCAAAGGGGAAAAACCCCGGACGGAAAAAAAAAATACCGGCGAGGGCATGGTTTTCTGTCTCTTTTGAGTGCTGTGTTTTTTCAGGTAGAGATCTCTGCGACGGGCCGATCACTCGTCCAGAGGAATCCTACTGAGTGTGGTGTGTCTGAATTTGATCTCGAAACTTCAAAAATGCGGAGGCCTAGGCCCACTAGGTCTGTCGAGTCATAAATAAATAAATAAATAAATATATGTATGTATTACTGGCATTAAATTTTATGTTATTGAAATTGTTACATAGAATATTTATCTCAGTTAATTCTGTCCGAAATTATATATTTTTTAATTCGTAGCATCTACCTTGATTCCAATAGACATTGCAGTTCATAAGACCGCGCGGATTTTAAACTTTGTTTCTTTATGTTACTATTTCCACAGTGGATTGCTGTAATCTGTCGAGGCCAATTTCAAGTACATAATGGACAGGACTTCTCTCCTCATATGTTTCGGTTTGCTATTTTCTGTCGGCGGTACCCTACTGAGCTTCAGTTGGAATTATATTTTCGACTTTATCGTCAATACGGTAAGTAAGCAAAATTATAATTCTGTTATGTGTTGGTCCTTGCATCTGTGGCTTGTGAAATCAGTAGTCATAGAGACCGCAACTTCATATTTTTGAGATCCGTGGAACCGCAATTCGAACCCAGTTACTAATTTCTTTTTTATCTCCGCATTTGTAATGCATCATTGTGAATAAGCAAAAGTTACACCAGTGTTCTAAATTAATTATACAGAGTGTTTTATTTCTGGGATAATTCGGTATTGTAAATCCCTTTGAAGTTTAACTATAGGAAAATTTTAATGAAATAACAATTGTCCACTTTGATGAATATTAATATTTTATTCTTGTTTTACGTATTGAAAATTTTCTCGAACATTTCTGGTTCATTTCAGGAGATACCGGTGTCTCCCACATCCATGTCCTACACGTTATGGAAAAAATCAACAATCACCACGAATTTCTATGTTTTCAACTGGACAAATGCTGAGAAAGTGTCAGAAAAAAACTATATACCTGAATTCGTCGAGCTGGGACCATACTCATTCAAGTACAGTAAATAATGATTATTTATAAATTTATAACAAAATATATGCAGCAGATTCCTTCTTGATAAATTAATAATGTACACAAATTCTCGAAATTTAATGCAATAAAGGAACTTATTTATGTGTTCAGAATAGCCACACATTTTTCCCTATACTCGTTGGTCGAATTTAGCTGACACGCTCATAGCCTACCTATCTGACCCAGTTTAGTATTAACTGTCCAATATATGCCATGATCAGCCAATTTGAAACTTTCCATGAAGTTTTCCCATTAGAACATAATGTGCACATCTCACTTCTTCACACCCCGCAATACAAAGATAAATACCAAGTCTCCGAAGAATGGCTTTCATTCAAATTATGATACATATATAAACTTTCAGTTCGTGCCTCACAGAGAGCACAGTGCACGAACTTTGTAAAGATCAACCTATTAATGCTGTACAGGAAAAGGATCGCTGCTCATTATGAGAATCGTACGAAACATAGAAATACATTGCGTGAGGAAAGTTAAAGAGTTTGAGGCATTATTTACGAAGCAAGAATAGAACGCCTGAAGTGGAGATTATGACAGTCTGTCCGTGACCTAGTAGGAGCGACTAAATCGTTTGTCGGATTTTCATGAAAACTGGTATAGGCGTTCTTTATAAAAGCTGAGCGAACCCGAATGATTTTCGTGAAAATCTATGCAGTGTCTGTCGCACTTTACTTGTCGGCGTAAAAGAAATTTTTCCCCGTATTTTTCTTTTATATTTTTAATTGATTTAGGTGGAATTCCATACAAAGCTCTGCACGAAACGTCACTAAACTGTTATTAGTTTCGTGAAAATCGATGCGGGTTAAGGTTCACTTTTCCTGAGGGGCATATTTTCTATATTTGTTCGGCAGATTTGGATAAAATTCGGTACAAATTTCCTGTCAAATGCCATTCAGTGTTTATAAATTTTCTGAAAATCGGCGCAGTAAAAGCCATAATTTACTCAGGGAGGTAAAATTTATATCCGTATTTTCCACATTTATTTTCTGTTTTTTGAGAAATCCTAAATGAGGGATCTGAAGATAAGTCATTTGCCCATTTGTAAGTTTCGTAAAAAGTGGCGCAGAGAAAGCTACAATTTGTTCCCCCCAAAGGCTCGACAGCCCCTTGGGGGCCTAGGCCGCCTCATTGTTCGAGGCTTCACGATCACACTTTAGACACACCACACTCGGTAGGACTTCTCTGGACGAGGGACCAGCTCGCCGCAGAGACCTCTACCTGACAACACACAACACTCACAAGAGACTGACATTAATGCCCTACGCGGGATTTTTTTTTTTTTTGCCTGTCCGGGGTTTTTCCCCTTTTGATCCATTTTTGTACTGTTTTAATCCTTTCGTCCTTCATGTCACTTATGTTCCATACTACCGTCCTTACAACAAACACAATACAAACATCCATGCCCCCGGCGGGATTCGAACCCACAATCCCAATAAGCGAGCGGCCGTAGACCCACGCCTTAGACCGCGTGGCCACTGGGATCGGCTACTATTTCCTTACAAGCATAAATAAAATTATATTTAGGCTTATATGTGAGGTCACGTGATACTTAGAAAGTGAAAAAGCAATGGGAAATTTGGTGTGTTCGTTACGGGGTACACACTTCGCAGTCTTGTTACAAATGTTACAGCATGTATTGGATACAAGTACATCTCTGTTTTAAATATTTGCTTTAGGGAGGTGTATGAGAAGGTGAACCTCACATGGAACGCGAACCACACTGTGACCTACAAGAAAATCAGAAGGTGGTACTTTGACCCAGAAAATTCTAAAGGCAATTTGTCAGACAGAATCACCACGCTGAACACTGTTGCTGTGGTAAGTGGAGATTTAAGGGCTGATGATATTTTGCTGTTAAATAAGGAGTCGAGTGAGATGAAGCAGTTGTTTGGTGCCTGAGAAAGTGAGATATGAAGCAGAATGACATGCCTGACCCAGAGGTTTTATTGACGACAGCTACGCTCTCTTCATTAGCAGTGACGTCCTTTAGCTGATGAACAAAATGGATTTCGGATTAGGAGAATTAGGTTCCTCAGGTGTAATTACAAGAAGGAAAAACTAACGGGGATGGAAGCATAGCTCCCCGCATTTGTAATCCATGTAGTTTATTAAATTAATTAATTAATTATTATTTACTCTTCGGCTATCTTATCTCTGGGGAAGAGTTTCTGGCCCCCATTTAATAAGAGGCTTGTGGGCTTCAGAGCCAGGCTGAATGTTTCGAGGAAAATATAAAGGTAAAGTTCTCCCTAGAACAGGCCATGATGGCCCAGATGGGGAGTAGAGGTATAGCTCTACTCTTTCTTTAACCCTGGCACTAGATGAGGGTGGGTGGTCAACTCCACGCCCCTGCCGCTTTACCTCCTGGAAAGAGACCCCGGTACCCATTTTATAGGAGGCTGAGTAGGCCCCAGGGTCGGTCTGGACGGGTGCGGAAAATCTCGCCCCCACCGGGATTCGATCCCCGGACCGTCCAGCCCGTAACGAGTCGCTATACCGACTGAGCTATCGCGGCCCACGCCGAAGAAAATATACCTTTCTAATATTACATATTATGATGGCACGTTTTTACTGTCCGCAATTATTTACCATGTAAATTGCAAAAAGATCGGTAACTGAGTAAGGACTTGACGGAACAACAAGAAGGCTGTTGCATTGGTTATTATATTACAAAACAAATTTTAATCCTGCTTTATGTAACCCCATATTATTGTGTAATTATAATGAAGTATAAATCAATAAGTATTACGTATGACCAGAGCTGGCGTCAGTAAGGTGCAATGTAATGCATTTACATCACCTTGGAATTTTACGTTTAGTAATTTACTAAATCCAACAATAGAAATCTAAAATCTACACAAAACACATTTCCTACAGATTTTATTTAAAGATTAATGAAGAATTTTATCTTAATGTTACCTATCTCTTTGCGTATATTACACTTGAACAAACAACTTCAGTTCAGCGTAAATCAAATTTACTGAATTTATTTAGGAAAACATAGCTACATGTTTCGGCTATGTCCTAGCCATAACCAGGCTATATGTTACTAAGAGATAGTAAACATGTAAAAAAATTGACATATAATATAAAGAAGTATGTGTTCTACCTCTTACAGTTACGTATTTCATATTTTGTGTTCAACTAATTGGACAGTTTTATCAGACAGATATACAGCTACTTTAAGCCATCGTCTGAAAAAAATGCAGATATAAATATTTTAAGATACCACGAATATGAAATTCTAACTTTATTTTATCATAAGTTACTTTTACATGTGTTGTATATTACCACTTGTCGCCCTCGGTGGACTAGTGGTTAGCGTGCTCGCCACTGGACCCAAGGTTCGCGGGTTCAATCCCGGCCGAGGTCGATGGATTTTTAAGGGTGATAAAAATTCCTTCGGAGGGGAAGTGAAGCCGTCTGTCCCATGTCGTAGATTTACGGCATGTAAAAGAACCTTTAGGGGCATAGAGATGTTTCGTAAGCAAAATGTAGCAGCCATTTCTCACCCAAGTCTCCTGATAAGCGCGCGGTGGCGCAGTTGGTTGAGGCACTACGCTACAAACCGGAACGTCGCGGGTTCGATTCCCGATGGTGTAGTAGTAACAATAACAAAAGCGCGGTGTCGCAGTTGGTTGAAGCACTGGGCTACAAGCCGGAACGTCGCGGGTTCGATTCCCGATGGTGTCATTGGAATTTTTCATTGACATAATCCTTTCGGTCGCACTATGGCCCTGGGGTCGACTCAACCTCTAACAGAAATGAGTACCAGGAATATTTCCTGGGGGGTAAAGGCGGCCGGTGCGTAGGGCTGACAACCTTACCACCTTCATGTGCCGATTGTCTACAAATCTGGGAGCCTCAACCTCCTGGACCCCTTAGGGCCTGTCTAGGCCTGTAATGGGGTTGCCTTACCTTTATAGTGCTATAGTTCTATAGTGCTGTTGGCCTCTGGTCTCGTATATACGTGTCAGTGTGTAGCGTAGTGTTCAACGACCGAAATTTATGTAGGGTATTTCAAGTGATTTTAAGTGACAATCTACTTTAATAGTGCAACTGTTGGTTAATAAGTGTTTATGAATTCTCTTTTTGTTCTTTGAAGATTTTGATTAAACGGCAACTATGTTACCATCATGTCGAATATTAATAATTTAAAGAATCTGATCACTTTGCATATAGGTAACGTGTACCATCTTACAAAACATCCTGCCAGCTTTCTTGATTTTGACCATGTACTTTTACGTTAATAATCCGTCACGCTTTGTGTACATAAAGTTTCACCTGCTCGAAAGCAATACGTATTGAGTATTAAGAATCTGTTATAGACAGTCACCAACAAATGCACAAACCCAATAAAGGCGTAAATCAATGATGGCTCCTCGCAAGCCGAAACATGTGTAGGGTTTTAATTATGATAAAAGGTTGATTTACGCCTCTATTTGGTTTGTGCATTTGTTGGTGACTGTCTATAATACAAAAATGCACGGTGAATTAGGACTAAAATTAAGAATATGTGTTTGTATTTTTGCCTTACTAACTGTCATACAAATCTTACAATTCTGGGTCATATCTGTAGCCTGTACGGCTCTAAGGTTTTTGAAATCACTACGTGAAAAGAAAAAATTTGGGAAAAAAATATACGTAGCGTAACGCGCGCGTTATGTATGATTTCTCTACAACTTTTACCTGAAAATCCTCTTATTCGAAGAAGAAGAAGAATTATCGCAAACATACCTAAGTTTTCGTGTAAAATGTCTGTTATCCCTCCCCAACCCTCTCGATTTTAACCAAACATGAATTGTAGTAAAAATTTTCGAGTGTAGAATTTAACGAAAATCCGTTGTATGGGAGTCGAGTTGTTCCATGCGGAAAGACGAACAGACGGACAGACAGACAGATGTGAGAAAGATAATAGTGGCCCTTCACAAATTTGCAAACTCGCCTATAGAGTCCCTCTGTTTGCTGGTATTCGAAATCGTCCGTCACAGTCAGTTTAATGAATGAGTTATCTTGGATATGATTATCGCAATCACCATCACCATCACCATCACCATCACAATCACCATCACCACCACCACCATCATCACCATCACCATCAATCACCACCACCACCACCACCATCATCATCATCATCACCATCATCATCGTCACCATCACCATCATCATCATCATCATCATCACCATCATCATCACCATCACCATCACCATCATCATCACCATCATCACCATCATCACCATCACCATCACCATCACCATCATCACCATCACCATCATCACAATCACAATCACAATCACCATCACAATCACCATCACCATCACAATCACAATCACCATCACCATCACCACCACCATCATCATCATCATCACCATCATCATCATCATCATCACCATCATCATCACCATCACCATCACCATCACCATCACCATCATCATCATCATCACCATCACCATCACCATCACCATCATCATCACCATCACCATCAGGCACGTTCGCAAAACAATCACAGAAAACGATTATGATTGATTTCATGTATTTCTCTCCGTCCGCGTGAAATAATTTGTCTCCCACGTATTTTGGTCAAATATTATATTGGGGTTTTTACTAAAAATGTGTCGCTGGAATTCAAATTTGTTTAAAATAACGGGCGTATGACACGAAGACCTACTTATATTTATGTAGATATTTTCCCATTTATCAGATAGGCACCAGAAGCATACGTGCAGTTAATGACCTAAGTGTAATATGACGTCACGTGGAAGCGATTGGCATGTCGCCTAGTTGGGGCAAAGAAACAAGCACGTAGTAAGGTTTAATACTTGTCGATTTTTACTTGATTATAATTATGTAACATGGCGCCACATACGACAGATATTAATTACGTGTTTTGGTGTGACGTAATCTAATGACGCACTTTATATAATGAAATAATTGATTAACGAATGACGCAGCTCTTTCCTTAAGTTAAGTCCCTATGCTGCAATTGGCTGCTTTTGTGATTATGATATTTGAATGGTGTATAATTCAGAAATATAAAATGGGGAGTCGTAATATTGTATATTTATTGCTTACATGCAGGAATAAAAAATTTGATATGTAGGTAGCTATATTTTGAATATACTTACAGGTTTTCTATTAAATAGTGTAATTGCAGTGTATTTTGACGAAATGATTTTTGGAAGTTTGCATGCCTAATAAATTTAATACAGAAAAAAATCAGCGTACACGTATAAGTAGCAAGTGCTTAAAAGAAATACAAAAACAGACCGTAATAATAATAATAATAATAATTATAGTCAATCCCGGCGGCCGTGACGTCTAGGGCGTAGGTGTGCGGCCGCTTGATTGCTGGAATCGCGTGTTCGAATCCCGCTGACTTCATGGATGTTCATCTCTTGTGTTTGTTGCGTGTTGTGTAGGTAGCGGCCTCTGCGACGACCTGATCACTCGTTCAGAGGAGTCCTATAGACGAGGTGTCGCATTAACCGATGTCGTTATAACCGGGTTTGACTGTACTTCTAATATACCACGACCACTTCTTTCAAATTCATGTTGTGTGAAGATTCACCAGTAATGCCATTTTCCGTGCTACATAACCTGAAATAATGATAAATACAAAAACAAATAAATAAATATACTACAATTGGGGCACGCGGTGGCGCAGTTGATTGAGGCACTGCACTACAAGCCGGAACGTTGCGGGTTCGATTCCCGATGGTGTCACTGGAATTTTTCATTGACAAAATAGTTCCGGTCGCACTATGGCCCTGGGGTCGACTCAGCCTCTAACAGAAATGAGTACCAGGATTTTTTCCTGGGGGTAAAGGCGGCCGGTGCTTAGGGCTGACAACCTTACCACCTTCTTGTGCCGATTGTCTAGAAACTTGTAAGCCTCAACCTCCTGGAACCCTAAGGGCCTGTCAAGGCCTGTAATGGGATTGGTTTACCTTTTTATACTACATTTACGAGTGTGTTAATTGACACAGTCGCAATCAGAATGCAGGACAAAATCACAACATAAAGATAGATAATAAATCCTTTGAAAGGGTGGAACAGTTTAAATATTTGGGAACAACCTTAACAAATCGAAATTCCATTCAGGAAGAAATTAAGAGCAGATTGAAGTCAGGGAATGCTTGTTATCATTCGGTGCAGGATCTTCTGTCTTCCAGTTTGCTATCCAAAAATACAAAGATTAAGATATACAGAACTATAATTTTGCCTGTTGTTTTGTTTGGGCGTGAGACTTGGTCTCTCACACTGAGGGAGGAACGTAGGCTGAGGGTGTTCGAGAATAGGGTGCTGAGGAAGATATTTGGGCCTAAGAGGGACGAGGTAACAAAGGAGTGGAGAAGACTACATAACGAGGAACTTAATGATCTACACTCATCACCAACTATTATTCGGGAGATAAAATCAAGAAGAATGAGGTGGGCGGGGCATGTAGCACGTATGGGTGAGGGGAGAGGTGCATACAGGATTTTGGTGGGGAGAACTGAGGGAAGGAGACCACTTGGAAGACCCAGGCTTAGATGGGAGGATAATATTAAAATGGATCTTTAAGAAGTGGGACGGAGGGCATGGACTGGATTGATATGGCTCAGGATAGGTACAGGTGGCGGGCTCTTGTGAGTGCGGTAATGAACCCTCGGGTTCCATAAAACGCGGGGAATTTCTTGACTAGCTGAGGACCTGTTAGCTTCACAAGAAGGACTCTGCTACATGGAGTTAGTTAATTGACACAGCTTTCTCTCTTTCAGGCTAGCAGCTTCGCCTCTAGATTTTGGGGTTTTCTACCGACTTATGCCCTGTCAACTGCCATGCGCGTGTTAGGCCAGAAGCTCTGGACCCGAACGACAGTCCGCGAGATGCTATTTGATGGCTACGACGACCCTATACTCAAGATAGCCCATACAGCGCCGTCACTCTTTGGTATGAAAGTTCGAGAAGACAAAGTTGCCTTTTTCCTGAACAGAAACGGGTCAGCTACATTCGACGGGGTCTTCAACGCCGAGACTGGTGTGGAAGATGCGAAAAAGCTAGGAATTATTCGTAGCTGGAATTACAAAACCACATCTGACAGTTTTGAGGGTGAATGCAGTACAGTTACAGGGTCTGCAGGAGAACTCTTTCCTCCTGTACAATCAAAGGAAGACCTCGTGGCATTGTTTGTTTCGGACCTTTGCAGGTCTGTGAAGATGGATTTCTCGGAAGAGACAGAAGTGAAAGGTATCCCTGCTTATAGATACAAGATCAACAGGTCTGTTATAGATAATGGTACCACGGACCCTCTTACCCATTGCAACTGTGCAGGTCAGTGCCTACCTGCAGGCGTCTTGAACGTCTCTACATGTTTACGCGGGATACCGGCCTTTACTTCATATCCACACTTTTACGACGCGGATCCGTATTATTTGACGCAACTGAAGGGATTGAAACCTGACCCGAATCGTCATCGATCTGATATGGCTTTGGAACCGGTGAGTGGGAGAATTGCTGTGTGGTTCCACCTGAATATTCGCACTGACCTGGCCATATTAACGTCAGGAATTTGAGCTGGCTGACATCCTTAATTGGACCTGAATGATTCAATGGCTTGTTATGGCAATTCTTAATAACAGACTCCTACTATTTGGCTGGCCTTACATTCCTGAATCAACTTACGAAATCTTAACTGACCTGAGACTACTGATCATAACGTGGATAATCTCAGTGACCTAATATGACCCGATGGTTTTCCCTAACCTGTTTACCTGATCTCACAGAACACTGGATTGACTTTGCTGATCACAATGATTTGACATGAATTCAATTTTTGCATTGACCTCAGTTGGCTTACACCTTACTGACCTCAACAGTCTGGCCTGTTTAATGTCATTGACATGCGCGTGCTGGTCTCACTCAATCTCGCCGATCTTGACTTTACATGACTAATTATTTAGTGAAGTATTCATATTTTGCTGAGTTCTTGATAGAATGATTAAACCCAAGATGTTCGTGTGGATCATATACAGCTCACAGTGGTGAATGTCAGGATGTAAGGCAACATCTCATTTGGTGAACATCGTTGGAAAAGAAAGCCAAATGGAAAGATGGCCCTCGGATTGTGCGTGGAAATTTTCAAAATAACAATCTGAGACGGGGTTTAATTTGGACTGTGATTATTTTCTGGCAAAGTCCCTCTCAATCTGTTAGTACGTGAGTCACTGATGTCAATTGTCTCAATTTTTTTAAACACAAAGCTTTGGACATTCCGTGCAGTAACCCGGACAACTACGCAAGTGCTGGTTTACTGCCACGGAGCCTTACGTAAAATCCATTTGGAGTTCTTGCGAATCCGTCGCGAAGGAATTGCCATTGGAGCAGTGTTTTCACCGACTTCATTCACTTAATTAACAATTCCATAATCGTTCCTTACTCACCGATAATCCTCTCCTCAAAAGAGCAGTACCCCTGGCCATTACCCATTAACATATCCTCGGTGTTTACTTTGGCGAATTCATCTCACTAACCCACCACTTCTCTAATCCTGGATTGCGGAAGCTATTTATTATTACGTAATATTGGAAAATGCCTTTGAATTCAGCGGAAAATCTCTTAATACAAGTGACACGATTTAAATGCCGAAGACGTCTGACCTTTTAACGCCATCTATCAGACATCAAGATAACTATGTCATGTGTGAGAGATAAACACACACATTCTCAGGCATTGACAAACCTCCTCATATTTTATACAAATATATTAACATATCATTACGATTTTAACCTTGCATCGCCAAGTATACATTTGATACTAGCCATCTGAATGATCGATGCAAAAAGTGTACGAAAAACAGTGAAGTTCAAAACCAGTTCCCGGAGCGGACCAAGTAAAACTGATCTTTAATATTCTGTCAAATGTTTTGAAGAATATCTTGGCCAATTTATTTTCAAGGCCCGGTGATCCATATTTTTAGCTGTTCTGGTGTCATCGACAATGGAATGAAAGAGTCACTGTGCTTAACAAGATCTTAAAAAAAAAAAAAAACGTGTGCATAAGACTGGTGATCCGAGGGCGGGGGGGGGGGGGGGGCGGGTGGAATGAGTTAATTTTACAAGCGCTGTGTCAAAAAAGGTCATTGACGAAATTACTGTATATATCTACAGATAACATTTTAAAAACAATTTCTCTTTCACTTTTAAGTTGACGAAATTACATAAGGAACGTGGTTAGTGGGAATAGCGTTAGGAACAATCTCATACATTTGACACTATTTAGGTTAGTTTTCCATCCCTCTGTATCTAGTCTTTCAATCTGAATTTGTACCATCAACCACGCGTGACATGACGTCATTATGTTTTACAGAATACAGGAATTCCAGTGTATCTCTACGCCCGCTTACAAATAAACTTATTGCTACAAGCTAACAAAGGCATCGGGTAAGTTCAGTTATTCTTATCACTGTTTATATAAACTTCCTATTTAACTTAAATAATATTTATTTTTTCTTTCTGAATTTTTAAATAAGCATCCTACATACAGTGCAAGCATTTCTTCGTTCTCAAACCCAAAACAATAGAACTCCATGTAACTAAGGCTAAAATTCCCGGTATTCGTAGCGGACATGTAATAACTACGATAAACCAATACGTTTTCTGCATTTTAGGCCATACGAGTCCTTATTTGTTTTGAAAGTTTTTGTTTTCTTTCCTCGCCTGCAAGTAGTGTCTAAAAAGTTTTAGGGCAGTCCTTATCGTAACAATAACAAAAGCGCGGTGGTACAGTTGGTTGAAGCACTGAGCTACAAGCCGAAAGGTCGCGGGTTCGATTCCCGATGGTGTCATTGGAATTTTTCATTGACATAATCCTTTCGGTCGCACTATGGCCCTGGGGTCGACTCAGTCTCTAACAGAGATGAGTACCAGGAATATTTCCTGGAAGGTAAAGGCGTCCGGTGCGTAGGGCTGACAACCGTATCACCTTCATGTGCCGATTGTCTAGAAATCTGGGAACATCAAACTACTGGAAACCTAAGGGCCTTTCCAGGCCTGTAATGGGATTGCTTTACCTTTACCTTTACCTTTTTACCATCTAACGAGCAGCACTGGAACTATTTACTATCAACCTTCGACTAACATGTGGTCAAGTTTCATCAGTCTACGATTAGTCGTTTTTGAACTGTAACGTTTTTTGCGCTATGTACCTGTAATTATGGATGAACAAATATTAGCTTTTAAGTATTGCGCAATTGCCAGTTGAAGTGCTGCAAAAAATCATTAGACCTCATTGAGCAATTACAATGGCTAATCTGACCAGGAATATGGAGGTGGCATGTTGTGCCTAAACGTTGGGTACAACTACGAATAATTTCTGTGTCATTGCAGCTTGTTCAAGGACGTGCCTAGACTCATGTTCCCAGTTCTGTGGTTTGAACAGCTTTTTTCGCTGTCACCTTCCGACGTTCTGCTCCTGAGACTATTGTTACTGATGCCAGTCGTAGGGCCGTACATATCGCTGGGGTTCACCTTCATAGGGCTGGTCATGATGGCAGTCAGCGTGGTGCCAAAGTTCCTCAACAAAGACAAACATAAGCTACGACATTGCATTGAAAGGTAATGTATTCATTCATTCATTCATTCATTCATTCTATAGTCTGTCTTACGACAGGTCCATAGTCTTTTCCAAAGCGAGTTCTCCGCAGATTGCAATCTAGTACTTCCTCTTTCAATTTCCAGTATCTTCTATTTTCCTTAACGTCAACTAGTAGCTGCTTACGTCTTCTTCCTCTTCTTACCGGCATTTCTATCCTTCCGTCTAACTTTCCTTCAATCACGTGTTTTAGAAAGCAGTTTCTACGCAAGATGTGACCAATCCAGTTAGCCGTCCTTATTTTTATTGTATGTAGGATATTCCTGTCTTCCTTGACTCTACGAAATACTTCTTCATTTCTCACACGAATTGTATATATCCTTAAATTTTCTTTCCTTCTTTCTTAGTCTGACACCTTCTACCTACTCATTGTAGGTGTAGAGGATTATTGTTGCACCTGATCACACTCAACGACACACACACACCGTAGGACTCCTCTGGACGAGGGATTGGCCCGTCGCAGAGACCTCTACCTGACCACAAACAACACTCACAAGAGAGAGACATTAATGCCCCCGGCGGGATTCGAACTCCCAGTCGACATGCGCCTTCGACGCGCGGCCACCGGGATCGGCATCCTTAAATTGTACTAGCATAAAAATATTTAAACTTTTAAAGCGAAATTTTTGAAAAACACTTTGCCAAGAATACCTAATATCAACAAATTGAAAATTTCTGGAGAAGTAGCCAAAGACAAATTTGATGGCATAAAGACAGGTCTGTAAACTAAGGGGCGCTGGTATTTTTTGTCAACGCGGGACATACCCCACAAAGACTTAATATTTTTTTTCCTATACATAGCTGCTTGCTATCGCAAAATAACATGGAATTGCGACCTGCTTTAATTATCAGTAGCTAGAAAATTGAAGTCGGCAAATGTGTGTACTCGTAACTAGACGTAAACTGAGCGTTTTTGGTTAGAAAACGGCAGTTCGCTTCTCAGCACCACCATCTCCAGATTGGTAATGGGACGTAGCGGGCACTCGTTCACTGGAATGAAAAAGACTGGAGCGTGAGGTTGACACGCCATCTTCTATAATGCCGAGTTCAAAAATGCGTGGAGTTTCACCTTCACTATACGTCTTCATGACCTATTGATCAACTAAGATTAAGAAAATTTTTTCTTTAATTTGTCGGTGATTGAGGGAAAAATTATTTTTAAATAGTCAAATAATTATATTCAGTGAAGAAACAGTATAGCATCGTGAAAACTAATTACATTTTTCTGTAAATATAAAGTTCTTGAAGAATCAGAGTTTTTAAATTTTAATTCGCTAATATATAACTTACGAAGTATAAAACATTAAAAATCTGTTTTTTTAATTCCTTTTTCTCTGCAAAACGTAAAAGACGATCAATTGAATATATTAAAACACTTATATATCAAATTAACGAATATGCCTCGAGTCCCGTCGCTCAACTGACATTAAGCCCCAAGTGAATTCGGTTTATTTTAAATTTTCATTTTGTTCTGCTTTTACGAATATTCTGCGATCTCCGATGTAAATTTGTCATTCGTCTGAACAGACAATTGTAATTACTAATAAATTTTTATTTTAGCCTAATTTTTAAAAAAACACCACTAATTTTGACTTTCTTTTATCAGAAATTCTTCCGAAAGGACCGCTGCCCAAGTCGCCTTGCCAATAAGTTTCACGAAAGGATCAACACCTGCAGAGAGAAATGGCGTCAAGCCTCAAGAAGAAAGCAGCCTTCTAACTACACAGCCGGAGAATGAATTGATGGATTGACGGACAGATACTTGACTGATAATAAGTAAAGGATTACGCTAAACAGAAAGCGTCGGTTAACATGATGACTGTGAATATTGAATTTGAATGAGAGTCAATGTGATCGTGGTCTATTTTAAGGTATGGTTCCAGGTCACCAATGACTTAAAACAAAGAGACTTCATAAGAAAGAGGGTTTCCGCGTGTTTTCGCGATTTCTTTAAAGTTCTCATTTAAACCATCGAGAACGGCGTCGTTTTTAACTCACAACATTTTCTATTTAGATTTTGTTCCTTTTTAGGAGCGTTCGCAAAATTGCGAAGAGCGACTATTAGCTTCGTCATAGCTGTCTGTCCGTCTACATGGAATACCTCGGCTTCCACTGAACGGATTTTTATGAAATTTGATATTTGAGTGTTTTTCGAAAATCTGTCGAGAAAATTCAACTTTCATTAAAATCTGACAGGAGTAACGGTTACTTTACATAAAGACCTAAGTACATTTATGATAATATCTCGCTCACTTCTTCTTAGAATGAGACATTTTTTTAGACAAAAGTTGTAGAGAAAATCGAAACACACATTTTATGTTCAATAACTTTTTTCCGAAAATCGTGCCTTTTATGAGACAATGTGAAAGAATATGGTAGAACCAGACAGGACACAGATGACAATACAATACCGCGTATGCGCATTCTTGCTGCATAACAAAGGCTGCATAACAAAGGCTACAGAATCTCTTATACTTAATGCTTTTGCAAGGCAACAATTGTTACACGAACGCGCCTCAATGTTACGTTATACATACATTGCTTGCCTTGTTACCTATGACTTAAGTACTTAACAGGTCTCCTTGGGACTCCATCATTGTCATTTCGCTTAAAATATGTTTCTTGTTTATAGAGACCCGATTTTAATTCTCGGATAGGAAAGAAATTTTTATCTTCTCGCAAAACATCTAAAAGGAATTTAAAGCCCACCCAGATTCCTATTCAGTGGGTACTACGGACAACTTCTGGAAATAAAGCGTCCGGGACGTGAAGTTTAGTATTCACCTGCACTGAATTCCGAAGTCAAGGCTGCGTGGAGCTATACCTCAATTTCGCAACTTGCTCTCATGGCATATACAGGGTCAACATTACTTTTTTAGATCCCATTCCAAGCATTAAAATATATATATTAACTAATTACTAAAATAAGTGATCATTATGCATATTACTTTCGTTACTTCAAATATCACATATGGCCAAGTGTAAATGTTTTTACAATGGAGTATTACAATAGGCTAATTACAGACACACCACCAGTTATATTATCAAATATTAGCAATATTAATGCAGTATTATTAAATATTTTGTTATACGGTTTAGAATTCAGAAGACGAGCATCATGCCTTATTTATATTTGGAAATAACATGTTAGATCATATAATGAAATTATAGGACAGTGTTTTTAGGTAGAAATATTTCGCAAACTGTTGTAATTACGTTTGTAATAAATAAGAAAACAGGTTTTTTGTGTGTGTATGTAGAATTTTGCCCCTCAGTGAGGTTATGTTACCACACAACGAAGTGCTCAGCTTGTAACTAACGTGTCACAATAAGCATAGATATTATTTTAGATATTGTAATCACTTTCAGTGTTATTTTAGAGTATGATATTAACCGAAAATTGATGCTTTCCCGTTATTATCATTAGGCGTGGTAACAGAAATAAGTGCAGTCTCAGAAACTAGGTGATTCAGAAAATTGTACACGATTGACAATATCCGAAATAATAGTCGCGAGGATATTTTTTTTTCAATCCCATTACAGGCCTGGACAGGCCCGTAGGGTTTCAGGAGTTGGAGGCTCCCAGATTTCTAGACAATCGGCACATGAATGTAGTAAGGTTGTCAGCCGTACTCACCGGCCGCCTTTACCCCCAGGTAATATTCCTGATACTCATTTCTGTTAGAGGCTAAGTCGACCCCTGGACCATAGTGTCACGAGGATATAGATTGTTCAAACTTTACGTTACTTGTACCGTATATTTTTAATTATATATATCTTATGCAGACAAATGTACACTGTTTTATGTTATTTAACAGAATTTTTATTAAATGCTGCCCAACATGTTTCTAGCCTATATAAGGCTCATCTTCAGGGGCTCTTTCGTTGAAATTACAACAGCTATATTATTGATATATAAAATTGATGAGCCTTATATAGGCTAGAAACATGTTGGGCAGCATTTAATAAAAATTGTGTTAAATAACATAAAACAGTGTACATTTGTCTGCATAAGATATATATTGTTCAAACTATTGCTCTTCTACCAGTATCTGAAGCCACTCTGTTGGTGAAGTAGGATAATGTTCTCTTCCCCATTTTTATGTGTATGTTTTATGCAGACTTTTTCCAAGAACTTATTTTTAAATTTGAATTTGTATTAATGCCATATTTATCTTCAAATATTATTTTTATTGCACGTGCTCTTAGGTTTGTTGCCCTCTGTTTTGCGTCATTTTATAAAATTACAATAACGAGAAAGAGCATAGGCGTAACTGGGGGGGCGGGGTAGTTCCAAGGGGGGCAAATGCCCCCACAAAATGTTTTGTAACTAAGAGTAATTTTTTGGTCTACCTAGTTGAAGACAGACAAATAAAATATATAAATATTTTAAAAACAATTATTTGGGTGCTGTAAAAACAGAAGAAAATGAAAAACCTGCGTTTGACGGGAGGCAGAATAGAGGCATCTGAGCTTCTAACACCCATGGTCGATTTTAATCCTCTCCCCCCAATGTTATTAGCCAAGTTACGCCTGTGGGAACGAACTTGTAATGGAGTATTTCTCTGGTCCATTGATTACAGAGGGAAGAGCAACGTAGAATTGCTTCTTATAAACGAAAATTATAGAGCGAACACCGAATTAAAAATAATAAGAAATCCGGCCTTAATAGTAGATGTAATCTGTTAACACATATCGAATATTGACAATTTTAATATTCTGACATATGACACCGTGTAGTCTGGTAGGAATTTAACCGACGTTTTTGAGGATATTTTGAAGGCAGAATATTCCTCCTCCGTTATGCCAGAAGACTTGATCTTAACGGGCACAGCTTAAATAACCTCAGACCTCCGACATATCTAAGGTTGATGTAGAACCGTCCGGCTTGAAATATACCGTACGCATTACAAACGACAAATAATAGACTCTTTAAGACCTACCGTCTGCAAGAAACATATAATATAAAGATAAAAATGCAGTCGAACTCGGTTATAACGTCATGAAAGGGACTGAATATTTTATGTCGTTATAAACGAGTGTTGTTATAACCGAGGAGCAATAATGTTAACCAACCATCTCACATACATTCTGTCCTGTTTATATACTAATTATATGGATTTATCCAGTTACTTCTTTACACATGCATAGCCTTCTACCAGATTAAAGCATCTTCAAAGTTGGACGTAAAGTTGCGAAATCTGAGGTTCTCACAGCGGTGTTCATGAAGATTAAATTTCTTCGAAACGTCGCGAACTATTCCCCAACGATATAGCGCCACGTCTCATAACGCTTGAATACTCGTATTTTCTTTTCTCCCAATGGCTCGACAGCCCCTTGGGGGCCTAGGCCGCCTCATTTTTCGAGGCTTCACGATCACACTTTTTAGACACAACACACTCGGTAGGACTCCTCTGGACGAGGGACCAGCTCGTCGCAGAGACCTCTACCTGACAACACACAATACTCACAAGAGACAGACATCCATGCCCTCGGCGGGATTCGAACCCACAATCCTAGTAAGCGAGCGGCCGCAGACCCATGCCTCGGTGTACCGTAAGGTCATGAATGCAACACGTTTGTCCTGGGCAGTAGCAGGAATTTAAACCGCAGCTTCACTAAAGGGTTCACGTCTGAGGATAAAAAAATTTGCGATTTATTAGAAAACCAGTCACATAAACACTGTGTAAAAATAAGGCCTTCTTAGTCATACCCGTGTTCAATGCTTAGGAATCACTGAAATACTTTTCCCTGCAATTACGGGGACCAACGTTAGTAACTAAGTTATTGGAAGGCAAACTAGAAGGAGGGAGAAAATAAAGAAGACCTAGATTAAGGTAGGTGGATGATGTCGAATTGGACTTGAAAAATATCGGTGTAAAAAGATGGAGAACAAGAGCTTTGGACAGAATGGGCATCTGTCGTGAGGGAAACCAAGGCCAAACTTAAAGGGCTGTAGTACTAAAGCGGATGGCGAATGTTCTAGTAGCTGCGAATGGATTCCAGGCACAGAACAGGGGAGCAGCTTGTCCGCGTCCCGTTCGGTGCTGCGATCTGGTTGTCTAGCGTCTTGTGTAATCAGCTGATTGTCTCGTGAAAATTCAGCTGATATAAGAACGAGTTTTTGTGAAGTTGTAGTATGACAAATACAGGTTTGTAAACGTTGAAGTTGCAACACAGTAACTATAGTGCATGACTTGACTTGTGTTAATTGAATACCGCTAAAAGTTGAAAGTTTGTCCAATATTATGCATTAAGTTTATAATATCCTTCCCGCCCGGATTTTCTTCTTTGTGCTGAATTTCATAATGAGCTAAGGGATTTTTGTAGTTTATTTTCGTCTTTGTATTGCCGCGCATGAATCAGTAAACAAACCCGCTCTAAATTCACTGTCTTACATAACCTCAAAGCAGTTGATAAGGGCAGTGGCCTTGTACGGAACTGTGTTTTACTTAACACATGGGTTATATGTGGCCTAACAACTTTTGTAAACTGCAGAGGTTATGGGAATCATAGGGTTTATAAATGGAGAAATGGAAAGGGATGTAGGATGCTATTCAAGTATTCGTATGTAGGTACTGAAGAAAACAACAAACATCTTTATCAGAATTAAGAACGCCCGACTGGCCATTTAGAGCTCAGCACTCTGCTTCCTATTAGAGAAGTCCTAGGTTCGCTTTTTGACACAGAGACCGTGGACCTTTCCAGTTATAACCCCACCACAGGTTAGGTTAGATTAGGTTAGGTTAGGTTAGGTTATGTTAGGTGTCATAATTACTGACACTTGTTTCAATATATTTACAATCTTTTGTGGCCAAAACAGGAGTGGGGTTATAACAAGAAAGATCCGAGACTGGCAATCCTGACAGTTTTCTTATAACTTCTCTGGTTCTCCAGGAAAACGCGGAGATAGTACCTAAAATTAGTCCATACAGCTTCCTTCCACGTCGTTTTCTTTCGTTATTCATCAGTCATTCCATTATTTTATCTTCGGTGCTATATAATCTCTTTAATAAATCATAAGCGTATAAAAGGTAAAGCAATCCCATTACAGGCCTGGACAGGCCTGTAATGGGTTCCAGGAGGTTGAGGCTCCCAGATTTCTAGACAATCGGCACATGAAGGTAGTAAGGTTGTCAGCCCTACGCACCGGCCGCCTTTACCCTCCAGGAAGTACTCCTGGTACTTATATTTGTTAGAGGCTGAGTCGACCCCAGGACCCTAGTGCGACCGAAAGGATTATGTCAAGGAAAAATTCCAATGACACCATCGGGAATCGAACCCGCAACCTTCCGGCTTGTAGAGCAGTGCCTCAACAAACTGCGCTACCGCGTACCACCATATATATATATAAATTAATTAATATAATATATAATATAGCATATTATATTATATAATATATATATATAAATATATATATATATATTTAACAAATATAAACGACAACACCGCCCAGCCGAGGATATAAAACGGATGACATGGGTTACACCAGTGGTTCCCAACGTGGGCGGTACCGCCCCCTGGGGGGCGGTGGGTTTACCGAGGTGGGCGCTAATAGACAAGTAGTGCATTTACTTTTATAATAAAATTCAAATAAAGTAATTTTTGTATTAAAAATAAAAAATTAACTAAATTCCTTAGTATTTTAATGTATGAATTTTATTCAAGCACACATTATTTTTTTAATAAACTATTGCTAGATGAATTATTGTTAATCATAAAAAATACAATAAATTTTAAATAATTAATTAACACATAAAACATTAAGTTTAACTCCTATAATTTTATTTAAACGATTTTTTAAATATAAAATAAAAGTGGAAACAAAAGCGCATTTATGTTTTTTAAAAAAGGGGCACTGTGGGTCTGTGTATGGAACCAAGGGGGCGGTGGACCGAAAAAGTTTGGGAACCACTGGGTTACACTGATCTGGGTAAATTAGTCTGCATAGTTTCTCAGCTACAAGCGGGACCTCCGAGCAAATGTGGTTCGATTCTCGGCAGAGGCAAGAGACTTTTCTCTTCTCCAAAGCATCCATGCCGGATCTGGGGCCGGAGACTCTTCGCTCGTAGGTAAAGCGCCCCGGTCCTCAAGCTGACCAGTCACCGTCATTTGGTGTCGAGGTTAAGACTGCGTAGATAAGGACTGGTAAATGTGAAGGTTGTCGCTGTCCACGTCATGAAGGCATATGTGGGAAGTACAGGTACACCTCCACTCATTCTTTTCCTCGGCACTAAATGGAGGCGTGGTCAGCCTCACGTCCCGGCCGCTTCCCCCCCCCCCCCCCCCCGGAGAAAGAGCCCGCTTACTCAGTGTGGAGATAAGCCTCCACTTCCCCATATGCCTTTATGACGTGGTGCTTAATTAAGCACAGGACTGAAAGGCGAAATGGATGTTCGTACTGTACACGAATCAATAGTGAGTGCATAAGTTGGAAGGTGCTTCCATCTGTTGGAAGTATTCCGCATTACGAGGAAGTAGGTCATGATCTCTACGTCGGTATTATCAATGCCTGTATCTTCTGCGCAATGTTTTTACAACGAAATGCATGCTGTCGTCCTTGACTGCCGGCGGTTGATCGGCAGGTGCCTTAGTCTGCTGTGTGGAGTGGTTAGAGGTGATGTGTTCTGCAAATATGCGGCTGTTACCAATCATGTATAAGGGCTTTATGCATCGGAATGTATTCGCTAAAACAGTGTCTCTATTTGCCACATGCTGGATTGGTAAGTTATATTTCTGTGCTTGTGTTTCGTATGTTGCAGCAGTTATTTTGGTAAAGGTGTAATTTAACATGGGTATAAATGACGGGGTGTATGAACTCTGATTTCTCCATTACTTACTGGAAGCTAAGAAACGCAGCCCAAAAGAACTTGGAAGTGCTTTCTAAATTCAAAAACAAATGAAAACCAAGAAGAAGTTTGTGAATTCGAAAATCCTATTGAATGTGTAAATTCCAGTTTGACAACAGTGAAAAATTCGCCTTCGTATTTTTATATACTTCTTTATTGTCACTTCTAAATTGCGTAGTTAATGACATGCGTTTAAAATCGCGTACTGGAAATGTTTTTGAGTGTAGAATTCAAAATGCAGATAAGCAACTTGAGTGTCATCGTAAAATGGCTGATATTAATTGACCTTTTAAAGCATGCATGACATTTAAGTAATATTTAAAAATTAACTCCCTACAAACTGTGTCTCAATTGCAAAGAATGGCCGTGTGCTGGAATTATATCAAACCTATACTACGTAGTGGAGTTTCCATAACGTTAAACCAGATGCTATGCTGCGTATAGTTTACACTGTGCATTGAACAGTTAATGGAGCCATCAAGTTCTAAATGGAATGTTAAACAATTTATTATCGTATGTATGAAGGCAAGGAAGTGTTTTGTACCAAGTAGAATACATTCCAGGTACCATATTTATACGTATTTGTGCTGGGCATGTGGAATGCCAAAAACATGTTTCATTCGCTATTTTGTATGAAAATGAACGCTGATCTCCCATTGTCAGGGAAGAACACAGGTTGGGGCTGTATGAGAGTTGGGTACTGACGAGAATGATGTAAGAGGCAGAGACAGTCTTTGGGTTGTGTATCACATATCATGCATAAACTACAGGGACATTATTTTATGTGACCAATATTTTGTGTCACTTACTTTCGGATCGCTTATGGTATAGACCAGGGGTGGCCAAACTTGCTTAACGTAAGAGCCACATACGATAAACTTCAGATGTTTGAGAGCCGCAAGACATGAACAAATATTACACACACGTTTTTTATTGTTACATGCACATTTTGTTACAAACATTTTATATAAATATTAAGAAATACATGTACGTAATAATATTTATTTTATTTATTTTTATGTATTTTTAAACTGTTAATTTGTGTTAGTTCCAATAATCGCACAGTACACATATATATACCAAATGTTTTTAAAATCGTGATTGATTATTGTTTTAACTATATTGAGCATATTTAATACGGTAATGAACTACGGAAACATCTAATAAAAATATGCAAATTTGTATTTCATTAACATTAAATGAGATTGCCAAAAATAAAAATAAAAGGCTATTTACTGCCAGTAGAGAGCTTGTGAGTCTCCATCTTGGCTGTGAGTCGCTTAAATTCCGGCTGATATATTGTCCAGCACAGTTCCTCTGTAATCCTTGCTAATCCAAAATTTATTTATTCCCTGACTCAAATTTAGCATTAAAATTAGGATTTAAATTCTTAAATATATTTACTCATCATGAACACTAAACTTACGTTTTAATCCAGTGGACTGTCAGTTTATAACCGGTAAATAATTATAAAGGTTGACATTTTTTTATTTATCTTTTATATGAATTGTAATGCAAAAAGGAGCTCAGCTAACATATTTCCGCGAGCCGCACATTATATGTCAAAGAGCCGCATGTGGCTTGCGAGCCGCGGTTTGGCCACCCTGGTATAGATCGTAGCCCCTGAATGATCCGCCCACATTCGCCCACATGAAAACATATGAACATTTATGTTAGGATCTCGCTGAATTCTTCTTAGAATGATAAATGTTTCAGAGTTGTAGAGGAAATCAAAACACATTTTACGTTCATTAAATTTTTTCCCCCCCGAAAATCGTGCCGTTTTTGAGGTAATGTGGAAAAATATGGTAGAGCCAGACAGGCCACAGATGATACTGTAATACGGCGCATGTCCATTTGATGCTGGATAAATAAGGCTACAAAGGCACAGAATATGTAATACTTATTGCTATTCCACGGCAACAATGGTTACGCGAACGCACCTGTTTGTTACGTTTATACGTACATTGCCTGTCTTGTCAGGTGCTTATACGTAGTCGCGAAAAGCGCCTGTTAGCTTGTCATGTCCGTCTGTCCGTCCGCACGTATCAACGTGGCTCCCACTGGGCGGATATCCGTGAAATTTGATATTGGAGAAAATCTGTTGAAAAAAATCCAAGTTTAGTTAAAATCTGACCAAAATATCGGGCACTTTACATGAAGACCTAGGTGCCTTTCACACTGTTGGCAGCGACATATGTAACGCAAGAGTAAATACAACGCAGCATTTCGTTTCCATGGCAACGTGTAGCTGGGTTTTCATTCATTCATCCATTCGCTCGTTCATCATCCATTAATTAAATACATTCATTCTGTAGTCTGTCTTACGACAGGTCCATAGCCTCTTCCAAAGTGAGTTCTCCACAGAGCGCGATCTAGTGCTTCCTCTTTCAATTTCCAGTATCTTTTCTTTTCCTTAAGATCATCCAGTAGCTGCTTACATCTTCTTCCTCATCTTCCCTTCAATTCTTTTCTTCCTTCTAGGGCTTTATACCACGAAAATATAAGTTGTGTTTGACGGGTATAATAGTTGGTTTTGTTCGTTTAAAATGTAGATTACTAAATCATACCGCAGGTGGCACATGTATTTATCGCTGGGCTTGAAACATTCTAATATATACAGGGCATACACAAAAGAATGGTGCGGTTTGTTTTTATTCACTTTTGATACCGCACCATTCTTTTGTGTATGCCCTGTATGTTACGTAATAACACTGTAACATCAGCGTAGCACGAATTGATAAGTACTGAGTGGAATAGTGCTTGGTGTGAGAGCATATGAACAAACACACATCCACGAATCTTCAAATGTTCAATGCAAGTTGTGAGAAAATGTAGGGGTGATTAATAGGGTTGTTTTGAGTGGAGAAGGGCATTGCACTGTTGATCTGATTCTGAAAAACGACGGAGCTGTTGTAAAAAAAAAACCGAGGAAACGCAAAGACAACTGCTGATTAAATGAGGCATTTCTTTTGGTTATCTTTTCAGCTGCGTGTTTTCGCGTTATTTCCCTACGCATGTTTGCTTTTTGAAATGAGTTCATGCACTATGCACCCACATTATTGCCCGTTACTACAGAAATTGTTATGTATTTATAAAGTAAAAGGTGAATTTCCATGTGCACGCCGTGAAGACATATGGGGGAGTGGAGGTATAGCTCTATTTATTCTTAACCTCGGCACTGAGAAGTGAGTGGTCAGCTTCATATCTCAGCCACTTTACCCCCCCCCCCCCCCCCCCCCGGGGGAAAGAGTTCCCAGTATTCATTGAGTAGGAAGGTGGGTGGGCCCCATATTCGGTCTGTACCCTGTTCACTGTACTGATGGAGCTATGCTTGTCATTTGTGTGCCTGAAAAACTGTTCAGCATGCGAACAGTAGCATCCATGATTCGCCACTTGGGTTTGTCTCTTGTCTGTGATTTATCTTGAAACCCCATCTCTTTTTCATGTTTTCTCTCCCCTCCACCCCAAATGCCAAGGAAGTTGAAGTTAGGCGAATGGCCTTCCCATTAACCGAACTTCAACTTCCTTGGCATTTAATTCAACCAAACATAATCTACCCAGTAAAACACTTGAGTTACGTATTAACAATTTCTTTTGTTTAGTTGTGCTGTCTCAGACAGGTGCTGTGGCAGCCCTGTCAGTGCAGGAATATTTCCCTGAGATCGGGAGTGATCTGACCGTTGTGACATGGGGTCATGCTGTAAATAGCCAGCAGAAGTTGCAGGATGCCCTCACAGGTAAGAATCCTAGGCAAGTAGCTACCAACAACTTAATTTATTAACCATTCCATGCCATGCACGACATAGAGTCGAACTCGGTTATAACGTCATGAAGGGGACTGAATATTTTGTGTCGTTGTAAACGAGTGTCGTTATAACCGAGGAGTATAATGTTATGGTAACAGTGAGGAATTAATTGGTACCACAGAATATCTGACGCTATAGACGAGGTGTCGCATAAACCGAAGTCGTTATAACCGGGTTAGACTGTACTTCGATTAGGTGCACTGAGAGTTTTATTGTCCCATTGTCCGTGGCTCACCTCCAGAAGTTATAGACATTTGCATGAACCAAGAGATGCTGAGTTTGTTTCATCCTGCTTCTCTTTATCAGGGAAGAGAAGTAGGCTTGTGACGTCACCGTGCTGCTGTGTGTCACTCATTTCAAATGTTGAACAAGGTGACAGATTTTTACGAAATTTTGTTGAAATGTATCACAGGAGACCACGCCACTGCCATACATTTTAATTTCCTACAGTCAGTAATAACAACATGGCATATGGGCGAAATTATGTGGGAGAGAATATAGCCACGTCTAATGTAAGGCTCTGAAATTATGCATAGTAAGAGATATTAAAAATATATGCAACTTCTGTTAAAGTATTTTTTTTTGCACAAAATAAAATAACAACATGGCGGCTGCAGGAAAATTTTATTTAACTTTCGGCTTGATGGCGATAATTTACGGAACATCGGAAACAAGAATGTAAGGTTTTGTGCTGTGAGGTAGATCATAGACTTGTCTAAATATTGTGTATGAATATATTTAGTAAGTAACTAGAAAAAATAATTACGTTGCAAACTTTGAGTTTACATTCGACATATTTAACCTAGACAGTCCGTATCGACTTTTCACGAAACGCAAAATACAGTAATAATAATATAAAATAATAATAATAATAATAATAATGGTACACACACACACACACACACAAAACTACTGTAGTATGTGAACACGAAGATGTGACAGTGTTATGGAATCAAGGGGTACATACAGACAGAGAAGTTACAGTAAATGGGACAGATATAGTAATTAAAAACAAAAAGAGAAAACAAGCACACTGATAGATGTGGCAATACCAGCGGACATAAATGTCACGCAAAAGGAAGCAGAAAAGAAACCGAAATACAAAAGTTTATGTATAGAGATACAACGAATGTGAAACATGAAATGTATGATTATACCGGTAATAACTGGAGCCACCGGAATAGTAACAAAAGGTTTATAGAAAAATTTGGAAGTCATACCAGGAAAACATTCAATAGATCCACTACAAAAGACAGCTGTACTGGAACATCACACATAATACGGAAAGTATTGCAGTCTGAAACTTGAAGCCTGAGCTGTGGGGATCACCGTTGGTTCAAGAGAAGTATCAGGGAGAACAGGCCTGTGACAGGAGACGAACATAATAATAATAATAATAATAATAATAATGGATCTGTAGTGCTATTATATGACAGTTACATAGGCGTTATATTTCTAAACACGTTGCTATATTAATAACAATGAAATTTTCTAAAACTTCGTGACGTGAATTGAACTACTGTTGAAATACTGATTTACTGTTATTCGATATTGTATATTGCCTTGATAAGGACAGTGCTTCGGAAACAGGCTCAAGTGCTTTCTTCAGATGAAAAGGTATTGTGCCTACTTAGTGGACCTACCATCCAGGCTGATTATAATGAGCCTGGATGGTAGGTCAGGTGCAGTACCAAAGATAACGTTTAAAATTAAAACAAAAATTGCACAAACGCATTCATCTCAATGATTACTGATACTTATAAATGCTGAGACATAAACAATGGTAAAATTTATTTTTAACAAATTCGGACTATAATTAGATGGACCAGCCTTATGGGTGCGATTTAACCGGTCGTATTTATAACGAAACTCGGCGTTTCCTGTTACGAAATGGATGTCCGTATATATAATAATCTAGTGTGGGTCAGTGAGTGATTGAGTCACACCCCAGTTGCCACCGTTACGATAGAGGTTTAGAGAAACTTCTCTGTGAGTTAAGCACCGAAGCCATAGAAACCGTTTTTATTGTTGAGATTGTGTTCTGCATGAGGTACGAGTTGAGACTGAAGAAACAGTTGAGCATAGAGCATATAATGCAATATAACTCAAACATCGCAGCACTGCGTTATGTGAAATTAACGCTTGGTTTACGATGAAAGAGGCGATGGTGGTGCGCGTGAATATGGTGGCAGCCCGGCGCATTTGGTCGGTATTGTCTAATTTTATATAAGTTTATATCTTATCATTAAATGATTAGTTTAATTAGCCATGACATTTTGCTTCTAAGTTCCTTCCCACTCACCAGGCATGACTATGTTCACATTTCATACTCCACTACGCAGTATTTTTCACAAACAGAATTTCTTATCCTGCAAGTTTGAAATAGAATCCTTTATTTATTTAACGTACTCTCGATACTAGAAGTCGATAAGTTGGGATTATGATATACTGGTGACTACGATTTTATAATAACTAAATTCTTGTAATTATATGTTGTGTAGAGAAACTGATGATGTTGGAAGCAGATGTGGTGCTTGGAACTCTGAAAGGCGGTTCAGGGGAAGAGATCCCAGTGATGGCACATCCACCAGACAAAGTGTCTGATCTGAGTCTTCAAAACTTCCTGACGGAAGTGATGTCAGCC
This sequence comes from Reticulitermes speratus, assembly GCA_021186555.1. Classification (NCBI taxonomy): domain Eukaryota; kingdom Metazoa; phylum Arthropoda; class Insecta; order Blattodea; family Rhinotermitidae; genus Reticulitermes; species Reticulitermes speratus. The sequence goes on along the minus strand of JAJKFL010000042.1, from coordinate 40,798,856 downwards.
ACCCAGCAAGGTCACCGTTGTGGTATCAAACTGGATTTCAAGACGGTAGAGGTGCTGCAACCGTCACTGTCACAGCTGAAAGTCTACGAAAAACAGGTACAGACACGGTTTGGTCATCAAGCCGCCATTTAATGGTCAGTGGTAATCGTATGTACCACCCAGTTAAACGTTAAATTACTTGACACATTGCACGAGATTTTTTGGCGTCCATAGACTTGGTGTTGGACGTGCCGGTCTTCTGGGATGTAACACTGTGTGTAGCGGTGTTAACAGGTACAGACGTTTCGAAGACATTACGTTCCTTCAGAAAGTCGGTATCTGTTACCTCGTTACACACAGCATCACCGCCCAAAAGACCAGAATTTTCAACCTAACATACTGATCCAGAGGGCATATTTGTTTTTCCTTCAATTGGTGTTCAGAATAAACAAAGATAATATTACTGAATTTTATTAACCAAATTACTTTCATAATTGGTGTATTGTGTTGTCTTGGAAATAATAAAGTGACTGACTGATTACTGACTGACTGGCTAATTACTGACTGATTACTGACTGACTGGCTGGCTGACTGACTACTGACTGATTATAATCAGTCAATAATTATTGATTTACTGACTGATTTTTTTCTATGGCTCAACAGCCCCTTGGGGGCCTAGGTCGCCCCTTTTTACGACGCTTCACGATCACACTTTAGACACACTACACTCGGTAGGACTCCTCTGGACGAGGGACCAGCCCGTCGCAGAGACCTCTACCTGACAACACACAACACTCACAAGAGACAGACATCCATGCCCCCGGTGGGATTCGAACCCACGATCCTAGTAAGCGAGCGGCCGTAGACCCACGCCTTAGACCGCGCGGCCACTGGGATCGGCTTACTGACTGATTATTGACTGATTTACTGACTGATTATTGGCTGGCTGACTGATTACTGACTGGCTGACTGACTACTAACTGATTATTGGCTGATTTACTGACTGATTACCGACTGAACTGACTGACTTGCTGATTACTGAATGAATGAATGAATGAAGGAAGGAAGGAAGGAAGGAAGGGAATAAGTCCATGCAGCAGAGTCCCTTTTGATAAGCTAATAGGTCTTCAGCTAGTCAAATTCCCTATGCACTTTAAGGAACCTGAAATTCCTTTACCACATTCCAAATAGCACATCACCTGTCCCTACCTTCAGCTGTAAGCAGGACATTCGGTACATTGAGGGCTTTTGAAACACGGTACTGCGGGTGTTCCTTGAACCTAAGGGGGAGGAAGTTACAGGAGGCTGCGGTCAATTATATACTGAGGACCCTCATGATCTGTACTCCTCACTTTGCCCTGCAGACCATTTAGTTTATCGCTAGCCAGAGCATGACAGCCTGCATTCGCCGCGACGTACCGTGACAACTGGGGTGCCCAAGTCAGCTATAAAAGATACGTTCCGTACTAGCGCGGTGAAGTGAATCAGATTGAGATGGGCGGGGAGTGTAGTACGAATAGGAGTGATGAGAAACGCTTACAAATTCTAGTCACGAAAATTGAATGAAAGAGAAAATTTCATTGATCTAGGCAGGGGTGGAAAGGTAATATTAAAATGGATATACTAGAAATAAATTGTGTTGTGCGTTGAATATAACTGGGTCAGGATATGGACCATTAACAGGCTGCTCTGCATAGAAACAGACAAACTTTGGGTTCTGTAAATTACGTAGCATTTCATTTAATAATATCTCAGCTTTATGTAGTGTTATAATTGGGCAGATATGCTTACTTCAGTGAGTGGTAATGAAGAAGCAGCGGACTTAAAGAATGCAATGGCCAATAACGGTGGCCGTGCGGTCTAAGGCGTAGGTCTGCCCAGTTCGATTGCTGGGATCACGGGTTCGAATCCTGCTGAAGGCATGGATGTTCGTCTATTGTGAGTGTTGTGTAGGTAGCGGCCTCTGCGATGGGCTGATCACTCTTTCAGAGGAGTGTTTGTCGTATTGTGTGTGATACAGAAACCTCAACAGTGAGGCTGCTGAGGCCCGATTTGGGCTGTTGCGCCACAGGAAAGAAAAGAATGCAATGGGTAGCCGTTATCACGCAGACATTTGTATTATTTGCAGATAAATTTCCCCGTCATGTTGAATGCAGACATCTTGCCTGGACCAGTTAACAGCAACACAAAACCAGTTGATGCAGACAGATTCCTTGATCTCTCTGTTAGACTGTTTCCCTCTAGCACGCTGTCTGTTGGCTGGACCACGAAATATGGCGGATTAATTTTCAATGGCGCCTACTCCGAAGAACAGGTCAGTGCTTCAGTCATTACACAAACACGCTGATATTTCGTATAATGTCGTCCGTTTCTCCACCTCTGGTATGGTTGTTAGGAGACTGTGTCTGGCGTTTTGTAGTACAAAAGTAGCCTATGTCTACTGCTGTTTCTTTGCTAGGCAGCAAACAGTTCAGTGTATATTCATAAGTGAACTCTGTCGTTAGCTGTTGTGTTGTGTGACAGCTGTTCAAATACCGTCAGATGATAAAACGTTGGACACTGGGAGTACATATTTATAGATAAGCAATATAATATCAGTATTTTTATTTTAAGAAAATTATGTGCTTTGTAAATTAAGATTATAAATGAGATCTACGCTCTGCTGGGATATTACGCAGCGTCGAGTGGTAATCTTTTACAGACGTTTCGAGACAACGTGTCTGTCCCATCTTCAACGGTCAAGAAGTACCATGGGACCGATACGTTGTCTCCAAACGTCTGTAAAAGATTATCACTCGACGCTACGTAATATCCCAGAAGATGGCAGATCTCATCAACATGGCGGCTGAAATCTGAAATCACAGATTATACATGTACGAAGTGGGGGGAGGGGGAAATGTGAAGGAACATAAGGAGATTAGTAAATGAGAACAAAATCTGTAGAGACAGCACAAAATGTTGTTTTATTATTACTGACCTTGTGATAATGTTATGGAAGATCGAGGGTTCGTATCCCGGCAGGTCCAGGAGATTTTTCTCTTCTACAAAACATCCAGACCGGTTCTGGGGCCCACCGAACCACCAATTAAATGGGTACCGGAGTTTTTTCCTTGGGGTAAGGCGGCCGGGGCATGAAAACCCCTCACCTCCGTCTAGTGACGAGGTTAAGAAAGAGTGGAACTGTACCTCTACTCCCCATACATGCCTTCATGGCGTGGACAGAGGTTACTTTACACTGATTATTAATTACTATTATTTCTCTTATCTTAAAAAAAACATAAGGCGTTGAGGATCTTAACCACCACGCCCTTCTAAACATCTTCATGACTTAGTGTTTAAGGAACCTCCAATGTCATGAATGTTCCCGACCCTGCCACTGGTACCTGTCATAAACCAGTTCGCATATTCTAAACCCGTATTTAAAGACCCGTTTTAATATTATCTTCCCTTGTGGTTTTCGTGTAGTCCTTTCCCCTCCTTTTCCTGACTTACGTATGCATTTTCCTTCTGTCCCATGCGTGCTACGTTCCTCATCCAATTCATTCCCTCCATCACCCTGATAGTATTTAAGGTCTATGTTTTACTTTATAAACTGTACTGTCATTCACATTGCGGTGTTCAAGGTTCAATAACACCGTATAGTCTGGTTTATATCAACATTTCGGAGGAACGTACCATAACTCTTCCTGATTGATGATAACGGTCAGATGGGGACAGCAGGTTCTTCTACGTTGATACCCACCTACCAGAAAACTACAGTAAGCCTCTTGACCAACATGGAAACGTCATATATCGCAAACTTAACACAGAGTATATAAATCTTATTCCGACAAATGTACACAGTTTTATGTTATTTAACATAACTGTTTATTATTTAAAAATGCCCAACATGTTTCGAACCAATTTTTTTAGTTCATCTTCAGGGGCTTGCTTGTTCAAATTACATCAGCTGTACATGTTTGGTACTATTAAAACATGTACAGCTGATGTAATTTGAACAAGTAAGCCCCTGAAGATGAACTAAAAAAACTGGTTAGAAACATGTTGGGCATTTTTTAATAATAAACAGTTATGTTAAATAACATAAAACTGTGTACATTTGTCAGAATAAGATTTATATAATCAAAGAGAATGTACGGTGCAAGAAACGTAAAGTCCGCTTTATCGTGTCCCATAACACGGCAGATGTCACGGATGCCCCATCGGATGCAGGATGGTACACGATAAAGGGACGGCGTGTTAGCTGGATGTCTTTATTGTGTTTAGGTTGAAGCAATGAGAGAGGCACTCGAGCGACACCACGTGACGCAGTCAGTGACATTCCCTGTGCGTGCAGGGATGGTCGCGAATTCGGGAACGACTTTAGCACCCCTCATGAACATCCCAAACACACGTTTACCATATGGAGCTCTGACTACGATCCTGTAAACGTCACCAGGCTCCGGGAAGTAATCTTGGATATTCTGGGGAGAGACCGTGTCTTCGTGGATGTCCCAAAGTCGCTGTCTGATCAGCTACAGTTGTGGCGTAAGGATACACAACGGGATTCGTCATCGGCTGTCGTATTCCTGCCTTCCATAACTGCTATCCTTGCCGCCATGGTAACTTGGATACTCAACAAATTTAAATGAAATATAGACACTTATTCTTGTGTTGTGATGTCGTCACTGTGAGCAAACACATTTCTTTCTGACCAAAGAAAGCTTTCTTAAGATAATAAAATGGCCAATGGGTCATATTCTGTTTATTTATACGTGTCATACATATTATTTGCATTTGGAAATCCATTTCGCGATACAATGAAAATAAAAACACTTACATAGAGGTGACTTATTTGAACGGAAAATACCGAATGCTGCCTAAACGTAACGCGGCATCGCAGGATGTAGTGAACCGCAAAAAATCTACACAAATTATTATACTAAGAGTATACATCCAAATTTCAATCCCTTGAAGCCTCATATTCCTATAAATTATATTTAAAATTCATTTCCTACCTCACAGAAAACATACTGCTTTTCCAGTAAATATATAATTCGTTTTGTGCTGTTAGGGAAATAATCGTTGTTTATCTGAGAGTCATACGAAACACAGAAATACACTTTACGATCAGATTATCGATATGTATATAATCTTAAAGAAGGTGGTACCTATAGTTGGGTACTGCTGTGCTGTAAAGGGGTAGTAATTAATAAAGAATTAAAAAACAAAACTGCAGTTAATTGGCATGATGACGTACTCTTTAACTCAAGTTTGAAATTAAAACGAGGTGCTTAAGGAACAGCGCCAATGTACGGGGTAACTGAGATAAAGCTCCTTATATCCTTAGCATTACACGTACGTGATAAAGAATACGAAACAGAGATCGTGTTATGCATTAACACCTGTATGGTTGTGTGGCTACGAAACGGCTGTGGAAATGTATCGCTTTATGCATTATACCGCACATGATCTCATAGAAACGAATAAGAGGGAGGCAAGGACTTTAGACTGTCGATAGGCCCACAGAAAGTGGTTCAAACAATGAGCCTGGAAATCCTGACAGGTTTGTAGTGGTTTTACTCAGTCCCTCCAGCCACTACCACTTCCATCCACACCATTTCCATTTAATTATTTGTGATCATATCATTAGTTGCTGTGTAGCCCAATTTAACTTTATTAATGACATCTATCTATCATCTATCTATCTATTCCCTTTCGCTCCTTGCGGAGCATAGGGGCCTCCTTTCGGAGGTTTCATGGTCGTGTGCATAGATGTAGTGAGTGACCAGCCCACTGACTGCACAAGTTCTATTCAATCCTGATGTGACTGCCAGAGCCATCTAGCAGTCAGTCAGGAGACTTTGGGTGAGAAATGGCCGCTGAATTTTGCTTACGAAACATTACTAGTTCTATTCATGCCCGTAAGGTTCTTTTACATGCCGTAAATCTACGACATGGGACCGACGGATTTACTTCCCCTCCGAAGGAAGTTGTGCTACGGATTTTTGTCACCCGCGAACCTTGGGTCCAGTGGCGAGCACGCTAACCACTAGTCCACCGAGGACGACAATGACCATCTACTGTTCATAAAACTTTGTATTTGGTATTTCAGTTGGTATGTATTTTAAAAATGTAACTTAAAGTAGCCATGAATCGTAACATTTCAAAATCAGTAAAACCATTTACGAACATCCTGTATATGTGCTTACATGAATGTCACATGTACTTTACTGAGCGAGTGATATATTTTGTCATGTATCTGACTTATGTTCCAGATCTGTTCTCTTATAGTCGTGGGTGGGGACAAGCTGTTTAGAATTTTCATGTTTCATTCAGTTCTTTCGGTGAATACATTAATTCTAACGGCACAAAACCAGTACAGTTTCCTGTAAGATCCCACCTGATTTATAAAGCTAAAGCTATCCCCATACAGACCTGGACAGGCCCCTAGGGTTCCAGGAGGTTGAGGCTCCCAGATTTCCAGACAATCGGCACATGAAAGTGGTAAGGTTGTCAGCCCTACGCTTCGGCCGCCTTTACCCCCCCCCCCCCCCCCCCCCCAGGAAGTATTCCTGGTACTCATTTATGTTAGAGGCTGAGATGATAATTTTTGCATCTGATTTGGATGTGACTTTACCAAAATAACATATAGTTAATAACATGTATTATGCGAGATTTTAGGCCTTTTAGCGGTATGCCTGAAGTTTCCATTCTGGGTTATGACGCCTTTTTACTGGGTGGTGTCATCTTTATGGGGTCAAAATGTCTTGTGGGACATTTCGAGCCCACGAAGATGAGACACTAAGTTTTCTTGTAACATCAGTGACACGGCGTCATATCCCAGAAGGAAAGAAACCTCAACATTTATTATATTAAATAACCAGGAACTGCGATTTTAAAAAAAATAAATCGCGAGATATTTCATAAATATTTTGTAGTATTTATTAAATTTTGCTTTTTGTAATTACCATAGTTTACAGTACTGGCTCCAGACTGTGCTGCATGAGGCCAGGCACCGGAAGTGGTTTGTAGAGGATCCCTGGGAACCTGAAAGGGCGAGTTCTAATTTTAGTACAGAATTTTTGAGTGAGTAATGTTGTGTTAATAATTGCATGGAAACCTTCAGAGCAGGTAAATTTTGCCTCCTAGGACATCCCGTATTCTCCTCCTCCTTGTCAGTCTTCAAAGGATTAGAAGATGAACACTGAGCTTAACTCTGGAAAGCAAGCCTTAATGACCTTCAAGTATTGACTTGCAGAAAGAGGATATTATTGTGAAGTTTGTGAGAATAGGGAGGGAGGTTTGTGGTAGTTTGTGAGATTTGTGGTAGTTTGAGAGTGTTTGTGAGAGTTTGTGGAGTTTGTGAGAGTTTGTGGGCGTTTGTGGTAGTTTGTGAAGTTGTGTAGTTGAGTTTGGTGGAGAGTTTGTGGTAGTTTGTGAGAGTTTGTGGTAGTTTGAGATTTGTGGTAGTTGTGAGAGTTTGTGGTAGTTGTGTAGTGAGAGTTTGTGGTAGTCTTGAAGTTTGTGGAGTTTGTGAGAGATTTGTGGTAGTTGTGAGTTTGAGAGGTTGTGGTAGTTTGTGAGAGTGTTTGTGGTAGTTTGTGAGAGTTTGTGGTAGTTTGTGTGGGAGTTTAGAAGTCACTGCTATTAAACCAATTGCTTGGACAGACATTGAAATTAGTTCATGTATTTCGTAGGTAAATTTTATTGGAATAAATCTTAATGTTTCCAAACCGTTCGTGTTTCTTAACGAACGCCATCCCGTTGTGTTGTTAGTAGTACATAAATTAAATCAATATCTGACCAAACACAACCAAATTCTATTTATTATATAGGACTATATGTTTCGACCTATCTCGTGTCATCCTCAGGTTCACAATTGTTCTTCAAAACAAATTGAGGAAGAAATGTAACTATAAATATATAATATGTATTTTTCCTCAGTATGTTTTGAAGACCAATTGTGAAACTGAGGATGACCTAAGATAGGTCGAAACATGTAGTAGTTCTATATAATAAATAGAATTTAGTTGTGTTCGGACAGATTGATTTAATTTTTGTACTCAGCAATAAGTCAAGAACAAATGCACAAAACCGCCAATAAAGGTATAAATTAACCTTTTATCATTAATAAAATACCCTACATACGTTTCGGCGTGCAAGAAGCCATCATCAGGGGTTTACAGTTGTACTTATCAAATGCTGTGCTACGGTCTGTCATCGACACTCGCAATATAACTTCACTGTTCGTTTCAGGTAGTCGTAAAACAGTTTGTATCATATGTTAAGAACATAAACGATAAAGGTATAGAATTAAATGGTATAGTAAAATTACACGGTTCACTGTTTCTTCAAACGTTCAAGGGTTTTCACTGCACTTCTAGGTGTTTCACTGGATTATTACATTGCACTGTGTAAGAGCTTGTTGAAAGTACGTGATGGATTGAAGACGTATCGTATGAATTCGTTTAGCATTGCGTCTTTCTTATCGTGGTATGAGGTCTTGCCGACGCGTGTCGTCGTACGTAGGGAAAGTGGTTCTGCGTACTGGTGTGATGTAGGGTCTAGCCGTGTCGTACGTTCGGTGGATGTATACTGTGTTCAATGACAGACAGTGTCGATGACAGACCGTAGCACAGCATTTGATAAGTACAACTGTATACCCCTGATGATGGCTTCTCGCAAGCTGAAACGTATGTGGGGTATTTTATTAATGATAAAAGGTTAATTTATACCTTTATTGACGGTTTTGTGCATTTGTTGGTGACTTATTGGTGATTACAGAAATGCACGGTGATTTAAGATTAAAATTAATTTTTGTACGTTCGTCTTTCTTTGCAGACATGGAGACAGATCGCTCAGTGCATTAAATACTGTACTTCTGTTGAATAATCTTCATGTAGTGTTAAACGACGAAGATATTTCTGATTGATATCTCTTATCAGTCCATCTTATCGGTATCGCCCGGCTGGCCAACATAATAGCTGTCCGTATTCCCAGTCCTCCACTGCGTGAGAGTCTCTGATAATGGATACCGTCGGAATTTCCGAGGTATGTGAACAACCTATGGAGAGAGTATCTTGAGAAGATTATGCTATCGCAGTTAAGAATTTCGCCGTCTCTTGTAGCAGTCAGGCTTTATTACTGTGTTCGCAACAGGTTGCTACTTGATATAGTGACCACGCTGTATGCTGGACAACCAAGGAATCGTGTTTCGATTGCCGACTGGGGCCAGAGATGTCTCTGTCCTTCAGAACGTCCAGACGAGGTCTGAGGTCCACCCAACGCCTATTCAATGGGTATTGCGGGCTTTCTCCCAGGACATAAAGCGGCCAGGCTGTGAAGGTGAATATACGCCTCAATCTAATTCCAAGGTTAAGAGTGAGTGGAGCTGTATCTCCACGCCACCTTATGTCTTCATGGCGTGCACAGGGACAGCTTTATCCATACCAGACCTGCCTAGTAGCCCCGTACCCTAAGATTTCCCATATTTATATTTCGGTTACGTACCGGCATTGGTAAACCCAGCGTTAGTAAAGCTATTTAACAACACTCTATTAGAAGAGGCACAACAGTGTTAGATGTCTTCGTCCAGTGAAAGTCCTGTTTTAAGGTGGCTTGCTTAAAGCAAAATTAGATTTATTAGCGGGTACGTTCTGAATTCTCGTCTGTTTGGGATTGCACAAACGTCTTGTGCTTAAAGCAAAATTAGATTCATCAGCGGGTACGTTGTGAATTTTCTTCTGTTTGGGGTTACACGAACGTCTTGTGCTTAAAGCAAAATTAGATTTATCAGCGGGTACGTTGTGAATTTTCTTCTGTTTGGGATTGCACGAACGTCTTGTGCTTAAAGCAAAATTAGATTCATCAGCGGGTACGTTGTGAATTTTCTTCTGTTTGGGGTTACACGAACGTCTTGTGCTTAAAGCAAAATTAGATTTATCAGCGGGTACGTTCTGAATTTTCTTCTGTTTGGGGGTTACACGAACGTCTTGTGGTTAAAGCAAAATTAGATTTATCAGCGGGTACGTTCTGAATTCCCTTCTGTTTGGGGTTACGCGAACGTCTTGTGCTTAAAGCAAAATTAGATTTATCAGCGGGTACGTTCTGAATTCTCTTCTGTTTGGGGTTACACGAACGTCTTGTGGTTAAAGCAAAATTAGATTCATCAGCGGGTACGTTCTGAATTTTCTTCTGTTTGGGTTCACGAACGTCTTGTGGTTAAAGCAAAATTAGATTTATCAGCGGGTACGTCTGGAATTTCTTTCTGTTTGGGATTGCACGAACGTCTTGTGCTTAAAGCAAAATTAGATTTATCAACGGGTACGTTGTGCATTTTCTTCTGTTTGGGATTGCACGAACGTCTTGTGCTTAAAGCAAAATTAGATTTATCGACGGGATACGTTGTGAATTTTCTTCTGTTTGGGATTGCACGAACGTCTTGTGCTTAAAGCAAAATTAGATTTATCGGCGGGTACGTTCTGAATTCTCTTCTGTTTGGGGTTACACGAACGTCTTGTGCTTAAAGCAAAATTAGATTTATCAGCGGGTACGTTCTGAATTTTCTTCTGTTTGGGATTCACGAACGTCTTGTGTTAAAGCAAAATTAGATTATCAGCGGGTACGTTCTGAATTTTTCTTCTGTTTGGGATTGCACGAACGTCTTGTGCTTAAAGCAAAATTAGATTTATCAGCGGGTACGTTTGAATTTCTCTTCTGTTTGGGGTTGCACGAACGTCTTGTGCTTAAAGCAAAATTAGATTTATCAGCGGGTACGTTCTGAATTTTCTTCTGTTTGGGGTTACACGAACGTCTTTGCTTAAAGCAAAATTAATTTATCAGCGGGTACGTTCTGAATTTTCTTCTGTTTGGGGTTACACGAACGTCTTGTGCTCTTTAACATCCCTCACATTTTTCATTCAAAGCAATTCGCCTATTAGAACAAGGTAACCAGAAGTTAGACCATATGCTGTGAATGCTGGTTTCCTGAACAGTTGAAATGTGGTGACATAATAATAATAACAATTTCTTTGTCTTTTTATCTGTTTCTTCCTTTGTTTTCTTTTACGAGCTGGTCCCTCGTCCATAAGAGTCCTACCGACTGTGGTGTGTCTAAAGTGTGTGATCGTGAAACCTCGACGAAACGAGGAGGCCCAGGCCCATATAGGGCTGTCGAGCCATAAGAAAAAGGTGTAATTGAACAAATGAGTTACGTTTTCATTAGGTGTGTTAACCTTACTGCTTCTGTCTTCGTTATCTTCCAACTTCATGTTAAAAGTAATTTATTTTAGGCTTGTTGTTAGGATAAGTACCGTGATGAATGTAAGACTGAGCAATATGAATATTCATAAGGACTGGGCCTTATACAGTGGACAACACATCTGTCCACAAATATACACAGAATTCATGCATAAAAGCTATTGATGCTGAATAGAAATAACATTTTTAAGGTACACGTTTTGCTTATAAATTATTCGCAATTATTGTTTTGAATATATTTTCAGCATCAGCAATAAAAAAAAATGTTAATTTTGACGGGTCATGTAGCAGGCATTGGTAAATGAGAAATTCATAAAAAGTCTTTGTCGGAAGACTTCTAACCTCAAAGGAAAAGACCATGTGGTAGACCTAGGCATAGATGGAAAGCAGTATTGGAATAGGTATTTAGAGAAATATGGTTTGAGGTTGTGAACTGGTTTGAAGTGGCTGAGAATAAGATTTAATGGCAGGTTTCTCGAAATACGATAATGGGTCTGCTGGTTTCACGAAAGCGAGGCGTTTTATGACCAGCTGAACAAAACAGCAAGCTTCTTAAGAAACACTCTGCGTTGATTCGCTAATCATAAATCATAATTGGATACACACTGTAGACTGCAGACGACAGAGAGACACGTAAGCAGACAGAAGTGTTTTATACATATAGAGCTAACATAGCCTTATATTGCTGCAACCCAACTTACACTGCGGGAAGGTGGTACATATAAAACATAGGTGTTTGCAGTAGTTCCCAGTAATCTCCGTACTTACAGATTTTGCGGTGTACGTTTGCAAGATTTAAAGTAGAATTTTTCTTAAATTGTGACAAGCACTATGATCTAAATGATGTAACGGATTGTTCTTGCGGGCGGATTTTGTTGTGATTTTGTATTCTGGAAATAGTATTAATATAGCCTAGGGTGAGCAGAGTCCTTATTTAGGAAGCAAAAGTCGCACAACGGATCAAAAAATTCTCTGCGGTTTATTGAATACCGAAGTTAGTGTTTTACAGTTGAAAAGAAAGTTACTGGACTTACAAGTTGACAGTTTGTTGTTGGTAAAACTAGTTTACGCCTTCAAAAAAAGTGTTATATTACTCTTGTTATTATTGTTATTATTGAACAGTATTAGAAATTGGCCCGTTTAAGGCGGAAAGAATACGATTATGAAATTTCCTAACGACAAGCTAACTGTGTTGACAGTTGATGGATTTCTGGTAAATTATTCGTCATCCCTCCAAAAGACTCTTACTTTATTTCTTTATTTCTCTTTGACATTTCACTTTCAGTGCTTTTGTTTTTTGTGTTGTTTTATTGCTTGATGTATACAGTAGAATCCTGTTATAACGACATCGGTTTAAGCGACACCTCGTCTATACCGTCAGATATTCTGTGGTACCAATTAATTCCTCGCTGTTAACCATAACATTATACTCCTCGGTTATAACAACACTCATTTATAATGACACAAAATATTCAGTCCCTTTCATGACGTTATAACCGAGTTCGACTGTACTTTTATTTATGTGTTATTCTTTGTTGTGTTTTTCAGTTGCTTTATTTACTTTCTTTCTCTTCCTAATTTTTCTATGTGACTCCCACACTTGTTATTATGACTCCCACACTTGTACTGTGACTCCCACACTTTTATTGTGACTCCCACACTTGTATTTTGACTCCCACACTTGTATTTTGACTCCCACACTTGTATTGTGACTCCCACACTTGTATTTTGACTCCCACACTTGTATTTTGACTCCCACACTTGTATTGTGACTCCCACACTTGTATTGTGACTCCCACACTTGTATTGTGACTCCCACACTTGTATTGTGACTCCCACACTTGTATTATGACTCCCACACTTGTTATTGTGACTCCCACACTTGTGTTGTGACTCCCACACTTGTATTGTGACTTCCACACTTGTTATTGTGACTCCCACACTTGTATTGTGACTCTCACACTTGTATTGTGACTCCCACACTTGTATTGTGACTCCCACGCTTGTATTGTGACTCCCACACTTGTATTATGACTCCCACACTTGCTATTGTGACTCCCACACTTGTATTGTGACTCCCACACTTGTATTGTGATCCCACACTTGTATTGTGACTCCGGATAGTGCAGTGTGTGTGGCCACTAGGCCACGGGCTCCAAGACCGAGAAATCGTGGTTCGTTTTTCTCTGGCACGAGCAAAATATATTTCCTGTGAAGCGTTGAGACCGGCTGTGGAACCCACCCACTCTCCTATCTAGTGCTTACCGGGCACTCTCGTACTTGGGATAAAACGGCCGTAGCGTGAAGCCGACCACCTGCATATATTGCCGAGATTAAGAATGAGTGGAGCCATACCCTTACTCGCTCATATGCCTTTATGAGGTTCATAGGAACAACTTCACCTTTTATCCTTCACTAACTTTCTTATTGGGGCACGCGGTGGCGCTGTTGGTTGAGGCACTGCGCTAGAAGCCGGAACGTCGCGGGTTCGATTCCCGATCGTGTCACTGGAATTTTTCATTGACATAATCGTTTCGGTCGCACTATGGCCCTGAGGTCGACTCCGCCTCTAACAGAAATGAGTACCAGGAATATTTCCTGGGGGGTAAAGGCGGCCGGTGCCTAGGGCTGACAACCTTACCACCTTCATGTGCCGATTGTCTAGAAATCTGGGAGCCTCAACCTCCTGGAACCCTAGGGTCTGTCCAGGTCTGTAATGGGATTGCTTTTTTGACTTTCTTATTTCCACTGTGTGTTTACTTGCTATTCTGTTATTTACTGCGTCACGTCATTATTCATATTCATATCCTTCCTGCATAGTTTCATCCATTTATTACTTCGCCCTCTTAGTTGTCTTACATACATTTTTCATTTCCTGATTTAAATATTTATTTACATTTATCTTCTTCCACATATTGTCTGTTCCTTTACCCATTTAATGCCTAATAGTTCCATTATGTACCATCAGTTTTAACGTTCAAAAATTCTACGGTTTGCCCAAAAGAGTATATTTATATGTTTTGTATGGTTCTCAGACCAGCAATTATTTCCCTATGCAGAATTAAATGACTCCGTTTTGTAACCGAGACTGCGTGTGTTTACTGCGAGGTACGAACTCAATCTATAAATATAATTCAGGTTAGTGTTGGTCTTTAAATGTTTCACATTTTTCTATCACGCTTCGTTATCGCTCTGTCTGGTATTATGCCATGTGTCACTGTCTCTTCTCGTTCATAACAAAGGAGACTTTTGTACCCTCCTTGTTTCACGTTACTGCATGACGCAAAGCCCTCTCCCACCGTAATTGGATCCAACCTGCGGTCTACCCATTCTCTGGAACATCTGGTATAATTCTGAGTCATACTGGACAGGCACTAAACCATATAAATCAGTGGTTCCTAAATTGCGATCCACTCAACCCTTAGGGTGTCGCGAGGAATTCCTGGTGATTCCGAAGTAATTTCTTTCTCGTGACTGATCTCACCAGAATACAGATCTCATAATATCTCCCCATCTCACTCCAGAATCAATATGTTGATCGTTAGAGTGGCGATCCTACCAAGGGTTGTACTAGTCTAATCCACACTGTCCGTAGGCCAGATTTGTTTCCTCCCATCATTTATTAGTAGTAACTAAACTTGTTAATATTTTGACAAAATAATGAAAATATCTTTTTTGTGTTTATTTTGTAATTCAACCGGACAAATTCTTGACTAGCCAGTTATCTAAGCTGATTGGAAGGTTATCTGAATGACGTGATGTTGTATATGTTGTTGTCTTTATCGGTAGTATCATATGTAATTAGGTAGTAATTTGTCGTGCTGACGGTGTTTGCGGCCTGCGGCCATCTTGCATACCCCCAGGGCCATAGTGCGACCGAAACGATTATGTCAGTGAAAAACTCCAGTGACACAATCGGGATAGCGTAGTCGGTATAGCGACTGGGCTACGGGCTGGACGGTCCGGGGTTCGAAACCCGAAAGGAGCGTGACTGGCTCTGGGGCTAACCTAACCTCATATTCAATGGGTGCTGGGGTTCTTTCCCGGGGTTAAGCGGCCGGTGCATGAAGTTAACCACTCATCTCCACCTAGTGCCTTCATGGAAGGGACAGGGACAGATTTACCTTTCCCTTTCACGAAGTCAAAGTACGGGAGCTTGAATAGCTCAGTCATTATAGTGACTAGGCTGTATTTCCGAGTAATCGTGGTTCGAATGGAGATCTACCTCCACTCACTCTTCACGCCCGGCTGCTTTACCGCCAGGAACAAAACTCGCGGTACCCATTGAGTATGAGGCTAGGTGGACCCCAGACTCAATTTATGTGCTTTGTACAACAGAAGATCTCTCTATTTTGCCAGGAATCGAGCCACGGTTTCTCGGTCGTCAGACTCGTAGCGTAGTGTCCTTACGAAATGAGCTACCCAGCGGTTACCGGACAATGTCCTAGACAAACACATTCCTTAAGAAAGGAAGACGGATTTCTAACAAGAAGATGGGTTACCTGCCTACCTCTACCTTCACCTTAATATTTTCTGTAGGGACAGCTGCCTAATTAACCGCACGGTGCAGAGTTCTTAAGAAACTGTCACTAATGACTTGTCAAGAGTTTTGTGAGCTTTCATCGCACCCGACGGTGCACAACTGCCTGCCGCTGGACTTTAGCCTGACCCAGGTGTACTCCACACTCTTACACACTATTTCATTAAAATTGATCTTAGACCCAGGTGTACTCCACACTTTTACACACTATTTCATTAAAATTGATCTTAGACCCAGGTGTACTCCACACTCTTACACACTATTTCATTAAAATTAATCTTAGACCCAGGTGTACTCAACTCTTACCACATTCATAAATTAATCTTACCAGGTTATCACACTCTACACTATTTCATTAAAATTAATCTTAGACCAGGTGTACTCCACACTCTTACACACTATTCATTAAAATTGATCTTAGACCCAGGGTACTCCACACTCTTACACACTATTTCATTAAAATTAATCTTAGACCCAGGTGTACTCCACACTCTTACACACTATTTCATTAAAATTAATCTTAGACCCAGGGTACTCCACACTCTTACACACTATTTCATTAAAATTAATCTTAGACCCAGGTGTACTCCACACTCTTACACACTATTTCATTAAAATTAATCTTAGACCCAGGTGTACTCCACACTCTTACACACTATTTCATTAAAATTAATCTTAGACCCAGGCGTACTCCACACTCTTACACACTATTTCATTAAAATTAATCTTAGACCCAGGTGTACTCCACACTCTTACACACTATTTCATTAAAATTAATCTTAGACCCAGGTGTACTCCACACTCTTACACACTATTTCATTTAAAATTTAATCTTAGACCCAGGTGTACTCCACACTCTTACACACTATTTCATTAAAATTAATCTTAGACCCAGGTGTACTCCACACTCTTACACACTATTTCATTAAAATTAATCTTAGACCCAGGTGTACTCCACACTCTTACACACTATTTCATTAAAATTAATCTTAGACCCAGGTGTACTCCACACTCTTACACACTATTTCATTAAAATTAATCTTAGACCCAGATGTACTCCACACTCTTACACACTATTTCATTAAATTAATCTTAGACCCAGGTGTACTCCACACTCTTACACACTATTTCATTAAAATTAATCTTAGACCCAGATGTACTCCACACTCTTACACACTATTTCATTAAAATTAATCTTAGACCCAGGTGTACTCCACACTCTTACACACTATTTCATTAAAATTAATCTTAGACCCAGATGTACTCCACACTCTTACACACTATTTCATTAAAATTAATCTTAGACCCAGGTGTACTCCACACTCTTACACACTATTTCATTAAAATTAATCTTAGACCCAGATGTACTCCACACTCTTACACAGTATTTCATTAAATTAATCTTAGACCCAGGTGTACTCCACACTCTTACACACTATTTCATTAAAATTAATCTTAGACCCAGATGTACTCCACACTCTTACACAGTATTTCATTAACATTAATCTTAGACCCAGGTGTACTCCACACTCTTACACAGTATTTCATTAACATTAATCTTAGACCCAGGTGTACTCCACACTCTTACACACTATTTCATTAACATTAATCTTAGACCCAGATGTACTGCACACTCTTACACAGTATTTCATTAACATTAATCTTAGACCCAGGTGTACTCCACACTCTTACACACTATTTCATTAACATTAATCTTACACCCAGGTGTACTCCACACTCTTACACAGTATTTCATTAACATTAATCTTAGACCCAGGTGTACTCCACACTCTTACACACTATTTCATTAAAATTAATCTTAGACCCAGGTGTACTCCACACTCTTACACAGTATTTCATTAACATTAATCTTAGACCCAGGTGTACTCCACACTCTTACGCACTATTTCATTAAAATTGATCTTAGACCCAGGTGTACTCCACACTCTTACACACTATTTCATTAACATTAATCTTAGACCCAGGTGTACTCCACACTCTTACGCACTATTTCATTAACATTAATCTTAGACCCAGGTGTACTCCACACTCTTACGCATTATTTAATTAACATTAATCTTAGACCCAGGTGTACTCCACACTCTTACACACTATTTCATTAACATTAATCTTAGACCCAGGTGTACTCCACACTCTTACACACTATTTCATTAACATTAATCTTAGACCCAGTGTACTCCACACTCTTACACACTATTTCATTAAAATTAATCGTAATACTATATTCCATCTATTCATAGTTTCCAAGACGTCTCTTCCCTCCATGTTTTTCTGTTCAGTTTTATAACCGATTCTCATCGGCCACTGCGTGCTACATATCCTGTCAGTCTCATTCTCCTTGATTTAATTACATGTGGTGAAATTTACAAACTATAACGCTCCTTTTTTTTTATTTTTAAGGGCCCCGCAGCAGATGCTACGGACTCACCGCAGCCTTGAAGGCTTATTGTGCAACCCTGTGATGGAGATGGTGAGGTTTTTTCTGCTTTCCTATTTTAATGGAGCACCGATGGAATGAAATTGACAGGGGAAAACCGAAGTACTCGGGGAAAAACTTGTCCCAGTGCCACTTTTTCCACCACAAATCCGACATGGACCGACCCGGAATAGAACCCGGGCCTTCGCCTGAGCCATGGCACGGCCTCAACGCGCCTGTTCATATAGAGTTACTATTTTGTGTGACAACTGTCGGTTGCCACATGCTATCGGCTATCTTGTCGCATGAACAGAGCGCAGCCAGCCGACTGCCCACGCTAGGCGTAGAGACAGGAAGTGACAAACGATAGTTGCCTGATAAAATAAGGATCTTGTATAATAAATAAATGGTGCTTTGAAGTATCCTACAGTCTGTCTTTCTACACGTACTTTTGTGAGCTACCGGCATCGTGTCCTAATTTATGGGTCAAGAAATGATTAGGCTGCTGTCTAGACGACCGAAAAATTGGGTTCGATTCTTGGAAATGGAAAGAGATTTTTTCTTCACAGAGTCGACATCGTCCCAGGAATCGTGTTTCGATTCCCGGTATTTCTTCTCAAAAGACTGCAGACCGGCTCTGATGTCCACCTAGCCTCCAGTTCAGTGGTTACGGCTGCTCTTTGTCGGGAGTAAAACGGCTGGGGCGTGAAGCTGACCACTCCCCCTATGCATTCAGGACGTGGACAGGGACAACTTTACTTGCAGCCTTCAGACCGGCCCTGAAGCCGGCCTACCCAGTGGTTATCCGCGGCTTCTTTTTTCCGCCGGTAAGTTGGCCGAGGGCGTATAGCTGACTATTATTCTCATTCTAGTGCAGAAGATAACAATTCGTGGAGCTGTTACCACCACTTTCCCATACGTCTGCATGGTATAACGCTTGATTAAGCACGGGGGCAAATTTACCTCTTCATTTGTACATGTGGATCATCTATTGTTTCCAAGAACTATATTAAGTTGGTCGTCTCCCTCCGAAGGTGGTCTTCATACCCCCCAGTTGTCACGAAGCTGTAACCCCACTATCGGCAGCCCCATCACGCTCGCTTGATTATTGTTCAAGCAAAGGAACTGCTTTTGAAAAATTTGAATGAAAAGTTGTATAGTAGAAATCCCTCCATGTTCTGCTGTATTATGGGATTCTGCTCACAACTATTCATGTAATCCGGTACTTCTCTGTTTTGTACGTGATATTCGACAATAGAGGCTTGGCGAAGGAAAGACAGACGAGCGGGAGGCTGCTTTTAGCCATTTCCCGTCTGCCTCAAAACTGTCAAGTACAAAGTCCAGATCTATCACCTGTACCAAACAGCGTGGGTTGTGCCGACAGGCATTGTGAACCCCCAGAAGGAGGCGCCAATTTGGTATAGCTCACAGTGGCAAATCGGAGGTAAGGTCTAGCGGGACCTCCAGGTCAGGATTTGTCACATCTCAGTATTTGGCATTGTTTTGAGAAGTATCTGGTTCGAATCTGGGCACTGTTCAAAATCATTATTATTTCTCACAGCATCCATCAGACTCCTTGAAATAAGAGCGACATCAAAAGACTGGAAGAAGAAACAGTAAGTTTATTCCAGTCTGTACATGACTATGTTATTCATTTATTCTGTAGTCTGTCTTACGACAGGTCCGTAGCCTCTTCCAAAGCGAGTTCTCCATAGTGAGCGATCTAGTGCTTCCTCTTTCAATTTCCAGTATCTTCATTTTTCCTTAAGGTCATCCAGTAGCTGTTTACGTCTTCTTCCTCATCTTCCCGTCATTTCTATCCTTCCTTCTAACTCTCCTTCAATCACGTGTTTTAGAAGGCAGTTTCTACGCAAGATGTGACCAGTCCAGTTAGCCTTTCTTCTTTTTATTGTATGTACGATATTCCTCTCCTCCTTGACTCTATGTAATACTTCTTCATTTCTCACACGATCGGTCCAACTGATCTCCATTCTTCTCCAGCACCACATTTCAAAACTTTCCAGATACTTCTGATCTACTTTCCGAAGTGTCCATGTTTCAGCACCATACAAAGCTATGCTCCAAATGTAGCACTTTACTAGTTTCTTCCTTAAATTTAAGTCCAGTTTGCTGGTGAAAAGAGTCTTAGTCTTGTTGAATGCTGCTTTTGATATGGCAATTCTGAATTTAATTTCACGTGTACATCTTGCATCATTTGTTATCATGCTACCCAAATAATTGAAATATTCCACATTCTCCAATTGTTTTTGATCTATCGTAATTTTTATTGGGGATGGTTGCCTTGAGATTCTCATTACCTTAGTTTTTTCCACACTCATTTCCATTCCATAGAGTCTCCCAGTTTCAAATAGTCTGTCAATCATGCCCTGACTATGTCATATACAAATAAAATTTTTCAAGATTTTTTTTTCTTCTCCAAAATGTCCGGATCATCTCTTGAGACCCACCCCGCCTCCTATATAGTAGATACCGGGGTTTCTTCCCGGGAGTGAAGCGGTCTGGGCGTAATGTTGACCATTCACCTCCTAGAGTCTAGCATAAGAATGTATGGAGCAAGCCTCTATCGCCCTTTATGTTGAAAAGTAAAACTTTACTTTTTACCTTTATTATATGTTAAATTGTAGAATAAATATGAATTTTCCACGACATACATAAAAGTAGGCATTAGACGTAAACTTCTCCCTGTACTTAATTAGTACAAAGCTATCAACACGTATGGGGAAGTAAAAGTTTAGCTCCACACATTCTTAACATCTGCCCAGTAGAAAGTGGTCAGCCTTACTGTTCTGCCACTTTATTCTGCGGTACCCGGCATTAGTACCAGTCACCTAGGAGCCCTAGTGGACATCGCAATCAATCCGGACACTTCGTGCAGGACGAAAAGTCCCTACCGTTGCCGTAATTTGAACCCTGGTCTTGCATCATGTCACAGTCACAATTTTAAATCAGTGACTTATGTAAGTGGCTCGTTTTTTCTGTGTCCTTACTTTGAACCGAAGCCGTCTTCTGATTTGAAGCTGTTAATTTGATAACACTGTGTCAGCTTTGGTAACGGTTCATATAAATTTGGCACCACACTCCTGCCATCCACATGTGGATTAGGCGTTACATATAGTGGCATCATAATGTTCACAGTGATATTACTTGAACTACAGCTGAAAGGGAGAGAATAAGGGCAAATACAAGGCATATAAGTGTGTATTTACACGATTGTCGGTTTACCTCTACAGGCTAGCGAAATCCTACCTGTCCCGAAACGTCGGTAACTAAGTACTAATGTACGCTGCTTAACATCCCAGAAGAGCAAAGATCGGATTTGTAGCAGATAAATTTTTTTATGTTTAGTAATATGTATTAAAGCCTAATACTACATAGCTCATGTTAAATAATGATGATAATGGTGATGATATGATGACGGTGATGACGCTGATATGATGGTGTACGGAAATGAGGAGACAGAAAAATATTTTAGAAAATTCCGTCAACGCGTACAGAGAAATTTTTCACTCCACAATTAAGAACAACAGAAGTGTAATCAAACAACTTATTATACGAGTAGCCGATCCAAGTGGTGGCAGCGCGGTCTAAGGCGTGGGTCTGCGGCCGCTCGCTTACTGGGATTGTGGGTTCGAATCCCGCCTAGGGCATGGATGTCTGTCTCTTGTGAGTGTTGTGTGTTGTCAGGTAGAGGTCTCTGCGACGAGCTGGTCCCTCGTCCAGAGGAGTCCTACCGAGTGTGGTGTGTCTAAAAAGTGTGTGATCGTGAAGCCTCGAAAAATGAGGCGGCCTAGGCCCCCAAGGGGCTGTCGAGCCATTGGGGGGAAAAGAATACGAGTATTCAAGCGTTATGAGACGTGGCGCTATATCGTTGGGGGAATAGTTGCGACGTTTCGAATAAATTGAATCTTCATGAACACCGCTGTGAGAACCTCAGATTTCGTACCTTTACGTCCAACTGTGAAGGTGCTTTAATCTGGTAGAAGGCTATGCATGTGTAAAGAAGTAACTGGATAAATCCATATAATTAGTATATAAACAGGACAGAATGTATGTGAGATGTTGGTTAACATTATTGCTCTAAAGTTTGAGCAAGAAAATTATCTCCGGCTGGTTTAGAATATCTGGAATTCATGCTGGCTTGACTCAACGCTCACCCTGCTTTTTGATCCCTTGGGGTTGTAGGAAAAGGCAGCCACATCCTTATAACTGGCGTATCAAATGTTTTCTGTGTCACCAAATGTTGCGCATAAATTACTTTCTTCTCAAAGTGAAACGTTAGTTTTGTGTTGTTTTCTATCAAGACGAAGAATTCTTGTTTGAAAGGAAGCCAAATGTTATCACTCGGAAAGAGAAAGATTTATGTTATGCACTAAAGAGAATTCCGATCTTTAAATATCTTCCAGCTAACTGAATTCATTGTAAAAATTTTGAAAATTCAGTTTCGTAAAAAGTGGCGTGTAATCACTCATTGAACATTTTTATCAATTAATTTGTTCAGTTGACCGGACATGCTGAATTTTGCTTCTTTTTCGTTCGAATCTCGGGCCAAGACCCCATTTTCTGACAAATTTTTCGTACTTCTCAGACTTTACGTAAATGGCGGAATAAAACCTGAAAATGGGTCGTGACATTTTCCTTCCACATCCTTTGTAATTCATTGTTCACTAACCATCTTTTGACACTAATGACAACACGGACTTATAAAGTGCAAATCAGGGGCGCAGCTGGGGGTGCGGGGGGCGAGTGGTGCGGCCCCCTCAAGCGGCAGAGTCCAAGGGGCAGCAAAGGCAGCAAAATGAATACTTGAAATAAAAAAATTAATTTTCTGCGCTCAACAATTTTTAATTTATTGAGACAAATAATAGGAAACTCAATAATTATAATTGTGATTTTTTAGTTCACAATGTCTGCTGGGGGCGACTACTGTATTTACGCGCCCCGGCCGCCATAAAACTACCTACGCCACTGCTGTAAATTAAAATGAATAAATTGAAGCTTTTCATTCCGAAACGTCGTCTTTTAGGCGGGAAAATAATAAAAAATGAAGCAGGTTATGTGTACTTCAAAATTTATACATGGCACATGTAAACAATTTAAACCGTGTTGAGTTTTACAGTTCTTTAGTTAATAGCGATAAGACACGTTTAACGTGACAGTTCCATTTATAGAAAGCATTAAACAAGAGGCCGTGCCATGGCTCAGGCGGTTAGTCGCCGGCATCTCACTGCGGAGGCCTGGGTTCGATCCCGGGTCAGTCCATGTGTGATTTTTGGTGGACAAAGTGGCACTGGGACAGGTTTTTCCCCGAGTAGGTAGGTTTTCCCCTGTCAGTTTCATTCCACCAGCGCTCCATTACAAGGAAAAACGAAAATATTAAACATCTCCATCACAGGGTTGCACAATAAGCCCGAAGGCTGCGTTGCGTCCGTAACATCTGCTGCGGGGCCCTTCACACACAACACAAAAAAAAAAAAAAAAAAAAAAAAAAAAAAAAAAAAAAAAAAAAAAAAGGAAGACACTAAACAAGGAGAACGGTCTGTGATTTTGCTTTTATGGTCAAGGCTGTGTAAAAGCCTAGTAAAATATACGGAACAATAATACGCCAATAACTGTATGAGCCAGAGGAAAGTTTGTAAATGGATTTAGAGATTACAAATAAAATGGTCAAATGTTGTTTAAGGAAGATGTCGAAGAATCAGTACTGACATAACTGTTTTTCACTCTCGTTTTAAATGTTGTGGAGTTATAACAGGAAAGATTCTAGCGCCACTCATTATTAACCTCTGCAATGGAAATCAGTGGTCAGCTTCATGCTGGCCACTTTGCCCCAGGGAAAGCGCCGCCGGTAAAAGGTAAAGTTCACCCTAGAACAGGCCATGAAGGCCCAGAGGGGGAGAAGAGGTATAGCTCTACTCTTTCTTTAACCTAGGTGCTAGATGGGGGTGGGTGGTCAACGCCACGCCCCGGCCGCTTTACCCCCGGGAATGACCCGGTACCCATTGTATAGGAGGCTGGGTAAGCCCCAGGGCCGGTCTGGACGGGTGCTGAAAATCTCGCCCCCACCGGGATTCGATCCCCGAACCGTCCAACTCGTAGCGAGTCGCTATACCGACTGAGCTATCCCGGCCCTTAAGCGCCGCCGGTACCCATTGAATATGGAGCCAGAAGGGCCCCAGAGCCGCTCTGTACGTTTCATGAAAGAAAAAAGTCTCCTTTTCCAGGAATAGAACCTCGGTCCCTCGATTGTCCATTATGAGGCCTAGTCACTTACCGACTGCTCTACCTTTAGTGTTGTTGCCTTGCGCAATCTGTCGGACTGGTGATGAAGAGCTGCGGGTCCAGCCATTGTATCCTGGAGTCCCCTTTCCCGTTCACGTCACGTGACAGACTGATGTGAATTCAGCCTTGTAATCAACGTCCGAACAATCTGCAACAATGCCTGAAGATTATTCGCCATCCATTGATTGAATCCAATCAGCTTTATGACCGCCGCGGATCTGCTGGTACACACAAGATCCGTGAACGAGGAATCTGTTGAGGGGAGCGGGCGTGATCTCCACCAGATGACACATTTCCAAGAACCTCTGAAATGAGCTGTCGTTAATGATTACAAATGTCCGTTATCCTATTTTCAGGTCTCCCCAGATTTCATTAGTAAGAGTACACTCGCTATTACGGAAGGTTTCAGCTAGTGACGAGATGTTATCATACCGGATCGTCGCATTACCGTTCTCGGAAGAGTTCCTTCCCTACATAGCGCGCAGGGAGAACTCAGTTGCTACAATGAAGACTACAGCGTGGACTGTCACCGAAAGGGGCAGACATTTTTCTCTTGTCCAGAGCGTCCAGACCGGCGGCTGTGGTGCCCACCCTGTCTCCTATCTAATGGATACCGGGAGCGCTAGGCCTGTACCTAGGCGGTGTACTACTTACCTCCATCCAGTCCCGAGGTTAACAATGACTGGAGCTATACCTCCACATCCTCATGTCCTTGCATGGCGTGCACAGGGGCTATTTTACTTTTACTGCACAACTGTTGGAGCCGGGATAGCTCAGTCAGTATAGTGACTAGTCTACGGACTAGACAACCTAAGAATTATGGAGACATTTTCTCTTTTCCGAATCGTTCAGACTGGCTCTGGGGTCCACCCAGCTTCATATTCACTGGATCGCCGTAGCTGTTTCCCCGGGGGTAAAGCAGCCGGGGCGTGAAGCTGACCATTCACCTCCATCTGTTGCCGATGTTAAGAATGCGTGGAATTATACGAGTATATCCACTTCCCCATATGCATTCATGGCGTTCACAGGGATAACTTTATATTAGATGACTATACATAGCCCCAACATGATGAGTCAGGCTTCAGAATACCTAGAAATATGGAAGCTTACTACTCATCTCCATTTACTAGCTATAGCAGCTATACTGAGGCTAAGGAAAGAAGTCTGATGGATTCCCCTCAAGCTATTACACTTTCTTCTCTGGTCTACGTCACTGTATGGTCATCTAGCCATTCTGGTAGCACGTAAAGTCTAAAATACTGTGTACAGAAATATTCTACCTTTTATTTTGTATGTGTGGAACTTAGTGTCTTGAATTAAGTGCAACACATCGATTGGGGTGTTCGAGAATTACTTGCTGAGGATAATATTTGGACCTCAGAGGGATGAAGTGACAGGTGGATGAAGAAAGTTTCGCAGTGATAAATATTACATAACTGATTTAGAATTCTCCAGTTACAGTTTGTCCCTTTTATTGTGTCCATGTACGGCAGCTTTCTCGCATAAGAAAGCCTGTATCTTCCTGGGCATTCCGTAACACCTATCGTGCTTACGGACACGATAAATGGAACATGCTGTATAATAATATCAGAGTGCTGAAATAACAGTGTATGGGATAGACAGGACATATGGCAGTCATGGGAGAGATGATATATGCATACAGAATTTTAGCCAGGAAACCTGAGGGAAACGGAACACTTTGTGCAGATGAGACTAGGTCATACAGGAACAGGAGTTACCATATGGACTAGATTAATCTAGCTTTTTTTTTTTTTTAATTTACATAGCTTTATTTCCTTGACATGTACATACAACAGTATACAGAATATGGGCTAAATTGTTCCTAACACCAATTTTGAGGTTCGTGCATTTTACACTTTGGAACATAATAGGTACAGTGCACCAATGACAAGTAGTTGTAGTGAAAACCAGGACACCAGCTCCCTTAAAAACACTACCACACTAATCTAGCTCAGGACAAGAATCAGTGGCGGGTTTTTGTGAATGTGAGAAGGAACCACGCTTTGCCATCCTATTTCATGAACATCCGTTTTAATATCATTCTCCCATTGGCGCCTACATCTTTCAAGTGACCTCTTTCTTCCAGATTTTCTTAACCGAATTTCACAAATTATTTAAATCCGAATTTCAATTCGATTTCAACTGGAAATACGCGGGTTACACAAGTATCGCGGACCCACACTGTAACCACTGTCCTACAAATGCAGGTGGACACAGAATTACCTCAGCTGGAAGTAACAACCCCTGGACGTGGTCTAAAGGGCGGGTACCATGTTTCTATACATGTATAGATATATATGTATGTATATTCTTTTGGCAATGTGTGCCACATCTTACGGACTACTGGGCAGTGTTTACGTCCTCTTTATGTGGACCTTGAAGCAGTACAGACGCTAAGGTATAATGGTGACAAACGGGTACATTCAAACACAAACAAGACATCTGCCGGCGTGGTGACATTCTGACACGCTTGTGAGAAGCACGAAGTTCATATAATACATTGCCTAAAAATGTTCACGTAAAGAAACCATTTGGAGAACCAAGGAGTAAACGGGACAATGAATATGAATGAGCATAAAAATGTTCTAAAGTAAAATTCTCCATACTTTATACAGGGTGTAATTTAGGATGCCCTGAATCGTGTATTATGGCGGTAAAGGTCGTCAGTTTTAAAAGATGATATATTTTCGTTCCGCTTATAGAATAGTCTCTTTTTTAAAAAGGAATTACAAAACCGGAAACAAAGTTCTGTGTTTAACTGCAGACGACTAGCATTTGGAAGGTCAAATTTTCCAACAATCCCTAAAGCAAAGTCGTTCCTGGGGAGCTGACAGCCGTTCATTTCATCAAGAAATTCCCCTTATTATATGAAACCGGATGTGTCATTACCGCGTTCAAAACACCCTACGCCGGTTCCTATTCTGAGCCAGATAAACATCATCCTACATTAATTCTTTACGATCTATTGTTAATTTTATTCTAAACACACATTCCCACGCCTCGTATTTTTGACATAACTGTCTATTGTATATGGAGTCAAGTAAATAATTGCCGTACTGTTCCCACGAATGGTTTATTTGGCAAACATCCATAATCGGGTGCATTTTTCCAAATGTTTCCTGGTCGTTGTGGTCATGTTTATGGCTCCTGTCCTTGGCCACTTGACGTACCGAATAATGCTTATTATCCATACACAATTCACTTGAATACTTTTCAAGTATAAACGAGTCATGGGAACGCAACAACAAATCTGGACTTGATAGGTAAACAAACACTGGCAATTTCTTTGACTTGTGTCACATTTACCGACAGTTGTTGGGAAACGGACAGAAGGCCGATATTTGTAGAAGTGCACTGTTCCCACGACATGATATGTATTCACAGGTGTTATATTTTTCTACTTGTCAAGTGTACCAGTCGTGGGAACGCCACTTAATATCTAACCTTGCTTCTTCTAAGTTGTTCCTTCCCGTCATGTTTCCGATTATAGTGTGTGCTACGTTGCGTTTTTAACTTAACACCGAAGTTCTAGATTCATGGCGTGATACTGTCAAAGAAGCAAGAAAGCTGATTCATGACCTGTGTGAATGGTGCAATCAATTTTTTATTAAAAGAAAGGTTTTAAAGTGTTCAGGCAAGTCAGGCGGATGCTTCTTTAAGTAATGTAAATAATCACAACAGCTGAGGAGGAAAATAAAAGTTTCATTGATTAGTTTAAGAGGGCACCAGCTTAGGTCATCTTAGTATGGAGCTGAACTGGGTCGCAGGGCATCGCCGTCATAACTAGAAGCCAAACCACCATACTGGCTGGAGACAAATCTGCTGTAACCCGAGCAATTGAATTTTCTTCTTATTGCTTTGGCACTTGGTGCGATAGTAATTTTCTGACCGTTACTCCCTGATAACCAAAAGGGCAGTTGTTTGTTTGAAAGTTCCCACGCTTCCCCGCGTGTCCTTTTGCTAAGAGTATCATTAACATGGAGATGAGTGTGGAGCAAAGTAAAATGATACTGACAGGGGAAACGTTACGTATTTGGAGAACCCCTGTTCCATTGCCACTTTCTTTAGCACAAATCTCACACTGATAGGCCCGGTATCGAATACGGGCCTTCGCGATGAAGACTGACTTTCGTCTAAATTATGTACAAAATTAAATTCCGTGTAAGCTTACCCCTTATTCTCGGAGTAAATTTCAGTTAAGCATACACCCTATTCTAGGAGTAAATATCACGTATAGATTACCCGTTATTCTCGGAGCAGAATTTTATCGTGTGCTCTACGGAATGTCTTCGGAGTAAATATCACATATGCTTCCCTCCTTTCTCAGAGTAAATTCCACGGTAGCCTATACCCTGATGTCGGAGTGATTTTCACATAAGCCTACTTGTTCTATATAAATTGTTTTCGCCCTGTTCCCTTGAGTGAGATTAATGGGATAGCATGAGATATGACAACTCCAAGTAAATTATAAAGTCATAAAATTCATTTCAAGTTTCTAACTGCAGTCCATGAATAATTAATGTATGTAAGGATAATAGAATAAATTTTAGATAAATAATTGCTATCGTAATTACAGTCCTACTGCAAATGTTAATTATTTCTTACAGGTAGAGTGACAATTAAATAAATGACTGTTTCCTAAAGATTATATCTGTTAAAGGGGCAGCTATGTGTGGTTCCGTTTGAATAATTCGTTACTGCGGTAGAAAACACTTGGTTCGTTTCATGGCGATGGTATCTTCTGATGTTAATATATGATTCTGTGGTACATGCCTCACGTCTTAATGTACAGTGTGATACAAACAGAGCTAAGCCATTTGCTATAGCAAATTTGTCGTATCTAGTTGACAATTTAATTTTACTTGTCCTAGAGCTCCTCATTAGCCGATCCCAGTGGCCACGCGGTCTAAGGCGTGGGTCTGCGGCCGCTCGCTTACTAGGATTGTAGGTTCGAATCCTACCGGGGGCATGGATGTCTCTTGTGAGTGTTGTGTGTTGTCAGGTAGAGGTCTCTGCGTCGAGCTGGTCCCTCGTCCAGAAGAGTCCTACCGAGTGTGGTGTGTCTAAAAAGTGTGTGATCGTGAAACCTCGAAAAATGAGGCGGCCTAGGCCCCCAAGGGGCTGTCGAGCCATTGGAAGAAGAAGAAGAGTTCCTCATTCCCTTATACTGCTACACCGTAATGCAATGAGTAATTTAAGATTTAATTAATCAATTATTAATTCAGTTAGCTACTTTTAATTACCTGATAATGGGACCGCCAGGCGGTTCGTCGCCAGATTTGCAACGCGGAGTCCCGGGTTTGATTTCAAGCCGGCGGGATTTGTGGTGGATAAAGTGGCACCGCTACAAGTTTTCTATCCTTATACTTCTGGTTTTCTTTTATCAGTATCCCGCCCACACTATACGACTTCAGCAACTGACAATTTCGTTAATAAACCCTTTACTAATAACATTTCGGAGAAGACTTCTGCCTCCGTATTCAGTGTAGAATTCTTTTTTCCACTACACTAAATATAGACGCAGCAAACTCATCAGAAACATCCGTAACGAAATTGCAAATCAACACGGCGTCATATCCCAGATGACAATAATTTTCAATTAAACGAGAACTCTGTTCAATAGAACTACAATGTATTGTAAAACAATACCTTATTTACAACACGCTACAATATGCGGTCCGGCCCGAAAAGGCCGTCAGCCTTCTATTGTACAGAGTGTCGCACGAAAAATTGCCCCGCCTACCGATAATGAGCCCGCCCGGTTTTAGCAGCAGCAATCGTAGTCACGTGACCACGGTAGCCCTACGGGCAGCTGGGGATGCTCGGGGAATAATATTCTTTTATAACAAATAACTTTTCAGATGTAGTAATTATACCATTTTTTGTTCTTTCATTTCTAATAAAACTGTTATTGCCATTGACACTAAGACCGGGCTACTTTTTCACGTGACACTCTGTATAAGTATAAAAATATATAAAGAAATTCGGTGTCTTTTATTTTAGGGCTATTCTAAGTGTGAAATATGACCCTTTACATTAATAATTTTACAATTAATATTTGTATTAAAAATCTGCCTTTTGCAGCTTATAATTTATTAATGGCTGTGTTATTCGGATTATCGGAGCCCATATTCATTTTGAGTTATGGTGTAACTATTTACAATCTACAGAAGTCAGATTTGAATACAAATAATTGTAAAATTATTATTGTAAAGAATGAGATCTCACACCTAGGTTAAGGTGTGAAATAAAACCTATTTGCTACTTTTTATATTTTTTATTTATAGTATAAAGCCTCTAACAGAAATGAGTACCAGGAATATTTCCTGGGGGGTTAAGGCGGCCGGTGCGTAAGGCTGACAACCTTACCACATTCATGTGCCGATTGTCTAGAAATCTGGGATCTCAACCTCCTGGAACCCTAAGGGCCTGTCCAGGCCTGTAATGGGATTGCCTTTTTTTTTTTTTTTAAAGCCTGACGATTGTTCTTGCGGGCCGAAACTTGTAGCGGGTTGTAAACGTCGTATTGTTTTACGGTAAAAGTTTAGTTGTGGTTGACGATGCTCTCATTAAATTTGATATATATTGAACACAACATGATGTCCTTCGTAAAAACAAAACTGCAGTTTTTATCCATAACGTTAATCGTAATAAACCGCTTATATTGCTGTATTTCACAAATGAAAACGAAGACCCATAGCACTCCATAACCTAGGGTCAAATATCCTAAATTGTAACACAAGGAAAATCAAATATCCGGAGGGAACCGATCAATGATGAGTGCTAAGCTGTCATGACCCCCGTTACCTGAGCGGAGCAATGACCCAAAGAACTAGGGTCTCGTCCGCTGAAAGTGAATGAGGACACCGTTGGATGTTGCTGACAAACCCCTTCACTTTCATGGAAACCAGTCCATTGTTCGTACAGAAAAACAAGGACATCCTTTGCGGCACTGTATATGGTAAGTATAGGAGTTCCTTACAACCCACATCACAAAGATTCAAACATTAATTATTATAATTAGACTGTAATGTAGCAGTCAATTAGATTTAATCATTTCCGTTCATTTAAAATGACTATAAAACTTACAGATGTGGTCTTGTGTATAAACCTGATATTTTTACGTATACATTTGTAGCTTTGTATTCGCCTGTTATAATGTTTTGTTTCTTGGTGGTTGGAGTGTCTTCATGAGATTAATTTGCCGAAACGTCGGTAAACAATCACCACACGATGCCGCGTAATATCCACGAAGAGCGCAGATATCAAAATAAACAAGATATCATGTAACATAAGATTCGGAAATTTCATGGCTGTGATCATTAATGTTCCGGTGTATGACAACGTGTAACCTGTTGTGTGGGTACCAACGTTTTGGATAAATATATTGCTTGCATGTCCAGGGTCATAAGACCACAACAATTGTTTATTGCCTTGATCATGTGCGCTGTCCAAGATGATTAGCATGTTCGATAAGCATCTCAAGAACTCGTTTAAATGGTTTACCGGTTCAAACTTCCTCGCTTATGAAATGTCTGGAACTGCATTACACAACAGTGTGTTCTTTGGTCGTGGCCGTTTGAATTGCTATGAAACGCCTAACCATTTAAAGATTGGGATTAACTTTGAAAAAGTGAAAGTAATTTTCCATCCAGTCCTCCCGATTTCCGCAAGAGCATTGCTTTTTGGAATGTTTCCGTGCTTCGCCCGGGTATCCTTCTGATAAGAACGACATGCAGATGAAGAGTTTGGAGCATTGGTGGAATGATATTGACAAGAGAAAACCGAAGTACCCGGAGAAAAACCTGTCTCAATGTCATTTGGTCCACCACAAGTCTCTTAGGCATTTATCTGGACTCGAACCCGGCCCACAGCGGTGAGAGACCGGTGACTAATCGTCTATTGTATTTACTGTTTTAGCTCGTACCGCGCAGTAAACAAACTCCGTTTTAGTTTTAAAACCCATTAAGTCATCGTTATAGTGGGAAATTATCTCTGTCCCGAGAGCCCTCTGCATTCTGGGGGCAGAACGCAGAATTTTTAATGCTAAATGTGGTGGTACGTAAAGTAACCACTAAGCTTTAAAGGGTTAAATGGTTCTGTCTATATGTTCGTCAGGCCTTCGGTAAGTTTGTGTGTTTTTACGCATATGATAACGAGATACCTCTGAACGATTTTTCATGAAATCTGATCTTAGAAAATTTTACCAAAGTTTTCGAGGCATTTCAGTATTCACACATATCGGAAGTTTTCAACGATCATTCTACATGAACACCTACATGCGTTTCTGTGTCCATGAGCGTTCGCGTCCCTGCTCTATCACGTACACAATTTCTGTCACGTTCGATTGTATCGCTGTTGCTAGGAAACGGGGAAAACGAACTACTTGGAACACCTGGTTTGTGAGGGAGTAAAGGCAGCGTAATCGTTACAATATGCTATGTATATTCCTTAGCTTGTTAATGATTTAGTTAAATGAGAAAGGTTTTCTTTCCTGCGACGGGCCGATCCCTAGCCCAGAGGAGTCCTACCGAATGTGTGCCTGTGTCACTGAGTGTGATCAAGGGTAACTATAACCTCTACACCTGCAATAAGTAGGCAGGGAGAGGTCAAGACTAAGAAAGAGAGAAAGAAAGGAAGAAAGAAAGAAGGTAGGAAGAAAGAGAAAGATCTTTTGATGCAATTGCCAAAACTGGCGTTGGAATATTGTTGAATTTCGCAAATATAAGATATAATAAATTATAGTTTCTGTAAATGTATTTTTGAAACACAGTCGTTTTTCTTTCTTAGTCAGACCTCTGCTATGTACTCATTGTAGGTGTAGAGGTTTATTTTTGCACCTGATCACACTCAATGACACACACACACTCGGTAGGACTCCTCTGGACGAGGGATCAGCCCTTTGCAGAGACCTCTACCTGACAATACACAACACTCACAAGAGACAGACATCCAAGACCCCGGCGGGATTCGAACCCGCACTCCCAACAAGTGAACGGCCCGTAGACCCACGCATTAGACCGCACGGCCACTGGGATCGGCTTGAAACACATTTACTCCACGAAATAAGATCTGATACCCGTTACTGAAGACGTTAAAAGATAGATATGAGTTACCAAGCGCAGCATGTTTCTGCTATTCCGGGCAGGTACCGAAAATCCGCGGTGGGGCGTTGCATGACATTTTATAGCTGTGACTTCATTTCCGTCAGATAATGAACTTGAAATCACGTGAATCAGATTCTTGGTAATAATGACGTGTACACTTCTTGGTAAAAGTAAGTTATAGGGAACTTCCAACTGTTAGAACAACAGGGAGTGCCCTTGCAGAAGTTTCACATATGCGTTTTTCGGTCTCTTCTTCTAATACCTCTCCCAGAAGAACTACAGTTTTTACTTCATTAAACAAACAAACAAACAAAGAATATGCCGTATACGTAGCGATTCAAAATAGGTGCATTAATTTGAGGAACACCCGCAGCGTAAGCGAAAAGTAAAACACGCTTAAAACCACGGGAAATCAGTCGTCCATATTCTACACTTTGACGTCACAGATTCACTGAATATGCTCGCTGTGAACTCGAGAAATTCTAGGAGACCGCTTAATGGAATAAGAAATAATAATAATAGTCTTGAGTTGGACTCTCAAACCAAGATCGTACGTGGGCCAGAAGAAATAGTGTTGAAAATTAAGGGGGGGGGGGGGGCACGTCTTTTTAAGATATAAACAGATCACATATTCTGTTTGGAATTAAACATAATATTAGGAATATTTCGTACTTTTAATAACAAACATGAAATATATTATAGGTATAATTACAAAATTTTGAACTCCATTTCATTGGTGCCCTTTTCCTGACGCGTGTTGTAGGTTAGCATCCAGGGACAGCTAATTTCTTCGAGCCGGTGACACTAATGACGAAAAATATGTTGAATTCTATGAATTCAATAAACGCTTTCTACGCTTTAAGTCAAAGCCAACAAATGCACAAGATTATTAACAAGTATAAGATGTATTTACAACCCCTACATATGTTTCGGCAAATATGTAGGGGTTGTAAATACATCTTATACTTGTTAATAATCTTGTGCATTTGTTGGCTTTGACTTAAGCTCACGATAAAATGCACGGTACTTACAACACAAAATTTTCCTTCGACGCTGTTTTGAGCCACATTCTGTAATGACAATAAGATAGATTGGAGGGTTGTGCTGAGACCGCAGAAAGACGTCGTAAGGACAGTGGGCATGACAATGCACGAGGCTTCACAGTATATGACAAATACTGTACTCTCCTTCAGGGCCTTCTGGCATGAATCAACCAGCCAAAAGCGCTTGTCGCCAGCGGAGATTATCACTACCAATATGCACGTGAACAGACTGGCTACACGACTGGAGGGGAATATAGGGAAGTATGTGTGTGTGGGATGTGAGGGTGGTTGGGGGGCGGGGTCGATCCATGGGGTTCCTTTCTGTGGCCTCGATATGTGTCACAGGGTCTGGGTGCTGCGAGAACTGCGTTTTCGTTGGGAATTGGACCGCGTGTCCACTGTTGTCCGGTCAGTGTCCTAGTCCCTGTAAAGCGCGAGCTATCCGGCTGTCATTATTGTAGCGGTGTTATAAATTATTTTAACGATAGGAAGTATTCTGTTTTCGTATGAATGAAATACACTTAAACAACAGGAGGCTTGCAAGTGTGGTTGAAGAAGTGGGCCAATGAGGTTCCGAAGCTGCGAGTGATAGGGGGAGTTGGTTCCATTATCCCTCTCGCTAGCTGGCTGAGTTGCTAGCGAGGCTTGCTTGCACTGCCGGGCGGGAAGGAGCAGTCAGTTGTCTTCGCGCTCTTGTCAGTTGTTCGTCGTAAGGTGTTCCTCTCTGGGTTACCGGCTTTCGTGACCGAAAGACGCCGACGTCGTTTGTTGTCGGGATGCGTTAGTGAATTTTTTATGTTTTGAACATCATTGCGGACACACTGTTGTGGAGGAGTGGTTTAATCGGGCCCTGAAACTAGGAAGCTGACCTCCAAATACATTGTGAATATTTTATAGGTTTTCAAACCTTCATTTTCTGGTATCGTTCCTGTGTTACAGAGTCATACTCTGTAATTGTCCTGCATTTATTTAGTTTTGTGCTGGTAATTAGGTCTTCTGATTTTGTGTTTTTATTATAACAAAGCATTTTACTATCGACAACTCTAACTTCACATTGAAGATTTCACTTGGAGGTTTTAATGTGGTTTTTGAGGCTGGGAACTAGGTGCCCTGCAATTCAGTAAATCCCGTTAGCAGACGAAATTGTAGCATTGACATTTGTGTTGCACCGAAATACATAATGAAGGATGAGTTATGTAGTTTTTAACCTAGCGAATTTATATGTCTTATACGATAGATTTGTACAAGACCTTACAACAGTACATTTACAATACATTTGAGCTTTGGCCTACTCGTTTGTGATAATATTGCTCTGGTCTTCAGATTTACTGGTCCTGTGTGAAATGTTTGTGCATCATTCGAAACTGTGCCATCGTTCGTTCAGAAATCACTGTGGACTACTTAGACGTGAATGTGGAGTGTGAAATAACCAGACTTGATAATCATTTGTCTACAGAGGATTGGTGTTGTTTGTATCCATTATCAAGGACATGTTTATTGCTGTGCAGTGCATTATACTTGTGCAAAGAAACCGTTGGCTGTAGATTACGTATTTGCTAATATCGGCATATTGTTCGTGTTCCGTTCCTCATTCAGTAGCACATCTGTGAGTTTCGCCAGAATTTGGCAGCAGTGCTGGTGACATTTGACCCAGTAACGACAGGAATTCACTAAGTGAGCGTACGTACACATGAAGTACAGTTTGTTGGCCGTGTGTACAGAATCCCGGTTTCATATGATTGATTATTTCATATTACTAATTTTGAATACAAATAATTAATGGAATGGTTACATTTCTTTGAAACGTATGGTGTAATTTGGTTGTGTGTGTCTTTTTGTCCATTCTTCGGTTGCTGTTCCAACCAGCTGGACAATTATTAATGGTGCAATGTGCTTGTGCTTCTATTGGATGCTGTTGTGAATTGAATGCAGCAGCGACATACGTACAGTCGCCATTCAGATGTAACTGCTGTCACGTTTTCCTGCCCTTAACCAAACATATCATTTCTTAACATAATGTGTTTATAATTGAGGTTCTGTGGGAGGAACGAAGTGCAACGGACAGTTTTTTTTTGTTGCGTGGAAGGGTAAACCCTTGTTGATACGAGGTGTACCGTGTTACAGTACGAAAGAGAAACGTGTGTAGATACTGGCGTTTAGGATAAAATGATGTTAATAAGGGCATACGAGGACGAGAGAGGGATTTTTGATAGTCAACAAATATTTGGACTAGCAGTAATTTAGGTTAAGACTCGTGTTAAAAAAGTAAGAAGATAAACACGTGTCTGAGCAAGAGAGCAGTGGATCCGTGGAGGGGAGAGAGACAGGTGTTCTGTGTTCAGCGAGCTCAGGATGTCGGGAATGTGTTTGCTTGAATGTGCAGAGATCGAGTTAAAAAGGTCTGTAATGAAACTTCAAACACAGGTTTTACGAAGCTTAAATGCGAGACAGGTTGAGAATTTATAATGAACTTGCTGTTCTATTCATTTGATACGAGGTGTCATTAGTTTCCAGGTTTTCTTAACAAGTGTTCAGTTTTTTTTTAATTTAAAACTAACAACCCGAAACACCGTCCTTTCTGTGAACGTGTTGTATGTAGTGCTGGCCGTATAGTATGAACACGAACTTCACCGACGTGAATGTACCAAAATATTGGTATTTACTCGTAGAAACGTGAATTTCGATTCGCTTCGACACATGCAGTCTGATGTTGATACACGCGTTATGCAAAGACCCAGTTCAACCGCCGTTCGTCCGCAGTAATTTCAAAGGCCAGGCAACAGACTTGTGATCGGAGTTCGAGACAAAATGGCAGCTGCATTTGGTACCATGTTGTGTGCAGTAACAATGGCGACATTAGTGTTACTGGCAATGCTGTGTCCGTCTGTTCAGTCTGCATATTTTTACAGCAGAGACACAAACAGTAACACTCATCACCATCCCAGAACAGCTGGTTATAATTCAAATGGAATGTTAACACAACACCGTACATTGCATCATAAACACCATCAACATCGCGGCAGTAACAGTGGGAGAATACAACAAGCCGCTGTTGGTATCATCAGTAGAGGAAGACTTGTGCCTTATACTGCCAATACAGTCACCACAACCCCTAGCAGTAAATTATCACCTCTAGATCGTTTAATGAACAGACTTGATTCTGAAGAAAGGAAGTTGTCCCAGATTAATCATCAGAGTCACATGACGCGTTTTGATCAAGCGAATGGCCGTGGTGCATCACCACCACCACCAATGTTAAGATCATCTGATCATAGATACGCACACGCAAGAAGCCACACTGAAGATTCCTACGAAGATGATGAAGATGAAGACGACAGTGAAGACGTCGTAGATGATGGGAACATCAGGGATGAAGACGAAGATGAGGATGAAGACGAAGATGAAGAAAATGAAGAGGAGGAAGAGAGGATGAGCCGAGGCCGTCATCATTATCAGTATCAGAACCACAAAACTGGACGTACCGGCTCCACATGGGTGAGTGATGCATATATCTTATTTACTGTCGTGGATGTTTGATATTGGTGTTTCTGTTTCATATCTGAATGAGATATCAGTTGCGAATCGATCATATACGATGTCATGAACAAATTAACATGAAAGTGCCCGTTGATACGGTGTGTTTTCAAATTGTGACGCTGCGAACATTGAAAAGCGAGTAGGTCTGGACTAATTCAGCTCTTTAGCCGGTGGTACGCAGAGCCATGTAATGAACATCTGTATTATCGGTTCTGTGTTATTTATTTCATCTCTCTTGAATTTCTCTGATATTAGTTTTTAAACAACAAGTATTGTCCTTAAACATTACAAAACTGCTTCTGACACTTTTTTTTGCGATGCAGTGACTTCATGCAGATGTTACTAGGCGACAGTAACCGGAAGTTAACGACGATTGTGCCCGTCATAAGACTGATATCGAAATCTAATTATTTTGATAACATCGATAAATCAATTAACTCTGTTAGAACAGTTCCAGTATTCAGTTAATACGACCTTCTTTATATTATTTTATAAGTAGCAGAAACATACGTATTTGCTGTTTATAAGTGTGTCACCCCTTTATTATTTTGTTAAGTTCATGATTTCTTGATTGTGAATACCTCTTAAGCTATTATACCTTTAGTAGCTAGATCTGTTGCAAGTAGAAGTGGTTATTGTATAGGGCCCTTGTTTTATGTTGCAACTTTCGGCTGTCACTTCCTGTCGGCTCGTTTACTGTATTAACGTAGACCATTCACCCCACCGCCCACACACACGCGGCGAAGTAGCGGTGCAAAGCGACGAACGGTAGTTGTCTGATAAAATAAGGCCCGTGGGGACATTATTTTGACAGCTGTCGATAGTTGCTTTCCGTCAGCTCAGTTCGCTCATAAAATTTGGCGTGCAGCGAACAATGTGTTAGATGTGGTGCGAGTCCGCGAGTCAAAGGAAACGGTTTCCGCCTCTTAAAGTGTGGTAAGAACTTGTAACTGCAGTACATAGAGATGAATCGCTTTGGCCCTGACTGACGGGAAAATGTAATAGCGACAAGCGCTGCGCTGCCTATCGTCTTGCGGAACTGTCCGAGTGACGAATGATGCGAGTTGTCAGATAAAATAATGTACCCATATATAAATGTTCGTACCTTAGAGAGAACAAGCCAACCATTACACACACCGAATGGTTAATGCTGTTTAGGGAAACGATGGATTTTTTTTTGTGAGAACGATACTAAACATTGTGTGGCAGAATTTACAGTACTGTCTTTCGCATCGCGGCCATATTTGTAATTGTTAGACCTGAAAACATTTCGTAAGTAGCGTTTAGGGTTGTTTACAGTTATATCCGTGTCAAATATCATACGCCTAGCCCCAGTTTGTTTTTCAGTTATTGCAGTCAGACCGAACGATAAAAATGACGCACGGCCGCCATGTTTTTAATTTACACTCGTCAGAAATATTACCTGACAAAGTAGCAGTTTAGTTTTGGACACCACAAGTCTTACCAACGTTTCGGAGATAAATCTAATGTTCTGTGTATTGTACAGGACGTAAACTTTATTGTCGGATGTTACATCAACTTATTTTGTAAGCATTTCTGTTCACCTGCTTCTGTTGTCTCCGATGGACCTATTCGCCCACACACACATACACACACGCGCTCGCACCGAATACAGTTCGGGACTCAGCTTTGCGGCCCTTGCAGGTTGGAGATGTGAATGGAAAAGAGCCGCAGAGCTCGGTCCTGGCTATAGCTCTACCCACCAACACTTTTCGCTTTGATTTCCGACTTGGAGAGGTGGGCAACTGGCAGGCGACAGTCACCACAATGATCCCGAATCTAAAGCCGACCCAAGCTCCTATCCGCAGACTACTGGAGGATTTTCCGCGGGGGGTAAAGGAGCCGGAGTGTGAAGCTCATCAACTTACGCACGTCTAATGCCGGGCGTTGAAAATGTGTGGAGCTATTCGTCCACACCCCCATACGTCATTGTTGTGTACAGAGGTAGTTTTGTCTTTACAGTATCCGAGGATCAAGCTTTACTAACTGACATTCCGTAACCGCTTAGTTTGTTGCGCATCTTGCAGTGAGGGGCTATGTCCGTCTTCATGCCGCTCTGATTACTGTGGGTATGAGAGCCTGTGGAAGGGGGGGGGGGATTTGGGTGCGTCTTGTGTTATAATCCCATCCCAGCCCTGACTGTGTCACAAATGCTCTGTAACGTTTTGAACGTACAAATGTGGCCAATTAGCGAGGCTAGTTTTGGCATTTCCTGCGGCTTCGCACGGTTACAAGACAAAATACCCAGTAATTGATAAATTACATTTTTAAACAGAAGTAAGTTTTGGATAAACATTATTCCGGATGTGCTTAATTCATATGTAGGCCACATTCTATTTTTCCTGCTGTTGTGAAAAGGGGCTCCGGAAGTGCCTTATAAATTAACATGCCCTGAACTTAATCCGAAGTCAAATTATAGCCGGTAAGGGTTATGTGGCCGATTCCGGTGGCCGCGCAGTCTAAGGCGTGGGTCTGCGGCCGTTCGCTTGCTGGGATTGTGAGTTCGAATGATATCTGTCTCCTGTGAGTGTTGTGTGTTGTCAGGTAGAGGTCTCTGCGACTGGCTGATCACTCGTCCAGAGGAGTCCTACCGAGTGTGGTGTGTCTGAAGAGAAGTGTGATCGTGAAGCCTCGAAACATGAGGAGGCCTAGGCCCCCAAGGGGCCGTCGAGCCATTGAGGGGTCGGGAAGTTGTGTGTAGAGGGAAGAAGTGGGGTTATTACAGGTTGATAACCTCTTTGTGAAGTGTATTAGATAGAATGAAATTAATTAGAAACAGGAAAACATGGATTAAGTCAATTCTAAAGGGAAATTTTGGAGACAAAAGGCGTGGTTGGTTTGTGAGTTTGTGTAAGAGTGTTTTTCAGCCCTCAAACTCGTTTCACAGCACCCCAGTACCCGAAATTAAATCGTACTCAAGCCGAGGGGTCGAAGTTTCATTCCAGGCTGTTGCCTTCTCCACAGAGCCCCAATCTGCTGTGGGCACACTCAGTCTCCTGTCTGAAGGGTGGTATATATATTAGAGTTGCACGAGTGTGAAAGGGACCACATATTCCAGTCTATACTGTAGACCCTCGAATGAACGGACTAACAGAGGGAGTGGGTGGTCCGATAATGCCGATTGTCCGGTACTTGCGAATTATATGTGTTTGTGTATATAGCCAAAAAGTCGCCAAAACAGTAATACAGTACTGTATATATAGCACTGATGCCTACACATGACCCTGTCCACAAATATAATTAACCTTGTAATGAATGCTTATTGGAATTTAATAAGTTTCAGATAAATGTAATAAATCCACGATCCATGTTATAAGAAGACCAATACACTACCACCTCCACGCCAGTGTCAGCAAAGACTGAGCGCGTGTCCGTGTCCGCCACGTAGCAGCAGCAGCTTCGCTAATTAACAGTCAGGACCGCTAATTTCACATATTCCCCACTGCGGAGGAAAATTTCGGAACCAGCAGATTTCGTCCGTTATTTCCGAAATCCGTACATAAGAGGTCCGTTAATTTGAGGGTCTACAGTACTCTGTTCAGCGTTCAGGTGACACTGACTACGGTGAATTGCTGAGTGCATTAAATGGGCAGTCGCCACCTCGCTACCGCCTGTGTACCTGGGCTGTTCTGTGGCAGTCGAGGTGTAACGAAGGAAAGCACTAAGTTTCTCTGAAAGATTGGTTAATTCTAACCGATATACACGGAGTCGTATTCCAGAAGAGTGGAATCTACATCAGCATAGCTGTGGCAGCATCACATCTCGGGTAAACCGAATGTTTGCAGGACGGCAGCTACAGTGACCGCTTACTGTGCAGTATGTGGTCTCAACTGAACGTTGAATCAAGTATGGTGCCAAAGTTTGGAATGCGTGGAGCTTTACCTCCATAGGTCGTGATGCTTAATTCCACACAGGAACAGTTGAACTTTACACAGTATTACGCGAGGTCATGCGTATCTTGTTAGATTTAAAAACATGAGAAGTGTTTTATTTAACGACGCTGTCAGTTGCCAAGATTATGTAGCGTCGATAGGTAACCAGAATTATTATAGGAGCTGGTAACAATCAATAAATTTTGCCCAT
The DNA here is from genome assembly GCA_021186555.1 of Reticulitermes speratus. Lineage (NCBI taxonomy): Eukaryota > Metazoa > Arthropoda > Insecta > Blattodea > Rhinotermitidae > Reticulitermes > Reticulitermes speratus. The sequence goes on along the minus strand of JAJKFL010000042.1, from coordinate 40,756,547 downwards.
TTAAAATAGATGTTTAAAATTTTTACGGTACAAGCCCGAAAATTTAATTTTGTGCTTTCGTTTGTTTTGTTTTATTAAATTACTTCTTGAAATGTTCCATTTATTATTGTAACCTCATCTGCGATTTGAAAGGGATTTTGAGTAGCTACACAGATAAGAGAGGAATAGATGGTGGTGTTTTGTCTACCGCCAACTATCTCCTTAGCTCCTTAACTGTAATCGCTGTGTTGAGGTTTGTCTTACCATCCATCTTGCACACGCATGCTGTATGCTGACGGTAGACCAACTGTAGTAGCTGCTGTGAGATGTTGACTGACTTCGAATCGAAGGATCTTTTTCCGTAGCATGCCGTCTGTTTCTGGGTTAGTTTGTGTGTCGTTTTGAGTGTTTTTTTTTGTGGCCGCTTGAACGCTTTGTGACACTGGCGCAATGCATAATGGGAACTTAACAACCTGAAATGGCGTAGTCCTGTTTAGAAACTGATAGTTGAGATCTGCGCTCTTCTGAGATACTACGCAGCGTCGAATGGTAATCTTTTACCGACGTTTCGGGACGAAGTATCGGTCCCGAAACGTTGGTAAAGGATTACCATTCGGCGCTGCGTAATATTCCAGAAGAGCGCAGATCTCATCAATATCGCGGCGGAAGCCTGAAATCACGGTTAAAGTGATAGTTGTTCGTATAGTGCAGAAATACCATGACTTTTATGGAATCGAAAGGTTCGTGTAATTAACTTTACTCTTTGTTCACCGTGCATTGTGGTATTAATAAACACTTCTTAACCAACAGTTTCACTGTTAACGTAGATTGTCACTTAAAATAACTTAAAATGCCCTACATATGTTTCGGTCGTCGAGCGACCATCATCAGTGAATTTTAAGTGACAATCTACGTTAATAGTGCAACTGTTGGTTAAGAAGTGTTTATTGTTCAGTGTAATGTTCACAAGATGCCATTACTGTACCAGTGTTCTGAGAGCCTGGTGAATCTAGTTCACCTTTCATCTTATCTCCGTAAAATGTTTTTGATATTTTTTTCCTTTTTAGTGCCAGTTGAATAGGAGGATAAGCGGGTCTCATAGCCGGTCTCGACGCTTTGGAGAGTAGATAATTCTTGCCTCTGTCGGGAATCGAAGCACGATTCCTCCAAGATTCTGTCAGTAGCCTAGTCACAATACTGAGCTATCTGGCTCAGCTCAAGTAGCTTTATTGTGGCGCCTTATTGAGGACTTTGCAAGGAGAGTAAAAGACGGCGACTTTTTGATCTATCAGTAACCTACTTCACCGTTGTGACTCATTCCCTCCAGGTAAATGCCCGGGTAAAGTAAACTTGTCCCTGTCCACGCCATGAAGGCATATAGGGGAGTAGAGTTATAACTCCACTCATTTAGCCTCGGCACTGGATAGCGGTGAGTGGTCAACTTCACGCCCCGGTCTTTTCCTCCTTCACAAGATCCGGTACCAATTATGTAGGAAGCTTGGTGGGCTCCAGAGCCGGTCTGGAATGCTTTGGAGAAGAGACAATATCTTTCCCGTGCTGTGATTCGAACCCCGGACCGTCCGGCACGTAGCTAGTCGCTGTGCCGAGTTAATACTTAAAATAATGTGGCGGTCCTTCATTTCACAGCTTTCCAATCTGTAATTTACTAATCAGATGATGTTCAGAGCATATAATCCGTCTTGATTTGACGACTGACAGTATGTGGCGAAAGTCACAAAGTAGGAATCCATTTTTATGGAGTCTCCCGTAGCTCTGATATTACTCGCTGTTCGCGAGGCTCCGCTATTCTCTTGATAACGGCCCTTAACACTCTTAATAGATATTCTACAAGTGATGGTGGTGATTGATGATAATTATTATGATTAAAAGGTAAAGTTCTTGACCATGCCGTGAAGGCTTATAGGGGGAGTGGAGGTGCCCGGCACCATTCATTCTTAACCTCCGTACTAGATGCAGACTAGTGGTCTACTTCACGCCCCTGCCGTTTAAGACCCGGGAAGGACCCCCGTTACCCGTTGAGGAGCAGGCTGGGTGGGCCCCAGAACCGGTCTGAACGATTTGGAAGAGAGAACAGTCTCTTGCCATGTCTGGGATTCGAATGCCGTATCTTCCAGTCCGTGTCCTAGTCTCTGTACCGCTTACGCTATCCCGGCTCCCCGACGACGACGACGACGATGATGATGTTGATACGAACAATAACAGCTTGAATTTAGGCAAAACCAATTCTAAAGAAGTTAACACTAGGAATATTTTCTTGTAAGCCACGCTGCAGTCCATGGAATATGAACTCTTCGAGGGGTTGCATATTGCGCAACGTAAAGGGTCGATGATTGTTACGAGAAATGTGGACATCATTTTGAGCCAATCTGTGTTGGAATTGGAATTAACCCAAAATAGAGGCGAAATTAATAGTAGCCGTAATAGGTTCCCAAGTCCATGGGCTTGCAAATGCATTTTCTCGCTTTGGCCTGTTAGTGCATTAGTAAAGATACGAAACGGGGCAACAGAATGTGTGAAGACTTTGATGTGGGGAGGCAATGAGTACAATGAAAGGCATTTCCTGAAAAACGGAACAGCTGCACGAGAGATGAAGTGCAGATGTGTTGACATTGGATATCCATTCCAGCGCGTGCCTCTGATTTGTGACTGTGTGTCTGATAAATATCAGCAAGGAAGACAGGGAAATACCCTCTGATCCCTCTGTGTCAGCATTACGAGATAGTAGGACAAGAACGTCGGGCCACTTGCTGGTAAATTTGTAGTTTTAGAGTGCGATGTTTCTGGTTGTAACATCTAGCGATGTGGGTGGTCGCCGATGGTACGGAGAAACCTATTTTCTCAGTATGCATTTAAAGATAGAGGCAGCATGTTTCTCCGAAAGTACGGTAACCAGCCACAATACCTGGCGCTGTGGTATCCCGTAAGATGACAGTTTAAACGTCCACAGTCATGGAAACTACAAATACGAGTATTGTTTCACGACATTTTGATAAAACTCAACAAAGACGAAAAACAGGAAAACTTTTGGCATGTGACGTTATATGGTTTGGCGGATACGTATCAACGTTTCGGTGGTATGTGATGTGTCTGTCTTCAGTGTAGAAGTGCTTACCGTTTGCCCATTTTGATTGAGAACGATTCCAGTTTTCCCATACAGAAGTTGTTTTGTCAGCTTCGGGATTCTTACGACAGTGAGCGTTCAGATTGTTGTCGTATGCGATGTGATGTCGAGTAGATGGGCATCAAGAGTTTTGAAAGAATCTGTTGCCTCCACCTTCAGGGTAGAACTTCTATACGCCCCAGATGGTCGTGATCTTAAAAAAAGTCTTTGCCGTGGAAGAATTAAATTTCAAACGTGGTGGTGTGTAGGAGTGTATTGTGTTTAGTCAAAAGACTTTCGGTATTCTGTTGCACATTTGATTGGAGTTTTAGATTATGACGATGCGAATGCGTTTTAAAAAGCGAGCAGGCCTGGACTAATTAGTGCCTAAGCCGAGCTTACGCAGCGTTATATAATGAAAACCCCGTACATGTTCATTTATTGTAGACATCAGTCTAGTCTGGTCTGGTCAAGTAGCGTAATTGAGTGTTCTGGCGCCCGGGGCGAGTAATCACAGTGGCCGACCGTAACAGAAATTAGGAACTTTAAAAAGTCGCAATTATTTATTGAGTTTCGATTCCCGATTATGTCACAGAAATTTTTCAGTGACATAATCCTTCCGGCCGCACTCTGGCCCTGGGGTCGACTCAGCCTCTAACAGAAATGAGTACCAGGAATATTTCCTGGGAGGTACAGGCGGCCGGTGCGTAGAGCTCACAACCTTACCACCTTCATGTGCGAATTGTCTAGAAATCTGGGAGCCTCAACCTCCTGGAATCCTCAGGGCCTGCCCAGGCCTGTACAGGGGTTGCTTTACCTTTGAGTAGTAATTTAAAGTTTGTTGCGCGAAAAAAATCAAGTTTTTCAGTTAAAATATTCATTTTCTCGTCCAATTTCCCGCCCCTTCAATTCTGCTGCTCGGGGTAGGCGCATCACTCGCCACCCCTTAGTTATGCCCCTGGCTTGTTATAGCCTGTCTCAGTCTTGTCTCATCTATCTATCTAGTCTAGTCTAGTCTAGTCTAGTCTAGTCTAGTCTACTGTTGGCTAGTCTGCTCAAGTCTAGCGTACCTTTGTCCAGTCACCCACTTTTTTTTTGAGTCAGCATTTATTCTCTTCGTTTCGCTAAATATTCACCATATTGAAATAGTTGATAACAAAAGCTGTACCTCGTGTTGTGTGTTACGTGTGATGTTGAAGGTAAACGCAAAGTTTTTGTTCTTCATTAGGCATCACGTTTAAACAGCATAACGACATGAAATGTGTAGAATTGGAGGTGTAACTCCCCACATTCTTAACCTTCAGTAGATGGAGGTGAGTGGTGAGCTACACTTTTCGGCCACCTCCCCCTCCAGACACAAATGCTCCCTGTACTCATTGGATAAGCGAATGCTGTGTTTTATGTCGTAAAATTTATTTTAGAAAGTCAGGAGTTCGATTTGAGTTTCATATAAACTGGCAGTTTTTTATTGATCGATACTGACAGACATTTATCATAAACACCCCCAGATAATTTTCTTCAAAATTAGTTCGGACTTTACCTCCCATTATGTGTTCATTCTGTTCGCTACATGATTGGATTGGTGCAACAGTAGGCACGTTGTGACGTAACGGAACCCACCCACCTGTATGGCGCTACGGGCCAGTGTAGCCCGGGTCCTCCTGTTTAATTTGTTTTAAGAATCTGCAGCTATTTGGGAGGAAGGGCCCATCAGAAGGCACTGTAAAACACAATCGCAGAAAATGCCTCGACTGGGATTCGAACAAACGACCCCAGTGTTCAAGCGGTAGAGTGTGTCGACACCCCAGACCGCGCGAAAAATGTCGGACTTGTGGAATAGAAATGCTAAAATAAGCAGTTGAGAATGTTCTGAAACCTCTCGCCCTCACTCATACACTCACACACACACTCACTCGCACACACTCACACACGCTCACTCACACACGCTCTCACCACACACACACACACTCACACTACACTCACACACAACTCACACTCACACACACACTCACACTCATCACACACACACACTCACTCACTCACCCACCGTACTGCAGTCGTTGATGTGTAAACCGACCTAACAATATAGCTTTTATTATAAGATTCGTGACATTTTTCTCTGACAACTGGTTCGATTAATTGGGCAGTCGTTCCACTTTTTCCGAATAAGGAAACCTGCATATTGACGTTTTTTCTTTTCTTCCAGGTTACTACTGTTTTTGAAAACGTACAGTAGGTTTCAGAATTGTTCAGGTAGACTTCTTGAAGCCAGATTTCCAGCCTTAATGTAGTTAAATTCAAGGATAAACTTTAGCGAGTGGCGCCTAACACTTTGAAGCACAGTGGTCATGGTGACTGCAGTTTTGCGTTAATACTCTGCAAGGTTGTCAACATGCTGACATTCATTTCTCGCCTTTTATGGCATCCGACGTTTTGTCCGCCACTATAACCGTCGTTTCAGCCGCAACTGGATTCCTGAATCAGAGGAACCGAGTTCACACCTTCCCATCGCATTTTTCAGCACTTCAAAGCACAGTGGTAACTATGCCTACCACCCGCTTTACAGTTCTGAAACTATAAAACTTTCCCACAGATTATATCCGTATATATTGTATGATCCCCACAACAGACTGGCCGTTTGTAAATGAGACGCAGTGTTTTCTGTGAGTTTTAAAGCAATATCTAGATGAATTTCAGGCCTCATATTGTTAATATCTAAGGATTTGTGAGTTATGTTCGTAAATCCATATCGTTTAATGTGGTAAGGGATACAGAAACAGCGCGATGGGAACATTGCAGTAACAGACAGCTGGCTGGAGCTTACATTAGGAAGCCAGTCTCGAATTAAATCGAAGCCAGATATTATGAATACGAGGCTGCTGGCACAGCCAACGCTTGAAGTAAGAATTTATCTCAGACGGATGTTACCTCCCATTTGTTACAGAAATTGAAGTTCTTTCTGTAGACAAAAAATTTATATGAAGGAGCAAGTTCCCATCTTCTGAGTAGCTAGCATAACAAATGCAGGAACAAAAAACCATCCTCTACCCCAATAACAATATTCCTTAATTTTCCGGCAACAAAGTAAGACTGCGGCGCGTGACATTGCATTCAGGGCGTCCTTACAATGCAGCCAACTTACCAATACCAACAGTTGCTATGGTGGTGGTGGGGACTCTGGAAGAATTGAAGAGTGAGCCAATGCGTGAAGGACTGAACAAATAATCAAGCACTGAAGAAAGGGACTAATTATCACGATTATTATGCCAAGGAGCCGGAGTAGCTCAGTCAGTATAGTGACTTGGCTGTGGGCTGGACGACCGTGTTTCTGTCCAGATAGGGTGTGGGGCCCACGAAACGTACTGTTGAATACCGGGGGTTCTTTTTTCGCGGGTTTAGCCACCGGGGCGTCAATCAGACCACTACGCTCCATGTACTGCTGACGTAAGCTATACCTCCACGGTTCCATGTGCGTTCATGGCGTGGTGCCTGCTTGAAATACAGGGACAACTTTACCTTCTATCTATTCCGCCACGCCCGCCATCTCCACCGCCGGCCTTCCTTCCGCCTTACCACCACCACAATGATCGTTATCATCACTGCCATCATCACTATCACCAGCATTATAATATTCATCCCCACCACCCTCACCATTACGGCGTAGTCAGTATAGTGACTGGGCTACGGGCTGGATGATGTGGAGTTCGAATACCGGGGGCCCCCTGTGGGGCCCACCTAACTTCCTGTTAAGTGGGTACCGGTGGTTCTTTCTCCGAAGTTAAAGCGGCTGGGGCGTGAAGCTGACCACTCACCTCCATCTAGTGCTGAGGTTAAGAATGAGTGGAGCTATACCTCAACAACCCCCAGTATGCCTTCATGGCGTGTACAGGGACTGATTTACTTTGCATCACCACCATCATCGGAATCACCTCTGCCTTTGTTCATCCGAAGGCCCGAACTTGTCAATTTTTGACACATGCATATTATTGCCTATTTGCCGATAAGAGTTGCTGTATGTGACGAGGTATGGTGTGGTAGATAGGTACGGACGTTTCGGAGAAATCTGCTGCCTCCATTTTTATGTAGAACAACTGAAGCAACTGGTACTCATTTACTGAGCCATGCGGCATTGCATTGCATTACGTTACTTAACATTACACATTCTCGTGTCCATGATACCGCCCTCTGAACCTTATACAGGGTATACACAAAAGAATGGTGCGGTTTCCCTTTATTCACCATTGAAACCGCACCATTCTTTTGTGTATACCTGTATATGGCCCTGTGAAGATCATTTCTCCAGGCGTGACATCAGACGGAAGAAATAATACTCAAAATGTATGACACTGTTTTTTCTTTCTGTAGCAGAAGAGAACTATAGAATTTATCGAGTTGCCACCTACGTCACGTAGACATAGTGTGCTCTTGATATAGGACATCCCCGTTGGTGTATCAGATTACAAAATGTATATTCATTCAGTCATCAATCACACACAACGACAACGTTTCGGCTCTCAGCTCAAGCCATAGTGGCCTGATGGCACGAACTCAGAGCCGCAACTAGTCGCCAGGAAACGTCGTTGTGTGTGATTGATGACATTTGTAATATTGTGTGCCGATTCTAGTGACCGCGCGGTGTAAGGCGTGGGTCTGCGGCCGTTCGCTTGCTGGGATTACGGGTTCGAATCCCGCCGGGGGGCATGGATGTCTGTCTGTTGTGAGTGTTGTGTGTTGTCAGGTAGATGTCTGTGCGACGGGCTGATCACTCGTCCAGAGGAGTCCTACTGAATGTGGTGTGTCTAAGTGTGATCGTGAAGCCTTGACAATGAGGAGGCCCTGGCCCACTAGGGGCTGTCGAGCCATTGAAAAAGAAATTGTGTACTCCTGCAAAGGACATCCGTATGGAGATGAAGGTGAAGTGTTACTGTTTTTAATAAGCTCCATTCCTTGAAGGAATAGGGTCAAGTCCAAGTAGGGATCAGCGCATTCTTCACATCGGCACGAACGCATGTGAGAGTGGACAGCTTCACGCCTCGGTCACCTTACCCGCAGTACTCATTTCGTAGGAGGCTGGATGGGCCCCATAGCCGGTCTTAATGCTTTGACAAGAGAGAAATCTTTTCCGTGCCAAAAAACGGACACCGATTTGTCGGTCATTAGGTCAGCCTCTATACCAACTGAGCTATCTCGGCTCCTGGTATGTTCTTACCTCATTAAAAGTCACTTCTGAAAGAAAGCAGGCCTGCGTAAGGAACAATAAATTACTAAAGTCATCAATCTTGAATAATGGGTGTGGGATATTAGGTATTTAGAAAGGTGGAAGACAGAAACCAAATGCGAAGCGATCAAAAGCGTTTGGGTGTAGTAGATGCTGCGTGAGACCTGGGGTCGAAGATGTCCAAACCACAGGTGCGCTGTCGTATAGTAAAGAGGCCGGAGGCAACTTCGCATTAATCAGAATAAGTTGTTTGCGATGAGGTGTCGCATTTGATAGTTTTGTCTACGATGCTGGTCATAATGTAACTCCTGTGTTCGTTTCCATTTGCACTACCGTGCTAAAGAATTGTGCAACAGAATGAACCAAGACACGCGACATTGCGTCTTCGATTGACCACGTGCTCTCGTTTTTTCGAGATTATAGGAGCCCTGCTTTGTGCAGTGAGCCTAGTGACTTTCCTACAGGCTGGATGACCGAGGAATCGGGGTTCGATTCTTGGTGAAGAGGAGATTTTTCTGCCCATTACCACGTCCAGGCGGATTGTGGGAGAGAAAGACTGCGACTCCTAGTATTGCCCAGGACTAAAGCGGGTGAAGCTGACCACCCATTTCCATCTGGTACGAAGGTTATGAATGCATGGAACCATAGCTCCACTTCTGCATACATCCTAATGGCGTGGTACTTAACACGACACTTACAGCCTGCCCTGAACAGTTTTCAGTAAACGCAGCGTATAATTTAAAGGACCTATGTTAATCTTTAAAGCTTGTGATTTATGTATCACCAGGAAATTCTACATTTTGGCCACAGAGTACATTTATGTGTTTTTTTCTGGATCTTAGAACAGACAGCGATTATTTCACTATACAGCATTAACTGATAAGCTTTTATAGCCGAGACGGAGCGTGTTTACTGCGCGGTACGAACTGGATCTTTATATATAACTCAGTTTAATGTTCGTCTCTGAAAGGTTAATGAGATTTTCACTTTGTTGGTGCCTGGTGTTAGCGGTCTCAGTCTTCTCTGTTTTGTATTCTGTACTTTTTTATAATGGGGGTCTCTTTCCCGGGGGTAAAGCGGCCGGGGCGTGGAGTTGACCACCCACCCTCATCTAGTGCCAGTGTAGAGTAGAGTATACCTCTACTCCCCCTCTGGGCCTTCATGGCCCGTTCTAGGGAGAAATTTATCTTTTTTTTTTACTTTGTTATAATGTATTGTTGACTCCATTAATAGATATTCCTATTCATACTCGCATTGTTCGTTGCGAATGGTTCGTCAAACTAAAATATTTTGTTGTTAACAGAAGATACTGGAAATTGAAAGAGGAAGCACTAGATCGCACCCTGTGGAGAACTCGCTTTGGAAGAGGTTACGGACCTGTCGTAAGACAGACTACAGAATGAATGAACTTACTGTTTTCCATTTATGAAACATATTTAGCGCAGTCAGAGTTGCTTCTTGTTCTAAGTTCTATAACCGAATGAAACTCCAAGGACCTTTACGGTTTTTACCGTACATGCTCGTATATGCTACACGCTTTTACATTCATGAATTCAGGATTTTGCCCATCGAATATACGTCTTTTCGTATGGTTCTCGGAATAGACAAGTAAAGTTGTCATTTGTCCTTGCCATGAAGGCACATAGGGAGAGTAGAGGTATAGCTCCACTCATTCTTAACCTCCCCACTAGAGGGAGGTGTGAGTGTAATTCTCTAAATTAAACAGTGTTTATTTCCCGATATAGTATTAATTGAATTGCCTCTGTAATTTGGGTGCAGCTTGTTTTTCCGCGAGGGACGAAATAAATTTTGAAACATTATTTGACCATTAAAGGCCCAGTGTTTACTTTATGTACCACGGGGTTCAACATTCAAAAATTCTGCGTTCTGTCCACACTGAATATTCATGCGTTTTGCATGATATCGCAGAACAAACGAGAGTTATTTTCCTATGCATCATTAACTGATTCGTTTTTACAACCGAGACTGAGAGTGTTTACCGCACGGTACGGACTGAATCTTTAAATATAACTCAGGGTAATCTTAGGGCTGCCGATCCCAGTGGCCGCGCGGTCTAAGGCGTGGGTCTGAGGCCGCTCCCTGGCTAGGATTGCAGGTTCGAATCCCGCCACTGGCATGGATGTCTGTCTTTTGTGAGTGTTGTGTGTTGTCTGTGCGTCGGGCAGATAACTCGTCTAGAGGAGTGCTACCGAGTGTGGTGTGTCTGAGTGTGATCGTGAAGCCTCGATAATGTGGAGGCCCCGGCCCACTAAGTTTTGTGTTACGAATTGGGGTCCCTAAATTATTGATTCTTAAACAGTCCTTCCGCTAGATGAAGTTTGAACGGTGCACAAGATTGTAAGTTGCATTCCTCAACGTTGCTTAGTTGTCCAACTTAATGTGTTTAGACAAGAATTTAAGACAGACTAGAGCTATTCTGTTCCAGTCTTCTTTTCTTTACTTGCCTGTCGCTCCATCATGGGGATTAACCGCGCTACACGGTTACGTGTATGAGAAATTAATCAGATCAATTTCTTTAAGACTTGTCTTGAATCTTGAAATGTAGAAGTAGTAGCGTCCAACACTTGAAATGATCTTGTGTTATTCTGCCTTATAAAATAAGGGAAGATTGGTTTGTTATGTTGTTATGTCTGTGTGAGTGTGTGTGTCTGGGTTTGGCTGCGCAGTAAGGAAACAATTTCCATGGAAGTTAATATGAACCGTATCTGTTTGGAGCCGCTTTATGTTTGTGTGATGACTCTGGTTCATTTTAATGTTATCCTCCCATCTACGCACGAGTCCCACATGTCGGGTCTTCCTTTCAGGTTTTATTCTATAATTTGTATAGGCTATATACAGAATGGCGCAAAGGTCACTTGACACTAGACAACGTGTTAAGCGTCGAGTGTCAAGGGACTTTTGCACCACTCTGTATATACAGGGCATACACAAAAGAATGGTGCGGTATCAAAAGTGAATAAAAAATGTATTTCTCACCTTACACGGGCACAACATACACCGTCAGCGGCGGCATCTGTCCAAGTTTCTCATTTGGTAATTACAATCCTTCAATGTGTGCACCCTGGGTCACACGACACACATCCACACGGTAATCAAACTCATCCCAGACACAGAAAGCCTTCTCCTGCTGCAACGCCATCTTTGCAACTGACCCCGCTGCCACGCAGTAAGCATGAGAAGCGAACTGCTGGTAGCGCATGAGAAACTTGGACAGTTGCCGCTGCTGACGGTGTATGTTGAGCCCGTGTAATGTGAGACATAAATTGTTTATTCACTTTTGAAGCCGCACCATTCTTTTGTGTATGCCCTATATATATATATGTATATATATATATGTATATTCCTATGGCTCAACAGCCCCTTTTCGGGTGCCTTTTCGAGGCTTCACGATCACACTTTAGACACACCACACTCGGTAGGACTCCTCTGGACGAAGGACCAGCTCGTCGCAGAGACCTCTACCTGACAACACACAACATTCACAAGAGACAGACATCCATGCCCCCGGTGGGATTCGAACCCACGATCCTAGTAAGCGAGCGGCCGCAGACGCACGCCTTAGACCGCGCGGCCACTGGGATCGGCCACTCTGTATATATGCATATATTATTTGGCTGAAGGACATTTATTTACGGAACTCCGTGCTCTTGGTATGGCCACGTCATAATTACGAAGTATCGTTGGATGTCCAAGAAGGTACCGGTTGTGGTAAACGTCGCAATCGGCGGGTCCCTGCCTGGTATATGTGGTTTTGATTTCCTGTTCGGCGAGGAAGTTAGGTCGGTACAGCAGGCAGTGTATAATGTCAGTTGCAAGGGTGGATCTGAGCTTCGTAGAATTTACCGGTGCTTATTTCTTCGTGACTCGCCGTAAACATACGATTAAACGATTCCGATTTAGTGGGTTTCCTCGTCGTATGGGAACGGAGCGGAATGAGTGGTTTATCTTCCTCATTCCCTACAAATAAATGCAAATGATTTCAGACGGTGCCATATTTTCTTATCCCTCCCAGCGAGGCCCGTAGCCAGAGCATGAACACTGGGTGCGGCGACTACCAGTGCGGGTGCATATATATGTACATAATGCTCTGTTGTACTGTAATATATATAATGTATATATAAAAAGCGCCTTTGTGGACCACAAATCAACACTTCAGTTACGTAATGCGCTCTGTAACATTGCACAAAACGTCTTACATATACATACATCTTTGAAAATAAGTTATTTCCATCCACGGCGTACTAACAAAGGCAACAAGTGGATGCGGTAGGGCGTCTCACGTTGTTTAGCGGGTGCATCCCCCTGGCTACGGGCCTGATCCCAGCTAAGAATAAATAAGGGATTTCTGTTGTTCTTGAGTGGTACGTGTGTATGTGTTGTTCATCTCAGTAAAGAGTTCTGTTGTGTTAATGAGCGGAGGAGGTGAATGTAGTTGTTTTGAAAAAAATATTATTTTTGTGTGATAACGATCCATCGAAGCTGTGTGGCAGACGCCCAGGACGAGCAGTATGATCATAACATTGCTTAAACTTTTTTGTTTTGTGGTGAAGGGCCCCGCAGCGGATGCTACGGACGCACCGCAGCCTAGAGGCTTATTGTGCAACCCTGTTTTTAGTTTTCCTTGTAATGGAGCACCGGTGGAATGATATTGATAGGGGGAAACCGAAGTACTCGGGGAAAACCTGTCCCATTGCCACTTTGTCCACGATAAATCCCACATGGACTGACCCAGAATCGAACCCGGGCCTCCGCGGTGAGAGGCCGGCGACTAACCGCCTGAGCTATGGCACGGCCATTTGCTTGAACTTAACTTTACTCGGAGATCGTGGGAGGTCAATTTGGGAGCCGTTAAACAAGATTAAGGGCCTAACAAACGGGACTGTTACAAAGGAAGAGGCGGTGTGGGCGAAGAATAGAACAGCCTTTGAAGAAGATAATTTTAAAGCTGAGGTTAAAAGCGTGATGGATCATTACGTACGACTATTTCTGATCGTCGAAAGGTTTTAGCCGCAGCTGTAAAATTATACATAGGGTTATATATCGAAGATTCAAGACGCGGCATATAAATCAGCACATCTATGGAAAACCTAAGATATCGGAAGTTGTATATCATTGACGCTACGTAACTCACTAGTTGATGTGCGAAGAAAGCATGTACGAAGAGCGTGTAGTAATCAGTGACGTAGCTACGCTTTTCGACGCCGGGGGGCGGCTGCCGTTAACAGAAATTATGAAGGTAAAAAAAATGACAACTACTTCGTATTTATTATATTTTATTTTATTTGGCTTGATAATTTAAAATTTGTTGAGTGCAGAAATTTTTTTTATTTAAAATATTCATGTTTTTGCTCTTTGGGCTCTGCCATCAGGGGCGGCGCACCGTTCCCGCCCCCTTCCGAGCTACGCCCTTGTGTAAAGTAACATACCAGAATTTCCGAGACCTTCCCGCGTCTGTGCTTTCCTTCTTTTGAAAATTATCAATCGGCAGGTGCGTAGGTGGGGAGGGGCTGTAGTCCCCGCCCCGGGCAAGAGAGACGAAGGGGCAGCAAAATTAATATTTTGAATAAAAATTAGATTTTCTGCGCTCAACATATTTTAAATTACTGTGCCTAATATAAGGAAATACAGCAAATACTTGTGAATTTTTAAAGTTCATAATTTCTGAAATCTGTGGTCTTCTGGGTAATTACACGGCGTCGTGTGGTAATTATTTACCACACGACGCCGTGTAATTATCCAGAAGACCACAGATTTCATCAACATCGCGGCGGAAGCCTGAAATCAAGGGTTCATAATTTCTGTTAAGGGCGGCCATTGTGAGTACTCGCCCCGGGTGCCAAATTTCTAGCTAGGCCGCTACCAAGCAGACTTTCTCTCTCTCTCTCTCTGTCTCTCTTGGAACATGCGGCGAGTTTGTAAGTTTGTAATACCTCAGTGTAGTAACTGCGCTATGAGATGTACGACTGGGGGAATCAGGGTTTGATGCCCGGACGAGGCAGGGATATTTCTCCTCTCCACAACATCTAGACCGGCTCAGTGACCAAACTATCACGTCTATCCAGTGGTTACCAACGGCTCCTCCGGGGAACAAGCGACCGGGACTGATGTCCTACATCCACCTCCATCTAGTGCCGAGTGTTAGCACAGGGATAACTTCCCGTTTCATTTTCACGAGTGTTACCAAGTTGTGCCGGTTTCATCTTTAATGGCGAGTGAATCTTATGTAGGTAACCTCAGGTTTTCGTTAGAAGCTGGTGCAAAGTTATAGATCTGAATTTTGTTTTCTCGCTCGAAACGTGTACAAACGTATGTAATGCGAGATTACAGGCTTTCGCCGCGGTGTAGTGGAGGTCTTCGCTCTTCTGGAAATGTTGCGCGGCGCAGGTTGTTAGTTGGTACCCGACGTTTCGGGACAGTATATCTTCCGCAAAGGGTCAAGCTGGGTCCTTGGAACATGGGACCAAAAGGTTGTCACAAAACGTCGGTGACCAACTCTGAGCCTAGCCGCGTAACATCCCTGAGGAGCGAAGACCTTATAAAAGTTAATCGACAAGTGAAGAAGCTACATTCCTGGCGAAGAACCGGTGTGTCTGTCCAAAATACTTTTCATTAGACTAGAATTGGCTTGTAGGCTTTGACTGATGTTTAGATGTGTGGAAAACTGTTAGATCTGTTTTGCAGAGTTTCGTATGGGAGATAAGACAGTATTTGTGGAGTTTCCTCTGTAGAGTTCAGAACCATTATCACTGCCAGGTCATGGTTCAATGTGATAATTATTGCATGTTTGTTCTTTGAATACATTTCATCGCTACATAACTACTACACTTGTGGCAGACCGAAAGGAGACTCTTGAACGCAGCACATATTTATGTCGCAGCAGCAATGGGGAATTTTTCCAGAACACGAAAAAGACAGCAAAATAAGAATTTCATTGTCGGCCAAGTTTGAACGTCTGTTGGTCAGTAATGTCTATTGAGATTTTGACTTTACATGGAAAATGGCCCATTTTGAAAAGCATTAATCGCGGGGTAGCTAGCCAGGAAATTCTTCGTCCTTTAAGGACCCTGAAGGCTCATTGTCATGGAACAGCTGGCGAGTAATCGGGCTTTTGTTGTCAGTGGGCGATGACAGTAGAATAGAGGTTGCCCAACCGTGATGTTGGTGTTAACTGATAATAGGATGTTATAGAGCACACATGCAAAGTTGAAAAAGGAAAAGCTGTCCCTGTCTACGCCATGAAGGCGTATGGGGGGAGTAGAGGTATAACTCTTCTCCTTAACTATGGCTGTAGATGGAGGTGAGTGGTCATTATCACGCCCCGGCCACTTTACCCGCTGGAAATAACCCAGGTGCACATTGAATAGGAGACCGGGTGGGCCCCAGAGCTGGTCGTGTCCTTTTCTGGAGAAGATACAAAATCTCTTGCCCAGTCGGGGTGATGGTCATATCAGATATCTCGAAAGTGTATTACTTGATTCAAAAGTTATTGGATGGCAGAAATATAGACATGATACAGACTCTATTTGGCCTTTGTAATGCAGGAAAGTGGACAAAGTATTGATACCTTTTTTTCGAGAGAAGTTGTATTAGTGATCTCCAGGCATGATTGGTTGTTAACCGGATATGTAAAAGTACAGGGATTGTTTGTGTACGTGTGACCGGCAAATTATCGTTGCTCGTTGCGACACCGTAAGTGCTTGGAAATGTATTTCTTACGCATGCGTAAGATTCCACTTAGTATGGCTTAATATCCAAAGCGAACGGTTATGTGATGAGAAACTGAACTATTCATTGAACAGAACGAGACATGGACTACACCGATATTGGTAGGGATATAAAACCTGCCCAGTCAGTAGCAACCGCAGCTGTGTAATGGTTTCCTCACGCATAACCTTTGTGTACCAGCGGCATGGTGTGATCCAAGATGGCGATGCACTAACGTTGCGCATGGTTCAGTGATTCTCCATGCGCTGCACAGAGCGCCACTCGCGGACTGATGTGCAAACAATAAGATACTAATCTCCAGCTATAAATTTCGATCTTACGTCATTAACAAACCGTAGTGTCATGCTTCTACTTCCTGGTAATGTGGAGCAAAGGATACAGTTCTAACATCATAAGCCAGAAACAGAAAATGGCGTATTGTATGGAGACCGCGGAGTTTATCTTGCATGCAATCATAAATTATCCTGACAGGGTAATGTACTTGACGTTTACACGGAGGTGAATACGAAGAATATTGCCTTATGGCAGAAATTTACGGACGTTTCGGAAGAACTTGCTGCGCCCATCTTCAGGGTACTTATTTTGGCCTCGCCCACTGTTGGTTTCACATTCGGTTTTTTGCAGTTTTGTTTATTGTTCTGTCCATGTTTCTGTATCGTGGTTTTACCTCGCGGTCACGAAACGTTGGTAAATTTCTGCTGGATTTCATGGCGTCACACCCAAGAAGGCTGTGTTCATCGGGGTATCAGATTATTGTAAGGTTCCTTCCTCAAAATGACACTTAAAACATAACTGAGTGATGACTTTGGTGGGATTAGAACGTGTGAGTATGTGAAGAGGTGCACTTCACATTATTTGGTTTCTGAACTTTGTACATTTTATAGTATTCCGAAAAGAACACCCTGTATATTTTCTGATATTCCGAAGGAACATTTTGTATATCCTATGCTATTCAGAAAGAACGTTGTGTATATTTTCTAGTATTTTGAAAAGAACACAGCGCTACGGAAACTGGATTTATTTTACCGTCGTCAGGTGACGGTACGGAGGCACAGAGCGGACGACGAGGCTATGTACAAATCCGGAAACCAAGCGGTCCAAAGTGCGTGTGTCATTGTCAAAGACCTGGATGGATGGTGGTTTTTAATTCTTCAGTAGAGCACACTAGTTTGTGTGTAAATTAATACAGACATATTTAATATTCAGAAAATAAATTCTACCCACACAGTATATATGATATCTTGACGAAACAGCGGTTTTTCCTCACCGCAGCATTAAATGTTTGGTTTATACAGGGCGTTCTTCATATGACACTGCCTTGGGACTGAACAAGTCTTGATCGCCTCGCTGTTACAGTAATTTCTCAGCGTTAGAATTTGAAAGCCCCTTATAATAGAAACGAAGTTTGTTGACTATGAGGTAGGAACTAAATCTTTACGTATTATTTAGTAAATTTATTGCTGGGAGCCGCGGAGACCCGGGTTCAATCCCGGGCAAGTTTCACGTGCGATAGATGCCCTTCGGCGGCTAACACCATCAGTAGAGATAGTGGTATAATTCAGTGGAAAGTCTGTTCTGATTAACAATGTGTTAGACGTAGATATTTTTACTAAGTACGTCAGAACTCTTAAACAAATTTTGTGCTGTAGTTCAGTCACTGACGTCTCATTTGAATTATAGTTTTGATGTTGTTAGGTTATTTATAATTAATTTGATGATATTTTGTACTGTTTCTGCTACTGTTTTATGCAATTAATTGTTTGAGCAATACTATTTAAATATTTATTTTAGGTGCTGAATTTGTTACAAATCAGAATTTTTGTTGTTATGTTGTGTGTGTGTGTCTCTTCATGCTTTTTTTTTGTATTTATTTTGTGCCGATTTTATGATTGGCCATTGCGCTTTTGAACTGGCGACGTTAATAAGTGAGAATTGAATTGAACGAGAATTGAATTGAACGAGAATTGAATTATTTTGAAGCATTCTGTCTTCTAGGATGACACCATTTTGTCATTTAGAAATGTACCAATGTTTCTGAGAGAACTGCTGTCTCAAATCATCAACGCAGAAGGGTCACCCTTCTGCGTTGATGATTGATGCCGCAGATTCTTAATTCCGTCATGGCGCTGGCGAAATTAGCAACTGTTAACTTTGTGTTCCATAGGTACAACTAAACACATAATGAACTCAGAAGTTTGTAGTGCACGGCAGTGTTGGGATTGTGTCAGCGTGGAGGAGGTAAAGTGGAAGCAGTGTTCCGCTTATGTTCGTGTGGGGAATTTTAATTACAGTTTGTCAGAGTTCCTCACCTCGCGCTATTTTTTGGTAGGGAAAGTATGATAATGCGACGAATTCTCTAAGAATATTTTGAGATACATATATAAAACACACTTTGTGGAATAAGGAACTTGGCACAGGGGATGGAAGAAACAGGCGCGCGGTTCTGGTGGGACCAGATGTTGTAATGCAGTCCTGCCGTAAGCATGTTTACATTACAAGAAAGCGAGAAAGTAGGCCTGTGCATTTTTATGTATAGATTTACATGAATATTCCAAGCAGTAACTGTGTTTACAGTGCGGTACGAACTGAATCTTTAAGTATACTTCCAGTTAATTGTAGTCTCGGAAGGGTTAAAGTCCAGTAGTTGCTGTGCATGTCACCGGGTTTAACACTAAAAGCTGGGCCGTGCCATGGCTCAGGCGGTTAGTTGCTGGCCTCCAACCGCGGAGGCCCGGGTTTGATCCCGGCTTGGTCAGTGTGGGATTTGTAGTGGACGAAGAGGTACTGGGACAGGTTTTTCCCCGAGTACTTCTTTTTTCCCCTGTCAGTTTCATTCCACCGGTGCTCCATTACTTGGAAGAATGGAGAAAAACTAATAATCTTTCTCTTCGTCTTCATCACAAGAGTTGCACAATAAACCTCAAGGCTGCGGTGCGTCCGTAGCATCTGCTGGGGGGCCCTTCTCCACCCCCACCCCCCAAAAAAACCTAAAAGCTGTGAATTTTTACCCCACTGCCTATTCTCACATGAAACAGCCATTGTTTTCCCTAAACGGCATTAGCCGTTTTTTGTCTGTAATGGAAGCAAACTGTAATCTGCTTGAGGTACAAACTGTGTAGACTTATGTAGTTTGCGAAGTGGCAAGAGAAGACGTCGTGGGTTGTATTTTGTGTTCTTAGGTTTTTTTAACACAGTCGTTTTATATGCACTTAATTTCTTCTGTCCAAAGATTGGAAACATTTACGCCCAGACGTTGTTTTCTTCCTTGGTTGCGTTCCTCAAAACTTGGGCGTAAAGAAAAAGGCGTAAATAAAAAATGATATTCTCATCAGGAATAAAGGGTTAACGTAACAGATCGCAGCCAGCCAGAGGGCGTTAACCGAAAATGCGAGAGCTCAAATTAAGAAGTGACGTAAATTGGCAAGGGGCGTTAAATCGAAAAGCCGTAAAACAAGGGCTGAATGCATTTATTTACATATTTTTATCTGTTATCCATTTATCTGTATGCATTTATTTCTGTAACGACGCGGTCGGTAGCTCAGTTCGTACAATATGGATTAATACAATGATTGTGAAAACAGAATTGTAAAGGGCGTGGATGCAAAAAACTGTGGTCTAATTTGAGGTAGTGTACCAGTATTGTACCAGGTAGTGTACCAGTATTGTACCAGTATTCTTTCCTGTACGGAACGACGTAAACCATGAAAAACCTAAGGTACTTGGTCTTCGAGCAGATTTTAACGATGGTTCCGATGTGTACAAGGCACGGGTGCTACCTACGTAGTACCTACCTAGTAGTTGACAGCTACGTTCGCAGCAATAACTTAGGCACAAGTGTCTTTTGTGTGGGCTTGCACCAATTGTTTGATGTTTGTCACAAAGAGGATTAGATTGAAAGGATGTACTTCATAAAAAAATAGTAAACCATTTTAGATTTATCGTAATAATGCATTCTGTTGTAACGAGCTGCAGAGGAGGTGAGAGGGCCGTGTTTGTCCATGGACAGGACTGGCACAGAAACAGGTCTAAGTACATGATGCGAAGCTGATGTCAGATTACCAACCTTGTCCGACAACATTTCGTATAACGCAAATTTGTATTTAATTAATTAAACATAAACGTGTCTACATGTACTTCAGTCCAAACATTGTCAGACTTCATAAAGATATGCGAGCGTTGGTAACTTGTTGTAGGTTTCTGTGTACCGGTTGTAATGCAATATTTACATATGTCAAATCACACAATATTCAGTCCAACAAAATAAACTCTGTTGTGTTCAGATATTCTTTATTACAGTGTCTTGTCGATCCTACATGTTTCGATCCCCTACGGGATCGTCATCAGGGATTCATATCAAAGTTTTTTTTTTCCAATGGCTCGACAGCCCCATGGGGGCCTAGGCCGCCTCATTTTTTGACGCTTCACGATCACACACTTTAGACACACCACATTCGGTAGGACTCCTCTGGACGAGTGACCAGCCCGTCGCAGAGACCTCTACCTGACAACACACAACACTCACAAGTGACAGACATCCATGCCTCCGGTGGGATTCGAACCCACAATCGTAGTAAGCGAGCGGCCGCAGACCCACGCCTTAGACCGCGCGGCACTGGGATCGGCCAATTCGAAGTATAATTTCACAAAATTAAACTAGCAATGCGTATACGTATTAAAAAGATATAAAAGTCGATCAGCTAAGATGTAGGCGATTTGTTTTGTAATGGATAGGTGGGATCCATTACAAAACAAATCGCCTACTTCGACTTTTATATATTTTTAATATGTATATGCTTTGCTAGTTTAGTTTTGTGAAATTATACTTTGATATGAATCCCTGATGACGATCCCATAAGGGATCGAAACATGTAGGATCGACAAGACATTGTAATATAGAATATCTGAACACAATAGAGTGCATTTTGTTGGACTGAATATTCTGTGATTTGATTATCGACAATGCACGGTGTGAACAATATAAAATATACGTGTTTGTGAACAGTATTCACACGCTTTCAGTGTGATACTTGAGCTTGTTTGTTTATACACAAATGTTGAATTCTTGACCACAGTTTCTCGCTGAACCCCTAGCGATGTCCTGCACAACCCTGGTTGGGAAACACTGCTGCAGTGGGGAAACGGACACCGAATTCGAGTATTCGGCGCGTGATCCTCTGCAGAAAACTATTCGTGATAACGTACGGTACCCAAACGCGGTATAAACTACAGACTCTGTATATCACGTTTCAACAACTCAAGTAACTTTCGGCATTTCTACAATGTCACGTACGTGTCAGCAAGGTTTCAAGTCAGACACTTGTTCGCCTGTGAAGTATCACATGTTTGGTTGTGTAAGGTTGGTAGTGGTACTGTCGTCGCGGTAAGGTGTAAAGGCGTGACGGCTTTTAATGAGGCGGAAATAACGCGCTTCCATGTATTCAGCTGTTTGATATCTCTCTTTCTTAACAACTTCTTTATTTTGTGTTGGGGTTCCTCGTATGGGTCTCACAAGATGGATGACTCCTTTCCTACGCGGCCAACCCGTTACAGGGACACTTGGAAGTACGAAACCTCTCGAGGGTTCTTCTCTGTAAACAACAGCTCGTCATTATATGCTGTTCAGCCGGTGTACTCATGTTCATCAAGTTTCGTTCATGCATGAGTTAAAATGAAAGTGGTATGAGTTATTCCTTCATAGCGGGGTTTGCTTTAGTTATCTCTGGATTGGAACTGAGTTGGTTTAGTAATCTCTGGATTATAACGGAGCTTGTTTTAGTTGTCTCTGAATTGGAACGGAGTTGGTTTAGTAATCTCAGGATTATAACGGAGCTTGTTTTAGTTATCTCTGGATTGGAACGGAGTTGGTTTAGTAATCTCTGGATTATAACGGAGCTTGTTTTAGTTATCTCTGGATTGGAACGGAGTTGGTTTAGTAATCTCTGGATTATAACGGAGCTTGTTTTAGTTGTTTTAGTTATCTCTGGATTGGAACGGAGTTGGTTTAGTAATCTCTGGATTATAACGGAGCTTTTCTTAGTTATCTTTGGATTGGAACGGAGTTGGTTTAGTAATCTCTGGATTATAACGGAGCTTGTTTTAGTTATCTCTGAATTGGAACGGAGTTGGTTTAGTAATCTCTGGATTATAACGAAGCTTGTTTTAGTTATCTCTGGATTGGAACGGAGTTGGTTAGGTTACTCTGGATTAGAACGGAGTTGGATTAATTATCTTTCTATTATAACGGAGATTGTTTTTGTTATCCCTGGATTATAAGGGAGATTGTTTTAGTTATATCTGGATTGACACTGAGTTGTTCTAGTTATCTGTGGATTATAACGGAGCTTGTTTTATTCATCTCGGGATTGTGGCAGGGTCGTTTTAGTTATCTGTGTATTGTAATGGAGCTGGTTTTAGTTACCTCTTGATTAGCACGAAAGTGGTTTTAATTACTGTTTACCAGCATATTTTAGTTATCTCCCGATTAGCACGGACGTTGTTTGGGTCATCTGGGTTAGAGCGGAAGTCGTTTTATTTGTGTGTATTATAACGGAAGTAATTTTAGTTATCTCATGGTTAGCACTGAGATTGTTTTGGTTATCTCTGGATTAGAACTGGACCTGTTTTGGTCTTTGTTTCATTGTTTTATTTACTGACGCTGCCAATTACTACCATTATGTAGCGTCGATAGCAGGTTGATGAAATATATGAAGCATTGGTGGCATGATACTGCAGGGGAGCATGTGCCATTGCCACCTAGTCCACCACAAACTCCAAATTAACTGTTCTGGGATAGAACCCTGGACTCTGTAGTAAGATTCGAACGGAATTTAACTTGTATGTGGGTCAGAACTCAAGTTGTTTTAGTTATCTGTGATTTGGAACGGATATCCGTAGCTTATCTCATGACGCTGAGGAATCGTGTCGACCATTCTACCTACAACGGCGTTGGCATACGTAGGCCGTATCGAGTATCATGAAAGTTCGAGATGGAATGGTTGGGTGGCTACTCATGAAATTTAGTATCATAGCGAAATCTAATTTTGCGAGATTCGAGGTTCTCACAGCGGTGTTGCTGAGGATTCAAGTCTTCTGGGATGTTACGCCGTGCCGACTGATAGTTACCGACGTTTCGAAAGACGTAGTGTAACTTTCATGGTGAAGCTGACCAAATGTTAAGACAGCATTACTCAGATATTATAAACTACATTAAAATAACTCGTCAGATCGTAACTAAAATGTATTGTCAGTACGTATTTTCACTGCAACATGTTTCGGCCGATTTGGTCATCTTCAGGTAATACAAAATATACAAAATACTTGGGAGGTTAATTCCAACTCTTCTTCTCTTTCTCTCTCTCTCTCTCTCTCTCTCTCTCTCTCTCTCTTCTCCAATGGCTCTGACAGCCCCTTGGGGGCCTAGGCCGCCTCATTTTTCGAGGCTTCACAGTCACACTTTTTAGACACACCACGTTCGGTAGGACTCCTCTGATGAGGGATCAGCTCGTCGCAGAGACCTCTACCTGACAACACACAACACTCAAAGAGACAGACATCCATGCCTCCGGTGGGATTCGAACCCACGATCCTACTAGTAGTAAGCGAGCGGCCGCAGACCCACGCCTTAGACCGCACGGACACTGGGATCGGCAATTCCAACATTACGTTTTGTAAAAATAAATATTCATGTTTCTTCATACTGATTCATGTTTTTTATATAATTCTGAAGTCGTATGTATTCTACTTGTCCTAAAGGTATGCAAGAATTGCTTTGAAAAATCTAGCACTTACCTAATTTAAGGTTATGTTAAGTATTTAATTACCGTATATAATTTCATTTTTAGAATATTTCGTAGAGTAGTTTTAAACTTCTGTTTTCTTGAGTGTAGACTGATTGAAGGTTTTAGTATTTTAAAAACTGTGTAGAGCGAGTTTGTAGTTTATAGGTGAAGAGCTTCTTTTAGTGGTGTATCTGGAAATTGAAATTAAAAGTTAGAATGATCGAGCTTTGGAATAATAAGTGAAATGTGAAGATTCTTACAGTTTTGAAGAATTATTGGATCTTTAGTAGTGACTTGACTGTGATCTAGTTTTGAAGATATAAAAGCTGAAATCACAATAATAACTTCAATTTCTAATTCAGACAGGGAGATACAGGAATTATTATTATATCATCATTATTATTAAGTATATTTGGATTGTTTCATTATTACGAACAGCTGTCGTGTTCCGGTGTAACTCAGAAACGTGACTGCGGTTTGGATCTGGGTTCTGTTCGCGGCAGGTGAGGGAATTCTGATCTTCGCCAGCGCATTCACACCATCTGTGGCTCCCACCGTCTCCTGTCCGATACGTACCGAGGGCTGTTTAACCGAATTAAAGCGGTCGGAGAGTAAATCTGACCACTGTCTACATTCGGAAGTTAAGCAAGCATGGAGCTTTACCTCCATTTCTCCATGTGCCTTCATGGCGTGATAATTAAGCACAGGGACGCCTTTAGTTAGAAACGTAGATTGTGAAAACATACAACCAACGAACTGTTAATGTATTATCGTCAACGCTGCATCGCTAGAGCGCCAAGCTACAGTAGTTCCAGGCTGCTGAAGTTAATGAGAGACGTCCGGACTGCAGTTCTGTTCTTTCATGCAACGTTGCATGTTACAGTGCAACTGATATGTGAGGTCTTCCACACGTACGCTAAATCAGTCAAGTTACTGATCTGGTGTTCTTCTAGGAACTTGCTCCTTACCACGACAACACTTTCATATGAGCCCGCACGTACAGAAGCGAAGAACTCGACTGACTGACGATAAACAGAGAATTATCTTTTAGTTTGCATCTCGAGGTTCATCAGTTACGGTCGTTGTGAACTATCTACAGAGTGATTTTAAAGTAAACATACCAAGTTAAGCGGCTGTATTTCCTAAACGGAATGCTTTATTGCTACATTTCTTGCACCAGTTTAAAGCCCATTTATTATTTGGTGTAGATCTCAGTATAGGCCCCGGCATTTTGGACGATTCTGCATCCTGGAGGACACGAACTCGACATTTGTCCGCAAGAAGTTCTGTTGAAATTTTTTGTTGCATTTCGTCAGGTGTTCTTGGTTTTGATCAGTAGACATGCAGCAGAATGCTTATCAACAGCGTGATATCCGAAAATTCCATGCTCATAAACGAAGTATGGTTTATGTTTAAATGTGACAGTACATGGTAGTGTATGGGATTTTAAAATAGCGCAAGAATTGTAGCAATATAGCATAGTATAGCATTCTCAGAAGATACAGTGATTATTTCCTCAGTATTTATCGGTTGGTGTATGTATTGGACACACATTGTTTTCTGTGAGGTAGGAACGGTATTTTTAAATGTTACAAAGATAAATTTGAGGCTTCAAAGGTTCATGACAGGCCAGTTGTTGAAAAGGTGAGATTCTTGTGCATCCATTGCTGACGTTATGCCGTTGAATGGGCTGGAGGAATGTGATGATAAAATCCGAAAGCAGAATATCCAGACATTGATCGCACTTTCCTTACTCCCAGGACCACTCGATTAGGAAGTTTTGTTATGCCCTGTCCTGCCCGCTGATGTTCCTAACTCGGGTTTTCCATGTCTGCCGCGTTTTCTAGCTAGATCTAGTAACCAGGAGGTCTGTTGAGTGCTGGTGGCGGTCCGATATATGAATTGCGTCTATGCGTGCCGATGGAGATTGGTGTTACGTAATAGGCCCAAATGAATAGCCTCCATCCTCTTTTATACCTGATGACGGAGACGGAACTACTATCCGAAAGTCGTGTTATTAGAATTCATTCATTCTGTAGTCTGTCTTACGACAGGTCCATAGCCTCTTCCAAAGCGAGTTCTCCACAGGGTGCGATCTAGTGCTTCCTCTTTCAATTTACAGTATCCTGTCGTTTCCTTAAAGTCATCCAGTAGCTGCTTACGTATTCTTCGTCGTCCCGTTACTTCTATCTCTCCCTGTATCGTGTCTTCAATCACGTGTTTCAGAAGGCAGTTCCTACGCAACATGTTACCAATCCAGTTAGCCTTCCTTCTTTTTATCGTATGTGGATATTCCTCTCCTCCTTGACTCTGTGTAAAACTTATTCATTTCTCACACGATCGGTCCAACTGATCTTCTCCATCCTTCTCCAGCACCACATTTCAAAACTTTCCAGTATTTGTGATCTACTTTCCGAAGTGTCCACGTTTCAGCACCATACAAAGCTATGCTCCAAATGTAGCATTTCGCTAGTTATTAGAATGTTGTATTTTAATCGTGCAGTGCAGAGAGTACAATTTAGTGTCATAGTATAAAAATGAAATGGTTGTACAGTTTTCATTAAATTTCGGAACCATGCTAAGGGCGTGCAGACTGTTACGATTTGGAGAAAGTAATATAATCAAAGTTCTGTAGTCCGTGTTCTTGGTCAAAAAGACGTGTAGGTGATACGAGGTGTAATGTCCTCACTGTTTTAACAGCGGCACTGTCACTTCATTTTCATGATATGTTTGAATTCGTAATTCTGATTGGAAAAAGACTTACTCATAATGTCACGTCATATATGCTCCTAGTCGCTCTTCTAGTTTCCTCTTTTCATTTTGGTCATTTTCTCACATAATTCATTTTCTTCGTGTTATCTCGTATTGAAGGGCCGCGATAGCTCAGTCGATATAGCGACTCGCTACGGGCTGGACGGTCCGGGGATCGAATCCCAGTGGGGGCGAGATTTTCAGCACCCGTCCAGACCGGCCCTGGGGCCCACCCAGCCTCCTATACAATGGGTACCGGGTCTCTTTCCCGGGGGTAAAGCGGCCGGAGCGTGGCGTTGACCACCAACCCCCATCTAGCGCCGAGGTTAAAGAAAGAGTAGAGCTATACCTCTACTCCCTCTCTGGGCATTCGTGGTCTGTTCTAGGGAGACCTTTACCTATCTCGTATTGTTCTTATCCATATTTTTGTCCCGCATCTCTTATCCCTGCTTTTATCCTTCCGCTTTTGTTCGCGTCTCTCTTCATTGTCCTCCATCCTTTTCTATCACCCTACCACTTTTATGTGTGAACGCTACCATTATTGCTGCACTTGTGTAAATATGTGCCCCCTCGAAGCATGTTAGACACTTTTAATTTTCCCTATAATAAATTACGTCCCCTTTGCGAGGGAAGTAATATGTAAATATCGTGTGAGCAGGGTCTGTAGCCATGAAATCTCAATCCTTGTGACAGACCCCCTTGATGACTGTTGCTGTCTTCGTTCAAGAAATTAAGACGTTACATCAGTCATGGATCGTGATGGTGTAGGAATGGAGACGTCTTTACCCTGTTTCTTTTCCACTTGAATATTTTAAAGTCATGGAAGAAGTCTTACAACCTTTGTTCATCTTGGAGATGTTCCGCATCCGGCGTGGTGGTCTCGACATCGGCTTGTCTGAGCCGCCTTAACGCTTTTTGTCGCGTTCGGTAACCATCACAGAACGAAGGTGACCATTGTTTCTTGCGTGTCTGTTCTTTCCGCACCTTGTCGTCCGTCCCGGGGTATGCGAAGTCCCATAACGTCCTCATTTCTTGGGCAAGATTTATGGAGGCGGTGGTCGATGGTATTAGTTTGAACGATGTCTACGAGTGACCAGAGAATCTGGAGTTTGATACCCGGCGGGGGCATACCGGCTGAGTGATCCAACTCGGTGGGTAGGAGGGTAGTATATTTGCGGGGTAAAACGGCCCGGTCATGAAGCTAACCACTCACCTATGTAGTGCTGATATAATGCGAGGACTTACTACCTCGTGCACCCCAAATGTCTTCATGGCGTGGTCCGTAATTAACCCTTCGAAGTACAGTTGTTACTACGGTCTACCACCTGCATTAATATTTAGACAACTGTACATCTTTGTACAGCATTAAGAGGTTAGTATTTTTTAATGGAAACGTAGTGTTTACTCTGAGGTACGAACTGAATCTTTTGATAAGTAGGCCGTGCCGTGGCTCAGGCTGTTGTCGCCGGCCTCTCACGACGGAGGTCCAGGTTCGTTCCCGTGCCAGTCCGTGTGAAATTTGTGGTGGACAGAGTGACAGTGGGGAAGGTTTTTATTCGAATACTTCGCTTTCTTCTTTCAGTATCATTCCAAAAATGCTCCATGCTCATCTTCATGTGAATACTTCTTTTATCAGAAGGACAAGCGGACGAAACTTCGGAACCTTAAAACAAATTAATGCTTTTTCGGATATCGGGGAATGTGAGATAGAGGAGTACGAGTACTTACACATTCTTTTATAAGACAACTCGCTAGTCACTTCCCAATCGCCAAACTTGTAGAAGTTTGACGTACAATGAGTAGCGTGACGCGTGTCTCCGAGCCGTAGGAAAAATTGCTAGCACCTCCTTTAAATGTGGTGACTAAAAACCTAATATTAACTGCAGTGCCTTGAACTAAAACGCGTGGACCCCATCTCACGGCAAATTTCAATGGCGTGTAATTCACATGATTTGCGTGCTTCGTAGCATTAGACAGACAATTGTTGGTACGTCTTGATGCTCTTCGTGACTTCTCACGTTGAAGCGGACCTCCACTTGTCTGTTACCTGTTCTCATTTCTTTCTGCTGCGACGCTGAGTGTTACAAATGGGGTGGCGTGCCATGTCTATTTCAGGAGGCGCGTCACACCGGCTTACATCGCTTACGTACGATGATGTATACCCGTCCAAGTGTCTTGCTGAAGTTTCCTGTCGTGCATTGCTCATCAATTCGTTACACAACTTTTTACTGCTTGTATTTCCTACACTGATTTGTCTTCCCCCCCCCCCCCCACCCCCCCCACCACCACCACCCACCACCACCCACCACCACCACCACCACCACCACCACTAAATATGTACTCTTTTCATATTTCGACACAACACATTTAATATTATTTCCCCAGTAAAATTTTTTTTTGAAAATTTATTTCGTGTTGACCGAATCATGTTTGTTTTGAATGGCCAAGTGAGAGGTTAGTACTACTTCGCATTAAGTGTGTTGCGGTTTGCATTCGAACTTTGGAGTTTGTCATGATTTGGCGTTGTTGTGATATTCTGTGGAACAAACAGATGTTGGTGTTCTGTAACTTCGTGTGTGCTGCATCATCTTATTCGGTCTGAGCAATTCACCCAGCATCCACACGGTCGACATTGCATGCAAAATTTGTGATAGTTGCTTGTGAGATTTGAAGCTCTCCCGCAGGTGACCGAAGACTCTTCTAGTGTACGGTATTTGGGTAATTCCTATACAATGGGTACCGGGTCTCTTTCTCGGGGGTAGAGCGACCGGGACGTGGCGTTGACCACCCACCTACATCTAGCGCCGAGGTTAAAGAAAGAGTAGAGCTATACCTCTACTCCCCCTCTGGGTCTTCATGGCCTGTTCTAGGGAGAACTTTACCTTTACCTTTTACGGACGTTTCTGATAAACATTTTGTAGAATATGTAGCTGTGTATTTTGATAGGTAGGAAAGACGTCTCGGAGAAACCTGCGTCCATCTTCAGGGTAGAAGCGCGATTGTGGAAGGGGGACAAGGACTGGTGGACTTCCAGTCCTTGTCGCTGTCAGCCCGTAGGTCCTCCATAACGCTGTTTCCCGCGCTGTTTATTCTACACTGGAGATGGAGGCAGTAGGTCACTCCGAAACAGTGGTATCTGTGACAAAACTTCACGGCGTCCCTTCCCGTAAGACAGTAATCCTCACTACTTTCTGTGAAATTGGGCATGTAAGATCATCCTTGAAGATGGAGGCAGCGGGATTTTCTGAAACGTAGGTGAAATTGTGGCAGACTACACGGCGTTACGTTTCTACCGCTGTGAGAACCACAAACCTTAGGTCTATGAGCCTGATGAAGTCATAGATAAGAAGGCCGGGGGGGAGGGGGGGGGGGAGAGTCCTGACCTAGATATGAAGACAAGATGTTAGTGGAAGGCCGACGGCCCCAGGAGATCTGCAGGAAATTGCCGTGCGTACGGCAGGCGGAGGAGGCAGTTGCAGCAAACAAAAATGAGCCAAATCTAACACAGTTTTAGGTCCCTTTAGAAGAACGCGTGCCGTCATGACAGACAGTTGGCCACCCAGGAGGCCCTTGTCCACTTTACTGTCTAATCTCAGAGTCTGGACGTAGTTGACGGAAGATGGATGAACGATTTCTTAACCCTCTGAAACTTCAAGTTAATGTACAGTAATGATGTTAAACGTTCATTTTTGTTTTCGCATAAAAGCGCTTATCTGTTGATTGTACCCCTATATAATACGGTTCGTACATGTATAGTGTGTGGACTTTTTCTTTCAGGCTTTCGGACTAAAATATCTCATCTCCCAGTTCGTACTCCATGTCTGTCCCATCTTATCCACGATTTGAGTGCCCAGTAATATTGGGCACAAGTACGTGTTATGGAGATTCCAAAACAGGAACAGCACTGAAAATAAATAATCGAGGAAGTGTAAATTCAATAATTCTGTGTGATGAAGCTCTGAGGAATAGTGTTCCCTTAGCAAGATGAGAACGACAGAACATTGTTTAATAATGATAATAATAATAATAAAAATAAATAATAATGACACCTTCGATCACAACAATGATGTTTATTATATATGGGAAAATTATTTTTCGGACGAAATGGGCCATCGTCGTATACTTATATTAAAATATACTAGGAAGAATTACTGTATTTTTTTTGTGATGAAGGGCCCTCGCACCACAGCCTTAAGGCTTTTTGTGCAACCCCAATGATGATGATAGATGGATGAGCAGTTTTTTTTACCAAGTTTTACAAGTAATGGAGCACCAGTGGAATGAAATCGACAGGGGAAAACCGACAACTCGGAGAAAAACCTGTCCCAGTGCCACTTTGTCCACCACAAATCTCACATGGACTTGACCCGGGATCGAACCCGGGCCTCCGTGGTGAGAGGCCGGCGACTAACCGTCTGAGCCATGGCACGGCCTTAATTACTGTATTACAAGTTGCTTGAATTTAAGTGAGATCTCATTTTACAATTAACGGCTTTATATTGAAGGGTAATTAGGGTGTATATAGATGTCTGTTATATTGTAGACTTCGTAGAAAGTAGATAAGAGAATTTTTCTCTGAGCACTCTGTTGATTTTGAACCGTTGCAATCGAGGTAATTCTGATGGATGAAGAGAGTATAGGATGAGGCTTAGTTTGTATATATCCTTCAGTGGAGCTAAGTTGTGGGTTCTGTATTGTAAGCAACTATTAGATAAGAGGTGTGGTATTCGGGTGAGAAGCTGATGGTTGACGATTCTGGAAAATAGATAATTAAAGAGGGGCAAAATATGTGATGGTATATAAAGGAACGATTAAAATACAGTAAATATTAAAAATACAAAAAACCAGAAATTGTAGAGAAACTTGCATATTTGCAGGAAGTTGTGGTTGTATATGCATTGTTGGTTTTGTATATTAGTTTGTTGAATTTATTTTATTCCAGTTTCTTACTGACAATTACCTTACGAGAATGGTGGCGCACTCGTGAGGTAGAAATTCACAGTGAATCGGTTTTATTAACGTAGATATAAGGCCGTGCCATGGCTCAGGTGGTTAGTCGCCAGCCTCTCACCGCGGAGGCCAGGGTTCGATCCCGGGTCAGTGCATGTGAGATTTGTGGTGGACAAAGTGGCACTGGGACAGGGTTTTCTCCGAGTTGTCGGTTTTCCTCGTGTCAATTTCATTCTACTGGTGCTCCATTAATTGCAAAACTTGGTAACAAAAACTGCTCATCTTCATCACAGGGTTGCACAAGAAGCCTTAAGGCTGCGGTGCGTCCGTAGTATCTGCTGCGGGGCCCTTCACCACGCAAAAAAAAAAGTAAACATACTTCTGCGAGTTGACGTCCAGTTTATTCTTAGAATTATACGAGACACGTAAGTATGCTGTGTGGACATAATACAGACTTGCTTTTGTCAAAACTAGTGGTAGACACAAATTAACCTTGTGCCCCAACAGGCTCCTATCACGGCCCATGTACTTACGCATTCAGAGAACTGATTAGGCAGTGTAGGAGGACACATCCCCGTAAAGGAAGGCTGACAAGAGCCAGCGAATATTTTAACTTAATCTCATAAGTTAAGTTCATTAGCTCATCTCTTGAAGTCTGTCTGTCCATTACTTTTCAAAGCAAGAATGCCTCATGTTCCAGTTCATGTTTTCTCCTGTCCAGAGGTAAAGAATTACTTCAGATCCGACTGCTGTTTTAATGGGGTTGCTTGTAAAACGATGGTTGTTCACATTAATCACATTCTGTAGGTCTGTCCCACGTCGATCTACGTATTACCCATTCGGTTGCTTTTAAATTCACATCACTAGCATAGTTTACATTTTTAAACAAGTGGCGACGTTTGTGAAGCACATTGCCCTGCTGCCAGTGTCATGCCATGGGGCGATATTCGTATCAGGTTACAACTGTAGGCTGTTTGCTGAAGGGTATTCAGATACCATATATCGAATATTTATTACGTGAGTCAGATAGTAGGCCTGCAGACGGCTGCTTCAGCTCTTACCGAGCCTTTCTGCAGTACAGTCTCTGCACGTATCTTTACAGTGTTATATAATCGCCAGTTCCTCAGTGTACCACCCATATTTGCAGTACTGAAACATTTGTTCAAGCGTAATTTCAAGCTTCCGCCGCAACGTAGATGAGATGTGCGCCCTTCTGGGATATTACACAGCGTTGAGTGATAGTTCTGTATCGACGTTTCGGGACAACCCATCGGTCCCATCTTGTAGGGTCAAGAATTCCGGACTACTTGACCCTAGCAGATGGGGCCGATAGCTTGTCCCGAAACGTCGATACAGAACTATCACTCAACGCTCTGTAATATCACAGAAGAGCGCAGGTCTCATTTGGTCAAGCCTTATAAACCAGATACCTCCATCTAACTCCGTGGAGCACAGTCCTCCTTGAAAGGCTTAGTCTTGTAAATCAGACGACATTTTGAAATTCTTTAACATGATCACCGTCATCCTTTTTTCGCTTTCCTTCTTACTTTGTATTCACCTGAAGGGTATATTCAGTAATAATAATAATAATAATAATAATAATAATATAATAAGGAAGGTGTTATATAGTCACATCTTTTTCTTTTTGTTTTGTTTGTGATAACGGATGTATATCTTTCTCAACAACATCGCAACGGGATGTCTAAATTAAAATTTATTAATAATAATAATAATATAATAATCATTCATTCATCCTGCAGTCTGTCTTACGACAGGTCAGTAGCCTCTTCCAAATCCAGTTCTCTACCGAGTGCGATCTAGTGCTTCCTCTTTCAATTTCCGGTATCCTCTCTTTATTATTATTATTATTATTATTATTATTATTATTATTATTTATCACCTTTATACAGGGTATGTACAATTATATACATGTAACAAACCGTTTCTAGGGTACATAGTGTTGCAGTTGTTCTATAGTTATAATGTATGGTATATATTATTATTATTTTATTATTATTATTATTATTATATTGAGTTCAGTATATCCACCTGTGGGTTGTTATTAACATTTTAGGGCCTGAAATGTATATCAACTGCATATGAAACCTGAGTTCTACCTCGCGGAAAATACACATCCCCCCCATTACAAAGGCCAGTCGGTTAATGTTGTTCTGAGAGTCATACGGAACACGCAGATGCACTGTGTGGGTCAACTGCAGAGCACTTTGTGCTAAATCAGGTGGTTTATGTAAACATCAGTAACCACATCAAACATTTCTTTTTGTTAACGATCCAAAATCATAAATCACATTTTCTTTGCCACCCAAGTAATATCGGTACTTAATTTAGCATCCCACACAATCACCGCAGATTTATAGCTCTACGCACATTTTTTTTTATTTATTTCTGCGATGCGTACTTATAATGATTTAAGCCATAAATTTCATTTGATTATTTGGGGAGTTTATGACCCACTAGAGGTCCATGGCGATCCTACGTTGGGTCGCGACCCTGGGTTCAATAATCCCTGTTTTAAAGGTTGTTACATGCTAATTTGAAGTTGTAGGAAGAATATAAGACTTCACCTGTTTGGTGACGGCGCCGAGGTGTTTGTCTTTCGGTCGTCGTCCAGTAAGGAACAAGTGTTTACCTCATAAGCTGTCCACTCGCACTTAACGATGTAACAGATACGTGAATGCCAGATTTGAGGCTCTCACAGCAGTGTGTCTGAAGAATCAAGTCTTCTAGGGTTTTACGCTGTGCCAGCTGGTAAATACTTGGCGTCGCTTCGAAGCATCATTGTGCTTTTATCTTCAGGGTAAATTAGCTCAAGAAGAATATAGACAATTTTCCGCCATGGCTGTACCCATTGGACTACTTAATTAAGGCACAACTGTCAATGTTATGGTTTTCTAACTTCATAACCGTGTTTTAAGCCTCAGGCAATTCAAATCTCTTCCGCCTTCAGGGTAGGATATTACCGAAATGCTTCACAGTTACTTAAAGCCCATTGGCAACTCTGTGGATGTCTGCTGATCAAAACCAAAAACATTTATTGCACTGAAACAAGAAATTCGGTTACTTTGACTTCCTAAGGAAAAATGTTGAGTCTGTGTCTTCAAGGTTCTGGAAGTGTGTACAAAACGCTGGGACATGTATTGAAATCTGACACTAAATAGTAGTGTATGGGCTTTTAAAATGCTGCGAGAATTGTAGCAATATAGCTTTGTGTTTAGAATATACAGCCATTTGACATTGTGTATTTGCTTTACAATCACTCTGTGTGTGTCCCACCTGCTCCCTGAATTTTACCCGCACAGTGTATTTGTTTCGTATGATTTTCAAAATAAACAGTGACTATTTTTCTAAGCAACATCAACCATTTGGTGTTTCTAAAGGATACACATTGGTATTCTTGCGCAGCAGGAACTGAATTGTAAAATTTGATTTACATTAATTTCAGGCTTTAGAGGGATAACATTCTCAACAATCCATAGCAAGACGCTATTGCTAACGGAAATCTATTTCTTGCATAAGAAATACGCTTTTATAGTTTTCTGTTTCTGTAGCCAGATGTCTCTGACACTGAGGGAGGAACATAGGCTGAGGGTGTTCGAGAATAGGGCGCTGAGGAAGATATTTGGGCCTAAGAGGGACGAGGTAACAGGGTAGTGGAGAAGACTACATAACGAGGAACTTAATGCTCTGTACTCATCACCGAATATTATTCGGGTAATCAAATAAAAAAGAATGAGGTGGGCGGGGCGTGTAGCACGTATGGGGTAGGGGAGAGATGCATACAGGATTTTGGTCGGGAGACCTGAGGGAAGAAGACCACTTGAAATACCCAGGCGTAGATGGGAGGATAATATTAAAATGTATCTTCAAGAAGTGGGATGGAGGGGCGTGGATTGGATTGATATGGCTCAGGATAGGGACAGGTGGCGGGCTGTTGTGAATGCGATTCCATAAAATGCAGGGAATTTCTTGACTAGCTGAGGATCTGTTAGCTTCTCAAGAAGGACTCTGCTCCATGGAGTTAGTAAGTAGCCAGAAGGAGAGGATACCACTGTAGTCCACAGTCAACGAGATGATGCGTGCTAGGAATACAACAGATGCGCATGCGCAGGTATTGTTTTTGGTTGCTACTACCAATTCCGAAAGCATTCGCACAGTACACTCGGTCGCTACACGCTACTCGAAATGCTTGATGTTTTCAGCCTGTGTGTAATAGTACTAGTAGAACAGTCTCTGTCTGTCCTACCAATAGCAGGCCAGGAGTCTCCCATATATCCAGCAGTCCCCCGCACCGCGCCAGACACGCTCACCGTCCGGCGGTGATCATCTCCTTTGCTGCGGTCTATACCTTCATCATGATCTGCCTCAACACAAGTCTGTAGCGTTGTAAGTATATAGACTGGCCGCTGACTGGGTAATGTGCCCCTGTGTGAGCACTGATCGGCATGTAGCTGATGGGCTTACAAACTTCTTCGCCGGTGTTTGATTTAGGTACATGTTTGCACTAAACTTGCGTAACGTCTGCAGTGTTTTCCGAGGTGTGATCTCCATCGAAATGAAAGTTCACAATCCGTTAAGAGACAAATCCTTTAAACTTTTTTTAGAGCACAGTGGTTATTATATGAGTACATAACTGCTACTTAAACATTAAACACTTTGCATGGGTTTCGTATGATTCACATGTTAAATTAGTAGCATTTTTCAGAACAGTAACATAGGCCTTGGTAATATAAACACGGTATGTTCTCTGAGAGGTAGAAACTGACTTTAGGCGCGTTCGCATAATCGCGAAAAGCGCCTGCTGGTTTCGTCACGTCCGTCTGTTCCGCCAGTCAACATGTATCAGCGCGGCTTTCACTAAAGGAATTTCCGTGAAATTTCGTGTTGGGGATTTTTATGAAAATCTCTCGAGAAACTCCAAATATGGTTAAAATCTGACAAAAATGTAGGACACTTTGCAT
This sequence comes from Reticulitermes speratus, assembly GCA_021186555.1. NCBI lineage: Eukaryota > Metazoa > Arthropoda > Insecta > Blattodea > Rhinotermitidae > Reticulitermes > Reticulitermes speratus. The sequence goes on along the minus strand of JAJKFL010000042.1, from coordinate 40,720,025 downwards.
GAAGATCTAAGTGCGTTTTACTGTTGCTGGCGACATATTTTAGCCATAAGAGCATTTTTGTGCAACATTCAATATTTGTATATTGTTCGGTGCTTTCCAAATGGTACGTGTAGGTTGTGGTAGCGAAAGGCTAAACATGTACGGACATTTATGCAAAGTAAATGATATATGTTTATGTGTACCGAGACAGCCTGTTAAAATTACAGACTAAAGAAACTGCACCGAGCGGTTACACGCGTCAATATGTGCCCCGTGTTTGGCGTTTTCAGTGCGTCTGGGAAGATTCGATATCTTAGTAAGTGGGAGGCTGAACTATGATCGTCTGTTGTTTTAGCTGTAGGTCTGTCCGTTTATCTCTCAGCTGTTGGCGCCGCCGAACACGTGGAACCCATGCCAATATGCAGTACGCTGCAGATTCCACTAATTGGACATGGGAGATCTGATGTAAATTTTTACAAGCCTGTAGTTATTCTCAGCTTCCGGAAAAGGTTTATGGATGTCTTAAAGCCATTATATGGCCTGTTGCTAGTTTAAAAGAGGTATTTCTAGTGTAGGCGTAGAAAAATATATACAGTTTCTCAAGGACTACTCGTTTGAAGTTTTGACTGGTAAAATCGACTTTAATGAACATGCTGGTTTTTATCAAGCTTAATTGGGTTACTGAACTCAGGTTATTGTTGCTGCTTGATGGTATGGCGCTATACAGGACGCATGTGTAACGTTTTAGAAGGTACGTTTCAGGAACAGTCTGCAGATTATTAATTTCAACATGTCCACATGTAACAGAGCGCAAAATACTCGGCCGTTGTTGATAAAATGGTATGATTTTTTTTTTGGGGGGGGGGGGGGGGAGCTGCACTGAACTTTGTTAACAATTATTTCGATTCTGGTTTTGTTGGCATTAAGGCAGGGTTCTTACATTTTCCAAATATGTAGCGGCCACCTTAAAATTCTAAGACTCCAGAAGGGTGGCTTGAAGCAAGTTCCATACCGTGGGCCCACATATTAGGCGCCATCGTGCAAAGTCTAATCCCCCGAGTGACCTGGCCCCTGGATTTATGCTTCCATGCATTAAGGGACTACTTTTGTTAAGGATAATGGAACATTTCCATCTGAATATTTTGATAGGTAAGAACTTCTCAAACGGTACTTTTGAACTATACGACGAGCCCGTTGGGGCTATCAGTGTAATTGTTTCGTTGGTTAAAATTTTCTTATGGGTCAAAATGAACCACTATGCTTATCGAGTCTTTGGGTAGAGTTTGACAAAATTTTGTAATCAAGTCTTTGGGTAGAGTTTGACAAAATTTTGTAATCGAGTCTTTGGGTAGAGTTTGACAAAATTTTGTAATCGAGTCTTTGGGTAGAGTTTGACAAAATTTTGTAATCGAATCTATGGGTAGAGTTTGACAAAATTTTGTAATCGAGTCTTTGGGTAGAGTTTGACAAAATTTTTGTAATCGAGTCTATGGGTAGAGTTTGACAAAATTATGTAATCGAGTCGTTGGGTAGAGTTGGACAAAATTTTTGTAATCGAGTCTATGGGTAGAGTTTGACAAAATTTTGTAATCGAATCTATGTGTAGAGTTTGACAAAATTTTGTAATCGAGTCTTTGGGTAGAGCTTGACAAAATTATGTAATCGAGTCGTTGGGTAGAGTTGGACAAAATTATGTAATCGAGTCGTTGGGTAGAGTTCGACAAAATTTTGTAACGGAAATTATACACGTCTTACTAAAACTACATTCACTGTCTTGAAGATTATGATTGGCTATTGCGTTTATTACATCTTGTAACATTTTATCCTGATGTAAATACCGTAGAAATTTAAAGACGAATATTTGACAGTCCCCATCTGTAGCTACAATTTCCACAGATAACCCTTGCATTGATCCACTCCCATGCATTGTAGCCCTTGAGAGACACTTAAAATGCACGCTATGAATTGAAAAGTTATTGAAAAACAGTGTGTGAAACAATAAGCGGTGCTGTTACCGAAAGGTAACTTCTTGTCGGCAAAGGTGCAGACTGTAATGCTGACTGATGCTTGGGTATCGTTTATAACGACAGGTGGTTTTCTTCATCCACTTCCAGTTACCGTACGTATGCGTAAAGAATGACTTGCTGCGTGGGGACAGAATAACGACAGAATTTCAGCTGATAGGGCACTTATTGCAGGGATGAGATTTACTTATTCCTGTATGTATTTTAGAGAAGTTCGATAGTACTTAAGGGACTGTAGGCTTATACATTTATGGTCAGTTCATCTTTACACACAAGAAGAACAAAAAAAAACTGTATGGGATCTGATGCGGTGTAGTCTAGTAGAGGTTCCAACGATTCCGAGGAACCTTCTGCCTCCATCTGTAAGGTAGTAGATGGAGGTCAGTGGTCAGCTTCACGCCCCAGTCGCTTTACCCCTGGGGAAAGAGCCTTTGGTATCCATTGACCAGGAGGCTAGGTGGGCTGCGGCGCTATTCTGGACGGTCTAGAGAAGAGAGTAATCTCTTAACCCTACCGGGAATCGAGTCACGATTTTTCATTTGTTAAGCCGGTAGTCTCTAGTTACATATATGATTGGACGAATGTTATGCCTCACAGGGTTAACATTGATCAGAGTCTGTTGCTATTTCCCGTATTATAGATAAGAAAATTGTAATAATATGTTGTAAAATTAATGGAACACGGTAAGAAATTGTCCCCACAAGACACTGCTGCGGTGGTAATCTGGAGATTAGCTGTTTGCGGTCCAACTCATTCTTGTTAACTCCACCAGTCTGCGCCAAATTAATTTTGCAAAAGTTCTCTAATACTTAAATTTCAAAAGCAGTCACTGGATAACAGAAGCTTAGGGAAAAACCAACATAAAACACTGTAAATTAACATGTCGACTTTGGCTCGACATTGGATCTAGTACAACAGAAAGCGTTGTCGAGTTTAACTCGACGTTGGACCGATAAGGGTTGAAATCAGGTTACTGTGCTAAGTGAATGTGGTTATGTTGGTGAGAAAGTCGCCGATTTTTTCGTCGTCTACAGAACTTAAAAAGACGAAATAACGCGATTGGCAAAACCGAATACATACAGAAACCGCAGTTATTAGCAATGCGCTGTATATCAAGTATCATTGGCTTCCACCGACAGCTACCGTATGCTTTCTTCTTGGATCCAGTAAAGCCAGGCCGCTGTGTTTGGTTATGTCAAAGTGTGAGTCTTTTGTTTGCCAGTCGCGAATGTTCAGTCGTTGAACTCGTGACGACAACGACAGATAAGGACCCTCACGTTGGTCCACGGGTAGCGGGACTGTTTAAGAACATCATCTCAGTAATTGCGACAATCCGCATGGAGCGGCGTCCTTAAAGAAGCTAATAGTTCGTCAGCTAATGAGGAAATTCTGACCTTTTATGGAACCTGCGATTGGTCCCAGTCCTGAGCCAGATGAAACGCACGGCCTCCTGCCCTTTTTCCTTACGATCCACTCTAGTGTTTTAATCTTCAGGGCAGTCTCTTTCCTTCAGGTTTACCCGCCAGAACCTTGTATAAAAACGGCAAAGTTCACCCTAGAACAGGCCATAAACGCCCAGAGGTGGAATAGGGGTATAGCTCTACTCTTTCTTTAACCTAGACGCTAGATGGGGGTGGGTGGTCAGCGCCACTCACCGGCCGATTTACCCCGGGAAAGAGACCCGGTGCCCATTGTACAGGCGGCTGGGTAGACGCTAAGGCCGATCTGGACGGGTGCGGAAAATGTCGCCCACATCGGGATTCCGATCCCCGGACCGTCCATAAAAACTATAAAGTAGTTTATGTTTGTGTATTTGTTGGTTACTGAATAAAAAGCCTCCCGTGTTCGGGCAGAAGATAAAAGAAATACCATCTATTAAGACTGTTATATTATGGAATGTGTCACATTGTGGATAGTTGCATACTACCAGACTACACGGTATCATCCCAAAAAATCGCAGTATAAGCCGTTAGCCAGTGACGGTATTCATATAGCAGTGGTGTTCAACCTGGGGTACGTAAAATTAAAAAAAAAATAAATATTATTTCATGATAAACACTGAATAATCAGGGCCAGATTTAGGGTTAGCAACAAGAGACCCGGACGTAAGGACATGCGATTTGGGAGCGCAATTTCTCTCTTTCTCTCTCTATGCTATTCTTATCTGGGCGGCTAGCTTCATTTTATTCCACATAGTCCATATAATTTTGCTTTGCTAAAATACCTTTGTCCCTTTATTAATTTTTATATGATAGGCAATAATATGGTTGTTATTTAATAGCTTGATTCTCCTTTTTTTCATTTAAAACTTATTATTTAATACATTATTTTGGATGTAATTTATAACTTATTTTAGATGTAGATTATAGACTATGTATAACTTGAATTATGCACCAACAACTTTGGGGGTACAAAGTCGAAGAGAAAATTAAATCTGAGGGTACGCGAACAAAAAAGGTTGAATACCACTGTTCATATAGCAATCATGGCTCGTAAAATAAACATTTCACCTAAACAGAGCACTAGGCTAAGAAGGCGCAGTGTCCTGGGACGTTAAGTAGTTCGGCGTAGGGCAGAGGCGGTACTAAATGGTGTATTGATGGAGTGATGTCATCGTTTAAAAGTAGTGCGATGAATTGGAAGGCTTCCGTATGTATTTTTTTTTGTAGAATATATAATTGAATGGACCTAATAGAGACGCGAAACAACAGTCATTTATTTTACGCCATTGGTGATAAAAACCAGTAACGAATCACGCCACATCGCCTCTCGGCAATTAGCCGGGAGATTCTGACGTACCCTTTTTTTTTTTCTTAAGTTTATTTAAGAAGCTGTGCTCTGTGGTGAGTCTTAAAGAAAAACATACTTAGTTCAGGCGACATTATAAAGTACTCTGTTTAAAGTAAGCAAACATGATTTATGTTCGAAATTCTAACAGTGCAAATAAGCTATAAACTTTTATGTGCGAAATATGAATACAGGCAACACGGAACAAAGTTATTATTTCGAATGGCGGCTGCGTAAAGATTTAAGCTTCATAATGTAAACTTGCTACTCTGTTCTTCATTTTCAAATGAACCTGCAATACACATATGTTCATTGCTGTAAAGTTTGCGTCAAGTGACACAAGCCTGAAAGGCAACAGTAAATCTGGACCTGAGAAGCAAAAGTGTGTATGTCCAGTTTTATCATATTTGATATAATACATCATTTCTTTAGAATTTCAAGATGTTTCAAATGCAGGGTGTTGTTAAGTCCAAATACTGTCCCAGCGTAGCTGGACCAATAATTAAACAGCAGTAAGTTAACATATGCCGATCCCAGTGGCCGCGCGGTCTAAGGCGTGGGTCTGCAACTGCTCGCTTACTGGGATTGTGGGTTCGAATCCTGCCGGGGGCATGGATGTCTGTCTCTTGTGGGTGTTGTGTGTTGTCAGGTAGAGGTCTCTGCGACGGGCTGGTCCCTCGTCCAGAGGATTCCTATCGAGTGTGGTGTGTCTAAAAAAGTGTGTGATCGTGAAGCCTCGAAAAATGAGGCGGCCTAGGCCCCCAAGGGGGTGTCGAGCCATTGAAAAAAAAAAGTTAACATGTTGGTCTAAGAAAAGTGATGTATTATCTCAAATATGATAAAATTGTACTTACAACACTTCTGCTTCTGACGTCGAGAAATACACACTGTTAGTTACGTGGTTAAGGTATATTAGCACGTACTGAATTCAGAAGTGGTTTGTCTATAATTAACTGTTATTTAACACTTTGAGGACCGACGAAGAGAGAGCGGGACAGTGAGATACGTAAGAAATAGTAGAAGAATAGACAAAAGGGAAAGTTATGGCGGAAGTGGAAGTTGGTTTGGGAGACAGAGGTTTCACTTTATCAGGAGGTTTCTAGGCCCCGCTCGCCCTTCCTCCAGATAGTAGCATGAAGTTGAACAGGTGAGAATAGTGAGAAGTAGTGGCTTGCTATAAGGGCCGTGGGATGTAGATTTAGCGGTTAATGCTTGGAAGTGCATAATTTGGGAAGATCATTTTGTGGCCTGTAGAGCAGGGGGATTATTTTTGTTGAATTGGAATCGGGAAGGCTGTATGAGAAACCGTCTGTGGACTGCACATTTGAATTATGTGTAATGTACCTTTTATTGTGTCCCTGTGCACGGAAACTTTATCGCATAAAAGTCTGCATCCGCCGGTACATCCCGTGACAGCTGCGGTGCTGCTCAGAGACAGAACAGTTCGGAAGAAATCGCTGCTTGCATCTTCAGGATTGTGAAGTTTCAACCCTCAAGATGGACGTAGCAGTAGAGTGCTGTCTACCAAACTGCACGGCGTTATGTCATAAGCAAAAAGTTTTTCTTTTCCAATGGCGCAACAGCCCTTAGTGGGCCAGGGCCTCCTCATTATCGAGGCTTCACGATCACACACGTTTTAGACTCACCACAGTCGGTAGGACTCCTCTGGACGAGGGACCAACCCGACGCACAGACCTCTACCTGACAACACACAACACTCACATGAGACATACATCCATGCCTTAGGCGGGATTCGAACCCACAATTCCAGCAAGCGAGCGGCCGCAGACCCACGCCTTAGACCGCACGGCCACTGGGATCGGCGTAGCAAAACATTAGGTAAGATAATTCCTGGACTGGGAAGCTTTGTGTATTTGTCCATTATTTTAAGTACCGAAAAGTATGTAGACGGACTACCACCAAATCTGAGAATATGTAGATACGTGCTGGTGACGAAGACGGTGATGTACAACGGACAGACCCCCTACTTTTGCCAGAGAGGGCTCCTCAAGGCAGAATTACAGCGTTATTCAGGACATGTACAAGAATCTGGTCATCAGCTCCACAAGACAGACAGACCGACCGTCAGTTGTAACGGCATATCCTTTGAGGTTATGACGGTAAAGTGATAGGGGTGATATTAACAATTTTTGGATCCATTTTCCGTCGGCAACATTGCAGAACTGAGAGTGACGTAAGTGAAGCCGACCAGACACCTCATTAAGCGAGCGTCGTATGTTTTTGTCGTGTGTTTGTGAAAAAGGAAGCCGACATTTCGAACAAAAACATCAGACGAACGTCGGTTTGGCTTCTGCAGGCCTGTAACTGCTCGGCTATATAACTTTGGAAGTGGCCTCAGTATTTGGATTTGTATATATCAGATGCCATTATGTATGTTGTGACACCATACTGCGTGTCATTGGCCGTATGTCGGTTAGGAACTTCAACGGTACGGATGATACATTCCGGACCGACCAAACCCAAACACAAACAAAAACACAAACCCAAACCCAAAACAAACATAAACTCAAACCAAACCACACCCGAACCCAAACCCAAACCAAACACAAACCCAAAACAAACCCAAACCACACCCAAACCCAAACCAAACAAAACCCAAACCAAAACAAACCCAAACCAAACAAAACCCAAACCAAAACAAACCCAAACCAAAACAAACCCAAACCACACCCAAACCAAAACAAACCCAAACCAAAACAAACCCAAACACAAACCCAAGTCCAAACCCAAACCAAACCAAGCGAACCCAACTAACTAACTAACTAACTACAATCTTCGTTGATGTTTTCATCTCGTTCTGATTTGTGAAATCGTAAAGATTTACATACAAATTAGAACAAGTTTCGACCTTAAAAGTTTATCCTCAGGTAATATATACTTCAGAAACGAAGTAAGATAGCGTATCTAATGTTCGATTTTTGTGTTTTTCGGCTTTTGTTAAATGGAGTTGAGATTATGAATTTGACATTATATCCTCCGTGTATTATTCTTATAAGTAATCACAGTAGTAAACAAATGCACATAAGACCACTAAAAATCGTACACGATATATAAAATTCTTACATTATTTAACGCCAGGGCGCCATCTTCAGGGAATCCAGTGTGCAAAGATTTGCAAATACCAATAGAGCAATCTTGGTATTACATTAATAAAATGTTATAATATTAGAATTATAAGGTTTGTTGACTTCAAAATTGATGTAAGACGACGATGTAGTCAAGAGTCCAAGGTTTTGTATAACTATGTGCCATGTATGCATACAAACATCTGACTGTTTCAAGTATTATCCACCAGGATCTAGTACATGCAGTGTGTGTCGAGGTATTTCTTATCGTGCGGTGTTGTGTACACAACACAAACTCAGCTGCTAAGTTTCGTCTTCAAGAGGAAGTTACTTAATACTTTCAAAAAATAACAACTTATTCTGAATGTTTTGTCCGGCCTTACATGATTTCTGCAAATAGTGGATTAGAGGTTTGGGGATTGCCACGACCCCCTCCATTTCCTGTCGTTTCCGTTCGTCTTACATCCCATTGACTGTCAGCCTCTAAAAGCCTACTGGTTACTTGATGCATCAACAGCTTTCACATTCAAAAACTGTACATTCAGCCCATACTACATTTATGTGTTTTGTGTTTATCTCAGAACAAACATCGTCTTTTACCCTATATAGCATAAACTGATTGGTTGTTATAACCGAGATGAAAAGTGTTTACTGCGCGGTACGAACTGGGTGTTTAACTAAAACAGTTTATGTTTCGTCTTTAAAGGGATAAGTCATTTCTACCATCAAGTTTAAGGCTCGACGTTCTTGCTGATCCATAGCGTGGTGTCACACATACGTCACTGCAGTTGAAACTGATCCATAGCGTGGTGTCACACTACGTCACTGCAGTTGAAACTGATCCATAGTGTGGTGTCACACTACGTCACTGCAGTTGAAACTAGCCTGGTGTCACACTACGTCACTGCAGTTGAAACTGATCCATAGCGTGGGTCACACTACGTCACTGCAGTTGAAACTGATCCATAGCGTGGTGTCACACTACGTCACTGCAGTTGAAACTGATCCATAGTGTGGTGTCACACTACGTCACTGCATGCAGCTGTGAAACTACTGATTCACCATAGCGTGGTGTCACATTACGTCACTGCAGTTGAAACTGATCCATAGGTGGTGTCACACTACGTCACTGCAGTTGAAACTGATCCATAGCGTGGTGTCACCACACTACGTCACTGCAGTTGAAACTGATCCATAGCGTGGTGTCACACTACGTCACTGCAGTTGAAACTGATCCATAGTGTGGTGTCACACTACGTCACTGCAGTTGAAACTGATCCATAGTGTGGTGTCACACTACGTCACTGCAGTTGAAACTGATCCATAGTGTGGTGTCACACTACGGCACTGCAGTTGAAACTGATCCATAGTATGGTGTCACACTACGTCACTGCAGTTGAAACTGATCCATAGTGTGGTGTCACACTACGCACTGCAGTTGAATATCCATAGTGTGGTGTCACACTACGTCACTGCAGTTGAAACTAGCCTGGTGTCACACTACGTCACTGCAGTTGAAACTGATCCATAGCGTGGTGTAACATTACGTCACTGCAGTTGAAACTGATCCATAACGTGGTGTCACACTACGTCACTGCAGTTGAAACTGATCCATAGCGTGGTGTCACCACACTACGTCACTGCAGTTGAAACTGATCCATAGCGTGGTGTCACCACACTACGTCACTGCAGTTGAAACTGATCCATAGCGTGGTGCCACACTACGTCACTGCAGTTGAAACTGATCCATAGCGTGGTGCCACACTACGTCACTGCAGTTGAAACTGATCCATAGCGTGGTGTCACACTACGTCACTGCAGTTGAAACTGATCCATAGCGTGGTGCCACACTACGTCGCTGCAGTTGAAACTGATCCATAGCGTGGTGTCACACTACGTCACTGTAGTTGAAACTCGTTTCGTATTCGGTTGCTCTTCGCTTATTTATCTTTGCTTATTTCTCTCTATCTGATTTCCTTTATTTCGTTGTTTACTTCATAAAGAACATTAATGCGCACTAAAAAATGTAGCAGTTTACAAATATTTAGGAACGACAGTAACAAATCTAAATTAAATCCATGAAGAAGTTAAGAAGCAGATGAAATTTTATGGATGTTTACTGCCATTTCGGTTCAGATTCTTTTATCTGTCTGCGGTGAGATTAAAAAATACAAAGCTGTAATTTACGGCTAGTTTGTATGGGTTTGATGCTTGGTTTATCACTTTAAGGGGAAAAATAGATTAAAGGATGTTAGAGGTTAGGGTACTGAGGAGAAAATGTGAATATGTTAGGGAGAAATAGGGGGATGGAGGAAATTGCAAAATGGGGAACGTCATACTGTTGTAATTTTAAATAAATTTTGTTGTTATAATGAAATAAAGGGTGGTGAGATGAGAGGTGCTTACAGCATGCACGGTGGGAGTAAGTAATGTGGGAAAAATTAATGGGTTAGTCTGGAAGACACATCTTGTGGAAACACGGCATTAGTGGGAGGATACTGGTACTGCGTTGGGTTTTTGAGGAATAGGGGTTGAGGCTGTGGACTACATAAATCTGACACCAGATAGGGCACATTGGCGGTTTTTTTTTGTGTCAAACTCGAATAAATTGTCGGGTACTCATAAAAGTTGAGGAATAGCTTGTCTAGCTAAACAACTGTCAGCTTCACAAGACAGACTTTGCTCTATGGGGGTTAGTTTCTTTCAGCGTCTTACGTGTCTGGAAATCTGTGAACGAGTTCAAAGCTTTGTATTATATAGCGCACTGCACCCATTTATGTTATATTTGTGGGGCGTAAATGCCAACGGCAAGTACACAGTGAAGAGTTGGTACAAACATGTTTCTTGTTTTAAGGGTTACTTATAACAAGCGGTCATTGCCAGACAGAGGATGGCTTTATAACTGCGCATACAAATCTTTTGTTTAAAGACTGAGATATAAACAACTTTGGAAAGGAGATACATTTTATAAGTGTGTTTACTCCCTACGTGATTTGTTTCTATCAGCCGCACAGGAAATAAAGACAGTCCGTAGTACCACACGCCATCCTCTGCATGTGAGTTAATTACACTAATGTTGTGAGATAACGAACGTGAACTTTATTGATATCTAACTTATTGTGACGGTTGATAACCGTACGTATGGTTATACAGCGGTTTTTTTACTCAAAATGACTCATATAACGCAATGAAGTTTGACAAAGGTTTCGCGGAACACCCTGTATAACAAGCAATATACTGAGTCCATGGAAAGAGTTTCTTAGCAAAGGCAAGAGATCCCTCTCCAAAGCGTCCACACCGCTTCTGGGGCTTACCCAGTCTATTCAGTGGGTACTGGGGAATCTTCCCCGGTGGGGAAAAGCGGCCAGGACGTTAAGCTGACAAAACCATCAGATACCGAGGTTAAGAATGCTTGGAGCTACACCTCCACGCCGACATGTCTTCATGATGTGTACAAGGACAACTTTAAATTTTAACCATTACCGTTTGGTTGGTGGGCCGGGATAGCGCAGTCGGTATAGCGACACGCTACGGGCTGGACGGTCCGGAGATCGAATCCCGGTGGGGGCGAGATTTTCCGCAGCCGTCCAGACCGGCCCTGGGGCCCACCCAGCCTCTTATACAATGGGTACTGAGTCTCTTTCCCGGGGGTAAAGCTGCCGGGGCGTGGAGTTGACCACCCACCCTCATCTAGTGCCAGGGTTAAAGAAAGAGTAGAGCTATACCTCTACTCCCCCCCCCTGGGCCTTCATGCCCCGTTCTAGGGTGAACTTTACCTTTATCGTTTGCGTGGTCTCCAGTGGCTTTATATCTGTACCACGTGTATTTAAAATGTGTTAATCTGTCCAGATCTTCAAAGGGAGAACAGACATATTTGTCTTGATCTCATAAAAATACTTTTCTCTTAAGCAAAGATAATAGTAGGGTGTCAGACACGTATACAACTGTTCGGTCGGAAAACCTTCAGGAAATGGACCACTTGGAAGACCTAGGCATTGATAGAAGTGTGAGAGAGTGTGGAATGTGTTTGTGGGGTTGCATACACTTTACGGTAGCGTAATGAAATTTCGGTTCCATAAAACGGTTAAATTTTGACTTGCTGAACGACTGTTAGCTTCTCAAGAAGTTTTAAGACCATTAGGCGAAGTGTGAAAATGTTCGGTCTTGGAAGGTTAGTCACACGCACACTGCCTGACGTAACGCAGTTTGGGGTTACGGTATTTCGGATTTACGCAGTTTTAAAAATGTAAACGGTCTAGAAATAATATTTTTGAAACGCGTGCTGAATTTTTCCTTGCGGGAATGAAAGCACAGTGAGACGAGGGTGGCGGAAGAATACTGCTGGGCGATAACAGACGGCGGGACATGTTATCTAAATCTGTGTCTTTATTCCAACGTCTTGAAATCATTATTCATTTAAAATGACTCCATTTTGCTAAACGTAAAATCTGCTATCAATAAGTCATTTATAAAATGGATAAGGTAACTTTATTTTTTGCGGCTTTAGTTTACATAGCAAGGCCGACTATATATATACAGGGCATACACAAAAGAATGGTGCGGTTGTAATAGTGTTCACTATTAAAACCGCACCACTCTTTTGTGTATGCCCTGTACATATTGAGGCTTATATAAATGGAATGGATCGTGTATAAAAAAGAATAACGAACTGTCAGGAAGCAAAAGGTTTAGAAATGTCTGTGCAAACGTTTTCGTACATGATCCAGTAGTAGTGTATATGTAATCTCATCACCAGGAGGCAAGAGAGAGATAGAGAGCTGTAGTTTGCATAAACAAACAAAAGAATACCGCTAGTGCCCTAACAGAGTGAACCATTGATATGACGGACATGGAATGCGTTTCGAAATACTCTGATGGTGTGTTGATTTTAGATTTCAGAGTCAGTGATATGTTTTGTAAATTAAACAGAGTCTGAGGAACTGTCATTACTGATATAGGAATTTGCATATTAGAAAGCCTAAATGGACTGTTTTAAGAATCAACGTTCGAAGGGCGACAGTGGAACCCGGTTATAACGACACCTGTATATAGTCAGATATTCTGTGGTACCAATTAATTCGTCACTGTTAACCATAACATTATAACCCTCGGTTATAACGACACGACACAAAATATTCAGTCCCCTTTTCTGACGTAACAGATTTCGACTGTACTGTGTTTTGGCCATTATTTGAACATCTATTTACAGAAACTTCGAAAACCCAGAATAATTCCGACCTCCAGTTAGAACTGCGTGAGCCCGGGATAGCGTAGTCGGTGTAGCGACTTGCTACGGGCTGGACGGTCCGGGGATCGAATCCCTTTGGGGAGAGGGGCGAGATCTTCCGCAACCGTCCAGACCGGCCCTGGGACCCACCCAGTCTCCTGTACAATGGGTACCGGGTCTCTTTCCTGGGGGTAAAGCGACCGGGGCGTGGCGTTGACCACCCACCACCCCATCTAGCACCGAGGTTAAAGAAAGAGTAGAGCTGTACGTCTACCTCCACTGGGCCTTAATAGCCTGTCCAGGGGTGAACTTTACCTTTTATATACGTCGGTGACACTGCAGTTTATAAGTGAGAAGACCTTGTTGGATTTGTTAACGGACGTTACACTGGTGACGAATGACATCGCCTTGTGTTTTACAGATATCGATGGAATGAAAACACCGTCAAACAGGGCTACAAACTTATTGTAAAACAATATTTTGTTTTCAACACGCTACATGTTTCGGCCCGAAGAGACCATTGGCTTTATATAAATCTAATATAAAAGAAGAATCTTTTTTTTTTACAGCGTGTTTTAAACAAAATGTGGGGTTTCAATAAATTTGTGGGTTGTTTGACGGTGTTTTCATTCAGTTAGTATTTTCTGCGTTATTGCTCTAGAGCCGAACTCAGTTATAACGTCACGAAGGGGACTGAATATTTTGTGTCGTTATAAACGAGTGTTGTTATAACCGAGGAGTGTAATGTTGTGATAACAGTGAGGAATTAATTGGTATCACAGAATGTCTGACGCTATAGACGAGGTGTCGCATTAACTGATGTCGTTATAGCCTGGTTCGACTTTTTTTTTTGGACAAACAGAATCTTAGTTCGACATATTGAATGTTGGCCCAATTCATTATTATTTTTCAGTTTCTATGAGTGGCATATTGGACTGACGAATGAAGCTTAAATTTGTCGGAAGACACTGCGGTCTGTGAACCGCCCAGGTCGTCGTTGGAGTGCCCTATACATTGGCTGTCGGTTTTACGACTATGCAGCCAGAACTTGGTGTTTGTCTCCAACCCGAAACATGCAAGACTGTTTGATAAAGCTTTTAAACACGCACGCATTCAGTTCAGAGGTCACTCTATACGCAGTGCCTCTCCTTTTTGTGCCTCGCCTCGTGTTCCAGATTCGCCAGTATGTTGCTTTCTGTTTGCTGTGTGCATATGGAATGAAAAATGGATCAGGAGTGGAGCTTTGATGTGGGACAAGACTAAAACACCTGCTAACCCTTTAAAGACTAGACAGAAAGGGGGTAAGAGTACATTTCTGTTCAGTTCTTCCCGATATGCGAAAGAACATTACTTTGAAGGTTCCCAGGGCACCTGTTTTCGTGAACAGAAGCATTAGTAGGATATAGTTTAATCTGAAAATGACACACGGTAGCACATTCTGGACGGATAATGTTACATTAACACCGTATCTTATGTTTATAATAGAGAAAGTTGAATAATTAAATTATTTAATAGTTAACCGTCAGACACAACTGTTTAATGTTTAAAGAACAGTCACAGCTACATGTTTCAGTTTAATTCAAACAATATTTAGGCCGTTTGCAATCATACAGACAGAAAAACATAAACTGCCTGCGTTCTACTGCCACCGGGATGAAAACACAATTGCAGTAAATATTAATAATATATATATATATATATATTTGATTATAACGAGCCTGAAGATGGCTTGAATTAGCCGAAGCACGCAGCTTTAATTGTGGGTTTAAACAATAAATAGTTGTTCATTCATAACACCAATGAATGCACATTTGACACTTAAAAATTATAGACAAATATTGCTGCTACATGTTTCGGCGTCATTTATGCCATGTTAAGGGAGCTTTACACCAAAACTTAAAACTTACGAAAAGCAAATTAAGAAACATATATGTTGACACAAGTGCCGATCCCAGTTGCCGTGCGGTCTAAGGCGTGGGTCTGCGGCCGCTCGCTTACTAGGATCGTGGGTTCGAATCCCACCGGGGGCATGGATGTCTGTCTCTTGTGAGTGTTGTGTGATGTCAGGTAGAGGTCTCTGCGACGAGCTGGTCCTTCGTCCAGAGGAGTCCTACCGACTGTGGTGTGTCTCAAATGTGTGTGATCATGAAACCTCGACGAAACGAGGAGGCCCAGGGCCATATAGGGCTGTCGAGCCATATATATATATATATATATATATTGACACAAGTTGCTTGAATGCTGTAATATAATACGAATTACTTTTGTAGTCTGTTGTGTTTTAGTAAGTTTTAAATTTTGGCGTAAAGCTCCGTGAAGATGGCATAAATGGCGCCGAAACATGTAGAAGCAGTATGACACTATATATTTTTATGTGTCAAGTGTGCGTTCGTTGGCGTTATGAATAATTTAGTCAAGGCGCATGGAATAAACAGTGTCAGAATAATGGATAGTTGTGTTTGGCTGTTAGTTATTGACAGCTTTACTTGTAGAAACTGGAAGGGATGACCAACATGAAGTTAATTGTAAGTCAACTGAGTAGATTTCAGATGTAGATTTTGACAGTTTGCGGTTCGTATATTTAGCCTGCAGTTACTGCTTTCGTTTGCTGCACGCCGTTCCCTCTGTTTACACGCAATACATGCCTTACTTAAAATCTGTTGTGTAAACCGAAATTGTTTGAGACAAAACCGGTTTACCATGAGAACGACGTCATAACGAAGGGAATCATTGGAGATGATTAAAAAAATAGACTTTTTAAAGGATGCCATCCCGTTGTGTTGTTTATAACAGAAATCAAGACAAAATCCGTCCAAACACAACTAAGTTCCATTTATTATACATAACGTGTTTCGACCATTTTAAGTCATCCTCAGGTTCACAATTTTTGTTTTAAAACATACTGAGGATGAGAGATAGTGGCGCTCTGTCGAGGCTTAACTGTACTTCAGTGTATGAAATAAAAGGTAAAGGTAAAGGATCCCATTACAGGCCTGGACAGGCCCTTAGGGTTCCAGGAGGTTGAGGCTCCCAGATGTCTAGACAATCGGCACATGAAGGTGGCAAGATTGTCAGCCCCACGCACCAGCCGCCTTTACCACCCAGGAAATATTCCTGGTACTCATTTCTGTTAGAGGCTGAGTCGACCCCAGGGCCGTAGTACGGCCGGAAGGATTATGTCAATGACAGTGTCTGAAATAAGAAGTCATAATTTTATTGTCGCGAGTTTTCGTCGGAAAACATTCGCGTGTTCCTGGTATATGCGTAAGTCTGGTACTGACTACAAACAAATAGTGACGAGAACAGCTTTAACGTCTCTATCGGGAGTCCAGCCCTGAAAATCAGCTTAATCAGTTAAGTTATTATGAGTGTCGTTAAGTAAGCAGCTTGACCATCGTCATTGCGATGTAGTTACATGTGAGGTCGCTGTGAACATTGCTTTCCTAATGTACACGATGCGTAGCAACATTGTAGAATGTTCTCCGAAACTGTGATACTTGTGTGTCTCTTGAGTCCCTCCATGTTAAATGCCGGGATAGGCTTACGACCATTTTCTTCGACAAAATTTTTACTTTACAACTCCCTGACTTCCAGTTGTTGGTGGTGTATACTATAAATTACTTATAGCTTCATTAAGCAAACCACGAATATAACATTTTTACATTGTTTATTCCGTACATTGTGAAAAGTTAGAAACATATGTAACACCATTAAATGTACCATTTTATATTTTAGTTGTACTATCTTTTACGTAGCTGCTACATGTTTCGGGGTTATATCACGCTATCTTCAGGGAGCTGGCATCAAAGTTTCTATAAAACTTACAGCAATAAAACATGTCACAATAGGCGTACATACGTTGTGATGTCAATAGTGCAGAATATTACAGGTTTTGGATAAAATAACAGACATATATGTAATATAATAATGTTGGTGAAACTGTGTAATACAGTTTGTTTGTTAAAATAGTTAAAAGTTATAGATGTTTATGTTGTAATTGAATCTTTGCGTACAAACATATGTTCTCCTTTGATCCAAATTGGATCCCATCCCTCTGTGGTGTGTATTGTACGGCGTGTGGTGGGTTATAACGCCGAAACATGTAGGAACTATGTAAAAGGTAGTACAAACGAATACAGAATAGAGCATTTTTTGGTGTTAACACAAGTTTCTAACACGAACATAACTTAACAGTCTACGAAATTCCTGGCTCGTTCACATGACTTTTGTTTTAGGTCCTTTAAATTCGTGATCGCAAAAAAAAACCATATGCGAGTATTTGAAATATGCCTGTGTAGGACTTACCACACTATAAGATTTCTGCATATTTGAGCAGCGTATTTGCAATCGATCGTAGTTGATATCTCATGCTCTGTTGTTATGTTAAGATCGTTAACTGTGTCTTTGGCCTCAGAAAGATCAGTGATGGCGATGCGGTAGGTCTTCTTTTTTGTGTAGTGTCTTATTTTTGTCCGATTTTAACCGACATTTTAACGCGTGGACGGATTTCAGTAAATAGAACATATGAAACTTTATGGCATCTGTTCGGAGCGAGTCGCGCTGTCCCATGCGGACAAGCTGGACGATGTTAGAAGTAATTTTCGAAACCGCTTCGCGGACGCCTCGAAAAATGTTGGTAACCGTCAACCAAACTACGCAACGGCAGGTACCAGAAGACTGTAATTTTCAGGGTAGTCTTTGTTTTCAAAATGATCGTAAGGCACGTGGGTTTCAGTCGTGAGTTTAAGTGGGTGTTGAGTTCTATGACTCACAGTTTACATGCTGCACACGTACTTGGCGCTTCTGTCTAGACCGCGCATTATCTTGAGGCGAGGCTGTGTACGCCCGTTTTGGCTGTCACAAGTAGGTTAGAAGTAAGGCCAGCATTTATAGAAATCTGTTCCATATTTAGAAGCCGCGTCAAATTTTTAAACGCCATTAAACTTAACTGTTTATTTGTAACAACCTTGACTGGTGTTTTGGAGGTTGTGGTTTTTTTTTTGTACATCTAGCACTGCTGTCCCAAAGGGGCCCACCGGATTAGGATCCCCCCTTCAGCCTGAAGACGAAGAGAGACCTAATTTTCGAAACGTTGTGGTATAAAAAGACGGAAGACGCTGGACAGTGTCCAAAACACAGGCGAAGAAGCTTGTTCAAATACACCGTCGTCAGAATTTTTTAAAGTTGTGTTATTCATTTGTTTATTTTACGACGCTGTCAGTATCTCACGGCTGTACAGTTTGGAATGACTGGGTGATAAGTAATGAATTTCAAAGGATTTACGAGTAAGCGGTCGTGGCCTGATTTAAGACACTCCCGGCGGTTCCTTGGACCAGCCCATCGCAGAGACCTCTACCTGACAACACACAACACTCACAAGAGACAGACATCCATGCCATAGGTGGGATTCGAACCCACAATCCCAGTAAGCGATCGGCCTTAGACCCACGCCTTAGACCGCGCGGCCTTAATGTTCATTACGTTCTATAAATCAGGATGTTCTGTTGAGTAACACAAGCATTATATATATATATATATAATATTGTTTCTCAGTCATATATTTCACCTGAGTTACCAAAGTAGCTGGTCAAACAGTGAAGAACTCCGTTTCTTTAGAAGGATTGCTTCTAATGTTGATGAAATAATCACGTCAATTTGAATTTCAGTAACTGTTCCTATGATATTGCTTAAAATAAAAAAGAAGTTAGAAAGTCTACATATTAAAGAAATGTAATGCACATGTTATAAATCAGAATACTATGAATATTTGTCTTGAGGTTTCTTTTCTCTGTAGACCTTACAATTACGTTGTTCTAAAGCTTTTATATTCTGAGCATTGCTTTCTTCTGTATCGGTCCTTTTATAAAGTACAATTACGTGTTACCTATCCTTAATGCTGTCTCGTGTCTTTAAATATTTCCGTTATCCTGTTTGTTGTCCGCTGTTTTATCGCATGTGATCTGCCTCGTTTTGTATAACCGTGTGAATTTGTTTCATCATCATCATGGACAGGTACCGTTTGCGTGAAATAAGACCTGTTTCGATCTTGAAGATGCTGTTGGTCATTCCATCTTTGTTTTGGTCTACCCAAATCACGTCGTCCGCGCAAATGATACTGGAAAGCCGATAGTGGGAGACGGTCTTCTTCCATTCTTGCCACATGTTTCGGTCATCCATTATGGTATTTTATTTATCCGTATATTGGGTGTACCGATTTTTCTCTGTCCGCCGACGTTCCTCCGTTGCACGTTATTCTGTCAGTAGTAATAATTCCTCCTAGAGACTCCGACCTTAACCAGCCCAAAGCGCTTATAGATAGTGAAGCTTATCACATTAATACCTATGAACGGATTGGCTATAAGGCTGGAAGGGCCTATAGTAAAGTGATGTGGGAAGCGTAACAGTTTCTGGGGGGGGGGGGGTATGTGTAAGGAGACCGATCCTTCGTACTTCTTTCTGCGGCCTCAGCAGCTGGCGGAGAGTTTTTCCGCCCACCACGTCGTCTCCTGAACGCGTTGTCTGTCTAAACCACTCAAGAGCCTCAGCAAGAGGAGTGCTGTGATAAATATATCTGTCTTACACAAAAGAAGTAAAACAGGGTGGTGCCAGGGAATACATTACCCTTCCTTTGCTATAAAATTGTGCTTTGTAAGCAGTATTGTTAGATCTATCGCATTCCGACTATTCCTGAGAGAGACGGTGTTTTGTATGTATGAGGGTCAGTCATAAAATATTTACTGTGCATATATTTTGGGCGGGCCGCGATAGCTCAGTCGGTATAGCGACTCGCTACGGGATGGACGGTCCGGGGATCGAATCCCGGTGGGGGCGAGATTTTTCGCAGCCTTCCAGACCGGCCCTGGGGCCCACCCAGCCTCCTATACAATGGGTACCGGGTCTATTTCCTGGGGGTAAAGCGGCCGGGGCGTGGAGTTGACCACCCACCCCCATCTAGCGCCGAGGTTAAAGAAAGAGTAGAGCTATACCTGTACTCCCCCTCTGGGCCTTCATGGCCTGTTCTAGGGAGAACTTTACCTTTATATTTTGGGCGTTTTGTTTTCAACGCTAATAAGAAGGTTCACATTTAATTGTACTGCTATCTGACTACTTTTCCACGTAGTCCCGTCACAACTGAAGCATGTATCTTATAATGGGACGAACTTTTCTGCTTTGTTTATATCAGTCTTTATCTTGCTTTATCAGCCATCATATCAACGAATGTTTCCACCTCGCGATTATCTTTAAATCTCTGGCCGCCAGGATTTTGTTTCAGTGCTGCCAGCAGATAATAATCACTCGGCGATGAATTCCGCTGATATAATCACAATTAGTATAGGTTCTGTAGTTAACAGTTACACATGTAACTTACTTTCTGACCTATCCCGTAAATAATAGGGAGTGAGCCTTAAATTGGGGATGCTGCAAGTTGCAAAGCTCTTGAAGTTACGGGTTTAGTCTTGTACCTCCCAGACTTGCTGTTGGGCCCACCCAGCCCCATATTCAGTGGGCACCGGGGGTCTTTCCCCGGATACAAAACAGCCGGGGCGTGAAGCTAACCTCTCACATTGATCTAGTGCCGAGGTTTGAGACACAGTGGAGCTGTTACCTCCACTACCCCGTATTCTTCCTTGGGTCGTACGGAGGCACTTGTACCCTTTACCTTTATCGTGCTGCACTCTCGCGCTCAGTTCAGTCAATTGGGCAGATTCGTCGAGACGTAGATAGTTCGTTGCTAGGGCAAGACATTTCCTACATTAAAGTTCCATAATAATATTCTTGTCTCTCGAAGTATGATCGTTTGGCGGATTGGAATGGACACTGTAATGAACATTCTGTTTCCAAATAAGGGGGAGGGGGCAATTTTTGACTACCTTATCGACTGTCAGCCTCTCAAGGAGGATTATGTCGGATGGATTTATCAGATTTTACAGTACAACTACCACCCTTCTGTACCTAAATCTCACCAGTGGCCGCTTTCCTTGAAGTTTTCCAAAAAAAATGCATTTTATAGCTTTTCCATGCATTACAACATCTTCTACCCTACCCACTTTTCGTTAATTTCATCAGCGTATGATATTTAGTGGAGAATACGGTTGTGTAGTTTGTTATGTAATTTTCTTTATCATTCTTATCTCACGTCCTCTGTCTTGTGCCTGAATATTCTCAGTATTGTTTCGTCAAACACCCTGAAATCTAATGTATTTTCACAGTTATTTATCCAAGTTTCAGATACGTTAAATTGATGGTTGTTTTCCTGTATTTTAATATTTATAAATTAATCCAAAATGGGAGCAACAATTTCAGGAATTTATTCTCTTTCTAGAGTCTTGAATGCTATTTTGGATTCATATATTGCCGGGATTAGTAGTGCATTGGTCCTGCTTTCAGTGCATACGTCTTCATTGTGTGGTCTGAATTACTGACAGCGTCGTTAAATAAACAAGTGTTAATGTCCATCTTCATGTATGACTAGACTACTCACTTCGACCCTGAAGATGGAGGCAGCATCTTCCTCTGAAACTTGGAGTGTGATCGTTTTCTCATGTCACTCCAATCTGTTGACATGGAACTCCACTGCAACTACTTTTTGCCTAGTGTTTTCCACCTCTACGATTTCTGGAGGATAAGCGGCGTATTTTATCATTGTATCTGGGACAAGTGACTGATCGGTGTTGGTGAAATGTATCATTTATTGAAGGAAGCAGTGATAGCATAAGACCTGGCACAATGTTATTCTGGTAATAGTTTGTGGACTGCAGGATCCAGATACATTCAAAAGCAGATCTTTGCGAAGAAAGTAAGGCGTACGTTTCTGCAGTGTAGTTATTTTGTCACAAATTTTTAGTGTTTTGCTTTGTATATACAGCGAGTTTCTTCCCCCCCCCCCCCCCCCCTCCCCTGCACAGTCTCGGGCGGATGAAACAGGGCGCTTCCGTTTAAATCAAAGTCACGCCGATTCTGGGCCAGGTTACTTTACGATGAGTTGTTAAGAAAAATCCACTGTATAATAGCACTTTAAATGAGACTGGGGTTTTAATTTCCACGTGTAACGTTGCAACTTGTGTTTGACTTGTTATTTCGGTAAACGTATCTGTTTCCTGACAGTCCCCACGACACTGCTACAGCTTTTGGTACTCGGTGGGTGGATGGCCGGGTTGGACTGACGCCAGAACAAACCCAGGGTATTCCTCGAGGTTGTGGGCGTAACCGTTCATGTAGTGTTAAAAGTAGCGTGTGCATTAATACACAACAACAGTTGATGTATTATATATTTTCCATTCCGTGCATTATAACTGGATTTCTTTTCACTATTAACCAACAAATGCACGCAATTGTTATAGATTTACAATACTATTTTTTAAACACTACACTCCTACATGTTTCGGACCTTGCTGGTCCATCATCAGGGCGTACATCAATTGTTGTTGCACAAAACAATTATTTAACAATATTTTGACGTCTTGTATATGTATAACTGATAGAAATTCCACGTGTAGTGAGTGTGTGTAGCGGACAGTACTGTTACACTGTAAATGAGAGCAGCATGTGCATATGATGGAGGTGTTCGCGGTACTCGTATTCCATTTTTCACATGCCGAATTCTATCCTGAGCCAGGTGAGTCCAGCCCGCACCTTCGTATCACATTTATTTAAGATACCAGTCTTAATCCTGAGAGCCAGATGAGTCCAATCCACACTCGCGTATCCAATTTAAGAAGCCAGTTTTTATCTTGAACCAGATGAGTGAAGTCACTCCCCTCGTATCCCATTTATTTAAGGTGCCGATTTTTATCCTGAGCCAGGTGAGGTCAATCCATACTTTCGTATCCTGTATTTTTTTAAAACAATGATTAATTTTCACTTCTTCACACATACACAGTCTAGAGCAGCATTTGTGAACCCGTACGATGCCACCTGCTTCTTTGTGTCTCAGAGTCAGATGTAAATGGCGTCTTCATCTCGAGCTACGTGCTATCGTGTACCAGAAAAACGACAGAATACGGAGACTTTCTTTTCATTTACACACAAACTTCATTTCTTCAGTTTACAGAAGTTGTGCAAAGGCAGTACTGAGTGGCGCTTTTGACCTGTGCTTGACTGTGTATGAAATGTTGAAACTGTCACTGATTTAGAAACGGTGGTCTGCAGAAAGTACTCAGATGATAAATGCGGTAGATGAAGTCTCTGTTTTGTCAGACATGTATGTTTCGGTTCTGTGTATGCTTCGTATGTTCGCTGACTACATGTGTCTGCGTGTGGATCTCGCCTCACTGCCCTCCACTCACCTTCGACGCCTGAAACTGAGTTCTAGCGTTATTATGTGATTTATAATGTAATTTTTTAATTTTGGTACGATACACACGTAAAGTGCGGATAATTGCTGTTTAACAGTTTATTAACTAAAGAATTTTCTCGAAAGGCTGTCCGATTCTCCCTCACTTGAACTGCACAAATAGTGTCCAAACGGAAAGAAAGAATAATTTATTTCCGTTCAGTTTGGTTGATTAAAGTGTTTGAGAACAATAAAACTTAATTTAGAGGGAAGCACTGGCTGTTGAAAGAAAATAAATGATGACAAAAATAAAACCAAATAAACAATAATAACAAACGATATATATAAGGATAAAAATTCTGTAAGACATAATAATCGTCTAACGTAGAGGGCGAAAATCCCAGTGTACTCGCTATAAGAGTTACGTTTCGTTACGGTATGTTACGTGTACTGTGAACCAGCAGTTAGTAGTCTACATTTTTCTCTCTTTCCCTGCGAGGACGATTTGGCGCGTGCCAAATCTAACTACAGTGTTCACTTGTTTGCACTTTTTGGCACACACAAGCACGCCCCCGTGTTCCATCTCCCACACTCAACTGATCAAGTTAACAAGTCGGTTTATTTCTTAAGTCTGGTAGCGGTCACGCTTGAAGAAAGATCACGTTAATTGGCGGAAGAGTGGCGTATGTCGGATTGGATCACTGTAAGATTTATACCGTATAAGCCTGAATGTACGGCGAAATTTTGTCTACGTAAATAGCCTCACAAATAAGTAGGGGTCGCCTTATCAGTGAGGCCTTACGTCAAGGACACGTCATGTTCTTATAAATGTAATAGTAATATAGGATGTATTGGAGCTGTTTTCATGAGGTACATAAGGTCAGTTACATGTATTATTTGTACTTGTATATCTGCGTCTCTGAAACTTTATTAATATTCTTATTAAATTTTCTAAATTTTGAGTTTTTCTTTAAATATCGCAATGGGAAAGAGCGAGCCGCTTTGTATTCGGTCTTTTACGGTAATTTATCACCACCCTGTAACAGTTTGTTAGCTTCTTCAGATATTACGAACTGAACACTTCTGGCTACGGGCTGGACGATCCAGGGTTCAAATCCCGGCAGGGGCAAGAAACGTTTTTCCGAAACGCTCAGACAAGCTCTGGGGACCACCCAGCCACTTATTCAGTGGGCACCGGGGTTCTTTCCCCGGATAAAGTGGCTGGGGCGTGAAGTAGACCTCTCACCTACATCTAGTGCCGAAGTTAAGAATGAGTGGAGCTATACCTATACTCCCTCTGCGTACTTCTCATGGCCCGGACACGGAAAACTGTGGATTTGATACGCAGATTATTCTGGTATACTTAACAGAAATTAAATTAGAATTACGTAATAGAATTAAATGTGGCCCCTACAAGGAAAAGCACTGGCATAATTGTCACTCCACTGTGGCTGCAAAAATAATATGTTTATGGGTCACTGGCAAATCGAATGTTTTTATCTACTTAAATTGAACAGTATCTGTCAGCGGATCATTGCCAGGAACGCATAGAAATGTCATTATATTAAAGAACGAATTACGTAACAAAACAAGTTCTTGGAACAATTTACGGACGCAGCTGACTTCTTGAAATCCTTCAGTAGAGGTTAACAAACACCCTAAATTAATAATTGGTATACAGTATACTGTTTCAGCAGTCGATTTATGTGCTTAATTTTTCTGTATACGTGCTACGCGTCCCGCCCATGTAATGTTTCCTGATTTCGTCACCCCAATAATATTTATGTAATTTCCATCCTTCCGTTTCTTCCCCTTATTTAGATTCAAATGTTCTCAGCTCAGCAGTAAGGTACGCACTGACTACCTCGATATCTAATATTTTTTGGATGATTAACTCTTTGAAAATTGTTTATCGTGTAAATAACATCCTACCTCACAGAAAACACATAAGGTCCAAACATTTAATGCTGTATAGGGAAGTAACCACTATCCTGTGAGAACCATGCGAAACCCGGAGATGCACTGTGTTGCTGAGGACACCAGACAAGGTGTGTGAGGTTTAGCTGCAGGTGGGAATATAAAACTGTTTCCCACCAGCCTGAGCTGACTACAGTCCTTTACTTTGTCTCTTTCTACCTCTCCCTTAACCCGGTTCAACCCTACTGGCTGTCACCACGCTTACTGATTACCACCCCGCGCGCACCTTCCCATGTAGAATCTACATCACGGTGCCGGCTTTCTTTTCTTTTCGGACTCTTGATCCTTGAAAATGGGACCGATATGTTGTCCCGAAACGTCGGTAAACAATTGCCACACGAAGCCGCGTAATATCCCTGAAGAGTGCAGATCTCATCAACATCGCGTCGGAAGCTTGAAATGAAGGTTAAACATGCAGAGGTTGCTTGGGAAGCACTGCGAATACGTGAACTGGGTTCACATGGTTTAGAATAAAACCTAATATTGAGTGCCTGTGTTCTCAGTGTTAAGTTTTGGGTTCCGTAATAGGGACATTCGAAAGCTGTTCCCTTTTGGCATCATTCCCTGTTTGGACTTCGTCCATTGTCCTTGTTTAAAATAAAATTAAAAGCGGGAATTCATTGTAAATAAATTAAATAAATAAATAAATAAATACACAGACGAATAAAAATAGGGGAGATTCACGTCTTGTGGGGTAAGACGCCTTGTCGGTTGGTCAGTAATCCCAAGAATGACTAACCCTGAAGAAGAAGGCAGAAATTTTCTCCGAAACGTCCCCTCTTACAGATAGAAACGTCGTCTTGCCGTAGAAGACTTGAATGTTCATAAATACAGCTGTGTAAACCTAAAATATCGCAACAAGAGACGGATTTATATGAGTAAACAAGACACTCGGTGGTCTGCGATCCGCAGTGTGATGACCTCCGGTCTGCGTATCCATCCTAGATAACATACAGATGTATGGCAATCGTGACAGTGCAAATTCCTTAGCACACACTTACCTCACAAGAACATGGCTATGATATATCCCGCTCTTAGTACACCTGCTTGTTGTGCCAGAGGTCAAAATTCGAGCTGGTAGCAGCATCGTGGTGAGAAGATTGACCACTCGTTAAATTCCATGCTTCCTGTACGGCGAATAACAAGTACAGTCGAACTGTGTTATAACGTCATGAAAAGTACTGAATATTTTGTGTCGTTATAAACGAGTGTCGTTATAAACGAGGAAAATAGGTTAACAGTGATGAAATTGGTACCACAGAATATATAACACTATAGACGAGGTGTCGTGTAAACCGATGTCGTTATAACCGGGTTCGATTTAGTAATTTAATGGTGCGTTATCAACTGCTAGAACCATGCAAACTTTTTTGTTATGCAGTGCGTAAGTGGGCTAGACCAGTCAGCTGCCAAACATCTGTTCCATACGCATTACGATGTGTGAGAGACGAGATTTGGCCCGGCTGTGGATGTCGTATGTGATGCTGCGTAGTTTTGTAGGTGGGTAGCAGGGGTTTGCTTTCTCCCCCGAATATAGACATAGCATGCTGCTCCGAAACGTTCGTACGTATTTGCGAAACTACACGGCGTCACATCCCAGATGTGCGGTGGTCTTAACTCACAGCGTTATACAGTTCGGCATGTTTAGTTTTTTGGTGTAAAAATTCGAAATGGTACGCCGGTTATTTTCCACGTAAGTTTGCCCACATGTTACAACTAGAGAATAACCACGCGATAACATTATTAGCGACAAGCGCTTTGGGCTGGTACGCCAGATGGGGCTATCAGGGAGTACAGCGGTGGGCGGAGAGTGGGGGGGGGGGGATACTGGAGCGTTGTCAGCCTCGGCATCCATCATCGGTGCCTCGCTTCAGAAGGTAGCAATGTTCCATTAGCAAGTACCCGGAAGTTTCTGAGCTTCTCAACCACCTGGCACTTCACACAATGACTAGATAAATGGACGTATTTATTTGTGTTTCGCTCATATGACAACAGCGTCGTTGTAGCATAGGCCAGCCCGAGCGAATATTGTGATGTTGGCAGTTCGGTACTACTACTACGTAGCAGCATCTTCATACAAGAACAGAAAGCTGTTGAAGACAACGAATGCAGGGTCCGTTTGTCGCAGCAAGTGGCTTCGGGCGTGATCCGGCCTAGGAGACTTCATGCTGAATATCAACATAGGTTACAAATCCGTAACACAGAAATGTGATGTGGTGTGCGGTCGTATGTGTAACAGTGGAGCATCGCGTACTCCTTCGTAACAGTGGAGCATCGCGCACTCCTTCGTATTCGGGTATTAAATTGTCCTGCATGTGCCACGAAGGGATATAGAGGTATAACTCCGCCTATTCTTAATCTCACCACTCGATGGACGTGAGCGGTCATCTTCACTTCCCGGCCGCTTTATCTCCGGGGTAGGAGTCTCCAGTACGCTTGGAATCGGGGGCTGAGGGTTCTGAGAGCCGGTCTGGACGCTTTGGATAAGAGATGAATAATTTTGCTTCCGCCGGGAATCTAACTCAGATCGTTTAACCCGTAGACGTCCCAGCTTCAAATATAATAAGTCCCGTGGAAGTCTGGTTTGACATGTTCAATGGTTTACTCAGTTCTTCTAGGCAGATGTTGGAAGAGTACCTTAAATTAGGCCACGACCACTTCCTCTACATAATTTCTGATTCGATATTCATCAGTCTTCATATTATTTGACGCTGTAAGCTGGAGTTGAATTCATCGGTAAATAAAATAATAAATGCAAATAAAATCTCACGACCCACGCCGCAGCCGACCGACCTCATAGTAAGCACTTACAATCACAAGTGCTATTTATATATGTACCACCTGCTTTTACATTAATAAAGTATGCCTTGTGCCAAAATTGTATTTGTGGATTTTGTATGATTCTTACAATAAGCAGGGATAATTTAGCATTTAGTACTTGGTGTGTGTTTTGGAGAAGTGTTTTCTGTGCGGTAGGAACAGAATGTTTAAGTATTTTTTTTTTTTTGCGTGGTGAAGGGCCCCGCAGCAGATGCTACGGACGCACCGCAACCTTAAGGCTTCTTGTGCAACCCCTGTGATGAAGATGAGCAGTTTTTTTTTACCAAGTTTTACAATTAATGGAGCACCAGTGGAATGAAATTGCAGGGGAAAACCGACAACTCGGAAAAACCTGTCCCAGTGCCACCTTTTCCACCACACATCTCACATGGACTGACCCGGGATCGAACCCGGGCCTCCGCGGTGAGAATGTTTTAAGTATTTACACGAACTACAGGCTTCAGATTGTTTTCTCGCTGTTTGCCTTATATCAGTTGTTAACACCTTCTGTGTTCGTTGTCAGCTGTAATCTCGGTATTGATCCTGAATTGAAATGGACGCAAGGAACGCAGAAGAACTTCCTCAAAGTTCCACGATTATGAAGCAATTGAACACAAGATTCATGTGGCCTGACAGTGTGCAGGTATCAGGCAAGGTGGCGAGAGGTTGAATTTTCAACCTCCTGTACAGAAGACATATACAGGGCATACACAAAAGAATGGTGCGGTTTCAATAGTATTCACTATTGAAACCGCACCATTCTTTTGTGTATATCCTGTATACAAGTAGGCACTCTGCTGATCAATAGCAGGTCTATCAGGGGAGCATGCTGTAATAGGTTATTGTATTCTAAGTGTCTCTTCTTTTTGTTAGCGTTTTATTGATATTCTTTCCTATTTTATTTCCTGTTTTTTATTTATCCGTCTGGTACTTAGGGTTCTTGCCCTTCCGTTTTCGTTTGGTTTCTCTTGTTTTTCTCATTCAGTTTCTCGCCTCATCCCGTTCTTTGTCCTGCTTGTACTTACATCCTAGTCTGTTGCTTTTTCTTTCTACGGTTTACATTACTTCCGGGTAAGGAAACGCGTTTAAAAGTCTGTAAATGTGTTCTTTTGTTAACAGGATATACAGGGTGTTTCACGACTTAAAATTTTATTACGTAGGTCATCCCCCTGTCAGAAATGTCATATAAACGTAGAAATGATTCTAAACAGTCATGGATTTATTATAGCTGAGTGTTAAAGTAAGTAAGAATAAATTAACAAGTACTTTTAAGTCCTAATTTTATGAATTGGCCTTAAACGTTCAAAATGACAACCCCAACTGCAGTATACATGCTGTTAGATCTGCATTTAACGAACATTTGCAAAGGTAGCTTTGAAATTATGAGCAGTTTATAAAGCAGTTGATACACTTCGGTGTTGTGCTCTTTCGTATTTCTTCTCTATTTTGTTTTTTTTTTGTTTGTGTTTCCTTTACTGTGTCGTTAATTTGTCGTCTTTCATCATCCCTATGCTCCGTTTTACTATGCAAATTGCTGAAAAATGTGATATTATTAGTATTATTATTATTATTATGACGCGCAATGATACCGGTACTGTCGTAGTGTCCGCATCGTAAAAATTGTGTGAAGAGTTTATTTTTAAACAATGTTTTTTCTTCAGAAGTCAGTTTACCGTAAATGAAGTTATAGTATGCATGCAATAAAAAGTCGAAATGAATTAATTCTTTGAAGAATAGCATTGATCTGTAGTAGCGTATTACATATAAGGATTCCGTCCGTACCTCTCAGAGAACACTGTGCTCCCATTAGGAACACCACTTGGTGACTGCTGTTAGGGAAGAATCGCACGTAACACAAGAACTACTGTGTGGGGAAAATACAGAGTTTTAGCGTTAAACCTGACTGTGCGTAATACGTACTTCATGAAGAAGACAGATATGATAGACACGTAAAGACAACAATATCTTACTCGGATATAATTTATCTAAATAAAGGAGAAACTGTCCCAATATATTCGTCGAAAAACAAATTCACGATATTATTGTAAAGTCAACGTAACCATTTTACACTAAAGGCAAAACAAACTATTATGTATGAGCAACAGAAACTAATTATATAAAAAGGTTAATGAATTATTATTACAATAAAGTAAAAATACAGACATTTATTGCTTTATAGTAATCCTAAGTGTAACATTTTTAATATAAGGTACTTCTAATGCCGTAACATATACGCTGTCGTAATAACACTAGCAAACTAACTAACTGATGGAGCAGAGTCCTTCCTGAGAAGGTAAAAGGTCCTCAGCT
This sequence comes from Reticulitermes speratus, assembly GCA_021186555.1. Taxonomy (NCBI): domain Eukaryota; kingdom Metazoa; phylum Arthropoda; class Insecta; order Blattodea; family Rhinotermitidae; genus Reticulitermes; species Reticulitermes speratus. The sequence continues at coordinate 40,689,542 of JAJKFL010000042.1, read as the reverse complement.
AGTCAATAAATTCCCCGCATTTTATGGGGGAAATGTTTCGTAACCTAAGTTTTTGCGGTGAGGAGTTGTTAGCACCTCGCCCAACCCCCAAGCTGGAGGTCCACCCCTTGTCGGCTGTCGGCGACCGCTTATTCAATGTATTCGCAGAACCCCTCCATATCTGGAGGCCGTTCCTCCATCCGCAAACTGAGGACGCGCCATGCTGTGATGACAGGTACCCACTTATCAATGCGTAATAACGCAACTATATAGGTAAAGGTAAAGCAATCCCTGTACAGACCTGGACAGGCCGTTAGGGTTCCAGGAGGTTGAGGCTCCCAGATTTCTAGACAGTCGGCACATGAAGGTGGTAAGGAATAACACAACTATATACAAAACGTTTTGTATAATTAATAAACTGAGTCAGGTTGATTTCTGTACACCAGTGTAACTGTAGTAGGTACAGTTGTAGGAAAGAGATCTTTGTCGTAGGAATGACAGTTTAAGTTTAATGACTGCCTTTTTATTTAATCGCTCCTGATGATGACCCGTAAGGATCGAAACGTGTACAATTTTTTTGAAAGCAAATGCCGCTTTTATAATAAAGGATAGTGGTGTTGACTAAAATTGCCTTTACTAATTACCTACTAACTACTGAACATTATCAAGGGGTTAAAGTTTTAATTTTAAGGGGATTCATCCCTGTTGTGTCTTAGATAACAAGAATCACAGTAGGTTCAAATACAACAATTAATTTATTCGGTATTAACTCAATAACATATTTCGGGTCAACGGGCCATCATCAGATTGGCAAGAATGGAGGATAAATACACAGTTCAGAATGGAACTGTATATTTATGAACTGTGTATCTTCCATTCTGCTTGCCAACCTGATGATGGCCCGTTGGGCCGAAACATGTTGAGTTGATACTGAATAAAATAATTGTTGTGTTTTTAATCTACTGTGATTCTTGTTAAAGTTTTACAGAATCCAATTGACCTTACGGGTCTTATTTCTTTCTGCAGTCACCAGCATCCTTTTAGAGGTGTAATATCTTTCACAGTGACATGCAGTATGCAATTAGCTGTCGGTATTGACACGGAAGCCGGCTCATTGCAGTGTGTACACACCGTCCTGTTTCAACAGACACCTAGCGCGTTGTGTAAATACACGCTTCGTGTAACTACTGCTTTGAAATAACAGTTCCACTCTCCACTGTGTCGCATCCTTGCCAGTATTTATACAGTGATATTGAATTTAAATTGCAAATTTACAGTTTTCAGTTCATTAGGACGCGAACTTTTCCCATGTTTTCCTTATTATGACGATTTGACATACCTGTGAAGGGCTTTAATAAAAGGTACGGGTAAATAACGATTTTTATGACCTTTATTGGCTCCTTACTAGATACCAGATCTAAGCCCTTTACACGGACATAGGTACACTACATGTTTCGACAGTGTTCACAAGAAATCGTTAACCATCAATCTCTCACTGTGTGGACCAGACTTTGGGCTGGATACTTTCTCGAGATAGACCCATTAGAAAGGTGTCCACCATACCACGAAGATGATGGAGTGGGATATACTTGGGGTGCGAGGTTCGAATTTCGACTGGGGTACAGGCGTACTGAATGTTGAGCCATGCTATGGGTATACCCACAGTCAGGGATTTGGGTATAGTGCGATTTTGCAGCACTCGAGCCCAGTTCGTTTTGCTTTAATCGTGTTCAAAAACTTCATCAATAAAGATTTAGCGATGATAGCATTACTTTTGAATCAGATAATCTCCAAAATACCCACGCTCGCAAGAGTGCCCGTTGCTGTAAACACGTAAAACAGTATGTTCGTTGCCGTGAGCATACCCATACTGCGACGGATGCTTAACTAAGGCCTTTCTACTGCTGGGAAAGGCAGGGCAATAACCCCTTTATAACGAATTACAGTCAAACCCGGTTATAACGTCATGAAAGGGACTACATATTTTGTGTCGTTATAAACGAGTGTTGTTATAACCGAGGAGTGTGTATTATGGTTAACAGTGAGAAAATTAATTGGTTCTACAGAATATCTGACGCTATAGACGAGGTGATGCATAAACCGATGTCGTTATAACCGGGTTCGACTGTATTTCCGGTCGTGCAATCGGCGTTATATTGCCCGTGATACAGCGTTTTTACATAAGCGAAAAGGAAGAGAAATAGTTTAATACAAGCGAAGTGACACGTGCAATTGATACAGGTCGTTAAAATAGCCATGCACGTGTTACATCCGAACCGAGGCGGGTTGTTAACGCGGAAAGAAAAGCAAGTATTCATTCAGCAGAATGTGTTAGTATGCGATAGCACCGTTGTTAGACGTGGACAGCAGCGCTCTCAGGGGCTGGACAGACAGTGGCGTTGGTCGGGATATAACGCACGAACATACATTCATAACCGGCTTGTAAGTTGTCGGCTGTAGATAACGTCATACTTACTCCGCGGAAAGTTTTTATCACGCTGCAGTTGCTAATTGGAATGGCCAACCCGAGTGCTGACCTGCAGACGTCACCAACCGAATTAACATTTTAAACCGTTGTCGTGTTTGCCTGGTAAGCGGAATGGAAAATAAAAATTTTAAACACGGAAATGGTTTAATGGCTAGACATCATAAATGTTGCGGCAGACTTCGTAGTTTAAATTTAGTTTACACGTAGGAAATGCTGTGCACGCTTAGCGTTTTACCGTCTCTTTTTTAGGCGCGATCGCAAAATTGCGAAAGGCGACCTTTAGCTTCGTCATGTCTGTCCGCATGGAACGTCTTGGCTCCCGCTGGACAGACTTTCATGAAATTTGATATTTGAGTATTTTTCGAAAATCTGTCATGAAATTTCATGTTTCATTACGGTCTGACAAGAATAACGGGTACTTTACATGACGACCTATGTACATTTACGATAATATCTCGCTGAATTCTTCTTAGAATGAGAACTGTTACAGACAAAAGTTGTAGAGAAAATTAAAACAAATATTTTATGTTCAGTAACTGTTTCCCGAAAATCGTGCCGTTTATGAGATAATGTGGAAAAATATGATAGAGGCGGACAGGCCATAGATGAGCATATAATACGGCGTATGCGCATTGCATGTTGGCTAAATAAGGTTATAGACACACAGAATATGTAATACTTACTGCTTTTCCACGGCAACAATGGTTACGCGAATGCGCCTCACTGTTACGTTTATAGTACAGTGCCTGTCGTGTTATTTTCCTTAGAAAAGTTTAGGCCTATTCAGAGTTTAAGATCTTCCTAGTCTGTGCCGTGAATTCCATTTGATTATACTATCAACAACCACAGTTTGACGTGCTTCGCACTACGAATTTCAATTATCTTGGGCCCATTTATGTACTAAATGTTTTGGTTTTAACACTAGTAATTTCTCATAACTTGCCACTGATATAATGTTTATGAGTCACGTAATAAAAGTCGCCGGCCACTAACCGCATAGGCCTGGGTTCGATCTAAGCCCAAGGCATTGGAGATTTATGGTGGTAATAGTGACACTGGGATAGCTTTTTTCTGAGTACTTTGGTTTTTCCATTGTCAGTACCATTCTGCCAGTTCTTGCCACTTGTTCATTTATGTACTGTCGCCGTTACATAATGTTAGCAAGTCACAGTCTTTCCCATGCTTCGGTGTTGCCCTTCGTTTATGTGGACCAAAGGCCAGTTTTGGTAATTCATGGGCTCTGTATACATGTTAATATAATGCTGGTATAGATCCTGCTGGTGTTCCAGCTTTAAGTCGTTAAAAACCATATTTTGTCAAATATTCGGCTGAATTCAGTGCATGGATAAGTTTTTTTAAAATCGTATTTACACTAAGATAGTGTATCAAAACACTGCGCCAAAGATGGATACAGTAACACCGACTGTCATATCTTCTGTTACTGCCTTCTTGGTCGTGCCATGGCTCAGGCGGTTAGTCGCCGGCCTCTCACCGCGGACGCCCGGGTTCGATCCCTGGGCGGTCCATGTGGGATTTGTGGTGGACAAAGTGGCACTGGGACAGGTTTTTCTCCGAGTACTTCGGTTTTCCCCTGTCAGTTTCATTCCACCGGTGCATCATTAAAATGGAAAAACAGAAAAAAACCTCATCATCTTTATCACAGGGTTGGACAGTAAACCGTGAGACTGCGGTGCGTCCGTAGCACCTGCTGCGGGCTTGTATTCGTAGCCATTTTAATACAAATACGGACTACGTTAACTGCATTAGAGGGGCCCAAAACTTGTATCTGCTGTATGTGATTAGGTACTGTTATCCGGAGTATCATCGGTTATCATCATCGTCTTCGTCGTCGTCATCGCCATTATCATTATCATCATCAGGCTAGTAGCCTGTTTGTTTCTCGTGCGAGCGTTTGTACGATCTTCCCGAAGCTCGTCGATGATTTCCGATATCTCGATAAAGTTTCGGCAATTCGGCTGAAAGTTTCTGTGTACTGCAGAGAGAACGCCAGAATTACTGTCCGACTTTTAGAGGTTACACGTAATTTGTTACTCTTTCCGTGCGTGAGCATGAAGTGAACGCTTGATGAGGGGTTCGTGACGAGGAACGTGTTCGTATGACATGAGGTCGTTGCTAGAGTGTTTTATTGTGTGGACAAAGAAAGTAGTTGTGTGAAAAATGTATGATGGAGAAAATTTGTTGTAAATGTTAAACTTTTGTGAAATGTAAATAATTACGTGTTTAGCCGAGTGTCATGATTTCACTTTGCAGCTTGCGTTGTACAGTCGTGTGTTATGTAGGGGGACGGACGGACGGACGGAAAGGCGAACATAATTTACCCTATTGTGTAGGAAGATAATGCCGTAGGAATAACGTAACGATAGAACTTAAGGAAAGTCGATTTGTTGATGCTGGAAACGTTACATGTTCATTATAGAGCCCATTGGCTACGTAATGTCATCTTGGGGAGGATTTCCATTCGTTTATACCGGGACTTCTGCTGTTGGATAAATTGTCACTTTAGTAATTGGTAGGTAGCCAGGCATGGACAGGTAGGTAGGTAGGTAGGTAGGTAGGTAGCCAGGCAGATGGACAGGTAGGTAGGTAGGTAGGTAGGTAGGTAGGCAGGCAGGCAGGCAGGCAGGCAGGTAGGTAGCCAGGCAGATGGACAGGTAGGTAGGTAGCCAGGCAGATGGACAGGTAGGTAGGTAGGTAGGTAGGTAGTCAGGCAGATGGACAGGTAGGCAGGCAGGCAGATAGATAGATTAGATATATTAGAGACATAGATGGATAGATGTTCATTATTTTACATGACAAGTATCGTTTGTCAGTTCCTGTCGGCTGACGCTTCGTATTAACGTAACTCACTATGCCAACCGCCGACACGCGCGGCGAAATAGCGGCGGGAAGTGAGAAACGATATTTTTTAGATAAAATAAGGACCCTGTATGTGGCTGGATGGATGAAAGGACGAACGGACGGATGGACGGATTGAGTGATAGATTGATTGTCATTAATTGGCAGACCGTGTGAACGGATCAGACTCGCCCCAGACGATGGAGTCGCACTATCTCAGGAAAGTTCTACTTTCCGCGTTAACACGCGTGATTGCCAGAAAATATTTTTCGTCGCTGTGAAAACTTCGAGAGTGGTTCAGACGTACATTAAAATTCAGTAATGATGACTCAGAGTTTGTGTAATACAGCGTGTTTCTTTTATCGTTTCCCCGAGCAAGGTAGCTATATCGCACAGAAAACTTGCATCCGCCGGCATAGTTCGTGAGAACTGCACTGCCCAGAGGATCGGTAAGCGTGACGCTCAGAGTTATTACAATATGCAGATGTTAGGGTGTTAATGTTTTTGTTTCGACTTTCGGAACCGTGTGTTGTATCACGCGTGAACTTTTTAATGCGTCTTAATTTACACACAAGAATGATATTAATGCGGCACGCGACCCCAAGCCGGGGCAGACAGTGGTGGCAGTTGTGTCTCAATTAAGGCCATAAAGTAACAGCCTCATGACGCTCGAACAGGCGTATCCGCACCCTGGGAATATTTCTGGAGATGATGTCGATGCTCTTTTTTGTTCAATTTACTTCCATTTATCTTTCTAGCTTTTAGCTACTGAGAGAAGTTTATGATGTCATTACGATTAAAGTTACCACGCCTCATTTCAACAAATTCTTTTAAGTAGGCAAAGAAATAACCGATTATATAGTACATTTATTCGTAACATTTGTTACACGAAAGCAAATTTAATAGACGTTGATGCAAACTTTGGAATTATTATGCACTGAGGACCGGTGAACGGTGAGGCTAACGGATACAGTCGAACCCGGTTATAACGACATCGGTTTATGCGACACCTCATCTATAGCGTCAGATATTCTGTGGTACCAATTAATTCCTGACTGTTACCCATAACATTATACTCCTCGGTTATAACAACACTCGTTTATAACGACACAAAATATTCAGTCCCTTTCATGACGTTATGACCAAGTTCGACTGTATATTTATTTTGCTAATAATGCCTCTTTTAAAATTTTGGTCTCCTGTTTTGAATACAAATGGTCATGAGAGATCTGATATGCTAATTAAAATTCGTAGTATAAAATAAGCATACACATCAAAGTCAGAATATATGCAATTAACATATAATGTATTTGTATGTTTGTAGTATGATGGCGCTGTAGCTGATTTTCCTGACCATCCACATGCGAGCAGTACTGGAAGCAGTGGAAGTGGAAATGGAAGTGGAAGTGAAAGTGGAACCGGAAACGGCCAGCGGTGGGGAGGTTTCTCCTCGTACAGCGAATGGAAGTGGCACGTGCTGAACAAACCAAACATGGACATGCTGCGCAATCACCATAAAGGAGCATACAAACCAGTGTCTTCAGGTAAGTGTCTACGACTTCACCATCAGTGACGTATCTCCTGTAAGCGACTGTTGATGGTGATTGGCTGTCGAACTGTAAATGAGGTTGAGGAAAGCTGACAGACGTTACAGCTCACATTTTCTGTACTGTGGGCATAGAAAGGAGTCCCACGGATGGTGGAGTTTACTGTTGTATTTCCGTAAAATCTCTCTGGCATATATCAACCAGCCCGAAGCGCTTGTCGCTAGCACATTTTATCACTCGGTTATCGCTGCCATTGTTCGTATACATATAAGGGCGTCACGGTTGGGGGTCGGTAATATAGAGAAATGCGTTGGAGGGGGGGCCTGTGGAAGGGGGGCGATGAATGGGATTTGTTGCCGTAGTCTTTGTGTATTGAACAGTGTTTTGAGTTGTTTCAAAATTTATTTAAAGAACTGTGACCAAGTCTTTGTTCTGTCCAGAATATCATTAAGATGATCAATTCGTGTATGAAATAGGGAGTATGTGTAGTTTGTTTGGGAGAGATGAAATATGTATTCGGAAAAAAGGTTGGAAAAGAGATCGTTTGGGGTCGTTGACAGGATGAGTTAACTTCTTAAGGAGTGGAAAGTGAGGTTTTGAACTGTGTCCATCTGACTCACGATACGGACCACTGGCAGGCTGTTTCGAACTTGACGTTGAAAGTCGAGGTTCCACAGAAAGCGGAAGAGTTTTTGGTCAGCGGAGCACGAGCTTTGCTTCGTGGCGTTGGAGATTCTGATTATATGGGAGACTTCACAGTCAGTTTGGTCGTACTGTAGACCCTCGAATGAACGGACTAACAGGTGGAGTGGGTGGTTCGGTAATGCCGATTGTCCGGTACTTGCGAATTATATGTATTTTGTGTGTATACCCTAAAAAGCCGCCAAAACAGTAATACAGTACTGTATATATAGCACTGATGCATACACACAATACTGTACACAACTGCCCTGTTAGAACTATCACTTTGTCTGGAAGGCATCGTTAATTGGAATATAATAAATTTCAGATAAATGTAATAAATCCACGATCCATGTCATCAAAAGAGCAATACGCTACCACCTCCACGCCAGTGTCAGCAAAGACTGAGCTCGTGTCCGTGTCCGCCACGTAGCGGCAGCTTCGCAAATTAACAGTCAAAGACCGCTAATTTCATATATTCCCCATTGCGAACGAATATTTCGGAACCAGCAGATTTCGTCCGTTATTTCCAAAATCCGTACATAAGAGGTCCGTTCATTCGAGGGTCTACTGTAGTTGTGAATAAAACGAAACTGTCCTGTTCTCGGGTGTCGTAATAACGACGTCTGTACCGTCACGATTTATTTACGGACGCATTCAGCACTCGGGGATAGTGAATATAATTAATGCATAATGATTTTTTTTAATTCTTAGTAGCTGTTAATAGCCTATACTCATATTCGTGGGAGATGGGATAGTCGGCATAGCGACAAGGCTATAGTCTGGACGATCTGGGGTTCGAATCCCGGCAAGGGCAAGATATTTTCTTTTCTTCAAATCGTCCAGACCGGCCCTGGGGCCCACCCAGTCTCCTGTACAAGGGGCACCTGAAGCATTTCACGGGGGCAAAGCGGCCGTGGCCTGAAGTTAACCACTCACCTCTGTCTAGTGCCGAGGTTACCTCTGCTCTGTCGGTTTCTTTTCAGTAGGCAGCTGCTTCCTTCAAGATGATTTCCAGTATATCATTCTTCAGTCGTAGGACACTGTTGTAATCCGATATACTGACAGCGTCGTGTAGTGAATCACGTAATCTCTTCCCATAGGCCGAAACGCAATGTTTTCAAGTAACAAAGCTTCAATGTTGTGTATGAGGCTCGGACGCGATATCGTAGCGTTCTTTGCGCTCATGTGTACCTCGAGGAACACCAAAATTTCCAGGTGGAAACTTCATATCGTTTTGCCTTCCCCCGCATTTCCGTTGCTACAGGCAAGTAGAGTTTGTCGTGCTGTGTTGACACGCGACGTCCTGTTTAACTGCTCTAATTAGAGCTTGTTGAATTAGGCGGCAGATTTATTGTCGTCACCATATATCTTCATCTGTTAGGCGACGGCTTCGTGTCTAGCCGAGAGACGTCTGGATTCCCCGCCTCTCTTCCGCCGATCGTAATGTTCGTCGAGGATAAACAACCATTTTCTGTTTCCGTCCTTGAGATCAGCTAATAACAACAAATTTAAATTGTTTAACCATTATAAATTATTATTCTAATTCGGTTACAGTTTGCTGTGAAACACTTGTTCAAGCTAGATTTATATGTGCGTGTATGTTGGTCCATTTGTTTGGGCGTTAGAGGGGCATTCCGTAAGAGGCAGGATGTTTCCCAATCTCTTGAAGGGATTTGATTCTCCCGACTCGTACGAACTCCCACTGGGAGACTCCAGTTGGCGCCGTAGTTCTTATTCAATAGAACAGCGTTCCACCCTTTCACCCCTTTTTTTGAATCACAAAGCTTATAATCGGGCCGCACTTGTCCCATTTACTTTCAAGATGACGACTGTAATGCACGCTGAAAAATTGGGAGAACTTGCAAAATACGGCGCAGCTAAACCCCAAAATTAAATTTCAGTACTACTGAGTGTCAGCTTAAATTGGAACCCACTTATAGCGTGTACATTAACAGTCTATTATACAGGGCGTTTTTGTCGTGGGACTGCCTCTCGTATACTGGACGACATTTCGCATAGCGGCCGACGACGTCGCCCGTTGTGTTCAGTTTTGCTCAGTCTCGAAAAAAAAATCTTGGGTTCTTGGTGTGTCTAACTCAATGTTTTCAACACTTTTTTGCCCGCGGGTCCCTTTTGGCTTCGAAAAGTAACCACGGATCCTTACATTCTTTGTCACGTAAATGTACGAGTAGTGTCCGGATGATGGCTTCCCAAAATTAAAAAATATGTATTTCAGAACTGATTTTAGATGGCTACAAATACATACCCGTAGCATACGTGACAATGCATTGCATGATTTGACCTTAATTAAACTGATTGCCCCTCGCTCCGTGGTTATAGGGGTTTTCTTAATTAGATATTCTGATGGTCATACGAAATAAACACATAACCAATTAAAGAAGTTTGGCGATTGTTTTAAACAAAACATTATTACTTTCATTAAAAGATAAGTAAACTTCAAAGTAGCCATTAGAGACATGTATCCACGGATCCCCTGGGTAACTGGGAACTTCGGGAACCACTGGTCTAACCCATATCGTTGGTCGCTTCACACGCAGTTTCGCATAGCGGGCAAGCAGATCGTCGATTGCCGCTGCTCCAGTTTGCCATTAGTCGGGGTTCACGCGTTTTTATTTCATTGCTTTGGTTTAATATTAGATTTTTAGAAGGCGCTGGGAAGTTTTAGGTGTGTGTGTTGCAGGTTTACTCACCACATTTAAAGAAGTAGCTGGAAATGGTGTCCCGCAGCTTTCAAACACGCATCACAACAAACAGACAATTTAGTCCTTACACGTCGAAGTTGCTGCTGGTGAAATCGATGACACTGCACAAGAGGGATTTTTTTTTTCAGAACGAGCGAAAACAAATGCGAAAAAGCGAGTAACAAGTAACGCGCCGTAAATGTTACGCCATGAGACCATTGCCTAACTTGTTAATCGGTACTTTCAAATTCACTTTGAAGCCCCGCGTGTAAAACGGGACATAAAATAGTACATTGGAATGGAATACACATTGGAATGTGCCCAGTGAATGGCTAAAGCATCAATTTAATTTCGGTTTTAGATTCTCTCGCCATGTGACCTTTCAGTGGCTTGATGATTGAATCTTTCTTGTTTACTAACAGTCCGAGTCATCAGAGTGCGGACAGACGTGTGGAATCATTTGCCTTTGCCTTCTGCTTGTTGTCCCGCACTGCAGTGGTTAGCCAGGACTAACGTGCGACTTTAGCCTGCTTCAGTTTTGTTCCCTGTTTGTCCTGATCTGTTGCCGTAACTGCTTATAGCGTTCAGGATTTGCTACAGAACACAAATTGCTTTTTTTTTTAACAATGCTGCCATTAGTTCGGACTGTGTGGCGTGGAGTGGTAGGATAGTCAGTGTTGAATTGGAAGGGATGTGGCAGGAAGTGGCCGTGGCCAGATTTGAGGTACCATTTCTGAAGTGATTGAGGAAAAACAAATACCAGATACCCGACATTCGAACTGGGTACTTTCCGAATACAAGTCCGAATTTGAGCGAACTTTTTCTGCGGCAGTACTTTCTCTTTCAGCATTTAAAGTCGTACAACTTACTGTAATTCCTGTGTATTATACGGCTTCCTCTTGAACAGCATTCTTGTTTCGATAGTGGGTGGGTGGATATACGAGTGTGATTTTTCAGAAATGCGACTTGTTGGTATTGACTCAGGACTGTATTCCGCCGAGTAATATCATCAGTGTCTCATGCCTCTGTTTTGCCTGGTAATATCCTCAGTGACTCAGGACTCTCTTCTGCGGGGTAGTATCCTCAGTGGCTGAGGACTCCCTTCCGCCGGTTAATACGCTCAGTGCATCAGGACTCTATTTCGCCGGGTAATATCCTCAGTGGCTCAGGACTCTGGTTTGCTGGGTAATATCCTCAGTGACTCAGGACTCTATTCCACCGGATAATATCCTCAGTGACTCAGGACTCTTTTCTGCGGGGTAATATCCTCAGTGGCTCAGGACTCTATTCCACCGGATAATATCCTCAGTGACTCAGTACTCTGGTTTGCCCGGTAGTATGCTCAGTGGCTGAGGACTCCTTTCCGCCGGTTAATATGCTCAGTGCCTCAGGACTCTATTTCGCCGGCTAATATCCTCAGTGGCTCAGAACTCTGGTTTGCTGGGTAATATCCTCAGTGACTCAGGACTGTCTTCTGCGGGGTAATATCCTCAGTGACTATTGACTGTCTTCTGCGAGGTAATATCCTCAGTGACTCAGGACTGTCTTCTGCGGGGTAATATCCTCAGTGACTCAGGACTATTTCGCTGGGTGATATCCTTATTGACTCAAGACAACAGCGCTGGATAATATCCTCATTGACCGTGGACTCTATTTTGCTGGGTAATAACCTGAAAGGCTCAGGACTCCAACGCCAGGTAATATCTTCAGTGATTGAGGACTGTTTGGCCGGGTAATATCCACAGTGGCTATGGCGCTCGCAATGGGCCCGGATTCAATCAGCCCGCAGCCGACATGACATTTTTATTGGAACAATGAATGTACTGTGATCTACGGCAGGTTAACGTTACTAGACTATTCGTTACCATAATCGACAGTTGGCGCAAGATTTACGGTTCCAGCTGAGGAGGCAAATAAACAGATGTGAGCAGAATCATTTGTTACTTTGCGTCTAGTCCAGAGTCATTGCTCTGCTCCTTTTAGCGAATGCCGTCATTGCGAATGAACACATGCCAGATGCTGCGGGTACAGAAAAGAAACGAAAGAATGAGATAGATTTATTGGCGTAAAAGCCGGCGAGGAATATGTGTATTAAATCAGTGGCGTAACAGTGGTTTTTTGGATGCCCTTTTTCTTAAATTTTACTACTTCCCTACCCACTTGTCACTACTGTGGTCTAGACATTACATACAGCCGAAGGTTAAAACGCGATGAAAGGGACTGAATACTTTGTGTTGTTATAAACGAGTGTTGTTATAACCGACGAGTATAATGTTATGGTTAACAGTGAGGGATTAATTGGTACCACAGAATATCTGACGGTATAGACGAGGTGTCGCATTAACCGATGTTTTTATAAACGGGTTCGACTGTACTTTCATCTACAGGGAGTATTTTTTATCGTCGGACCTTCCACTGCAGAGCCTGGGGGCCACCGGCGGTCGCTGTGAAACAGTGATGTCCGCCCTGCGGCGAGCAGTCCGGTGATATAAAAATTTCCGTTGTAGAAAAGACGTCCTTTTGAATTTTCAGTGGACGTTTTCGACGGCCGTGTGTATAAAGTGTGTACCAGTCGCTAATTCACCGTGTGTCATCCGTGCAACGACGCGTACAGTGCCGTTGTTCTGTGTGACAACTCGTGTTTAAGAGCCATCGCGCCCTTTCCTCTACTTGATCTACCATTCGGCCCATATTTCTCGTTAATTTGTACAGAAGTTTCTGGATTACTGCTGTACTTTATAAACGACTCGTATGAACTAGTGATATGGCTCTACATCAGTTTGGTTTTTATTAAATTTCGTTTTAAACGATGTAAACGAAATTGTCCGGCGCCATGGGCGGCCTTCTGTAATCTGACATTTATACAGAATTATATGAGAAACAGACAGACAGCCGTGTATGTATGTACTAGTATTAAGAAGGTGTGGGTAGATGACTGTAGATACGGCATTTGAAATAGTGGAATATGTGTACAAATGAAAATGTTGCTGTCTTAATGTGCTGCCGAAAGTAGCAGAGAATGCTGAAGTACAACGGTAACTATATGCACCACATATTTTAATGTTAAAAAAGTGTATTTTGCCCACACTGTGTTTGGTGTGTTCTTTATAGTGCTTTAAAAAAGTGATGATTTCCCCGAGCACCATTAATCTGTTGGTCTTTGTACTGAAGTAGCTGTGTTGTAGGCCTATGTCATTCATTCCGTGCATTGAAAATGGCTAATTTGTAATAATTAACCAACAGATGCACAATCTTTGTATCTACACAGTTATGATACATAAAAGCAAGTTGCCCTGAAATTCTGGTATGTACCTTGAAACCGTGATTCTAAATTTCGTATTTTAAATATTTAAGTATGTAAAGTTTTCAACATTTTGTTTATATTAATTTAAATTTTAGTGTATCAAAATTTAGTATTCTTTGATATAGGCCCCACACCTGTTCTGCACAGTGCAACCTATAACTAACTTCTCATTTCTTCTGCATGATGTCCAAGATACCAGGAATTAACAGCTTATAAATTAGTGATTTAATGTTTTATACAAGATTACTTGATATACTACTCCCTGGTGATGATCTCACAGGGATCAAGACGTGTAGGAGTTTTCAGTGTTTTGGTATAATATAACTGTGTAAATATATGGCGCATTTTTTGGTTAATTATTATAAATAAGATGTGTTTTCTGTGATGTAGGAACTTAATATTTAAAGATGTTTAGATTATTTCAGGTTTTAATGGGTTAACTGAGCCGATCCCAGTGGCCGTGCGGTCTAAGGCGTGGGTCTTTGGCCGCTCGCTTACTAGGATCGTGGGTTCGAATCCCACCGGAGGCATGGATGTCTGTCTGTTGTGAGTGTTGTGTGTTGTCAGGTAGAGGTCTCTGCGACGGGCTGGTCACTCGTCCAGAGGAGTCCTACCGAGTGTGGTGTGTCTAAAGTGTGAGGAGGCCTAGGCACCCGAAAGGGGCTGTCGAGCCATAGGAAAAAAAAATGGGTTAACTGAACGGGGTTTTACTTTCTGGAGATCCGCCATAACAGACAGCGAGGTTTACACATCTTCATTACAAACTTTGAACAAATTGTGTGTAACTGCCGTTGAATGTAGTCATTGGTTGAGGCCCTGCGCAAACAAAGGAGCATTGATCTGTCGGCTGTACCAGCCAGGGAAGTAAAGTTAAACATTCTTGTTCACGTTGTATATCCCAGCCAAGTCCAGTGGTCGGTCTTCTTGCCTGTGAGGGCGCTGAAATATGTGGCTAATAACCATAGCCGACGTCACGGATAAGAGCTGCTGCTGAATGAATAGTTCCGTTTCCCGCCACACATGCTTTCGCCGTGGTTGGATTATATCTCAGAATCAGTACTACATTTTGTTCTTTTGGAGTGGAGTTCATGAGCGCAACGAAGCATTGTCCGGCCCGCGTAGCGGCTACTGATGAAAGTAAAAGACTTCTTTTTCCTCCCCGTCCCCCTATTAAGACTAAACAGTTCGTCCATTGTATAACTCACTGACGAACATTTATGTTCCCAAAATATTAAGATGCGTATGTGATGACATTTGGCGGCTCCGAAGTTTAATTTAACTTCCTGCTTCCTCATTTTTGTTGAGAAATGTTCTCTGTTCACAGTCTCTTTTTTTTATCTGTGTGCTGGAATGCTCGTTGTTAACAGTTCCGAATTTCCCCCACAGATTGTATTTTCGTTTTTTTTTCTCGGAGTAACCAGCGATTATTTCCCCAAACGACATTAACTGGTTAGTACTCTGTATTGAAGACTGTGTACGGTGGTGTAGGAATACAGTTTCTAAATATTTGTGACAAAATTCTTGCTTGTAAGGGTTAGAAGGATTTTGGAACTTGTTCAGGGAGGGGATGATTGTTCAGTTGCGCGGAATTTCACAGCTAGGTGTGACCAGCTTTAGTAGACCCGTGCTGTGATTGTGTCGAAAGCAGGGAGTGTACCAGTATTATGGTGTGGCATTGTTCATTGTTGAGGTACGTGTGCCTTGTATGCAATACGACTGGGAAGTTCTCGTTACTCCTTTCGTCAAGTCTTTGGTTGTCATTATAAGTGCTATTGACAGATCTCCTATTACTCGTACGTTCTTATTGAAAAACTGGTGGCGACTTTTTGAATGAAACGTCGGTACATTTACACCACCAGTTTACGCTGCGTCACATTGCAGATGATAGCTTCCTTCAAGAGAAGAGAAAGCTGGAGGAGGACTGGAAGAAGAAGACTGTAATGAAGAAGATAGAGAATGGAGAAATTTAGAATGAAGATGAGGAAACGAAGAAGAAGAAGAAGAAGAAAAGAGAAAAAGAGATTAACTCAGAAGCTGGAGGTGAAGGAAATTTCGAAATATCCAATTTTTACCCGGCCTCATTGTCCATGACACGACACTGTGGGTAGCGCTTGCGTACGCGTCATACCCTGAAGGCCCGATTGTGAAGTCCTGTCGAATGGTAGCATAAATCATGACGACAGGAAAACCTGATCTGAGGTTTTATTTTAATTAAATTCTCTGATGTCCGTAACATTATCAGCGATCAGATCTCGGGCAGGTGAAGTCTCTGTAGCCGCGGGGTGACCTCCGGTAGTCACCGCCGTATCACAGGAACCTGGCACAGCTGAGCAGGCGTGTCTGCCCACCGAAGGTTCTCTAATCCTGAGGAACTCACAGTTGGTATAACTTGTGGACGAGCCGTGTCTAGACTTGTAATTTACACACTTCGTTCCTGCGACCTTATCCTACACCTCTTTTGTTTCATAGATTATTCTTTTCACCCTGGTTCGTTAGCTTGCTCAGGTCATTGAAAGTATAATTCCGAAGTCGATCAGGTATAAATGGTCTAAGGAGCCAACTCATACGGTAAGTGTACATGTATGTGTCTGTCTGTGTGTATATGCATGCATCATCCATGTGCTGATCTGTCTCTATATGTGTGTGCTTGTCTACATGATACCCTGTCTGCCTGTCTATCTAATGTGTGTATCTGTCTGTCTGTCTGTCTGGCTGTCTTATTTATCTATCTATCTATCTATCTATCTATCTATCTGTCATCTGTTTATTATCTGTCTGTCTGTGTGTGTATCCGTCCGTCCATCTATCCGTTTATCTGTCTGTCCATCTATCTATATATACCCTGTCTACCTGTCTGTCTAATCTGTGTATCTGTCTGTTTGTCTGGCTATCTATCTATCTATTTATCCATCTATTTTATCTGTCTATCTATCATCGTTTATCTGTTATCTGTCTGTATGTCCTTCCGTCCATCTATCTATTTATCTGTCTGTCCATCTATCTCTCTGACCATCCATCCATCCATCTATCCTGTCTAATCTGTGTATCTGTCTGTCTACCTATCTCTGTCTATCATCTGTTATATATCTGTGTCTGTCTGTATACAAATACGTAACCTTGGCTACAGAGTATAGCCTACAAATAGGTAGCTGTGTAGGACTGTATTTGGTACCCGCCCGTGGTAGGGCACTGCTGTATTCCGGGCAGGCTACACCGTATCCGACAGATTTCGTCGTCCGATTAACGGAGAACACATCGCAGCTTCATTGGTCATGTCCAGAAAGGTTTCCACTGTGGTAAGAGATTATTTTCAGGTAGATATAATTGGCTTTGTAAGTGAATTCCCTGGCGATGTGCCGTGTCGTGTTGCGTCATGTGTCGTGTATGCCTGTATTATATTCATATTAATATTGGAAGTATAAAGCGAATTAGTTCCACAGGAGATGCTGAAACGCGTTGCCAACATTAAGCAGTAAAACTGTCAGTGTTGACTGTGTGTTGTTTCATTATTGATTAAGGCACGTTTTGGAATGATATAAATTGCGCGTTCCACCTGATGAAGGGTAAACGATGCCGCATTTCTGACTTGTGTGTAAGTGGAGGTACACTTCTAACCGTTGTTAACCTTCAGCGCTAATTGGTGGCGTGTGATTTGCTGTTCATCTCGATTGCTTTACCACCGACAGCCATTTGGACAGGAGGTCTGTTGTCCCCCAGACCCTGTCTAGACGTTTTTGAGTAGAGCAAATTCTATTGCCGTACCGTAAATCGAACCACGGTTACTCGATCGTCCACCTTGTAGAATAGTCACTATACCAACTGAGCTTCTGTAATTGTGAGATGTAGTTAAGTGGGGGAGTCGAGTGTGGCTGTCGGATAACGGCGCCTATGAGGTATTTATAATCCTATAGCCATGACGTCTCTGTAGAGAGATGCAGCTAAGTGGGTTCGAGCGCCCTTAGCATTGCGTCTGGTTCCATCGCCTCGTCTGGAAGGGCCAATGACTGGTGTCGTCACGGTCAGGGGTGTCGTCCCTGCCGCTAGTTCGCCTGTTAACTTCCATGTAGACGCCAGATCTGCATCGAGGCTTCACGATCACACTTTAGACACACCACACTCGGTAGGACTCCTCTGGACGAGGGACCAGCTCGTCGCAGAGACCTCTACCTGCCAACACAACACACAAGAGACAGACATCCATGCCATAGGCGGGATTCGAACCCACAGTCCTAGTAAGCGAGCGGCCGTAGACCCACGCCTTAGACCTCGCGGCCACTGGGATCGGCGTTACTCCACCTTTGCTGCACATTAATGTCATCAGAGGCATACAGTAGGCCCATTAGCTGTCGTCAGTAGAATTGCTTTCACCCCACCCAAAGATTATAATTAAACTGAGATGTGCAGAGATACAGAATACTTCGATTTATTTTTTGGGGAAAATTAAGTAACATCATAAGTACGTTTAAATCGTGTCCGAGAGATTTGTATTCTTTTTATGCTTCCTGTATTTACCATGGATACCGGCATTCAGTAATGGCGCTAGTGTCGCTCCCTCGTCACACGTTTTTGGGTCCGTCCCATTTTTATTACCCATTGTAGGAAATTAGAAACTATTCGTTAGGAGTGCCTTTCAGTGGCATGACGTACATATCAAATTTCATCAAATTGTGCCCAGTGGTTGTCGAGTTGAATGCAGTTAGACGTCAGGCGTGACCAATCGTGTGTGCGTTATTTCCTTTCATGTTTTGCAAGTAGCGTATGAGCTGGCTGACTTGGTCTCCCCTGTTTATGAGCTACACGACCACACACGCACTCACGCACTTTACGCACACGCCAATCTGAGACATTCGACAGATAACGTATAAAAACCAGCCATCACACGCGTCCTTTGCACCACGGAGGTGTGGGCGCGCATCCTGACTGGGACATCATAGGAAGTCTAGTAGTCCGGTGTCACTAGACTTTCGTGTTTGCCCGTTCTCAGCCTACCTTCCTTAAAGCATAATACTATGTGCGCGTTTTAGCGTAAATATTTCTGAATTTTACCACAGACTATATAAGGTTTCGTGTTCTTATTAAACGTCGTTATTTTCCTAAGCACCATTCATTAGCTGATTGAACTTCGTATTGGGGAATTGTTTTCTGTGAGGTATGAGATGACTTTTTGTTCCTCCCTGCCAGGGCGTAGGTGTTTCGACTTGCTTGTAAGTGTGTGTAATTTTTTAATGGAGTGGTTACCAGACATCCGCATATCCACCAATGTGGAGGACCAGAATTTTCTGGCAGGGTGTACTCCTTAGGAGGGGCGCAAAGAATCGCTTCAGCCCTCTCTTGTGGGACACACTTTGGCTTCTCAGCTGAGGACTGTCCAGCTTTGGGAGACCCTGATGGTGCCTGTGCTACCGCCGTCATAACCAACGGCGAAGTGAATTTTTTAAATTATTAATTTAAATTAATTTCAGGGTTAAATGGTTTAAGAGTACCGTGGATTTGAGGGTTTTAGTGAACAGCCGTCCGGTGGGAGCAGGGTTGTTCCACGCACACGAACGGACAGACATGACGAAACAGAGATTCGCTTTTCGCAGCTGCTTGTGGAGCGGGCCCAGTGATTCATAAATAATATACGCGTGTATACTTTTCGCGAATTTCTAGGGGTTTCGCAGCGGTGTGGATGGAAGTATCCATCCCATCGTCTGGGATATGAGGCGTCGTCCTATACCAGATGAATGGATACCGAATGCGGACTTCGTTTGTCGGACTGTGTGACGTGTCTTACGAGCTCACGAACCTTAGGGTTCTACAAAAAAGAAATCCTTCATCAGCTGAACGACTATCAGCTTCTCAAGAAGCGTGCTGTACTGAGGCGAGTATGTATCAGTCGAGTTCCATCGCTTACGAGCAAATGTTTGTGGGAAATCATGCAGTTTCGTCATCACTGAGTTACTGACAGTTCAGATTACAGATTAACTCGGTTATAACGTCATGAAAGGGACGGAATGTTTTGTGTCGTTATAACCGAGGAGTACAGTGTTATGTTTAACAGTGAGGAATTAATTGGTACCACAGAATATCTGACGCTATAGACGAGCTGTCGCATAAACCAATGTTCTTATAACCGGGTTCGACTGTATTTTGTTGCGGGTTTGTGACGGTGTATAATTATTACCTATTTACCAAACTGTACGGCATTACATCAAGTTATACGGCAGTCTTAATGCTGTCCTCCGTCATAACCTCACATCACTGACAGTTTCATAACATCAGTGCTGTGTCCATCATCCCAGATTCACAGATGTTTACCAGAAGCTAACGGGTTTTTTTTCTTCTAACGTGATGAATGGCTATCGTATGAAGGAGTCGCTGGTCTGCTGAATCCAGGGGCGTGGTCAATTATGTGTGAGTAACGGACCGGACAATTTGCATGACACATGAATCTCATGAGTATTCCAAGGGCACCTCCCATGTAAACAAGCCCATTACTTTGCAATCACTGCTTCTTAAATTCTTCCCGTGGGTTAAGTGAATATTAAGTTGTAGGCTATAAGATGATGCAGATACAGAAACAAGATTTATCTCATTTGAAACATATTTGCACATAATGTGACAGTGAAAATGTATTCCAGCGAATGTCAGAAGCAACCAACAGCTGTTTCTGTTATAACCATTTAAAGACGAAAATTGAACTGACATGTATAAAGATTCAGATCGTACCGCATAGTGAACACTGTATCGTCTAGGCTGGTGACGTATACTCACCAGCCGACACGATAACACTGCACAAGACCCACTAGGACAAGATCTGTACATAGATCGACATAGATGTCAACATGATCCATACAGTTGCAAACAACTGCTGTACCTGGAACGGCTTTCTTTTAATTCTTTTAATACTACAGCATTGTGATTTTATGGTTATTAACTTTGTATATTTTTAGATCTCAGTGTTTAATATTTTATTCACCTCTCTAAGGGCGACATTATAATTGACTGGCGCGTTGGATCTACATTCCTTTGTACTGAACGGCTGCCTGATGATGGCACCTCGGTGCCGAAACATGTAGGAGTGTTATAATAGCTCATGAATATATTTTGTCAAGTGCGTAAGTTTGTTGGTGTAATAATTATAAGAATATGTATGTTATGAATAACATAGAGTTCACAACTAAATTGTATTTGTTGTACAGAACTACATGTTTTGACCTATTTAATGTCATCCTCAGGTTCAGAATTGATCTTGAAAACATGTTGAGAAAGAAGTACACATTATGTACGGCCATAAAACAATTGAAATTATTAAAATTGCTATGGTCATAAACAGGAACAGTATGTGTGGACAGTTGTGGTAGAACCTCTGTACACACATACTGTTCCTTCTTATGACTGTAATAATTTTAATTGTTTTATGGACTTACATATTGTATATTTTTTCTTCAACATGTTTTAAAAACCAATTGTGAACCCGAGGATACCCTGAAATAGGTCGAAACATGTAGTTCTGTATAATAAAATTTGGTTGTGTTTGGACAGATACCGATTTAATTTTTTAATTACCATTATTTTTATTTTGCGGTTCCTTGGTTACTGCATCTAGTGAACCTGTTACCATTTACCGAGGTGCTAAGTTTCCTCGCGCTTTGATTTAAAGCGTAAACTAGTAACATTCCTTATCACAAGATTTGTTTTACATGTAAAAAGTAATGCTTTTAACTCACGTAACCACATAACATGTAAGTACGTAGAAAAGTGTCGTGGATAGCGGATGAAGGTTGTCCAGATAGCGAGTGTGATGTGGGGTTAACATTACTGCATTGTGACATAGCTATTTGAACTGACAGGGGCACCTTGCGTCTCTGAAGAACCTTTGTATAGAACCTTATAACTGAAAATGCTTTCTATCAGTTGTGCATACTCTGTTGTCTGAAGATGATGTCAGCAACCTCTTGTATTTGAGTACTAAAAAATGTATGCTTCATTTCGTTGAGCTTGTATTCTCCTCCTGTGAATCAGACGTGTCTGTTCTCATGCATTCAGTGCATAATTCTTAGTACCGAACCCTTGCATACCAGTGAGGTATATCCATAAAATTTTATCACTCTCAGTTTCACGCGTTTAATATTCATCCTTCATACATACCTCTCTGAAGACAGGTAGTAAATTTTCGTTTTAAAGAACCATTCTTGTGGTTCCGTTTGCAAAGGGTGGTGTACGTACGTTTTTTTTCTCCTCTCCTCGTGTATCGTTCTGAAAGTTTTCCGTTGTGAATTCCTTGCACGAATACATAAATGGGATCAAATTTCAGAACTTGCGTGTATGCAAAGATAGATTTATAGTTACAGTTACACAAACACATACAGATGGCTGTCCAGATGATGATACCCGCCGGACAGTGGGCGTGGCTGGCGCGGTGCGGGAGAACGAGGAATGCCGTGGGTGGGAGTGATAGGTAGCTCTGCTACTACACAGGCTAAAAACGTCAAGCTTCTCCAGTAGCGTGTAGTGAGGGCGTGCACTGTGCGATTGCCATCAGGTAGGATAATAGCAACACGTCATTCGTCACGAAATCTTGCGCATGCGTATCTGTCGCATTATAGCAAGGATCGTCTCTGCGGTAACTATAGCTTGTCCAAACATACACGCCTAATTTTCGTGTATGGTTTCTTCCCATGATGTTTATTAGCCATAATCTTGTGTGTACATTTTTTCCTCCAAATAGGCGATGAATTTCTGTTATAGGTTTATGACGTCAACAAGAATAAATACAGATTGTAATAGTTACATGAAATGGGTAACATCTGTAAAGAAGAGTCTAGAGTTTGAGTGTTAAGGCTGAAACCGAAGTTTTTACAGGTTTTGCTATCCCATGTGTTCCGGCGAGACGTTTGACACTTTCTTGGGACATTTGAGGTTCTCACAGCAGTGTTACTGAAGATTAAGTTCCCTGGGCCATTACACCGTGTCGACTGGTAGATAGCTGCGTTTAGAAGGGTGATTGTGCCTTCATCTTCAGGGTCAAGCAGTCCAGACTGAACAGTTTTTATCAAACACACAGTACTCAAACCAACAAAATGCACTCGTATTATTTTAGATGTTCTATACTGCAATATCGCGGGGCCGGAATAGCGTAGTGGGTATAGCGACTACGCTACGGGCTGGACGGTCCGGGGATCGAATCCCGGTGGGGGCGAGATTTTCCACACCCGTCCTCACCGGCCCTGGGGCCCAACCAGCCTCCTGTGCAGTGGGTACCGGGTCTCTTCCCCGGGGGTAAAGCGGCCAGGGCGTGGCGTTGACCACCCACCCCAATCTAGCGCCGGGGTTGAAGAAAGAGTAGAACTATACCTCTACTCCCCCTCTGGGCCTTCATGGCCTGTTCTAGGGTGAAATTTACCTTATAGTGCAATATCTGTAGACTAATCCAACATGTTTCGATCCCTCCTGGGATGATCATCAGGAATTCTTGTAAGAGTATGAATTACACAAACAGAACTAACATTATATGTAAATGTTAAAAATATATAAAATGTATAAAAGATGATCAGTTAAACTGTAGGCGGTTTCATAGTGGATCCTTGGTCTACTATGTACTGGAGATTGGCTGTTGATATGCGGATGGATGAGACAGTACTCATAGTTCTGTTTGTATAATTCATACTGTTACACGAATTACTTGGTTGAGTGTTGTGTGTTTGATAGTGACAATGCACGCTGTGAACAATACAAAAAAAATGAACAGTTTTACTCTGAACATGAAAGCGCTACGCTTCCCCGAAACGTCGGTATCTACCGTTCGACACGGCGTTACATCCGAGATGGCGTGAATAAATAAAAAGTTTGCTGTGATGCCTGTCAGTGAGGAACTGTCGTCAGAAAAATGTGACACTTGTAACACAAAGGCATTCTGGCTCCCTCAGTTTACATTGAGGTGATGCAGTGTTTATTCAGAGAGGATACTTTTAGTACCGACATAGATAGCATTGTAATCGTTTGATTATCTAAATCGGTGTGACGTCATTTGATTCATTACGCCATTGTCCATTGTGTGAGGCAAATTGATGCACGCAGCGTTTCAGATATACGTAACAGGTTTGTGACATCGGTTGGTCGTAATATGAACGGTTTGTTGTACCTGGGTAGCATAAATAGAGTTATAAAACCCCACCATTTGTGGACTCACCAGGTTGTGTAGTGGCTGTGTATTGGTCGAACACTCGAAAGATTCTGGGTTCGATTCAAATAATTGCCACTAGTCTTTGAATAAAAGAAGTGTGTCTGTGGCTTATTTTTATTTGATGTCCAACGGCAGTGAAGATGCAGGTAGTCGTTAAGGGTTATAACACAGTTGTCATCATGTGGATGGTTTGCAGCTGTTTGAAGGAACATACTGCCTTCATAAACAGGTCTGAAGACTTTTGGTCGTCTCATAACCCAGGAGACATCACAAAGTCTGTCAGCATACTGACAGTGAATCACGTGGAGTGGAGCCAACCCCTGACACGTTTATGTATAGGAATTTGTCAGATATTGACAGCTCTGCGTAATACTAGTACAGTGGAAACTTTGTTAATGTATAATCGGTACACAGATTCGTTTGTTTATGGTTTGTTAACGATTTTGTAAATAGCTGAAAGCGATGGTGGTAGGGTTATTTGGGAATAAGCGCGAAGTGTTTGTAAGGAAACTTTCGTGTACTAATAAATAATATCTTGGCATTTGCTTGGAGGAACGGAGGTAAACAGCGAAAAACTTTGTTTAGTATAGCTGGTCACCCTGCCGAGATTCAAACCTGAAACCTCGGACAGATTTCGGGGTAGGATACGTGGATACCGGGCATGGACAATTTTTAGTTTCGTGATTAAACCGTTACAGATTAAGGTGAAGGGCGGTTGTATTCGAAGATTCAGTTCGTACCGCGCAGTAAAAACACACCGTCTCGGTCATAAAATGTCATTTAATTTTACAGAACGTCATCCCGTTGTGTTGTTAATAGTACAAAAAATTAAATCAATATTTGTCCAAACACAAAGTATATTTATTATATAGAACTACGTATTTCGACCTATCTGAGGTCATCCTCAGATTTACAGTACTGAACCTGAGGATGACCTCAGGTCGAAACACGTTGTTCTATATAATAAATAGAATTTAGTTGTGTTTGGACAGAATTATTTAATTTTTTGTGCTTTCAGTTAATGTTGTTCTGAGACCCACACGAAACACACAAGGGCGGAGTGTGGAACGTTTTAATGTTAAGTCTCGTGGTTTAAAGGGTTAATGCACAAAGCACCCTATGCAGGAAGTCTTGGAATTTGTTTACAGTTTTGCAAACAGTTTTCTTTCAGCACCGCAGCCGCTGCCCTCTTGTTATTTTCATCTCTTCTTTCTGCCCTTAGTTACTAACGTCGTTATCAGCATCATTTCTTTTTCCTCCTCGTCCTCATCCTTTCTCTTTTTCTTTCTCCGCCTCTTCCGCTCCTGCTGCTACTACTACCACCACCAATCTTTCGTCTTCTTCTTCTTCTTGTACATATTCATCTTGAATTAACAGTATCTTCCTATCCATCCTTATGCAATCTTTGTGTGCAAGTCTGTTTTCATAGGCCAGTGTGTGACTCTGTATGTTTAGGCAGTAGCAGATGACATATGTCTTGTATCGGTGAGTGAAGGCGGTAAAAAGACTTAGTAGCTAATAAGCGTCTTTATACAATTTGTGTTATTTTTGCACTGCGCTGACGGATTGACTTACGGCAGTGTAAATTACAGAAAAAACCTGAAAGGCAGCCATTGTTTCGTGTAATACACGCGATACAAAATGTATGTGACTTCCAGTATTTATCCTAAAACGTAAGAAAGGATCTGCCATAAAGAGCTACACAGTGTGTTGAAACTTGAGATTGTCAGTCATTTTACTCGGTGAACATCGTGTGTGAGATACGAGAAATAAATCAAACGTATGGGCGTACCTTTAGAATAGAATATCTAATGGGTTCGAGCCCTTAGAGGCCCGATGCCCTAGGCCTTTTTAATGGGGGTACCTTTAGCATAGAATATCTAATGGGTTCGAGCCCTAAGAGGCCCGATGCCCGTAGGCCTTTTTAATGGGCGTACCTTTAGAATAGAATATCTAATGGGTTCGAGCCCTAAGAGGCCCGATGCCCGTAGGCCTTTTTAATGGGCGTACCTTTAGAATAGAATAGAATAGAATATCTAATGGGTTCGAGCCCTTAGAGGCCCGATGCCCTAGGCCTTTTTAATGGGCGTACCTTTAGAATAGAATAGAATAGAATAGAATATCTAATGGGTTCGAGCCCTTAGAGGCCCGATGCCCTAGGCCTTTTTAATGGGCGTACCTTTAGAATAGAATAGAATAGAATATCTAATGGTTCGAGCCCTTAGAGGCCCGATGCCCGTAGGACTTTTTAATGGGCGTACCTTTAGAAGGGAAGGAATCGTTTTCTTACGGATACAGCACGTACTTTAAAAGCCACACAGAATGTATTCTTGTATATGCCACTTAAGCTTGATTGAGCAGTTTTCAGCGATGAATGTCGGCTTATTGGACATGCAACACGTGCAAATCATACGAAATTATTCAGGTGTACGTACCCTGTGTTGTTTCTGGTGGCTGACTGCTTGCAGACGTAAGGAAGGTTGCGTCCAAATGTGTTCCGATCTTCGGAGCGTGATACTGTCTTGGTGACGCCCATTAGACGCGTTGGACGTATACGTCATTGGTTCGCCAACACTTCAGAGCAAACTTTTATAAGCGTTTCACGGATAAGAGTATATGCCACGTTTTCTGTACTCAATTCTGTAGTAAATTGGAAAATATGTAAGAGCATCGATATATGTAAGTTTATATATACATACGTACACTTACACAGTAGCGACTCGCTTAGGTCTGGACGGTCCGGGGATCGAATCGTGGTGGCGGCGGCGAGATTTTCCGTGCCGTCCGCACTGACCCCGAGGCCCTCCCAGCGTCTGTACTATGGACACGGTAGTCCTCCCCGGGGTAAAGTAGCCGGAGAGTGGTGCTGACCACCCGTCTCCTCCTAGTGCCAGGTTGCGAATGGCTTGGAGCTATAGCTCTTCCTACCCTCTGTGCCTTCATAGGCATGTCATGGTGTGACACATGTGCGAGGTCTTATGTTTACAGCGGTGCGAACATGCTGAGAAAAGTGGGCCGATCTAGACTAGTTCAGCGCTCGCTGCGGACGTACGCAACGTCACAGAATAAAAACCACGAGTGTATATATATATATATCGCTGTATATCTAAGAAACTAGTAATAATAATAATAATAATAATAATAATAATACGGGCGAGCGTTAATATAAAACTTTATATTGTTCATCCCGCGCACTGCCGATAACCAATTCACAACACTCAGACCAACAAAATGCACACTACTGTTCCTTATATATATGTATATATATATATATATGTTACAATATCACATTAACATTCCTACATGTGTCGGTTTGATTCCCTGATGTGATTCCTTGGGGAGCGAAACATGTACGAATGTTCAATGTGATATTGTAATATAAATATCTAAGGAACAGCGCTGTGTATTTTGTTGGTCTAGTGTAGTGAATACGAAACTTCTTTGTTGTAGGAAAGAAAACTCGGGAAACTTAAAGTTGCTGATACGTATGTGGAAAAATCGATGTTTCGTGGAAAGCCAAACTAACGCCGTTGCTGAAATACGGGGAAATCCACTTGTTTGTTTTATAAATAACCGCATTTTTTTATTATTTGCTAATTCTGTACTTGAGCTGTCTTCCTGTCCTGCCTGAAATGTATCGAGCGATTGGCTGAAGCTGTAACGCTTTTGAAATGTGTTAAGAGAGGTATTATGTTCGAATCGTTGCCGCAACGTCGCTGAAGTTCTCCGTGATTTTACGTGCGCTCCGCTCCCCCCACCGGCGGATGGCAGTGGTGGGTCACGATTATTCCTGAACCGTTTTGAATCCACTGATTCCGAATATGATCGTGCTGTCTTATCATTCCGCGCTAAGTAACCGCTGCAGTTGATATATCTACGTTAAATAACTTGAAATGTTTTCATCCGTTCTGAAGCGAAATTGTTCGTGCGATACCTTGTAAAGCAAAGGTGGACATACGCAGTACAACTATCCACGCACCAGTTACACTACGGGCTGCCATAATGTTCACTCGCTCCTCCACAGCTTCTGTAATAACTCGTTTATTCTTAGAGAAAACCAAGCATTAATTTGTATCTGTTGGAATGCTGTCATCAGGTTGTGCCATTCTGTACCATGTGCTCAATATTCAACTATTTCTTCGGCCTCAGCGCGTGCCTTACAGACAAGCATGGCAGCCAGGTAACCCTGGCAACGTCGGTGTGACTCACTCTTTCACTCACACGAGGTTAGAGGTAAGTGGTTGGCGTCATGCCCCTGTACCGAAGACCCTACTCTGTGGATAGCAGACGGAGTTGACCCCATAGTCGGTGTGGGCACTGTGATGAAGATGATAATATTTGCTCTGTCCTGAAATAAAAGCCAGATTTTCTAGTCATCTATGACATGGTCTAGTGACTGTCCAGTTCCCGCCATTTAAGTGGCCGTCACGAATTTAATATCCATCTCAGATCGAGTCTGCTTCACTATACTTGTCTTTAAGTGAGCCACTTTTGTTTTAACATACCTCATTAACAAAATGACGTATAATGGAGAAACTTAAATCATCGTATGCAACAAGGATATAACGATAACAGATTTTAAGGAGACGAACCTTCAGGCTATACGAAACTCGGTAATTTGTGATGGCTTTATGAAGTTCTTATTTTCTTTTGCCCTCCTGACCCCTGCCAAACCTCCTGATTTCTCCGCAACGTAATGGACCCATCGTCCGAAATCATTGCCAAGCTGAGCAAGTAAAAGCCGGTTCCAAAACCATTTGTTAAGAATATCATGTTTTGTTATGTATCTTGCACACGTAATGTTAGGTAACATAGTGGCTTGATAGAGTATGCGGAATAACTCGTGACGCCAGGATCCTCAGATGTGGAGGAGGAATACAGCTAGTAGAAAGGAGTGGGGTAGGCCTGTTGTCACAGCAGAACGGGACACGTAAAACCTTCCTTGTGTTGTTACATATAACTGCGGAGTGCAGATTGACACATCAACCGTTTAAACTTGAATGCTTTCCTGAACTAGAAAGATCTATCTATCATTGGCTTGTAAACCCATTTGTATGTGACTTGACTGAAATCCCCGATAGCGTTAATGGTTTTGCAGAGCAAATGATGGAGCTTAGGTCAAGCAGTCAGTGCAAAATGCTATTTGAAGAACAGAAGGACCATTTGGAGGCTTTCTGGTTAACAATTCACGATGAATATTCTGTGGGAGCTGGGGAGGCCGTAATGCAATTGTTGCCGTTTCCAAGCACCTACATGTGTGAAGTAGGATTTTCCACTCTTGCCTTCATAAAGAGCACAAAACGAAACTGTTTGCTGAACCCCGAATACGTTGTGAGGTGTGCTCTGTCTCCAGTAGTTCCAAATTTTCAGGAACTAGTAAATAAGATGGAGCAGTGGCATTATACTCATTAGCTGGGACCTGAGTGATGAAATATTCATGGTGAATAATTACCGAAATATTCATGGTGAATAATTACCAAATTTTTTTGTGGCTGCTAAAATGTTTAGAGATGTTTAAAATAAAGACAGTGCATCAAACATATTGTTTGCTTCCTATTTTTTACTGACCTCTCTTCACTTGTCAAATATGTTTTCTATGCAGTTAGTGTCTTAACCTACATTGGGTAAAAAGGACTTTCTGATAAGCGGTTTTGGGTAATGAAGGAAGAAGTTTGGGAAGCAGTGGTTTAAAGACTAGTAAAAGCAAAGGTAAAGCAATCCCATTACAGGCCTGGACAGGCCCTTAGGGTTCCAGGAGGTTGAGGCTCCCAGCTTTCTAGACAATCGGCACACGAAGGTGGTAAGTTTGTCAGCCGTACGCACCAGCCGCTTTACCCCCAGGAAATACTCCTGGTACCCATTTCTGTTAGAGGCTGAGTCGACCCCAGGGCCATTGTTTAAAGACAAGTGGTTAATATATATGTATACCGCCAGGTTTAACACTGAAAACTACCGACCTTCTGTAATGTTAGAAATCGACAGCATCGTTTAATTAAATCAGTTACAGTAGAGTCGAGTTCTAAGCGAAATATTTCTTAAGCGCATTCGTATACAGGCCGTCGGTGACGGAAAAGTAAAGGAAATGTCATCGGACACTCGAAGGGGATTTACGCGCATATGAAGAAATGTGTAGCGAGTTAGAACGTACAGAAAGACCGTTACTGATAACCACGTTCTTCAGGTTAAAACGGGTAGAGCCTGCAGCATTGGTTTCTCGAGACTGTGCTTCACCGGACCCTGCATTTTATTATTAAACTGCATTTGATCTGTATACTGTACAGTACTGTATTTGGTGTCTGTGGCCCTGGCGTCGACTCAGCCTCTAACAGAAATGAGTACCAGGAATATTTAGGGGGGGGGGGGGGGTAAAGGCGGCCAGTGCGTAGGGCTGACAACCTTACCACCTTCATGTGCCGATTGTCTAGAAATCTGCGAGCCTCAACCTCCTGGAACCCTAAGGGCCTGTCCAGGCCTGTAATGGGATTGCGTTATCTTTACATTACTGTATTTGCTGTATTACTGTTGTTACAGCATTTTCCTCATACACATACTTTTAAACTACATATATAACACACACTGATAAATTTACGGTTGATTTTACTTGTTTAAGGGATGATTCAGTTGGTTGAGGCATTGCGCTACAAGCCGGAAGGTCGCTGGCTCTATTCCCGATGGTGTCATTTGAATTTTTTATTGGCATAATCCTTTCGGTAGCACTATGACCCTGGGGTCGACTCAGCCTCTAACAGAAATGAGTACCAGGAAAATTTCTTGGGGGGGGGGTAAAGGTGGCCGGTGCTTAGAGTTGACAACCTTACCACCTTCATGTGCCTGTTGTCTAGAAATCTGAGAGCCTCAACCTCCTGGAACCCTCAAGGCGTGTCAAGGTCTGTAATGGGATCGCGTTACCTTTTTAAGCGCTGGGAATAGACGGGTCTCATACGCGATTCTGGATACCCGCGCTATATCAGGAACCTAAATATCGCGTAAAGCACGACTCTGCCGTAATTAGATGTGCTTAATTTCAAGGAACCTGGTAAAGCGGTGCACTCGTATCGAATATATTACGAGTGGTACCAGGTTCACGTCTCGGGTGGACGGTTTTCGTCAGACTCTAGGCGAACGTAAAGATACAAAAGACTACGTCCTAAATGACTACCACTCGCTGTTCATGATCAAAATATCATCACGTGCGACAATATTGATATTTCTACACAGCGCAACCGCCAAGCAAACTTATTTGACAGGCGGTGCGTCCGACACTGCAGCCAGAATGCGGGCGCTGCGTAACCGATTTTGAAAGATCGTTGCCAGGTGATGGGTGTATACAGCGAGTAACAAACTGGAAAGAAAATGACATCACAGTCCTAGGTCTAACACTAGTTATGTAAGAGCCAGGTATTGAACCGACACTAGAATTGGTATAATCCATCCCACGATATCGTAACCTGAAATATTTCATTACTATTCCGATACTCGTCTCCCACCTCGTTCGAAAGATATATCATCGACACCTGTCAAAGGATGTGGGAGTCACAGAAAGGTGGACTGACCTACAAGGTGGGCGTGTACATTGTTATTCGTGTTAAAATAACTCCAGAAGGAATTGCTCTTTGTGTGCTGCGTGTCTTCTTACCGGACAGATGGGGTGCTGTGGATTGTACTGGTAAGATACCGCCTTCGAATCTTGGCTAGGTAATTCACAGTGCTGACCGAAGTTGTTCATTTATTTGTTGTCTTCCTGCAGACCAATCCTGTAATTTAGTACGAAAACAGACTGCAGTGAAGTCAGAGATATGTAGTAGGTTATCTACAGGGAGTATCTTTCATTGCTTGACTGTTCGCCGTATAACGGCCGACGTCGTTGCTGCATAGCGACCGTGGCCCGCTTCACAGGGCTCAGTCCGGCGATGGAAGATTCTGCGTATCGATAAGTTTTGATTCATAACGCATAATCGTAACGTGGTTGGTGGTTACGCAGACTGCAGAAGGTTTGGATTTGTTAACCATTGAATTCTGAAATTCATCTCAATAGTAATTAAATCTTCAATTCCTACATTATAGAAAGCACTGTGTCTCAATTACAAAGACCAGTCGGTTAATTTTGTTAGGGAAATGGGTGTTGGTTCAAAGAATCACGCGAATCTCATGCGTACACAGTGCGTCAAAATCAACAGTTTTTACCGTTATGTCGTGTGATACATATAGTTACCACTGGGCTTTAGAGTGTTAATTTGAGACATTAACAAGACAGGCAGTGTAATATTGAGGCGCGTTCGCGTAACCGCTGTTTACGTGGAGTAAGTGTTACGTATTCTGAGTGTGTGTTTGTAGCCTTAGTTGTCCAGCACGCAAAGCGCATGCGCCATATTATATTGTCATCTGTGGCCTGTCTGGCATAAACGGCATTATTTTCGGGGGGGGGGGGGGGGGGAAATGAAATTTGTTTTGATTTTGTCTACAACTTTTGTCTGAAAAATTTTATCACTATAAGAAGAAGGTCTTCATATACGTATAAAGTGTCCGTTATTCTTGTCATATTTCAATGAAGCTTCAATTTTCTGGACAGATTTTTTCGAAAAATACTCAAATATGAACTTTAATGAAAATTCCCCACTGGGAGCCGAGTTGTTCCATGCGGACTGACGGACAGACGTGACGACGCTGATAGTCGCTTTTCTCAATTTTGTGAAAGTGTCAGAAGGGTAAAAGTAGTATAGATAGAACCTTTGCGTATGCTGTAAGGTAACCAGTCAAGGTTTTTTTTTTTTTTTAAGTTGTGTAACCATGCCCATCGGTTAATAATGCTTCTAAGTCCTGAAACGTGTGCAATCAGTTTTGCTGATGAAGAACAATTTGTATTGTTTTTTTTTTTCGGACAGTATATTTCGTAGTAATGAGATCACGAATATTTCGGTATTGTGGGATATGAAGCCGTGTCGATTGATAAATAGTTGTCGTTGTTTCGGAGGGACTTACTACATTTTCACGTTTGTCCAGTAAGGAAGGACTACCTGGACGATGTCGGCAGAATGTTCTCCGAAACGTGAACTGTTTACCAGCCGACATAGTATCGTATTCTTCTTCAGTATGGCTGTGAGAACCTCAAACCTAGCATCATGAGTTAACCTTCAGACTAGCCAGATTGATATTCACAAATTGTGAACATCTTCCCCCCTCTTCTGGGATGTTACGCAGCGTAAATTGGTAGTTACAGACGTTTCATGACAACCTACTGGCCCCATCTTCAAGGGTCAATAAGTCTTGACCCTTGAAGATGGGACCAGTAGGTTGTCCCGAAACGTCGGTAACTACAAATCTACGCTGGTAACATCCTAGAAGAACAAAGTCATTTACACCCCGGCAGAAGCCTGAAATCACGGACACGTTTTCCCGACTTATTCATTGCTATGTAACTTACCCAGTTGTTTGAGTCGGCAAATAACCGAAGACACAATTATCTGTTTGCAGACATGGACCTGTCGAAAGCAGTGCAGCACGCTGTAACAATTGGCAGGGAAGGACAGTGTCGGGTGCCGAAGCCAAGACTGATACAAGTGAAGGACGTGTACCCTCACCCCAGCAAGACATACATCCCGCACTGCACGATCCTGCACCAGTGCGGTGACGACGCTGGCTGTTGCAAGTCCGACACTCTGACATGCACGGCGCGCAAGGCGGAACAGGTGGAGCTCTACTTCTATGTGAGTGGCAAAATATGCATTGAAGTCTGTTGTTTATCCACCCCTGTGCCTGTGTATTACAAATCCGTGACTTGCTATTTTTCGTATTTTTTTTATAAGTCATTCGGATTTGCTTTTCATCTTTTGTACTTAATCCCTTTTGTTCTGAGAATAATTATGCTTAGTTGTCTCGAAGATAGTCATGTTCTTAGTCACTTCCTACAGAATCAGGCTCATTTTGCATTATATTATATTTTAATACCGCCACAAAGAATAATCGAAACTTGCATGCAGTCACTAATTCGACGTTTATATAAAACGATTGGTTAGAGCGAATAGGTAGAAAATTGCATAAGACCATAATCATTCACCTGGTCAACGAACAAGTGCTCAGACGAGATCTGCGCTCTTCTGGGATTTTACGCAGCGTAGATTGATACGACGTCACCGACGTTTCGGGACAACCAGTCGGTTCTGTCTTCAAGGTTTCTTAGCAGTCCGAGAAGCCTTCTTGGACTACTTGACCTATGAAAAAGCGACCGATAGGTTGTCCCCGAAACGTCTGTAACGAACTACCAATCTACGCTGCGTAAAATCTCTTGACGAGCGCATATCTCATTTACACTGCGGCGGAAGCCTGACATCGCACAACATACTCAGACACACCAAGACACGACGAACAAAGTACTTGTCTTGGGCAGCAGATAAATACGGAATTACATGAACACATATGTAATAGTAAAGGTAAAGATGTGCTGATCCCAGTGGCCGCGCGGTCTAAGGCGTGGGTCTACGGCCGCTCGCTTACTGGGATTGCAGGTTCGAATCCCACCTAGAGCATGGATGTCTGTCTCTTGTGAGTGTTGTGTGATGTCAGGTAGAGGTCTCTGCGACGGGCTGGTCACTCGTCCAGAGGAGTCCTACCGAGTGTGGTGTGTCTAAAAAGTGTGATCGTGAAGCCTCGAACAATGAGGCGGCCTAGGACCCCAAGGGGCTGTCGAGCCATTAAAAAAAATGGAGTAGTAACGTTTTTAATTACCAGGTAACTATTAATGTCGGTGTCTGATGATGATGTACCCCGGAAAGTGTTTTAGACAGTGTATGCCGTGTTACTGTATTAAGGCAGGTGTGCACATATCCTGGGCCACAAAATTTTGTGCGGTGGCGCTTAATATTTTCAGCACAATTATTGCAATCCCCCCCCCCAACCGCCATATACAAGAATGTGTACCGATTCACACGCACCGCACAGAAAGCGCCA
The DNA here is from genome assembly GCA_021186555.1 of Reticulitermes speratus. Classification (NCBI taxonomy): domain Eukaryota; kingdom Metazoa; phylum Arthropoda; class Insecta; order Blattodea; family Rhinotermitidae; genus Reticulitermes; species Reticulitermes speratus. The sequence goes on along the minus strand of JAJKFL010000042.1, from coordinate 40,654,870 downwards.
GATAACGGTGATATACAGGTCACTGCAGAACTGTGGGCCCTTGGTGTGGTACTTGCTTTGTGTCACAGTTCTGGCACCTAGAATTTGGAGGTGGCTGCTGGATTTTTGGAGAATTTGTGTACCCCTGTGTTCAGGTAACTGAGTAGGCCAAATGGAACTGTAAGCCGTTGAGTCAAGCGCGCATACACCCTGATTTGTAATATTACTTGCAAGCTCCGAGTGTATCTCGATGTCTCGTACTATATGTAATTGTAGGTGTCGATGCCTTGTTGATCTGTAATTCTGAAGTTGCATCACGCAACGCGTGTCTCTTGCTTATGCTCATTAATACGACACAATTGTGATAATGTACTGCGCATGCGTGACATGTATGAGTGTCCACATATCGTAAACGTATTAAATCCACCGTATTTAAAATATAGCGCCACACCTAAAAAAATAAATCTGATTGTATCTGAAACAAGCTACGTGCGAAGCAGATCAACAGTTCTAATCAGGAATTACCAAATTCCTTATTTACATTTCTCCACGTAGAGTTCTGTAAGATCGTAGCATGCCGACGCGTTTCGTCTGTTCACAGTCCGTTTATGAATAGGTGGAGACAATTCTTAATCCGAAGAGGAAGTGAGGAGTGTATTGTCAGTCGGTAGCGTTGTATGTCAGAAAGAAATAGACTTATGTCCAATTGTAAATGTAAATGAACTGTTTAGTACATTAACATAATCCGCTGCAGTGATATATGTCGGCCTGGAAGCATTGAAAATGAGTATACTGAAGCCACGGAGACGGGTTGTTAGGGTTAACAACGATCGAAGCTTTTCCCTCCTTGCCGACTGTTGCAATCCCTCCAGCCCCTCTGTCCAGTGTCGACCAGCTTGTAGCGTTTGTTCTTACCCAATGTTATTCTTGGGAACAGAATGGCTAGATGGCTGGAGGGGAATACAGAGAAGTACACTGGAGGGGGAAGTGTAAAAGCACGAGGAGGAGTGGAAGGGGGTCGATGGATAGATCGATGAGACTTCTTTCTGTTGTTTAAGTGTATAGACTGTTCTGCAGACGCTGATGTTTCGGATTGTAATACCGTATAGATGCTTGTTATCATTCGGTGCAGGATCTTCTGTCTTCCAGTTTGCTATCAAAAAATACAAAGATTAAGATATACAGAACAATAATTTTGCCTGTTGTTTTGTATGGGTGTGAGGCTTGGGTCTCTCACACTAAGGGAGGAACATAGGCTGAGGGTGTTCCGAGAATAGGGCGCTGAGGAGGATATTTGGGCCTAAGAGGGACGAGGTAACAGGGGAGTGGAGAAGACTACATAACGAGTAATTTCATGATCTGTACTCATCACCAAATATTATTCGGGTGATCAAATCAAGAAGAATAAGGTGGGAGGGGCATGTAGCACGTATGGGTGAGGGGAGAGGTGCATACAGGATTTTGGTGGGGAGACCTGAGGGAAGGAGACCACTTGGAAGACCCAGGCGTAGATGGGAGGATGATATTAAAATGGATTTTCAAGAAGTGGGATGTGGGGGCATGGACAGGATTGATATGGCTCAGGATAGGGACAGGTGGCGGGCTGTTGTGAGTGCGGTAATGAACCTTCGGGTTCCATAAAACACGGGGAATTTCTTGACTAGCTGACGACCTGTTAGCTTCTCAAGAAGGACTGTGCTCCATGGAGTTAGACTTATACCGTATAGGCTTGTACTGTTCGAGACTCAGCTTTGTCGCTCTTTATGGAATGCGAGCTAGGCTTATCTTTCCTCACATTTCCCCAACATTCCCCAACGTATGTGGCAGAAGAACGGATTCCCAGACAGTAGGTGGCTTCCGTCAGTGGAGCGTACTTCCACTTCGTCTTTCAGGTTCACATCTACTGCCTTACTGATGAGGAAACAGCAGATCCCGTACAACTAAATTGTGTACTTTATTTTACGCACATCTGTTAATGGTCCATGCTGCTGGCACAAACGTGTAGCACAACCTCGTGTTCTCATCAATGATTACATTCAATATGTCTTTTAATTTTTCTGCCTTTCGGCCTCTTTCTGTGTCAGAAAATAAATTATATACAAAACAGTACCGGATGGTAACAGTATTTATAGAAATATGTGTGGTAGCTCAGTTTGTAGAGTGACTAAGTTACGGGCTGCACAATCGAAGAATAGGGGTCTGATTCCAGGCAGGGTCAAGAGATTTATTTTTGTGTTCTCCAAAATATCGAGACTGGGCCCACTCAGCCTTCTATACAGTAGGCAGAGCCATAACCGTGGCTTTTGCACCTGGGACAAGCTACTAAACCGCGCCCTGCCCCCTTCCAAAGGAACTAAAAATTCTGAATCATCGCTTGATATACATAAGCTACGTAATGTTTAATATATATATATTATATATATATATATATATATATATAGTTCTTGTATTTTAATTTCCTACTTTGTAATTTTGGGCACTCACCCTGCCCTTGTCATGGTTGTACCAATATATACAGGAGTTTCCGTCCCTGGGAATAAAGCGGCCGTAGCATGGCGCTGACCACGCACCCACATCTGTTGCCGAAGTTAAGAATGTGTGGAGCTATACCACACCCGTCCAATCGTAAGAGTATTCGTGAATGGTGCTTAATTAAGCACAGGAACGGTTTTGAATTCTACCTTTCGATTTAACTCAGGACACTTTCGTGTTGCTTTCATTGATGATCAGGTTAAGTTTGGAGTGGAATGGGGTAAGTAGAGTGTTAAGAAAATTAACCATTTTTGTGGAGAATTTGTTTTCTTACGTGGGAGAGGTGATACATAAGTTTAGTCGAAAAGTTTTAAGGTAAGAGACCACGTGGGAGACCTAGGCGTAGATGGAAGAAAATATTAAAATGGGGTTTAAAGAAGTTGATAGCACTAAAATAGCTCAGAACTGGCTAATGGCGTGCTTTTGTTAACACGGTAATGAACGTTAAGTTGGGGGGGGGGGGATTTCTTTACTAGCTGAGCGACTGTCTGCTTGTCGAGATATAAACACCTGGATTAAATTACTTGAGTTCATACGTCACAGAAGACAGTCGGGGGTCTCAGTTACAAAGACCAGTCAGTTAATATTGTATGGGGAAACAGTCGCCGTTTGTTGTAAGAACTTTACGTAACCCATAAATACAGTGTGGGTAGAGTGCAGTGTTTTTTTTAAATGTTAAAGCATGTGATGAAGGTAAAGATAAAACAATCCCTGGACAGGCCCTGAGGCTCCCAGGTCTCCAGACAGTACATGAAGGTGTTAAGGTTATGAGCCCAACGCACCGGCCGCCTTTACCCGCCAGAAAATATTTCTGGTACTCATTTCTGTTAGAGGCTGAGTCGACTCCAGGGCCATAGTGTGGCCGGAAGGATTTTATCAGTGAAAAATTCCAATGACACTAAAGCATGTGGTATGCCTACATTAGTAAATGCTGTGTTTTATAGGCTTAAGATAACATGTCGGGCAAATGGACGTGTCAGTTCGGAAGTCCAACTTCTCGTAAGTTGCCCTGTCACCGTCTGCGAAAACATCCCCGGAACTGTGGACTTGTATTCCGGATTGACCTGGCTGGTCACCCGATAAAGAAAACGCCTTTACCACTTCTGTCCTCGTGAAAGATTCACGTCTTACATTACTTAAGGTGTTAATTGACTCGAAATTTGAAGGATTTTGGGCAATATCAGTTCATTCTCTGTTGTATCCATGTTCGGTATGAACTTCCAGCCGTGTATTCCCCAAATATAGCGCAGGGCTAGAATCCTCCTGCTGCCAACAGAGGGGCGTTCTTACTGTGCTCTATGGAGAGCCGTAACTTGGAGTTGGACCTGTTTGCTTCTGTCTTAGAGTTGAATAACTCGAGCGCTACTGGTTCCATAGGTGTGTAATACATTATTAATGAAGCTTCCAGGAACAGAATTAATTTATAAATGACCTGTGGGTTGAGGTGCGTTCAGAAATTGATTTTCAATCTCCTAATGATACATACAAATTTGTCTACAAGTTACACTGCGTACGTCTACGAACACGTACGGCCTATAGATGTAATATTTATTCATGGCCGCTGTCCTTTATTTGTAGACGCCCAGTTCGAATGATTTTGTGTGATATTTGTATTATTTTTTCCCCCTAATTTAGATTCGTGGCTTCCAGGTTTTTATGATACTGTATAATACCCCATATGTTTAGATTAACATAAATTTGATGATTGCTCTTTTCTCTCTGAAGATGTAGGCAGCAAGTTCTTCCGAAACGTTGGTACATATCTACCAAACCACACGGTATCACATCCGTGAAAACATTAAACTTTATATTCATCGCCGTCAGAACCTCAACTCTATAATATAAATTCGTGTTAAGATAAAGTGTCTTTGAATATTAACGCCAAAACAATAGGGAAAATTAAGTTCCTTCAGTTGGTATGTACATGCCCAGTGTAGACCTACGGGTGGGATAGGTTTTCGGGTATTGTGGCAGCTCTGAACGTCCACTATTTTTAAATATATCTTTGCTTTTGGTATTATTCCAGCAGCAGTTAAAACGGTTTCTCATTGCTTACCAAAATACTGGCGAAGGTTACAGAGGATGCTAACTAATCCTCGGCTGTAGGTGCAAGCAATTAACATTCAGAACTCACGAACTGAAATAAAATCAAATTGTTTGCAATTTCATTTTCCGTGAGTCGAAACCTGAAGTATTGTAGAATCCTTAACCTGGTGCCTGGACACTAACCACTGTTACAGTCATCCTCAGGGAGGTCATTCTTCACACTGAAAGTGCTAACAATAACGATCTTAACATTATATTCATTCATTCTGTTCATTCTGTAGTCTGTCTTACGACAGGTCCATAGCCTCTTCCAAAGCGAGTTCTCCACCATGTGCGATCTAGTGCTTCCTCTTTCAATTTACAACATCCGCTATTTTCCTTAAGGTCATCCAGGAGCTGCTTACGCCTTCTTCCTCGTCCCCGTCATTTCTGTCCTTCCCTCTAACTTTCCTTCAATCACGTGTTTTAAAAGGCAGTTTCTACGCAAGATGTGACCAATCGAGTTAGTCTTCTTTTTTTTATATGTAGGATATTCCTCTCCTCCTTGACTCTGTGTAATACCTCTTCATTTCTCACACGATCGGTCCAACTGATCTTCTCCATTCTTCTCCAGCACCACATTTCAAAACTTTCCAGATACTTCTGATATACTTTCCGAAGTGTCCACGTTTCAGCACCATACAAAGGTGTGCTCCAAATGTAGCACTTTACTAGTTTCTTCCTTAAATTTAAGTCCAGTTTGCTGGTGAAAACAGTCTTAGTCTTGTTGAATGCTGCTTTTGCCATGGCAATTCTGGATTTAATTTCACGTGTACATCTTGCATCATTTGTTATCATGCTACCCAGATAATTGAAATATTCCACATTCTCCAATGCTTTTTGATCTATCATAATTTTTATTGGGTATGGTTGCCTTGAGATTCTCACACCTTAGTTTTTTCCACATTCATTTCCATTCCATAACGTCTTCCAGTTTCAAGTAGTCTATCAGTCATGCCCTGTATATCTTACAAAAAATGTAAAATGTAAAACCTTTTGATGTTTCCATCTTCGGTGTTATTGAATGACCTCCCGAGGATGATAGTAACAGTCGAAACACTGGGAGGGAAATTTAAATAAATACGACGTAGGATAAATAGTGTACTGTGATTATATGAAACGGTTTTGTCAAATTGAGCAGTAGTACACGGTATGGATGTGGACTACAGGTAGCCCTCGATATACGCGGGGATGCGTTCCTGGATGAACCGTCGTAATCGGAATCGGCGTAAATTGAAACGATTTTATAATGTAAGTCAATGGGAAGTCAATGACATGCGTTCCCGGCACCCAAACATTGACGAGTAATATAATGGCATTGCATTTAAAGCTCTGAAATAACGTAAATATAATAAAGGGAATTTAAAATATATATATTTTGCACACTTACAACCGTTAATGGCGTAATGAAGCAGCGTTAGTTTTCTGACGAAGTCCCTGGTTGAGGATCGTCACGTTTTTAAAGAAAGCATGCAGTGTGGACTGTCGTGATTTCTTCTTTCTTTCTGTCAAAATTTCATGATAAGGCCTCATGGATGCCATAACGCTCCTCTTCGCTGTAGCATTCCGCTCCCAGTCGTGGTCAATCTCGCAGAGCTCATCAGTGAGTTTTTCTATGTCTGAGAGGATGCGCTGGAGATCGCTTGTCTTCATTTCACGTAGACGAAGTTCTTCCTCTCTCTCCTCCTCTTCCTCTTACATCAGCGATGTAAGAATTACGATTTAGTACAAGAAGCAGTACGAGAAAAATTGTAAAACGTTATAAATAATAGTAAAATATATTTTTTTTTCACTTTTTGACTTCCTGGTTTAAAAATCGGCGTTATTCTGAATCAGCGCAAATTGGACCGGCGCAAATCGAGGGCTACCTGTACTCTATTTCATAGCCGTTGGAAATCAGCGATTCTGAAGTTGTTGCATGCTGACAGACAGACATGACGAAACTGAAACATTTTTATAACTTAACGGAAAAGCTGTGGAAGACACAAAATGGCAGGTTACTACGCACGTAACCCGTGGCGTCTCGCAGAGTAAAATAAGACGGAAGGTAAGGGAGGACCCAGAGGTGTCTTCCGTCAGTCAGAAAATGGAGACGAGCTTGAATGAAATTTGAACTGGGCGGAGCTGTCACAAATGATGAGGATTCATTCTATGAGAATCGGAATACATCCGTCCTACTGCCAGGCGGTGACCGTGTTGATTGTTTCAGGTGCCGAGATGGGTGGGCCCCTCTTGGGGTAACAAGCTACTGGCAAGATAACGAACGGCTTGTACAGAACTTGTGGGCTGCCAGGACCCCCATACACGAGATCAAGTAGACTACGAAATTGAGGACACTCACCTCCACTACAGCCGTGGTTAAGAAGGCGTGGGAAAACTCCAGTCTCTCCCTTACGTATTTGTGGTCTGAGTCACAATAAATCAGTCCCAGACACTTTTGTAAGTCTTCTCCCGAGGTTCATGTGCATATCTGTCATACACCAGGTTACACAGTCAGCTTCATTTGTTTCTTAGGTTATATTACGTGACATGTCAACTATAGCTTCTGTACCAGCGAATAACATATGAAAAGAATCAGGGAAGGTGCGAATTAGTAGCAGTTTTGGCCTGTTTTAAGGAATTCGCTTCTTTGTGTGGGAAGAGAAGCATTGCCAAGGGCCTCAGGATAGCCACTAATTTGGCAGGCATCCGATCCTGGAATGTTCAGAATACAAGTCTAAACAATTACCACTGTACCACCCTGATCGATGTATTTGAATTTTGACGTAGATACCTTTGGGGGGGGGGGCAGAATATGTAATACGCATGGTAGAGAGGATAAATGCGTACAAAATTTTGAAAAGGCTAACCTGAAAGGAAGATTTTACTTGGAAGATTTAGGTTTAGGTTTGAGGGTAATATTGAAATGGATCTTAAATATTTTGAGAGGATGTGGACTGAACTCATCTGTCTCTTAATATGGGCCAGTGGCGGGCTGTTGCGAGCACTTCAATGGATCTTCGAACTATAAAAGGTGAGGTAAGTTTTCAAGGTGCCTGCGCTGCGGAGGCGGTAACTAGGTTTGGAGTATATCATTATCAGAATTATTAATCACGAAGCCATTCTTATCCTGAACCTCCCGCCGTGGAGGTAGTATACAGTACATGGAGGATACTCTGTAACACAGCAGTAGACTGTGAGTGTGTCGCCAGTCGTTACTGCATGTAAATGTAAAGTTGTCCCTGTGCGCACCATGAAGCCATATGGTTCAGAGGAATTATGGCTCCACTAATTCTTATCTTCGGCAACAGATAGTGAGTGAGCAGCTTCACGCTCAGGCCGATTTTCCCTCGGGGAAAGGTCCCCCTATACCCATTGAATAGAGGCCCGGGTGGGTCCCAGAGCCGGTCTAGGCGTTTTGGCAAATAAAAAAATCTTGCCCCTCCCTGAAGTCGAACCATTATTCACATGTAACATTTAAAATTTACAGCAAACACGTCGTCTGTTTCGAGGCCGTCATCGGTGACCATCCCACATGCCACTTAAACACTCTATAACTCTTTTAGTTGATACAGTGTCGTTAAAATATGACCGTTGCGCAGAAGAGACTCACGCTTGGTTCACTTCCTTAGAATCCGTTTTCTGTGAATTAGATTCATCTCCATGTTGTGCCGTATTGTCGTAACCCACCCACCCACATAACCCATTCAGTTGATGCAGCATCCAGACAAGCACTGACGGTGTTATAGTATAAGTCTCTGGCTTAAACAGTCCATTTTCTGCCGCATGACGGAGTCGGTTGATAGAGTGTCAGGAATTAGTGAGGAGTGAATCTGCGAGGTGAGCTTCTCACGGTGGTGATTGTTATGATTACTGTCTTCTGGGCTGTGACGTCATAGTCTGGTGTAAGTTTAAGATCGTTTCGAAGGAATCTACTGCCTCCATTATCGAGGTGGAATTAGAAATTTACCTTCGTTTCGGAGAAAACTAGAAACGTACCAACGTTTCGAACCTGCTGCCTACATCATCAGGATAAAATTCGGAATTTGCCAGCGTTTCGGATGAACCTTATGCCTACATTTGTAGGTTAGAATTTTAAATTCACTGAGGTTTCGGACTAACCTCCTGTTTTCATCGTCAGGATGGAATGCGGAATTTTCTGCCTCCATTCTTTTTGGGTAGAACTAGAAATTTTCGAAGGTTTCGGACGAACCTTCTGCCTCCATCGTCATACTAAAGTTAGAAGTTAATCCAACGTTTCGGGCGAATTTCTGACGTCATCGTCAATGTAGAATTAAAAATGTACTAACATTTCGGACGAACGTGCTGTGCCTATCGTGAGGGTACAATTATCTTAATATCCTACCGCTAAAGGCGGTGGTGGCAGGTAGATTTCTACGCGATTGCCCATCGTCGCATCACGGAGTACAGTACAAATTTCTCTGCATTGCTGGCTGACAGTCCATTTCCTTCGGAACTGCCACTTCAGTTGTCTCTAGTCGCGTGGCAGCAGGTCTGCCTGGGTTTGCCGTCATATCGTGGGTCCACGATGCAGCCCATGTGTGTGTGGTCTGCTGCATGCCTCGAGGTGCTGACGCCCCATAATGCAGTGCGTGCAGAGGCTTTCACATTGGAATGCCCACGTCCTGAAGATGCTCATGTCTTGTGTTCCGTGCATTTGTTTAATATTCTGTAACAGCCCGCCAGATACGTGTGTATTATCCAAATACTAAGCCGATTCGTATTTCGGAGAACATTTTTCCCGAAACACTTTGCTTGTTGTGCACAGAATGTCAGTGTATTATGTGGTGTATCCATTTTTATATTCTCTGTTGAGCTTTACTGTCCATTCGTCTGTAGCTTGGTATATCGTCTCCTAACGTTGATCATCTTTGATAAATATAGATGATTTGATTCTTTCCGGTATGATTTTTTTTTTCTGTGGCACAACAGCTTACCTCGGGCTCAGGCCGCCTCATTGTTAAGGATTGTAGATCTCACCCTGTTAGACATACGCATTCGGCAGGACTCCTCTGAACGAGTGATCAGCTCGTCGCAGAGGCTTCATCAAGATATATCGAAGCATAAACTTAGTATTAAAACATTAATTCATAAGTAGGCGTATAAACGTAGGAAATGACAGGCATAAAACCAGCATTAACTTTTCAAAATAAATAACTGTCGAAATCTGTAATGTGTAGCAGGCTGTACACCGAATGTTACTAGATGTCGTCGTCGTCGTCGTCTTCTTCTTCAACATCAGCAATTAATTTTCTGTTTGTTTAGAAGTAGCTAGGGTTATAGGTCACAATGTATTTGATGGTGGAGTTCCCAGAGTCATTATCATAGGGTATGGTATACATCAGACATCCGTCTTGTGTTTTGTAGCGTGAATGAAATTCTGGATGACATCTTTGGAAGGCACTCTTAATACTTCTCGTAAATGTTACAGGAGTAGAGACTGTGTTTGTACACGGTTGGTAAAGTTGACACGTTCGTAGGAAGTTGTCGCAGTCTGTGCATTTTCTTACGACGTTGCGTTCGGTAAATGGCTGATGCCTTCAGGTGAGAAATTTGGGCAATGTGGTAACGCTTCTGACCTGTATTCGGGAAGCAGCCGGTTCGAATGCTGGTTGGGGCACATTATAAGAATAGTGTGTCATAGTTTTCCTAGCGGAACGTTTTCCCTTATTATGCTAGGACTGCTTCTTTTCAGATACTTTCTAGTTCATTATTCACGTGGCTTTGCATCGTACCGTTCGACTTAACGTAGTCTGAGTCACTGACAGCGTCGTTAAAAAAATCGTAAATAAGTAAATAAATCTTCCGAGGCTGTTTGCAAGTCGCGAAAATACAGAATGCTGTTATGATCATTATCATCACAATCGCATACTTCTGTGAGGTTAGGTCGTTAAGGCCTGTCCCTAAATCTTGATTACAGACATTCCCCTACTTACGCGTTAGTTACGTTTCGTAGGGCCTGGCGCAAGTCGAATTTTTCGCAAGTCGGAACTGAGTATACATGTGGTCAACTGTATGTGCATGTGCAAGGGAGTTCAGTCTAAATGCAAAACCAGCACACTGGAACTTGATCGGCCGTAACGTGACAGCCACGGCGCCGGTGTTATCGCCCAGCAGTATTCTTCCGCCACCTTCGTCTCATTGTGATTTGATTCCCGCAACGAGAAATTCGTCGCGTGTTTCAAAAGTGTTACTTTAAAAATTGCCTAAGTCTGAAATTATGCGATTTGAAATTGCTTTTTAAGTCGGGAAGTGTTCTGTATTGAAGAGCGAGGAGCACGACCGGACGGAATACAGAAGATGCTGAAGATGTCAGTACTGCTGTGCACCCCATTGGCAGCAGATGTACGTATATGTAGCCAAGGGACTGACCTTGCTGTGATCTTGTCACACTAAGCATTTACTTGTGTCCAGTTAACCTTGTAGGATCTCGTAGCCTGACAGTATCCAGAATCATTGATCAACTGGTTTTGCTTTTAAACTCTTTGATAAGGATTGAGGGGAATGGAGTCGAGATGTCTTAGGTCGAGGATTGGAATGGAAAATTTAGTTTTAACAATTATTCTTCCACGTTTATGCTTTCGTAGCTGATGCTACTGAAAATATAATTCATTTCACATCAACGTGCCAGTTTAACAGCCCGGTGGCCAATTATAAAACTAGCACAAAATGGATACAGCACAAACGGCATAAAAAACACACAAGAACCACACATCAACAGGGAAAAGATTTATAACTGATTTAGCACCTAAATAAAATGCTTAAACAGTATTGCTCCAACACATAAAAAAAATTATAATGTAATAATAATTATTATTATAATTAATTTGCTGGCACTGCAGCGATAATGCCAGTTGCGGAAACAGCGCAGTTACGTAAGAAAAATACACAGATAACGAAACACAAACGAAAAGAGAAAAGAGGTAATAAGAAATCACATAAAAACGGCATTAGTGTAATAATAATAATAATAATAATAATATAATAATAATAATAATAATATAATAATAATAATAATATAATAATAATAATAATAATAATAATAATAATGATGGACCTTACCCACGATATATGCACTTGGTTTGTAGCAGAATTTATAAATTCATGTCATTGCGGGTTTAATCTCCGTTTATTTACATGTCGACTTGACAACGTAATGGCCAGTTGCTCAGCACGAGTGCACAAAAGGACAGCGGTGGCGCAGTTGGTTGAGGCACTGCGCTACAAGCCGGAACGTCGCGGGTTCGATTCCTGATGGTGGCATTGGAATTTCTCATTGACATAATCGTTTCGGTCGCACTATGGCCCTGAGGTCGACTCAGCCTCTAACAGAAATGAGTACCAGGAGGCGGCCGGTGCGTAGGGCTGACCAACCTTACCATTTTCATGTGCCGATTGTCTAGAAATCTGGCAGCCTCAACCTACTGGAACCCTAAGGGTCTGTCCAGGCCTGTAATGGGATTGCTTTACCTTTAGCGTCGTTGGTGGAAGGATACAGCATGAGTGTGGGGAAGTGCTGGAACGACACTGACTGGGGAAACCTAAAGTACTGCCACTTTGTCCACCACGACAGATCCCACGTGGACATAGGGGCTGTTTCGCCATTGTAAAAAAAATAATTCATTTATTTTAAATGGAAGAGTACTGTATTTTGGGGTGTGACACACTAATTTGGTATATAGTTACTAATGTAGGCGGTGCCACAACCCCAAGAAAACGGCAGTCTTCATATACGCAAGCGCGAAAACATCAGATCTCACTTCGTCCAGCAAATAAAATTTTTGTTCTAACGCGATAAATATCCGCGTTACGTATCCTTGTGTTGCTTGATTTCGTTCCTATAAACTTTGGCGATTGTAGCAGGTAAAGTCGAAGTAAGTGCCAAGTGTTGTACGAGGTTCATATGTGGCCCGCTGGTCTTCATCTTCTGCCTCGAACAGGCGTTTATAATAAATAGCACTTGTGTCTCTTGTAGTTGGACATGTTTATGTTACGCTCCACTTTTGTCTGAAATGATACACACACGACGTTTCGGTAATTTGGCCTGGAGACCCTTTGCACGCCATGAAGGTATATAGGGGGAATAGAGGTAGCCTATAGTGCAATTCTTTCTTAACCTCCGCACCACATGGTGGTGGGTAGTTGACCTCACACCCTGGCCGCGTTACCCGGAGAACCCCGCTGCGTATTGAATAGGAGGATTGGTGGGTCCCAGAGCCGGTATGGACGCTTTGGAGCAGAGATAAATCTGTTACCCCTATCGAGAATCGAACCACGATTCCTTGATTGTGCAGCTCGTAGCCTAGTCCCTATCCGGTTCCTCGTATTCATCCAGTTATAATTTATAAACTCTGTCCCTTTTATTTATTTATTTTTTTTTTCCAATGGTTCGACAGCCCCTTGGGGGCCTAGGCCGCCTCATTTTTCGAGGCTTCACGATCACACACTTTAGACACACCACACTCGGTAGGACTCCTCTGGACGAGGGATCAGCCCGACGCAGAGACCTCTACCTGACAGCACACAACACTCACAAGAGACAGACATCCATGCCCAAGGCGGGATTCGAACCCACAATCCCAGTAAGCGAGCGGCCGTAGACCCACGCCTTAGACCGCACGGCCACTGGGATCGGCTTTTATTATGTTACTCGTGCATTTTAAGTTGTAGCGAATTTGTCGAACGTGGAACCAAGTGATACGAACGTGAGTAGTTGTGTAATATGGGATTTCGTATCTTTAAAGGCAGCTTTACAAATAAATGTTCCATTTGTTTGCACATATATTCATAATTTTGTAGTTTATTTTATGACGCTCTTTGTATCATAGACTATACAGAGTGGCGCTGAAGTCACTGGACACGGTCTTTCCGTTGCTAGACATCGAGTGTCAGGTGACTTTTGCGACATACTGTATAGCACAGAATAGCAAGATGATTGAAAGTGATGATTTGGAAAAATTTGGAAGGAAAATGTCGTGGTTAACATTTCAGGATAGAAGTGGATTTGCGTGCTTAACACCAGTCCACTGAGATAAAGGTATAGTCATACGCATTCTTAACCTCTCCTCTGGGGGTAGATAGACGGTCAGCTTCACGCCCCGGTCTCTAGCGCTGTGGAAGGGCCACCAGTGGCCATTGGGCACCAGATCACGTTGGGACCCAGAGGGTGTGGACACGGCGAAGGGAACAAATCCTTGATCCTGCTGGGAGTCAATCCCCAGTCCACATCGTAGCCAGTAACGACAATCAGCTGTCCCTCCACCTTGTCGTCAAAACGTTTTATCATATTTTTGCTGACGGCTGCATCCATCGGATAACAGTGGAATGCTTATACTGAATATCATGTATGATTTCAGGCTTCCGCCGCGGTGTAAATGAGATCTTCGCTCTTTTGTGGTGTTACGCAGCGTAGATTGATAGTTACCGACGTTTCGGGAAAATCTTTCGGCCCAAGCAGTGCAAGAAGAAAGATTGACCCTTGAAGATGGGACCGATAAGTTGTCCTGAAGCGTCAGTAACTGCCAATCTACGCTGCGTAACATGCCAGAAGAGCGCGAAGATCTCGAATATTATGTAGTAATAAAGCTATTCACAAATTACACACCAACAAATGCACTATGGTGTGTAATTTGTGAACTGTAAAAAATGCACGGTGAAAATAATATAAAATTTAATAAAGCTAAATTCGAAAAATTCTTGCTAGCAAAGGGGGGGGGGGGGTTGTTTTATTTAACGACGCTGCCAGTTGCAAAGATTATATAGTGTTAATGGTAGATTATTGAAGTATGGGTATGAAAATGTGGTGAAATTATTATGACAGGGGAAAAGAAGTAGATTCTTGCAGAAGAGCCGTCCCAGTGTCACTGTGTTCACCAAAAAATCTCACTTCCAATGACCTGGGCAAATTGTTGCTAGGAAGACTCTGTCCACAGATAAATGTAAGTGCCTTCAAATTAAAATAGGCTGCCAAGATTTCGACAGCTGCAAAAATTTACACCATTACTTTCAGTGTATGTGCATAGTGAAGGAAGCTAACGGTTGATTAGGAGAAACTTTAATAACCTACTGATGTGTGCGACTTGTTCTCGGTTATTCAAGAAGTAGCTGTCCTTTATGTCTCATTAGGACAGCTTAGGTCTTCATTCCCGCATTAACTAAATTCGTTTTCTTTGTATGAAGGTCCTTCAAAGCAGAAAACAGCAAAAAAAGTTGTTATGTAAAAAGACAAGTGTAAAAGGCTGTAGAGTAACATTGTTGAGAGAAGAGAAATTACATTTTCTGCAAACTTTCAGCAGAAGTTAAGATTGCGTCATGGCAGTTCCACGTCAGCTTTTACGCCATAGGAAATACATTAAGGGCAATGAGCAATTCATTGTCCTCCAGAACTGATGGTTGAGCTAATAACAGCTAGCGTAGTCAGTTGATTGAACAGGAACAAAATTCTTCGTACTCAGATAGTACAGTATTCTGGGCTTTCACTTTGTGTAGTCTGCTAGATAATTTTGCTGCCAGCGTTTTGCAAAGTCGTGCTGCCCTCTTGAGCTTCTACCCTGCAAATGGAGGCAGCAAGTTCCTTCGAAACTTTACTGCTGTACCTGGATATCAAAGCATACAGCGTTACACCTTACTGAGCACCTCAGATACCGTCATACCCGTACGTGAATAAAACAATGCAGGGGCACACGGCGGCGCAGTTGATTGAGGCACTGCGCTACAAGTCGGAAGGTCGCGGGTTCGATTCCCGATGGGGTCATTGGAATTTTTGGTTGACTTAATCCTTCCGGCCGCACTGTGGCCCTGGGGTCGACTCAGCCTCTAACAGCAATGAGTACCAGGTGGCCGGTGCGTAGGGCTGACAACCTTACGACCTTCATGTGCCGATTGTCTAGAAATTCTGGGAACCTCAACCCCCTGGAGCCCTAAGGGCCTGTCCAGGCCTGTAATGGGATAGGTAACACAGGTGGCAGTTAGGTTCTGTCTGAAGGATAAAGATGAAACTTTGTTCGTTGTTATCGTGGAGAAAGGAGATAAAAGTACGTAAGGAATGGAGGTGAAAAATGAGGATATCAAGGAAATAAAAAGCACACTGAATGTTAGCAATTCACTTCTGCTATAGTTGCCGGCATGAAAATAGTCCCGTCAAGGTCAAGCGGCTGACTCACCCCCGCTCCCCGCTGCCCAGCGTTGTTGCCAGTTATTCCCCCAGGCGTAGCTTCCCGTTTAGTTGCACACTGTCTGTCGATAGAATCAAGTGCTCTTTATTGCTGTGTGGCAGCACTGCAGTGACCTCGATGGGACTATTTTCTTGCCGGCCACTATAAGGGAATACTTAATAAAAGATGTAGCAATGCCACTCACTTTTCGCAATATATTCTCGAGTGTTTTGTGAGTGGAAACTGGAAACATTTAGTTATTAGCGAGAATGCATGCAATTGGACCATCACTCTTAGATTCACTTTAGAACTTTCGCAGTCTCGTGACCAAATATGTTATGTAAAATTATTTCTTGCCTTTCGCCTTGGGCTTCCTGGCGGAAATTCGGACGCTAAAGTTCGTCAAAATTCGTCAAACTTCGGTTTAATAACTCCGCAACTACGCCAAAATTCAGACGCTAAGATTCTTCAAAATTCGTCACAATTTCCCAAATCTCTGCAAAGGTATTTCATGAATAGGCAGTGCTAAGACATTATGGAATATCAGGCTTATTCACACAGCATGTAATCCAAACAAATTGCTGACAGTACGGAGATATCACCTAAGAAGTAAACAACCGGGTACTACAGCCAGAGGTCTCCACCCTACAAAACCTGGAATTGGTTGTGAGACAGATGTTTGGAGACAGATTTTATATATATTTTATGTAATAACATACTGCATTTTAACATATGTATTTTAAACTCTGAAGTCAGTGACTACGACATTTACCATTCAGAGAAACGATGTACGCTGCAAATGTCTACGTACGTTGACTCCCTGATGATGGCTGAAATGGTCAGCCGAAGCATGTAGGAGTGTAAAAATAAATTTATTGTGCAGTAGTTAGTGGTAAAAACTTACATTGCTGTGGTATCTGTTGTTACTTGGGGTGTTTGTTTAAATACGAGGAGAGTTTCAGCACGTCCGCCATTGTGACCCACTTCCAGGAAGTGAATGTATATGCCTTCCAAGCTCTCATGTTGCCCCCTCTGAAGAAGACTTAGAGTGGTTCTTACACAGGCTAGACCTCGTCAAGTGGTTAGCAGCGTATGAGGGGACTTAACTGAATATTGCTTTTAGATGTTTCGTTTTAATCCAGAGTGTCTGTTGAAGCTCCTAGAACGGTGTGTAGTGTAAATGTTTACCCCGTGAACCTTCCATGATCCAGAGCACAGCTGGGGCAGTCCATCCACTTGGAACAGTCTCGTAGGTCAGCTTGAGATTTAAAATGCGTCGGAGAAAAAACTGAAGATACGGTGGTGCTGGCAGTACGTAGAGTTCCATTGTTGTTAAAAGGATACATTTCTGTGATTGTGAACTTCATCTTTAAGATCTGAAGATATGTTCAGTGTTTTCTGTCTTATCATGGATATGAAGTTCTTATGCTTTGTTTCTTAACTCCATGGAGCAGACTTCTTCTTGAGAAGCTGAAAGTTCCCCAGCCAGTCAACAAATTCCCCGCATTTTATGGAACCGGAAGTTTCATTACCGTGTTCGCAAAAGCCCACCGCTTGTCATGATCCAAAGCCACATGAATCCAGTCCGTACCCATCCCTTTCTTCTGTACGATCCGTTTTAATATTTATGCTCCCGTATTAGGTCGTCAGGGTAGTCTCTTTCCTTCAGGATTTCCATCAAGAATCTTCTGTGCATTTTTGTTCTTCCCCCATTGTGTCACATGCCCCATCCGTCTCATTCTTGATTTGATCACTCTGATGATATTTGGCGAGAATTGCAAATTACGAACCTGCTCATTGTGTGATATGCTCTGTTCATGTTCGGAAAGACCTTTTTTATAACGGATTTGATAAAACTTCTTCGACGAGGTATTGAACAAGCGCGCAGGTCCTTCTGAGGACTGAAACTGTTGATTGTAGGCATATGTTCATGCCCTACGTAGGAGTTGGCCTGCAGTCGCAGTGTTGCAGCGGCTGAAGACCAGATTCGTCTTTGACAGCTAGGCCGAATGGACCAAGTTTCATTGGTAGTTACAAATGACAATGTTGATGGTCAGCCTGTTATTTTTTGTGAGCATATATCCTGGTCCAAACACAATAAATGTGAACGCTTTGAAGCTTTGGAATTTTTACAGTAAAATGAAATATGAGATTATTAAGGTGTTTGTGATTTGAGGTCGTACGCCGGTGGCTGAAGAATACTGTCGTCCGGAATGTTTGTGCCTTGTAGTCTGGTACAAATTTGTCGACGTTTCAGAGGAACGCGCTACTTGTATCTTCTACCCTGAAGATGGAGGCGTCACATTGCGCGAAAATGTCTGTGAATTTCTGTGAAACTACACGGTGTCATATGACTTTCAGTTACATGAATTGGTATCTACGTAATTGGCATTCAGATTAGCTGGACCGTGTTGTTCTCAAGACGTGATGCGGAAACCGTTTTCCGAAACAACACACCAGTGAAGTCTTTAGGTCTTGCAGTGGCGTAGATAATCGGTCGGGGCCCGGCAGCGACCCGATAATCGGGAGTCCCCCTCCCTATAATTACTAGCGAATTTACCCCAGAGCTTATAAAAAGGATCCAGAATACTGCCTTCTGTCAGAAGAACGGAATTCATTTCGGGTGGGGACCACAACAAATTTTAGGATTCTGTACGTTTGGGGGCCTACCCCCCCCCCCCCCTGCGGGGTCTGCGGGGCGTTATCTGCACCACTGAGGCCTCGAATCTTTCATCTCATTTGATTCTATGCTTTCGCGTAATTCCACGTTCACACGTATAGTCACAAAATCGACAGATAATATCACGAGTTCCACAAAAACACGTGATTAAAGTTTGATGAACCTGAATATCTTGTTCCTTTTCTGCTAGCACACTATAGTTAAGGTGCATTAACAGTCTTTACTCTTCCTGCTCAAGAAGAGGTTCCAAATATGTGAGTCGCAAATACACCTTGAATCACGGACGTGAAATGGTTACTTTCAGACGTACCTCAAATATATGTTATTTTCGTAATATCCCTCATCCTCTTTCCACAGTAAATAACTTTGGTCTGGATAAAAGTTCGATAATAAATAACATTAACAATTAATGACGTGAGACACAGTAGAACTTGTTCAGATGTGGGATTGGATTCGAAGATGCATGTTCAAATACGGTACTCTAGGCTCGTAGTTGTAAAGGTAAAGGTAAAGCTGTTCCTGTACACCGCAAGAAGACGTATGGGGGAGTGAAGTTACAGCTCCACTAATTCGTAACTCGGCGTTTTACCCCCCAGAGAATACTTTATAGAAAATGAATTTCAAAAGTCACCAGGCTTAGAGAAGGAGGGATTGTTAAACCTGCTTGCAGATCCCGGTGGCCCTGCCGCCTAAGGCGTAGGTCTGGAGCCGCTTGATTGTTGGGATCGCGGGTTCGAGTGCCGTTGAGAGCATGGATGTTTGTCTCTTGTGTTTGTTGTGTGTTGTGTAGGTAGCGGCCTATGCGATGAGCTGATCACTCGTTCAGAGGAGTCTTATCGTGTGTGTGTGTGAGAGATATAGAAACCTCAACAAAGAGACTGCCTAGGCCCGAGTTGGGCTGTTGCGCCAGGGGGTTGGGAGGGAGAAGGAGAAGGCAAAAAAGAAAACTGAATTTTAGTCTAGCATTGAATCTGAATTAAATATATGTGTACGTGTATTTTCTCACGGTTTGTTATTATATAGCAAATAGACAATCTGAAGTGTACAGAGAAGTTACAATCGGGGCGCCTGGAATTTTTAAATTCATATTTATTTAACAAAGTAACTGTGTACCTTAAGTTACTATGGGACGAATTAGCACCGCTGAATTGCAGAGAGAAAGCTCCGTGCAAACGATGTCACCATTTTATGTCTTAAAGTGTTTGCTTTAATAGTCTAATGCGTGGGCACTGAATTTTGTTTGAATTCCTGTTGTGACGTTTCACTCGTTACAGGGGATCAATTTACGGAACGGATTTTTATATCGTGAGTGCGAAGAAGGGCAAGTAACTGTCGCCTGTTTGTACCATACTGTGACCAATGTCAAAACAGTTTCTCACCTAAGAAGGTCGCGGTTTTCGCTCGTGACGAGACTACACAAAGCACGCCAGTATCCCAGCCGTATCTGATAAAGCCGACTTACCTACTGTACAGAATACAGTGGTTGTAAGGTTATGTTTGGATTGTCGAAACGCGGGTCTGTCAAAACAAACGGCTGGCGGAGCTTTACGATGTTGCCCGCTCACGTTTTGGAATTTATACCGTAAAAAGTTTTAGTCCTTTCGGAACACAACAGCAAACATCCTTTCCGGGTATTGAAAACATTTCTGCCTGTCAAGAAACTTGTCTGCCCATAGCGCATCGTCGTATGTGTAGTTGTCAGCCCGAAGTTCGTTTTTGAATCTTACTCGGCGCCCCGAGGGAGCAGGAAGGGACGGATGTTAAGGTACATATTCTACGAAGCCCTCGACTCATTCATCAGTTTTCAAGTCATTGTTGTGAAAGTGTTGAGTTTAGCGTTTTTAAGTTACTGTAAATATTAGGTCAAAAAATTTAAAAAAAAATGACAACCCCGATGGCTGCGCGGTCTAAGGCGTGGGTCTGCGGCCGCTTGCTTGCTGGGATTGCGGGTTCGCATCGTGCCGGGGGCATGGATGTCTGTCTTGTGAGTGTTGTGTTTTGTGTGTTGTCAGGTAGAGGTCTCTGCGACGGGCCGATCCCCTCGTTCAGTAGAGTCCTACCGAGTGTGTGTGTGTTGTGTCAATAACCCTCTAAACCTACAATGAGTATGCAGAAGAGGTCAAACTAAGAAAGAAAGAATTTTCAAGAAGTGTTTTTAAAATGTACTTTATTAAACAAGTTTCAGAGACACGAACTTGTTATTTGTATGCGTAATAATCCAATAAATCCTGGCAAATTAAATACTAGGAGTATTTTACGACCTTGTGTTCTGTGTATTGTCTACTTAACTAATGAAGAACGACGAGGCAGTGTGACACTAGATGTTGCGGCCGAAGATGTCAAGTTGGATTTCGGTTGTGACGCGCAACCTGTTTTTCAGCTCAGCAGACCTGTCCTAACGCAGATCCATAACCTAACCATGACCAGCTCGAACAGTTTGTCGGATGGGTTGGCTTGATGAACCGGAGAGTGTGTTCTTTTGGTGTAGGGTCCGAACACTGGTGTTCATTTCGTTACCATTGTTGTAAGGTGACAGTAAAGTTGGCGCTGTGCCTGTAAAGGCATATGGAGGAGTGGACGTAAGGTACAGGTCTGTTTATTAACTTGGGCATTAAGTAGAGGCAAATGGTCAGCTTAACGCCACGGCCGCTTTACCCCGAGAAGTGATCTTCCAGTATTGATTGAATAGGAGGTTGTGTGGACCTTAGAGCCGGTCTGGACGCTTTGTAGAAGAGAAAAATCTTTATTGCCTCTCCCAGGAATCGAGTCACGATACCTCGGTTGCCCAGTACCGTAGCTTATCCTTTCTACCGACTATACTGTCTCAGCTTCTCGTTACGTATGCTGTAAACATAATCATCATAAGTAGCCTTTAGTCTGTTAAGGCGGCAGGTAGCTTAATAAAAATTGGATTATTGCTTCTGCTGCTACTACTACTACTACTACTACTACTACTACTACTACTACTACTACTACTACTACCGCCACCACCACCACCACCACCACCACCACCACCACCACTACTACCACTACTACTACTACTACTACTACTACTACTACTACTACTACTACTACTACTACTACTACTACTAGCAATTATCACGATGGCCGATCACAGAGGCCGTGCGGTCTAAGGCGTGTGTCTGCGGCTGCACGCTTGCTGGGATTGTGGGTTCGAATCTCGTCGGTGGCATGAATGTCTGTCTCTTGTGAGTGTTGTGTGTTGTCAGGTAGAGGTCTCTGCGTCGGGCTGATCACTCGTCCAGAGGAGTCCTACCAAGTGTGGTGTGTCTGACTGTGATCGTGAAGCCTCGATAATGAGGAGGCCTAGGCCCACTGGGGGCTGTTGCGTCATGGTAAAGAAAAGAATAATCACATTGATGATGATGATGATGATGATGATGATAATAATAATAATAATAATAATAATAATAATAGGAAGAGCTTGCTGAAATATCGTTGCGAGTACTTTACATTTGTCAGATACACCTTCGAAGTTCCACACCATCGCAGTGTTTGTAACATTATCTTATTAGCAGTATTTTGTATGTTCTTATTGTTACCTGCATACGAAATTACATGATCTTTCTGTGAATGCTTCACAAGTTGCCGCTTCAAAGTGAGATCTAAGTGGACGTTCTCGTACTGGAGTCGTGCTGTTGTACGTTCACAAACAATGGATCACGTTACTGTACAACTTAAAATACCTTTTGCGGGGAAAGGACAGTTATTTGTTATTTATATTTATTTGTTTATTTTAAATTTTAAAGCGAGTGGTGCGTGTGGTGCCTGCTGTAGTTTAAAAGGTTCGTGACTTTCACAGCCAGAGGTTTAATTTTAATGAATTTAAGTCGGAAGGGCTGCATGAGAGCCATGCTGTAAGAGCACCTGAGCATTTGCTTCAAGACAAACTGTACATAATAAAACAGTTCACAGAGTGAGAGAGAGAGAGAGAGAGCCGTGGACCACACAAAACACCTGCTTGCCGCCCCATTATGAGACCATAATGGGCAGCAAGGTCGCGAGCCACAAGGATTGGTTGGAGAGACAGAGAGACACCTCATACTCTTGAAGCGGCACTGCAACAAACGGGATGCCTTGGGGCTCTGGTTTGCACTGTGCGATCCGCGAACCGTGGCGAAGACCGACTGCTGTGCAGTGTGATTTCATTGAAGTTATAAGCCTATAATCATATTAGAATGTAAGTGATTAAGAATTTATCATTAGTTACCGCAGTGATTGAGCGATAATTGAATGAATAGTAAAATAGTTCATGAACCAAATGATAAGTACATAACTTTAAGAGTATTACACAGAGTCAAGGAGGTCAGGAATATCCTACATACAATAAAAAGAAGAAAGGCTAACTGGATTGGTCACATCTTGCGTAGAAACTGCCTTCTAAAACACGTGATTGAAGGAAAGTTAGAGGGACAGAGAGAAATGACGGGAAGACGTAAGCAGCTACTGGATGACCTTAAGGAAAAGAGAAGATACTGGAAATTGAAAGAGGAAGCACTAGATCGCACTCTGTGGAGAACCCGCTGTGGAAGTGGCTACGGACCTGTCGTAAGACAGACTACAGAATGAATGAATGAATGAATGAATGAATGAATGAAATGTCGAAAAATAGGATAGAATAATTATGCAGAGGGAGTGAGATTCATGGACTGAAAAACTTCAGAACAGTTAGTGATTAACCCTTTACAGCTTAGTGGTTTTTTTTTTTTTTGTGAGGGGGCCCGCAGCTGATGCTACGGACGCACCGCAGCCTTAAGGCTTATTGTGCAACCCCTGTGATGAAGATGAAGATGAGCAGTTTTTTACCAAGTTTTACAAGTAATGGAGCACCAGTGGAATGAAATTGACAGGGGAAAACCGACAACTCGGAGAAAAACCTGTCCCAGTGCCACTTTGTCCACCACAAATCTCACATGGACTTGACCTGGGATCGAACCCGGGCCTCCGTGGTGAGAGGCCGGCGACTAACCGCCTGAGCCATGGTAGTGGTTACCTTATTACCACCCAGTTATAACATCAACAAATTATACATTTTGCCTACAAGGTGTATTTTTATGGTTTTCGAAACAAACGGCGATTATTTCCCAATACAGCATCAATTGATTAGTTTTTACAACCGAGATGAAGGTGTTTACTACGCGGTACGAACTGAATCCTTACCTGAAAATCAAGTTCGTTTGTTTCTTTAAAAGGGTTCAGTATAAATGAGGATATAGTTATAAGAAAGTAAACGTTTCAGAAGTGGCGGAAGGTGATAGAGAAATATTTAAATGGGAGCCAGCTGATGTAATTATTTAATTGCAAATTTATGAAGATGTGTACTGCAAATATTCACGTTCTTTTTCATATATATTTAACGGGGATGTTTGCAGGAAGGAGGGGTGGTGATGTAGTTTGACGTTACATTTCGTCAGTCGTCTGGTATCATTTAGGAAACACTGCGTCCACGTGACAGTTAGGTACCAATATATAAGTGAGTCATTATAACAGTTCATCTTATCAGATTGTCTTCAAATTAAGTTGTGGTTACTTCCCGTGTGAAGTTACTGACGCAGGCAAGAACTGACTGATGCAGTTGTTGGTCTTAATAGAAATTTGGGGTGGTGGGGGTTAATTTAGGACGGTAATTCGGGCCTACCCCTTCCAATAACCTTGCTATGTCAGCCATTTAATTTGAATATTAAGTGTTATTAGCAATTTTGTCTGTTGCAACGTGCTGTTATTTATAAATCACCTTGTAATTCTGGAATTTAGATGTTATCTAACGCACGTGTATGAAACGTTCGTACTTTATGAATTGTGTACTTCTAGGACAACAGTAATGGTGTGGCACCGTTTTTCCGTTCACCAAAGTAAGTTAACCTCTTATACTGGCGTTGAAGTCTCCTACCCTGCGACCCTTCGTCAACCACACTGGCCATTGTTGTGACATTCCACGGCTAGTCTTGTACGTGATACAGTATTAAATATTATTTTCAATTGAGCACTGGAGCCACGATCACAACAACGGACGGTTCTATCGAAATACAGTTGAACCCGGTTATAACGACATCGGTTTATACGACACCTCACCTATAGGGTCATATTTTCTGTGGTACGAATTATTTCGTCACAATTAACCATAACATTATACTTCTCGGTTATAACGACACTAAATATTCAGTCCCTTTCATGACGTTATAACCGAGTTCGACTGTACTTTATTAAGAAACTAATTTCCTGCATCACAGAAAACATGCTGCATTGCCATTACAAAGACCAGTCGATTAATGCTCTTAATTGTGTTATTGAAATGGAAGGTTTTTATGGTGGGGTGGCTCTGAATAATTGTGTTCCTTGGAGCGCGACGCCGTGAAGTAGAGGCAGCAGAATCTTCCCAAACGTCGGTAAATTTCTGCCAGAGAACGCAGTGACAGTATTTTCTAGTCGATGATTATTTTCAGAATCATACGCAACACGTTACTTGTGCATTCTGTGGGCAGAGTGAACTATTTCTGGATGTGAAAGCAGGTGGTGTATGTAGTTACCGCTGTTCTAAAATGTTAAATACCGTGGAGTGTAATTTTTATACACCACTGGTATTGGCTGATTGTTTCAAGTCAGTATTACGTCACTGTGTCATAAGGTGCTGTATGATGTGCAGGTGGTATTTGTTGGAATCATTCCCGATAATGGCAAGACGCTAGAGAATGAAATAGTTCCACTAGCACTCGGATCAGGTGACTTAAGTCAAGGTCAACATATGTTAATGAGCATTTCCATATTAGTACACCAGTAACTGTTCCCCTTCTAAAAATACAGGGACCGTATTTTATTTGACAAGTATAATTTGTCACTTCCAGCCGATATTCCGCCGCGCGGGTGGGCGGTAGGCTATGTGGTCTTGTCAAACGATGGCGGGCTGGCAGGAAGTGACTGCAGTTGCTAGGTAAAATAATGATTTTATGTAATAATTCTGCAGTCCCAGATCCCCTCTTGGACTGCTTAAACCTTAAGATGAAGGCAGAAACGTCGGCCACTGTTTACCAGTCAGCACGGTGTAACATCCGCAGAAGATTTTAGTCTTCGGCGTCGCCATTTTAAGAAGCTGAAGTCTCGCAAACTCTGCATTATTACGAAATATTTGTAATTATATATTTAGTGACACAGCGAGGATGCAAAACGTCCCCGTTATAGCCGATAAATTAAACGTACACAGAATTAAGACTTCCGCTTAAGCAAGTTTCTTTCAAGTGGAAGTTTGGAGATTCTTTTAGGTTATAACTGCGGTGATTATTATGAGTATGTGTAACTGACGTTTCGGAGGTACGTCAGTTAATTTCTGCCACGCTACACATCCAAGAAAACTGCGTTGTGAAGAATATTACGGTTCTGAAGTGTATATAGTTGTGTATGTTTTGTCTCCTATAGCCGTAATATAGCCGATACATAACCATGTATGGGAGAACGTATTACCATCATGACCTTGCTCGTGTCGGTTATGGAGTGGCCCGCGGGGGGGGGGGGGGGTGTTGTGCCTCTACTGAATATTTCGTGCTAGAGCCATGTCTGAGGTGTCTCCTCTCCACTTACTAAACCTAACAGTGGACCCTGAAATATAAACTGGTGAAGTCCCTGTGCATGTCGTGAAGGCGCGTGTGTGGGGAGTAGGTGTATAGCTCCACACATTTTACCTTCGGAACTAGATGGAGGTGAGTGGTCAACTTCATCCGCCAGCCGATTTACCCCCCGACGAAAGAACCCCTGGTACCCTTTGAGTAGGAGACCGGGTGGTCACCAGAGCCGGTCTGGGCGTTGTAGAGAAGATAAAACTGGTTAGCTGTGTTATTTTCTGTCCAAAAACTGGAGTGATTTCAATAGTTAAAACCATTGCAAGATGATGCATTATAAGTGTACATTTCTGTGTTTGTATAGCTGAGACCCTCAGGTCTCGTACGTATGATGTACAGGAGACCCAAAGTCATGACGAAGTGGACATGTATTTACTGCAATTTGTCATTTGTTGTTATTATTATGATCTTTTGAAATTAAATTACCACGATTTTCGCCATCCATTTTTTGCGTCCCTGAAAAGCGTCTTCCATTTTGGGAAACGCTGGTAAAGGCTAGATGGTTACATAATACTTCCTATGAGCATCGCATTTGGATATTTAACCCAGAAGGCCGGTAGTTAGTCTTTGTACCACCATGTTTAACATTCAGACATTTTGCTTTCTGCCCACTAACTGCGTTTGTGTGTTCTGTATGGATCTCAGAACAAACAGCGATTATATCGCTGTGCAGAATTGATTGGTTTCGTAACCGATACGGTGGCTCTGGAAAAGGAGCATTTCTTTTTACAGGGGCTCAGTAAGGGGAACCGAAAGGTATTTAGCAAGGGAGGGCTCGGCCAATATGTTCATTGGGCCGGAACCTGTACTTGATATATTTTTCTGTTATGTATAACTTAGAGGGTTCGTGGCTTTATGTTGGGCCACAACACTCTAAGAAAGCATCTGCATTTTGGGGGGCCCAAAGGGCCTGTTAAAAAGGTCTACGTGCATCGGGTCTCTAAGGGCTCGAACCCATTGGGTATTCTATTCTATTGTAGTCTATTCTAACCGATACAGTGAGTGTCTATTGCACGGTAAGAGCTGAATATTTAAATACAGTGCATGTTAGGCCTACTCTTAGTGTCTAACGGGTTAAAGGAATTGTGGCATGGTGTATGAAACACGATCATTTCCACCGTGTGTGTAAATAACATCTCTTAAAAAAGCTGAGTTATGTACTTGTTCTTCGGTTAAGTGTTTTTGGGTTGACGTCATAGAAGACGTCGAGGTGTAGGTCAGCAAGGCCGTTCACTTGCGATGCTGTTTGTCCTCGGAACGGCTATGGAGGGAACGGGCATTGTAAATCGTAACATGTCTGTCATCCTTCAGGGCATTTGTCTGGATCTGACTGCTTTTATCTGCGTAGAGATTGCAAGGTATTAACCAGTGGATCTTCTACGCTCTGTCATGTAATGCAAATTTATTTTTGTATTTTATATTTTATGCAACAGCAATTAATGTACACCCTGACGATGGACCAGTAAAGCCCGGAACATGTAGGAGTTAGTGTTTTTTAAAATATTATTGTGAACCTGTGGCAATTGTGTGCTTTTGTTGGTTAATATTACAGCATATTTATTTCTTTCGTAGAAACTGTCCCGTAATATGACGGGGTTAACATAACATACGCTAGTACACAACGTGTTCAGCTATGATTTCCATAGATGACCCTTTAGTTGATCTCTTCGTACTTGGATACTGTGAAATCAGAGTTTAACTAAGTATGCACGCCATGAATTTGAAAATTTGAAAAAGACAGCTTAGTACAATTTTTCTGCGTTTACGATACTGCAATGTCGACTGAAGCGTGGGTACCTCTTGACTGCTTCATGACGATAGCTTGTATTCCAGAATCCCTGCCATCTGGTGTAAGTTTAGTCAACTAATGCAATAATCCGGGGACGAATTGCGTTAAGATTAACAGGCTTAACTACTTGCAGCACGGCCTTTCTTGAAAAGGCAACAGTTCCTCGGCTAGTCAAGAAATTCCCTGAATCTTGACGGAACCCAAAGCTTCATTGTCTCTTTCGTTCAGGATTCTCCACCAGAACCCCATATGAATTGCTGTTTATCCCTGTACCTGCAACATGTACCACCTACCTCATCCTCCTCGATTTGATAATCTTAATATTGTTTGGCGAGGATTGCAGATCATAAAGCTCATTATACTTCTTTGTCCAGCCTTCTTTTACTTCCTCCGTCATGGGCCCAAATTCCTTCCTCAGCATCCTGTTTGCGAACACTTCCAGCGTAAGTTCTGCCCTTATATATCTGCCATTCGAGGCTGCCTAAGCCTCACACATCTAGTCAGAATGGTTTGCTCCGTACCTCCTGCTTCAGCATTCAGGTAAAGGTAAAAGGTAAAGCAATCCCTGTACAGGCCTGGACAGACCCTTAGGGTTCCAGGAGGTTGAGGCTACCAGATTTCTAGACAATCGGCACATGAAGATGGTGAGGTCAGCCCTACGCACCGGCCGCGTTTACCACCCAGGAAATATTCCTCGTACTCATTTCTATTATAGGCTGAGTCGACCCCAGGGCCATAGTGCGACCGAAAGGATTATGTCAGTGAAAAATTCCAATGACACCATCGGGAATCAAACCCTCGACCTTCCGGCTTGTAGCGCAGTGCCTCAACAAACTTCAGGAACTTTTCATTTTGCCTGTGGAGCACATTCATGTGTGTTGTATGATTCTCGGAATGAAGTGTTTATCACGTACACAGCATTAGCCGACTTCTTTTGGTAAAGTAGCAACGAAGTTTTCTTTTGTGACAAGCACGTGAGTTGTCATCTTTTTTCGAACCTCATGCTTCAGAGAGCTAACCTGTGTGGCCGATAACTAACTGCATAGAACGGACTTCTTCTTTGGAATACAATGTCTAAAAGATCAACAAATTACCACGAGTATTTAGAATCCAGAATCCCATTAACAAATTTTCAAGAGCCCACTACTGAACCCTATTCTGATCCAAGAGAACCCAATCAACACGACACAACTCTCTACCCCCCCCCCTCTCTCTCTCTCTCTCTCTCTCTCTCTCTACGTGTCCCTTTTTTCAGTCTTCAATTTCCAGATTTTCCCAGCTGCATTTTGTAATTATGTCTCATTCTATGCTTGGTACGTCTCTCACTCATCCTCCTCGATTCAAATAGTCACCTCCATAATATTTGTTAAGCAATACAGTGTGATTGATAAAACTCGTTAAATGGACCAAGAGAAAGTGATCGTCAATTTAACAGGTGGTAGAACAGGAGGTGATTCCTGCGGAGTGGGTGGGCGTTTCTGGCGCGGTGCGGGGAAGTGTTGACTCGACGGGGGGGGGGGGGGTGCACGGGACTCTTATTGGTGGGCGTGACAGACAGTCCTACTACTGCACACAGACTGAAAACATCAAGAATTTGAGCAGCGTGTGTTATAGTGAGTGGAGTGAGCGAATGTTTTCAAGATGGATAGTAGAGACTCGTCATTCGGCACGAAGACTTGCACATGCGCTGTTATCGCATTCTTAGCAGCGATCGTCTGCTTGGCGATTGACTGTACTTCGACATAGCCGAAAGTCGCATAAACCTGTACGATCTGCCTCAGGCAGCTGTCTTATAATATGAAATCTAATGTTCCTTGTCGATTGTTACGCACGATTGTAACTGACGTGCGATCCTTTGTCGTTTATCATTGAATTGTAAAGCGAAAGTTAGTATTTGATGCGATGCGAGGCTAATGTGACTACGTGGATATTCATATTCATGAATAACATTTTGTTCACGGACGAGTTGCGCCTGGCAGCGTTAGACGAGCTATAATACACTATAAGGTGATTAATGGGAGTCTTTCAGCAAGTCAGTCTTCGATATATCGCAGACACTGATTCGAGATGTACGAGGGACTTCCCAGTAGAACTAGTAAAACCTGCCGGTAGCTTACACATTGCTCTTAATATTTATTATTATTATTATTGCACCCGTCCATACTGGCCCTGGGGCCTACCCTGCCTCCTGTACAATGGGTACCGGGTCATTCCCGTGGGTAAAGTGGCCGGGGCGTGGTGTTGACCACCCACCCCCATCTAGCGCCGAGGTTAAAGAAAGAGTAGAGCTATACCTCCCCCTCTGGGCCTTCATGGCCTGTTCTAGGGAGAACTTTACCTTTATTATTATTATTATTATTATTATTATTATTATTACTATTATATCATCATCATCATCGGCATGTTATTTTATTTTTGTGAATAACTTAATGCCCTGGTGCATATTCTTTGTACGTCAGATTTGTCGGATATAAAATCATGATTTCGCGTCGTCACCATATTCGTTATAGTGACCTGCAAACGTGGTGTGTATTTGTGATTATCTCCGTACGTGACGTCACATGCCGGAATCACATATTTGTTAATTACCGGCGTCAAAACCAGGGTAAAGAAACGTAAAGAATGGTGTATTTTGTTTGTTGCGACGTTTCGGAGAAACGTGCTGCCTCTATTTTCAGGTGACCGAATTTTTATTCAGTCTCTCATTTAACACGCGCCAAAAAAAATTCTGAAAACTAAAGTTATGCTTTAGCTGCTGCTTCCCACTATGCGACTGTATTACCTTCGAAAAGTTACGTATTTTGCAAAGAGTTGCTGCTGTTATATATGTGATAGGGGGGGGGGGGGAGTGGGGGGGGGGGGGGAGATGTGCGTTATTTAACGACACTGTTAGTTACTGAGATCTTAACCATGTCTGTGGCAGATGAATGAATGGTTGCAGGGCTGTACAAATCCCGGGCGCTGGGTCGCCAGAGCGACTAAATTTTGTATGGTGGCGACTAATATTTGTGGGTCTTCAGTGTGGAACTTGCTTCATTTTACCCTTCTGGCGTCTAGAATTTTGAGGTGGCTTCTAAATTTCTGGAAAATTTGTGCACCTTTGTATGGATGGATGGATGGATGGATGGATGGTTATACGGAGCGTTGGTGAAATGGTGCTGATGGAAAACCGAAGTGCTCAGAGAAGGTTACTCCCAGTCTCACGTCGACGGCCATAAATCTGACATGGACTGGCCTGGTACAAAATCCGGGCTTTCGCGGTGAAAGACCGGAAATTAACCTCCCGAGCTTTGGCATGCGGTATCCTGTGTCGTTTTCACACTCGCACGTCCGTCATGTTGGTGTTATTGATCGTAGGAATTAGAGTAGAACTCGGTTATAACTTCATGAAAGGGACCGAATATCTTATGTCGTTATAAACGAGTGATGTTATAACCGAGGAGTATAATGTTATGGTTAACAGTAAGGAATTAATTGGTACCACAGAACGTGTGACGTTATATACGAGGTATCGCTTAAACCGATGTCGTTATAACCGGGTTCAACTGTACTATGTATACGTTGCGGTGGTCTCCATGTTCGCTGCCCATAAAATTGCCCATTACCCGAATAATGTTTGGTGAAGAATACAAGTTATTTGTAAATCGTGTAATTATTAATTGACAGTTTCAGACTTAGTCATGTAAACATCTGAACGAGGCTACGACCGTCGTTGCAGTTCTACCCCGAACATCGTGTTCGCTGTTAAACTTCGTCTGATGGTTTATTGCCAGATTGTAGAATTTTTCGTGTCATCTTGTACGTACACATTTCGTCGGTTGCGTGTTTGCAATTGACAGTCTGCAAAGTGCTTCAGGCAGGTGGAAACCGTGTGGTTGATGTATCAAGTTCTTAGCGTCAGTCGCGGTGCTGCAGGGAGCGCTCGTAAGGTTACTGGAAACAGTTTACAAAACAGTTTAGAACGTCAATTGAATTTGCATGTCAGTTGAACAAGCGTGTGGCGTATTGTGCTTCGTTAACAGACCGGTGTATACACGTTAAAAAAAAGCAGTCCTTGAGGCGAGTCTGAGATGAATCATGACGTGGAATGGTGCTGACTAATCCATCTGCAGATAATGAGGCAGTATTTTACAATTCAGCATTTTATGGAGTTCCATATTTCCTTACGCGGTTAGTTTGGTTGTACCAATGTCATTTAGACCATACCTCGACACTTTATACTTAACCCAGTGACATTTGTAATGTATTAATGGATGAAGGCTCTCGTTCACTGTGAGAATTTCTGGTATTCAAAAACCGCAACTACGCTAAAAATGAATGCAGGTATATCTCCACCTACTGGCGCAAACAGGAGACGGCTTTACTTACATTCAGTGTGGGTTTGTAAATACTTTGTCAGATAAACAGCGTTAGAGCTGTTAAATAACGGGCACAAAAGTCATGAAAATTCCCGCAAAGACTCTCAGAAGCTCTGAAGTGCGTGGGAATAGAAGAGCTAGAGAACTTGTCAGGTTGTTAGCACAGTGGCACAGTATTTGAAGGGTCCCATGTTAGAGCCCATCCGTTGACACTGGTCACAATTCTGTGTGTGTATGTATGTATGTGTATATATATATATATATATATATATATATATAAGACTACGTGAGGCGCATAATTTTATTAGCTGTGATACGGAAAAGTAAAACAATTCCCCACCCAAATTATTCGATGAATTTCAGGTTACTTTATTTATTTATTATGATTCGTGACTGTGACATGCGAATACATCAGTTGTCACGTCTCCATACCAAATTACAACGATAAAAATGTGGCAGCATTATATTATGAGTCTTATATATAGGTACACAATATATATTTCATGCCGCAACAGCCCCTAGTTGGCCAGGGCCCCCTCATTATTGATGATTCACGATCACACACATTACACACACCACACTCGGTAGGACTCCTCGGGACGAGTGATAAGCCCGACGCAGAGACCTCTACCTGACAACACACAACACAGACAAGAGACAGGCATTCATGCCCCCGGCGGGATTCGAACCCGCAATCCCAGCAAGCGAACGGCCGCAAACCAAGGCCTTAGACCGCGCGGCCACTGGCATCGACTTCTTAAATATATATATATATTTTTTTCAGTGGCTCGACAGCCCCTTGGGGGCCTAGGCCGCCTCATTTTTCGAGGCTTCACGATCACACACTTTAGACACACCACAGTCGGTAGGACTCCTCTGGACGAGGGACCAACTCGTCGCAGAGACCTCTACCTGACAACACACAACACTCACAAGAGACAGACAGCCATGCCCCCGGCGGGATTCGTACCCGCAATCCCACGAAGCGAACGGCCGCACAAACCAAGGCCTTAGACCGCGCGGCCACTGGGATCGGCTTTTTAAATGTATGCTTAACGTCAAATACAAACAACGGGAAAGCCGCTGAGCTGTACGACGCGGGGTCAGTAATTAAGGTTAGTGCAGGAAATGATTACAGATTGTGTACAAACCGCACTGCTTGCTGTGAATATTTAGTAAGAGAAAGCTGTCAAATTGCTTTGGAGGACAACAGATACGGCAGCTTTACTTACGCCGTAACCGATGATCCATTAAAATTTTTACTAACCAAATGTTGTTTCTATCCAACGTTAGTAAAGTCTGTTTATTAATTCAACCAATCGAACTTGAGCACTTTCAGACCGCAAGACACGTTACCGTCTTATTCCGGACCAGACTACCAGATCGAGACGGATGACACAAAACCGTAGCCTCTGTCCCCACGAGGTATGGATTCGTCTCTGACAGCTCCGTAGTTACTCAAGTGGGTCGTTATACACTGCATTCTGTGAAACCTGTAAGTTCATTACCGTCTTCAGAACAGTCCCCCTTTTTTTCTTTACAATGGCTCGACAGCCCCTTGGGGGCCTAGGCCGCCTCATTTTTGAGGCTTCACGATCACACTTTTTAGACACACCTCATTCTGTAGGACTCCTCTGGACGAGGGGCCAGCTCGTCGCAGAGACCTCTACCTGACAACACACAACACTCACAAGAGACAGATATCCATGCCCCCGGTGGGATTCGAACCCACGATCCTAGTAAGCGAGCGGCCACAGACCCACGCCTTTAGACCACACGGCCACTGGGATCGGCGAAGAGTCCCCTTACTGGACTCTATCAGAAGGCAGATGAATGCAGTGTACATTTTTACGTCTTTTGACCTTAATGTACAATTTAACACACAACACTTAACCAACAGATGCACTCTTTAGTATACGTTTCTGTATTTACAATACAATCGCTGCAAATCAGTCCGACATGTTTCAGTCCGTTGTTGGGGCCATCATGAGGGACTTTTTTTAAGTCATAAATTACAGATTACAAACTAACAATATAGGTACATATTAAAAATACAAAAATGTGTAAAGGTTAAAACTGTAGGCTATCTCTCTGTTAGACCCTCGATCCACTGTGTATCGGAAGTTGTCTGTCTACGTGTAGCAGACAGTACATTTTAATATTGTTCTTGGTCTCTTCTCTTGAGAGTTTTCCTTTCCATTTTTTTTTAATTTTTCACATACTTTGTACTTTTCCTTCATGTGATTACCCAAATAATTGGTGAAAACTGCAAGTGGTATCATAGTTGTGGTATCCTAGTTACTGCATATTTCTCACCAAGAAATGAT
This sequence comes from Reticulitermes speratus, assembly GCA_021186555.1. Classification (NCBI taxonomy): domain Eukaryota; kingdom Metazoa; phylum Arthropoda; class Insecta; order Blattodea; family Rhinotermitidae; genus Reticulitermes; species Reticulitermes speratus. Next base: position 40,620,336 of record JAJKFL010000042.1, on the reverse strand, counting down.
TGTAATTGGCCTGAATTCTGTATTGCATTTTATTAACCCTTTAAAGCATAGTGGTTACTTTACTTACCACCGGGTTTAACATTCAGAAATTCTGCGTTCTGCCCACAGGTTGCATTTATATGTTGTACAGCAATTATCTCCCTATACAACCCTAACTGACAGGTTTTTAAAACCGAGACGAAGTGTGTTTACTGCGCGATACGAACTGAATTTAGGTTAATTTTTGTGTTTAAAAGGCCGTGCCATGGCTCAGACGGCTTCTCACTGCGGAGGCCCGGGTTCGATATCAGGTCAGTCCATGTGAGATTCGTAATGGACAAGGTGGCACTCGAACAGGGTTCCCCCTGTTACTGTTACTCCACCAATGCTCCGTACTCATCTTCACCTCATGTTGCTCTTACCAGAAGGACAAACGGTCGAAACCTGGGAACCTTCAAGAAAAAAAAGTTCTTTCGGAAATCGGGGAGCATCGGATAGGAAAGCGCTTTAATTTTTTTTTTTAAAGTTATCAGTTGATACGGTTTATTTTTCTGCGTAGCGCCCATGATTCTTCTCGTGATATGGATATGAGGAAATATTTCTTGCTCATCTATACATTTCCCAATGTGTATCTGTTTCTTCGTTTGTTACAAAAATTATTCGGGGAGTGTCCGTATATATCATCCCGTCTCTCACCTTCCCTGTACCTCTCGTATCTTCATAAACAGGCACCGATAATATGCGACATCCTGAAGTCTGCAAATCGAGTTCAGACTTCCCAGCCGGACAAAAAGCGTTAGCAAGTCGCCGGCTGCAGTAATCCAGTCCGTCTCGGCAATTCATTATCATCTAAGTAGCTTAATTATGAAAATTGACTTGAGCCATCAGTCACGTGCAGAACCAGTTTACAAGTTACACATAAAGTGCTACACCTCCCCGCAGGGGGCCTGCAGCGGACAGCCCTGTGCTTATGAGTACAGCACGGACCTACATAGCGTTAAAGCAGATTCCAAAACTATTTTCAGACTTCTCATTAATTATTAATTAGAGTTGTCGGTACGGTGAGAGTAAAGGTAAATTTTTCCCCTGTCTGTGCCATGAAGGCATACAGCATGGGTCTTCAACCCGCGGCCCGCTAGATTGTGTCATACGGCCCACAGCCACATTTGGAAATTATGTATATACTGTAAAAATTACACAATAATTTAGACAGGTATACCACTTATTGTGATTCTTATACGTGCGGCCCGCGAACCAACACACAATAATGGGTGTGGCCGTTTGTCAAAAAAAGTTTGGATGCCCATGATATACAGGGAGTAGAGGCGTAGAGGTACAGCCCCACTTATTCTTAACGTGTGCACTAAGTGGAGGTGAGTGGCCAAATTGGCGCCCCCGGAAAAGAACCCCCAGTACTCATTTAGGAGGCAGGGTGGGCCCCTAAGCCGGTCTGGGCGTTTTGAATTCAAACCGCGGACCGTCCAGTTCGTAGTGTAGTCACTGTGCCGACCGCTGTACCTTGTTGGCAGGTACAGCAAACTTGTCTCTGTGTTCATTAAGCACCACACTGTGAAGACGTATGAGGAAGTGTAGGTATAATTCCACATACACTTAACCACGGCAGTAGATCGGTGGTAAGTGGTTAGCTTCGCCTCCCGGCCGCTGTACTCCCGATACCCAGTAGATACGGAGAGGCAGGTTCGGTTATTCGCTATAGCGACTAAGTTACGGGCCGGAACAATGTAATCATGGTTAATTTTCCGACACAGAAAAGAGATTTTTCTCATCCAAATCGTTTAGACCGGCTCTTGAAGCCCACCCAGCCTCCTATTCAGTGGGTACTGGGGGAGGAGGGGTTTCCCCGGAGGAAAGGTGGTCGGCGCGTGAAGCTGACTACTCACATCCATCTAGCGCCGGGGTTAATAATTAGTGGAGGTATATCTCCACTCCTCAGTAAACCTTCATGACGTACACAGGGACATTTTGGCTTTTACGTTTAACTCGGAGCCGGTCTGGACGAGATGGAATTGAATCTCTATCCTCTTGTCTTGCAGCCTTTAGTGTAGTCACCATACTGGTTGAGCTGTCCCGGTTAATAAACGGTTGGCGTTATACGTAGAATATTTCAAGTTTTTTTTTAACGGTTCGTTGGTAACGTGGTTGGTACTGATGGCACGGTACGACCATTTTATAGTTATATTATTATGTAGTGACATTGTTGTAGATAAACGTACTATACTGCAAAGTCCTTCATTTTATTTCACAACTTTCGTTTGTTACTTCTCACCGCGTCTCCGCCGTCCTTGTGGGCTTTCGGCTGAGTGGACTACGGTAACACGATAAATGAGCCGATAGGAACTGGCAACCGATGGTTGCCAGATAAAAGATTGACCCTGTGGTGTCATATTTTAAAGTAGGTTGGCCACACAGTAAGGACGGATGATTCTCGTATTTTCAAAGAAGAAATGAGAGGATGTTTCGGAGGAAGAAGGCCCGTGGGAGCCTAGTGATGTATGGGAGGCAGCTGTTTGGAGTGATGCCATACGTATTCTCCAGATACGGAAGACGCCAGCAAGGAACACAGAAGGTTGGAGGAAGGAGATCGGGGAGGCCATGGCCCGAAAATGGGCCGATGCGCCATAGAGGTAGGGGAGGGAGGAGGAGATCACGTTACGAACCGCATGTCCTGCGACGAATGACCCTTGATTGTGTGACACACAAGCGATTTGTGGAGGTAGCATTTTGTCCCTGGATACAAATTGTGTTGCACTCGACGTCGGCAAATGCGCAGCAGATCTAGCAGTAATCACCAGATGATTTGTGAGCCGTGTCGCTGCGATTTACAGGCGCCCTGCGGTTTGTATCATGCAAATCCACGACTCATTACGTTTAATTAATAGCTTAATTATTCAGCTTCTGAACATTGTATCGTGAAGGTCGATGTCAGACATGCCTTCTCGTGTTACTCGCGTTTTCAGGACCAGAACCTCCACCGCCATCGGGCAGTTTCTGCAGTCGTAATGTATGGCACCAAAACATCTACAGTATCGTACTTTTAAGCCATCAACGACTTTTCCAGTTGTAACGGCTATTTCACGTCGCAATTATAATGCGACACCCGGCACCATTTCCGGCTTCAAGGCAGTGATGGTAAATGTGAAGCCGTCTCTGTTAACGCCTTGAAGGCGTATGGGGGAGTGACGGTACAGCGCCACTGACTCTTACCTTTGCACGAGATATAGGTGACTTACGTTCACGCCCTGGCCGTTTTACCCATGGGGAAATAGTCCTCGTTACCCATTGAGTAGGGCGCTAGGTGGGCCCCAGAGACGGCACGGACGCTTTTGAGAAGATAAAAAATCTCTTACTCTTGTCGGGGATTGAACCACGATTTCTCGGTCGTCCAGGCCGTGACGTCTGTCACATGCCCATGAGGGTCACTTCCAACACGTACGTTAACCGAAAGTACTGTACACCAAACCCTTGTTATACGCCCAAGTTGTGTTCCTGACAAAATGGACGTTAATAAAAAAAGGCGTAAATAAAAAATTATGTTTCCATAAGAAATAATGAAATAGGTAGGACTTAGCGTAATAGAGCGCAGCCAGCCAAAGGGCGTTACACCGAAAATGAGAAGTCGTAAATTAAGTGGTGTATATTGGCAAGGGGCGTTAAAGAAAAGTCTTAAAACATGTGGCACGTAAAACAAAGGGCTACGTGCATATTTACTGTGACTTCAATTCTAACCTATATCATACGCGACCTCTGTCACATGCCCGTGCGGGGTCACTTCCAGCACTTGTAACTGTGAGTAGTGTACATTCACTGTGACTTCCACTCTGATCTACATCCTACTTCCTACAGATACACATTGATTTTCTGCCCACCCGGTATTGTTCAATAAAATCTCTCTGTTTCTTGCTGAAGTTGTTTCTGAGCATCCACATGTACACACACAAACCCGCTCGCTCGCGTGTACATTATGTCATTAGGCATACCTGTCTCGTAGAAAGTTGTCGCACCTTAAACGTTCGTTCGGCTTGGCCAATTTTTTTATTTTTTTTTTCGCGGGCGTCACAGAGAAGTTGCTAAGACGCAACTGCTAATTTCGCCGTGTCTTCGTTGGACACACGTATCAAGTGGAGAATCACTGAACGTATCTTCATGAAATTTTATGTTCGGATAATTTCACAGTAATTTGTTGACAAATTCTCGTCTTAATTAAAATCTGGAATATGTAACAGACACTTTACATGAAGACATCCTCAGTTGCTTATGCATCTATCTCAGTCGTAACTGTCTTAAGTATTTACCTGACCGAAAAATGTTTTGAACAAAGGTCGTAGAGAAAGCTAAAGTGCAGATCTTGTATCCCGTACATTTTTTCTCCGTAAGTATTACGGTGTTCTAGATAATTAAACAGAACGAACCACACATGCCAGAATTGTAATGTGTACATTTCCCAAGTTCCTGTTGCGTTTTTTTTTTTTTGCTTCGTTATAAGACACACAAACATAAAAGAGTGCTCGTATGCCTCACAAAATCATCTGGTTCATCCTTTTGTATGTTAAACCCACTTCAAAGAACAGTTAGCGATGTATGGTAATGCATTGTAGTTGCTCAGTTAGCACAGTGGTTTGAGGTTGTGATGAAGTCCGACTTAACAAGCAGCAGTCTGGCCTGATTGAATATGAACATCTGGCATGAGGGTTCGTCACTCGTAAAGAGATTTCTCGGTCACCTCAAAGAACGCCTGTCAATTTATAATGAATTATTACACGTGGACAGCCACACCATGCGTGTCCTGGTTCAGCGCCTTAAAATAGACCACAGAAACTTTCTTCCCATTCGGTTATTCACAGTTCATTACCCTTTTACCAAACTCGTCAGCACAGCGCCTGACTTATAATGGAATTGCCGGCATTCTGACATTTCTCGTAGTTCCCCTTATCTATACACTCAGGAGATACAGCTGACGTTTGTATCCATACGCTTTTTTGTGCGGGCGTTCTTAATCTTAATGTTCTTAGGTGATAGACGAGAAGACAAAAATAGAACCTCGACTGCTTGGTAGCAAGCATTTCCCCCTAACTCCATTAAATTCTTGAGAAACTAATAGTTGCTTAGCTAGTCGAGAAATGTTTTATGGATCCCAAAGGTTGACTACCGCGATTACAAGAGCCCATCACTGAGCTCTATGTAGAGTCAGATGAATCCAATCCATGCTCTTCCATCTTATTTAAAATCAATTTGTGATATTATTCTCTCTAGGCCTAGATATTCCAAGTGGTATCTTTCCTCGAGGCGTTTCCACCATCTCATCTCTTCCGCCATACGTGCTACATGCTCCGCTCATCGCATTCTTTTTGAATTCGTCACCCGATTATTTGGTGGGGAGTACAGGTAATGTAGCTGCCGTTTTCTCCACACCCATCTTCCCTCTTTCCTGTGGGGCCCAAATATCTTCCTCAGCACCCTGTTCTCGAACTCCCTCAGCCTGTGTTCTTCCGTTAATGTAAGAGACAAAGTTTCACGCACTTATAAAACACAACTGTTCTTAGTGTAATTTTTATTTGTTAGTATCATTCCCATATATTTGAACTTCGTCATACTTGCGAAGGATTTATTGGCCAAATTTGTTGGTCCGTAACTTGCTATTGATATTAGATCAATTATGATTTTGTCCTGCATTCTGGTAACAGAATGTAAACATGTATCCAGTTAAATATACTTTTGCTTCTAGACCGACCTCCTGCTGTACCTCCTCCTACTTATTTGTGTCATAATCATAATCATAATTATTTGTTCTCCCTCAGGTGTTGCGCTGGTTAATTGAGACTGTAGGTTTTACCATAGTAATTACAGGTATAATCATGGCTGACATTGTCGCATGTTTCAAGCCGTTGAGTGTTGTTGGAAATGCCTACTTTCAGTTTTAAATGTTTCATACTCTTGTTGGGTTTCGGCACGTCACCAATTGGTATTATTATTATTATTATTATTAATTATTGTTATTACCTTTATGCAAGGTATTTACAGTTATATCCCTGAAACAAACCATGTTTCTAGGGTATATAGTGTTACAGCTATTCTGTATTTACAGTTTATGCTAAATGTAATGTTGTATCCCATGTTGAATGTGTTGTACATTTACATTAGCACTTCCCGCAGTAGTGTGTAGTGCCCAGTAGGCTGTTTTGTGTAGTTCCCTTCATTTAGTGCTTTCGCAGTATGTTGCTTAGGTACTTTCTGAATGATCTTGAGATGGTTCTAGTTGCCCCTATTATTACTAGCATCACTTTTGTTTTTACATTCCACCTGCGCTGTATTTATATTTTTGTTGTTGTTGTTGTTGTGTCGTAACTGCGGCCTGTCATTGTCCACATCTCACATAATCGGAATGAATATGGTTCATCGACGGAATAATAATGACAGGGTACAGCTGAGGTACTCGAAATGGATGCTGCCAAAGCCACTTCGTCCACCACAAATCCCACATTAACTGCCCTGGAAGCGAAAATTTGCCTCCGGGGAAGTTGGAGACCCTTGACTATCCCGACCAGGCTCCATACTGGCATGAACCAGATGCGTGTATTTTATGGTACTGACTTTTGCACGCAAAATTAGCAGCACCTGCATATAGAAGCTGGTGTGTCCCGTTTTTGTAATGGAAGTAGCGATATGTTTAATTATGCTCTGATGCAGTAGGATAGTACGGTATAAACATTGGCGTCGATAGGGCCCCCCGCAGACTTCGCGGCGCTGTGGCCTCATAGGTCAGGGTGTTTCCCAGACGTGAAGAATACCAAAATTGTTGGGGGTTGCGGGACTGAATTCAATTCTTCGCTGTTTCACGAAAAAAATTCTTACTGGATTCCCTGCTTTTGAGATCTGCTAGTACCTTCGCTAATACGTATTTATAACGTCCTGATATCGATTCGGGGGCCCCCAACCGGTTATATAGCCACTGTGCATAAGGGGGCGAATAACTGGTAATTTATTACCATAATTCTTCTGCCTGAATATAGCGGTTTCCTGTAGTGTGACGTATAATCTGGTAATGTGTACCGACGTTTCAGAGGAACCAGCTGCCTACATCAAGAGGTTTATCTACTCTCCGGTACGTGACATTGTGTTCGTTTTCAAAATGAGAAATGTAGTTGCGATGGGTGGAATATGGAATATACAGGACGTTCTGTGTACAACGTCACGCAAGTCTTCTAGCCGCCAGGCGGCTCAGGCAGATTGTGGGCTCGCTGACTCGCCTAACGCTGTGCAGAAATCGCCCTGTATCACTCGAAAACAAGTCGCTGCCTTTTTATTTTCTGTTATGTATTGTAACTTCCATTGAATTGCATTTACATATGAGCACAAGACACGCCACAGGTCTCGCAGGATTTTCAGAATGAATAATAGGGGGGGGGGGGGTATAATAAAAATGGCGGTGAGCTCACTTGTTAAATTTCCTGTTGTAGACTTCGCATTTCTGTTATAAGCCACCTGTTCACCTTCGCCGAATGTCCTGGCGCCTCCTAGACGCCTCGTTACAACAAACGAATAGTTCTGCAGTATTAAATGTATGTCACATGTCTCTGTATTCATAAACAGTTGCACGGTACCCATACTGATAAGTGCGCTGTCAGTGGCAGTAACGTTAAAATAGATAAATCGTTCCATACGATGACTGCTCATATAATTTCAATTACAACCTTGCGTGTTTTAAGGTTTTCTGGGATGTGACGCAGTGTAGTCTGGACTGGTATACGTGTTCCGGAAGAACCTCTAGACTCCGTCTTTACGATAGGAGTGACATTGCTGAAGACTAAGCGGTCCCTCCGAAACGTCGGTTTTACCAACCATACTATACGGCGTCACGACATAGAGAAGAACGTCAGAACCTCACGTCTCATAGATTTTGTAGGAAACTGTCGCGTTTTCCTGAGTATTTGGGATTCCTGTCGCTCTGTTATCGCAAATGTGGTTGGCATGCGAGCGATGTGCACGCGACTGCAGACACTGCGAGAATGGATTTTGATTCTCTCCCAAATTGTCGTCCCTTTCACCAATTTGAAACGAACTGAGGCCGGTTTTTTGTGTGTTCTATTTACGCTACTTTAAAATCCCCCTGTTTAATGACGCTGAACCAAGCAGCTAGAGATTTCTTATTTTGAGACCACTTCAAAAAAATATACCTTCCTTTTCACTCATACAAGATCGTAAAATGGGTATGAATCACATTTTAATTAGTAAATGTGAAAGTAATGTCCTTAATTATGCGCCATGCCGTGAAGACGAATGTGGAGTTATAGTTCACGCATTTTTAATCTCCAATAAGTGGAGATCATCAGCTTTATGTCCCGACCTCTTCGAACCCTGGATGGAAAACCCACCACCTATTTGATAAGACGCCGTCCGGATGCCGGCAGTGGAGTGCTTGGCCCTCGTCGCTGTATTGAGTCGGCTCTCCCGGGTCAGGTTGTAGAAATAATGTTTCTCCATTCTTTTATCCAGGATTGCGACTGGCTGAGGTCTGATTTTTGTAGGCGCAGAATAATGAGCTGATTTAGGTTCAAACGGGTATACAATTAGAGGCTATAGTTACCTGTACAGTTGGATAGCTCATTCGGTATAGCGACTTGCTACGGGATCGGCCCTGAGTTCCCACTCACGAGCCTCCCTGTACAATGGGTACCGGGTCTCTTTCCCGGGGTAGAGCGGCCACCCCCATCTAGCGCCCCTGGGCATTCATGGCCTGTTGTGGGGTGAATTTACCCTTTATTACATGTACAACGACAGACTTCTGTCTTCGTTTAATGACTTCATAGGTATGATTGAACATAAATTACTTCAAGTGTACGGATTATGGTCTTGCGGGTTGTGACACCAGGGTGATGCCAAGGGTTTCGGAGGTTTGTACTGCCTCTGTCTTCAATATCAAGGTGAGTCGGATGAGGATGCATTCAGTTAAGTACGGAGTATGCAGGGAATGTGGCCACTTTTATACAAACTCCGTTGTGCAGAGTCCTTGAGAAGCTAATAGTTTCACAGCTAGTGAAGAAATTACCCGTATTTTATGTGACCCAAAGGGTCACTTCCGTCTTAATAACATCATGTCACTTTTCCCTATCCTGAGCCAGATTAATCCTTGCCACGTCTTCCCTTTTATTGAGCTCCATTTTAATATGCTCCCATGTACGCTTAGGTCTTCCAAGTGGCTTCTTTCCTTCAGGTTCCCCGACTAACACCTGTGCGCATTTATCTTTTCCCCCCATACATTCCATATGCCACACCCATCTCATCCTCGATCTGATTACCCATAGAGTGTTTGGCGAGCAGTCAAAATCGTAAGCACGGTGTGCAGTTGTTTCCAGTCTACTGTTACTTCGCCAGATCTATGCAGCATTCAATGTCTACTTGCGTGTCCTGCAATGCTAAGTTAGTTTACTTTGCCTTCCAGGGTTTGTTGATAATGATTTTATATAAACCAGTGTTTTGCTGGTTCGAACCTCGACCACTGCACCGACTGTCCTGAGTGAGGCGGCGTTCGGTCGATCCAGACACTTGGCAGGAGGGTACTGTAATTCGGCCACGACCACTTCAGCATAATTTGTAGTTCCTAATTATTATCCGAACGTTCGTGATTATAGCCTTATATATTGCTAATTAAATAAAGCACGATTTACTTCAATTATACCGTATGTTATTGTCAGATAAATCACTGTGTGAGCTGAAGTGCCTGTTGAACTAAACACTTTGACGGGCAAGTAATATACTGGAACTTGCGTTATACTAGGCTTCTGCCGCCTTATAAATGACATCTTCGCTGTTGTGGGGTGTTACGCAGCGTAGATTGGTAGTTACCGACGTTTCGGGAAAACGTATCGGTCTCATCTTAAAAGGTCGAGTCCAAAATGACTCGACTGCGTAGGTTGTCCCGAAACGTCGGTGACTACTAATCCATATCCAAGAAGACTGGACTGCCTGACCGTTAAAGATGAGACCGATAGGTTGTCCCGAAACGTCGGTAACTGAGTAACAAACCAATTCTAAGAAGACTGGAATGAGTGACTGTTGAAGATGGGACCGATAGGTTGTCCCGAAACGTCTGTAACTACAAATCTACGCTACGTAACATCCCAGAAGGGCGAAGATATACTGGAACGTGTAGAGTGAAAGATGCGATGTGCACGGTACCTTTCTAGATCGTCTTTCTAGACCCGTGGCTAGACATCTCGCGCGTAGACCTGTTTAAACGAAGTCGGATGATCCGGCCGAGATCCAGCATCGGAAACGCAGCCGACATGCACTGGCTCCAGTCCAAACTTATTCGTAATATAAGAGGATTTCGAGACACTGACACAGCGCATTAACACTTGCAAACCAGTTTCAGATTAAAATATTGTATTTTTAAGGCACCATAGCAACACAGTCAGTGTTATGTCGTAGTGCGCGTGCTGAGGGTATCCAAGCGGTTGCAACCGAATGTATAAGAAACATGTCTCATATATTAATTTATTGAGATACGTGCATTTTCGGAGGCGTCTCTGGGCAAAAGGGATGTATCAGACTGCATAAATATTAAACGTGGGTTAAGTTCTCGCACCTCCTGTAGAAAACTTATTAAATTACAAAGTGTCTTGCGTACGTAACTAAAATTTACGTAACAGACACCATGGATTAGAAAATTATTTGTTTTAGTATTAAAGCCCTCTTATCTACAGATATATCAAATATTGGGAATTGAATTCAATAAATTATGCCGTCAACTAAAGGTCCATTCGGCTGTATGTTTTGAGATTTACAAATGGGTTACAAATTTCTGGATTGTTACGTTGTGACAGGAACGGACCACGAGGCCCTTGGAAACATGACGACATAGGTGATCGTGAAATGTGAAATGTTACTGTCGAATTATGGTATGTTTAGTGAATGATTAATTGGAAAGAACGCGGTAGGAAGGAGCCGTGGCCTATTTTGAGGTGCTCTCTCTACATTTCCCTGGGTGGAATGAGGAAAAAAAAATTTGAAAACCCTCAGGATGATTGATATCCCAACCAAGATTGGAATCGGGGACCGCCAGAGTACAGCTCGTAAGCATTATCGCTGTACCGAAGTCACTTGCCCCCACACAATGTATGTTTGTTTCGTAATGTGACGTATAATACGATTATCAGAATAAATTATTTCATAAAACAGTATAAACCACTAAGTAGCTCTTTGAAATGGAGCGGCAGTGTCTTCTGTGCGGTAGGAAAATCTTTTCAAATAAGCATGGAAAGTTTAATGCGATAAACGTAGTCCATTTTGCTGGCGGGCAAGCGTTTGTCAATTGTAGCCACACTTCATGGCTGCCGCTTCATGGAAGACGGAAACTACATGGAACATATTCCTTTTGGCAAAGCTGTTAGCTCCTCGGCTATTCAAATTCCACGCATTTTATGGAACCCGAAGGTTTATTACCGCATTCACAAGCGCCCACCTCTTCTCCCTAACCCGAGCCAGATCAATCCAATCCACTTCCTCCAAACCGATTTCTTAAAGATCCATCTAAGCATCTGTCTTCCAAGTTGTCTGTCCAGGTTTCCCAACCAAAACCCTATATGCAACTCTCCTGTCCCCCCATACGTGCTACATGCCCCGCCCACCTTATTGGTAGACGGAAGTGTTCAGAAATACTTTGATATGCCTGAAATCAGAAGCTTCGCTGTACGATATCTTCGGCATTCATTTGTTAATTATTAGGCACAAATATTTTCCTCAGCATTTAAGTTTGTTTTCAGCCGGTGCTCTTATGTGGGTGTGGAACGCAAAGTTTTCAGAACTGTAGTAACAACATCTTGTATGTTTGACTAATAAATGTTGTGTTTTAGTAGAATTTTACTACTTCCCAAATATAACAGTCTATGAGGCAGTGTTTATACACAGTAAAATATATACCAAACTGTAAAACGAAATGATGTCTGTGTGTTCCCATTACACGAAGCGTATTTCATTTAAATTGTTTTTTTAATCTTGGCGGTCATTGCACGTGTGTTTTATGTAGGGCTGTATTTGCGGCAAATCGCCAGACTGCTTTACAAGCAGTGTTCTGCACATGTTCTGAGTCACTGTCCAACGCTTAAGCTGTGGGAAAAAATGTGAAGTTGGGCAACGTATTGTAGATGAATATCATGTTTTATAGACGCAGCCTGTAACTCTTTGTTGCTATAAAGTCTGTATTATACAGTAAAAACCCGATTTAATGTTCCCGCATTTAGTGAAATCCCGGATTTAGTGATGATTTTTTTCATGTCCCGACACTCTCTCTCTCTCTCTTTTTTGTATGGCTCGACAGCCCTATATGGGCCTGGGCCTCCTCGTTTCATCGAGGTTTCATGGTCACACACATTTGAGACACACCACATTCGGTAGGACTCCTCTGGACTAGGGACCAGCTCGTCGCAGCTGACATCACACAACACTCACAAGAGACAGTCATCCATGCCCCCCGGTGGGATTCGAACCCACGATCCTAGTAAGCGAGCGGCCGAAGACCCAAGCCTTAGACCGCACGGCCACTGGGATCGGCCATGTCCCGACAGTAGCTCCATATAAACATATAACTTCCATTTAATGAAAACCTCGATTTAGTCAAATATATTCTAATCCCCCCCCCCCCAACAATTCATTAAATAGGGGTTTTTACTGTAGTTTGATTTCCGTAACTGAAACCGCAGTTACGATTGAAGGGTAGGGAAATTACGTTGAGTTTCTTGTGCCTGATTGACTTGGTAACCTCCGCTGCTGAAGTTGGAAGATGCAGGTTTATCTCAAACGTCACTAAATTTCTACCATATTACACGTCGCCACCTCATTAAAAGCTCTACAGTATAGACTGTCAGTTACACAAATGAACTAGTACCTGTGTGAATGATTCACACGTAGAAACAATAAAACATTTAGTCAAATATGTATTTATGTATTTGAGACTTTAAGCACTTTTCGGCGTACAGTGTTCGATATTATCAGTCATTTTATATACAGTCGAACTCGGTTATAACGTCATGAAAGGGACTGAATAGTTTGTGTCGTTATAACCGAGGAGTGTAATGTTATGGCTAACAGTGACGAATTATTTGGTACCACAGAATATCTGACTGTATAAGCGAGGTGTCGTATAAATCGATGTCGTTATAACCGGGTTCGACTGTACTTTGTCGATGCCTGTCAGCAATTGCAGCAGCGACTTTATCAAATGAAGTGGTTCGGGAAAATGCCAATAGAGCTGGCCATGAAAAGAAACAGGTGATAATATGTTCTAACACGTTTCAGCGTCTGCCCCCTGATCCGTAATTGATTGTGACAGCGAACGCGATTTTGATCGGCAATCGTTTTCTGCACAGCTGAAAGGGAATGGTGGATCTGGTGGACATAACTAAATTCTGGGTTTAGGGATAGTTTTCCTAGAGCCAATAACTTCCACCGCTATGCATTGCTTGTGCTGCTACCACTGGAGGCCAAAGGAAGCTAACATATTTCATGTAATTCATACGGCTTCCGGTAGAGGCAGCACTATCAATTTTAACCTTAGCTTTTTTGTTTAAAACGTTTTTTGAGAAGGAATTAATGAAAACAAGGGAGACTGACATCAGTGCAGTATCATAAGCTTTCTAACAATGTCTGTCTTGAAAAGATTATTTCGGTAGTTCAGTATGTCATGATGTTGCAAACAGATTTTACCGTTATATTATTATATATAATATATAATATGAGCCGATCCCAGTGGCCGTGCGGTCTAAGGCGTGGGTCTACGGCCGCTCGCTTACTAGGATTGTGGGTTCGAATCCCGCCTAGGGATGGATGTCTGTCTCTTGTGAGTGTTGTGTATTGTCAGGTAGAGGTCTCTGCGACGAGCTGGTCCCTCGTCCAGAGGAGTCCTACCGAGTGTGGTGTGTCTAAAAGTGTGTGATCGTGAAGCCTCGAAAAATGAGGCGGCCTAGGCCCCCAAGGGGCTGTCGAGCCATTGGGGAATATATAATGATTGGCATTACTGAATTATTTATTTGTCTCTTTTTCAGGTAAGTACATGATAGTGTTTCCGCCCTGCTTCTCCTACTGGATGATTGAGTGACTGTAAGCTTGCTGGTAAGAAATGCCTTCGGGTTCAGTTGATACTATAATTACTTCCTGTCCTAATTGTAACATGTTATCCGGACTTGCTTGTAATGCATTTCTGTCCAGGTTTATCTGGATTTCCATAAAGTTGAAATGTTTAAACATTTGATGCCTGAGAGTCATCTGAATAATCATTAAAAATTAAATTCCTACCCCATAGAAATCACCATGTCTTTAAGTAAAGAGACCATTTACTTCTGTTCAGGACAGTAGTAAATGCTTATTGGTTAGGATTATGGGAGCCAGGATAGCGTAGTCATTATCGTGACTAGGCTACGGGCTGTACGAATCCCGGAAGGGGCAAGAGATATTTCTGTTCTCCAAATCGCCCAGACCCGCTCGGGGTCCCCCACACGGCCTCCCGTTCAATGGGTACCGGAGTTCTTTCCCTTGGTAAAGTTACCGGGGCGTGATGTTGACCACTCCTATGTAGTGCCGTGGTTAAGAATGAGTAGAATTTTACCTCTGCTCGCCCTGTATGCCTTCTTGGCGTGGAAAGGGACAATTTGACCTACCTGTTACCTTATTTGTAGAATCACGAGAAGCACGTAAATATCTTGCACTCATTGGGGAAAAATATGGAGTCCTTTGTCCTCTGTATGTTACAGCCTGTGGAATAGCCTGCCTGTATATGTAAGTAATGTAATGTATGTATGTGGACCCTTGAAATGGGACCGATACTTTGTCCTGAAACGTCGGTAAAGGATTACCACTCGACGCTGCGTAATATCCCAGAAGAGCGCAGATTCCATCAGCAACACGGCGGAAGCCTGAAGTTGCCGATATTTTAACACGTTCTATGCTACTTAGGGCGTCCTTAGTTCCTAGTCTTTACCATCATCTGCTGTTCTGAAGAAAACTTCGTCTGTGGCCGGCCTCCTGTGGAAGGATGTGGAGGCATGTGCTGAGATGAATGCGACAGAACGCGCTGTTCTCAGCCACTGGACAACCTTTGTCGGTTTCACAGTGGGAAATGTACAGAAACCGAGTCGTCGCCAGGTGACTGTACCACTGTCGGAACAGTTTATAGATACGTCGAATTGTGACATTATATCTGAGCGATCTGCCAGGTGTTTTGACGACAAAATCAGAATTTCGTGTTCGAAGAGGGAGGCCACTACGCTACAGACTGGACGATCGAGAAATCATTGTTGGATTTCCTGCAGGGGCAAGAGATTTTTCTCTCTTCCAAGGCGTCCAAGACCGGCACTGAGGCCCACACAGCCTCCTGCTCCGTGGCTATCGGGGTGCTGTTGTGCTGTTGGATAAAGTGGCCGCGACGTGAAGCTGACCACTCACCCGCATTTAGTGCCGAGGTTAATATGACGAGCTGCACATTGACTCCCTTTACGCCTTCTGGATCTTTACAGGGGCCACTTTACGTTTACTTGTATATAGAAGTTATGACTACTGTCTGTGACATAATAGGATGTAATTACTGGGATAATTGAAATCCAATACGTTCATTTTGCACAGAAAATTATCTGCGGTCTGCTTTGTAAGGTAAAGGTAAAGTTCACCCTAGAACAGGCCATGAAAGCCCAGAGGGGGAGTACAGGTATAGCTCTACTCTTTCTTTAACCTCGGCGCTAGATGGGGGTGGGTGGTCAACGCCATTCCCCGGCCGCTTTATCCGCGGGAATACCGGTACCTATTGTACAGGAGGCTGGATAGGCCCCAGGGCCAGTCTGGACGGGTGCTGAAAATCTCGCCACCTCCAGGCGGTCTGCCTTGTAGGCCCTGTATATAGAGACACTCGTTCAGAGCTAATACACTGGCAACATAAGGCGTTACAGACAAGTAGCAGCTTACGTCCTGATCGGGTTGGCAGGAATGTAGAACTAACAATTATGTTACAAACAGGTTTGCAAAGTGTCTCGTTCGTTTTGTTTATTATAAGTTACTTAGTTATACCGTCGAAATGAGTGCTACGTATCACATATCTGCAGACATTCCATCTTGTCTTCTTTTGTCTGGCCGCTGTACCAGAAGTCGTGGCGGAGTTACCAGCAGGCGGTCTATCCTGTCCGATGGGCGGATGAGCCTAACGGCATTCGCGTGAAAGTAATGCCTCGCCTGGATTTACTGTCTGAAATGATAAAGAGCGGATTTTTATCTGAACGTCATCAGTGGGTCTGCACAGTGTGCAGTCCATTGGCAGCTTCTTTTCAATGCTAAGATAAAAAATAATATTCCCAGGCTCTTTAAATTAATATTGTTACAAACTTTGGTAGATTTTTTTTAACAATAAAGGAACTTAATGCGTAATCGTGATAATTACGCTCGTGTTCAGGGTTCGGAAGTAGAAGGTAAACGCCTCTGCCAGTGGTTATCAACAGGTGTTTCACAACGCTTTCAATTACGTCTAGGAATATAGAATTTGCTATGTTTATAATGGGCGTACCTACAAATTGTGTACGAAGTATTATTTTAAGCCAGCAATTTCAAAGTATTTGGACGTGGTGAAGATTTGAAGGTACGTACTCCCGGTAGATACAACCAAATCAATGTACACGTAAGTTCTGCAAAGAAATGTGCTGAGACTGTGTAATAGTGATAACGTTTTACAGAGAGTTCGGATGAAAACTGAACCCAGACACACGGCAAGTTTAACGGCCTTAAATTTCCTCATGTAATATATATAGGGGGTATATATAATATAACTATGGCCCTGGGGTCGACTCATCCTCTAACAGAAATGAGTACCAGGAATCTTTCCTGGGGGGTAAAGGCGGCCGGTGCGTAGGGCCGACAACCTTACCACCTTCATGTGCCGATTGTCTAAAAACCTGGGAGCCTCAACCTCCTGGAGCCCTAAGGGCCTGTCAAGGCCTGTAATGGGATTGCTTTACCTTTACCTTTTATATATACTATATAACCTGCCGCGTGTTAGAAATGTCCTCTTTTCAGCTCTCAGACATGCGTGACATCTGGTGAACAGGTTATTAAATACTGTTTGAAAAAATTTCCTGCGACAATTTTCGTACTGTCTTCCTTATATCGGGTTTCCACACATGAAAACCCTGTATTTAAGTGTACCGCATACTCACGAACAAAAAAACTGTTGCATTGTGCGTCGTACGTGTGTTACGGACAGACTGGACGGTGTGACTAAGATGATGCAGTGTACCGTACACGCGGCGATAAACCTGGCGGTATGAGTCATGCAGCGGCCGTTAAAGTTGCTGTCTCTGTGGGTTAGGTTTTCAGTTGGTCATTGTGTGCAATATGTGTACAGTCGTGACGAGTAACAAAGCGTCTCCACAGTGGTGTGAAATTGTATGACCATCTGAGCAGGATCCAGGATGCAACGCGCCTCAGTATAACGTTACATGTACATTTCCCATCTTGTTGGGTTCTACAGGGGAGTATTTTTTGTATCGCCCGGCGGCATCTGTTTCTATGCTGCAACGATGTCGTCCGCTCTACGGCGAGTAGTGCGGTTATAAAAAATACTCTTTTCAGCGGGTTATATATTAGCCCTTGTACTCGTAGGACATTCTGATTAGAAACCGTTCTCAGCCATAAATGCATTCGACTCTTCTGCAGTATTTTAATGCCTCAATTAGGGTGTTACCACTAGGTGTGTGGGCTCTTGTTAGCCCCATCCCCTGGTGCCTCATTACAATCAGGGGGTGTGCAGGGCTACACACATAGTAACTACCGTGTTATATTGAGTATAAGAGATGAGAATGGACAGGGACTCTTCAAAACTATAATTTTCTCCATGTAAGTCGGGCCTTGATACCATACCCTTGTCACGGCCATACAACTCAATATAATTACAGTGAAGGTGGAGTCTAGCATGTGTGTGTTTTGTTTAACACTAAGGGTGGGCCACGCCTCGTTACATTTGTGGGAGCCAACAGACATACGAATTTACTTGTCAGTGTTCGAAAGTTACCCTTTTAACTTCCACGCAATAAGGGTAAAGGAAGACAAATCCGAACTTATTTTTAGCCTTGAAAGATGGAGATTGGTAATACTCGTAACGTTCTAGTCATGTTTTATACCTGGGGAAGGAACGCTAGGTTTTATATGAGGTTTAGAACGCTATGCAGCACGTTTATGTCGAAGTAGAGAAGTAAAAACACCCGAAGGAAATCGAACCTGAGACCCCTAGTAATGTGATTTCATGCCTTTTAGTCAGCCTCGATCACACCGGCGTCCACTGTAATGCATATACAGTCGAACCCGGTTATAACGACATCGGTTTGTACGACACCTCGCTTTAGCGTCAGATATTGTGATACCAGTTAATTCGTCACTGTTAACCATAACATTATACTTCTCGGTTATTTTTTTTTTCCAATAGGTCGACAGCCCCTTGGGGGCCTAGGCCGCCTCATTTTTCGAGGCTTCACGATCACACACATTTGAGACACACCACACTCGGTAGGACTCCTCTGGACGAGTGACCAGCTCGTCGCAGAGACCTCTACCTGACAACACACAACACTCACAAGAGACAGACATCCATGCCCCCGGTGGGATTCGAACCCACAATCCTAGTAAGCGAGCGGCCGCAGACCCACGCCTTACTCCTCGGTTATAACGACACAAAATATTCAGTCCCTTTCATGACGTTTAACCGAGTTCGACTGTATATCAATATACATTTTTTTTTACATTCCCCCCCCCCCCCCCCCACCGTTTTCACTATGTTGTATCAGAGTAACTAGCCCGCTTATACCGGTCTGACATATAACGGAATTTTGGTTATATCGCATTTCTCCGACATTCTCCAATAGCTAAGTTTTGCGCCGCTATCCCATTTCTGGCAAAATTTCTGCACAGTTCACAGCGGTTAACGTGTATTGGCAGGGTTTAAAAATCCTGTTCGCGTTTGGGTGGCTGAGTCAAGACGAGAATAATGGAAATATACTTCGATATAATTTGTTACCCGAAGACGCCGACGAGACCTCCCAGCCTGAACGCAAACAGTGTGTTCTAATTATTCCGACCTCATATAGCCATGTTTACGTCACCACATCGCGGCACAGGCGTGTCATAATCACATGTTGCTGCTGTGTTTAGCCGGCTATAAGGACGGCTGCGGTCATGAAACTGAAATCGGTACTTGTGAAGCAGGTAGTTACGACCTAATTAGCACAGCGCCGGTAGTCTTTCAAAGATCGTTGACTCATTACTGCGACGCACATGGTTCTGGTGAGAAATTAGATATTAATGTTGTGTAGGTGGACCAGTAAACGCGATTATCAAAGTGGGAGAAGCAAACAAACAAAACTTTTTTTTAAATTCATATTTGTGCTAATATGATTGTGTACTATGTTCTTCCAGATGTGTAGAACGCATCTGTTCTTGTTCATATGCAATAAAATTGAAAACAAACGTGATTTAAACTCGATCGCTTTAAGCGGTATTTTAAAACGTAATTCAAACGGACCGCCGATGTAGGGACTTGGTTATTACCGATATTTGCAGGACAAGCTTCAAGATCCCTCACATCCGAGGTTAACCGTATCTTGAAAGTATGAGGGCTGGGTGGGCCCCAGAACCGGTCTGGACGTTGTAGACGAGAAAATCTCTTACCCCTGCCAGGAATCGAATCTCGGAGAGTCTAGCCTGTAGAAAGTTGCATACCGACTACTCTACAGATAAAATTAGGGTCACAAAAGGAAAGACACTGCTTTGATGACCGCGCTGTAAATTGGAGGAATAAACTGTAAGTCTTGTCTCAGACTTCAGGAAAATAGTTAGGTTTTGTGCTGGATTCAACTGGCTGTGGATAGGGGCCAGTCGTAGGATGTTTCAAACACGTAACACGTTACATGAAGGGCTGTGAATTTCTTGATAAGTGACCAGTAGCTTCTCAAAGAGGAGTCTACTACACTGCGGTGGTTACCGGCTGTTGTGTGAGGTGTTCGAAGCTGCAGAACTCACTTGGCTTACTGCAGGAACACGTGTTCCTCATATAGACAGAGTTTGCTGCATTTTATTGTGTTATGTTCATATTTTTTGTCGTCTTGAACCGAAATCTCAGAGTATAGACATAACAGTGTAGAGTTAGAGAATGTAAACTTTTGTTTTAGAGTTCATCCACTTAGTATCTCAGAATATTTCTCACACTTTTTGGTCTCTCGTTGCTTTTCATCTTTGTAATTTCAAGGTCTCTGCTGAGTGTTTTATTTTACTTTGTCGGTAATTGTATACCAGAGAAAAGAGAGAGAGAGAGCGGGTCCACCATGATAAGTGATTTGAGTAGCAATTGTTTCTACAGACAGCACTAGGCGTTGTGTTCCGTGGCACTGTGCAACAGGGCATGAAACTCGACATCTGGTGGTGGTCTTTGACATATGACTATATTCAAAATTGAAAAATGTACAGGGCTGAACAAACCGATTTGCCTACTTGTCTTTACGAGTGAAAAATGAAGACTAATGGAAAAGTTTCTAATTTATTCATCAGTACCATCCCCTTGATCTCATTACAGGATTTTACTCATTGTCTTAACAGTAAATTTGGGATTTTTGGTGCACAAAATGGTCATGAGACACATTCCCCCCCCCCCCACAACCCCATTGCTTCTGTTTTCCCCTGTCAGTATGTTTCCACTAATGCTCCACAGTCATATTTCATGCATGTACTGCCGACGCCAGTTCAGCAATTGACAGCATAGTTAAATAAACACGTCTTTCACTCCTCTCTTGAACAATAAATGATATTTTGTGTACATATTATATGTATAATGCCGATTCCCGTGGTTGCGCGGTCTAAGGTGTGGGTCTGCGGCTGCCCGCTTGCTGGGATTGTGAGTTCGAATCCCGTCGAGGGAATGGATATTTGTCTCTTGTGAGTGTTGTGTGTTGTCACGTAGAGGTCTCTGCGACGGGCTGATCACTCGTCCAGAGGAATCCTACTGAGTGTGGTGTGTCTTGAGTGCGATCGCGAAGCCTCGACAATGAGGAAGCCTAGGCCCATTAGGGCCGAGCCATTGGGAGAAAAAATTATACGTATATCGGAGACGGTGTTGCATATGTATGTATGTAATGTGACAGCAAGTACAACGGTGTGGCCAGGCGCGGTTTGGCTTCTGAAGAAATGTATGGAGAATAGAATTTTAGTGTCACACTAGTGAAACAAGTCGTAATTATTGGGAAGTTTAAGACATATTCTTATACGGATCATGTGTGTCGTGCAGGAGGAAGTACCTTAGATAACCAACTGGCCGGGGGGCCCTCCACCACTCGATCTAGAGTGCTGCCTTCTGTCAGAAAAATTGAATCCAGCCCAAAAGATCCACAATAACGTTTGGGAACTCTTCTGACCCACGGGGCGTCCCGCGCTGCAGGGTCTTCGGGAGTCTTAACGGTGCCACTGCCTATGGGTAATGAGCGGGAATTAATGTCAACATGTTCGGTCCATAGTCAATTTATTGCACCAACCAAATGCACTCTAATATTCACATATAAGTGTTATACATAAAGCTGTGACATGTTGCGTTGCTAGTGCACCATCCTCAGGGTGCACAGGCTACCAAATCCAAATCCGTCACTGACGAGCCACTGTTTGCATGGTTCCACAGTGTGTTGTAGGCTACGTTGTTACTGTCTCTATCGTATAAAAGGTACAGCTACTATTTTGAAATACATACAGTTAAAACAAGACTGACATATTGGCGGTGTAATAAATTGACTGTGTTGATCAATACAATGCACGGAGTGATGTACGTTCCATGTTTCTTTGAATGAGCAGACCCGTTTCTCGCCAATTCACCACTCAGTTCGGATATACTAATGAAAAATACAACAGTCGACATTTAAAGAGCCTCTCGAGCACCTCACTACCTTCCGGTATTGGATTAATTACATTGACAGAGAGACCGCGATCAGGCTGTTAGTTGCTGTTTTCCTCGTCGCGGAGGGCTGTTTTTAATCTTGGGAGAGTCCATGTTGGATTTGTGTGTGAGACGGTGGTAATGGGGATGGTTTCTCACCGAACAGTTCAGTTTCTCCTTGTCAGTTACAATTCTGCCAGTGCTCCACACTTATCTGTTCAGGGACTGCTACAGAAGGCCCAATGGAGGCTGCAGTACCAAACAGATCCGGTTTCACAACATTCCTACAGCTACCAAGAAATTCTCTGCAGTATATGGAGCACCAAGCTTCGATACTGTGTTAACAACAGCCTGCCACTTATCCACATCCTGCGCCTGATGGATCCACTGTACATTCTCTAACCATACTTCTTTAAGATTCGTTTTCATATTATCCTCCATCAACACCTAGGTCATCCAAGCTGTCTTTTCCGAACCGAGTAGTATTAGACTACGGTAATTTTATAACTTGAGGCAATTGTTTCGTATTGAGTAATAGGTCTAAATAGACTGTAAGCAATTTTCTTTGTCGTTGTGATTAAATACTCTGAAGCATGTTGAAGTTGTAACAGCAGAAGGCAACGAAACTGAAGATCGAGTATGTGTTACTCCAGTTTCGTATTACTGATGGTCTGGGTTGGTATCCCCACAAGCGGACCGGTTGTCCGTACTGAAAATGTATCTCCATTTGAAGCACACAGTCCAGCACAACTTTATTTGGTGGAAAAACAAATATCATTCATTTTCACAATAAAACTACGTGTTTCGACCCTTAGGGGATCATCATCAGGCTGTTCGCATAAAAATACAGGGAATGGATTTTATGCAGATATCAATTTCCATTTTATGTTTCTGTTGTGAGCTGTCGTACCTTCCATTGTTATTGTACAGTATGTTAAATTGTACTAAATTGTTTGGTGTATGCTATTGGTAATAGCCTTTTCTTCACAGAAAGCTTTATAAAGAATAAGAAAATAGTTTTAAGCAAGAAGCATTTAAAAATGTTTTTATAAAATTTTTTTTTTAAATTAATTTTATATATCAGATAAAAACCCTTCTCATTCATCAGAAAAGTGATTAACTGGAATGCATGATAACTTGCTGAAAAACATAAGGACAGAATATTGTACTAGATATATACTACCCTTTCCGATCCCAGTGGCCGTGCGGTCTAAGGCGTGGGTCTTCGGCCGCTCGCTTACTAGGATCGTGGGTTCGAATCCCACCGGGGGCATGGATGTCTGTCTCTTGTGAGTGTTGTGTGTTGTCAGGTAGAGGTCTTTGCGACGAGCTGGTCCCTCGTCCAGAGCAGTCTTACCGAGTGTGGTGTGTCAAATGTGTGTGATCATGAAACCTCGAAATGAGGAGGCCTAGGCACCCGAAAAGGAGCTGTTGAGCCATAGGAAAATAAAATACTACCCTTACCAAAGTTTCCGTGTTTTTCCCAAGCCGTTAACAGACATCCCGGTAGAATTCCTTTAATTAGGCCATGCCTCTTTCTTCAGCACCATTTACAATTCATTATTTACTAATTATCCGGTAACTGAACGCATGAGCTGCGCTGTTGAATGAGCCATTAAACGAACCAAACAAGTGACAACTGCACGCGTACGTCGTTAGTTTGTTTTGTTTCTTAGTTTGTATACTGACGCGTGCTTCACGTCAGAGACTCAGATGGAACGACCGTCGTGGTTCATGGACAGGGAAATGAGTGGCTTGGCCTCATTTCACTGTAATCTGCAGCATTACAATTTATAACCGAGGTATACGACGGATAGTCCACAATCGAACCCATGATCTCCGCAGTTCGAAACAATTTTTAATACAACGAAGACCTGTGGCGACGGCAATAAAGTCACGCAACTTTGTGTGCAAATTGAGGTGCCTGCCGTATCCATATGTTGAGTAGGTTCTGCAGATCGTCCTGTTTATGGTACAGTTCTGTTTATACAATGGGTACCGGGTCTCTTTACCGGGGGGGGGTAAAGCGGCCGGGGCGTGGAGTTGACCACCCACCCTCACCTAGCGCCGAGGTTAAAGAAAGAGTAGAGCTATACCTCTACTCCCCCTCTGGGCCCTCGTGGCCTGTTCTAGGGAGAACTTTACCTTTACCTTTAAAAGTAAGAACTGTGGAACGTGTCTTTCATTTCATAAGGTTTTTTTTTACACGCCGAAGCCTCGAGGTTGTGCGTAAATCAAGAATGTCGTATTTGTCTGTAAAGTTTCACAGTTGAAGTTGAAATGTGTATGAATTAATAATATATTGCCCCTTCGGCTTAAATAGGTTTAGTGTTGTAGTGTTTTTCAAGTTCTTTTAGCGTATCGACATGCATTTCAGTTGCCATCTTCAGGGCGAATGAAGAGAAGGATGCAACGCACGCCGAAACTCAGATTGTCATCAATAACGGGCGCCCCTTAAAGCATCGAAAGCCTGCGTATACGGTAGAATTCCGTTTAAAATCTGAATCAGGAGACCAGCTAACCAGACTGATGGTTTTATCGTGGTTTTCCTCAGACGGGCCACGCAAATGCCGGAACAAAGGGCCGCACTGAGAACAGGTTACGAAAGCTCTTTTCCTCGTCCGATTAAAACGTTATTTTCTGTGATCCTACCATCCGATGTCTGATAAATTGAACGACTCATTAAATTAACTAGTCAAAAATATGTATAGATTGTAGGGATATATACCGTGTTCTGAAATGCTGAACCAAACTGCTCTATAAATAACATTGTGACATTTCTAAGTGTTGATCTGTATGCAGGAAGCAGTGCGAGACAGCAAATGAGACGATGGAGAAAAGTTGCCATGCTGTTAGAAAGACCGATGATAGGGTCATAAAATATTGCGACACTCATTAAAGGTGACTATGACGTGTTTAAACTGCAGACAGGACGGATCAGTGGCGGCTCGTGTTGTTGTGATGACTAGTCTATTGCGTTATAAAAATTCTAGGAGCCAGGATAGCGTAGGCGTTATGGTGACTAGGCTACGTACTGGACGTCCGAGGAATCTTTGTTCGATTCCTGTCAGGGGCAACCGTTTAATTTCTTAGTGAAATTACGATACATCAGCAGAAGCGCGCACCTTTGTTCGCTTGTTTAACCCTTTAAACACTTAAGATTTATATTGAAATATTTAGTTCGTACCGCGCAGTAAACACTTCGTCTCGGTTATGAAAACCAGTCAGTTAGTGCTGTATAGTGAAATAATCGCTGTTTGTTCTGACATCAGTACAGAACACACAAATACACTGTGAGGGCAGAATGTAGAAGTTTTATATGTTAAACCTGATGGTGCATATAGTAACGACTGGGCTTTGTAGGTTAAAGTAATCTATACGGTACTGACATAATGAAAACTTACAAAAGTCGTCGCAGAGCTTAATTAAGCAACACGCCAAGAAGGCATGTGGGAGAGTGTAGTTACATTTCGACGTCTTCTAACCTCGGTGCTATCTGGAGGTACGGTATGTGGCCAGTTTCACTCCCGGCCTTACCCTGGGGAAAGTGTTGCTGGTAGCCATTTGATAGGTGGCTGGGCCCGAGAACCGATCTGATGCTTGGGGGAAGAGAGAAATCTCGTACCCCTGCCGAGAATTGAACCCCAAATCCAAAATTGGCTAGCCAGTAGCCTAGTCACTGTACTGACTGAGCTGCCCTGACTGCCGCTGAACCAGTGGAAGTGATCATTATGATATGCTTACGAATATAAGACTTTGCTGCGTTTCGACGTCTGATCGCGTAATTCTGAATTTTTGTTACTTATTTCGTCACTGCATTTAATTTCTGTTTAATGTAACGTGTGTGTGTCATTTAACTTTAAACATTCATTGTAGTTGTTTACGATTTCTATCTGGGCTATGGGCTGGAACGAGGAAGGTTCGTGGTTCGATTCCCAGCGGGGGTAAGAGATTTTTTTTCGAAGCTTCCAGTCTCGCTCTGCGGCCCAACCAGCCTCCTATTCAGGGAGTACTGGAGGCTTTTCGCCTGGTTTAAAGCCGCCGAAACGTGAAGCAGATCGCTTACTTCCATCAAATGCCAAGGTTAAAAATGAGTGGATCAGTAACTTCACTCCCCCCATATGCCTTCTTCAGGTTTATCTTTAATACTAATGATGACTCTTCCGTTTTGTTTTGGACAGATAATTTCGTTATTTTATAGTCTTGGCTGATCTTGGCTAAAGGAAATAAATTAATGAAGGAAAACCCGTATTACATCACGTTGATTCGAAATTAGCCCAAGAGGAAAGTGCGTAAACCCGGGGATGCATGTTATACGAAATCTTTTCTGGTCGTTCAGGAACCAGACAGTTACACACTCCAGGAACTGAACACGACTTACAGGAGGTATAAACACAAACGCCCAAAACATTGTCTGCTGTAGCAGAGCTGAAAGGATGTAGTGTTTTTTTTAAGTTGCTTCTCTAATTTTCACTACTACAACAATTCGACCATGAAATTGGATCCTAGGTCAACAGGAGAGGCTTGGGCTCTCATGTGAGGTTGCCGCAGCCGGTTTAGTGGTACGGCTGATGTATTGTCAAATTGTATTTCAAAATGGAAAGATTTAATAAAGCTATTTTTAATTGTAAAAAAAAAAAAAAAAGACTGAAACGCAGGAATGCAGACCAATGCACGAAAGGAATTTATATAGGCGTAGGAAGATCGGAATAGTTACGTAGTTAATACTGCTTTTTCATTCTTCATTAAGGTTTTCTTTTTTTCGTTACTCAGTGTATCACCCTCCGTTTACCCTTTACTCAGTAACAAGATTTGTTTTGACAGGTGGATTTTAGCCAAAAGCAAACCCCACTCCCCTTTCCTGCCCATATCCACATTAGTTTTCAGCCTCAAAGGCATTGCCCCCCCCCCCCCCCCAACACACAACTAGTGATGATTGAAGCGTCTGAAGGGGAGGAATGAAGACGGGAGAAAGTAAATGCCAGCATTCGAATAATTGTCGCTTCGTGATGTCGGTCCAAGTGTTGATGGGGGGGGGGGGGGGGGGGGAGGAGGACTGAATGACAGAAGACGTGGAGGTGCTAAGGGATGCCACAGCTTTAGAGGTCATATACTGTAGCTCTGTGTGAAGTGACTAGACAGCTCGAGAATTTCCTGTTGCGTCATCGCTTGTATACGTTCTTTGCGCAGACTGAAAGACCTCAATGCGTTTAAGTGAGACCTCGCATTCGTATGCACCTCGCAGCCAAGCAATTGTTGTGAGGGCATTTTGAATACATTTACTGTTCAGTTTTTTAGTTTTTCACAGCGTCGTAGCCCAGAAGAACGAGGTCCTCTTAAAATCTGCCGTTATTCGTACATAAAATCCACTTGAACATGGGTCCCATCTTCAACCGATAGGTTCTTCCGAAACTTCGGTAACCATCTACCAACCTACGCCGCGCAACATCCGAGAAGAGGGAAGGCCTCAACTACTCGGCGGCGGAAGCCTGAAATCTCGCACATTCTGTCTAACAAATATTGTGTCCTGCAGTACGACGCAGATAAGTAGTTCTGCCACTGCTTCAGGTGAACATGCTGTCTCCAGTAGCCGATTAAAACATTTAGGGTAGAATAAGGCTCGTCTTACCCCATATGGAGACAACAGTTCCCTCCGGCAGTGCCGGCTTTAGCAAAAGCGGGGCCCGATTGCGATCCTTGTGGCGGGCCCCTGAAAGTTACTGTGCAGAGCAACAAAGGGACTAACGTTTTGGTATATTAACGTGAGGTATAAAATCAGTCCGAGAGCTTCGTGTGGCATCACATTGCGTATTTTTTAAAATTCCTAATGCGCGAATCCCTTATTAGCTTGGCGCCCCGTAAGCACGGGGCCCGATTGCCTAAAATCGGCCCAATCGGCGAAAGGCCGGGCCCTGCTTCCGGAACGGCACGCGTCTAGGTAGTAACACTGCGTCATGTCGTATGCTGGAGACGTAGTGTCAGTAGGGACCGTCTTAACTACAGTGATAGTAGTCGTACTAAAGGGCAGTAGACCATGTCAGTAATTGTGCTATAGGACACGAAGTACTGTAACGATTTATGGGATATGGGAGAGTGGTTGACTGAAAGTACTTTTAATCCAGTACTCCCTGATTTCCGAAAGAGCGTCGCTTTCGGGAAGGTTCCCAGGCTTCGTACGTTTGTCCTTCTGGTAAGAGCAGTGCGTAGATGAAGATCAGTACGGAGCATTGGTGGTATGATACTGACAGAGGGAAACCGATATAAACGGGAAAAAAACCTGTCCCTGTGCCACTTTGTCCACCACAAATCCCACATGGACTGACACGGGATCGAAACCGGGCCTCAAGGTGAGAGGCCGGCGACTAACCGCCTGAGCCATGGCACTGCCTACTGCAATGGTGTTACTTGCGGCAGATTCCATAATTTCGTCCTGTAATTTTATTAACATATTTTTTCAAGCTTATCGCAGTAACCAGTTCGATCGACAGTAATTGTTGTCATTTCAATAGCTCGTTAAAGCAGCTTATTTCAAGTCGACAGTAGGCCAGTGTGTACACAGAAAGTCATCATGAAACTGTATTTAATTTATCTACAGTATAACGACCGTCCTTTCTTCTCAGGTACAGACGGTCAAAAGAAATTTGATGTAATCGCTCACCGCGCAGGGTCCCTTACTTGCATGACTTTACGATAATTTAGCTGCATTTACAGGGGATTGTTTACATCAGGGTGTGCCCCATACAAATATCTACATCTTGGAGATATCGTTTTCCTTTCCTTGGGGGGGGGGGGGGGGGGACCTGTGGCTCGAATTCCAAACTTATAATTATATTATAATTTCCGGTTTGTTCTAATGATTATCGTTTGAAATTCCCCACCTTGAGCACAAAGGCTTATTACGATGTGCACAGAATCTTGCACCGAATGTCCTAAACGAATACCAAATCCTCACCCAGACACCCTATTTCTTTCAGATCTTCATCATCTTCCGTTGTTCCGTCATTCAAAGGAATCGTCAAAATGCGAGGCCCCGTGTGACGTATCTTTTGCAGTAAAGATTTATTAATTCCCCCTCCCAGTCCCAAATTCAGAGGATCACCACTTGTCAGCAGGTTACAACTACGTATTTAATTTATTTCCAGCTACCTTGTATAAGTGGAGCCATTTCCTCCACTGGCTTTCTGAGAATGCTGGAATATGTGTGTGGAGTTCGTACGTTTTTAAATTTATGCGTGAAAGTGACTGGTGTTTTATGGGCCTTCCTTTTTATGCTGTTCACCGTGACCCGAATTCAAAGATTTTTCTCATTGGGAGAGCGAAATAAATTAAACAGCCCTTTTGAATCGATGTAGATACTGCGGTAGCCCGCGCTATAGCGCAGACGGCTTCTGATCGTTCCATTCGACTAATGATAGTTCTCTTGTGATGTTTGGTGAACAAAATGGAACTGTGTTCGGTTTTTCTCAGCGCCCTTCTGTTTTCCCCTGTCAGTATTATTCCACCATTGTCACTACTCATCTACTGCCAGCGCTATACTCCTACAGTCCTAGTAACTGACACGGTTCTTAAATAAAATACCTCTCTGAGCAAATGGCAGCGTTATTCGTCCAACATTGCATAGTTCTTTAATATTTTCTACGAAAGTGTCGCGTGACTGTTGTATAATGAAACGTTTTCATTATATGACGCTGCAAAAGTCCGGCGTAAACGCTCGGCTGTTCTGGCCAGCTCGCTTTTACAAGCATATACACAGCGCCATAATTCAAAATCCGTATAACATGATTTGTAATGAGTATATAATGTATTTTTGTTACGTACATTGTTGCTTCGTTACGTTGTTTATTGTTTTTACACGCTGCCTTAAGTTTGTCGACTGTACCTTTGGCAGTGCAGATCCGACGACAACGGGCAGTCACCTCAGTCTTCAGTTGCTGTCCGCTGGTGTATGTACTATCGGGGCACACCTCCGATGGAAACACGCTCTACGCGGCACAAGGACAATAATGATTGCTTCCCTTGTTTTTATTGCTGAGGCAATACGAGAATAGACCTTGTGGTCAGTTTTTACTACCTCTTTTTTTTTTAATTCAGACTATAACCAAAATGTATATAGCAGCAGAATGAGTCATAACGTAAGTCAGAACTGATAATCATGCTGCTAGGGGCTGGTTTCAGGGTTTTGAGAATCTCATTGCGCAAATATGCGTGTACGAATAGCAAACTCTTTGTCAGATTTCACTAACTGTAGGCGTACAACTATATACTTAAGAATCCGTAACAGTGAGGATGGTTCATACGTTCCGGCAGCAAGTTCAGGCACTCCGCCCAATTACGTATAGTTACGTTCCTAGAAACATTCCGTAATATAATGTTTGTGGGTTACGTTTGTAGACGATCGGAGAAGGTCAAAACTTGTAAGTCAGCAAATATTACGTTGTGTTCACCGTGCATTTTGATAACAATCGACAATTAAACCAACAAATGCACTTTATTTCTTAAGTATGTCCATTAACCCTACATATGTTTCGGCTGCAATAGAGCCATCATCAGGGGTTCACGTTCACTTCAACATTAACTAATCCATTTGGTATCGCCACTTATACATCGCAATGTATGTCACTGCCTCATCTTGTCAATTATTCCAGGGCATTGATCTTGTTCGGAAGATTTCGGAAAAGCGAGTTCGGTTTTTGATGACGTGCGAGGGTATGCTGTCTTCGGGGGGGGGGGGGGTTATGCGCTTCATTATAAAAGTGCGTCTGAGCGAAATTTCGTCACGCGAAGACTGGCTGTTTAGTATTACAGGATAAGTGATGTCCGTGCTGACATCTGCATCTTTCAACGTTTCATTTCAGACGTAACTTTGGCGACGAGACCGTATCAGCCCCATGCTTTAAATAAAAAAAAAAAAAAAATTAACTAATGGTAGGACCAGAGAAACGTTATCGTAGTGGGAGGTCCTTTTTTTGAGGACCTCATTCTTCCTCTTGAACCACTTGTTACTCATGGCTCATAACGGTTGAGTGCTGATGGCATACGGGTGTCTGCCGGCGTAGCAGACGCAATAGGAAACACTTGATATCCCTCTGCCTTTTTGTGTACTCATACGGACAAAATATTACATCATACTATTCAAATGCATCTAATTTTTCTTTGGCGCGTTTGCAAAATTGCGAACGGCGATTATTAGCTTCGTCATGTCGGATAGACGGATTTTCATCAAATTTGATATTCGAGGATTTTTTGAAAATCTGTAGACAAAATGCAAGTTCCATTACAATCTGACGAGAATAAAGGGTACTTTACATGAAGACCTATGTACGTTTATGATAGTATCTCGCTGAATTCTTCTTAGAATGACAAATATTTCAGACAAAAGTTATAAAGAAAATCAAAACACACGTTTTATGTCGAACAACGTTTTTCCGAAAATCGTGCCGTTTATGAGATAATGTGGAAAAATATGGTACAGCCGGACAGGCCACAGATGACAATATAATACGGCACATGCGCTTTGCATGCTGGATAAGTACGGCTACAGACACACTCAGAATATGTAATACTTATGGCTTTTTCACGGAAACAATGGTTATGCGAACGCGCCTCAGTGTTACGTTTATAGTACATTGTCATGTTGTTACACTGTCAATATCCAAGGCTAATGTAGAATGGTGGGATGATGAATGATGAATTGGGAAGCATTTGACGTATTTTCCCAAGATCTGACTGGAGGATGTGCGGGGAATAGTGGAAAATCAGTCTTTATGGCCAGTAACCGGCGGACATTCGAACCTCTAGAATACTCGTAGTAATGTGCAGTGTTACTGTGTAGCATTCTGCTGGGATTCAAATAGCCCGTGTACATGTTTATGGTGGCAGTTTGTTCTTAGCCTAGACTATGTTCATACTGTGTTGGGCATTGTCTGTTTGATGTGAGTTACATAATGGTCAACAGGATGTTTCGGATGTTGGCTATGCCCCTTTATAAAGGTTATATTGTTTTTACTAGCCACTTAGTCGACCTCGGTGGACTAGTGGTTAGCGTGCTCGCCACTGGACCCAAGGTTCGCGGGTTCGATCCCGACCGAGGTCGATGGATTTTTAAGGGTGATAAAGCCGTCGGTCCCATGTCGTAGATTTACGGCGTGTAAAAGAACCTTACGGGCATGAATAGAACTAGTAAGCAAAAATTCAGCGGCCATTTCTCACCCAAGTCTCCTGACTGACTGCCTGATCACATCAGGGGGCTGGTCACTCACTGCCACAAATGCACAAGACCAAGTAACCTCGGAAAGAGGAGGCCGCAATGTTCACGCGCTACTCCACGGTCTTATTCATCGCCCGTTTGTGTATTCGTATTGCAAACCAAAATTAATATCGTGCATCGGATTGTTGCAGTCTAGTTGTGCTATGTTGTGTTGTATGCTCCATGTTCAACTGTTCTTTGAGCCTCGAAACTCGTATCTCACAAACAACACAGTGGACGCGACTGTTTCTTCGGCCACAGCGTGTACCTCACGGAGAACAGGCAACCGGGATGTGACTCACACCAAGGGTTTTATATTTAGGGAGAAGTTGATTACTGACAGGTATGGCTCTCTCCGTGATTTAGTGGCGAACCTACTGGCCTCGTAATAAAAGGATCTGCCTTTGACCCCATTCGTCACCACTAGTCAGTGACTTGCACATGAAGCAGGGACCACAAAATCGAAACATTTATCAAGCTTACCTCAGATATTGAACAATATTGAAATTAATACTCGCTTATTGAATGAACGATTGTTACCAGCATTTGGAGAAGAAGAAAATTGGTTGGTAGGTTATTTTCGATCTTTCATCGAGCGTTGATACTATTTTTGTTAAATTTCCAAGCCCTTTAAAATTAACAATCATATTACCTTGTAATTTGATAGTATATAGAACTCGTAGTTGATGTAATTTTATTAAACATTAGTAACTCTGTAGTCGGCCGTGCCATGGCTCAGGCGGTTAGTCGCCGGCCTCTCACCGCTGAGGCCCGGGTTCGATCCCGGATCAGTCCATGTGGGATTTTTGGTGGACAAAGTGGCACCGGGACAGGTTTTTCCCCCCGAGTACTTCGGTTTTCCCCTGTCAATTTTATTCCACCGGTGCTCCATTACTTGGAAAAATGAAAAACTAATCATGTTTCTCTTCATCTTCATCACAAGGTTACAATAAGCCTTAAGGCTGCGGTGCGTCCGTAGCATCTGCTGCGGGGCCCTTGTACCCCCAAAAAAACTCCAAGGAACACGGTTAGAACATGAAGACTCTGTGAGTGCCATTTGGAACCATAAAATTTCACTGGAGGACCTGACTATCGCACATCGGTGTTGAAATGCGCCTTGAAAACCAACAAATCTGGAGTGCCGGCTGTCCCGTAATCACAGTACATTTAATTTTGTCCTTACGGCTTGGTAGAACTTTTATATGGGCTACGTCCAGTTGCAGGTTATTCGTCAACAGTTCCATCTCTTAACATGTCATATCAAATCACTTCAAAGCATCAATTAAGCTTCGACCTTGTGAACAATTTATTGCTGTAATTGCAATGCATTTAAGCAGGCTAATGAAATGGCCCTTAGTCTTCAGGAATATTGTTTAGCTTTTAAACTAGTGACGAATGAATGAAGCTGGCCAGTGTGACTGACGGACGCAAAGCCTCACACCCAACGCTCGTCTTGTTTCAATGTTGTTTCGCTGACATCACTTGTTTGGGTCAGCCATCTCTTTTATTGACTTATACTGAGGCGGCGGCAGGAAGTCCCATTGATGGTGGGGATGACGGCCCTGCCAGCTGGCGTATCTCGTTCCAGCTCCGTATGGCGTATATGAACCAGCCCAAAGCGGTTGTTATCTAAGTTTATAACATTGTTATCTGTAGCAATATTCCTGTGAACAGAATGAATAACACCTGGAGGGGGATATAGGGAAGTATACTGGAGGAGGTAGCAAAACAGCTGGGCAAAATACGTGTGTGTCGGGGGGGGGGGGGGGGGGGGGCATGGGGTCATTCGAAACGTGGAATTTATTTCTACTTCCTGAATGTAGTCATTAATACTGTCACAGTTCATTTAGAGTAAGAGACAGGTCCTGATGTATGTATGCCTTATTATTTTGTTATAAAGCCCTTAAAGAACGCCATAGTGCCTGCGCTGTCTGAGGTGCGTGTAGACTTAAATCGAATCCTGGCTTCGCGGGTCTGAATTTCACTCTAGCCACGGATTTGTCTCCATTTTCTTTGTCAGATGCGAGTATATGTCTTAGATGGAGCGAGCCTTCGCCCGTAACATATTTTCGAATGTTTGATTTTGTAGTTCCAGAGTTAATTGTCATTTGGAACTGGCCAGAGGGAATATCCGAGGAATGTAGAGAACAGGAATGAGGCAGAGGCGTATGTATATGTAACATGCGTGGGAGAGAACAAAAATGGACGTGAAATTTAAAACATAAATTTGTGGTTCTCAAGCAGTGTTGATGACGATTTCATTCTTCTGGGATGTTACGCCGTGTCGACTGGTAAATAGTTATGGACGTTTGGAAGGTGGTCGTTTTCAGGAGTCAAACAGTTCAAGAAGAACAAAATAGTTGCCGCCGTTTCGAAGGATTGTAGTGCCTCCATCTTCAGGGTCAAACAGCGCAAGAAGAAATCTCTTGGACTGATGTCTATGATGATTGCACTACGATTTTTCGAAACACCCTGAACTGTGTATCAGTCAACACGGCGTAACAGCCAGAAGACTTGACACTTCATGATGGAAACTGTCACTTGATAGACGTAAGTGTAGATGGAAGGACAAGAGAAGCAATATGACGTGTGGGTGTGAAAAGGATTTATTTGCCTCGGTTGTGAACAATTGGGGGGGGGGGATCTTTTGTGAAGACGGTAATGGATATTCGAGCGACATAAAGGCGGCATGCTTTGAACAACTTAGCAGTTGTTATTTCAAGTTTCCCCTCGATGTGTAGTTGAGGCATTCGCTCTTCTGGAATGTTGCGCCGTGTATTTTAATGATTGGTAACCGATATTTCGGGACATGTCAATCCCATCTTCAAGGGTTAAGCAGTCTTGACCTCTTGAACCTTGACGATTGTACCGATGTTGCCCCGAAACGTCGGTACCCCAACTACCAACCTACGCCGCGCAACATCCCAGAAGAGCGAGAGTCTTGCCAGTTTATCAAGAAGGGCTCCGCTCCATATAATTAATTAAATAATTAATATTAAGTAATATTAATTAAATAATATTAATTAATTAATATTAATTAATTAGAAGGGGTAGTTTTTCATGGCGATGAAGATTCAGATCACAACAGTGTTGCGTGTAACCACCTAGCCGACTACGCGGTGTCAACCCAGAAAGCTGCAGTTTACACTGTTAATTGGTTTTCATGCTGTTCTCAAGGGCTTTGGTACATAAATTTTACTATTGTTACTATATTAAGGCCACGAAACAAGGCCCATTGATCGACGTCCTTCACATCTCCTTCGTGCTGTTGCGCTTACCCATCTAGCGTACATCGCTATATTCTCCTCCGTCTAGCCATTCTCGTAACACGAATATTCGTTGTGATAACCGCGTTGTAACCTTCACTAGCAACACTTTTTAAGCGCGTTCCCAAAATTGCGAAAGGCGACTATTAGCTTCATGTCTGTCCGTCCGTCTGTAGAGAACGACTCGGCTCCCACTGGACGGATTTTCATGAAAATTGATATTTGATGATTCGAAACTGTCGAGAAAATGCAAGTTTCGTTCAAATCTGACAAGAATAGCGGTTACTTTACATGAATACGTATGTACATTTATGATATCTCGTTCAGTTCTTATAATTAGAAATGTTTCAGATAAAAGTTGTAGAGAAAATTAAAAAAAAAATTATATTCAATAACGTTTTCCCCGAAAATCGTGCCGTTTATGATATAATGTGGAAAAATATGGTTGAGCCAGACAGGCCAAAGATGGCAATATAATACGGCGCATGCGCTTTGCATGCTGGATATCAAAGGCTACGGACACACACTCAGAATATGTAATACTTATTGTTATTCCACGGCAATAATGGTTACGTGAACGCGCCGTAGTGTTATGTTTATACGTACATTGCCTCTCTTGTTTTTCTTTGGCATACTCCAGATGGGGCTGCAGAGAAATACGATGGGAAGAAGTTGGGAAAGTCTCGTGCTGCACTCTAGCCATCCATGGTTACTTTCCGTGGCCCCACTGTAGTTAACAATAGCCGCAGTAGCATAGGCGCCGACCCTGTCTGCTTCTGCCGGCGCATCTGTGTGCAACATCTGTAGTCGCCCTCCTACCTGGAGTGACGACGTGGGTCGTCAGGAATTCGAATCACGCATTGAGATGACAAATTGACGCTTGTACGTGTGGCGCTACTGTCGTTGTGACATTGCTGCTGCCCACGCAGCCGATGACAGACTGTCGATTCGGTTTATTTATTGAGTCCAGCGGTGAGATGCTACGTCACAGCTGTAGGGTTAAGGAAGTGCCTCGCGCAGTTGTGGTTCCTGTTTGCGACAGCTGTCTGTAGAGAGGAATGGGCAGTCAATCTCCGGCCAATTCCAGGCTAGTCTTCACATAATTTCACGCCGAGAAAAATGCCGTTACATAATCGATTGATACAAGTCCTGAAGTACTCTAGGCCCGCTTTTAGAATCATGTTCGCTACGTCATAATTTGAAAACTTTGTATTTTTACGTATTGTATTATAACTTACATTTTAACGTAGGGGGTTGTAATCACACCGAGATACACATTGTAACGTTGTAGTTGGTATGTCTGGACATTTTAACGTGACCTGTGATTTTATTATGACCGGGGAATTTTACGTCAAGCTTGTATTAAAACTGACATTTGTTACGTTGATGTTGATAAATGGCACAATCTACGAATTAGGTTGTCTTCACGACACTTTAACGTCGAGATAAATCGTTACATTGATTATACAGTCACTGAATATCAAGCCGCTTTTAACTGTTTCGTATTATTAAACTGATATTTTTACGTATTGTATTATAAACTTACATTTTAACGTAGTGTTGTATCACCGACACTTTAACGTATTGTATATAAACTGACATTTTAACGTACTGTATATCAACCGACATTTTAACGTATTGTATTATAAACTGACTATTGTTATAACGTTATTGTATTATAAACTGACATTTTAACGTAGTGTTGTATCAACCGACACTTTAACGTATTGTATTGTGACTAACACGTTTCAACGTATTGTTTTATTGACATGATTTTAACATATTGTGTTACAAACGTGACACATTTTTAATGTGTTGTATTGGCGAGTGAAACTGATTAAGCGGATTGTATTATCAACTGACATTTCAGCATATTATTAACTGACATACTGCTAACGTTGTATCAGATGAAATGCATTTGGAGTATTGTGTTATCAAGTGACGTGTGTTAATGTATGCTATTATCAACTGACATACAGTGTAGCATTTTAACTATTTAGCTAGTTTTCGGGTGTGAGAATTTGTAACATAATGACCGAGTCCAAACTGTGTAATAATTTGTGAACTGCAACATCTTACGTATGGTGTATGGCCCCTGAGGGTGAACGTGGCGGT
This sequence comes from Reticulitermes speratus, assembly GCA_021186555.1. NCBI lineage: Eukaryota > Metazoa > Arthropoda > Insecta > Blattodea > Rhinotermitidae > Reticulitermes > Reticulitermes speratus. The sequence continues at coordinate 40,582,778 of JAJKFL010000042.1, read as the reverse complement.
TTGAAATATACGGGGCCTGATTTACTTTGTATTTTAATGCGGTCTGTTGTTGTAGTCTTAAAAGGTGTATGGTCTTAGTAGGCACCTATCCTTTCTCCTACCCCTTGGCGCTGCACAACGTCCACAATTGATATAATGTCATTAAATAACCCCTGAGCCTGAACATTGCAATCTTCAGATATGTGACGTCGTATAGTTCAGCTACGTCTTAGAAGACCACGCTGCCTGCATCTTCAGGGTAGAGGAAGTCTTGGGAAATCTGGTCTTCTGGGAACTGTGTTCTTCTGGGACGGTAATTCAGCACCTCCGACGTTTCAAAGCAGCGTAGCGTCTTCATCTTCAAAGGGTGGTAGGCCTTATTCTTCTATTAGATACCAACCCATCTTCAAAGGGTGGTAGGCCTTATTCTTCTATTAGATACAAACCGTTGAGGATGCAGACGCTACGTTCTTTCGAAACGTCGGAATGTGTTAAATCACCCGCAACACAGCATAACATACCAGACGACCAATAATCCTGAACATCAACGCCGTGTAAACCTCCAATATGGTAGAGGAGTCTGGTATCCACTTGAAACAGCGTGTTTGAAAGAACCGAAGACCATGGAAAATTCCACAACAGTTGCCATGTTTATTGTTAACATCATTTTGATAGGTGCAGTATGAACCCCCTCTTACCCCTTCTTCATCTCCACGACCACTCAAAGCAACTATTGCATAACGTGTGTCACCCTTCACAAAACGGTCCGAGACGCAGTATTTGCGACCCAAGAGAGTGAACAAAAGGAGGCGAGGTGTGTCTGCGTTGGTGGTAATTCTCGGGAGTGCGTTCTGAACGGCTTGAAGTATGATGTATGGCTTATCAGGAAGGAAAGAACTCGGGATAAATGACTTCCTGGAAGAAGCCGTCACGCCATTGAAATATCAACATGCTGTAAGTGCGTTAATGCTTCCCGTGGCATCCAGCTAAGACAAATACGTTAGTCAGTTGCCTGCTTTTGTTGTGATGTTATCCGTGTATGATGTCATTGCTGTAAACGTCGCACCAAGATCCTAACCTTTTCAAGGGTTAGGGTATGGGTTGTTGGGTGAAAATGTGGAAGCCTTTTGCTTTCCAATAATTCTTTCCGCTTTTATAAGTTTTGTGTAGCTGTAGCAGTGACCGCATAACAGCTGTACACAACTTCTTAATGAGCTCTCTATATTTGTATGTGATTTGTTTAACGACGTTCTCAATGCCTCACCCTACACAGAGTGATTCAGGAGGAAAGGCCAATATTGGGGGGGGGGGGGGTGCAAACTATCGGTCGTTGTGAAAGAAATGAATTTCTTATGGACAAAATGTCTCATTGTGAATGGTTACCGAGTAGAGAGCTGTTTGAATCTCCAGACCTAACTCCGTTAGAGTTTTGTTTGTGGGGCTGGATGAAGAGCGAAGTTTACAAAATAAAGGTGGATACAGTAGACGAAGTGCTCACTCGCATTTTGGATGCTGCTGCCCGCATAAAAAATGTGAAATTACTCAGACGAACATACACGCGATCTTCGCACACGATTTGTGATTTCGCTGGGTTGACGGTGGGATTTTCGAACATTTATTGTGAACTGTAACAATTTATCGTTTCTGTGTAACAATTTTGTCATTTAAACATTAAATTAAAATTAAATTGAAATTAACAGTAAGTAATTTCTCTCATTTTGTTGCCATTCACAATACTTTTGTATTAGTAGATTCAAACAGCTCTATCTCGGTAACCATTCAGAATTGGACATGTGTTCTTATGAACTTTTTTTTTTGCCAACAATGAACGATACTATCACCTCGCAAAATATTTACCTTTCCTCCTGAATCACCTGTATAGCGTCGAATGCTAGAGGGGTTAGTGGGTAATGACTTACGAAGTACATGGAAGCGGTCGTAGCCTATTCTGTGGTACAGTCCAGGCATTAGCGTGGAAGGTCTGAGAGAAAACACGAAAGTTGTTGTTTAGGTTTGTCTGTGTCCTGGTTTTGATTGGACCTGGATGCGTCCCGAATACAAGCCAAACGCCTCACCGCTTGAAGCTATTTATTTTTGAGCCTCTTGTAATATTTTACTGTTATGACATAAGTACCGCTGCTGGGCGCCGTTACGAAGTCATGGAGGACGGAAAATTTGTTCACAATCTGAGTGTCATGGTCTCAAGGACGACTTGCCGTCATAGTATCTGAAATGGAGCCCCTAATAAAGAATCTTTTCAACGGGCTTGAAGTCGCAAAGATTCAAGTAACGAGACGCCGGCCTAATTCTACAAGCACTTGGTTAAGTCAGGGATCTTGTCTTCTTGCATTCCGCCAGAATTTCGCCTCCATTTAGTATAATGTTGTGAGTTGCAATAGAAAGGTAAAGTTGTTCCTGTGCATGACATAGAGGCATATAAGGGGAGTGGAGTTATAACTCCACTCACTTTTTAACCTCGTACAAGTTGGAAGTGAATGCTCAGCCTCATGCCGTGGGTGCTTTACCCCCGGAGAGAGAATAGGCTATGTGGGCCCCAGAGTCGGTCTGGACTTTTTTGGAGAAGAGAAAAATCTGTTTCCACTGCAGGGGTTCCAACCATGAATTGTAGCCTGCAGTACGTGTTTTCGTTCATCTCCCAGTGGGGAGTTAACAGGGACACTGATGCACATTTATTTTACTCGTGCATTCAAAATACGAACTCGGTTTGTATGCAGTGTTGTTTTTCGTATCGGTTCCGTTTTATACAGGTCAACGGATGAATATCTGCAAGCCATCCATTCTTCCCACGAGCGTTTATTCTCAGTTCCGTATCATCGCTTTAATTTCTTCCCAATATCTTCTCTCATTATTCTCGGGAATCCAACTGTTTTATGTTTCTTTCCTTTAAATTTTAATTCTAATACCCCTGTCAGTGATTAACATCATCTTGACGTCATGTGACCCCCCTCCTGGGCTCCAGGAAAGTGTTGATGTGGCCAAAACCCGTATCCGATACAGCAACCCTCCAGCCTCATCCTCTCACGTCATTAACACTCTCTTGTGACAATAATCTGTTGCTACTTGTGTGGGCAGTCGACACAAAAAATTTTGACTCGCTAAGAGCTAATGAACGCGTTATTTTTTTTTCAACAAAACCACACATGATTTATGGTCTGTAGGAAATGTGGCCGTTCTGTCCATTAATAGGACCATAAATATTCTGTGTGTTATGAACCGGTGAAATACCATTTCACATGGCGCTCCAGTTTATGGACAGGTAACAAGAACACATTTGTCCTTCGGTGTGAAATAAAAAAAAACAGTCACGAACTGCGTGTGGGTCTTAAGATGGCGGCCAGAGCGTGACTCATCAGAGCTTGTATAAGCTCGAATTTATGCAAAATATCGCTCTTGATGCGCCCCTTCCTGTTTATTTGATACATGGCACTCTGTCTTCGGAGGTAAAGTTGCTGGGGCGTGAACCTAACCACCGGCCCCACCTAGTGTAAAGGTTAAGAATGGAGCTATACCTCCACTCCCCCATACGCTCTCATGGCGTACATAGGGATAACGTCTTTTACTTGGTATCATTTCAGACGATAAGAATTCGTGAGGTTAATGTGTGAAAGTGCACGTGGTACACACGTGAAGTTATTGTATAGTAACATATAGCATGGGGATCCAGTGGCCGCGCGGTCTAAGGCGTGGGTTTGCGGCCGCTTGCCCGGGAATGGTTGTCTGTGTGTGTGTGTTTTAAGGTAGAGGTATCTGCGTCGGGCTGAGCGCTCGTCCAGCAGAGTCCTACCGAGTGTAAAGGTAAAGGTGAAGTTCTCCCTAGAATGGGTCATGGAAGACCCAGAGGGGGAGTAGAGGTACAGCTGTACACTTTCTTTAACCCTGGCACTAGATGAGGGTGGGTGGTCAGCTCCACGCCCCGACCGCTTTACCCTCGGGAAAGACCCTACCGAGTGCGATGTATCCAAACGAGTGTCATGGTGAAGTGGCGATAATGAGAAGGCCCTGGCCGCTACGGGCTGTGGTGCCGTGGAAAAAAAAAACGATAGCATGCTGCAGCGTAAACATAGCATTTGCGCAACGCGAAATCGATAATGAAGTTTTCTGAATGTCGGCATAGTTACGTGATGCAACTTCTTACATCACTGACTCAGCACCGCACTTGCGTCATATGTCTGTCTGCTACTGCAGTTAACACAGCTTACATTTGATTGCAGTTTGTTTCAATCACATAAATATCACCCACGCCAGTCGCAGTGCCCATATGCTGTGAGGCATCACCGCTCGAACATTTGGTCCATGGATTCGAATCCCATTCGGAGCGCAAACCTATGTTTCCTTGTTTCTGTGTTTATGTTGATTTTGACGTGAATACGTCTTTAAATTCGGTCCGGTGTAGGGGGATCTCTACGAAAACTCTAGCGACCAAAAAAATGGCAAGATTTGTCGCGCTTATATCTCGTAAACTATAAATGATAATGTAATGATTTAAATTTTGTTGGATAGAGGGTTGATGTCCGTATCTAAAATGGTGGGTAGTGGGGGTGTTCAGCGGTGAGGGGGGGAGGGGTAGCGCTGTGTGCGTGAACACTGAAAATGGCGACGCCGCGCGGCGTTTGGGCAGTGTAACTTTGGATTGCGAAGAGATAGGACGTTGAAATTGGTGTCGATGTGTAGAGAATAACAGGATCTACAATATTTTTAGCAATAATAACCGATAAAATAAAATTTGTAAAGTTATAAGCCGATAAGTGTGCTGAGTTGAAAAGTTTCATACTGTCGAAAAAAGTGCAAAGGAAATATGAACAGAAATGTAAGAAACGTATATCATTGAAAATAAAAAATTATACTTCACTTATAACCACCAAGACTTTATTCATTTACATCTTACCCTTCCTCTAATAACAAAAAGACGGATCCACGCCTTTAAATGATTGCGGTTGTGTCCCCGTACACAAGCCACGAATTTTTTTTGTAAGTAGAGGACATGCGATCGGCCGATTGACCGTCCAAGGAGGCCTACAGTGACGTAATAACCTTTCGGGTGCTCCCGCCCCTCGATAATCAGACCCTTCTTGATTTTTATTGAAGTTTCTCCCAGATCTCATAACAGGGATCCCGAATACTGCCTTCTGTCAGAAGAACGGTATGCATTCCGGATTAACCCCACACTTTTAGATTCTGTGCGTCTGTGGGCTTCCCTGACCCACGGGGCCGTCCGCCGCAGGGTCTGCGGGGGCCATATGTACGCCACTGGAGTCCTAACAAATGCCTAAAAGTATTCCGTTTAGGATTTGATTCTAAATTGGAAAAGGACCAGGGGGCCAATTTGTGGATTGTAGGTGTATGTTAGTAGTAGTAGAAATCTCGCACGTGTTGGTATCCTCGTTTAGTTGCTGCTACTACTGTGATTTAGAACGAGTTGAATGCGAAGCTGGTCACCCCTGGCAAATAAGCACTGCTGGGTGATCGAGGGTTTACTCTATCCTACCATTATCTAACTAGATCATCGTCTACATGAATCAAGACATCACCTGCCACACGATTCTTATCTATAATGAATACACTCTACATAATCTAAAATTCTAATATTGTGTACACAGAAATATTACAGGTGTCGGTAAATTAAGTCGCATGATGGAGGCTTTATTTCACTCTCCCCCTACAGGAACTTTTCATCGTGCCTGTTTTTCGCTGACTGTGACTTTACACACCTGTGATTTTTCGTCTGAAAGAAGAGCAAATTTATTGTTTTCAAACATTCATTCCCTACCGTTTGTTAAGTCTCGGTTCTGTTCGCATCATTTTAAATCTTGATATCTTGCTTCAAGGTTGTAATTTATGTTTCTAGTTCGTTTCCATAGTTAGGCATGTACAGTAAGACCGCCGAAACGTGCCGGCGGAGATGCGCTAAAGGGAAGCATATATGTAAAGAACACGTCAGCACCAGCGTACATCGTGTTTATACCCGCCAGGTTCGAACGGTTGGCCTGTCTGAAATTGTCCTTCCAGCGCCTCCGTCTGCTGCGTAGTCTTCATCTGCGTGTGGAGTGAGTCCATATAAGCGTTCCGTTGCCTTTGGTTACGTGGCAACGTACAGTTTCGTATGCTTTTAGCTTTACGCTCGGCAATATACAGTTTCCGTATGCCTTTTAGGCGTCTTACGCTCGGCAACATACAGTTTCCGTATGCCTTTTAGGCGTCTTACGCTCGGCAACATACAGTTTCCGTATGCCTTTTAGGCGTCTTACGCTCGGCAACATAAGTTTCCGTATGCCTTTTAGGCGTCTTACGCTCGGCAACGTACAGTTTCCGTATGCCTTTTAGGCGTCTTACGCTCGGCAACATACAGTTTCCGTATGCCTTTTAGGCGTCTGTACGCTCGGTAACGTACAGTTTCCGTATGCCTTTTAGGCGTCTTACGCTCGGCAACATACAGTTTCCGTATGCCTTTTAGGCGTCTTACGCTCGGCAACATAGAGTTTCCGTATGCCTTTTAGGCGTCTTACGCTCGGCAACTACAGTTTCCGTATGCCTTTTAGGCGTCTGTCGACAACATACAGTTTCGTATGCTTAGGCTTTACTCGCAGTACGTTTCCGTATGCCTTTTAGGCGTCTGCGCTCTGCAAATACAGTTTCGTATGCCTTTTAGCGTCTTACGCGATCGTTGTGACATAACGACTGTACACTGTCTACGTGTTTCGACTGTAGAACCCTCTGCCGTATCTACGGGGTGCTTCAAAAGAAACGATGTCGTGAAATGAAAAGAAGTTAATTATAAAGCCTTCAAATAATCCCAAACCAAATGTAAATTACGCTGCAACATATGACATCTTAAATCTAAACATAACTCATGGCATTATATTATCACGAAATTTTTGTAGCGCCTCTGCGATGACTAGATTTCATACTTTTTTTTTTCGGAACGCCCGTTAGTGTAAATTGAATATGACGGTCTTGTAGCAGTTAACACCCTGTAGTTTGGTAGATAGGTACCAACATTTCGGAGCAACTTGCCGTCTCCGTCTTGTGTCAGCAGCTGGGACTTGTGTTCAGAAAGGCAGTATTAATGTAATATTTTGTTTGTCAAGAATTTAAATTGTTCAGCAAGATGTGAAAAATAGGTGACTGTGTGTGTGTGTGTGTGGGGGGGGGGGGGGTGGTGTGAGTGTGAGTGTGCATCTTCCATTGCGAGCCAGAAGCAGAACGCCACAGTTTACAGTGGGGAAGTTCCAGAGTCATCACAGTCATTCGAACCTAAACGAACGCGATTGGCTATAATCAAATGTAAACTTGGCCCTGTGCACGCCATGAAAGCATGTAGCGGGGGGGGGGGGGGGGGGGGGGGGGGGGGTAGAGATTAGCTCCACTCATTCTTAACTTCGGCAATAGATGGAGGTGAATGGTCGGCCTCAGGCCCTGGCCGCTTCAGCCCGGGGAAAGAATCTTCCGTACCTACTGAATATGAGGCTGGGTAGGCCTCAAGCTGGTCTGAACGTTTTGAAGGACAGAGAAAATTCCCACACATGCCGGGTATTGAACCCCGGATTGTTCGGCGCTCGTATCCTAATCACCAGACTTTTAAAGCCTAGTGGTTACTGTGTGCACTATCAGGTTTCATTCAATCAATCATTCATTCATTACTCTGTCTTACGACAGGTCCATAGCCTCTTCCAAATCGAGTTCTCTACAGAGTGCGATCTAGTGCTTCCTCTTTCAGTTTATAGTTTCCTACAAGTCATCCAGTACCATCGGGTTCAACATTCAAAAATTGTATCTTCTTCCCACAGAACATTTGTGTGTTCGGCATGACTCTCACAGCAGTTATTGCCATATACAAGACTAATTTAGCGGTTTTTATAACCGAAACGGAGTGTGTTTACTGCGCGGTACGAACTGAATCTTTAAATATAATTCAGGTTAATCTTGGTCTTTAAAGGGTGTAATATGCTGTGTCAGTGGTGGATGGGATTGTCGGTTTCGTATTTGTTGCATCAAGGGGTCGTCTATAAATGGCGTCACGCTCCGAGGGGCGGGGGAGGAGGTTGAGACATCCGCGGCGATTTGTGACGAGGGGGGAGGGGTGGGGGGTCGAAATATTGTGACGGCGCAAAAGTCCTACTTCTCATACTCCAGTTAGGCAGTTGGCCGGCTGTTGAGGGACGCGCAGAAGGGCGGCCTGTCGTTACTGTAGCCAGTAGGCCTAAATTGTGCACAGTGTTCGTCATGCTGTTTTGCATCAGTAAAGTAGTACGGACTGGCAAGTCTTTTAGCATTAAGCAGTGGCAACTGACCTTGATTTCAGGCTTACGCCGCGTTGTTGACTAGATCTGCGCTGTTTGTTATATTACGCGGCGTCGTGTGGTAATTGTGTACCGACGTTTCGGGACAACGTATCGGTCCCATCTACGGGGGTCGGACTCTTGACTCGTGAAGAAGGGACCGATACGTTGTACCGAAACGTCGGTAAACACCACGCGACGCCGCGTAATATCCCAGAGGAGCGCAGATCTCAGCGGCAACTACATTCTATGGGCAATTCATTTTCTTGTGGCTTTGGGGGGGGGGGGGGTGGGTCCTGACTTTTGTGACGATATGTGACAAGATTGGGTTGGGGATCAATTTTACGCCAAAATCGTGTGACGTCATTTATTGAGGGGGACCCCCCCCCCCCCCCCAAACAGTCAAAGCAAGTAGTGACCGTGAATGGCCAGAACGTTGACCGTATTGAATTTTCCTGAAACCCCTAAAGCTTTCGTCCCAAAAATTGAATTTTCATATTCCCACACAACGCCTTCCTTTAATCGAATTTTGGGTATAACAACAGATACCGGTGTTACTATATTACTATACTAATTTGGCATTGTTTGACTTCATAAATATTCGTGCAACTAAAAATGCTCTTGATATTTTCTTATTTTAAATCACGTTTAGACGTTTTTAGGGCACGTGAAAATACCGAAAAGCATTTCGAACAGTGATTTCCAGAAATGTTTCTAGGCATGAAAGACACGTTGGAATGCATGTTAGAAGTCAGCAGGCATGTACTTTGACAGTGATACCGTACTTGGCAAGCTTTCCCATAGAGTCAGATCCCCCAGATATCGGTATGTCATTCAGCGTTCACAAATATTCCTGATGCGTCGGCTAGTCGTATTGGCTTTAACTCTCAAGGTGGAAGCATTACGTTTCTCCGAAATGTCAGCAACTATCAGTCTATATGGCGTACAATCAGAAGAAATCGTCTTTATTAACTTTTTAGTATCATGTGTTTTAAAAAGGTTTCTCTTAAGTAAACTAAGACGCGAATCTGTAAACACCTTCGTTTTTTCTCGTAGTCAAGTGGGACAAGTGTTTTCACAGCGGTTGGCCTGGCTCTGGTATTTGCAATGTCATGTTTGCGCAGCCACAAACGTCAGCCACAGCCACGAAACAGCAATCCTCGATTCATACAGCTTCTGCTAAAACAGCAGTAATACATGTACACGTGATTGAAGGAAAGTTAGAAGGAAGGACAGAAATGACGGGTAGACGAGGAAGAAGGCGTAAGCAGCTACTGGATGACCTAAGGAAAAGAGAAGGTACGGGAAATTGAAAGAGGAAGCACTAGATCGCACCCTATGGAGAACTCGCTTTGGAAGAGGCAACGGACCTGTCGTAAGACAGACTGCAGAATGAATGAATGAATGAATGAATGAATGAATGAATGAATGAATGAATACATGTACTGAGAACGAGTGATATTGTCAAGCTGTCTTTGCGGACAGAAATTAATACCACAAAGGAGGCCTTTTTTAAAACTGCCAGCTGTCGAACGTGACACGCTCTGATATGCCATAGAAACAGTATGAAACGGCGACAGAGGTGATCTAGTCTGGTGATTTTTTTCTCATCTGCCCTGTCTAATCGTATTTGCACATGGTAAGGAATGGACGATTTATAATTTATTTCCATAAGGTGGAAAGACCTGAAGGAAAGAGGCCTCTGTCAAGATCTAGGTGTAGATGGAGGATGGTGTTACGTGAACCGTAAAATAAGTAGGATAGGGAACTGTTAATTGCGTTTATGTATATGCAGGATAGGGACTAGGGGCGGTCTGTGTAAAATTTCGGGAAAAATATTTTCCTAGCCTAAAGGCAGGCAATGTACGTATAACGTAACATTGAGGCGCGTTCACGTAACTATTGTTGCCGTACAAAAGCAATAAGTATTACATATTCTGAGCGTGTTGTGTGTAGCCTTAGTTGCCCAGCATGCAAAGCGCATGCGTCGTATTATTGTCATCTGTGGCCTGTCGACTTTGCCCATTATCTCATAAACGGCGCGATCTTCGGAAAAACGTTATTGGACATAAAATGTATGTTTTGATTTTCTTTACAACTTTTTTCTGCAATATTTCTCATTATAAGAAGAATTAGCGAGTTATTGTCATAAATGTACATAGGTGTTCATGTAAAGTACCTTTTATTCTTGTCAGATTGTAATGGAACTTGACTTTTCTCGACAGATTTTCGAAAAATGCTCAAATATCAAATTTGATGAAAATCCGTCCAGTGGGAGCCGAGTTGTTCCATGCGGACGGACAGACAGACAGACAGAGACATGACGAAGCTAATACTCGCTTTTCGCAATTTTGCGAAAGCGCCTAAAAACTGTCGTCTTCTGAATTGGGATTCTGCTGAATAGATTTAGTTCACAGGCGATACGCGCCCTCGCACTGATGCGTGTGGCGCTGCTACTGTGTGTTGCCCTGTTTGGGCTCCATTCATCAATCGCGCACAATAGGGGAACCTCACTCCGAAACCTACGTCGTTATTTATTACCCGAAACCTGCAATTACCTGCCTATGTGGAACAGCCGCCATAATTCAAAACCAGATACAGTGGAACCACTAGCAGTGAAGGTACGGAACACTTTAATTCTTCATTCACTGTCGTATCGAAAGGTGTGTAAGTCGCATTCCTGTGCTGAACTGCCAGGGCATGAAAACTTATACGTGTGTGGAGGTTAAGCCCTACGCCTTCTTGACCCTTACGCTAGGCGTACGTGACTGGTGTGCTTCAGTGGTTTAACCACGAAATGCTATTAGGATGACAGAGCAGAGATGCAAGAGACAAAAGATGGTGTAGAACAGAGTCCAGGAGTCTCTCAACTTGTCAAGAGATTCCCCAAATTTTATGCAACCCGATGGTTCATTACCTTATTCACAACAACCCGACATTTGTCTTTATCTTGACCCAGGTTGAATCCAATCCACGCCATCCGATCGTCTTACTGTAAGATACATTTTAGTATTATCCTCCCATCTACGAAGTCTTCCAAGTGGGCTCTTTCCTTCAGGCTTTCCCACAAAACCCCGTATGCATGTATCTTCTCCACCACACGTGCCACAGCGTGCCTCGTCCATCTTCGTCTGCTTGATTCGATCATCCTAATTATGTTTGGTAAGACTACGGACTATCCCAGTGGCCGTGCGGTCTAAGGCGTGAGTCTTCGGCCGCTCGCTTACTAGGATCGTGGGTTCGAATCCCACCGGGGGCATGGATGTCTGTCTCTTGTGAGTGTTGTGTGTGTCAGGTAGAGGTCTCTGCGACGAGCTGGTCCCTCGTCCAGAGGAGTCCTGTCGACTGTGGTGTGTCTAATGTGTGTGTGACATGAAACCTCGACGAAACGAGGAGGCCCAGGCCCATATAGGGCTGTCGAGCCATAGAAAAAAAGAGAGAGAGAGAGAGAGAGAGATACTACGGACTGCTGATCCCAGTGGCCGCGCGGTCTAAGGCGTGGGTCTGCGGCCGTTCGCTTGCTGGGACTGTGTGTTTGAATCCCACCGGGGTCATGGATGTCTGTGTGTTGTGAATGTTGTGTTGTCAGGTAGAGGTCTCTGCGTCGGGCTGGTCACTCATCCAGAGGAGTCCTACCAAATGTGGTGTGTCTGAGTGTGAACGTGAAGCCTCGATAAAGAGGAGGACCTGGCCCACTAGGGGTTGTTGCGCCATTGAAAAAAAAAAAAAAGACTAAAAGCATGGATCTCTTCACTGTGAGCCTTTACACGGCTTCCTGTTACTACATTCTTCTCAGGTCGTAATATCTTTCGCAGCACTCTGTTCTCGGAAGAAATTAGAAATGCGTACAAAATTATAGTTAGGGAGCCCGAAGGGAAGAGACCACTTTGCAGCACACGTGGCGTAGGTCGGATGATGTAAATAAAGTCGTAGATGTCGGCTGTATCCAGTTTGGATCGCTAGCTATCTGTATTGAGCTCGGTAACAAATCTTCGGTGTCATGAAGGGCGGGGAATTGGTATTCATTAGCTACCAACAAAATACACTTACGAGCTATATGTAGATACCTAATATTTTATATCGTACAGTCTGCAACATGTTTCGGTTTTAAGTGAACCATCCTTAGGGAGATCACAATTTTCAGGGGAAGTGAAGCATCCAGATACTGTACTTACATGTGCGTTCGTCGATTTTGTATGTATCATACATCATGATATAAATGCAAGTTATTGTGATATTGGTAGGCCATGTTCACAGTTTCACAGTATAATATAAATAAATAAATAATGTTAAAATATTAAAAAATTAAAATCAAGTTTTTATTTTTATATATATATATTATATATTGTATGTATGTATGTATGTAGGGCCCCGCAGCAGATGCTACGGACGCACCGCAGCCTTGAGGTGAGGCTTGTTGTGCAACCCTATGATGAAGATGATTAGTGTTTTTTTTTTTCATTTTTCCGAGTAATGGAGCACCGGTGGAATGAAATTGACAGGGGAAAACCGAAGTACTCGGGGGGGGGGGGGAACCTGTCCAATTGCCACTTTGTCCACCACAAATCCCACATGGATTGACCCGGGATCGAACCCGGGCCTCCGCGGTGAGAAGCCGGCGACTAACCGATTTGTGGTGTTAGTCTTAGATGATGATGGTGGAGTGTTCGGAATGTTATAGCTGAAATGTCTAATTATGTGCAGAATACAATTTTTAAATTGAAAGTGTGTTTGCGTTCGAGCATGCGGAGCGATTGTTACATTCTGGTCCGTGGATTTAGTTTAGTTTAGGAGTGCGAAAGTTGAAGTTCTCTGAGTGGTTTTGCTAACGATTCAGAAGTCTTCTGTGATGTCTCGCCATATCGACTGGTTGGCAACAAGTGTTCGTAATTTTGATTCCCCCGTTTCTCAGTCGCTGGTTACCGCAACATGTTACAGTACACGTGAACAAACGTAAATGATTGTATGTGTGAGTGAGGAAGTCGCTTTGGGCAAATCTGGCGCAAGCGGCAGTGCGTCTGACTTGTGTGTGGAAGTGTGCGGTTTGAATCTAGTGCGACCCTCCGACGGAGGTTTCCGTGGTTTTCTCATGCCCAGGCAAATAACGAACCAGCATCTGACATTAGGCCACGGTCTTTTCCTTCAATATCTGTTACAATTCATCATTCACGATTCATTCTGCCATAGCTACTTACATCGTCGTTAAAAAAACCATAACGAATGATCAGGAGGATAAATTCGCCAGTTGTCGTGTGTGAGACAGATGAAATCAGTTTACGCCCTTCTGTACTGTCCTTTAAGATCCGAAAGTCTTACACAGAAGATAAAAAATTTGTCAGTATTAAGCTACAGAAACGGAGGATTCCAGAAGACTGCGGTTCATCTAAAAATAACTTAAAAATATATGTCATAAAATTTCCTTATTTCTGTTTCTTTCGTTTGTTTTGGTGTTATCTCCTTATCTTCCTAGTGATAAAGGCTTGCATGTGTACCACAGAATAAAACTTGATAAGGTAAGAACTTTTTTTTGTATAATTTTAAACACCCTGTACTATTAATGCTAGTGTACGTGTGTAATTTAAGGCCAATAGAAATGAAGGGCAGATTAATGATCCTTGATTGTTATGTTCATATAACGGTTTCCTGACCAAGTGAAATTGAATAACGTGGTGGGGTAAATTATGCTTACTTTGCATTCAGTTTACGTTTGATTGTAATCTGAATTATTGTTACAACGATATTAACATCATGACCACACAACGTATATGCCTGGGTGTCGGTATTAACTTTCTCTGTTTAGGAGAGAATATGTACACGTTACCATTAGCGAGAGGCCATTAATATATTTGAAGTTTGATTATTTTTTTGTTCTTTCTGGCTGTATTAACCATACTCCGTTTGCCTGTGTTGTATGAGAAACTCTGTCGTGTTTATTAATGGTGAATTCGGTGCGACGTCAGTATAATTGTTATTGACCTCTAGTCTTTGTTGTTGTTGTTAAGTTTGTTCCATCAATATTTTTTCTAATCCCGGGTTGTCATGGTAGTAACCCCTATCCATTAAAGACATATATGGAAGTTAAAGCAATCCCTGTACATGCCTGGGGGGCGCACGGTGGCGCAGTTGGTTGAGGCACTGCGCTACAAACCGTAACGTCGCGGGTTCGATTCCAAGTGGTGTCATTGGAATTTTTCCTTGACATAATCGTTTCGGTCGCACTGTGGCCCTGGGGTCGACTCAGCCTCTAACAGAAATGAGTACCAGGAATATTTCCTGGGGGGTAAAGGCGGCCAGTGCGTAGGGCTGACAACCTTACCACCTTCATTTGCCGATTGTCTAGAAATCTGGGAGCCTCGATCTCCTGGAACCCTAAGGGTCTGTCAGGCCTGTAATGGGATTGCTTGCTGTACATGCCTGGACAGACCTTGAGGGTTGCAGGAGATTGAGGCACCCGCCGCCTTTACCCCCACGAAGTATTCCCGGTACTCATTTCTGTTAGAGCCTGAGTCGACCCCGAGGGCCATAGTGCGGCCGGAAGGATTATGTTAGGGAATCGAACCCGCGACCTTCCGGCTTGTAGCGCAGTGCCTCAACCAACTACGCCACCGTACATGAGTGGTCCGAATAACGCTATTCACTTGGGACCATTTGTGAATTTGACTATGTACCACGTGACCCGACAGGAACTTGCCGAAAAGCAGACGGCTACAGCTGTCGTACCCCAAATATCCCACTCTGTTGCATAGCATCGTGAGAAGAACGGCTTAATGAGCAAGAGTCCTTCTTGGGCATTAATCGCTCAACTTGTCACGAAATTCCGAGCCTTTTATGGGTCCCGAAATTACATTAGAGTATTCTGAGGAACCCGCCACTGGGCCGTGTCTTGAATCATACGGTTGATTACACTTCGTTATGTGTAAGCCTTGGGGAAGATATTGCTGAGGAGGGCCCTCTTGTAACCAAATTTGTGCAGTTGGCTGGAAACTCGGCCCCGAACATAAGCTTCTCATCTGTGGTCAGGGGAATGCCAGTTATACGTGACGGCTTGTTGCTGGGACATTCCAGTGGTCATGTGTGTGCAGTGGCGGCTTCCAATTATCATCTTTAATAAGATTGAACATCAAGGGGATAGCAAGCTCACGTATTAGGAGTGGTATCGGGTTCATGTCTCGTACCGGAGACTGGTTATCTTGAGTGACATTTTGTGTTTTCCTCAGTTCCTCCAGAAAAATACCGGAATACAGACACTCCCCGACGTAACGTAAGTCTCGTTCCCGAAGTACGGCGCAAGTCGAATTTTGCACAAGTCGGAACTGAGTATAAGTGTGATCAACTATATGTGTATACAAGGGAGGTCAGTTGAAATCCAAACCTGATCGGCCGCAGTATGATCGCCCCGTCGTGTGTGTTATCGCCCAGCAGTACTCTTCCGCCATCTTCGTCTCATTGCGCCATCATTCCCGACAAGGAAAAATTCGGCGTGCGCGTGAAAGTAGTCATTTAAGATTTTTTATTTGTTAAAAATTGCGTAATTCTGGGAGTGTCTGTAGTCTCAAATTTAGTCACGGCCCTTTCCGTCCTCGTCTTTTTCAATTCGTCGCTCATTAATCAGTCCGCCATTCGACGCTTTGTGTTCTGTAAGGTTCTAAGCGTCTGCGGCGAACACAGTTCCTAAATTGTTCTAGGGCTAACACCCGCGTCAACGACGGATTTAAAAACGAACGTTTTTAAGACCTACCCTGTTGCACTATCAGGGCCTACCCTGATGTTGGGGACAGAGCAGGCCTTCGAAACGTTCCTTTTTTGACCCATTGTTGACGCGGTAGATAGCCCGAAAATAATTTAATGAGAATTATATTTTGAGCAACTGGCAGCATCTTTAAATGAGCCACAAATAAATTTGACGAAGTGACATACATTTGTGCATTTACAGTGTAGATAGGATCTGCACTGTTCTGGGATATTACCCAGCGTTGAGCGGTAGTTCTGTACCGACGTTTCGGGACAATCTATCGGTCCCATCGTCCGGAAAATGGGACTGATAGGTTGTCCCGTAACGTGGGTACAGAACTACCACTCAACGTTGGGTAACATCCCAACAGATCGTAGATCTCGTCTACATCGCGGCGGAAGCCTGAAATCACGCATTACAGAGTACTTTTTATAGTTTTAACGTTGTTTGGAGCAGACATAATATTATGAGCCTGTGCCAATATTTCGTTTTGAAACTTCTTGTTACAGAATTCAGTTAATTGCCACAGACGATTTCACGCCACTGTCTAGAAACAACAGAACTCGATGACGGTGTTATTCTTTACAGAACGTAACAACTTCAAAAATGACGAAGCACAAAGAAACCTTACAGCATACCCTGAACTATTCTGGCGCAAAAGATTCCAACAAAAATCGTTTGAACAAACACTGACTCCAACAAACTGCCTTTGATCTTACAGAGACAGAACAAAAATGAGAAGTCCAAGTCTCGACATGTTGGGTGCAGGACTACATTCTTAACCAAACAGATTACTGCTGCTTCAGAACGGATTTCAACGCGCAAAAGTCACGGATTTTGATTGTAATTGAAAGGTAACGTGTCTTCTGATCCCTCCAAACAGCATTTGTTTTTTTTAAATTTTGTTCATATATTTCCCCGCCCCCTTTTTTTTTGGGGGGGGGGGGGGGGCTCGCCAACATTGTAACAAAAGGCGAGGAGTTTCATAACGAGCTTAGCAACTGTTATGATATAAAGAGGGACTATAATCCAGAAGGATGGCTAATTATAGGTATATACTGATACGTCTATAGCGTACTACATATATGTACAGTACATATGTACGGGCTGGGGTGTAGCACACATGGGGGAGCTGAGAAGTGCAAACATATTCACAAACGCGAAGGAAGAGTACGAACAGGAAGATCAAGGCATAGATGACAGGATCAGTATTTAAAGAGATCATAGGAGTGTATCGTGTGAGGCTGTGTACAGGAGTCATTTGGCTCGCGATAGGGACAAGTGGGACCTCTGTCAAGGTTGTAATGAATCTTTGTGTTCCATAAAAATGGGTGAATTTCTATACCGGTTGAGTGTCAGTTGGCTCCTCTGGGAGGACCAGTCCATGAAGTTAGACATAGAAAGGTCGTTGATAAAGTGGAACCGAAAGTAGAACCTGAAGAATTGTCACGTAAATGCAAGTCACCGAAACCAGTTCAGCAACACGATTCTGACGTCTAAGCGGTGTGGCCCCAGAAGTCACTAGACACGCAGGAAGCAATATGTTAAACACCGAGCGTCAAGTGACTTCTCCGCCACTCTGTATAAAAGTAGTTTTGGGACGTCAAGGGCCAGGTGATCATTATGGATACCCCTGGGTGGGACTGTGCTATATAAGGGAACGCTTCGATAACGAATTTTCAAAGAAGGCGTGGCTGACGTCGTTGAAATTATTACGGGAACGTAACTGCCGTATAGAGAACTGTGAAATGGTACTCCAGATACTGGTTGTTATTTTGTTTAAAATGTAAACGTGTCGGCGGAAGAATGGCTTACGTCAGCTCGATTTGTCTGTGAATAAAAGGTTTTGCATACCTGCGTGCAAACCAGTTGATATTTTACGTCGCTAACTAGCTTCCTGTCAGACCCAACTACAAAAGAAGTGTGAAAAATGGGTGGAAGGGGGGCAGAGAAACAGAACAGGGCACTGCAAATGAACAACAGTCAGGGGCGGCTCGTCTTTAAAGGCTGCACCCATCCCAGAAATTTTGGGAAAAATTAAACTAAATGTTCGAATGAATATTTTCGTTAGGAGGTAACGCACATTCTTTATAAGCATGTGAATGAAATCATTTTAGATTCAAATACACAGGGCGGACTATAAGCGCTGCGGAACGTTAGCGGGCTGTGCCCTGCCCAGACGTTGCGAGTTGGCTCAGCGCATCTGGTCCGATTGGTGGGAAGCCAGCGGCAACTAGGTCGTGCCTGCAGCTCAGAGAGAGGTTAAAGGAGGAGGAGGTGGTGGCGGCGAAGACGACATCGTGTTTGAAAATTAACAAAACGTATCATACTGATTCTTCAGCGATATCAGCCTAATTTACTGCAGCCCTAAACTGAAATGGCCATTCTACACAATACAGGGATGCAAGCAATCTGTTAAGGGAACAGTAAGACTTAATATGCGTCATCCCCTTTGTGTTGATTACAAACTAAAAATGCAGGGGTTTTCAGTCAAAACAATTTTACTCTTTAACAAATGAGCTACGTGTTTCGGCTGCTGTTAGCATTTTTAGCAACAGTAACATAAGTGTTGTTGCATATTTCACGACGAAATCGGCCATAAGCACGTACTTGAAATTCATCTGTGTCGCTGATCTGACATTAATGGATGTCATTGGTCTTTTTATTGTGAGAACTGTGGTTGTAATTGAGTGCCACCTGAGTGAATCGGTGAATAATAAAAATGGTTGTGTTGGTGCGTCATATAAGGCCAGAACGGGAAGTTTTGCTTCGATAAAGTCCAGGCATTTAGTTAATGTAAAAATACTGTTCTGGATAATGGTGTTTACGTATCTTTCTGTTTTCATGTTTTTATTTATTTTTTCTATCCTTTTTTTCGTACTTCCTTTGCTTTCTTGCATCCTCTGTACCTTTCTCCATTCCACAATCTGGCCCACCCGAGCTTTATATTCAGCCTGTTATAGGGTTGTGTCTTTTCTTCATTAGGCACCGCGACATCAACACGAACGGTAGAGTGAAGGTATAACTCCATGCGTTTAAAATTCCCGGGAAAATACCCGCGGTACGCGTTGAGTAAGAAACTGGGTGGGGCCCAGAGTCTGTCTGTACGTGTTGGAGAAAAGGAGTATCTTTTACATAATCGTAAATATGCGGATGTGTGGGTGTGTGGTGCTCGTGTATGTATAAGTGTAGGTATGTATACGTACTATGTGCGGGGGTGAGGGGAGAAGAATATTATAATATTATCATCCTTCCCAGTATTATGCCTATAGCAGCCACGAAAGTTAAAGCAGATCGGTTTGGTAATTTGCGATATTTTCCTTGCGCTTTTTCTCCACCTCCTACTTTCTCCCCTCCTCCCCTTCTTTTCCTTATCCTTTATCTCTCCTTCTCCTCCCTTTTCCCCTTTCTCCCCTTCCATTTCCTTCATATCCTCCTCTTTTCCTTCCTCCTGCGGAGTTCATTTTTGAGAAGTAATGGGAATCGTTTGAAACAGATGTCCATTTGTTCGTATCATATTTCATCTGTTCTTTTGTAACTTTGTACTGGAACGGGATTAGAATGATACTATTCCAAGCGCGGAAAGTGGAAGCGAACGTCTCGTCACGGTGGTGTCCCCGGAAGCTGGTGACGGACTGTCTCGTGTTTGAGGGACCTGTGGCACAAAGCCGATAACCGTTTGTTCTTTCATGTGACTGATCGGATTTTAAAGGCGTTGGAAGACTCCTAAGCTGTAAAAAACACGTCTTCAGATTTCAGTCTGACGTTGTCACACGGAAAGAATTCCACCTGTCTTAATGACGTCAGATTTCGAGCTTGTGGCAGTGATTGGGTTCACAACATAGCAGACGCAAATACCGATATGCATGCTGTGCTCTGGTAACTCCCTGAACGAGGTGTGTGCATCCTGCAGCCCCTGGTTAAACCCATCAATCCGTACAAAAAACTTTGTGCTTATATTTTGTAATGTTTAAGTGTCCTTCTACTTAAATCACACGCCACGAGGACTTATGGAATATTGCAGGTTTTGCTCCACGCATAGATAATCTCGACGCCAGGTGGAGGCGAGTGGTTAGTTTCACTCCCAGGTCGCTTTACGCGGGGAAGAGAACTTCGGTGTCAGTTGATTAAGGTGTTGCCTGGGGCCCAGAACTGCGGGCGTGATGGGGAGTGAGAAGTTCCTGTGTCTGTCGAGGATGGAACCCCGACTGTTCAGCCTGTAGCCACCTAATTTACCGACAGAACTGTTAGGTAACGTAATGAAAAAGTAAATTACAAAAATGTTAGGGAGTGTCCACAGCGCGTAACGCTTCTGGCACGTTCGTTTATATTGTCCCTGGATTTTAAATTGGTGACTTTTTCAGGAAAACGAAGATATGTGTATTTAAAATGCACGTTTTCACGTTAAGGTCTCCGTGACGTAGGAACAGGTTTGCAGTCGATCATAATCAGTACCTCGTATACGATAAAAAGTCATATAACATACTTATCTCGCTTATATTTGTCTTCAACTTTTTCTTCGGCCTCAGCTCGTACCTCCGCTAGGATATATTTCTGTCTCAACCATAAAGACTGATCACGGCGACGTATTGTTATAAATGGATGTACGTCCTTGTGTGAAGTGTCTGTTATTTTTCTCCAATTTGTAGTCTATTTTCGCAGCTGCTTTTCGAACGTAGTAGCTAAACGTGGTGAAGAAAATAACGAAGCCCACGGCATGTGGTTTTTTTTCCCAAGCCATTACGAATCGAAGTAGTGACCACGTTGCTTTACCGCAGTGATCTGACGTTAAACATCACCAAGCAACCTAATATATATGACCCCTGTGCGTCTTTATGTACGTATGGAGTCAAATTACCTCAGATTTGCTCTTCAATAAAACCAATTAAGACTGTAAAGATGTTTAGTTTTTATGTTACGTATAATAAAAGTGACCCCGTAACATTCCGCTGGCGGCCTCGTATAGAAGAATTATGCTTTTAAATTCACGAAGGAGGAGTGGCAGTTTTTATTTGGTGTCGGTTGTGGTGGTGGTGGGGGTGGTGGTGGTGGGGGGGGGGGGGGGGGTTTGGGCCGTTGTTACTGTTCCAATATAAACCAAACATGGTCCGAGATCTTCGCTTTTATAGGATGTTACGCAGCTTAGATTTGTAGTTATTTACCGACTTTTTGGGACAGCCTGCCAACATACGCTGCGGAATATCCCAGAAGAGCGAAGATCCCATTTACACCGCGACAGAAGCCTGAAATCACGCAAATATGGGCTGTTGTATGCGACAGGGTGTCACGCAGTTGCAAAGTCATGCCAGAGATACAGGGCGTATATGTGAATGCAAAACATTTGTTGATTAAGAGCACGTTCAGCACCTTCCTTATGTCCTGTACAAGATTGTGACGTAAACCCATACACGTACAAGTTGAAGTTTTTAAATTTTTGAGGGGGGCGTATGGATTGCATGGTAAACTTTGGTCCCATATCACGGTCCTTTCATCTGTCACGATGGTGTGATACGTGGGGTGTGCATAATAAATAATAATGAGCATAGGGAATGGGTTCGCCATCGTGAACATAAGACAGGCATTATGTTAGGCGCGGTACTTCTGGAGGTCAGAACTGTTGCATATGCTACATGGGATTTTTTTTCTCCAAATCAGGGATCGCCAATCTACCCGATTTTGTTGCCCCTTGGAAAGGGTTTCTGGTTCATTCATTCTGTAGTCTGTCTTACGACAGGTCCATAGCGTCTTCCAAAGTGAGTTCTCCACATAGTGCGATCTAGTGCTTCCTCTTTCAATTTCCAGTATCCTCTCGTTTCCTTATGGTCATCCAGTAGCTGCTTACGTCTTCTTCCTCGTCTTCCCGTCACTTCTATCCTTCTCTCTATCTTTCCTTCAATAATGTGTTTCAAATGCAGTCTACGCAAGATGTGACCCATCCAGTTAACCTTCCTTCTTGTTATTATGTTGGATATTCCTGTCTTCCTTGACTCTATGTAATACTTATTCATTTCTCACACGATCGGTCCAAGTGAGCCTCATCCTTCCCCAGCACCACAGTTCAAAACTTCCCAGGTATTTCTGACCTACTTTCCGAAGTGCCTAAGTTTCAGCATCATACAAAGCTATGCTCTAATTTTATAATTTATGTTATGTTATGTTATGTTGCGATGTTCCGAATTATGACACCGTGTAGTCTTGTAGGTGGCTACCAGTGTTCCGGAGTATCATAATGCTTCTTTCGGGTAGAACAAGGAGGCAGGATGTACCGGACTACACGTTGCCATAAACCCAGCAGACTGCCGCATGAATCTTCGCAGCTCTGGAAACCTCAGACATCTTACAGCCAACATTTTGTTCCTGCATCATCCCCGTGACGTTAGTGCGTTCCATTCTTCAGCTGATACATCTGTTCGTTGTGGGGTGGTTTAAATGATGTTCGGGCTTCACATAAGTGAAAGGAACCGGTTAGTCGACGGCCTGTCACTGAGGAGGGCCGGTTTCCAAGCCAGGCCAGTCCATGTGGGATTTGTAAGGGGCAAAGTGGCACTGGGACAGGTTTTATCTCCGAGTACTTCCGTTTTTCCCCTGTCAGTGTCATTCCACCAATGCCCCTTACTCATTCGTCTATCCCCGACGGCTTGTAATCTCAGCAATTGACACTGTCGTTAAATAACACACCGAAAATGATTGAAAGTTTCGGGCGTAAGTAATGGTAAGTGAGATGCTAAGGAAGGTTGTTTGTTGTGAATTTCTGTTAGACAGAACGTTCCAGAACGATGTTTTTGAGAAATGTCCTGCCAATAGGACAAGTTTCAAAGCTACTCATGAACGAATTTACGAAGGAACAACTCCATGGAGTAGAGTTTTTCGTGAGAAGCTAACAGGGTCTAATCTTACCGGAAGTATCCCGCGTTTAGTGGAACACAAATATCCATTACTGCATCTTGTAGTTACCTGTCATCTGAAGGTTAGCGACTACCGTCTGCATCAAAGTTCAGTATTTCCCATTTTATCGAGTTTGATAACCTGAAATGAAATACAGACTCGCTTGTTACGACAACAGTAAGTAGGAATGCCCGAACGAGAAATCCGAAATTCGAAATCCGTTATAAGTGCAATAAACTCATTTCCAGCGTTGACTCAACAAATTAAGGTTTCTTGTACCTTTGACCTCTAAGCCGAACGGAGAGGTATTAAACAAACGAAACACTTAACCTTAAAAACTACACTTCCCGCGCCCACGCTCTTCCCACTGTCACGATTTTTATATTTAGTTTTACGAAATGAACGACCACCTGCTTAATTCACGGAGCTCGAAGCTGTTTGCAGCGAAACTATAAGTGGTAGGCTATATACAGCGTGTGCCGTAAATTTTGTCCTTTTCCATTTATGAATGAAAGGTAACCAGACTTTGAAGTATAAAGGAATAGATACCGTCAACACAAATTTTGAGTTCTGAGTTATTTAACACATTGTATTTCTACTTTTTATGATGATAGATGGCCTGAAGATGACCAAGAGTGGTCGAAACATGTTGCGTGGATAATAATTTATTGAACATTGATTAGAAAACTTGTGTTGGCGTCATATGTTTACAGTTCTGTATAACGCAACGAGATACTTAACATACAATTCAAACTTTGAATATTCAAGTATCCTGGGATGTGATGCTTTGTATGCTGGTAGAAATTTTCCGACGTTTCGAAGATTCGTGTTGTATCCATCTACCCAGAAAATTGAGGCAGCAGTTCCACCCGAAACTTATTATGTTTCACAAGGCTACATGGCGTCATATCTTTGAAGACGGAAATCTTAAGTGATATTCATTTTTGGGTCATACGTCTTTCAACGTTATATCCATAGGTTGTTTGTTTGTATGTTTAGTTAAGGACGCTGTCAGTATGTAGACTATGTAGTGCCGAATGGCAGGATAACAAGTGACCAATGAACTGGCGAGGGTGTGAGAAGACATGACCTTGACCTCGTTAGATGTACTACCCCGACCTTTGTCAGGAATACCACGGGGAACGTCTACCACCATGGTCGGTATCCCAGTCAAGATTCGAAACGGGAATGCAGGACATTGGCTTTGAGTGTGCGAGGTAACTTGTCCGGTTGTCGGTGATGGCAGTGGATAAAGAAACGGGCGGGTGTGGGTATGCATGTGTGGCTGTATATAGGCGTGTTAGTTGACGGATAAATGGATACGTGGGTCATGTTAATGGCTAGTGGAGGGTTTTATTACGAATTTAAATAAGAAACATCCTTGGAATAGAAATTAATGGTGTGCAGGTTCCTTAGTTGTTCCCGTGTTCTTAAATACCTCGCCATGAAGATGGAATTGATTGTACTACAGTTGCATAATCATTCAGGCAGGAAATATTCTGTTTTGAAAGTGCGTCGCCAGGGCTCAGCAGACACGTGACAGTTTAAAATAATTTCTTTGTGTTAATTGATGAATATCATCCTCTACTCCTCACTGATTTGTCCTCAGACGTGTGTAGTAAATTTGAACAGTAAGTGATAACTTTTATGTATGATTTAAAACTTTGTGTGTGTTTTATGTGCCTTGTATGCCACATGATTGTAAGTATTGTAGTGTTAAGAAATGATAACGGCATGGGCAGACGCTGTTTATCTTCTGGAGGAATGTGTGGCGAGTAGAAATTTCGTGTGGCCGTTGTACTGAGCCCCTGTTTGCGTGATTTCAGGCTTCGGCGGCGGTGTAAGTGAGGTCTTTGCGCTTCTGGGATGTCACGCATCGTTGATTGCTAGTTAGTTACCGACGTTTCGGTAAATATGGAACCGATAGGCTGTCTCTAAACTTCGGCAACTAACTACCAATCAACGCTGCGTAACATCCCAGAAGAGCGAAGACTTCTAGCCACTGTTTGTTGAATCCTGTCGTTTTTAGGTATAGCTATGCATCGTTAACTTCTGTAGTAGAGCTTTATGTTCCGGCCGCCTTACTCTGTGCCAGAAATCCCTGGTGAAATGGAGATCACCTTTGATAAAGGATTTGTACTTCGCGCCCTCTCTCTTGAATTCTGTCAGTGTCTACCCGATGGTTGTGCCCAGGTAAAGGGAAGGTACTGGAAAGGAATCAGTCGTAACTGAATAAAGGTATCATCGCGTCACTTTCTTAAGGTGAGGAAAAGCCACGTTGAACTTTGGGCTTCTTGGCAATGAACATGGAGTGCAAGATGAGTTTTCAGAGCGGCGGTGATAAAGATACCCCCTGTATCATTATGCGAGTTTTAAGGCCATATCATGTTTCAAGCTAATAGGCGCCAGCCTTGCACCGCGTAGGCTCGGGTTCGATCCCAGGCCAGTTTGTGTGGGATTTGTGGCGGACAAAGTGTCGTGGGACAGGGTTTTTTCCGAGTACTTTGGTTTTCCCCTATCAGTACCATTCCACTAGTGCTCCATACTCACATTTCATTCATCTACCATCGACACTATAACTTTAGCGACTGACAGAGTCCGTAATTAACATACGTTAGTAGAATGGAGAAACTGTGTGTTTGTAACTTGGCCTGATGTGGCTACCTGCAGTACCGCCTGTCAGTGATTTGAATTTGAACAGCTCCTGACTGAATTTCAACGTTACAACCCACCAGTAAAATAAAATTTTCCTAGCGTATGGCATGAAAGACTTATGGCGGAGTGGGGATATAACTCCACACATTCTTATTCTTGGCGTTATATGGCACTTAGTGGTCCGCTTTACGCTGTAGCCTCTAGCCCCCGGAGACAGAGCCTTCGGTATGCATTGAATAGGAGGTTAGGTGGGCCCCAGAGGCGGTCTGGACGTTTTGGTGACTAGAAATATCTTTGTCCCTAACCGGGAGTAAAACCACGATTCCTTAGATGTTCAGCACATAGCCCAGTCACTGTACCGCCTTGTGGTTTTCAGTTGTTTTGTTTGCTGATTTGTTTAAACGCACACTAAAAATCGTGAAATTTTTGCCGGTTTTTGAACCATTCGAGCTAAGTATCAGTTGGAACAGAAGTACATGTACGTGTTAACATTCCATGGTGGGCTTGCAGGTATGTCAAGGTCATAATTAAAGTCCGGGTCCTGAAACCTGATTGGTAATTTATTACTGTCGCAAGAATCCGGGGTAGCGTATTCTGTATAGTGACTGGGCTACGGGCTGGACGATCATGGGTTTGAATCCGATAGGAGCAAGAGATTTTCCTTTTCTAAATGCCCAGACCGGCTCTGGGGCCCACCCAGCCTCTCAAGTGGGTTCGGGGGTTTTTCCCCCCGAGGTAAAGGGCCGGGGCGTGAAGTTGACCACCTCCATCTATTGCCGAGGTTAAGAATGAGTGGAGCTGTACCCCTTTTTCCCGCTCTGTGTTTTGGTGTGGACAGGGCCAACTTCACTTTTGTAAAGTTAAGACAGTCTGTGCCGATCCCAGCGGGTCTACGACCGCTCGCTTGCTGGGATCGTGGGTTCGATTCCCGCCTAGGGCATGGATGTCTGTCTGTTGTGAGTGTTGTGTGTTGTCAGGTAGAGGTCTCTGCGACGAGCTGGTCACTCGTCCAGAGGAGTCCTATCGAGTGTGGTGTGTCTAAAGTGTGTGATCGAAAAATGAGGTGGCCTAGTACCCCAAGGGGCTGTCGAGCCATTGGGAAAAAAAAAGAAATTGCAGCATCTTGCACGAATAAAGGCCACACCAAACACAAAGACTCGCCTTCTGTCTTCTCCTCTCCGTGTATACATGCGGTTTGTCTAAATAAATTGTGCGGGCAGGCCCACAGAGCGTACAACTGACGTATTATTCGCATCGGTTTATGGTTAGCAGTACTTTTTACGTCACAATGACCCTCTGCTTTGACCCTCCTTTACGACTTCTAATTACTGACTGTTGGTTTCACTGTCGTCGCCAGTTGCGAAATATTGAGAAGACACGTCTGTTCTGGCTGAAAGAACTGAGGATCTGTACTCGCATCCCGGAGGTTAGGACTTGGAAGCCCCCCTTCCATACACACAACACACCACACGTGCTGGGGGAGAACGGTGTAATGAGAAATACAGTCTAACATAAGTACAGTATGACCCGGTTATAACGACATCGGTTTATACGACACCTCGCCTATACAGTCAGATTTCCTGTGCTACCAATTATTTCGTCACTGTTAACCATAACATTATACTCCTCGGTTATAACAACACTCGTTTATAACGACACAAAATACTCAGTTCCTTGTAACCAAGTTCGAATGTATTTTGTTATAAAAATTATTGTTCCTATGGAATTGCTACATGTTTCGATCCCATCAGGTCACCATCGAGCTTATATATATATATATATATTATATATATATAAAACAAGAATGTCAGTTGCGGATGTTATTATGATTATTGTGTCATGGATGACATTCGTCCTTACAATCACTGTGCAATTTATTAGTTGTACTGGGTATTGTGTCTTGTTGGTCGCGATACCGGTGGAAGGCTTGGGTCTGCAGCAACTCGATTGCTGGGATCGCGGGTTCAAATCCCGCTAAGGGTATGGATGTTCGTCTGTTGTGTTTGTTGTGTGTTGTGTAGGTAGCGGCCTCTGCGACGAGGTGCTCGCTCGTTCAGAGGAGTACTACTTGGTGTGTTGTGTGTGTTCTTATAAATCTCAAAAACGAGGTGGCCTAGGCCCGATTTGGGCTGTAGCGCCACAGAAAAAAAAAAGCCTTGTAGCTTAACTAGTTACGCCACAATTATGTTTATAAGTTGTGTTTATTATTTTTGTAAAACAAATTAGATTTTAAGTTTTGTGAAATAAATAAACCCCGATCCCAGTGGCCGAGCGGTCTCGGGCGTAGGTCTGTGGCCGCTCGCTTGCTGGAATTGCGGGTTTGAATTCCGCCGGGGGCATGGATGTTTGTCTCTTGTGAATGTAGTGTGTTGTACAGGTAGAGGCCTCTGACACGGGCCGATGCCTCGTCCAGGGGAGTTCTACCGACCGAGTGTGTGTGTCATTGAGTGTGATCAGGTGCAACAGTAACCCTCGACACCTATAATGAGTAGGTAGAAGAGGTCTGACTAAGAAAGAAAGAAACATAACTTAGCAACGTAATTTTTGTATAAGATCACAGACCTCAGGTTTGTCTTAATGGAGTTGTATTGGGACGCACTTTGGGATTATCGTCAAGGAGACTCACCATTATACTTAGATCTTATTCCATCCAAGATACCTCAGATGAATGTCGATATATCGTACCCCAAGGAACGGATTCCTTCAAGCTGATAGTCGCCCAACTGCCTGAAGAGTTCTCGTTTTATAGAATCAGAATGTTTTGCATCTGCTTATTGAAAGGAGGTGGCTTGATGAAACGCACAGCCTGTGTGGACGTGGTGGCTGGACAACATTTGTTGTTGCTGCTGGTAATCGCACTCGACCGCCGGTCTCACAGTGAGATCAGTTATAATTTGGGCAAATTCTTCTTAAGAATTTTATATTTAAACGTTTGTCGTGGTTGAGTTGTTAGCACTCCTGCTTTGTATGTGGGAGATAGCGTTGGATTCTTCGACTGTGACTGCTCTTGACTGAAGATGTTGGTGCTTCTCGCCACTTCTTGTAGGTAATTTCTGATTAAGAAAATACCGTTGTGGGAAATCTTCGGTAGCGTGATGTTTACATAGGCCGGTCTTCGTCGTAGAACTTGGTCTGTTGTCCTAAAGGAAGAACATGGACTGAGGTTGCTGAATTGAATATTTGGACCTCAGAGGAAGTTACAGGAGGATGGAGAGAATTAAGGACGAAGACCAATACATTTTGTGCTTCTGATCAAATAATACTGTGATGATGACATCAAGGAACGTGTGTAGCGTGCGTTGGAAAGGCTGAATATGAAGCTTTAATCGGAAATGTGAAATGAAGAGACATCTTGCAAGGCATTGGCATAGCTAATAGGATAATATGAAAATTGATCTTAAAGAAGAGAGGTGAGGAAATTGGAGCGGATTAATATCTTTCAGGTTGATGCCAGTGAAGTTAAATCCAGGATTGTCATGGCAAAAACAGCATTCAACAAAAGGAAGAGCCTTTTCACCGGCAAAGTGGGCTTAAATTTAAGGAAGAAACTAGTAAAGTGCTACATTTGGAGCATAGCTTTGTATGGTGCTGAAACGTGGACACTTCGGAAAGTAGATCAGAAATATCTGGAAAGTTTTGAAATGTGGTACTGGAGAAGAATGGAGAAGAACAGTTGGACCGATCGTGTGAGAAATGAAGAAGTATTACACAGAGTCAAGGAGGAGAGGAATATCCTATATACGTTAAAAAGAAGGAAGGTTAGTTAACTGGATGAGTCACATCTTGCGTAGGAACTGCCTTTGAAACACATTATTGAAGGAAAGATAGAGGGAAGGATAGAAGTGACGGGAAGAGGAGGAAGAAGACGTAAGCATCTGCTGGATGACCTTAAGGAAAATAGGGGATGCTGTAAATTGAAAGAGGAAGCACTAGATCACACTCTGTGGAGAACTCGCTGTGGAAGAGGCTATGGACTTGTAAGACAGACTACAGAATGAACGTGGTGTTGTGTGGCAGTGAAGTGTGAGGTTCTGTTTAAGGCGGGAGATCTTTTGGTCAGGTGAGCGACTCTTAGTGTGTGCTGGATTCTGCAGCATGGATTTAGCTATCACACCGTTTCAAATTGTCTATATGTACAGGTATCCGTACGAAACCAGTGACATGTGTTATTAATGTGCGTTTTCTTTCTGACAAGTAATGCTGAGCTAGTTTTGTTCTTAGCCTTCCATTTTGAAAACAGTCATGATCGTGACGTATGTGTTCAGTATTGTGTGTGTTCACTTTTGTCTGTCTGCATGTGTGCTACGGATATGCGTGCCATGATTAATGTGAACTGAACAAGCTGAATTGCTTCGGCATGTAATATATGAAATATTATGAGCATTGTTCAATCACTGTTACGTCGTGCTGCTCAGTTCGCTGTGTGGAACGTTTATTGAACCAAACTTTGGGGTCTTAAAGATTCAACACCGCTAATACCAAAACTAGCCATTGGACACGATTCTGAATAAGTTTTTTTTTAAACAGTCCAGATTATGTACGAAGTGACTCCGTTGAGAAGCTAATAGTCGTGCAGCTGGTTAAGAAAGTATCTGCTTTTTATAGGACCAGGAGGGTTGTTAACGGAATTTATTATGGCGTGAGCTGAATGAAGAACGTTACCGATTTCGCTTATAAATTTGACAAAATTGATACGGTCTGTTGGAGCTTCTTGGAATTGTTTGTAGCGAAGACGGATAATTTATTCCATGAGTGGATATTTTAAGTTTAACCCTTTAAGGGTTGTAACTAAATATTCTTCAATGTTTACCATTCAATACCTCTAGCAGTTTGCTTGCAATGTGTATTATGTGTGTATGTGATTGGAATAAACTGCGATTATTTTCCCCTAAACTTCAGACACTCTGGCTTCACTACAGGGGCACTGCGCTGCAAGCCGGAAGGTTGCGAGTTCGTTTTCCGATGGTGTCATTGGAAATTTTCATTAAGTTAATCCTTCCTGCCGCACTATGGCACTGGGGTCGACTCAGCCTCTATTAGAATGAGTACCAGGAATATTTCCCGGGTGGTAAAGGCGGCCGGTGCGTAGGGCTGACAACCTTCCCACTTTCATGTGCCGATTTTCTGGAAATCTTTGGGGTCACAACAGGAATTAAACTTCGGTATCGCCATCCCGTTGTTTTACCCTTACCTTGCTTACAACACGCTGTATGCTCCGTCTCAAGAGAGTCGTGAGACTTTACATAAATATAACACGTAAAACGAAGGTAAATACAGGGTTATTCAAAATGATTGTCGGGGTTTTAACAACTTGTCATACACAGTACACTTGAGATAGGAGTATATGTATTTTTTTATTTAATAGAACAACACTCCAAGTTTTTGTGACATACCTTACAGGTGCTCTATATGTGCACCCTTTGTGATTCTACAAACATCAACACGATAATCGAGTTCGTTCCAAACTTTTTCTAGCATGTCAGCGGTGATGGTTTCAATGGCGGTTCTGATTCGTACCTTCAGTTCCGGGATACTTGCGGGAAGAGGAGGAACATAAACCTGATCCTTGACGTAACCCCATACAAAGAAATCACATGGGGTTGCGTGAAGAACGAGGTGGCCAAGTTGTTAAAACCCCGACATTCATTTTGAATAACCCTGTATGTTGTATTGTAAATCCTATCTTAGGTGTGAGATAGATATCACCCGTCACAACTATTGTGTTAAAATTTTTTTTACCTTTTGTAGCTACAAACTGCAAAAGAATCATGTAGCGTGTTGCTGACAAGTTACTGTGTTACAGTACACTCGTAGTGCCGTTTGACGGTGTTTGCGTTCAATGAATCTGAATACACGTGAGGGTACTATAAATTTAAAACACTTCCGCGTTGGGTCGTCGTTGGAATTTAAACCCCAGCGTTATTTAGGGATTAAACAGTATAGATGCACCCTCACGGTGTAGGTTTTTTTTCTTTCATCCTCCTGTTACTTCCATTTACTTTCTGTCAGCATAATAACCTCATATGTCTTAAACCCATATTCGCCTCTGTGGATGACAGACGAAGTGTAAGATATATACAATATTAGGCGTTTTTCAGCGCCGTTTTGTTTTCTGTAGTGCCTAGTTGATATGGCGTCACTGAATAAACCAAGGAGGTAATCCGTCGAATCAAACAATGTCGCTACAGGCAGCAACGCCTCTCGCATGACGGGGGCGATACGTAAAATAGGCCACGGGCGCGTGGTGTATAGTCCTTGAAGCTTCGCGAGACGCAGTCGTCCTCATAATTATTTTAATGGAATTTTATGTTATTTATACCGTGCATATCCTTATACGTAATCAATACGTCGGCGAACGTATGCACTTAATAAAATACATTCAGAAGAAGTATAAAACTCCTACATGTTTCGGCACCCGGGTGCCATCATCGGGGAGTTATTCTGAAACAAAAGAGTGCAAGGCCAGCACGCTTGTCTAGGTATTGTGTCACGACATATGTACTTTCTTAATGGAATTCATCCCGTTGTCCTGCGACATGTTAATATCGGTGTATATATATTACCGTCAGTCACAGAAAACTTTTAATAATATCTTCAGTGAATTTTGAGACGTCTCACAAATTTCAGAACATCTATAAGCATACTCAGTTATGTTTTAAATCTTGTATTTTATTGCCTGATTGTGGTTCACAAGGACTGAAATATGTAGCATTCATTGATGATGATATTAAAAGTTTGTTATGATTGACGGTAATATATATATTTATTTTTTTTCTCTATAGCTCGACAGCCCTATATGGGCCTGGGCCTCCTCGTTTCGTCGAGGCTTCACGATCACACTTTTTAGACACACCACACTCGGTAGGACTCTTATGGACGAGGGACCAGCTCGTCGCAGAGACCTCTACCAGACAACACACAACTCACAAGAGACAGACATCCATGCCCCCGGTGGGATTTTTTTTTTCTTTCCTGTCCGGGGTTTTTCCCCTTTGATCCATTTGTGTACTGTTTAAATCCTTTCGTCCTTCATGTCACTTTACGTTTCATACTATCGTCCTTACAACTAACACAACACAAACATCCATGCCCCCGGTGGGATTTTTTTTTGTATTAATTCCTGGGTTTTCCCCTTTGATCCATTTGTACTGTTGAAGTCCTTTTTGTCCTGCATGTCACCTTATGTTTCATGCTATCTTCCATACATCTAACACAACACAAACATCCATGCCCCCGGTGGGATTCGAACCCACGATCCCAGCAAGCGAGCGGCCGAAGACCCACGCCTTAGACCACACGGCCACTGGGATCGGCAATATATGTATATGCTACACCAATATTAACAGCTCACATGTTCCATCATCCCAGCGGCAGTCGTTACACCGTTATGTAATCTAATCCTAATCCTTGTGAACCTTAAATGCCCCACACCAAGGACGAGTTTCATCATGACTTGGTCAAACCTGTGCAGTGTTGGAGAGTTTTATGTAACGTTTTATTACAGTCGATGTTATCTCAGTTCATCTTACGAGTCCACGGAGAGGTGGGGTTTGCATTATGTCAAGTGAGTCCTATATCGCAGTTTCTCCCCACGTGTGTGACCGGGACTTTGCCCCACTGGCCGTATAAGGCATCAGGTTGGCCATGGCCTCTCCTCCTCCCATTGTGGATCCATGTGACCTTTAACCTCTAAAACCTGTGTTGCTTTAATAACGCTCTATCTTCAGTTCCCTGCCGGACATACATTCGGTACCCTTCCTGTCCATCTGAGTCCATGTGGATGCCAATTATTCACACTTGTGACTGGTCATGCGGTAAAAATTGCTACCACTTACCACCAAGAATTATAACCCTTTCTAGCACGAATTTTATGTAACTTGTCATTTACAAATTAAGTCATACCACACAGTAAACACTCAGTTTCCGTTACCAAGACCAACCAGTTAAATGCTGTTTAGGGAAATATTGCTGTTTATTATGAGAATCTTTTTTTTCTTCTCCCTTCTCCTCCAGTGGCTCGACAGCCCCTTGGGGGCCTAGGCCGCCTCATTTGTCAAGGCTTCACGATCACACTTTAGACATACCACACTCGGTAGGACTCCTCTGGGCGAGTGATCAGCCCGTCGCAGAAACCTCTACGTGACAACACACAACATGTGAGAATCTTGCGGAAGATAATACACTTTGTGGCCAAAACGCAGAGCTCTTCAATGTTAACAGTATATGGCACGTATAATTACCACTGTGTTTCAAAGGATTAACAAGTACTATAAGTTCCTTAAAGGTTTATCATTGAACGTAAAACCATCTGTTAGTACATACAGAGTGTACATTTTATCTTGTTCCTGAGCAGGGCAGCTGTTACAGGAGTTTCATCTCACAGGACGCCCTATTCCACAGGGAGTTTATGTCCATTTTCCCCCTACAGTTCAGTTTACTTTATTTCATGGAAGTGTCTCCAAGTAGGCCTAATGTAATTGTCCGGCAGATGCAGGCTTCTAATGCGGTTAAGCTGCCGTGATCAGACACGCAACAAAATGGACTCTCCACCCTGTATAATGTGAGGTTGCTATTGGATTATGAAAACATTTGAATTCAATTAGCAGTATTATAACCAACAAATGCACTTTTTTGTATTTCTGTTACACTTTTACCCTACATATGTTTCGGCTGTGGTCCAGCCATCATCAGGGTACACTAGTAGGTTCACCTCACTGTCACTGGTTCATTTGGTATTATCACACGCCATCACTGTTTTTGTAGCTTTTGTTCACTTTCAAAAAGAAGTTTGTGTCCGCCTTGAGAGTGAAACAGAGCTACAAAAACCAAACATTGTGTTGACTTGTGATAATACCAAATGAACCATGCCAGTGAAGTGAACCTACTAGTGTACCCTGATGATGGCTGACCACAGCCGAAACATATGTAGGGTAAAAGTGTAACAGGAATACAAAAAAGTACATTTGTTGGTTATAATACTGCTAATTGAATCAAAATGCACGGTGAAAATAACGTGAAAATTGAAGTTCTTATGGAGTGTGCCCTCGATTCGACTTGGCCAACCGCAAAATTCTTTTATGACGCTGATGGTCTGAGCTACAATTAAAAGTACCAAAATCCTCATTTGACAACTCCCTCAAGTGATTTAAACAGGGCGCCCATTATGTGTCGTCTCGTAAATATATGCATAGCAGACAATGTGACCGACTAAATTAAGAATAATTGAGCAGTCATTCGCGTTCATCGAGTTGTTTCAGCAAGTAATTTCAGAGCTTAAGTGATGAAGTTAGATTTAGATTTTGGACTAAATCATAAACTGAAGCGGCCTCGATGCTAAATTAATTCAGAGTTTGGATCCAGAGTTTACATTGCATCTCCGGAACGCGCTAAATTAAATCAGCCGAGGTGGACAAGCGCAGACAAAGAATCGTAAAACCAGGCATGTCTGTCCGTTGACGACAAGCATACCGAATTAAGTTCGAAAGTGATGACCCTTCTTGTGTCTGTATTTCAGAATTCACACGGCAGTAGCCTACAGATTGTCATGTAATATGCATCCTCTAGAGCCTTCGTAGCCGATCCCAGTAGCCGCGCGGTCTAAGGTGTGGGTCTACGGCCGCTCGCTTGCTGGGATTGTGGGTTCGAATCCCGCCGGGGGCATGGATGTCTGTCTTTGTGAGTGTTGTGTGTTGTCAGGTACATGTCTCTGCGACGGGCTGGTCCCTCGTCCAGAGGAGTCCTGCCGAGTTGGTGTGTCTAAAGTGTGATCGTGGAAGCCTCGAATAATGAGGCGCGCTAGGCCCCCAAGGGGCTGTCGAGCCATTGGGGGGGGGGGGGGGGGGGGAGAGTGCCTTCGTAACGTAAGGCATCTTAACTTAGAGACGTAAATCGTACGATGCATCGGCCATTATGTTGATTTCTTGGGAATTGCTTCATCAGTAGCATGAATTTATATTGGAACGACTGATATGTTTTGAATTATAACCCGTTGAAGACGGAAAGACAGGGAGGCGTAAGACACAGTAGAAGAGTGCGCGAGAGGGAAAGACAAGGGAGAAGTGGGAGACACTCTGTTCGGGGGTGGAAGAAGGAGCGTTACTTTGTTAGAAGGTTCCCAGGCTTTCATCCGCTCGTCCTTCTGATAGGCGTCGTATGAAAATTAAGACGTTAGAATGGTCGAAAGCAGTGGCTTAAAATATGGGCCGCAGAGTTTTTGTTTATTCATAATGCTATCTACATTATGTAAACAATTTTAGTTCCTACCTCACAGAGAAACACTGTCTATAAAGACCAACCAGTTAATGCTGTAAGGAAATAAACGGTGTTTATTATGACTATATATGAGACAGGTAATTTGCAAAATGCTGCGTTTCTTTATATTACACAAGTGGTACGTGTTGCCAGTGGGCGTTAAACGGTTAATGCTCGGGTTATTTAAAGGTCCTATTTCAACTGCAACTGTGACTACGGTTATATGCCGGGGAAGTACCGCTGTCTTCCAAATCATTTCCAAGTTATTTCTCAGAAAATGCTACATATTTCGGATTAAAATAATCCATCATCAGGCCAAATACAGACTTAAATTGCAGGTAAAATGGAACTAATATTACATTATGATTCTTTGTTTTTTTTTTTTTGTGGGATCGCACATCACAATATTAGTATCACAAAATTGTATTAAATAAATGAGCCAGTAGTAGATAAAAATAAGATTAAAATTAATATTATGTTTTTTTTAATTTTTTTTAAAATATTAAGCTTTATTTCCTTTGTTGGTTTAATACATCGAGACTCTTCTTACAGGTATCAAGTTGTTCCTTACACCAACTTCCTTTGAATTAAAAAATGAGACACTCAAGTGACTGTGATGTATACAATACCTTGATGTGTAGCTGTAGTGAAAAGTAGGTTGTAGCACCCCCCCCCCCAAAAAAAAAAAACACTACCATCATATATTATGTTGTTTTGATTATTTCAAAGACACAGCGTGATGAATTCTATTAACGTTGTACATTGTGTCCGATTTAATATTCTGAATGAATATAAATGAAGAAGCAGGAAAGATTTTCAGTGTCATGGTAATGCGATTATGCAAGCGAATGTCTGGATTGTGTGGTAGGAGGTTGTCCTCTGTCATAAGAATTACGTATATTACGTTGGACGGGATCCAAATTCCATTTCCTCCATTCGTCCGGATTAACCGCCGAAAGGCACAGCCAAACGGGGATCCGTGGCAAAATGAACCGGGTGTATGAAAAACATGGTTCTGTGAATGAGACAAACGCTGTGTTCTGTGATGTTTGTAGTACAGATAATTTAGTTTGGAGCCACGAAGGTTTGAGACATGTACACTGGTTCGGTGTTTAAAAATACAAGACAGGCAAAGTACGTATAACGTAACATTGAGGCGCGTTCGCGTAACCGTTGTTGCGTGGAAAAGCAATAGGTGTTAAATATTCTGAGTGTATGTGTGTTGTGTGTGTGTGTAGCCTCAGTTATCCAGAATGCATTTCGCATGCTCCGTATTATATTGTCGTCTGTGGCTTGTTGGCTGTACCATATTTTTCCACATTATTTCATAAACGGCACGATTTTAGGGAAAAACGTTATTGAACATAAAATGTGTGTTTTGATTTTCTCTACAACTTTTGTCTGAAACATTTCTTATTGTAAGAAGAATTGAGTGAGATATCAGAAATGTGCATAGGTCTTCATGTAAAGTACCAGTTATGCTTGTCAGGTTTTAATTAAACTTGGAATTTTCTCGACAGATTTTGAAAAAATCTTCAGATATCAAATTTGACGAAAATCCGTCCAGTGGGAGCCGAGTGGTTCTATGCGGACGGATAGACGGACGGAAATGACGACGATAATAGTAGCTTTTCGCAATTATGCTAACGCGCCTAAAAATTGTAAACAACGGTTCGGGGCGGATTTTCATGAAATTTGGTATAGGAGTTTTTACAACAAGCTTGAGTTTCGTGAAAATCGACTCGTTGAGAGTCATACTTTACTTCTGGGCGCACATGAATTTCTACCAATGTTTTCCGTATTTCGAACGAATTTTGGTGAAGTTCGGCAAGACAGTTCCACATAATACCGTCTAACAGTTTCGTAAATACCGGCGAAGCCATGCTTCACTTAAGAGCATATTTGAAATGATGTCTGTATTTTCTACATTTTCTTCGTATTTGGATAGAATCTGGTACAGGAAATGTATACGGACATTTATTGCGTGGTAACAAGTTTCGTGAAAATCGGCCAAGTGAAAACCGTACTTAGAGGCGTGAATTAATTCCTTTCTTTCACTTTCCACGTTTATTGTCCGATTTGCGTGAAATTGGATATGTGACATGCACATAATTCTATTGAGCATTTGTGAGTTACACGAAAATCGGCTTCGGGAAGGTCGTAATTTTGTTTTTGGCGTAAATGAAATTGTATTGGAGCATCAAACCCTGAAACCGAATGAGTTTTTGAAATCGTAGAACGCCTTGCGTAAAATATGTAGACAGTTACAATCTTCCCAGTAAGTATCTTTAATCTGGTACGAGCATTCTGTTGAGGATAATTTGTAGTTACGTATGCAGATTGTTATTAGTCCGGAGAGATAGACTGCACAAGCTTATGCTTCCGATAAGATGTAATGGCACATTGTGCCTTTACGTTCCGTATATTTATAGTACATTATATTACACTGGAACGATAGGTTATTCTTTTTGGCCACACACTGTCACCATTGGGAAGCTACTTTCCACTGCCCTTTCATTGTTGCTGCCTCCTTCTCCTATTCGTAACGACCAGCAACGTTGAATGCTGACGTATAACAGCAGATGAAGAAGCGTTAGCCTTTTATAGTAAATTTTAGAATTAGTCTAAACCAAATTTCAGCGTTCCAAATGACTGCATGATGTTTTGCTTTGTTTTGCAGACAACGACGCTCAGAACTTCCGGCATCTCGCGGGCCAGAGGCGGTCCGACTGTAGAGAAGTTGGTGTTCAACAACCACACGGAATGCGGCTGCGTTGACCGACTTGAAGAGTTCATGCCCAAAGACAGGCCAGGTGCTAATAATGATAAGGAGAACACGGGAAGACGCGGGTTTCGAGGCTACTACAGCCCGGATACAGACAGGTATGTGATATAATGTGAGGATTCAGACGTTCAGTCCTGGCTTGACACCATTCCGTCTTGCGGTTGCAAGTAAGCCTACACGGGTAGTCGCGTAGCATTCGTTCACCTTGTTAGTCGGGCTCGCGATGTTAACACTGGCTGGGAAGTGCTTTGAACACACACCTGTGAACCTTGCTTGCGTACATTTACAAACCTATCTGGGTTTTCGTATTTTACTACTGCTGTGCTAGAACCCACCGTATTTGTAAACATGTGTTCAACCACTGTTCCCCCAGTGGCGAAGTGCTCATGTTAGTAATGTTAGCCATGTAAGACCAGCCAACATGGTTAGAACGCTTCGAGTCTGAGCTGAAGTAGAATTTTAACACGATCGACAGAAACATTCAGACTGTGCTGTGTCATACGAAGAATATAGGCCGGATGTATTCGAGTTCAAATTTATTTAGTTGGCATTGTTTTATATCTTTGGATGTGGTTGGTAACACCGGGTTTTTAGGCGCGTTCGCAAAATTGCGAAAAGCGACTATTAGCTTCGTCATGTCTGTCTGTATGCCTGCCTGTTTGTCTGTTTGTGTCCACATGGAACAACTCGGCTCCTACTGTACGGATTTTCATTAAATTTGACATATGGGCATTTTTCGAAAATCCATCGATAAAATTAAAGTTTCATTACAATCTGACAAGAATAACGGGTACTTTACATGAAGACC
This sequence comes from Reticulitermes speratus, assembly GCA_021186555.1. NCBI lineage: Eukaryota > Metazoa > Arthropoda > Insecta > Blattodea > Rhinotermitidae > Reticulitermes > Reticulitermes speratus. The sequence continues at coordinate 40,543,386 of JAJKFL010000042.1, read as the reverse complement.
CATGTACGTTTATGATAATATCTCGCTGAATTCTTCTTAGAATGAGAAATGTTTCAGACAAAAGTTGTAGAAAAAATCAAAACACATTTTATGTTCAATATCTTTTTCCCGAAAATTGTGCAGTTTATGAGATAATGTGGAAAAATACGGTATAGCCAGATATGCCACAGATGACAGTATAATACGGCGCATGCGCATTGTATGCTGAATAACTATGGCTAGAGAGAGACACACTTGTAATATGCAATAAGTCCTGCTTTTGCACGGCAACAATGGTTACGCGAACGCGCCTCAATTTTACATTTATAGTACATGGCCTGTCTTGTTGCCAATGTACGCCCATTGCTTTTAATATTAATGGCTAAGATTTATCTTGACTAAGTATTATCTTCTCTCCGATGTTAATCTCGTCTAAGTTTTTATATAAAAATAGTAATATATTTATGATTACAATCCCTCCACTTTCATTTCATATAGATCTTGCAATAGGCCTGATGTAAAACACAAAGATAGATGTTAGACAGTTCATACATTCCTTCTGGGTTAGGCTAGAAACCCATGTCCATCTCATATGGTCTCATTTTAGCCTACTTTATGGCGCGTTCGCTACTAATGGCGTTTATTAGCTGCGCCACTTCTGTCCGTCGTCAGTAATGACTCGCGAGCGCCGCTGAACGATTTATCACGAAGCTCGCTCCAGACATGGTTACGGCCGGACAAATTGAACTGAATTTTAAATGAAAACCAACATGGCGTTTGTGTGTGTGTGTATCTCAAGCGTGGCTCACTCATAGTTACTGGAGCAAAAAGAAAGTTTTATACGTAAAATATACAGGAAAATAAAGCACACATTTCGTGCCCAGTACACCTTCTCAGTAAGTGTCACTGTTTTTGGGATGACTAAACAGAAGCGAGTGAATGCGATAGGATTGTTACTGGAGACGTACATTTTCTAAAATTTGTCTGTTTCCACTTACGTCTGCCCCGAAAGTTTTATTTTTTGTTGTTCCGGTTTTTGATATTTTTATTAATAATAATACCGTAAATATTTGGAGTAATAACGAAGGGTTAAGATTTAGGTCCATTAAGACCTCTTCCTCTTGATCATTCCATCTTTGTTTTGTTCTATCCAGATCACGTTGTCCGTTCAAGTGATACTGGAAAACCAGTAGTGGGAGACAGTCTTCTTCCATTCTTGTCATATGTTCCCTCCATGTCCGTTGGTATTGGAAGATGTTTGCAGCTATGTAGCGTGCTTGTAATTCCTCGCGGATGCCTGTATTTCTTTGTTTAAGTCTAGTCAAACCTATAACAGTAGCCTTAGGAATTTCACCTGTACTGCTTCTAATTTCTTTGTGTATCGTTTATTTAAAATTCAAATTTATGAACCATAGCTAAGTGCCTCCTTTTATGTGACGTCACGCAGGCGTGGTTTTATTATCTGTAGTCATTTGTCCACCGACTTGCCTTTCAGTTGCGCCAGTTATTTATTACTTTCCGGTTTTTTGCTTAGTTTTTGAGAGAACGTTTCCGTGATATTCACAGTTTAATTTTAGTGTGCTGTATTTTGTCTTTGCGTCTCCTCTTTAAGTGTTAGGATGATGCACTACTTTCTCTGCACTTGTTAGTTTCATTAAATTCAAGTTAGAGTGATTTTATTGTTCTTTATTAATGCCACACTGACTGACTGGCTGACTTAACTAACTCCATGGAGCAGTGTCCTTCTTGAGAAGCTAACAGTTCCTCAGCTAGTCAAGAAATTCGTTGTATTTTATGGAAACCGCAGGTCCATTAACGCATTCACAAGAGCCCGTCACCTGCCCCTAATCTGAGCCAGATGAATCCAGTCCTTCCTCCCCCTCCCCCCCATTTCACTTCTTTAAGATTTATTTTAATATTATTCTCTCATCTACACCTCGGTCTTCCAAGTGGTCTCTTTCCCTCAGGTCTCCCCACCGAAACTCTGTATGCACTTCTCCCATACGTGCTACATGCCCCGTCCATTTCATTCTTCTCGATTTGATCACCCGAACAATATTTGGTGCAGAGTACAGATCATTAAGTTCCTCGTTATGTAGTCTTCGCCACTCCCCTGTTACCTCGTCCCTCTTAGGACCAAGTATCATCCTCAGCGCCCTATTCTCGAACACCCTCAGCCTATGTTCCTCCCTCAGTGTGAGAGACCAAATTTCACACTCATACAAAACAACAGGCAAAATTATAGTTCTGTATGATCTGTTAATGCCACGCACACATTTATGCTTGAAATCTTTTTAAGTGTAAGGCCCACTTCCAAGACCGTCATCTAAATAAGCGAAGATGTCACAAGTCAGGCACCTCAAATGTGATAAATGTGCCAGACGGTTAGAATTGTTTCCATGTGGCTGCATATTTCTCAAGCAACACCATCAATCATTTGTTTTCTTATCCCATATAATTCAGTTGTATAACCTCTTCACATTTAGGGTCCGGTAAGTTGTGTTCCTCTCTGTAGGCAGGCCACTTATTCTGATGTCTTGCCAGCCTTTGGAATGACACTGCAGGTACTGTAATGTCTGTGCAGTTGACACGACGACTGCTATCCGACGACGCTGAGAAGTCGCTTTTGCGGGCATGGAACGTGATTGAGACAAGGAAAAGAAAAGGGCTGGAATATAATTGTGAAAGATTGTGACGATGATAATGCCTGTCAGACTTGGAATAATTTAATTCCTGCGCTACGTCAACCGTCTCGCTGTAAAATATAAAAACAGACAACGAAATAATAACTAGTATAAACTGTAGAAGGTGTTTTGTGTCGCCTTTTAGCGCTAGACGATGGAAAATGTCCATAAAGTGGATGGTCCCCCTCCCCTCCCACACTGGAGTTTTAACCTGTTCATTTTTGTAAATCAGTGGTCGATTTTAAAAAGTGGAATTAAGAAATGTAAAAGTCGCCGAACTGTGGCATTAGTTTCTGCATCGTTTGTTAAGTAGGCCTAACTGTAAATTAAAAGATATTTAGTTTGTAAGAACAGGGTGCTGAGGAGGATACGTTGGCAGGAAGCAACAGGAGAATGGCGTTAATTACACAAAGAGGGGTTTCATAATTTATGTTCTTCGCCATGTATCATCATTACCATCATATCAGGGAGAGTACGGCGTGTGGTGGGCGAGTCACGCACCACACGCCGTACAATACACGAAGATTTACTTACACCGTAACAATGTATAATTTTTAACTATTGTAACAAACTATTAAGTCGACCTCGGTGGACTAGTGGTTAGCGTGCTCGCCACTGGACCCAAGGTTCGCGGGTTCGATCCCGACCGAGGTCGATGGATTTTTAAGGATGATAAAAATCCGGAGCACCACTTCCTTCGGAGGGGAAGTAAAGCCGTCGGTCCCATGTCGTAGATTTACGGCATGTAAAAGAACCTTACGGGCATGAATAAAAATGTTGCGTAAGCCAAATTGCCTCCATTTCTCATCCAAGTCTCCTGACTGCCTGCCAGATGGCTCTGGCGGTCACATCAGGATCAATAGAACACTAAGCGCGGCTAGCTGGCCGGTCACCAGCTGCCATGAATGCGCATGACTTAGTAACCTCGACAAGAGGAGGCAAGAGGAGGCCCAGGCCCATACAGGGCTGTTGAGCCAAGAATTATTATTATTAACAAACTATTACAGTTTCACCAACATTATTATATTACATTTATGTATGCTAATTTAACCAAAACCTGTAATATTCTGCACTATTGATATCACAACGTATGTACGCCTATTGTGACCTGATTTATTGCTGTTAAGTTTTATAGAACCTTTGGTGTCAGCTCCCTGAAGATGGCGTGATACGACGCCGAAACATGTAGCAGCTGTGTAAAAGATAGTACAAATAAAATATAGCATAGTGCATTTTTTGGTGTTGCATTAGTTTCTAACTTCATATTTCTGAGTTTTATATTGTTGGAGTGAATAAACTGCTCCTAAACGAGAGCTGTTCAGATTTTATGGACATCCTGTATAGTAACATGTTTTTTTTTATGTAGGAGGAATAAACCCCGCCCCCATTTAGGAGTAAACCCCCTGCCTCCCAATTTCTTTGCTGTAAAGGAGATTTCGTCATAACCTGTCAAGTTATTGTGTATCCAGAGCAGTAATGTAAATACAAAGCCTGCTATTTTTATCTCTTCCTTTACGCTACTTTATAACTGGCATAGTTTCCACTTTGCCCTTTCGGTATTTAGTATACCTTATATGTGCACGTACAGGTCTGATGTTTGTTCATAACACGAAGAGTTATTTACAGGATTACCTCGCTGGAATTGCAAATCACAGCGTGTACGTAGTCATCCACTGCAAGGTTACATTTTGCCTCCAGCGAACTGTCCCATTAGTTGCTCTAAGACAGATAGATGGATCATTCGTTGATGTAAAGAGGCGTTAATATAGCTCCTAAATATCAGGTTACCATCGACCGTTGCGTAAAGGTTTAACGCTGTAACCAGTAGGTCTGCGTGGAATTCACGGCAATGAAGGCCAGTCACACAGACTTCTTCGTTATTGTGTTTTGCTGACATTGAGTAGATTCTCACTGTAGGTGGCTGAAGTATTTTGGAGTCAGTATTTATATAGAATGTTGCTACTGTGTATTGTCCGCGGGCAATTTCTTTGTCTATTCGCTTTTTTTTCTCTCTCTCTCTTCTCTCGTCCAGAGATCTCTTGAGAATAGGATTTTTAAGTTACCTTATTGCCGGCTTCGTAAGACATTTGTCTCCCTAAAAAAGTCTCCCTGCCACTTCACGTCGGATGATTAATTGTTACCGCAGCAATACCTGGGTAATTACAGGGTGCGTCTTATCACTTGTGGCGTCTTTTGAGGCGGGGCGTACGGTACTTAGTAATTATGCCGAATCGCATATTAACTGTTAAAATATCTACTGGATAAATGCCTTTAGAACTCAAAATAAAATGTGTATGTATATATATTAAATTTGGGAGATCTCGCAAATGTAATATATATATATATATATATATATTTATATATATATATATGCGTTTTGTTCGAAAGTCATGTATTTAAATGCATGAGGATGGTCACTACGACCGAAACATGTAGCATATATTGACGAAACTAATACAATCTGTTGTGGTTGAGGGCAGCACGTGTCAATTCTAATATTTGCTTCGTATCACCCTTCTGGTGCCTAAAATTTTGAGATGGCTTCTAGATTTTTTATTTGGAAAATTTGTGCACTCCTGTGTATGATAGTAATCGTGACTGAAATTTTGGAGGACGGATTAAGACTGACCCTTTCTAAGGATCCACCAGAGTAGGTCCCCCCCCCCCCTTCCAACTGAAGACGGAGTCAGATCCAGCTTTCGAAACGTTGTGGATTCTTCTGTCCTTAGACGATAGACAGTGTACAAAATTTCAGTCATGAGTAAGATACGAAATCATGTACAGCTATTTTTGTCGTGTATTTTCTCAACTAATAGAGACTGCAGGTGCGAATATGGTGTGGAGGTCTACGGAATTTCTTGACGATACGAGAGGATCTTCATATTCGATACGGCTGGGAACTACTACTGTAGATAATGTGTAATTAAAAGTTAAAATGTATTGTCTTTTATAAGCATTATACAGGGCATACATAAAAGAATAGTGCGGTTTTAATAGTGAACACTACTAAAACCGCACCATTCTTTTGTGTATGCCCTGTATTCGTATGAAATTTCGTGTAAACCAGTCAAGTGATTATAGATCTATTCAGGACAGAGACACGCAACGAAGTTGGAATACGATTGTAACCAAAAAGGAAAGGCCCTGTTGTGCGCCGTGAAATGCGGGTATGTTCATAGAGAGTATATAAGTCATTGTCATTTTATCCCGACAGCAGACAGTGTGATTGAAAGCGCATCTTAATATGGCGCCGTGTCCAGACGCCTGCAGTAAAACGTGTCAACCCGTGACACTGTCTTGTGCTGGTCTGTCATATATTCCGTTCTGTCTGAAAGAAAACTAGAAACGGTCACCATATTTGGTGCTTCGTGTGGCACGACTTAACAGTATGTGGAGTCGTACTTACTGAGAATTCTAATTATTCGGTACATTTTAAAGTATAATAATGATGTTGTAAAGTTTGTGTTCGTCATGGTACTGTATTTGCAATTGAAGGACTGTGTCAGAGATTTTAAATGATCCATAACCGTGCATTGGACAGTCAGATATGGTAACGAAAACCAACAAATGCGCACAAGTTTATGAAAATATATTATAAACGTAGTAATACCTGCTACATGTTTCGGCCACTCAGAGTGCCATCCTCAGGGAGGTGCGTTACGAAGAATAAATACATTGAGATGTTACAGAAGTTTGTGAACCAATGGACACGTAAAAAATTAAATATTAAAATTATATAATAACCATGGCTCAACAGCCCTATATGGGCTCAGGCCTCCTCTTTCCGAGGTTACTGGGTCGTGCGCATTCGTGACAGTTGGTGACTGGCCAACTGGCCGCGCTGCTGTTCTATCGATCCTGATGTGACCGCCAGAGCCATCTGGCAGGCAGTCAGGAGACTTGGGTGAGAAATGACCACTTTGAATTTTGCTTACGAAACATTTCTATTCATGCTCGTAAGGTTCTTTTACATGCCGTAAATCTACGACATGGGACCGACGGCTTTACTTCCCCTCCGAAGGAAGTTGTGCTACGGATTTTTATCACCCTTAAAAATCCATCGACCTCGGTCGGGATCGAACCCGCGAACCTTGGGTCCAGTGGCGAGCACGCTAACCACTTGTCCACCGAGGTCGACAAATATTAAAAATTACGTGGTTTAAAATACATATTACAGTTTAAAATACTAATTCTGGTATGTAACAAATAATGTATGTAGACAGTGTGTATGTCACCAGTCCAGTGTGGTTGGCCGATACAGTAACATCAACAAGCTGCTTGGATGGTGACATACACACTGTTATTTGTTACATACCAGAATTAAACTTTTATCTGTGTTTTAAATTGTAATTTGTATTTTAAACCGTGTAATTGTAATATTTAATATTTTACGTATGTCCATTGGTTCACAAACTTCTGTAACATCTCAATGTATTTATTCTTCGTAACGCACCTCCCTGAGGATGGCCACATGAGTGGCCGAAACATGTAGGAGGTATTACTACGTTTATAGTATATTTTCATAAACTTGTGTACATTTGTTGGTTTTAGTCACCATATGTGTCGGAGATGTTGATGGTGAGCGTAATGATACGAGATTTAGGAGAAAGAGGGAACTATTTTCATGTAACCACGCTGTCAGGTGCTACGATTATACAGCGTCGGTAGATGAATGAATGTGCACGGAAGCATCGGTGGAATGATCTTGACAGGGGGAAAGAGAAGTACCCGGAGAAGAAATCTGTGGTCTTTTGGGTAATTACACGGCGTCGTGTGGTAATTATTTAGGTAAATTAGGTACATTATTACCACAGATTTCATCAACACCGCGGCGGAAGCCTGAAATCAAGGTTACCCGGAGAAGAATCCGTCCCATTACCACTTCGTCCACAAATCTCACACGGACTGGTCTGGGATTAAACCCCGGCCACTGCAGTGAGAGGCCGCCGACTAACCTCCCCAACAATGGCAAGGCTACTCATGGCACTGAGTATTCACATGACGGACTTAAGGTGTGTAACGTTGGGGGGGGGGGGGGTAGATTGGTCACAGCGTATCCGGAAGATAGAAGCAGCAGGTTCCTCTAAGACGATGGTAGCTGTCCAGCAACGTACATGGCCCCGCACCCTAGAACACCGCCTTGTGAATGTAACGATACGATCACGTGGTAGTGCCGGATGTGTCATCATTTAATGTGACTGACGCATAGCAGCCAGTTCTCCACTGCGTGTAAATCGTTGAATTAAAACTGTTTCATTTTGACGCGTTCTGACCATTTATTGTTTTCATTAGTTATTAAATGTCAGTCTGGCAGTAAGGAATTTAACTGACATTTCTGTTTTCTGTTTGTAGCGGCAACAGTGAAAATAAGTCCTGTCGATGCCCGAGTCAGTTTTCTGCGCGACATGCAGATGACTCCTGTGTCTGCGAATGTTTCGACAAGCAACGAGAGTGCATCCGGTCAAAACGTGGCAAAGAATACCTTCCGCATGACGATCGCATGTAAGTACCTATTAGTATTATCCCTGTACACGTCATGAAGGTAAATTGCGGAGTGGAGGTATAGCTCCCTTCATTCCTAATCTGGGCAGTAGACGGAGGTGAGTGGTCAGGTTCACGCCTCGACCACTTTACTTCCGGGGAAAGTGCACCCAGTGCCAACTGAGTAGGAGGCTAGGTAGGACCCAGAACCGGTCTGGACGGTGTGGGAGAAGAGAGAAATCTTTTTGCCCCTACCCGGAATCGAACCACGAATCCTCTGCTGTCCGTCCCGTAGGTAATCACTATGCTGACGGAGCTGCAACTAATAAATTACCCGCATTTTATGGAACTCGGAGGTTCATTAACCCATTCATAAGAGCCCTCCACTGGTCCTAACCTGAGACAGTTGAATCCAGTCCACATCTTCCCATCTCATTTCTTTAAAATCCATTTTAATATTACCCCACCTTCTATACCTAAATTTTCTAAGTCGACTCTTCCATGTAGGGTATCCCACCAAAATTGTATTTGCTGCTGTCTTCTCTCCTGTGCGAGCCACGTTGTCTGCCCATCCCATTCTCCATAATGTCATAATCCCAGCAGTATTTGACGAGGATTACAAATGATGAAGCTCCCACTATGCAGTTTTCTTTAGCCTTCTGTTGTATCCAGATGTTTTCCTCAGCGCCCTGTTCTCATATACCCTCAGTCTGCCCTTAATGTGACAGGCCAACTATAGCACGTGTACAAAACCTAGTGTATACATGCATGCTGTTTCTGAGAGACACTAACGATGTAATATAAATAATTGGGTTTACGAGTTTTAGTGCACGGATGAAAGTTGTCTGTTTTTCTGGTGGGGGAGTGCTATATTGCAGGGGCTCTTCGTGGTGCTCGCTGGTGGTGGTGAATATGAAGAAGGTTGTACAGTATTCTGGAAGTTTTTCTACCAGACTATGTGGCGTTATATTCGAGTCCATATTTTTTTATCCTGGATGATAAGATGCACGTTGGGAGGCGAATTTAAGAGGAACATATTTTATTCGCATTTGAAGTTCAAATTCAGAAATACTTACTAAACAAAATGGCTTATACCTAACAATATGGCAGTTCATTATGAAGTTTCTTCTGGCCATCGAATTCCACACAATCTTCATTCCTGTCACACTCATTACTATTGTTATTATATGAACCTTGACCTTTTCAAATGGTACCAAATATTTTGTACCATCAAGGACATTAACTGATTCCAAACTTCTTGATAGACTTTTAGTCGTGTTCCACAGTCCGTGCCTCTTCATTAATCCGTGATATCAAGAAGTAAAAGGTAAAGTTCGCCTCAGAACAGGCCATGAAGGCCCAGAGGGTGAGTACAGGTATAGCTGTACCCCTTATTGAACCTCGGCTGTAGATGGGGTTATGGTAATCGCCACGCCCCGGCTGCCTAACCCATGGGAAAGAGATCCGGTACCCATTGTATAGGAGGCTGGGTGGGCCGGTCTGGACGGGTGCGGAAAATCTCGCCTCCACTGGGATTTGAACCGCGGACCGTCCAGCCCGTAGCACGTCACTGTACCGACTACACTATCCGGGCCCACAACACCAAAAAGTGGCGCGTGTACAATGAGTGATTCCATGTGTGACCACTAATTTCTTGGCTTAAAAAATTGCAATTTTCCTAGGCACAAATTCCGTTGTTTCTGTGGACTGTTACGCATTTCTCATCTGCGTCTAGATCAGGCCATTTTGCAACACGTGTGTGGAGAGAGTGTTTGTCCTTCTCTGACATTGGACTGCTTACTTACTCTTGCCTTTGTTATTCGTACATGTGTAATTTCTTTGACTTAATTTAGTTTGATTTGAGCTGAAATTTACTTTAAAACATGCAGTGTATAAAATATTTGTCTGTTTGCTACAATTCCGTTAGAAGAACAAATTTGTTTTCAATAAACTCATTGCATGCTGCTGTGCAGCTAGCCCAAGGAACAGTGAAGCTTTGATGCCATCCCTGCAAACAGGAGTCACATAATTACCAGGGAACACAGGAATCTCACTTGCTTTGAATGTCATGTTGAAGCACCTTGGACAGTAAGATGCAGAGTACTTCCCAGGGGAAAAAAGTGGGTCTTACAGGCTGTAAAATACGATATGTGGCGTTAAGCCCATACCTGGTATCTTTCTACGGAGTATACAATGTCACATCTTGGAAGACATTAGAGTAATATTGCAAGTTGTTGAAAGGAATGTGCTGAAGGGAATGTGTGAGCAAAAGAGGGACGAATTTAAGTTGGAAATGATGTAACTTTCATGCTGTTTGTGAAAGGAATTCGCTTGTAGATTTATACTCTTATACATTTTCCATGTCTCATTTCTCCCAGATGTATCTTGCGTGGAGAGTGCATGGTACCCAGTTGTGAGTTTGGGACGTACCTCAGAAGGGCTGGTCGCTGTCCAAGGAAGCAGGAGAAATTTGAAGCTGGCAGCACTATCCATTACATGACGAGGAATACAAATAGAACCAGATGTCAGTCAAGGCAATAACACGCCTCATCCCCTGGATCACATGACATACCGCCTTCACTGCTGTGTCATCCACGGGGCTTTCCAGCTAAGAGCCTGGTATGCTAAGTGTTTTGAACTGAAGCATAGGCATTGCTTACTGGAGTAGTCAAAGTATGTGTTGCAAGTGTTTTGACAAGTCATTGTATATGAATGGAGTTGAAGTGAATAAAGTTTGTTGGTAGTGATGTGATGCCAGAATATAAGTTCAAGTTAAACCTCACTTTGTATGAGACATTAATGAACCATACTATTGGGTGTGAGTGAGGAAGTAGAGGGAATATAATAGCCAGCAACGTTAGGCTGTAGCAGCAAGAAATGACCTAAATAATGTGTTCACAAAGTGCCATGGAACAGTTGTCTTACTGAATACGTACTACGTCTCCCATCTTTTTAACTCTTCAAACTGTTTGTGAAATTCCCAGTTAAATTAAATTTACTTTTTTGTAATGCAGTCGTAACACTTGAGATTAGTATGCTGAACAGAAAATACTTGGCCATCTTAAATTATAAGCCATTATTGTACACATATGGACGTGTGAAGTATATGGTAAACATTATTATGCCTGAGACGTTTGTAATCGTAACAAAGAATTTAAACCCTCTAATTGAAGCTTTAGATATTTTTCATAAGTGAGAATTTTCAGAAATATGTTCAATAGAGAATAATCTTCTCGAGTTACATAGTGTTATCATAAACCTTTGTGATCTCAAAGAAGAACTGAAATTTTGTAGGGCACGATTTTAAAATCTTATATTACAGCATTATCTGGTTTACGTTTTTAACACAGTTCTTGTTCACAGTATGCAATTATCATGTTTTATCAATTACAGAGACATTAATTGGTAGTGTAATCATGTTAACACTTTAAAGCCCAGTGGTTACTTTATGTACTGCAGTGTTTAACATAAGAAAATCCTGTTTCTTCCCACAGAGTGTATTTCTGTGTTCTGTATGGGTGTTAAAGCAAACAGAGACTATTGTTGTATACAGCATTAAGGGATTAATTTTTGTAATGGAGATGGCATGTGTTAACTGTGACGGTAAAAACTGAATCTTTAAACATAATTCAGGATAATTTTTGCCTTTAAAGGGTTAATATGTTTGTGAGTCTTCCCACTCAAATTGTAAATATTTTTATATACTTGCCCACTTCTGAAGCCTATGCATGAAAATTTATTGTAAGGATAAATTACTGTGTAAAATAATGTATCAGTATGTTCAGGTACCTAGGCACAAGCTTCAGAGAGGTTTCATCTTTTTGAGAAGGAAGTGTATGTGTGGAAATCTTGCGTTAGCGAATTACCTCAGCAAGATTGTTGAATTTATGTTGTTGCCTTGACACAACTGCAAACAATTTTGGGAAGATTTGCATAAGTATGCCTTAATGCATAAGAATGGGGTTAGAAAGAATTCTTGATTAAGCCTAATCTTGAGTGTCAAAACATCATTCCAGAGTTTACACAGTGTTGGCATGTGTGTCGTGCGTGAGATGTGGACAGTATTTTGAATGCCTAGGAATTCAGTAAGAGGTGTGGAGTCTTATTTCCGCCATTGCTGTGGCCCACAAGAATATATTTCACATTTGAGTGAGTTGAACTCTTCAGCAAGGTTTACACATGTGTGATGTGAAAAGAAATAAGTAACCTTCTTTTACACAGAATTATTTTATGTATGTATGTTACAGGCAAAGTATGAAATGTAGGCATTCTATATGACACTCCCCATTTTGGGCAGAGTATAAAATATCAAGGGCTTGTTTAATTATGTGTGTGCTTAGCATTTTATAAAATTCCTGGGCTTTGTGGGAAATACATTCTTGTCCTTCACTAAATTCCTTCTGCCAGAGGAAAGAGGTCATTGAAAATTCACTGAAATTGTCATGTAGATGAAAGTATGTATGTGCTGAGACAGTCTCATAATTAAGGCCTTTCAACAGACACTGAAAGTTGTCTGTTATAGGTGAAAGATATGTATATGCCAACACCATCTTCCGACCACCATCTGTCAAACACCAAGCGTTTTATAGTTGAGTACATATCCAGGCCATCGACGATTGACATGTCAGGCACCCACAGTCTCATGTAGGTGAAAGTATGTATATGCCAAGGTGATCTGGTGATTAACTTCATCAGTCAAACACTGAGCCTTTTAGATATGTCCAGGCCATCAGACTAACATGTAAGGCACTGACAGTCTCATGTAGGTAAAAGAGTGTATTTGCAAAGGCCATCTGGCAATTAATGCCACCTGTCAAACATGTTAAGTCTCTCTGATAGAAAGTATGTACATGATGAGGCCATCTGACATATAGTGCCATCTCTTAGACACTGACAGTCACAATTAAAAGTATGTAAATGTTGATTTCATCTGTGGACATGACAGTAATTACATCGTATAAGAGTGAATAAGGTCACGTAGTCAATCAGTCTCATTCTTCACCAGTTATAAATAAAAATGGCGGCTGTGTAACAGGTGGTGTTATAAATTGATTAAACCATTCATGGCAAAATATAGTACGCCATATATGTCGTATTGCCCCCCACCCCCCTCAAAAAAACTATTGAAACACAAATACTGGTTTGTGATTCAGTTATTGATTATAAAATTAGTATTTGAATAATACAAGTGGTGATTATTACGAGAACACAAGACAGAAATACAAAAAAAGTTTTGCTGCAAAGCTGTGCTGGTGTCATGCTCAGTATTGTGTAGAAATCCTAGTTAGTAGATGAAAAACTAAACCTTTCACACTTTGCTGAGGCTGTCTGTTAAATACAAGATTCCATACTTCACCTATAACATACACATGCTTCAGAGATTGTGTGGAACAGGATTAGTCTTAAGATGGCAGTGAGACCAGCAGACACTTAAAAGTGCTATTATATTGATGTGCTAGTCTTTGTGATTATTGTTATAGTGTAGTTGCTTTAGTTTCAAGTTGTGCTGTCACTCTCTCTTAATATCCTGGTGTTGCTGGAGAACAGTAAATGTAGCACTGTGTATTGCCGTAGAGCGTATTACATTTTATCATTTATTTACATTTTCAATGGCAGTTGTTACATGATGATTATTGCAGCAAAGAAGTTCCGTTATCTGTGTAATAAGGCATCTGAATATCACACTTGCGAAATGGTGGCAGCATTCTCCAAGTGGTTTATTTTGGAAACACTTCTGATAGAATGTTAACAAAAAACCTGTTACTGAAATGATGGTTCGAAATTTAAGAGTTCTGAAAAGGGAAATGTGAAGTGACCCCTGTGTCAGTCGTCAGCTTCATGCTCTGGCCACACTGGGAAAAGTGCCCCATGTATCCATTGAATAGGAAGCGGGGTGGGCTCTAGAGTTACTCTGGACACTGGAAGGGATAAATCTTTTAATTACTGCTGGGAATGAAACCAGTATTCCTTGGCCATCCAGCCCTTAGCTTAGGACTACTATACCGACTGAGCTATCCTGGAAAAAATTAGCAACCATCATGTTCAGAACGTGACATTCCTTCATGTGTGTGTTATGAATGTTACCTTTCCCGTGTGATACACTGCATCATACTTTAAAACCCCCCCACTGAATAAATGAATTGTGAAGAGATTTGTTATTTTGGATCCTTAGTTCAATATTCAAATCAAATTTCATTTTGGAACAGATTATTGGAAATGTATACTACTTTGTGTGGAAAATATTTATGTTTAGGTGATTCAATTGGCATGGAAAAACTGCATAGTCCTTATTCCCCCCACCTATAAATTTGTGTTTATATGGACTGCCTGTTGCAAGAAACAACCCATTGTCAGTCAGTAATCCTTTCTTTTTATCAGATTGGGCTCAAGAGGGAGAGAAGAAATCAAATAGCTCTAGCAAGACAGTACCTTGTTCTATACTGTAATTAATTAGTGTACAGATATTTGTAGACAAATGATGGGATACATTTGCTAATGGAATTTCTTATGTCAATAATTTCGTCCTGTAATTCGTTTCCAATACAATAGTTAAAAAAATACAGAAAGTGGATGTATTAATATTCAGTCATATACACCTATTTGTTATGCCACAGTTTGTCATATGTATTTTGAAGTGCCTTGTGAATGTGTACTGGTTCTGAAGGTAATGAAACAGAGCTGCATTTCCACTCTCCATCATCGTTAACCAGTGTCAGTCGTTCAGTGACAAATTGGCTAGAGACTGAAAGAATGATGCATTTGTTAACAGTTAAATAATAGAGTGACAACTTATGTATTAAATGTTCTGTGATTTGTCTCTGATATCTTGGTAACCATATGTAAGTAAATAAATAATAGGTTATGAATTTCAAGCCAATGGCTCATCTACATTAATCATGTATACATTAGCATACATACATGGTAAGTAGGCCTGCTGGAGCCCTTCAAAACCATTTTCAATTAACCTCTAGTAATTTGAAACAAAAACACAAAAACTGAGAAATGTAATCAAAGTAACAGCTATTAAGGAGTGTCACTTCATGTAATAAATTAGTGCGACATTCTTTTAAATGTTTCTTGCTGAAATTCTATGCTTTAGGCCACATTTTAACCTTAAGATGTGATGCAATTGCCAGACCAGAAATCCAAATACCCTTGCAGTTTGCACCAATATTGTGAAATTACCCCGTAATATTCTTGGTAGAATCTTTGAGTTTTCAATATGAATATCTGCTTGCACTTTTTTTATTACTGGATCTCTATATGTGTTATTTAAAATAAAAACAATATTGTATTATGAATTACAGTGAGTTCCTTTTGTCGTCCTGAGCACCGCAGCTCTCATGGGATGGCCTGGTGGATGCAGGCTGTCTTGCAATAAAGCTGCTGTGATGGGTATGGAGATACATAAAAGAAAGAAAACCTGGTGACTATGAATAACCATGCTTCCATATTATAGAGGGACGTGTACTTGAGATTATCTCGAAGAAATTCATAAACACTCATAAACGTATGTATGTGCCGTTGTAAAAACAGTGGAAAAGACCTGTTGAAATAAGTTTTTTCATTGCCATTTTCCTTTTTCTTTATCCCTTTTGTACCTTTACCTCCTTCCGTTTTTCGTTAAAATGATGGATTGTGTTACATCTTTATCCTTCAGATGCATATTTTAAAACACACAGCTGCCACCTGTACGTGAAAATTACACACTTTAATGGAAACCGCGTTATAACAAACAAATAAAACAGTCCATCGTAAATCGTGCATGGCTGCATAGTAGGTACAAAAAAGAGACTCTACCTCATGTAATACATTGCCTGAACAACAGCAGGGCACAGACTGAAGCAAACTGTGTCGTAACATGGCGAGTCAGATGGTGAAAACTTACAGGAAGACGCACCGCAGGAAACTCGGCACTTGGTGAGAAGACACTGTTGGTTGCTAAGACCATATATCGTCGCCGGTAGATGAATTAATGTGTGTATGAAGTACTGGGGCCGATCCCAGTGGCCGCGCGATCTAAGGCATGGGTCTACGGCCGCTCGCTTCCTGGAATTGCGGGTTCGAATCCCGCCTGGGGCATGGATGTTGTCTGTTGTGAGTGTTATGTTTTGTCAGGTAGAGTTCTCTGCGTCGGGCTGATCACTCGTCCCGAGGAGTCCTACGTTGTGTGGTGTGTCTGAGTGTGATCGTGAAGCCTCGATAATGAGGAGGCCCTTGGCCCACTGGGGACTGTTGCACCATGAAAAAATAAATGGAATGTTGGGGGAATGACACAGAGGATAACCGAAGGACTTTGAAACAACACTCTCTCTGTGGCACTTTGTCCACCGTAAATCCCACACGGACTAGGGTGGGATCAAACACGGGTTTCCTCTGTGACATGCCAACGACTAAATGCCTGGGTCATGACACAGCAGATACTTTATTATTAGAAGCTGGATCGCTAATAATTATTTGTTATTTCTAGTCTACCAAGTAGGACTGGATCAAGGGTCGTGTGAACACAACAGTAAATTTCTGGTTTCTATATACGGGGAACGGACTGTTTGAGTACTCGACCAACTATCACCTGTTGAAGCACTGTACTCCATGTAGTTAGTATGTTGAAAAGTAAACCAGTCGCATCGCAGTTAACGTGAGATTTATGCTTGTAGGACCACGAAATGTAGTTCCTGCATAATTTCGTTTTACATTAATGCCGAAATTCAGAGAAATTATGGCTTGCATTATATACTCGTCGTCAGTTGGTTTTTTAACCTGAATTTTTTTCGTATTATCATTTATGTTTTCAGAATCCGATACGGAGTGGCGCTAGTGTTGCTACGTCAGGCTGCCATTTTGCAGTTGCGCTGTGGAAATGTAAATGAACGTGATGCATCGTGTTATGTTTACACTGGGTCACGTGTCATGGAAACAAGATCGCAAGATATTAATGAGACGTCACAAATGGCGAATTGAAGTTTGAGCATTGTTGAAGTTACTTGTCTAAAAATTGCAGCAGGGAGTTAATGCGGTGTTATGTCATCAACAGAGCAATTCAACAGACCCATCTACGTGCAGATTTCCCGAGGAACTGCGTATGGCTCATTGACCTACAGATGGAATACGTACGATTTTCTAAGTACTCCAGGTAAGCGAAAGACTGGTTTGAAGTTCCGGTAAATAACATATAGATGTTCAGTTTGCGCGTCACAATAAATACATTGTGTCTCCATCGCAAAGACTAGCTGGTTACTGCTGTTTAGGGAAATATTCGGTGTTTATAGTAAGACTCATAGAGACCCGGGTCAGTCCATGTGGGATTTGTGGTGGACAAAGTGGCACTGGGACAGGTTTTTCCCCGAGTACTTCGGTTTTTCCCTGTCAATTTCATTCCACCGTTGCCCCATTACTTGGAAAAATGAAAAAAACTAATCATCTTCATCACGAGGGTTGCACAATAAGCCTCAAGGCTGCGGTGCGTCCGTAGCTTCTGCTGCGGGGCCTTTTTTTTAACTCAGAGCATATAAACACGCTGTGTGGCAAAATGTAGAGTTTGTAAGTTTGAATCAGGTGTTGTATATAGTTACCATTGTGCTTTGAATGGTTAGCTAACATTGCTGTCGCAGTTGTGTGTATGGCCATTGACTTTTTAAAGTACGCGAGAGATAATGGCAGGTAATTTTAGGAACGTTACACTTGTAAAAGTAGTCAAATATATTATTTTACATGCACAACTGTGAAGCCTGTATTGCAGGTAATATAAATCAGCCTATTGGTTTGTAATAATTGATGTCAACTCGCTGCGGGGCGGACAGTCCGGGTTTCGAACCCATGTAGGTGCTAGATTTTCCGTACCCTATCCATACCGGCCAGGAGGATCGCCCAGCCTCCTGTACAATTGGTACGAGGTCTCTTTTCCTGCGGGGTAAAGCGGCCGGGGCGTGGTGTTACCCACCAGCTTCTAGTACGGAGGTTGTATATGGGTGGAGCTATACTTCTATCTCCCCTTTGTGCCTTCATGACGTGTTAAAGGGCGACCTTTACTTACCTTTGTTGGCATAATATTGTTTGTTTGTTTGTTTGTTTGTAAAGGAACGTATGATAATAGTTCAGCGTTAACTTATTTTATTTTGCGGGATGTTATTACTTACTGTAGGTAAGAACATTTCTTGGAAGCAGCAGTGTTTATATGTGCTGGTCATGTTTTATAATTTACCAAGGAAAATTTTATGTAGCATTGGTACCCTCTTAAAGGAATTCGCTTCCTCTCGGAAGCCTTTACACAGGCAGTGGTACCCTCATGTCCGTCTCGTGTTAACATCCATACAGACGTTCAGTATTCAAAAAATCTTATTCTAAGTTTATTTCCAGTGAATGTGACGACCTTGAAGATAAATAGTACAGTTTTATGGCCTCTGCATTATTGAATCTTGAGTCAGTCTTTTTCAGTACAGACAGTGCAGGAATGAAGCGAATTACGAGTTACGGTTCGGCCCAACTTGACGGTAGGAGCGTCCGACTGGTCCAGCCTAAGTGCGCGCTCGCAGAAAGCCTTAGTAAATAGCCCATTGAATTCTGTAACAGTTTGTTAAAATGCGTTTCATTATTATAAATGCGAAATGAAATTAATATAAACTGTTTTCACATTCAAGTAAAGGAGAATTTAACCGAATCGGTTTCTCTCAAGTTCAAATGACACATACACACACACACACACACACACACACACACACATACATACATACATACATACATACATACATACATAGTGCATACATACATACATATATACGTACAATACAATACATACATGCTTGCATACATGCGTGCGTGCGTGAATGCATACATACACACATACACATACACACACATCGGCAAAATGCTCAGACTTGTTCCGAGTCGCAACAGGGCATGCGGCGTGTTAGATGATGAGATATGTCGTTATTAGGGCATGCGGCGTGTTAGATGATGGAGGTGTGTCGTTATTAGGGCATGCAGCGTGTTGAATGATGAAGTATGTCGTTATTAGGGCATGCGGCGTGTTAGATGATGAGGTGTGTCGTTATTAGGGCATGCAGCGTGTTGAATGATGAGGTATGTCGTTATTAGGGCATGCGGCGTGTTGAATGATGAGGTATGTCGTTATTAGGGCATGCGGCGTGTTAGATGATGAGGTGTGTCGTAATTAGGGCATGCGGCATGTGTTGAATGATGAGGTGTGTCGTAATTAGGGCATGCGGCGTGTTGACTGATAAAGTGTACAGTAACAATTCGCGCATTTAAGACGATCTGATATAAAGCGTTCATAATGTTGTGTCTTCAGTTTCTCAAGAATAAATTCAACGTGCATTGAACATGTTTGTTAGATGTGACGCATGCTTGCGAGCCGAAGGAAACTCTTTTTAGCACCTTCTTTAAATATGGTAACTAAAAAGCAAGTATTAGCTTCAATACATTTAATTACAAAACGTGGACCTCGACTCACGGCAGACTGGAATAGCGGCGATCGCTACGCTGTCTGCCGCCACGTGAAAGGGTCTGTGGAATGACAGATGATATTTTAAAGCAAACCTATAAGGCGTACAGAGGAAATGGGCTTGTAGCTCCACACATTCTTAAAATCGGCGCTAGATGGAGATGAGTGTTCAGCTTCAATCCCCGGCCGGTCTATCGCCGGGGAAAGAGCATCCGGTATAAACTATTCAGGAGACTGGATGGGCTGCAGAGCCGGTCTGGTTGCTGTGGGAAAATAAAAAGCTTTTGCTGCAACTGGAAATTGAACCACGATTCGTCTATCGTTCAGGCCATAGTCCAGACGCTTTTATATGTACTAGGTGCGCCCAGAAAGTAATGCAACGCATTTTTTTTCTCGGCCCAATTTTGTTGGATAAAAATGATATTTTGCGTGCTGTATCTTTAAAATGTCCCGCGTTTATGCACATAGGCGCAATGTTTCCCGCTGGATAGCAGCGCAGTAGTGAGCTTTCAAAATGGAGTCTGCAAGTGACGTGCGTTCTAAACAGAGAGCAGTAATTGGGTTTCTTTTGGCAGAAAACGAAACGAGTGAATCAATTCACAGGCGCTTAAGAAAGGTCTATGGAGACATGGCAGTGGATAAAAGCACCGTCAGCCGTTGGGCGAAGCGATTGGCGTTATCAGAACAAGGACGGGGCACTCTGTCTGATCTCCCGCGCTCGGGCCGCCCATCAACAGCTGTGACGCCTGCAACAGTGCAACGAGCCGACAGACTTATTCGAGACGATCGGAGAATCACAACCAGGGAACTGGCCGCTGTACTCGGTATTGGTAAGGGAAGAAGCTGAAGAAGCGTTTCCGGAGAGTTCGTTCCCATAAAGATGCGACAAAATTGCTTCTTCAACACGACAATGCGAGGCCACACACAAGTCTGCGTACCCGAGAGGCCATCACAAAACTTCAGTGGACTGTCCTGCCTCATCCACCGTACAGCCCGGATCTGGCTCCTTCCGACTACCATCTTTTCGGTCCCTTGAAAGGTGCAATCCGCGGAAAGAGGTTTGAGGACGACGAGGAAGTCATTGCTGAAGTAAAGAGGTGGTTGCGACAGAGACCTGCAGAGTGGTACCGCGAAGGCATACAGGCTCTCGCATCTCGGTGGCGTAAGGCCAAAGATTTAGAAGGAGACTATGTTGAAAAATAGGTTTAGGTAGCCAAAGATTCATGTAATGATGTGACATATTTGAAGTTTTAATAAAATCAATTGTGAATGAGAAAAAAAATGTGTTGCATTACTTTCTGGGCGTACCTAGTATGTGTGTAGATGTTGTTATTTTGCGTTGCACAAATAAGGGTTAAAATTACCTGAGTTTCGAACACCTCAAAATGAGCTGAACATTATTGCAGGCCGTCACGAATGGACACCTATTTGTTATTTGACAAGCCCTGTTGAGTGGCCACGTTCGGCGGTACATGGCCTGCCTGTTAAAGCGCCGGCACACCTGCCGCAAGCCAAACTGTCAACGGACCGACTGTCTTTCGTTTCGTTCTGTAGTTTGTTACGAAGCAGTCTACATGTAACGTTAGTTAGCTACGTACAAACATTGTCTCTCTCTCTCTCTCTTTCTCTCTCTCTCTCTCACACACACACACACACACACACAAAATACCTGGAAAGTTTTGAAATGTGGTGCTGGAGAAGAATGGAGAAAATCAGTTGGGCCGATCGTGTGAGAAATGAAGTATTACATGGAGTTAAGGAGGAGAGGAATATCCTACATACAATAAAAAAAAGAAAGGCTTACTGGATTGGTCACATCTTGCGTAGAAACTGCCTTCTAAAACACGTTATTGAAGGAAAGATAGAGCGTAAGGACAGAAGTGACGGGAAGACGAGGAAGAAGACGTAAGCAGCTACTGGATGACCTAAAGGAAAAGAGAAGATACTGGAAATTGAAACAGGAAGCACTAGATCGTACCCTATGGAGAACTCGTTTTGAAGAGGCTACGGACTTGTCGTAAGACAGACTACAGAATGATGAGAGGGACATTCGGAAATGATTTGGACTCGCCTCATGTGCAGCAATTTTATTACCTTTAGGCTGAATACTAAACAACTGCTAGCTTAACATAGTCCTCGACTAGGTTACACATCGCTGCCATATCCTTCGGAGCTTCCGGATGGCCCCACAGAACCATTCTCTAGGTGTGTTGCGATACCGCTGAGGACGGCCGTCTGTGCAGTTCCTTGTCACTGTTGTTGCTCCGTTAGCAGTCGAACACACTGCTGCCTGCAGGCGCTTTCTGTCCACAAATTTCAGATAACTGACGGTGAATGTCTGACGGTTTAACACTTACTTTCCACAGGAACCACGTGGTCCTTCTCGCCTTCCATTTTGCGACTCTTGTACATGCACTTTGATCACTACAGCTGCTAGTGACGCATCTGTACTTAACAGGTATGCACGCGGTGGCACAGTTGGTTGAGGCACTGCGCTTCAAGCCGGAAGGTCGCCGGTTCGATTCCCGATGGGGTTATTGGAATTTTACTTTCACGTAATCCTTCCGCTGGCGCTGGGATCGACTCAGCCTCTAACAGAAATGAGTACCAGGGATATTTCCTGGGGGGTAAAGGCAGCCGGTGCGTAGGACTGACAACTTTACCACCTTCATGTGCCGATTGTCTTGAAATCTGGGAGCCTCAACCTTTTGGAACCCTAAGGGCCTGTCCAGGCCTGTACAGAGATAGCTTTACCATTTACAACAGTGACGGTGAAGATTCAAGTCTGCTGCGACGTTTCGCCGTTTCAACTAGTAAACAGTTACCGATATTTCGAAGGCACTACGCCCTTTCAATGCGTCGGTAACTGTCTGCTAGTCGACACTGCGTAAATCCCAGAAGACTTGAATTTTCAAGGAGCTGGTTGCTTATGAGAAATTTTGTCGAAATTTTAAGACATGGTTGTAGCGAAATTTACAGCGCTCTCTCTGAGGTCCTTGCCTTCTGTCTACAAAATGTGGTTCAGTCTAACCCCATCGCCTAATTACGCAGTCATTGTTAAGTTATTCGCTTTGTCGTCTTCGTATTATGAGGTCTCAGGTTCAATTCCTCGCCCGAAACTCGACATTATGACAGGTAAAGGTAAAGGTAAAGTTCTCCCTAGAACAGGCCACGAAGGCCCAGAGGGAGAGTAGAGGTATAGCTCTGCTCTTTCTTTAACCTCGGCGCTAGAAGAGGGTGGGTCATTATGACAGGGGTTTCTGGAACTTCGCAGTGCTCCAGAATGGGGTCGTACTTCAAGTAGACCGCGATCGCTTCCTTTCGCATCCTCTTATATATCATTCCGTGCGATGCTATGTACAGCTGACAAAGTATCGTTAACAAGAACAAGACGAACAATATAGGTATAAACGTAATATTGAAGCGCGTTCGCGTAACCATTGTTGCCGTGCAAAAAAGCAAATAGTATTACATATTCTGAGTGTGTGTCTGTAGCCTTAATTATCCAACATGCAAAGCGCATGCGCCTTATTATATTGTAATCTGTGGCCTGTCTGGCTCTGACATATTTATCCACATTATGTCATAAACGGCACGATTTTCGGGAAAAAGTTACTGAACTTAAAATGTGTGTTTTGATTTTCTCTACAACTTTTGTCTGAAATATTTCTCATTCTGAGAAGAATTCAGCGAGATATTGTTATAAATGTACGTTAGGTCTTCATGTAAAGTGCTTGTTATTCTTGTCCGGTTTTAATGAAACGAATTGTCTTCGACACATTTTCGAAAAATACTCAAATGTGAAATTTCATGAAAATCCATGTAGTGGGAGCCGAGTTGTTCCATGCGGACGGACGGACAGACAGGACGAATCTCATAGTCGCTTTTCGCAATTTTGCGAACGCGCCTAAAATGTTTATATTCTTTTCCGTAGAATTGGGTAGTTAATGACGCGTGTCATTTACATAGGTTACGCCGCAGCCAGGGAGGTGTCAAGCTGATTGTCAATGGTGAACATAAGAGTTGGGGGGGGGGGGAGGGGGATTTACAGCGGTGACTGTAAAGATGTCTGCATTGTGCGAAGTGGCGTCGTGTATTTTGGTGATTAGGTAGCCCACGTACTTATTGGAGAAACATGCTACTCTAAAGTTGGAGGCAACACGTTATTCCGAAACGACGATGCGTATGTCTCAAACCCATGGCGTCACATCCCAGAAGAAAGTAATTTTGGTGGTGAATATGAATGGATTTTTAAGGAAATTGCTTTAAACTAATATTGTGTAACTGTGAACAGATACTAAAATACACAGTGTAGGGCCCGTATGCTGTTCCACAACCGAGATTTTAATCAAAGACATTCGTAGCATATAACCGAGCAGATAAGTGGCAGCCGATAGCTGTCAGATAAAATAATGATCGTATACAAGCCACATATTTTACTTCTGAGCTGATATGCTTAACGCGTGATATTGTAAGGCCAGTGTTGTCTTTCAAGCTCCGATTGTGCACGAGCTGTCGGTAGCATTAGCCTTCATGTAAATACAATCTTCTGTTGCCCAGAGGCGGCCTTGGGAAAAGAACATCTGCAGCCACGGTATTGTTTTTCTATCGCTGATGATAGATCAATTACGACTGGGCATTGAGTTTATGTCTTAATGATTACTTTCACTTCCTGCACTATCAAACTCCATATAACAACTGTGCCAAGGATGTCCAAATATGTATACGTTTTTGCATCAGAAATTCGTAGCAGCAGGTTTCAGTGAATTTTTACTGAAAGCTTTCGTGATTTTATTTTGGAAAGGAATATTTCCGGAAACCTGAAAGACAGTCCGTCGAAACGAATGTACCGTTTTCTTTAAGTTTTTCATCATCATCATCATCATCATTGGTTCGACAGCTGTTTTCCAGCCTTGACCGCCTTAGTGATACTCTTCCATTGGACTCTGTCCAGTGCTCTTGTTTTCCATCTGCTTACTGCACACTCTCTAAGATCTTCTTCCGCACAGTCGAGCCATCTTTTTGGTGGTCGTCCAATTTTACGTGTACTGTAGGGTCTAGTGAATGTAAGTTTTCTACATGGATATTGCTCTTCTGTTCTAAATAGGTGCCCCAACCATCTTACTCTCTCTTTAAGTTTTTAGTAGACTTAATAGAAACAATTGATAGGGCGCCTAGATTTGGTCAGTAACGTTAAGGGGCTAGGGGCCGAACGACCGGGGATCAATTCCCGCAAAAGGGAATTAAATTTTTTCTTCCCTAACCCTGGCCAGACAGGCCATGGAACCCCTTCTTTGTGCTAGTTCAGAACAGGGACTGGTGGCGGGCTCTTGTGGACACAACAGTGAACCATCCGTTTCCGTAAGTGGGTGGGAATTTTTCACCAGCTGAGCCACCGTTAGATTCCAAAGAATGATGATACTGCATGGAGTTGATTAAAACTATGGATAAGTCTATATTGTTTTAACACTAAGTAACTTAGAGATAAGGTATTTAAGAACACTTAAAAAGTCTAGATACACAATTATTATGTGGCACGTATGGGAGAAAGAAGAGGTGCATACAGGGTTTTGGGTGGTAGACCTGAAGGAAAGAGACCACTTGGAAGAACTAAGTATAGATGGGAGGATAATATTAAAATGGATCTTCAAGAAGTGGGATGGGGGCATGGACTGTATTGATCTGGCTTAGGATATGGACAGGTGGCGTGCTCTTATGAATGCAGTAATGAAAATTCGTTTTCCATAAAATGCGTGGAATTTCTTGACTAGCTGAGGATCTGTGAGCTTCTTAAGAAGGACTCTGCTCCACAGAGTTAGTTAGCTAGTTAGTTAGACTACACCACTACAAGAATGAAGAAGATATTGGGGAAAAGTGAAAAATACACTCAGTACTGAATAATCTAAATAAACACAGACAAGATTCGATAAACCACTTGGACAGAATAATAGATTAAAGCATATCGAAATAATGTGTACTGCTGGAACCGAAATAACGCTGAGCCGAGGGAAGAACTTGGAAAAATGGAACGAGCTTGTGAGCTAGGAGCAGTCAGTGAAGCGAAGAAGCTATGAAACGCTATGATGGGGAAAGCAGAAGAAACGCAAAAATATACAGGGTGTTAAAAATAAAACAGAATTTGAGCTTATCAAATAGGTTGTTAAATTTTGTTTGATGGGTAATGTCAACAGCAATATTTAAAGTATTACTTGAATTTTTTAAAATTAATATTGCCCTATGATCTCATCGTAATGTCTTACGTTCTTGCTTCTGGCTTGCTTTCTGTTCACCCCTGGACGTATTCTCGTTGAACAGTAGATGATGTTGGGTGAAATACAGAGTGCTTTGTATTCTCCTCCATTGAGTGCACGACCACTCCTACGCACTTCTGGCCCAAACTGAAACTACCTACACAAATCAACGAGAAATCGCGCAAGCAGGAGGCCGCCATTACAGGAAGAACATTC
This sequence comes from Reticulitermes speratus, assembly GCA_021186555.1. Taxonomy (NCBI): domain Eukaryota; kingdom Metazoa; phylum Arthropoda; class Insecta; order Blattodea; family Rhinotermitidae; genus Reticulitermes; species Reticulitermes speratus. The sequence goes on along the minus strand of JAJKFL010000042.1, from coordinate 40,517,314 downwards.
AGACACCCCGCATATATGTCACTTATGTCCAAACAAGGGGCTGAGAACCACTTGCCGAATGAAGGCATGAAAAGTGTGCTTCTTTCATTCCAAATTACAATTAATCATCTCGAGGAGAGCACTATAAAATGTTGTGATTTTTCAACATACTGGCCAAGGAAATGTGGGAATCCATGAATGTGTGCGTTCGTTTGTAACCTATACTGTACATTTAAAAATGTTGTTACGCTCAAACAGGTTCTGGTGACATTTTCTTGTGACATGTTTTTTATTTTTAAAGGGACAAAAATACTTTGAACCAAATTTTACAACATGGACCTGAATATAATGGAAAGTATCTGATGAGACTGATAAGAGGATAATATTAGAATAGATCTTTAAGAAGTAATGTAACAGGCTGTGGACAAGTTTATGTGACTCTGCATAGGGACCATTGACTGCCCCTCCGATCAGTTAATACTGTACAGGGAAATAGTCACTGTTTGTTGTGAGATCCATGCAAAACACACAAATGCACTGTGTGGGCAGAACGTAGAATATTTGCGTTTTAAATTCGGTGGTATATAAGGTATCACTAGGCTTTACAGGGTTAATGAAACATAGAGGAAAGATAGCTTATCAGCATATTTTCATAGTTTTTTTTTTCAGCATACTTCTGTGTTACAGAATTTAGGGCGTGTTTGTACTATGGGAGTTCAGCGAATTATGGACGAGAGGCAAGAAACTTATATTCTGAAATATAATTTTTAAATCAGATGATACAGTAATGAAAAATTGTTGAAATGTTTGGAAAGACATATGTAAGATTTCTCCACTCTCTTATGCAGCGCGTTTGATCTTACGTTTCACCACTAATCTGAAACAAAAATTAATAAATCTATCAAGTCACAAAAAATTATTTGAATACGGGAGTAGATCCAACTCCCGAAACGTCATACATATATATGTATATATGTATATCATAGGTACCTCAGCTGACCATGTCTATTATAATGCGGTTATACTGAATGCCGTGCGGTAAAGAATGTTTAGAAAATCAGCAGTTGAACCGGACTGGTGTAGACACATTTCAGTTTGTTGCTTTGCGACAGCAACACGGCTCAGGCGGTTTGCCGCTGGCTTCCTGCTGCTGAGCCTCAGGTTCAGTCCCGCCTAGTGATCTGAATTATTTTTACATTCGGTTGTACTTTAGTTGTGTTAAATCTATTTCTTGTCGTGGTATCTCGCTTTCGGGCGACTTTCTGTGAGATTCCTGGTGTACAAAGTGGTTCATGTACTGGTTTCTTCAGTCTAATCATCAATCCATATCTCCATGCTCATCTGTAGCCCTGATCAGACAGCACTCTGTCACATGGCTCTGTTTTTAATTCAGCTGTTTCATCTGTGAACTGCGTTTGACTGGTAGGACAGTGAGGAGGACTCGTATTGTATGAAATACAGTCTTTGTTTTCCTCTTCAAGTCTCAAGTTTCTGTCTTATTTTTTCATTCTTTCTTTCTTATATTTATGGTTTATTTAACGATGTAGCCAGTAGCTCAGACACCAGTTATAGCGTCGACTCTGTTGTTATTGCTGTTGCATTAGCATATCCATAATATGAACACGGGACCATCAAGAAAACTGCTTGAAAAGCAACCTTGAAATATATTTACCATAATAATATTGCGCAAATTATGGAAACGTCCATGACTTCAGTGCCCTTACACGATTCAATAAAAGCACAAAGAGGAATCGTAAGAAAATAAGACATCTTGAATAATTTCGTTAAAACAGCTTTCTTAGTACAGGGAAAGACAGGGGGGAGGTAGAAATACGGAGTATAGAAGAAGGAAGGGTAAAAAGTGTGAAGTAGAAGTAGAAAGCCGGTAATGGAGGGAGCAAAAGGAAAATAAATAATATGTAAAAAATGAAAACGTTGTAAATATTAATAAATTAAAAGAGTAAATGGAGAGTGGAACAGTTAAATAGAGGTTAGAGCGTAATCAGAGCGTACGAATGAGATGCACGGCTTCAGTAAAGAAAAAAAAGATAAACAAAAACAAGGAGAAAAGAAAAATAAACTGAGGAAAAAACAAGAAGAAACGTACAACGATATGGCATTGGGTAACGAAAAATAAAAAGAATACAAAAAAGAGAAGCGAAAAATGCAGAAATACGAAAGAAGAGAGAGAGAGAAAGAAAGAAAACAAATAACTGAATATAGAAACGGACAAGAATGCATGAAAGTGCGATAGTAAGCAGTTGATTGAATTAGAACAAACGTGGGGCTGCAGACAGTAACGATACGTACAGGTTAGAATTTTTGATGGGTTCCGGGCTTAGGTCAATGAAATTCTGGAGAGAAACGTGATTGGCCGGTTGCTGACGGACTTTGTAGTCTGCCATTCAGTAGTCGTGAGAACGATGTGATTCCGGATTAAGATTTTAACATGGCTGAAATCATAAACTACCCGACGAAGGTTGTTTAGACCCTGAACCGTTCAGAGTAACAACCCTGAACCTATACATCATCAGCTCAGCACGTCTGAACATAACACAGATGGTATATAATGGAAAATTTCTCCATTCTCTACTTCTCAGTGACCATGTTTTGCATGTAAAATGTAGCGGAAGAATAAACGATAACGTCTGTATAACACCATTATATCCATTCTACGACTTTCCCATCATTAGGTCTACAGGTCCTAGGCAAAAAGTTTCATAACCGAGAATGTTTAATCACAACCTAATTAATTTTCTTTGTTTCGACAAAAAGCATGCTTTTTTTTGGACATAGCAGCCATCCTACGCCGTACTGTTGCTGACATCAGCAAGCTAAATGCTGGATAATTGTCAAAGATAGTTAATAAAATTAATCCTCTGTTTTTAATTTTTTTATTGATTAAATAAAGTTAATATCAAAAAATAACACACAATTAATATAATTTCCGAAATAAAATTGTATGGCCTAATTACATTAGTGCATTCTTATTTAGTTATTGACAACTTCGTTTGTTATTCGAGTGTTGCCGCACCCGTTACATGTGCCGCGCGAAGTGTGGGCGCAATTTTGTTAGTTTCGAAGTGTTGCGCGCACATCTAGTACAAGAATGTGGCGCGCACCTCGGATTTGAAGTGCCAACCGATCGTTGTTATTAAGTGTTGCCCCACTTCGTTTGTTAATTTAAGTGTAAGTTTATAGTTATTAATTTATAATTTGAATAAAATAGTTTCGCGACACGACTCGTTAATTTCAAAGCGGAAATGTGAAAGTGGACATGTTGTATTTAGTGGCTGCCACATTTTGAATTTTAAGTGTGGGCCCTTACGTTTTGTTAGTTTTCAAAGTGTTGGCGCGCACACTTCGTTTGTTAGTTTTCGAAGTGTTGGCGCGCACACTTCGTTTGTTAGTTTTCGAAGTGTTGGCGCGCACACTTCGTTTGTTAGTTTTCAAAGTGTTGGCGCGCACACTTCGTTTGTTAGTTTTTCGAAGTGTTATTTTGGCGGCGCGCACACTTCGTTTGTTAGTTTTCGAAGTGTTGGCGCGCACACTTCGTTTGTTTCAAGTTTCAAAGTGTTGTGTGCGCGCACACTTCGTTTGTTAGTTTTCAAAGTGTTGGCGCGCACACTTCGTTTTGTTTAGTTTTGCGCGCAATGTTGTTGGAGGTCGCGCACACTTCGTTTGTTAGTTTTCGAAGTGTTGGCGCGCACACTTCGTTTCGGTGCTCAACCTGTTTGCGGTGAATAACTAAGTCATGGTGTCTGTGCATGGTGCAGTGACAAGTTAAACGTAAAGGTAAAATTGTCCCTGTCAATGCCATGAAGGCGTATAGTGGGAGTAAGGTACAGCTCCACGCATTCTTTACCTCTGTGCTAGATGGAGGGGAGTGGTCAACTTCCTGCCCCAGCCACTTTATCCCGGAGGAAGAACCCTGGTGCCAATTGAATATGAAGCTAGATGGGCCACAGAGCCAGCCTGGACGTTTTAGAGAAGAGACAAATCTGTTACCCCTACCAGGAATTGAACCACAGTTCCTATAGAAAGCAGAATTGTTATAAGTTAATACAAAATTTGATAGGGACAAGTGGCGGGCTCTTGGTGAATGCGGTAATGAACCTTCGGTTTCCATAAAATGCGGGGAATTTCTTGACTAGCTGACGACCTGCTAGCTTCTCAAGAAGAACTCTGCTCCATGGAGTTAGTTAGTTAGTTAGTTAATACAAAATTTATTTTTATAAATTTTTTTCAGATTGATTTTTGGGAGAATTTTTCTATCGTACAGCCTTGACAACTATGTGCACATGCTACATGCCGAGTTATTTGTGCTTTGCTGTCAAGTGTATTCTGGCACGCAGTGTATTGTACCTTTCGTGCTGTCAGTATATTATGTCAGTAGGGAAACGTGAACATTCTTGTCTGATTGTGCGATCAGTCGTGACACATTGCTGCATATCTAACTCACAAAAGCCACGGCCCGTATGATCGCTACATTAGTCCTATCCCCATGGGTACCACCTCAGAACTGAGAACGTCTCTATGAACACCTGACCACGACAGAGAATTCGAGCACCAGACCGCGACGGGTTTGCTTGCCACGTGTAGTACACTGACAGATACACCACTCATAGTTACACGTTAACTGACTTAAAATAAATAATAATGAGGTATCAGTTCCTGTGGTATGTGACACTGCATTACTTGGTATCAGGCTCCCGACGTTTCGAGGTAGCGTAGTGGTCTCATCTTCAAGGATTCTAAGCCCCTCCCTGTGGCCCAGCGTTAGACCCCAGAAGAACTGATACTTCATCCAAACCGCTGCGAAAACCTTAAAATTCGTAATCATAATCAGTGAAGTACCAACAGCCTTGTGGGCCGGGATAGCGTAGTTGGTATAGCGACTCGCTACGAGCTGGACGGTCCGGGGATCGAATCCCGGTGGGTGCGAGATTTTCAGCACCCGTCCAGACCGGCCCTGGGGCCTACCCAGCCTCCTGTACAATGGGTACCGGGTCATTCCCGGGGGTAAAGCGGCCGGGGCGTGGCGTTGACCACCCAACCCCATCTAGCGCCGAGGTTAAAGAAAGAGTAGTTCTATACCTGTACTCCCCCTCTGGGCCTTCATGGCCTGTTCTAGGTGAACTTTACCAACAGCCTTTAAACACATAGTCATGTTTAGCGACTTAACAGACGAGTTTTAGGCATACGCTACGTCATTTTCAGTGTCTCTTGTCTCTTCCTAAACTGGTATATTTTGATAATTCGCGTTGCTTGACACGCAACAGGATGTGTCAACCACAAGCAGATATAATAACAATTTGTTATACAGGGAGTTCAATTGAATACTGAACCCACAAGCACGGTAAGCTTAACGGCCTTTTATTTTCGCGTGTAATATATACGTATATATAATATATAGACATATCGCATCTTGTTGGTTTTGGAAATTACCTCCTCCAACTCTCACACTTGCTTGACTTCGAAGGAACTAAAACACCGGGAAACCATATTCTAAATTTCCCTCGACACTTTTCATACTATTTCTTCCTTATACAGGTTTCCACAATAAAGATCAACTGTCTTAAACTGTACTACATACTCGCAAACAAAACAAGTTTACCTTACACTGTGCTTGACACGTCCGGCACACAGTAGACTAAACTGGCTGTGAGAAAGTTATGGCTGCGCTCAGCAAATTTAAAATTACTGAGCCAAGTAAAAGGCATTTCAACGAATGATTGTAACCTTTTAAAGGTCATAATTTTTGTTAGGAGCAACCATTGCGATTGTTCGCCCCGGACCTCAAAAAGCCTAACTACGCCACTGGTTTTGCGTATGTTGAAATAGAGTGAGTTCTAAAAATTTCGTTTCATATTACGACGTTGCTAAATGGGGCATTCTGCAGTCAAGTTGTTTAATCCATGGATTACAATTTAATCGTGTTTGATGCAAGCAGCTGGTGTGCTGAGGTTTTCAGCAAGGTACTTAACTAGCGAGAGTGGAGTGATTTATTTTCAAGACCTTGCACCTGCGTACAAGGAAGGGCAATTTCGTTTTAATCTGAATATATATATCTGCTTATATGTCTCTGTCTTTTAATTTTTATTGCATTTTTTCCCCCACACACACATGTGTTTAGTATTTTTGCTTCGCCTCAGGGTTAGAATTATTCTGTAGGCTAAATTAGAACCGAGAATACGAGATGAGGAATATTTTCTGTCACATATTCCAGGTTTCTAATCAAGGTCTTAAAACATCCGACATGTTTTAAGGAAAATTATGCAACCTCGCCAATTAATAATGGATGTTTTTATATTTCCTCATAAGACGAATCAGTCGTCAAGGTATGTTGGACATCACTTCTGCTTTGTATTCGGAAGGTAATCTCGTCGAATCCACCTCGATTTGTGATGGGGTTTCGTATGCATTCACGTGTATAAACTTGTAATACGAACGACTTATGACGACAAACTATGTTGCCTGTGTATCTTATGCACTCATATTTCGCACTACAGACACTCCCCTACTTACACAAGTTCAAGTTACGCAATTTAAGACTTACACATTTTAAAAAAAAAAAAGTAAAAGAAATTGAAATATTTTTGAAAAGCGCGCGCATTTTTCCTTGCGGGAATGAAAGCACAGTGAGACGAATGTGGCGGAAGAATACTGCTGGGCGATAACACTTGCGGCGGGTCAGTCAGGCTGCGGTCGATCAGATTCCAGTGTGTTGGAATTTTTATTTCAACTGGACTCCCTTATATACACATATATAGTTGACCATATATATACTCAATTCCGACTTGCGCCGGATCTTCCGTAACGTAAATATTGCGTAAGTCGGGGAGAATCTGTAATTACAGCATCTACAACTATATATCAGTATAATTTTCAGTCGGTACTGCAGCTCCACTAATTCTATAACGCTGTATTTTTAGGGATGGAAGTTGTCAGATTTGAACGATCGTCGGGAATGCCCACTTTTCTAATATCGTAAGTGTAAATGGCCATTTTTTCCTCAGCTCTTTTCTAATTAAAATTCATATTGCGATTCCAAATAATTAACATCACCTATACTTTTATAAGCCGATCCCAGTGGCCGCGCGGTCTAAGGCGTAAGTCTGCGGCCACTAGCTTGCTAGGATTGTGGGTTCGAATCCCGCCGGGGGCATGGATGTCTGTCTCTTGTGAGTATTGTGTGTTGTCAGGTAGAGGTCTCTGCATTGGGCTGGTCCCTCGTCCAGAGGATTCCTATCGAGTGTGGTGTGTCTGAGTGTGATCGTGAAGCCTCCAAAAATGAGGCGGCCTAGGCCCCCAAGGTGCTGTCGAGCCATTAAAAAAATATTTTATGTTTTATTTGCCATGTTGCCGATCCCAGTGGCCGTGCGGTCTAAGGCGTGGGTCTGAGGCCGCTCGCTTACTAGGATTATGGGTTCGAATCCCACCGGGGGCATGGATGTCTGTCTCTTGTGAGTGTCGTGTGTTGTCAGGTAGAGGTCTCTGCGACGAGCTGGTCCCTCGTCCAGAGGAGTCCTACCGAGTGTGGTGTGTCTAAAAAGTGTGATCGTGAAGCCTCGAAAAATGAGGCGGCCTAGGCCCCCCAAGGGGCTGTCGAGCCATTTAAAAAAAAAAAAATTTGCCATGTTGGACGGCTCAGATTATATAGCATAGATTGATAAAATGAGTATTGAATAATGAATTAAAGGGATGTGGAAGGAGCGGCCGTGGCCTAACATGAAGCACTGTCTTGGCATTTGCCTGAAGAGACCGAGTGCACAACGAAAAACCGCAGGGTAGGTTTGGGGTCCGAGAAACTGAACGTCTCTGACAGGAAACGGGAATGTTGATCATTGGACTGCAGTCAGGGTTAACACAGGGACATTAATTCATAACGATGAAGTTTGGGACAAAGCCTTCATTGCCTTTAAGCTTGTCAGCTGCTAAGACCATATAGCCTTGCTGATGGATGAGTGAATGAGCAGTGAGCACCGGTGGAATGATACTAACAGGGAAAAGCGGAAGTTCTGGTAGAAAACCCTATCCCAGTTTGACTTTGTCCACCACAAATCCTACATGGACTGGATTTGGGTTTAACCCGGACCTCCGCAGTGAAGGTCCGGCGACTAACCGCCTGAACCATGGTGCGGTCCCTTCATTTTTCAGTTTTCTTCATCCACCTGGTTCCAAATAAAGTTTAACTCTGTTGTAACATCATGAAGGGGACTGAATATATTGTGTCGTTATAAACGAGTGTTGTTATAACCGAGGAGTATAATGTTATGGTGCCGATCCCAGTGGCCGCGCGGTCTAAGGCGTGGGTCTGCTGCCGCTCGCTTACTAGGATTATGGGTTCGAATCCCACCGGGGGCATAGATGTCTGTCTGTTGTGAATGTTGTGTGTTGTATAAAGAAAAATTTAATACATACTCAGCATGTGACATAAACGATCCTACAGAAACGTATCAAGATACAAAACTGACTTTATAATACAGCATGGCAGCAGCAATTAGCTTGCTTTGCTCACACCTGTTCTTTGTTCAGCCATTACAGAACTGACATTTTGCTTACCAAATACAGACACAATGACAACTGAACTGTGTATGACTGTGAACGGTTAATATTACAAGGCTTATAGCCACCTATCATAAATTCAAATTCACAAAAATTTTTCGCAATTACTTTTATTTATTTATTTCATTTTTACTTTCACTCAATAATATAATACCATACAGTTTGATGAAACTCCGCTGGCTGCGAGAGAACACTCTGCCTGCAGGCCATGAGACTAGAGGTCTCTGCGACGAGCTGGTCCCTCGTCCAGAGGAGTCCTACCGAGTGCGGTGTGTCTAAAAAGTGTGATCGTGAAGCCTCGAAAAATGAGGCGGCCTAGGCCCCCAAGGGGCTGTCGAGCCATTGGAAAAAAAATGTTATGGTTAACAGTGAGGAATTAATTGGTACCGCAAAACATCTCATACAGTAAGAGAGATGTCGCATAAACCGATGCCATTACAACCGGGTTCGACTGTATTCTCGTCTGCAAGCTATTCACCAGCAAGTTAGGACGAAAGACCCAAGTTTCACACCCATACAAATCAATACTCGTACTTCCTTTGATATTCCAAATCATAACTGATATTTCTTGTTATGTTCACGTATGTTATGACTGTCAAACGTTTTTTCTTCTTCGTATATGAAGGGCCGAGGTTCAGGTCTTAGCCCGGATACGTGTTATCTTGAGATTTTTTCGTGGTTTCCACAGTCCCTGCAAGTAAATTTAATGAAATTAATTGCAATCAGGCCACAACCACTTCTTTCACAAGCTCTGCAATTGATTTTCAAAAATCAGGTAATACCATTAGTTGACGCTATGTAATCTTAGTAGAATGAAAGCCATTGAATAAATTATACATAAATAAAGAAAATAGTTTGTGACTATTGTAAAGGAAGGTCATGAGACAGCAGCAGCTGTCACGATTTGACCATGTGGCCATGGGATAGGAGAGAAGGGCCCAGTCGATGACTCAATCAAAGCCCCTTCCAACGGCTAGTAGTTGGAATTAGCAATCAAGGCCGGCCCCAACAATTATACTCTCCTGCTGGTTACAAAATTGGAACAGAATGGGGTGGGGAGGAAGCTTTCATTCAGCATTAATCAATCGTCCCAATAGATTCCTTTTTTGATTAGTTTGATCTTTTGCCGACATATCTGTATCTCGTTACAAAGCAGATCATAAAGTGTTTAGTTTAATCACCGACTGATTCATATTAAAGAAAGGTCTTATGTACTTCGTCTCGGTCATTCTGCCGGTTGTTACATAAAGCATATCTATTAGCGAATTTTGTGGTACTAAGGTACTACAAAACCGATCTGCGGCCGCTCGCTTACTGGGATTGTGGGTTCGAATCCCGTCGAGGGCATGGATGTCTGTCTCTTGTGAGTGTTGTGTGTTGTCAGGTAGAGGTCTCTGCGACGGGCTGGTCCCTCGTCCAGAGGAGTCCTACCGAGTGTGGTGTGTCTCAAATGTGTGATCGTGAAGCCTCGAACAACGAGGCGGCCTGAGCCCCCAAGGGGCTGTCGAGCCATTGAAAAAAAAGGTACTATAAACCAATAATATATATTCAGATCGCATTCATCCCACGTTCGTGTTTAGAGTGAGGTCCCACACCATTAAACATTAAACTAACTGAATCGATGGAGCAGAGTCCCTCTTGAAAAGCTAATGGCTTCTTTGTTAGTCAATAAATGCACGGCATTTTTTGCAACCCGAAGGTTAATCACCGCGTTCGCGAGAGACCGCCACTTGTTCCTATCCTGAACCAGATCAATCCATTCCACGTCCCTCCATAATATTTGTTGACGATAGACTTTAATATTATCCTCCCGTCTGCGCCTAGTTATTCCACGTGGTCTCCTTCCCTCAATTTCCGCCCCCCCCCCCTCCCAAACATTAAAATGTTTTTGAAATGTAGTTTTCGTGACAAGAAGTACAAGCAACACCACAGAGCGGAGTTTGTACTAAGAAATTCATACTTGCTCGGATCAGAAATTCCCCACGTTTTACGGCATCCAAACGCCCATTACCATGTTCAGGGGAGATCGCTACTAAATCCACTCTGAGCCAGGTAAATTCAAGCCATATCCCCACATCTTATTTTGAGATTAGTTTTTAGGCGCATTCGCAAAGCGGTTGTAAAAAGCGGATGTTAACTTTGCCATGTGTGTTTGTCCGTCCATCTGTCTGTCTGTATGGAACGGCGCCACTCCCACAAGCTGGATTTTTGTGAAATTTCACATTTGTGGTTTTTTTTGGATAATTTATCGGTACATGATTATTTTGATTAAAATCGAAAAAAATGAGAGATATATCACATGAAGACCTGCGTGATTTTTTTTTATATCTCGCCGTGACTGGTTTTTATAATTGAGACAGAATGACACAAAAGGGTTGAGTGTGCAATGCGCGGTCAGGCATCACGTGGCTCCTGGTGATTCCCCAGACGGCACACACTGCACCTCCACTCAGCAGGAAGAGTAACAAGATGCTCAGGAATTGACAATTAAAAGATTGAAGACTGGAGGTCAAGAAACCTCATCAATATAAAATGAACACATGGTGTGCTTACAGACAAGATACTCACGAAATGACGCACCTTATACAGGAAGAAGCACCTAAGTCATTTCATTCCTACGTAAGAAAATTGTACTCGAAATTGTGACCTCGTTTGAATAGCATCTGACTTACCGCAAAGACATATTGAGTAGCAAAATATTTGCACAAATTATTTTGTAACGTGATTAACCTGAGCCTTGGCTACCCGGTTGTTACTTTCTGGTCCTCATGTCCCTCACACGCAGGACTGTCGTGATATTCACGCGTTATTCCACGGCCTTTCTTTTTCGTTTCTTTTTCCTACAGCAAGTGAAGCGTTAATCTCATCGGTCTTAGTGCGTAATTCTCAAATGTTTCTTCAGCTTCCGCTCGCACATCACAGACAACACGGTGTGTGTTCAGATGTGTCTTTATTCTCAACGCGTACCTCGTAGAGAACAGTCCCAACCTGTATGGTACCCTGGAAACTGTCGAATACTATTTGTTGTTAATGATTAGTAATTAGCAGTGTAAAATGTGAACATGTCGGAGGATTAACAGGGATCAAAAATTTTGTACAGCATGTGAGTTTCATTCATGAAAGTGCATGGTCCAAGTCAGTGAAGTCTTTTACGTATGCGATAGAAGAAATGCAAACTGTCACTTGATGGGCGAATTACAGCTTTGGCCAACCGTTCCTTTCGCCAGCCAGTGTCGGTGTCGTTAAGACTGCAGGTTTATACGTTATGAATTTGTGAAAGGAATAGGCACTTTGTCATGGAAGAAGGCATTACACATGGTTATATGTTTTACTAATGAGCCGCCATTTTGCTGATCAGATTTCTTTCACATATTTTATTGCTAATAAAATAAAATAAAGGGTGTGAATTTTAACGGTACTACAGTGTGTCCTATTTTAGTTTCACCTGATTTTTATTCGCAAGTTACAGGCTTTGTTTATTGCGTCTTTATTTGGCCCCCTGACCTTGTGAAATATTATTTTATCACGCTTACATTTCAATAATTGTAAGCCGTGCAATGGCTGAGGCGGTTAGTCGCCGGCCTGTCACCACGTAGGTCCAGATTCGATTCCAAATCTGTCAGTGTGGGATTTGTGGAGGACGGCGGCGTTGGGGGCATGTTTCTTTTCTAGTAGAGACCCAGCTGTATCAAGAGATCTTTTCCGTGAACATCTACGCTAATGAGCATTGCTTGGGCTGTTGATAATTTCTATACTCGAAACTGACATACCAAGTCGTCTGCTTGTTAGCCCCCCCCCTCTCCTATTTTTATCTCTTTGGACAGAAAACTTACATTTGTGTCTATAGATATTATACAATCCTTTCGACGTAATGATATACAGTAGTACTGAAATGAAAAAATCACCTATGAAACAAGTAAGATAATTTCCTGTCGATCACAGACATTACAGAGTGGTAAATGGATCTCATTTAATATCAAGCCTTGTTCATTCATGTCTACATATGTAAGAATCGAAACGTTTGAAGCAGATAAGACTTTCGACTTCCGGGTTTCACTAAGTGGTTCTGATGCCATAGATGATAAACACAAAGAATTTGTTCTGTGACACGCTCTCGTTAATTAAGATCAGTCACGATAATATGGCCACATCCTGCCAATCACCCATCCAGGCATGTAATCACTCAATTATTCATTACACTCAGTGTACTACAGTGATCGTAGCCTGCAAGCAGCAAGGGTGTATATCGAATGCAGTAATGTTCCCCAAAGTGTTGGCCACATACGCACGTAGCTTTGCTCCTCTAGCCGTCCTTTCTTACCCTCTGTTTTATTTTCGTGATGAATAAAATCTGATTTCATTTACAGCGGCTTTGATTTCATACTAGTTCCGTGTAGTTCCTGCCTTAGCAAACGCGGGGCCCGATTGCGATCCTTGTGGCAGGCCCCGAACAGTTACTGTGCACAGCAAAAAAAAAAAAAGGACTGACGTTTTGGTATATGAACGTAGGTTAGGATGAAAAATTAAAATGGTCTACTTTTATAATTTTTTATTTACTTTTAATCAAGAAATCAGTCAAACATATTTATTTAATTTCCCCCATGAGCGCGGGACCCCCGTAAGCACGGGGCCCGACTGCGTCAAATCGGTCCAATCGGCCTAAGGCCGGACCTGGATCCGTGTCTTGTATTTTCTTAACTGACGGAGGCTAGAAGTACAACTGTTAGAATGTGGGGGTCAACGAATTTTTGGGGGGTTGGGGGGTAGGGGGCGCAGGTTAAGAAGGGGTCCTCGTACTCGTAACCACTGCACTAGATGATTGTGGTGAGGGCTGTGTTCATGACACTTTATGAAGAGAATTATTCAAGATCAGAACAAAAACAGAGTATTTTACTCTATAAATGGTTTTGCTGCATTAAAAGAACTACCTTCCCTTTGTGTTGGCATACGTAATATCATTTCATTAGCAAATACATAGAGTAAAGCTTTGATTTCAGGCTTAGAGGCATAGAGTAAAGGTTTAAATTTGTCCCTGTGTTTGATTAAACTTAACGCCATGACAACATATGGGCTAATGGAGGTACAGATCCATTCTTTCTTAACCTTCAGCAGTAGATGGAAGTGGGCAGCTTTACTTCCGGGAGCTTTACCTCCGGAGAGGCCTTCACTGCCTATTGGACACGATATTTGATGCACCTTGTAACCCGCCGGGCACCGAAATGTGATAATTGATTGTTAGCCCAATAACTACACTGACTCTGCTAACCCTGCATAAGGAAAGTGTAAGTGATGCTGTGTATTTAAGCTGTTACAGAAATTCTTTGAACAGACACGTATTTATTTTGATTGTGGCACCGCGTTGGTACATTGATCCTTCAGCTATACTGCTTCGGTATCTTCCAATCAGTCAGTCAATACGAACATATAAATCACATGATGGAACGGACTATTTCAAGACAAGACAGGCATTGTACATACAAACGTAACATTGAGGTGCTTTCGCCTAACCATTTTTGCCGTGGAAAAGCAGTGAGTGTGTGTCTGTAGCCTTAGTTATCCAGCATGCAAAGCGCATGCGCCGTATTATATTGTCATCTGTGGCCTGTCTGGCTCTACCATATTTTTCCACGTTATCTCATAAACGGCACGATTTTCGGGAAACAGTTATTGAACATAAAATGTGTGTTTTAATTCTCTCTACAACTTTTGTCTGAAACATTTCTCATTCTAAGAAGAACTGGCGAGATATGATCATAAATGTACATAGGTCTTCATGTAAAGTACCCGTTATTGTTGTCAGATTTTAATGAAACTTGAATTTTCTCGACAGATTTTCGAAAAATATTCAAATATTAGATCTGATAAAAAATCCGCCTTGTGGGAGCCGAGTTGTTCTATGCGGACGGATGGACGGACAGACAGACATGACGAAGCTAATAATCGCTTTTCGCAATTTTGCGAATACGCCAAAATACCAAAGAAATGCGTAATTTAAAATTTATTTCATGCTTACGAGATTTTACCTGTGACAAACGAGGTCTTCTAGTGCTAATTGTAAGTTTTAACAAAATTCTTATAAACGTCTGTATTTGAAGATATTTTTAACAAGTAATAAAGAGATTTTGATAATACTATAATAACTTCGAGAGTGTGTGCTTGAAAAGGGCGTTAATCCAGAATTATAGGCTTTATTATATAATTAAAAATACAGAATTTCTTACCATATACATGAAACCATGCTTCAGGGAGTTAAATAAAAATTTAAACTTGTATGACGTAATTACGTAACTAAATAATCACAAGATAATACAACTGTTCCCTCACGCTGTGTAATGTATTCACTGTGGAACCTGGTTAAATATGGTGCAGAGTAACCCATTAATAATAATATAATCCTATTATGTATATAGTCAAACTTGAGGATCAGCTCTTAGTTGGAAATATGCCTTTGTAACATACAGTAAATACGTACATATTGTGAGTGAACTTAGGTGGTGGCAAATAGCGATATGAACACGACAGTACCACAGTACAAATTATTTTATTATGAATGCGCTGTCCATTGTATAAAGCGTGGGAATATTGGATCTGTATGGAAATGCCTGGAGGAAAGTGTAGCCGTAGAAAAACAGATAGCAGATGGTAAGTATGGGGGTGGTGCATGCGTTGGTCTGTTAATTAAAGGTGAGGAGTAAACTGCATTAGCAGTAAGTGCTCACATCAAGGATATTAGCCTCTAGACAGAATTACGTGTTAGTTAAATAATTGAAGTGCTTTGAAAATAAAGACAGTAAAATGAAATAATGGCAGGATGTAGCAATGTCAATTTTTTTCTGTTTATTTATTTTTTTGTGCTGCTATGAAACACTGTTTTACGGGCACAGTTGATATATGAAAGGCCGTTCTGAGAGAGATATTCAGAAACGACTTACCGTACTGAATTTAACTCCACTGAACAGAGTCCTTCTTGAGAAGTTGTCACTCGGATATGCAATAAATTCTCCGCCCTTCATAGAATCCGGAGATTCATGACGTGGCAATTGTTAGCAAGAGGGCGCAATTTAAAAGTGAAAAGAAAGTAAAACTAATGTTAATAACTTTGCCGATCCCAGTGGCAGCGCGGTCTAAGGCGTGGGTCTGTGACCGTTCGCTTGCTGGGATTGTTGGTTTGAATCCCGCCGGGTGTTGTCTGTTGTCAGGTAGAGGTCTCTGCGTCAGGCTGATCACTCGCCCAGAGGAGTCCTACCGAGTGTGGTGAGTCTGAGTGTGATCGTGAAGCCTCGACAATGGGGGGGCCTTGGCCTGCTAGGCCTTTCGAGCCATTGGAAAAAAATAACATTAGCCTACTCTAGTAATTATAACAGTTACTTTGTACGTAAGTTGGAGTAATACATAATGTATATACTAGCTACTATTATTATTGGCAAGCCATTATAATAAACACAGGCTAAATAACAAAATATAATAATAATATAAAATAAGAAATATATTTTAATATTTTTAATAGAATGAATTTCAAGTAATTTTAGAAAAAAAAAACAAACAAATTACTGGACATATATTTAAATGTTTCATATACAAAACTTATAATTATTAAGAAAACGGGGGTTCCCCAAATTTTTTTTTTCAGCCTTTGTCATAAATTGACTATTTGCTGGATATTTTAATGCTCGTATATTTGGCCTGATGTTTTCTTCGATTGTAAACTGAAATATATAGCCACGTTATCTTGTCATAAGTAAGATTTGTCGCCTGAAATACCCTGTCACTGATTTTATGAATTCTGCAAAACAAGGTGACCTTAATAACAGTTGAAGGTGTTACACATCATTACCGCTTTACCTGACAGTATTATTGTAAGTACAACGTGCAAGATCTGGAGTTATAAAAGCAGTGTTTTGGAATGCTTGTTATCATTCGGTGCAGGATCTTCTGTCTTCCAGTTTGCTATTCAAAAATACAAAGATTAAGATATACAGAACTATAATTTTGCCTGTTGTTTTGTATGGGTGTGAAACTTGGTCTCTCACACTAAGGGAGGAACATAGGCTGCGGGTGTTCGAGAATAGGGTGCTGAGGGGAATATTTGGGCCTAAGAGGGACGAGGTAACAGGGGAGTGGAGAAGACTATATAACGAGGAGCTTAATGATCTGTACTCATCACCAAAGATTATGCGGGTGATCAAATTAAGAAGAATGAGGTGGGCGGGGCATGTAGCACGTATGGGGGAGGGGAGAGGTGCATGCAGGATTTTGGTGGGGAGACCTGAGGGAAGGAGACAACTTGAAAGACCCAGGCGTAGATGGGAGGATAATATTAAAATGGATCTTCAAGAAGTGGGATGGGAGCATGGACTGAATTGATATGGCTCAGGATAGGGACAGGTGGCGGGCTCTTGTGAATGCGGTAATGAACCTTCGGGTTCCATAAAACACGGGGAATTCCTTGACTAGCTGACGACCTGTTAGCTTCTCAAGAAGGACTCTGCTCCATGGAGTTAGTTAGTTAGTTTTCGAAAGTTCAAGTCTTCTTTGATGTAATGCAATGTTGAGAGGTAAATAGTTACCGATGTTTCGGAGGAACGTAGCGCCTTCATATTCAGCATTAAGCAGTCCAACATGAGCAGACTGGGTACCCTTGTTGGATTCCGCTTGCTTTACGTCTAACTGCAGCTTTAGGACATTAAGTTAAACGTTATGAGGTCGATCGTGCAGTTCTGTTTGTGTTTCTTGTGCTAATGACGTGGCACATTATATTTAGTGAACAAGAGTAAAGACATTTCAAGGATGATGCTAGTTACCAAAGAAGGACGCAGCATAAGCCTGACATATGAAAATGTTAATATATTCCTCTGCCATTTTATAAAGTTTAATTAAAGATAATTACACGCTATCCTTTTTTCTTCTTCGGCTGCAAGGCTGATATGTCAGATATCAATAATGAATGTGATCAAGACGGTGGTTATTTGTTCACTGCATTGACCATCTGCGCCACATTCCGGTTTTTTTTATGTTCATCAAATTCTAGAAACGCCAACCATATATTCCGTTTTCTTAGTCAAATTTATTTGTTTTGTAAATAATAATAACAATAATAATTGTCATCGAAAGTCACGGTAATTTGTTTATGGTTCCCGCTTGGTATTTGGGATTTTCTAGGTTAAAATCTCGGCCCATCGACTGATTGTGGCGGGTGAGGATATCTTTGGTTTTCCCAGGCCCCTCCGGACAAATTTCAGAATTGGAGGTAGGTAGGTAGTAGGTGAGTATGTGGGTAGTTGGGTGGGTGGACGGATGGACACAGACAGACAGGCAGACTGATATACCTAGGCAGACAACTAGGTAGACAGAAAGACAGACAAAAGGACAATGTGTTACTAGACACACAGCCAGTTGGTCATTCTGCCCACATAGTCATCTCGGTAACCTCCCTTAGGTTTCTGACCCAATACGGCACTTCGTGTAATTCAAGTGTGACACAGCCGCAGGATTAGGCAATTATTTCTTTGAAAAAGAAGCGCATTTTTAGACACACTGTATGAACACTTATTATTTGCGAGATCGTTATCAAGCCAAGCGCATTTCCGATAGAAGGTGTGGCCAACATTCTCATAGCTCATAAGATACTAGTCAACACTTGCAAGAATGGCATATGTCTTGTGAAGTGATGAGTAAGGAGACTCCCTCATATGCAAGTCCCAAAAAATCCCATATTTAACACCTCCAAAATCAAGATTTAGCTCATAAACCTTTCACGAAACCTTAATCGTTTAATGCTAGACGCAGGAGTGTTATCTGTTTTTTTTTCAATGGCTCGACAACCCTTGGGGGCCTAGGCCGCCTCATTGTTCGAGGCTTCACGATCACACTTTTTAGACACACCACACCCAGTGGACGAGGGACCAGCTCGTCGCAGAGACCTCTACCTAACAACACACAACACTCACAAGAGACAGACATCCATGCCCTGGTCGGGATTCGAACCCACAATTCTAGTAAGCGAGCGGCCGCAGACCGACGCCTTAAACCGCGCGGCCACTGCGATCGGCGTGTTATCTGTTACGTAAGGCAAAACCATTTCTCTTGCGTCCGTAACAAAAAATTCCAAAAAAATTAACCCATTAGCTTTGTCGTGTATATTTTTGCAGTGCGTGTCGGCATGTGACAAATGGGGAGCCTCTAAGGGAATTTTTAGGTAGTTCTATATTGAGAAGTTTTAATAAAATTCGTCGACTTATTTCAATTGTAATTAAAATCGAAAAAATAATAAAAAAAAACATCTGCGAACGTCTCGGCCGTAATTCGCTGAATATTGATCGGAACGCAAAACATTTCGAACAAAAGTTGTATTAGTTATTTTGCACACATTTTGTGTCAAATTTATCTATTCCGTAGCTGTTAACGGTTTTCGAGAAAACTAACTACAGCTAATTTTATGCTACGTCATCTCGTAGCTCGAGAACACTTTGGTTTGGCTCATATTTTATCAATAGTTAAAGTTGCCCCAGTTCACGCCATGAAGGCATGTAGGTGGATTAGAGGTATAGCTGCAATAATACTTACGGTACTAGATGGAGTTGAGTGGTCAACTTCACGCCCCTGCCGCTTTAACCCCAGGAAACAACACTGGTAACCACTGAAGAGGAAGTTGGGTGGATCCCAGAAGCGCTCTGGACATTATGAAGAAGAGAAGTACTTCTTACCTCCTGCCAGGTTTCGAACCCCCGATCGTCTAACCCGTAGCCTAGTCTCTATACCGACTACGATATCGCGGCTCCTGCATCAATAGTTGTTGTGTTCCCTCCTGTCGCTCCGTTGCGGAGCATAGGGCCTCCTTTCAGAGGTTACTTTGGTCGTAAAGTGTGCATGGTGTAGTGAGTGACCAGCCCACTGACTGCACTGCTACAGCCATCTAGCAGTGAATCAGGAGACTTGGGTGAGAAATTGCCGCTGAATTTTGCTTACGAAACATCTCATTTCATGCCCGTAAGGTTCTTTTACATGCCGTAAATCTACGACATCCCCTCCGAAGGAAGTTGTGCTACGGATTGAACCCGCGAACCTTGGGTCCAGTGGCGAGCACGCTAACCACTAGTCCACAGAGGGCGACGCATCAATAGTTAGCAGTCATTAATTCAAAACCTGCGGGCGATAGTGACGTATGCTCTGTAACTACTACGCAGCGTGAATGGATTTCCTTCATATCCTAGGAACGGCCCTAATGTGGGTTTTCACATGTAATGAATTTTCCACGCATCCTAGCAAAGGCGCAAGTTTGGGGTTTCACCAATCGACCGGTTTCACTTCCATAGAACAGCAACTTTAGTAAAACACCCGAGCTTTCTTTTGTAAAGCAAACAAATCTTGTAGTTAAAATTTTTCTTCTATCGATATTAGTTTCTGAGATACGACTACACGTATATGAAGACATCTCACACTGCTCCTAACGCA
Organism: Reticulitermes speratus; assembly: GCA_021186555.1. Classification (NCBI taxonomy): domain Eukaryota; kingdom Metazoa; phylum Arthropoda; class Insecta; order Blattodea; family Rhinotermitidae; genus Reticulitermes; species Reticulitermes speratus. The sequence goes on along the minus strand of JAJKFL010000042.1, from coordinate 40,497,316 downwards.
GCTGAAAGTCGTAATTATTTATAAATACGTCAGCTCATTTAATCTAAAATATTTTATGTTCTTTGTTGTTGTTTGTTTTCTGTGCCGAAATGACACAGTGGCCAATAAACAAACATCCTGCACAGCTGGTGTGTCTAAGAATGAAATTCAGAAAGGTCAAAGCTGTGAGACAATTATAGTGATGACTTCATATCGACTGAATTTACCTTTAGGGTTCTGTCACATTGACAAGTGGTTTCTTGCCACAGAATGTTTCAGCTGACGTTTTCAGACGGTATAGAAACATTCACTCTCATATACTTTACAGATTCAAGAGCTGCACGTCAAAAATAAATAGTCACTATTATCGGCTTCACCCAGAAAGACAGGCGGAATTATACGAGTATTTCGTCTTTAGATGGGGCTAATTATTTGTGCTGAATTTTAAAACCATTGTGTTAATATTCCCTCGCAAATAAAATTCCGGGGAAGTAAGTAAGTCTGTAGCAGATCCCGGTGGCTTTGAGGTCCAAGACGTAGGTCTGCGGCCGATTTATGACTGGGATTGCGGGTTCGAATCCCGCTGAATGCATGGATGTTTGTCTTTTTTGTTTATTGTGTGTTTTGTAGGTAGCGGCCGCTGCAACGGGCTGATCGCTTGTCCAGAGGAGTCCTACCGGGTGTGGGTGTCTTAATTGTGTGTGATATAGAAACCTCAAAACGAGGCAGCCTAGGCCCGACTTGGGCTGTGGCGCCACAGAAAGAAATCTCTATTGGGCTTTCTGTTATTAGTTTGAAATATTTTTCTGTCGTACTTTGTGGGTTTCCTCAGTCCTTCTAGCTTATTCTGGACTATGCCATATTTACCTTTGCTCAAATATTCCCCTGTCATTATTCTTATTTATTTGTTTATGTTTTCTCAACGACGCTGTCAGTCACTCATACTATGTTGTCGAGTGCTTGGATGATTTTAAGTGCTGAATCGAAAGAAACGAGTAAGGAAGCGGTCGTGGCCTAATTTATTTCATAAGTTCAGCATTTTACAGGAGGAAAATTCAGTGAGAACAGTTACCAGGTCACGATTTGAAACCGGGACCTCTGAAGTACGAAGCAGGAGTCATAGACATTGGACCGCCAATTTGAGTAAAGTGAGCTGAATTTTACATCCACTCCACCACATCTGAAGCTTCTGTCGCTAAGAAAGGTTACAGACGTCGCCCTTTGTCTTCCTGCTATGAGTCACTGCGGCAATATTTACGAAATAGCTTGGTCGTAAATAAAGCTTTGACAATAAATCTTTAAAACACCTAAAATATTAATAACAGACATGACAGAACTGAACGAAATGTTCAGTGACACATGCGCTTCCTGCACATGTAGAAGTCTGTACGCCATGTCTTAAACGCATATACCAAGCAGCATATGATTTATGACTAAACGTGTGTGTATGTTAAGAAGGAATATCTGATCATTAATGGAGGTTAAGAACATAACCAGAAGATGGCAGCAGTACGCTGCAGCGAGAGGTACCTCTGCTTCAGATGGTATTACAGTCTCGACCTTTAACGATAAAAGTTAAACAGTACGCATGGTCAGTCACGTTGTGATTTCATTTGCGTCCCTTACGGTTTATAATGTATATTAAAGTAAGGGTTTATGGGTTTTATATATATGAACTGTAGGTATAAATTGGAATTGTCAAATTTTTTTTCAGTTGAATTCTGAACAGACTTTTACGTGGTACTGTTATGAATTAATTAGAGAAGGGATACGTACATGCACCACTTTGGCACGGAGTCTCCATTTGCCACGTGTTCTATGAGCTATGTCGCTGTTTCATCTGTAACAAACAAGAGACAGCAGAATTTGCATATAATTGGAGGTTCCAGCAACACATCACGTGCCTTGGGCGGCCTTGCAGACATATCGTTATGTCGATTAAGCGGCTTGTCCTTAAGATATGTGTTAGGTCATAGCTATAGACTGTATTGTTTCTAACAAACAATTAAAATACTCGTGAGGGCATGAACACACGAGACAGGCCTACTTTCTCTTTTGAAATAACATGAACTCCAGCAAAATTATAAGAATTATTAACATGGAATACCGGCCAAACTCATAAAATTTACAAGAAATTATAATAACAGACATATGCACATAGAATGACTAAAAGTCATACATATCTTAAAATTCCTACATGTTTCAGCTCCAGGGTGCCATCTTCAGGGAATTCAAAGTACAAAGTTTTACAAGTGCCAACACAACCGTCTTGGTATTAAAATAATGAAATGTTATGTATGATTCTTAGTCGTTTTAGGTCCATTTGTTGGTTATTGTAATTACTTGTAATAATAAAACACGGAGTCTAGAATGTCAAGTTCATAAAAGTTACTTTCTAACTTCTTAGACGTCTAGACGTACAAATACTTTGGTATTAGTTCCCTAACGTACTTTGTTGAATTTAATTTATAATCCATTACTCAAATGCAGTTTAGACTGTTTTTTAGCGTAATGTGCACAAAGGGTTACTTATATAATGGAATCCTGCTCGAATCAAAATTTTTATTTGAAGGTGGAGGTATCAGGTTCCTCCTAAAAGTCCGTAGCTACTCAGAGCATTACATGGAGCCACAATCCAAAATGTAGTAGGCTATCTAAACCTTTATCGAAGTAAAAACACCAAGTATACTTAGTTCTTCTCGTAAGTGTAAATACCCTATTGTTCAGATGGATAAAACATGAAGGCTTTCAATATTTGTAAAAGGAAAGGGGTCCGCGTGGTCAAGGTGTGAACATATTTTTATTGGGACACAAACAGCGGAATGGGGCGTGTTTCATAAAAATGCAAGGCTGCCTTATAATGAGATGTTTAGTCCACAGGAGAACGTGAACAGCCCCCCCCCCCCCTCAAGGAAAGACTTCTCTCTGCATTAACTGATGCTTCATTCATATAAAACAATCCCTGTACAGGGCCTTAGGGCTTCAGGAGGTTGAGGCTTCCAGAATTTATAGACAGCCAGCACATGAAAATGGCAAGGGTGTCAGCCCTACGCACCGGCCGCCTTTACCGTCCAGTAGATACCCGTGGTACTCTTTTCTGCTAGAGGCTGCGTCGAGCCCAGGGCCATAGTGCGGCCGGAAGGATTAAGTCAATGAAAAATCGCAAGCTTTATTTACACGCTTAACATAAACTCCAATGAAAGTATGCTTTGAGAAAGTGCCAAAGCTGCAATTTGTAGTACGTTATCATAAACTAACAGACATCTGCTGTCCAGAACATTTATATTTTTACAAAATTTCGTTCAGTAAATTACCTCAGTGGCTTTGACAATTAATTGGGGCCTGTCTAAATTCACTTCTGTGACTTGGTCTTAATAATAGGGACATTAAAAGTTTATATTTTGTTTGGCTTTCGCTGCCCGAAGAAGGGAAGCTACTTTTTGTGTTCTCAATTCTCTAGAAAGTATTTTGTTTAAATCTGAATATTAATTTCAAAATGTATAAAGTTGCATTCTTTCGGCACGCTTACATTTGTTTACATATCACGCGTATGAAAAAAAAAATATTCTCAGCAAAACAATACCTCTACGTTCGTTGCCGTCAAAATAACCCCTTTTTTGTTTTTCTTCTGACTGTCACGTTTCAGTTGTGCTTTTGCCAGCCATGGATTGTGTTTGGGAAGTAACAAATGTCAGAGAAAACACAAACCTTTGATAATCACTACGCCACGTCTTAGCACTTTAGTGTCGTACGAGTGCTGTCACTGCACTTCCTTTGGTAACAAAATTCACAATATGAAACCAAAATCATATTTACGCTTGTACAAGATCACAAACATAACGTATTGAGCAACGGTACTCACTTTATCCGAAACTGCAAACTCAGGGCCAGCTGCAGCAATTGAATGTCCAGGTCTGAGAAAGATAATTAAATGCGTAATATTACATTTGCAGGAGGAGGTTCATTTCGTTTGAAGCACCGATAGTCAGAAATCCAGCAAACTCAAGGACAATCTTTTACACGTCTGTAAAATTTCAGTACACAATGTGTATGCTCTGACCCCGAAGTAGTAGCTATTGGTAATTGGGGTGGATAAAACATAACACCACTCTTCTGTTACACGAGTTCTTCAGGTGGAAACAGTGACACAAGAATTCATCAGGAACCCCTCTTACCAATTATTCAACCGACGTCTGCGCTACGTGGTTACCCCTTTGGCCTATAGGGGCACTGCTTCACGCTTGTCGCGCACGTGGATTACGTTCCGTAAACAACAGACGACGAGCTGTAAGCGCTACTGTGCCTATGAAGTTGGCTGTCAGTGTGTGTAGTCAGTTCTCTGTTGTTCCTTTCGTAATGTAAGTCGGTGTGTATCGGTGTGTTAATTCAGTATTATTTGGCCATCGGTGAGATTCCAAAACTCTTTTCTTTTATACCACATTGAAACATTTTTTAAAGAAAGAGAGGAACTAGTACTCATCCAAAATGATTCTAACTTAGCACAAGACCCAAACCTGTCAAGTTTAAGAATAATGAAAATGACGTTAGCAGCATTACCTGCATATCCTATTCAACAATACGAACAATAATCGTGTCTGTACTAAAATCAAGAATCGTAGGTGTAACTGATTGCAGATTGTCCTAATTTCTCGTATTTTAAATTTAATTTAATAGATCGGTGAACTTTGGTCACATTTACCACCAGGATTCTCGTACACTTTGGATATCTGGACGTAATTTCCATAGTACGATTTAGGAGTTTTTTTTTTTTGCGACCGTGTATGACACTCGTTTCGTAATTTCACAAACATTCTAATCACTTAAAGTTGTTAGTCTACTTGGTTTCTCTAAATTTTGTCCACATAAACTGTAGACATTGGCATGGAGTAAAACTGACCCCTTCATCTGGCAGCATTTTTTACAGCACTCTAGTCTTTAGAATAAATTACCAGTTTTATCTGGTCACTGAGTTTGAGTTAGTTGCTTCAACAAATACCATGTTAATTGTGTATCCAACCCAAACCTGACCCAAGACAAATAGAATCATGTGAGAGAAGATGTTGCCTAGAACTTTTGGGAATGGGAAAAGTAGTTCTACTTTCTACTTTAGCTTGCACACATTATTGCCTAAGACACTGGTAGTTGGTAGAAATTAATTGAGTACCAATCACCGATTTTGAGTGGTCAGGTTTGGCCATAACCTGTAGAAAGTTCTTAAAATATCAGTTTAAAAATGCAACAGAAACTATGAAGTTTATAGGCTAATAAATCTCATGTGTTGTATAAAATAATACTACATTGTGGAACTGTACTGATAAAAGAAACTGTTTAACACAACACCTCTTGTATTAAAGAAATGAGTTTGACCTGCTGGACATACAGTTGAATTCTACGCTGATTTTGGAACCTTCCTGATTGTACTGTTTATGTTGGCCGGTTGCTTAGAACAGCAGATCAAAGAAGGTTATCCAAATGTGTACATGTGATTCTTATACTGTGTTTGCGTTTATTCTACGTCAGCTTCTGTGTCAGGCACTGTACTAGTGCACAATTAATATGAACAGTCAGATACAACAGAAGTATATACCACTCAGAGTAAAAATTGCACAGACATTTTTCAGCATAATGTTTAATAGAGAAATAAACAAATAAGAAAACATATGTTTGTTTATTGGTAATAATTACAGTGTTAGTTTTTTACTAATATCTACACAGATGATCGATAATGGTTGAAGTGCATGGGTCACTATGATGCCAGCCCTTCTGTATTCTATTTTTACTTATATGTACTTGACACATTAATAAACAAATGTTTTGAAATATTAAGTTAACACAGAGGAGCATGTCACTTGGTGGAAGGAGCTTGCTTTCGTCATTGAACACAATGACTGAACAGTGTTTTCACATCTAGCAGGCTAATTACTAACATAACTGAAATACTGTTGGACACAGAATAGGAGTGGAATGATTCCATAATGTGTCAACTGACAACAGTAATGTTCTTTGATAAAGACGTTTCCTTTTTCCTCTCATAGCAAATGACCAGAAAGCACTGACATTTCCTAGACAAGAAATCTGCTTGAAAATGAAATGCTGTATCCCACAAGGGTAACAAGGACCACACAAAAGTGATATGGCCATGTAATGTGCATCACTGGACTGTGAGAATTAAATGATATGAGATGGTCATTCCTGCCTGTCATGGCACAACTGAGCCTAGTACTGTGATTTCTTAAGAGTAATTGGTTTTTGCAGTGCAGGATGAATACAACCAAGGTAGAGCCAGAATCAGACTCTGAAACGCAGGAGTCACTTAGTGAATTCCAGTTCATCGATGTGAATCGGGATGTGCTGTCAGTACCCATATCTTGTACTGAAATGAAGACTAAAATTGAGGTTAGTGGAATATTAGTGAATGAGGTTGGAGTGTTTTCATTTTAATGTTGCTGTTTTTTTTTTTTTTGGTTTTGACTAATTCACCCTGTGATAATTTAGTGTGCCTGATCTGGAGAAGATTTGCTTTAAGAGATGAATGTCTTTCTGTATAAAGAAATATGCAATACGAATTCCATTGCACATGCTTCTTGATATTCAAAGCAAGAATATTGCTAAGTACAATAGAACAATTGGCTTATACACTAAAAATTCCGTGGTACCGTGTATTTGAGCTTTGAATTTGGCGTGATCATAGAGTGATATGGAACAAAATTAATGTTATGTAACAATTTTTCACCACACACCCAAACATAAAATTTTACTGCAATCCAGCAGGTTATTTTGGAGGTGAAACTTGCATAAAAGTACATAAAAGCCCACTGAACAATTCGGGTACTATGGGAATGATACATTCATACAAGAAGGTATAATAAAATGAAACATAAAACAATTTAAAAGTTTTACTTTCTTTGACTCAGGATGCATCATTATTCCTTACCAGTGTTGATATGTATTGTTTTCAGGAGCCCATTAATTTAGTTATAGGTTATCATAAATTGGAAGGAAAGCAGTAGTGGAGGATGTGTGTCTAAATTTTGACATTATATTATAATTTTTGAAATTGTTTACTCGCATTTTAATTGGCTTATTTTCTTTTACTAAACCAACTAAATGCACATACAACATACACAATAGTATAGTCTTTAACACTTCAATGTGTTTCAGCATTACTGTGTCATCTTCAGGGAGTTCTTACACCAAGTTTTAAAACTAGCTGAGGATGGCACAGTAATGCCAAAACATGTTGGAGTGATAAAAGACTGTTCTATTGTGTGTGTAGTATGTGCATTTAGTTGACTTAGTAAAAGAAAATAAATTATAAGTATGTTGAAGGGTAAGAATACAAACTGAATTATAAAGATTCTGCAGAAGTACAAATTTTTGTTAATATTTTTTACATATAAAAATCACCAATAAAATAACTTTGTTGTCTGCAGCAACTGGGTAATTTATTGATAGTTTGGAAAATTAAGACAATGCTTGAAGTTTAAATTTCAGCATAAATTCAAAATACAGTATGTAGCCAGCTGAAGTGGTTATGTTCCTGAAAAGCAACACATTTGGAAAGAACAAGGGCTTGTGGAGAAACATACATGCCATTACAGCCCTGACCCCAGCAAAATAATGTGCATCTACTGCTGTGAGCCATGGTCCATCAACTGAAAAACACCTTTTTAATGGATAAAAGATGTAGTACAAGTGTAAATAAATTTTGTGGTACACGTGTGGCATGAGGAAAGCAAATTATTTGTCATAATTTCAGTGTCTTTGATACTAATTCTAGCTGTTCTGTCTGTCTCAGTCTCTTTTGCCCATTTATTATAGTGTTTAATAAAAATAACCCAAAGTTCAGTTCCAGATTGCGGTAAACTGAAACTGTGGTTTTACAGGCTCCAAAAGTGGAGGAGACTGGTTCAGTTAGCGATGCCCATCAATTTTACAGAGAATCTGAGGTCATGGATGAGAAAAAAGAATATAAGTTTCATCCACCCTTTTACAATATATGGAAGTACAAAGTTCAGGTGAGTTATCCTTTCAGATGCTATGCTCATGATGTCTTGAAATGCATATTTTGTAATGTTAAAATTGCGCTATTGGGATGTGAGGTTATGTACCTTGGTAAAAATCTGTAATTATGAAATTGTGAACAGTAATTAATAAAAGTAGGTTATTGAAAGAAATTCAGTATGAATGTTTATGGGGATGATTTTTGTTTATATTTTGGTGGCTGAATAGAACTGTAACATAAGTTTTGTGTGATGGAGGTCCAAAAGCAGGGTACCAAAATTATTTTCTGCTTGATGTTTTATTCAGCACCACTGGACCACATTTATAGTGCTTGGAAAATTGGAGAGCATGTGATATTAAAGAAACATGTTTGATTTTGGTGTAATGAATTCCAGAATTGGTGTGTGAACATTTGTGATGAACCAAGGAGTGGCATATCTTCATGAGAGATGACAACATTGTGCACACTGTGCAACATGTTTTGTGGAAAAATCAAAGAGTCATATGGGAGGTTTGTTTGGCCGAGTCAAGTGTCCATGAAATTTGTCCACAAGCAGCATGGATTTCCAAAAGAAGTATGCTTTCTGTTTCGTGAAAGAGCTGAAAGAGTAATGTAAGACAGCACACGTGGAGTGTGCTTGCAGTTGGTGATGTGTTATCATAGTGAAGGTGATGAGATTCCGAATGGGACTGTGACCAGACACAAGGCATCTGTGCCTTATGACACCTGAGAATAGAAAATAGATTTGAAGACATAGAAGCATCCTGGATCTCCTGTAGCCAAAAAGTTTAAGACCATGTTTTCTTTGAGGAAGGTTATGGCAAGTATCTTTGGGACTGTCAAGGTGTTCTTTTAACTTCATGGAATGTGGGTCCACAGTTAAAGGTGAATTACACTGTGAAGTTGAGAAATTGAAGTCAGGCATCTATCCTAAACGTCCAGGAACCATGGCAGAGGGTATGGTTGCAAGGCTGTGGATAATCCCATCACACAGATTTACAGATACCTAAATAGGTGAGATGATTATGTTGGAATATAGTACAGATGTGTGACTTCATTGCTGTCTAATATCATACATATGAGATTTGGGGTGCTCGCAGTGGTGTTGCTGACCATTCAGTTCTTCTTTGATGTGACACTGTGTCACTGGGGAGTAGTTCCCAATGTTTCAATGAATTGTAGTTCCTTGGATCGTCAGGGTCAGGCAGTCCAAAGATACCTGATGATGAAGGCACTATGGTCATTTGAAATGCTGGGAACTATGCACACAGTGACACAGTGTCCCGTCCCAAAAGTCTCGAATCTTCAATATCGTAAACGTTTGTTTGACAATGTTTTCGTAGAAAAATGTTACCTTACTTTTTGGACCTCTTTTGTGCATGTACCAGTATTTTATTAAAGGTAATGTTTTTGAGAGTTGGTGCTCTCACAGCATTGTTGCTGAAGATTCAAGTAATCAGGGATGTTACATTGTGTCAGCTGGTAAACAGTAAGTGACTATTTACAGTTGACATGGCTTAACATGCTAGAGGACTTGGACGTCTTATAATGGATTCTGTGTAGAATCATTTATATCCTGGAAATAAAAGTATGATTTTTACTTTGTTCTTAGGTGAAAGATATATTGGAAACGCATGAAGAGATGCCTGATCAACAGATGTTATATAGTGAATCCATGAATGAAAGTGAATGGCTTTTACACAAAAAGAGAGAGAAGTTTAAAGAATTGATGAGAAAAAGAAGAAAAAATGAAACACCAGACCAGCGACAAAAACGTTTAAACAAAATGAAACAATATTCAAAATGTCGGAGGGCAAATGAGACTCCTGACCAAAGACAAAAGCGTCTCAAACAGAAGAATATTTATGCCAGGCAGAGAAGAGCAAATGAAAGTCTAGACCAACGCTTTAATCGACTCAGTAAAATGAATGATTATGAAAAGCAGAGAAGAGCAAATGAAACCCCAGAGCAATGTGAAGAACGACGACGAAAACGACGAGAAATGGCAAGCTTAAGAAGACACAGTAAGACACCAGCAGAACGACAAAAGCACAGAACAGTCAAGAGGAACTGAGAGTCTTAAGTGAAGTGGAAGGTAGCTTAATTGGCCAATTAATTTTGCCAAACAAAATGAGTAAGTGGAACTCAAACAAAGAGATGAGATAATCAGACAACAGGAAAAGTAAACACTACAGAGAACAACTGAAGCTCCAAAACAACAAGGAGAGTGGTGAGAAGAACAGCAGGAAACAGATGTGTGAAGAAGAAGAGGTGAAACTTTTGAAGCATGTGAAGAGCAATGTAGATAGTGTCAAGTAATGTGTGCATTACAAGGTACTTACATGACTGCAGAACAGAAGCAAGACTGATGTGTACAGAAGCAAGAAATGTGGTGAAAAGAAAAAGATGCAAAGGTGTCATTGCATAGAACAAGTGATAAAGGCAAAGCTATCCCTATGCAGGCCTGGACAGGCCCTTACTACTCCAGGAAGTTGAGGTTCCCAGAATTTCTAGACAGTCGGCACCTGAAGGTGGCAGGGTTGCCACCCCTATACACCGGCCACCTTTACCCCCCAGGAGATACCACTGGTACACGTTTCTGTTAGAGGCTGAGTCAACCCCAGGGCCATAGTGTGGCTGGAAGGATTAAGTCAATGAAAAATCCCAGTGTCTCAACCAACCACACCACCGCATTCCCCCAGAACAAGTGATACTTAGAACATTCTGAAGAATTAAATAGATAATGATGCAAAAAGAAATTGCAATGGAAAGTGAAGCAAACTGAAATAAAATGAAGAGCAGTACAGATGTAAGATATTATGAAATATATTTGATTACTTGTTAATTTGTAAATATGTTGATGAAGAAATGTATTCTTCTCATTTCATGAATGATCATTGTAGAAAGTGGGTGATTGATGATTGACAACTTATCTTCAATTTAAAGTGTTTATTCTCTTTACAGCATATCATAATGGGAAGTTCTACATCGTGTCCGGGATATACGTACCTTACGTGGATGAAGCAGAATTATTACTACAGTGTTATCACATAGAAAAATGGAAGAGTGATATTAAAGTTTTAAAACTATAAATTAGACTTCAGACAGCCTTTGGTCAGATTCTGTAAAATGGGTGCATGATCTTCTTGGACAGAAGGCAAGAACAGAAGAATACTGACGTTACAAAAGTGTCATTAATGTGTATATTACAGTTCACACAAATGTATTGTAACTGGTTCTGATGATGGTATATTACAGTAAGCATTGCTGTTTATCTGTACTTTGATTAAATATTCTGAACACTTTATTTATTTCTAATATAATTTACAATGCTGTTAGTGATCATAGTGAATAGTAAATTGGAAAGGATTTGGCAGGAAGCAGTCATAACCTAATTCAAGTTACTGTCCTGGCATTTGAATGGAGGGACTGCAGAAAATGATGGAAAATCTCAGTCAGGATATTTGGTGTTCCAGCCAAGATTTGAACTGAGCATGTCTCATGTGCAGGATGAATAATTAGTGTGGATACGATTCAGTGTGGAAATCAGAATATATGTTAGTAATGCTTACACTGATATTGAATCATTTTATCAATTTAGGTAAAGCAATGCAATCCCATTACAGGCCTAGACAGGCCCTTAGGGTTCCAGGAGGTTGAGGCTCCCAGATTTCTAGACAATCGTTACGTGAAGGTGGTAAGGTTGTGAGCCCTATGCACCAGTCGCCTTTACCTCCCAGGAGATATCCCTGGTACTAATTTCTGTTAGAGGCTGAGTCGACCCCAGGGCCATAATGCGACCGAAAGGATTATGTCGGTGAAGAATCCCAGTGACACCATCGGCAATCGAACCCGCGACCTTCAAGCTTGTAGTGCAGTGCCTCAACCAACTGCGCCACCGCGTGCCCCTTTATCAATTTAGAGCTTGTTAAATTTGCATAAGCTTGTGATTAAATAATTTTTCCAGCACCATGTGTTAACCTGTCTTTACACTATAAATTGTCACATATAATAAAGTTGTACTTTTGATGAAAACTATAAAATTCGTTAAGTGATAGAACTGGATCTGATGTAGTTTGTAATTAACAGTTTAGAAGTCATTCAGAAAACTTAAAATTTGATGCACTCAATGTGAGACAAAGCATGATCTTTGCAGGCTAGTTACTATGAATTTTAACAGTCTTGAAAGGAAACATACTGTGCTGGAATAAAGCTGTAAAGAACCTGACACTCAAAATTAAGTGTGTGTACACAAACAGTTTGAAATAACATCGAAAGAACTTTTAACTCACACTTAACTCACACCTTCTGCTCTGTAGGTGAATTTATAATATTAAGATCTTTGCTCTTCAGGGATGTTAATGCAGCATAGATTGGCAGTCTAAGAAGAAATTCTTCTTGAACTGCTTGACCCTTGGAGAGGTGACCAATAGGTTGTCCTGAAACGGTAACTAACTACCAATCTACACTGCATAGCATCCCAGAAGAGCAAAGATCTTATTTACACTGTGACAGAAGCCTGAAATCACTTATATTGTTAAGAAATAACTGACTTCAGTCATGTATTAGATTGTAAATTTTGTGTATATATGTATATAATTTTATACAGGGCTGTGTATCTAAATATATTGTACATTTGCTATGCAGGTGGCAATAATATGTATGTAATTCAGTCTGTTGTAGTATAATTTGTTTTCAGGTAATGCCCCATTTATTTCTAGGTATTTCTACATAGACTGTGATGCTTTGTACCCTGACTTGTCATACAGTCCAATTTCTAAACTGTATATGTGTGTGTCCAGTCTTAAACAATGTATATTGCTTGAACTTGTATTACAGAACTGCCATGCTTATTCATGTATTTGTCCCTTCCCAGTAACCAATTGAACATATTCCTCTTAATTGAATGGAATCTGTCTTAGTTGTCTGTAATAAGTGGTCTTAGTGTTTTTAATGTTGTGAGGTTAAGAAGAGTAGTTTCCTTCTGGTGATATATTGAGGTGCTTCATCTATAGTACATTACATTTGATACTGATACGGCATAATTTTTCCTGATAACATGTCATATACATATTGATCAATCATATGTATTTAGTTATCATTTTTATTTAATGGCTAGCTCACTGAAATTTTATCTGGAAAATTTGACCCTTCGCATCTCTAGCAATGTTTTTCACAGGTAACTGCTCCACTGATGTGCCCTTGTACATCACAGCCCTTGAACGATATTGTGATAGGTAAAGGTAAATTTCAACCTAGAACAGGCCATGAAGGCCCAGATGGGTGGTAGAGGTATAGCTCTACTCGTTCTTTAACCTCGGCGCTAGAAGGGGTGGGTGGTCAACGCCATGTCCCCTCCGCTTTAACCCCGGAAAAGAGACCGGGTACCCATTGTGCAGGAGGCTGGGTAGGCCCCAGGGCAGGTCTGGATGGGTGCGCAAAATCTCGCCCCCAACCGGGATTCGATCCCCAGACCATCCAGCCCGTAGCGAGTCCCTACACCGACTACGTTATCCTGGCCCGCGAGGGATACTGTCATACCACAATTTAACTGAAAATGCGCACCATGAACGTGAACACGTTTTTCAAGACAACGTGATAGTCTAAAGGACGGTAAAGTTATTCGCTATTGAATTCATTGTCAAAAAATTGCGTTTTGCTTAAGATGACAATTTTTTTTCTGGTTGTGGCGGGAGTGCGCGTCGGCCAGAGGGGAATGGGGGCGCTTAGTACGTTATTAGCTAGCACCAGCCTAGACAGTGAAACCAGAGCTGAAGCAGAAAATGTATAGGGACAAATTGTTATACGTGCTGATTCTAATTTCTCAGTGGCGTTAGAACAGCAACAATAAGAAAACGTATTGAATGGCCTGCAGTCTGGTGGAAATAACTCTAAATGGAAGGTAGTTCAAGAATAACCATTTTTCTAGGGCGAACGAAGAGAAATGGGACCTCATTCATGACTGGGACTATTCTGGGTTAGTCATATATGACCAGAATGCTTGCTTGTGTAAGAAATCGCTTCCTCGGAAAGTAAGTTGTCTTTTTGAATTTTCTGGAGTAAACTAAGACCGGCAGCTGCCAGTCAGAGTCCCAAATAACCCGAATTTTGTAGTAGTCGCAGGTGATTTAGGAAAGAGAAAGAATTGGGGCTCTACTGTAGTTTGCTTCACCGCAGCAGGAAAAATTTCAGTAGGAAGGAAGGCAGAGTGCGTCTAGAAGACTGTGTGTGGTAGGGGAGATGGAAAGAGGCGGAGCAATGTTACGTAGGTGTTTGGTGCGTTGATGCTATGCGTGTGCAGGCCAGAGCGACAAGTCCACATGTGATAACGTGAAGGAACATTGTGAAGGGGTCAATGGCACGTGCGCGGCAAACAGATGCCAACATGTATTCGGAAAGATAGTAGATGTAGTTTGTGTGGCGGTTGTACGCGTTGAGGAAAACGTTAACATGTTTCCAGGTTTCATCTGTGGTCTTTTGGGTGATTACACGGCGTCATGAGGTAATTATTTACCGACGTTTCGGGACAACGTGTCGGTCCCATCTTCACGGGTCGAGATTCCACGAAGGAAAGCTTTCCAAGCACCCAAAAGACCACAGATTACATTAACATCGCGGCGGAAGCCTGAAATCAATGTTTCCAGGTTGCCTCGATAGTGTTTGTATGGGCGCCAGTCCGTTCAGGACGAGGTTAGAATATCGCGCCGACTGTAACAGAGACATAGCCTACACCCTAACCTACGTATGTCTCGGTTGACCATGTAATTCCTGCTTGTGTAGGAAAGGGAAGTTTGAAATAAGCGCCAGTTGAACGAGGGAGATGGGGGCGCGGCCACAATGCTCCACGCCCCTAAGCGTACGTGAACTTCGTCACGGCACACTGGATACACAGCGGTGGAGCGAAAGTACAGTAGTGCCAGAATTGGAACTCAAACCCCAAACCCTTCTGGCCCTACTCCAGTTTAGGGCAACCACAAATCACAGAGGAGTGAGAAGCAGCATGCGCGTTGCATTGTCTAACCTAACCTCACATCCATTGCCTGTCAGGGGTTATGTCAATGTAATTGACTTATGCAGTCAAACTTGCATATCATACTTAGTAATATCAGGTAATCGCTTGAAAACTAACCTCCACTTTATTAAAATTCGCAGTCAGGGCATCAACTGATTGCAAAATCTGCCATTTGTCCTGTTTTACGTGTAAGTATTTTTTACCCGACTCTGGACACATAAAAATGAAGCGTTTAGTGTAAATTAGGTATCTGGCCATGCATTTCCTCAGAATGATTTTATAATGGTTTTTCTGTGGGTATTACAGTTGGTTTATAATTTCACAGACATTCGTGAATAATGAACAAGTTCTGACTTTTTGAGAGTAACTGGTTCTTTCATTGCAGGATGAATTTAACCAAGGTAGAACCAGAATCAGACTCGAGACTTCAGAACCATACAGCCAATGTAAGTTCATCAATGTGCATCAGAAATTTATGTCAGTACCAGTGTCCTTTACTGAAATGAAGACTGAAATTAAGGTAAGGGGACAGTAGGACTGGCATTTCTGTAGATGTGTTGCTGCAGGAATTATTTGTTGGTTGTGATGCAGTAATATATAGTTATATTTAATTCTAAATTTAAATGATAATCCTTTAAATTGAAACTTGTTCTGCTGGTCTCCAAGGTGGAGTCTGACTCAGACAATGATGTACTTCAGTCGCACTGTGAGTCTGAGAGTGCAGATCTGAAACAGCAAGACTTGTTGTGTCCACCCAATTACAATACATGGAAATGCAAAATTCAGGTGAGTTATTTTTTTGGAAGCTCTGTTGTGGGTATTCTGATCTAGCTTATAGTATAGTGCATCACTTCATCTGATGTACTTTGGTCTGTAACTTACTTTTCACATGGCAAAATGTCCCTCTCCAGACTTCTGTACCATTCTCAAAACATGTGGGGACTCATTTGAAGATAAGAACATTGATAAATATTTTCTGATGTAGTGATCTTTTCTGATATCTTTGTAACTGTCTAGCAAACATGCAGTATACATATGCTGCAGAAATACTAAACAGTCAGGTGATTTAGCTACTATGATAAAATCCAAGTTCTTTTGTAACCATTGGTTTCTGTATTAGCACAAATGTCCACCATTCTTGTCTGTGCTAAACTGCTTCAACCCAGTTCACGGTCCATGTTCTGTTTCTATAAAATTGTAATGTTTTTCTCCCATCTAAGCTACGTTTCCCCAAAGAGTCTGTCTTATGAGATTTTTATCCAAAATATTCTGTGTTTTTCTTGTTTCTCTGAGTCCTGCTCTGCCTATCTTCATCATCTGTGCTCTGATCTCCCTAACTAGATTAAGTAATGTCTATAAATTATAAATATCTTTTGTGTGCCATTTTTCTCACAGTCTCTGATGAGATTATTTTTAGGTGATCAAATGAGGAAGAATGAGATGGGTGGGGTATGTGGCATACATGGGGGATAAGTGAAATGCATGCAGAGTTTTGGTGGTGATGTGTGAAAGAAAGAGATCACTTGAAAGGCACAGGCATATACGAGACAGTAATATTAAAATTAATCTTAAAGAATTAGGATGGGAGGGTCTGGGCTGGAATCATCTGGCTCACAATAGCAGTGATTGGGTTTTGTAACATGTGGGGAATTTCTTGGCTAGCTGAGGAATTATTAGCTTCTCTGGAGGGACCCTGCTGTGTGGAGTTACTTAGTTAATTAGTTATGGAGAGAGATAACTTGTTAGTGAGTTATTTAGTTAGTCAGCTAGCCAGTCATTCAGCCAGTTAGGTAGTTAGTTAGTCTGTGAGGTATTTACTTAGTCAGTTAACAGAAGAAATTATAAGCTTCTCCTAGTTGCCTGTTGGCCTAAAATGTTGGCAACTCCTTCTTAAGACACTCATAATATAGAGTCCTAGAATCCTAGAAATAACGTATGATTTTTTATTTTTCTTAGATGGCAGATATATTGAAAGCACGTGAAAAGATACCCAATCACCATACAGTGTACCGTGAACCCATGAATGAGAATGAATGGTTTTTATACAACAAGAGAGAGAAGTGGAAAGAATTGATGAGACAAAGAAGAAGCAATGAAACACCAGAGCAACGACAAAAGCGTTTGAACCAAATGAGATTGTATGCAAGACATCGGAGAGCAAATGAAACTCCTGAGCAGAGACAAAAACGCCTCAGTCAAATGAATTGTTATGCCAGGAACCGAAGAGCAAATGAAAGTCTGGATCAACGAATGAAGCGACTCACTCAGATGAATAATTACGAAAAACAAAGAAGAGCCAATGAAACCCCAGAACAATGCGAAGAACGGAAGTGCAAACGGCGAGAATTAGAAAATTTTAGGCGAAACAGAAAAATGCCAGAGGAACGACAGACACACTTTATTCAGATGAATAAGTATGTAAAACAGCAATGAAATGAAAGGCAGTTTAATCAAATTAATAATTATGCTGAACAAGGAAGACTGAGTGGAACTTATGAGCAGGAGGAAGAGCATAGAAGACAAGAAAAAAGAGAGTGATGCAGAAAACAAAGAACATGCATGAATACCAAGAAGAGTGGTGGAGACAGCAGCAAGAAGAAGATGCACAAAGAAGACTAGATGGAACATCAATGCTGCATGAAGACTCTGTATACTGCCTGTACTGCGAAGAACATGCAAGGCTTTGGAACATGAACAAGCTGAATGCATGCAGAAAGAAGATGATAGGCATAGAAGACATGACACAGATATTTTGTTACATATAACAAGATAGGCAATGTATGTATAACATAACATTGTGGTGCATTTGATGTGTAAGTGGATGGCCAGGGATGTGTAAGAGTGCCTTTTGTTTACTGTTGAGTTATGTATGTCACTGTCCGCAGTACAAAAGTGTTGAAAGTGTTGCCATGAAGAAACAGCAGTGTTCCCTTTGTATTAACTGAGCCACATGTCACTGTCAACAGTATGAAACTGTTGAGTTTTGCCATGGAAACACAACAGTGGGTTCCCTTTACATTTTTGTCAAACTACAGAATATAGCATACTGCTGTCAGCAATATAAACATACTTATGACTTCATGTGAAGTGCCTGATGTCTGATTTTAACCAAATTAGGACTTCCATGACAAATTTTCATAAAATTCACTAATATCAAATTTCACAAAATGTGTCTAGTGGGAGCCGAGTTGATACAGACAGACAGACATGATGAAGCTAGTAGGCCCTTCTCACAACTTATGAAAAGGTGCCTAAGAATGAAATTCTGGAGCAGTATGAAGAGAGATGTAGAAAACAGTAGAAAATAAATGCACAGAGAAGAAGAGTTCAAACTGCAGAAGTATATGATGAGCACTTTAGAGGACAAGAAACATTGGCGTTAGAAAGCACCAATGTGGCAGCAGAACAGAAATGACTGGTTATACAGTAGGAAGGAAAATGATGTAAACAGCAAGATGCAGAGGTTTCAATACATAAGACAAATGAAAGTTTAGAACAACTGGCAGAGCAATGTAGATAATGACAGGAAGTAACTTGTCATCACTAGTGAAGCAAACTCAAATAAAATGAAAATTGGTGCAGATATAAAAATGTTATAAATGGCATTTAATAAACTCTGAATTTAGAAGTAAGCTGATGCAGAATTAATTCTTCTGAATTTATTATGTGACAAGTGATCAAAATATATTTTATTCTTAAAAAATTCCTTGCCACAGTAGATCATAATGGGAATTTTTACATTTTGGTGATAAACATGCCATACAGGGATGAATCTGAATTATTAAAACTTTATTGTTCCATAGAACAATGGAAAAGTGATATTAAAGCGTTAACACCAGGAATTAAGGTTGAGAATTTAAAATGGATGCATAATCTTCTGGGACATAAGGTGGGATTAGAACATAAACTTTATTGAAGTGGTACTATTATGTTTATTAAAGTAGAAAGAAATATATTATACTAGGCTTGATAGAAGACCCAGAATTCCTTTTGAAGATAATTACATGTGATTAGCCTTGGGTTTGTGGTTATGAACCAGAAACCTTCTTTACCAACTCTGCATTCAGAGGAGAGTGACCAGCATACCCACTACCCCACCTAATGCAGTCCAGCTGAAGGTTTCCGAACTCTGACTCCCCAAGTACACTGATTGTTTCATTTGTCCCTGTATCAAGGGTGTGTATCATATCACTTGCCAGTTATGTGACACATTTTGGAAATACAGGTTAGGGGTTTCTGGATTTGACATACTCATTTTTTGGTACACTTTCAAACAAATGAATTGCATCACACATTACACAAATTACTCCCAGCACCAATGAGGTAGACAGTAACTAGATTGTGTAAGCTTTCATTATACTTCGCAGCCCATTCACCCTCCTGTCAGTTGGTTTTTTGGGTGTCTGTGAAATTATAACATACTTCTGTTGGACAGTAATAAAGTTTGTATTAAGCTTTCAGCAATCTAAAACATGGAATCCACAGACAAGTTCATAATTTCTTTTTACAGTCTTAGTGTCATTTTCATTCTGTGATACAGAATATGATATCATGAGCTGTGTAATGGACAGCAGCGCTATGCTGGTGACTTTGTTAAGAAGCATGGAAGTACTAAACAAAACATGAAAGCTGGTGCACACAGAATTTCCCTCTGCTACTGTCAGCACTTTCAAAATTTGTACTGAGAACTGTCCATTATGAATAGTGTAGTTTAATGGGAACACTGAAAGCATTGGTCAGCATGTAGGAACATTTAATGCATTGTTGGGAAACGTTTGAAACACACTAATTTTTTTTCCTTGCCTGCATGTTGTTGTTCAGAGCCACTGATATTTTCTTTTTTGTGCCCGAGCATCATAAGCCAGGGCAGCCACTAATGTGACTGTACTAGTATTTGTATCATCACAAATTTTTGTGACTTGAGACTTGAAAGTCATGTTGAAAGCTGTGTGTTTTGTCTCTGTGGCATTGCAGGTTCATAAAATATGGCCTCTCATCAGCAGTGCTCACACACAACTAGGCAGCTGTGCTGCACTCTGAAGTTGTAGTACTGAGTGTGCAAGCATGCAAAATTCACAGTCCAGAAAGAATCCGAAAATATGACAGTACAATAAAATATTATTCTTCTTAAGGCAGCACATCCCTATTGCATTATTAAGAACAACAAATGTTTCAATCAGTCAACACAACATATAATCATGAAGGACAAAGCTACATGTTTCGGCTATAAAAGGATAGCCATCATGAGGTCTGAACTACATGATACAAAAAGAAGGTTAATAACAACTGTAATTAGGTGCCAGAAAGTTGACATGGAGCAAGTTCCATGCTGAGGACCCCCAAATATTAGGTGCCCCTATATGAAATTTAGTACTCTGTGTGACTTAGAGCCTGAGATTTTGTGTCTGGTCTATAAGAGTGACTACAGAAAAGCTATCTACATTGGGACCATAAACTGGTCACACATACGAACACACTGTTGTATCCCCATTCCTCGCTGAGTGGTAGGGGAGGGAGTTGGGGGTTGTTTGTGGTCGAGAAATCCAGTCAGCTGAGTAGAGGCTTTATTGCTGATAGAATTACAGTGCTGAGAACCAGATACTGGCATTTGCAGCGCTCTTGTGTAGGGCTGACACAAGTCCAGAGAATGTGCAAAGAGAAGAGTATGTGAATACACTAAATCTGAACATGTGTGAATACACACATGTTCAGATCTAGTTAAGCTGGCAGAGGGCAGTGAGCTGCCCTAATTGAGTGCAAAGGTTGAAGCCTCACTCTCTTCAATACTTTGCCCTATAAATCCTGCGCAGAACCCAGTAGATGGATTATTTCTTATCTCAAGAAACATCTAATAATACATAGCGGGGAGCGTCCATTTTCCTGTGATGTGTGTAATAAGTCATTCAATAGTAGGAGTGTTCTGAAGACACATCAACAGATTCATAGTGGACAGCATCCATATCGCTGTGATGTGTGTAACAGGTCATTCAATAATAAAGGCAATCTTAAGAAACACCAGCTAATACATAGTGGTGAGCGTCCATTTTGCTGTGACGTGTGTAATAAGTCATTCAATAGGAAGAGCATTCTGATGACACATCAATATACACACACTGGGGAGCATCCGTATTGCTGTAATATGTGTAATAAGTCATTCTGTATTCAAAGTCAATTGAAGACACATCAAAATATTCATAATGCAGAGAGTCCATATCGTTGCAACGTGTGCAATGTGTCATTCGGTAGTAAGAGTGTTCTGTTGACACATCAACACATACACAGTGGGGAACGTCCGTATAACTGTGATGTGTGTAAGAAGTCATTCAGCACTAAAGGTAATCTGAAGAAACATCAACTAGTACATAGCGGGGAGCGCCCATTTTCTTTAATGTATGTAATAAGTCATTCAGTAGTAAGTATGACCTGAAGACGCATCAAAACATACATAGTGCCGAGCGTCTGTATCATTGTGATGGTGTGTAGCAAGTCATTTAATAAGAAGGGTAATCTGAAACTTCATAAACTTGTACACAGCGGGGAGCATCCATATCACTGTGCTGTGTGTAATAAGTCATTCAGTAGTAAGTGTTACCTGAAGAGACATGGACATGTACATAGTGGACCCTGAGGCTGTATAAGTTATGTTTGATTTTAAAAATTAAGTTATAAAAATTATGCCATAAATATAACTGTAACATAACATTGCTTGTAACTGCATTTATGTACATATAGATATAACTATATTTTCCATTACTCTGTCACCTGATTTAAGTCACAAGGTCTAATCTTCTTGGTTTTTTTTAAGTTCATCTAAGACTCCCAAAGTTTATTTATTTTCTTTTTTCTACAATTCCAGTGTATTAGTCATGGGCCAGTTTCAATGGCTGATTTTGGCTGAAGGGTAAATCATGTAAACGTTTGTCATCGCATCTACCAAATGTTTTCTTTTCTTTATTATTATTTTTTTTTTATTTCAGTTTGGGGCAGCCTGCAACCTGACATCTCACCCTTTGCATGTATACCTGCTGGGCAGTTCCCATACTCATACACATACATTCTGAGAAATGTCCATGTAACTGTGCTGTTTTGATAAGTCATTCAGTAATAACAATGAACTGAAGATATGTCCAGCCATATGTTGTGGGGATGGTGTATAATCTTGTACAGTGAGCAGTATCTTAAGCCTTCTCATGTGTCAGATTATGTTTTGTTGTCTGTACGATGATATAATCTTGTCAATCTGTAATGTATGTCTGGACGATGATGTTTAATTATCCCATCATTATCACTTTACATTCCAAATTAAATACCCGTATGGACTATGTTTCTATCACAAAAACTAGAAATGATGCTGATTTCCTATATGACATAACTACATTCTTGCACTGTACCAGTGTTTCTTCACACAGCTCACAGATACAAACTGCTGTTTTCAACCACCACCACTTGAGTCACAGTAAGTCTCCCACAATATGAGCTTGTAGTATCCATTACATAATTTACCCACCCCTGAATATAATTCCAAACTTAGTTTGTGTCCTGTATTCTAATGTTTAGGTATAATGAACTGTTTATCTTCTAATCTAGTCCAGATTTGTGTACAAAAAATACCTATACATCTAGTGTAAGACCTTGCCTTATGTGTACAGGAAATCTGCAGGTGGACCAATATGTAGTTACCAGTGTTTCATAGAAGACTTTGCATTGCTATGTCCTGAAGATGGAGGCAGCAGTTTCCTCCAAAATATCTGTAATTGTTTATTACTTGACATGTTGTCATATCCAAGGAAACCTGTGTCCTTATCTCCATTTTGCTTGTTGAATTGAGAAATTTTGGCAGCGATATCTTATTACTTGGAATTCTTGACATTAGTCTTTGCTTTTCTGAGGGTTCTGGTAATGTTGCAATACTGCACTTATGACTGACATTAGCAGAACAGTGTGCACTGGCTTCACAATCTGTGGCAGTGTTTTAATAAAACTGCTATCCAGATATACCAAGCTCTGATAACAAATTGAAGAAATCACAATTATGAGAGCTACTTTTATGTGGTGGCTTATGTGTGCACAGTAGGCATCATTTATCTGGGCCAAAATGTTCACAGAACTTAATTTCACATTTTGTTGATATGCATAGCAGACAGACGGCAGCTTCTTCAGATAATTAATGTCCAACACAGGACACATGAAGCAAAGAACACTTTTTGTCTGTACTCAGACTTATCCAACCCTCTGTATCAAACCCTGAAGTTCAGAACCACCTATTTGTCCTTTTTGCCATTTCAACTTTTACTGTTATTCATCCTGTGCTTCCCCATCCCCTCCCACACTTCTAACAACATTTCACCTATAACCCTTCAGTCAGGTACGAAGAAGGACTTCCTACTTGGAGCATAAAAACACTGGGACTTCAATCCAGGTGAGGCTAGTTGGAGACAGGAGCATCTGGTTAAGTGTAGTCGTAAAGACTACAGGTGCTATGGTTTGTGGGTTAACCCAGAGTAGCTCCTCAAATAACATTTTATAGGACCCTAAAAGTTACTTTTTGTGAAACACAAGTGGGCTGGATGAAGAATGTAGCTCCATTCCTCACAGCAGCTTGAAGCTAACCACTCATCTTCTAATGCTGAGCTTAAGAAGAAGTGGAATGTATCTCTAGTTTCCTATTTGCTTTCCACCGTGCAGAGGAACAACTTTACATTCACCTTTACCATTATTACATGAGCCAGAATAGTGTAGTTAGTGCAGTGACTAGGTTATAGGCGGGATATTCTGGGTTTGGCTCCTGGTACGGGCAAGAGATTTTTTCTTGTCCAAATGTCAAGACTGGCTTTGGGGCCCAGACAGCCTCCTATTCATTGGGTAATGGGGGTTCTTTCCTGGGGTTAAAGTGGGTGGGGTCTGGAGTTTACCACCCACCTATATGTAATGATGAGGTTAAGAATGAGTGGAGCTGTACTTCTGCTCCTATATGCCTTCATGGTGTGGACATGGACACTTTACCTATAGCATTCCCATTGTTACTCTATTCCAACATGTGAGTAAGGTAAAATATACTTACAGGGGCTAGTAGCAAATGGCCCTCATTCAGTGACACAACAAATAATGCAACTGCAGTTACTAGTTCTTCAGACACCAAGCTTACACTTCTTGATTTCCAAAAATCAAGTGTAATGTTGCCTGAGCAGTTCTACCCTGAGACTGTTCTGTAAGAGCTGTTGTAAAACGGTCTTCCCATTTATGTAATTTGACTCAGTCTATTCCTTCCAGCTGTACTTACAATTTTGTATATATTTCCTGCCTTTTTCATGCATGGTATGTGCCCTGCTCATCTAATTTTCTGTTAGTAGTGCCATGTTGGTTTTCTCCTTGCAACAAGATTTTGATACATGACAGTAATTTCATATGTCAACAGTTGTCTTTCAGCTCCACACACCAACAGGTACTAGCTGCAAAATGTTGTCTTACAAAGTGTGTTAATTTACTTTATAATGAATTTATTTTTAGTACTGCAGAGTATCAAAAATGAACC
Source organism: Reticulitermes speratus (assembly GCA_021186555.1). Classification (NCBI taxonomy): domain Eukaryota; kingdom Metazoa; phylum Arthropoda; class Insecta; order Blattodea; family Rhinotermitidae; genus Reticulitermes; species Reticulitermes speratus. The sequence continues at coordinate 40,472,788 of JAJKFL010000042.1, read as the reverse complement.
TACTACTTTGGCATCAAGGTTTTCAACAATCTCCCTTCTCATATAAAAAACTTGTCCAATAATACAAAACAATTTAAATCAGCCTCAAAGAGTTTGCAGCTCCGGTGTAGTTTAGCCAGACCGCAGAAGGGAAATTTACAGCAGAAAGAAAAGCAGTGTGCGCCTAGAAGACCGTTTGTGGTTGGGGGTGATGTAAATAGGTGAAGTAATGTTACTGTGTCGTTTGGGGGGGGGGGGGGGTGCGGGGCTGCGTGCGCAGGCCGCAGCAACCAGTCGACACGTCTGACGCGAAGAAACATCGTAAAGGGGTCAATATCACGTGCGCGGCAAGGAGATACGAAATATATTCTGCAAGGCAATAGATGTTAACAGAGACATAGCTCCTAACCTAAGTTTGTCTCGAGTGGCCATGTAGTTAATACACAGAACAGAGACAGCCTACACCCTAACCTACGTCTTTCTCGAGTGGACGTGTAATGCCTGCTTGTATAGAAAAGGAAAGTTTGAAATGAGCGCTCCAAGTTGGAGGAGGGAGATGGAGGCGCGGCCACAACGCTCCACGCCCCTGAACGTCACAGCACATTGGATGCACAGTGTCGGGCTAAACTACATTAGTTCCCTATGTTGATAATAAAAATGGAACAACGTTTGCGCGTTGGCAGTTGTCAGTTTTTATTGCCGAGAGGTAATCTGTGGTATTGCAGGGTTAGTTTATGGTGGTGCGACATCAGTGCCATAATAATGGATGTAGACTTATTGAGATCTGGGACATCACGGCCCTCTCATAATGCTGTGCTGTGGTATTGAGTTTTTGTTGGAACCAAGCTTACTAGAAAATCATTTACAGGAGGAAACGCCAGGTAACGTTCTAGTTACATGCGTTGGTAACTAAGTGAGGTTAGGTTCGGATTTTATTTTCTTAAGTACTATCGGTGTTGTAGTTCACTGACTTAGCCACTTTTGGTACTTTGGTAAATAACCTAAAGGTAAATTGCCCCTCTACACACCATGTAAGGGAGTGTTGGTATAGTTCCACTCATTTTCAACTTCGGCAGTAGATGGATGTGAGCGGTCACTCTCACGCGCCGTCCGCTTTCCACTCCGGGAAAGAGCCCCCGGTACGCATTGAATAGGAGGCTAGATGGGCCGCGGATCCGGTCCGGCCTAAACGTACTTGGTGGACAAAAGTGATGGCATTTTTTTAATGTGTTATTTAATTATACTGCGAGCTGCTGAGATTATATGGTGCAGTAATAGATGAAGGACTGAATGAATATTGGAGTGTTAATGGATGATACTGACAGGCGAAGACCAAAGTATTTAGAGAAAAACCTGCCCCACTGCTACTTTGTTTACCACAAATCACACATTAACTGGCCAGGGATCAAACCTAGTTCTTGTGGTGAGAGGCTGGTGACCAACCACCTGAGTCATGGCATGGCCTCAGTTGGTATGTAAATACTTGACTGTAAATGATGTGACAAGGCTCTGTCATATGTTGGTTTCACTGATATCAATAGACTGTTTAGCCAGTGCTTCCTTATTAGAAATACAGTTTGTAGCACTGAGGTTAACACTACTAGTTAGGTCAGATCCTTTTAGTTTTTCATCATTACATTATGAAATCATAGTGGAAAAATTTGACTATGAAATACTTGCTTGCAGATCCATCACCCACAGTATTTGATTGTCAAGTTCCTGGCCATTGCCCCATATACAAAGGAAGCAGAATCCAAACAAAATGAGAATGAACCACCAGAAAACAGCAAGAATGATGATTTCTGGAAGTAAAAGAAGTTATAAATATTTAGCTCTGAAAATATTAGCCCTAAAAATTGCAGCTTTCCTGAAATGGAATCTAACTGTTTTGGAAAGAAGGTAATGGTATAAAATAATGGAAAATGTTTGGCATTATGTTTGTGGGTGTTTAGATTTCCATAAAACTTTCTGCTTCAGAACTCGTTCCACACTGAGAATTATAGTTTGTACCTAATTTCAGTGATTCAACTCCCTTGAGGCTAATTGTGTGTTAGTACTTTGTAATATCATTGAATACTGCCATATTACTTGAAGGTGATCATTGTCTAAATGATAAGGCAATGCTGGGAAGAATTACATGTTTGTGTTTGACTTCTAATTAAGGTAATGCCACTTTTACATGCCCCTCTTCCCCAAATAAAAATGTAGTAGAGGATTGTTGCCTGAATGCTACAGTTTCCTCTGTACACGCTCAGTTCTTCAAAATGGCACCACTTAAATGACTAGCTGATTACAGCCATTGTTAACAACCACCTTCTCCATATGTGTTAATACAGGCTAAAGCCTTGCATTTTCTGGGTTTATGAATTTAAATTGCATACATTTGTTAGGACTCGTTGAATGGGAGATTAGTCTGTATTATTATTTTAGCCTGGAGATGGGGACTGGTCCTGTCACTGAAGAGTAGTGTTTTATTTACTGTTAATTTTATTTTTTATATTTTTTTAATTTTCAAATACCTGACAAAGGACAGAGTCCAAGAACCGGATATTGTTTAATGTGATATACCATCATCAGAATCTTATGGAAGTGAAAATGTCTGAAATGTTTACTTGTTTTGAAGGTTACCATTACCAATGCAGTTGACACTTCTGCAGGATTTGCTATATCTAACACTGGAGAAAGATGTTGATGTGGAGACGCACTTGGAGATGGATTTGAATTCTTGTCCGGGTCGTGTTCTTTTTGCTATAACTCTGTACCATCGATGGGTTCTCCGAGCTGTTATGTACAGTTGCCTCGCTATGAAGCAGACCCGCCAGCCATATATACCTGTGTGAGTTATATGCGTTTATTCTGTGCATGTTTAAAATAATGTGCCTGACTTACATTCAGGACATAAACTTGTCTGAATTCTGGTTGGGAACCTCCTGTCATAACTAAGGATTGTGTGATTTTATATGTATATATAATCTATAAAACCTATCAAGACACCAGTAATTAATGGCTGAACACTCAGAAGCTTTCGCAGTAACTTGTTCATAAATGTTATATTCTAATTGCTAAGATTATGTATATAGGATGGGAGGGGGGGGGGGGCATGGACTGGATTGATTTGGTTCAGGATAGGGACAGGTGGTGGGTTCTTTTAAACACAGTGATGAACCTTCAGCTTTCGTAAAATGCAGGGAGTTGCTTGAGTAACTGAGGCTCTGTTAGATTCTCAAGAAGGACTCTGCCGTGTGGGATTAGTTAGATTGTGTAATATCAGATTGATGGAACAGTTAGTTAATAATGAACTGGAAAGGGTGCAGAAGAAAATGTTCATGGTCTAGTTTAATGAACTGTATCAGAAGTTCAACTTGAAGCCTCTTGAGTATGAAGTTGGAGTGCCAAGTGCTTGCTTAGGACATTTGGTGGACTACCTTTCGTATATAAGCTAACTATTGAACTTGTGTTGTGGAAATAGGCTCTATGTTATCCCAACAATATATGTTAACACCAACTCATACACAATGTTAAAATACAATATATATTGTAATATACGCATGTACATGGTATGAATGATGTTAAATTCTGTTATTGCTTTACATTATGTGGACTTCAAATTGAATGGTAAAGAAACAGACTAAAACTGCTGATTTCTTTGAGCTCACTCACCTAACTGCTTTTAAACAGTAAAAATAGAGATTTAAATGTCAGTAGAAAAAGACATATTAACGTGCCTGTGCAATGGGGACCTGTGTTACTGAATAGACAAGTCTGTTGTATTTCAGTTACCTTGTTACTGAGAACTTCTGAATATTTCGATCTCATTTTAATCTTCAGACCGGGACTCCAAGATCCTACATATGTTCCTGTAAATGTAAGTGAAGATCTTATTCGAGGTTTGGACAGTCAGGTGGCCTATAGCATTGCAGTTCTGACTCGTATAGTAGCTGAAACTGCAGTACCAACGGTCCAGGTATTTGACACCTTTGTGATGCTGACAGAGGACAGCACTAATGCACGGCAGAACTGGGATAAAAATGTTCACATATCTTCTGTAGAATTTTTATGCCAGTTTGGTGAGTCTGTTATACATATACTGTGCATTTCTTCAATAGAGTATGAAGTATGACTGCTCTTAAGAGTGTAACATTTGGAAAACTGTGGGCATTCTTTAGCACGTATGTCAGTAGATGAAGCAGCACTTTATAGTGCACATACTGGTAAGAAAATTTTGTCAAAGATAAAGTTGTCTCCATCCATGCCATGAAGGCAAATGGCGGAGTAGACGTATAGCTCAAATCGTTCTTAACTTCTGCACTCAATGGAGGTGAATGTTTAACTTCATGCTCTGGCCACTTTACCCCAGGAAAGAACCCTGGTACCCATTGAATAGTAGGCAGGGTGGGCAACATAGCCAGTGTGGATGTCTTGGAGAAGTAAAAAAATCTCTTGCTTCCTGCCGGGATTCAAATCCTGGATCGTCAAGCCCATAGCCTAGTCAAGTATACTGACTATGCTATGCCAGCTCCCTAACAGCATTATATCACACTATATAAACATTGTGTTGCAGCAGTACATGGAAATCCTGTGCCAGGACACACATTATTTGTGTGTGGAGCTGCTTGTTTATGTGCTGCCAGTTTGGGTTACAACTAACCTTCCAGGATATGATGTCATATTGATTTGTAAATAGTTACCAACCCCGCAGATAAAGGCAGCAAGCTTCTCTGAAACAGTAGTAAGTATTTACCGTTCAACATGACATCATATCCCAGAACACATTAATCTTTATCAACTGTGCTGTGAGAAACTCAGATCTCACAAATTACAACATATAGACATGTTGTTGCAAACTGGACCTTTTTAATTAATTTGTTCATTATTATAATAATATTTTGTATGTTAATGTGTTTCTCAGCTGCACTTTGACCTGGCGAGCTTCCATTTCTTTCGTGAGGAATACTCTGTGGCAGGTGAGCTGTTTTGTAAGGCTGCAGAATTGCGACAGCAGCTGGACAGTGAAGTGAGTGTATATTGTACAGTATCATTTGAGGACTTGAAAGGCTACAGTGAGGCTTGTGATATTACTTCACCAACCGTATCAGCACACAACTTGACATATCAGCTACATCGAGCAGTCAGGGATCAGTACACCGTAAGTACACTGCTGTGTCTTCACAGTAAGTTCTTTCAAGTAACACTTTACCAAACAGCCCTAGTGTATGAGGTTGTTAGCTGTTGCAGTGCCAACACTGATTAGATTGTTAGTAAATTTATGTAAGTGGTAGTGTCAATTAGATTGATCCTCTGTATATTCCAAATTTTTGTTTAATACATGCAACTGTCTTCTTGTGTTAGTGGTGAAAAATGTTTTATGCGTGATTACTACATATCATTTGAAGAAAGTTTTGTTTTAATTTTTGCAACCTAAATAAAAGTTATGTTTGGTTTTTGTTTTTCATGCATATGGCATTTTTTGCACACTTGTTTTATTCAGTGAATAGGATATTAGACTCTGTTTTTTAATAATTTTTATCAGGCATTGTCCTAAATCTTTACACTGTTTCAGTCGAAGCAGTTTATCTATATTGTACAAAAACTACAGGTATTAGGTGTTTGCTCAGATCTGTCCCGTTCCAAGTTATTTGATGTGTCTAATACACAGAACCATTTGGTTCACATGTACTGAGTCAATCAACTCCAGTTAAATATGTATGTGTATAATAGACATTCCAGTCCCACTTGACTATCATCCCAGTAATGATAATGCAAGAACCCAGAAAGTGCTCTGTGATCACACTTGCTTTTTGCCATGGTACTGTCTAAGGTTTTAGAGTCCTACTAGACTAAGTGGCATTGTCTTGTGCATGCAGTTAGATACTGAAATAAGTTGGTAAAGGGCTAATACTGTTGCAGAGTTTAATTTTGTGGTAGGTAAGTGATGAAAATGATTTTTTTGCATGTTTTGCTGCTCATGGAAATCCCAGTTGGGCTGGCCCTGTTTATATTGCAGATATCATGGTGATGGAATTGCTTCATACCATATATTAGCTGGGAGGCACATTGTTAGAGTGGAGTCAGAAAGGCTGGTGGTACTTTGCTATAGTTTCAAAATTTAATTTGCCTTCTAAAATGCATTTGTGTGTATGGGAGAAGCACAGTAAGGTAGCAGTAATATAACTGAATGGCCAAGCAGGTTGAGGCAGGACACAAAGTAATACAGGAATCTTATAGTAATATGTAAAAAAAAGATATAATTCAGGAATTTAATTCATCATAGTGGCCTTGTCTTTTGAAGGTGGATTGAAGGAAATCCGTTTCCAGACAAAAACGTAATTTAATAGCGTGGTAAAAGTACTGATTTATTTAGCCAAACTTCAAGAAAAGTAGTTCAAATATAAGTGGCAAATATGGTGCTATTATTCTTAAATGGTATTTACAAAACATGAAATTCTGAATTTTATTTTACTGTTAATGTTATTCTAGTACTCCTTTAAATGTGGCACATTTTTGTGAGCACGATTGTGTTACTCATACGTAATCTCACTGAGGATAAGATCCAAATTACAGTTATGATGCTCTTGAAATCTTTTATACTGCAGGGTGTAGTATCCATCCTGCAGACAGACAATTTGCATCGGGAAATTCCGCAAGTTTACCGGGATACTCTGGAACTGGATATCCAAGGAGCAATGTCCAGTCGCAAATTCACCGTTGCTCGGGACTTGTTGCTGCAAGTTGAGACGTTGAATGTTGTCCGAAGGGTGGTCACAGGCACGCTGACCAGTGGTGATTACATCCACAGACTTCATCAAGCAGGCTCCAAGGCTATTGACTTCCTTTTCAGTGTGAGTGCAGTTAATCAGATTGTCAGTCTGCCATTATAGGAATAACTATACTTATTTGAATAACACATTCTCCTTAATAAGATACAAATCCTGTTTGGGTATTGCAGATTGATTACTACCTCAGTGTATTGTTTTTTTTAGTATATTTTTATTATTTTGACTCACATAATTTTTGCAGCAGAAAGAACTCGTGGCTGTTTTAAGACGTGAAATATGTGCGTGCATGTGTACACACATGTATGCACATATACATAATTGTAAACAGAACATGATTGAATGAATAATCGCCCAATACCCATCTTTCCTAATTGCATCAGTTAATGCACACTTTATTCTGTTGGCAGCTTTATCTTTTAGCTTTTGTCTAATGCATATTAAATGGCAATGGTAAAGGACTGTGGTTGTCAGTAACATTGTCTGCTTGCAGCTCTGCACATTACAACTTTTACAACATTACTGCTTTGTTTCGTCATTCAGGATTTTATTTTGTAATATTAAATGTAATTATTCTCAATTTAAAATCTTTGGTAGACCTATTGGTTATAGGTACAGGATTGTCACAAATGTTTTATGTTCAAGGACACAGTGACTGCACACATAACATGATAAATGTGTCTACTGAAATAAACATTACATGACAGTTGGTAGTCTAGAATAAGCATATGAAAGTAATGACTTCATGTACTCTCCTTCACTGAAAGGAAAAGACAGTATTCTTCTGAGATCGCTATGCTGTTGATGTACATTGCCACAGTCAACTTTTAAACCAGATGACCAGATTTTATGAAACGTTATATGACCATATGCGATTTGCAGCCACTCCAGTGTTGCTTTTTTAAATTTCCTACACTTATTATTATTATTATTATTATATATTATTATATATTATTAACTAAACTAACTAAATCCATGGAGCAGAGTCCTTCTTGAGAAGCTAACAGGTCCTCAGCTAGTCAAGAAATTCCCTGCATTTTATGGAACCCTAAGGTTTATTACCACATTCACAAGATCCTGCCACCTGCACCTATCCTGAGCCATATTGATCCAGTCCATGCCCTCCCATCCCACTTCTTGAAGATCCATTTTAATGTTATCCTCCCATCTATGCCTGGGTCTTCCAAGTTGTCTCTTTCCCTCAGGTCTCCCCACCAAAATCCTGTATGCACCTCTCCCTTCCCCCATACGTGTTACATGCCCCCCCACCTCATTCTTCTTGAATTGATCGCCCGAATAATGTCTGGTGATGAGTACAGATCATTAAGTTCCTTGTTATGTAGTCTTCTCCACTCCCCTGTTACCTTGTCCCTCTTAGGCCCAAATATCCTCCTCAGCACCCTATTCTCGAACACCCTCAGCTATGTTCCTCCCTCAGTGTGAGAGACCAAGTTTCACACCCATACAAAACAACAGGCAAAATTATAGTTCTGTATATCTTAATCTTTGTATTTTTGGATAGCAAACTGGAAGACAAAAGATCCTGCACCAAATGGTAACAAGCATTCCCCGACTTCAGTCTGCTCTTAATTTCTTCCTGAATGGAATTTCAATTTGTTAGGGTTGTTCCCAAATATTTGAACTGTTCTACCTTTTCAAAGGATTTATTATCTATCTTTATGTTGTGATTTTGTCCTGTATTCTGATTGTGAGACATGACCATGTACTTAGTTTCTCAGCATTTACTTCTAGACCAATCTCCTTACTAGCGACTACTAAAGCTTCTGTGTTTTTCTTTATAGCATGTATGCTTCCGCCCAATATATTAACATCATCAGCATAAACCAGAAGCTGATGCGTACTATTTAATTTAAAGCCCTCCTGGTTTGCCTGAATCCTCCTAATGGCATATTCCAAAGCAAAGTTGAAAAGCAATGGCGATAAAGCATCTCCTTGTTTGAAACCATTTTTAATCGGAAATGTGTCAGACAAATGTTTGCCTACCTGGACTCTGCTATAGGTTTCATTTAGACACATTTTTACTAGCCTTGCTAGTTTCATGGGGATACCAAACTCAATGAGAATATTATACAAGACCTCCCTCCTGACTGAATCATAGACTTTCTTGATGTCAATAAATAGCTGATGCACTGCCTCATTGTATTCCCATTTTTTCTCAAGTATTTGATGAATGCAGAATATATGATCAGTAGTCGACCTGTTACGTCTAAATCCACACTGATGCTCCCCAATAATTTCCTCTGCTTATGGAGTTAACCTTGACAGAAGGATGTTGGATAGAATTTTGTATGTGGTTGACAAAGTGATATGCCTCGATAATTACTGCAATCTCTTTTATCACCCTTCTTATAAATAGGTACAATGATTGACTCCTTCTACTCCTCAGGCAATTCCTCTTTATTCCAAATAGAATTAATAAGTTCATGGATCTCAGAACAAATTGTCCTACCTCCTGCTTTAATGAATTCTGCTGGAATTTGATCAATACCTGGTGATTTGTGCCTTTTTAGCTTTTCAATAGGTATCTCACCCTCAGAGGCACTGGGCTCAGGCACTACTGGCTCTGCTGTATGTATTTCAGTCTGCCTAACATCATTAACCCCATGTACATTCAATAGCTGAAAGAAATGATTCCTCCACCTTAGCCAAAATACTGTGGGAGTCTGTAACCAGATCACCCTTCTCATCCTTTACTACATTAGTTGTAGGCTGGTAACCCTTCTTACAGTCATTGATGCCCTTATACAAGTCTCTGATATTCTTCTTCTTACTGTTTGTTTCAAGTTCATTAATTTTAGCTTTCAGATATTCCTTCTTTTTTGTTCGTAAAATGTCTACTAGCTTCACGTTTTACATTGTTCAGATTATCTACATTACTTTGGTTTGGATTCTGTAACCACTGCATTTTAGCGTGCTTCCTTTGGTCTCAAAAGTTTGAACATTCTTTGTCAAACCAAGGTTTATGCTGCTTCCTTTCATACAGCCCTAGACTGTCTTTAGCTGAGATTTTGATACTCTCTTTAATGTTTTCCCAAGCCTATTTATGTCCTCACTAACAGTTAAGTTCTCAAAAGCTGCCAACCTGTTTGAGATCTTTATCTGATACTCTTTCCTAACCCCTAGTTCACTGAGCTTGTTGAGATTAGATCTCTCCACATCAAACTTCTGTGCTGCTTGTTTACTTACTGCCCTGAAAGATCACACATGGATTATACTTGAATGCCATCTCCTGTCTATCAATACGTGATCGATCTGATTATGAGTCTTCTCATCAGGAGAGGTCCAGGTGTATTTATGAATGTTTTGGTGTGGGAACATCGTGCTCTTAACAACTAGATCTTTTGATGTGGCAAAGTTTAATGCTCTAACACCATTATCATTACTATCCTCATGTAAAGTCTCATTCCTGATTGTCGGTTTGAAAATATCCTCCCTCCCCAATTTTGCATTAAAATCTCCTAACAGAATTTTCAAATGATCGAAAACCTGTTCTAATTCCTCATAGAAACTGTCCTTTGAGTCATCACTTTTCTCCTCAGTTGGTGCATGTGCATTCAGAACAATGATATTACACCAGCGACCTCTCAGCACTATATATGACATCCTATCACTAACAAACTTTACTCTCTTAATTTGTGATACTATTGTCTGTTGTACAAAAAAACCTGTTACCAATTGATGACTTTAATTTCATTTTCTGTAGAAAAAGTATAATCCTCTGCTCTTACAGTGCCTCCTTTGTTCCACCTAACCTCCTATACACCCACTAAATCTAATTTATACCTTGCTAATTCCCTGGCCACTGTCATAAGTGACCCTGACCTATACAGGCTCCTCACGTTCTTAGTCCCAAATCTCATATCCCTTTTCCATTGCTTAGGTTGTACCAAAGAATGAGTCCAGGTCTAGGCTTTGTGTTGTGTTTTGTAATATGGTAATTTTTTACGGTGAGCACCTCGTCCAACCCCATCTTATTGGTGGCAGAAAGTCTAGTATGACCAATTCTGTTGATTCCTAGTAGTGATTTGATTTGGGC